>CM023539.1:42400357-43760567 GCA_013350335.1 Chimonanthus salicifolius
TAACACAACCAAATCCTATACACAAAACAAGAACCTCTAGCACAGTTGATAAGTGCTAATTGTTGCAACCTCAAGGTTATGGGTTCAAGTCCTGTGGGAGTCAAATAGGCAATCGGTCTATATAAAAAGAAACGCCAAATCCAAATGCAAATACCAGATGAGAAACATGGCTTCAATGATGTGATTAATAGGCTTCAATGATGATGATTAATATGGTACAAAAGCAGCATCGACACGACAACATCTTACAATGCCTCATGTAGCAGATGATTTCAAAGGCATGATATGATGTAGAGGAAGTGATAAATAAAGACATGATAAATTGTGGAATGATAGATGTTATGGTCTATGATAGGGCCAAATGGAAACGTAGAACTCATCAAGTTGACTGAAATAGATGGGATAATGAAAAATGATGAAGATAGTGATGCCTTACAGTTCATCATTGGAGAGAGAGAGAGTATTAGTCCTTTTTTTTGGAAAGATTATTAGCCATTTTTTTGCTAGAAATCATTTAACCTGTGTTTTTTCCGTTTCTAACGTTGAATGGAACCAAACATTTGATATTAGCATAGAATCAGTTCACTCAAGTGTTGCAACAAGAATAAGAACCTGTAGCATAACTGGTAAGAGCTCATGGTTACAGCCTAGAAATTGTGGATTCAAATCCCAACAGCGTTAGATAGGCAGTCGGGCCATTGAAATAATTTGCCAAATCCATATATAAAGGTCAATCCTAGATTAATGGGATAAATGACTTAGATAATGATGATGATGAGTGTGAAAAAATGACAATTTCTGCAGGGATGAAAATTTTCCTATGCTTAAAAGATGTCCACAGAAAACATGTTAAGCATGTCCTATTTCTGCAGAAACATATCTAATCCCTCAATACGCCAAATAAGGACCATTTCCATGGAGATAGATTTCTGCAGAAACAGGCAAAGGTTCATTAGAGTGTCCCCAAGGAAGATGGATGTGCCATCGCACAAAACTGCGAGTTAGATATGACCAGCTATGGGCTATTCCTTATGTCATTGTTCATATTGTAGTCAATATGTTTCTCGTCTCTGCCATGCAACACATGGTCTATTTACAATTCAAATTTTCCCGAGGCCCCAGTTGGTACATGAACATAACTTGTGCAATTCATTAGCATGCTAAGCAAAATGACCTAGGAATTTTGGCTTTCACCTAAGCTGGATTTAAAGTAAAAAGTTGATGAGCAGTTGAACCTTACCTTTGGGAGTGGAGTAGCTGCAGAATGATGTTCATGGGAATTGGATGATTGCTTCAGTGACTTCTTGTACTTGCTCACATACTTCGCATTTTTATAGAACTCCCTTTGCTTCTCTGAAACAATAGGGGAATTTTTTAATGACAGGGAGAAAAACAAGAGGAGAAAAAAAAAAGTGCACACATTCCAAAAGACTTCAATGAGGAGAACTTGTATACATTCATATTTCATACTACTGACTACATGAAAGCTTAATGTAGAGAATATTACATTGCAAGCGGAATGCATTAATTTGAAGTCACCTTTTTAAACTGGATAACCAGAATGTTGAAGATATAAACATGATTGGGGTGGCCATAGGATGGAGATAGAGTAGTTGAGAACCACACTGCTTACAATGAAATTTCCCACCATCATACAGGATGCCAAAGTGGATGAGGACCATCACCATCACAAACCATGCTTACAATGAAATTTCTTATTGTATGATTCAGACCATCACTTGTTCTACATTTTCCCATCGAAATAGAAGTCTCACCCTCTTTTTCCTTTTTAGCACTTTTTGTGTAGGTAATCAAAGGCTAAACAATTAAAGGCTTGCTTTTCTGGGAGCCATTCTGCCATGGCAAAAGAGAATGGTCATGCAGCAGATGAAAGCCATTCTGATTCAAAAAAATTACCAATTCCATTTTCTGGGCTTGTTTGTGCCAACCCTAGATAGATGGGTAAATGATTTTGATGATCACTGTGATAATGGTAGTGATTCTTGGGCTTACTAGGTTGGAAACTTGGAGTAGCCTTCAGAGAGAGAGAGAGAGAGAGAGAGAGAGCTAATGATGAAAAGCCTTTAAAGGAATGGAACAGCGGAGATAAAATGGTGAGAATGGGAAGGACAATTCCTGGCAACTAAAAGCAATTCAGAATGGGGATGGGACCATTTCGTCTCCCTTTTACCATTCCATTCCATTTGCGTAACCTGGTAGAAATTCCCAGAAGAGAAGGGGAAAAGAAGAGAGTGAGTAAAAGTAATAAGATAGACATACTGATGAGGGAAGGATTATAATCGGTTCTCTTGGATTTGGCATTTGCAAACGCCTCAAGCGATAGCCCTTTGCCACCCAAACGCTGCCTCTTTCTTCTGCTGCTATTAGGCTTGGCCGAGCCATCTCCACCGTCTCTTCTTCCATCACTCTCCAACGGTCGCTTCTTCATCTCCACCGAGAAAGATCGAGAGAGAGAGAGAGAGAGAGTACTAGAATCCCACAACCAAACCCTAATCAATTTTTAGTCCAACAGTCCAAATGAGAGGACGACTGAAAGTTTGAGACTGTATTCTGTGTTTTGTTTAACGGCGTATGTATTTGTGCACCATTGAATTTGCAGGAGAGATTCTTCGTAGGTATACATAACCATTGAGATCCCTCATTTTTTCACTGATTTTTTTATTTAATAATTTTTCATTATATTTAAAATAAGAAGATATGTATCAACCTCTCTATCTATACACATTAGAAGAAGTTATTATTTTATAAAATTAATTTAATTATATATAAAAGGATCTTCTTTTTACACTAATACTATATTTTATTAAATAATTAAAATTATTTTAAAATTTTAAAATTCATTGGAAAAGAGTTATTTAAATTAAAATTTATATAATTTTTATTCATGAAGAATATATAATGCCCTCCTATCAAAAATAATATATAGTAACATGATATAACGAAAAAACAAGTGAATTTACACTGTTCACATGCCAAGTTGAAGCCAAGCTTTCAATTTTTCCAACTTGAGCTTGGTTTGTATTTTTAAAATTCTTTTCTCCCCATAGTATATGTACTTTTTTTTAAAAAATTAATTTATAAGCACAAACTTATTTGTTAGAGCCCATTTGTAAACTACAAGGTTTGTCTAAGTGATTCTAAAATCCAATAGCAAATTTTGGTTTTATTTTGTGCGAGTGAGGAAAATGATTTTCACATGAGATAAAATGGCTAGCCATTTAGATCTGACTTTTCTCGATTTTAAAATTTTATACAAAATTATCATTTTGTCCATCAATTTTGTGTAGAGAAATAATCTTTTTTTAAAATCTAAGGGGCAAAATGGTAATTTTACATGAAATTTTGAAATCAGGCGTCTCGCAATAGAAAAATCAGATGTCTAAATGGCCAACCGATAAAAATAGTATGCAAATTCTTGAAACTGAGAGAGAAAAGATTCAAAGGGTATTCATATGACTCCATGTTGATTTTCCTGATTCTTGTTTTTTATTTTTCTTCATTTAGATTTCTCCATTTAAAAAAAAATTCAAAATTTCAATGCAAAAAATATGGAGGTGTGGAAAAAGAGATTGAAAATGGATTTGTCACAAAAATCAAGGTATCTTTACAAAAGGAAAATTGATATTCAAACCTACATTTAGTTTATCTATATTTATTAGAATCTGAAATTTTCGAGGCAATTATGCATAAAAAAATTATTATTTTTGTCTTAAAATTTATTTTTAATTTATATATAAACACTAAACACAAACATATCCTTAGAAATTTCCTAGGCTTTATGAGAAAATGGATCCAATGAAAATGTAAAGGTGCAAATTGAGTTGGGAAAGATCAGAATCTTGTGGCATGTAATTATTTAAAGACATTTTATTTTGTAAAACTCTTTATTTTATTTCCTTTTTGAGATCTATCATAGTTTTTTTTTTTTTTAATATATATCTCTATAATTTAGGTTTTTAAGCAATCTATTAAAAATGTTTCTTGGTCCAATTCTTCGATCTCAAGTATTTTCTTGATTAGAGTTAATTCTCAAAAGATGAGTAGTTCAAATATCGAGGTTGGGTGGGATCCAAATTTAAAAATCTTGGTTCCAAGGTGAATTTTATTTTGGAGTAAATTAGCATAAATTCCACTAATTCAACCCGACTTTTAACCCTAAAATAGAGGATCTAATATTGTAACGACCCAACCCGAACATACAAGGCTTACGGCTTGATTTAGTGTGATATTGTCCGCTTTGGGCCTCGCACACATGCTCGAACCTGCACGGTTTTGCATTTGGGCCCAGGCCCATTTGGCTTGGCCCAAAAGGCCTCACGTTAAGTTACATATGGGTGGTTTTCTAATAAACCCATTCCCTCCTCTCTCCCACCGATGTGGGACTTCAAGAGAGGGAGGGATGGGGTATCATAAATATCCCATTATTATTATTATTTTTTGAATTTACATGTGCAAAATACAGATACAGTCCTACTAAAACTCCAACGGGTGAGCCCATTATTCCTAGGATACACCAAAGTTAGGCTATGGGAACTTGAACCTACAACCTCTCAGACGAGAGTCAACTAGTTGAACTACACCCATCCCATTATTTTATAAATATGCTTCAGCGGTTGCTTGAGAAAAGGTTAGACTTTGATAAAAATTAAAGCTTGATTCATATTTGGGTGGGCTTGGGCTTATGTATGCTTTAGCCTAGCTCAATTATATCTATTTAAAATAGTTATATATGAAGTTGCACATCAAATCTTTTCTATTTTTCCTTTTCTATAATTTTTTTTTTTGAGAACTCTAAGAATCTAACAGATTAGATTTTAAGTTCATTACATTTCTTTCCTGCATAATAAATATCATCCAAAAATGAAAGCCACTCAATTTTAACAGTTAAAATTATGTTATTTTAATTTGAGTCTTGAGATGAAATTTAGTATACACATAATACACTAGTTATCTTCAATCCATCTAGTTGAATTTTTGCCATTCTACCAAATATATAAAAAGTAGAAAAAAAATTCAAACATAATTTGAACTTATTATCTACTATATGCTTTACTTAATAATTATTTTATTATTTATTATTATTAAAACTTATACTTCATAAAAACCATAATTTAATTACTGTTTCTATCCAAATACTTCGTATACAAATACTTGGACTTACATTTCAATTTGGGCTTTTGTTCGGGCTTTCATGCTGAGATCGGACTTAGGAATTTCACTCAATAATCGGGCCAGGTCGGGCTTGGCACGACTAAAGCCCGGCCGGTTCCCATCCCAAACTGACCGTTACGGTGGCGAATTCCATCTCTGCTTTGGATATATAGTAGAATCTTGAACTCTCAACCACGGCCACACACCCGCCACTATCAAATCCAAAACCAAAAACCAAACCCAAACCCCCCCAATTCCTCCTCTCTGTTGTAATGGATTGAAGGTTTGAAACTGGAGGAATGAAGGTCAATTAATGTGGTCAGGCTGCTCTTTTCTTCCAGAGTAACCCACAACCACACAAACCTCTCAAATATCAAAACCTTAACTCTCCCAAAATCATTCTCCTCTCATTTCTTGGTTTTCTTCATCACCTCTCCATCCTACATTGGATGTATAATAATAAAACAGAGAGAAAAAATTTGTAAAAGATGTATTGCTCTCTCTCTTTCTCCTCCAATGCCTCCCTCTCTTCCATCCAAAACTTCTCTCCTCTCCCACAACCACTGTCTCCCTTCCTTCCCTCTTCTTGTCTTCCACACCCAACAATCCAATTTCTCTTGAATCAATCCAAACGCTCCCCATATCCAATACCAACCAAAACCCATTTCCTAAAAAGACCCTTCTCTCCATCTAAAGGCTCTCAAATACCAAGACCAACCAAAACCCATTTCCCATTAAGAGCTTCGTCTCTTTCCTCTCCTCTTCCAACTTCTGCCTCTTCTTCTTCATTCCGAAGCAAAGCCCCCCAAGACATCACTGTTCTCCTGGTGGGCCCCACTGGCTATATTGGAAAATTCGTCGTGAAGGAGCTGCTCCGCCAGGGCTTTGATGTCGTCACTGTAGCCCGGGAGCGGAGTGGCATCCGTGGTCGCAACTCCAAGCAGGAAGCCCTGGAACAGCTCCAGGGTTCGACCGTTTGCTTCTCTGATGTCACTGACGTCACTGTGCTCCAGCAGTCCCTGTCAGACCTTGGCCGGCCTATTGATGTTGTTATCTCCTGCCTCGCGAGCCGTACTGGAGGTGTCAAGGACTCTTGGCGAATTGACTATGAGGCCACGAAGAACAGCCTCATTGCAGGCCGCCACCTTGGAGCCTCCCACTTTGTGCTGCTGTCGGCGATTTGCGTGCAGAAGCCCCTCCTGGAATTCCAGCGTGCAAAGCTAAAATTTGAGACAGAATTGGCAGAAGAAGCGGAGAAAGACAGCAGCTTTACATATAGCATTGTCCGCCCGACTGCCTTCTTCAAGAGCTTGGGTGGACAGGTGGAGCTGGTGAAGGATGGGAAGCCTTATGTCATGTTTGGAGATGGGAGGCTTTGTGCGTGTAAGCCAATCAGTGAAGAGGACTTGGCTTCATTCATTGTCGATTGCGTGTTGAATGAGGATAAGATTTGTAAAATTCTACCAATTGGTGGCCCTGGGAAGGCGCTCACGCCAGTGGAGCAAGGGGAGATGCTATTTAGGCTGCTGGGGAAGGAACCCAAGTTCTTGAAAGTGCCGATTGGGGTGATGGACTTTGCAATTGGAGTTCTTGACTTTCTTGTGAAAATATTCCCTTTAATGGAAGATGCAGCAGAATTTGGGAAGATTGGGAGGTACTATGCTGCTGAGAGTATGTTGGTATTGGATCCAGAGACTGGCGAGTACAGTGCAGAGAAGACACCAAGTTATGGGAAAGACACGTTAGAAGAATTCTTTGATAGGGTTATCAGGGAAGGTATGGCAGGGCAAGAATTGGGGGAGCAGACCATTTTCTAGATTTTCCAATGGCATGGTCAGATGCAATTTTTGTAATTGTTGGAGAGATTGTGTTGAGGTATAAGTACATGTGACTTGATGCAATAGAGGATATTGGACATGCTTGACAGTTACTTTTTGGTATGTGGTTCTTTTCCTTGCAACTTATTCCTGTTGCTGTCACAATTGTGATGCGATCCTTTGTAAAAACTTCATAGAGCCTGTAAAGCAATATGTTTGGTTCTGTATTATGTGCTAATTCATCACACTCAAATTGTTGGTTTGCCTGTTGATAATTTATAGCATTTGAAGTGAATTTTGTTGATGCAAACCTTTTTGTAAATGATTGTATGGACTTTATGAAATTGTTCTTAATTCTGTTGATTTTACTTGAGTAGCAAAGTATATTGTCGATGCTTTCCCCCCCTTTGTTTGAAAGAACAGGTAAATTTAATTGAGGTAGAAGGTTAAAACAACAAAAGCCCAGACCATCCATAGTTCCTGCCGGAGCTGTAATGACCTATCCCACTAGCACAAGATTGTCCGTTTTGAGCCTAAACACCTGGGCCTGTACGGTTTTGCAATGGTGTACACGTGTCACATATGCGCTGAAAAGGCCTTGTGTTAGAAGGGAGGAGAAGCTAAGCTTATAAACCACCTCAAGAGGCAATGCCTTAGGTGATGTGGGACTTCTTAAACTCTCCCTCCTGGCGAATTTCTCTCCTCATCTCTCCACGCACCCTTGTGACTGTGTGCCACGAGAGCGTGAACTTACTATGCTTCACACAGGTGCGGGCCATCACAATCCCACGTTCCCACCCCCTAAGGCCAGAGCCGTCCCCGCCTTTGATACTCTCATCTTCCCACACCTTGGTCCGAGAGTTGAATCGGGCTTTGATACCATTTAGAACAATTCGTCTCGCTAGCACAATATTGTTCACTTTGGGCTTAAACCCTTGGGCCACACGGCTTTGCAATGGTGCACATGTGTCACATATTGGCCCAAAATGCCTTGTGCTAAAAGGAAGGAGTAGTTAAGCTTATAAACCACCTTAAGAGGCAATGCCTTAGGCGATGTGGGACTTCTTAAACTTGCCCTCCTGGCAAATTTCTCTCCACACACCCTTGTGAATGCATGCCACGAGAGCATGAACTTACTATGTTTCACAACAGGTCCGTCTAGGTCCTCCCATGCTTCTAATTGTTAACAGTTCATGGAGATTGTGAGTGATGCTTTGATTGGGATGTGATGTTCTTTGTTCACTATATGGACCGAGTGGGAGATTGTTGGCAATGGGCTCACTTAGGTTCATAAATTGAGCCCACTTGCGTACGACCTATTTAGTGAGGATAACTGGCCATTTTCTTTATATTTTTTTGGCTCATATACTTGGTATCTAAATTCTTTCTCCACCAAACACATACGTGTAAGCTAGTGGCATGGGTTTTCCATCCCCTTGACACCTAGTATGCCAAGTGTCATTTGGTGGCATGAACCTTTTTCCTCCTTTGCCATGTGTCATGTGGTGTCACAAGCTCTCTCCCATTGACACTTAATCCATCCATGAAGCACGAGGTGTTACAAGCTTTCCCATCCCTGAAGCATGCAGTGGCACAAACTTATCTCCCATTGACACCTAGCCACCATGTGTCATTGGGTGGCATGAGCTTTGTCTCCCATTGACACCTAGCCACCATGTGTCATAGGGTGGCATGAGCTTTATCTTCTCAATGACACCTAACCTCCTATGTGTCATGTGATGACATGGTTAACCAGTTAATGCAGGACAACTAATAGGGTGACCCTAAATGTCTAATGTGGTCCCTAAAAATTAAAAATGGATGAAATAATGCATCTAAAACTAATATGGGCTGAGATTAAAATTCAATTAATAAATACAATTAACGATATAAACAAGCCACAAATAATAGAATAACTTTCAAGATGCAGTGCAAGCAATCAGACCATTTAGTCATAAAGGCCTATTTTAATTGGATAACTTAGGGAGGGTAAAATGGTAAAAAGGCAAATAATAAAAGACAAGGGAAGGCGCTAGGGTTCACGATGATAACAAAAGGGAAGAGGGAGACGGCAGCAAAGCAGGGACTAAGAAGGAGACGGCAGCAAGGAAAGGGGAAAAAGGGGATCGGAAGAGGGACGGAAGCCAAAAAGGGGTAGATCTGGTTTGGGGCAGCGAAGGGAAGAGCAAGAAGATGGAAGATGAAGAGAGACGAAGGGAAGAAGAAGAAGAAATAAGTACCTGAAGAGAATAAGGCCTCACACTAAGCCTCACGCCAAGCCTCTCGCTCAAGGAATCACTCCCGAATCTGAAAATCGCACCTTACAAGGTATTTTTGCGAAAATCTCAATCTTTATTCCTTAAAATCTGTCCTTGCCTCATGGAGGCTACAACTTATATAAACATCTCCTTACTAAAAATAAACCTATCTAAAAATAACAATAGAAAACGAAAATAGCCAAAATATGAAAATGGAAAGTAAAGTAAATGGAAAGTCCAGATTTGAAGAATCTGGAGAATGCTCCGCATCACCAGTCCTATATAAACCCATGAGTTCACATCATCATTACCTATCATCCACCTTATTAGCATCACTCACATCATCATGGAGACCATCTAAGTCTGTTGAAACGACATGGGTGAATTGTGTAGAGCTTTCCAATTGTGATTGCTTCTATTTGATCATCGGGATTAAGGGTCTTGGCTCTCATTGGGTCCAAAAATAGATAAGTTTTTACTTTGATTATATGTTTTGATTGTGTTTGTTTAATTGTATATTAAATCTATCATGCTAACACACATGAATAAATGGAGCCCACCATACTTGGGCTGTGCAGCCTAATATTAGATGCTTAATATTTTATTGGAAGTGGAAGTCCAACAAACACTCACTTTAGTTGGAGCAAGATCTTCCAGGCTAATTTAATAGGAAGAGGGCCTAATGATTGAGTTTAAGGGATTTGCTAAAAAACTGCTCTGGAATTCCTCTATTGATATTCTTCATTTTCTCTCTAGAGACACTTATTTCATCATTTGCATTCATTAGCTCTTGGAACTGCTTCCATTTCAACCTCCTCCCACAATCTTTCATATTCTTGTTCTTTTCATCCTTTTGAGTCGAGATTCTATATAATTTACCAAATATGATTCCAATGCACCTACATAAATATCCCTCTCAGAAAATGATTTCTTCCATCACCATTTGCTACTACCTTGCCGTCACTCTCACACATATGATTTTGAAATATCTATATCTCATGTCCACATTTTCAAAATGCGTGTCAATTGCAAACTTAGAATCTTGTGTTTTTAACAAGAATTTTCATTAAAAGAGAAATAAGGTACAAAAGGAGAAGAGAAAAAACATGGGTTCAGGAGTAACGAGTCCGACGAAAAGAAAAGAAAATACAAGGTAATCCGACCAAATATCCCACATGTCCAAAATAAAATCGTAATAATACAAGAAGAATCCCATCCCAAAGGAGTTATCCCGATGTGTCACAAATAGTAAATGCCCTGGTTTGGTTAGTCTACTCCTTGTTTTGCAAAGAAATCTGCAATACCGTTAGCCGATCTACCAACTTTGATGAATGAGATTTTCCGACCCTTAAGTAACGCCTTTTATCTCCCTCACCAAGGTAGCCAACTTCCACGGGTTTTTTACCCACTCCTGATGCCCAACCCTAAAGGAATCCAATTAGTCAGGGCCTTCCTAATACTAAGCAATTTTGCCTCGTTCGATCTTGTGTTAAAACTGTGAAAACATAAATACAGGTGTTTCTAACTTGATTAGTGGTATGACACTGTATTAGAACCCAGCAAAGGACAACGTAGGACTGGTACATGACTAGGGTTCTACTTGGTTGCAATCTATAATACCACAGCCATTACAGATCCAGGTAAACTTCATTTGTTATTGAGGGGAGAGCGATCCAGGAAACTTAGAATCGGCATCTTAGACTTGCTTCTACAGATATGGTGTAAGATGCAACACTTTTTCTCACATAAATGAACCATTGTACTTCCGTGCAGCCTCTCTAGCATCTATTGTTGCTTAGGATTTCTAACGGGAGGTAGTACTGATGCACTTCCATACCTCCTCTGAGCCTCTCTACTGTCTATGGTTTCTGTGGTGGTCTCTTTCATGGGGTATGTGGGGGATGATGCAGAAAACCGGCTCAGCCGTGGTGTCATGTTAGTAATAGATGAAGGCCTTGCTGATTCCTTCATGTACTCAGCAGCTCCTGCATCACTGTGTGGTTTGGATATTGTGCTTTCATAGCTTGGTGTAGCCCAACTCACACGGCTTGGCCTACTCCACCCATCTGTGGTCATTGTAGTAGGTGATTGAGAGTCATCTAATGATGATTTGCCTTTGCTGAAGGAACCATCATAGAATGATTGGCGTCCGCTCCATTCGTTTGTGGTATAGCCAATGGTCCCACCACTGGGCCTCCCCCATCCATTGGTACCTATGTCATTGTTACCTCCAATTGGCTTGCTCCACCCATTGGTGGTGTCACTAGTACCACTGCCTGGCCTGTTCCATTCGTTGGTTCTATTGACATTTGCCCCACTACTTGGCCTACTCCTAATGTCCTTGCCTGAATTGTAGTCGCCACTTGGCCTATTCCATCCAATAGTTCTTGTGTCATGCATTCCACTACTTCGTTTGCTCCATCCGTCAATGTCTATGCTGTAGCTACCACCACTCGGCCTACTCCACCTATCATTGCCAATGCCATTTCTACCGCTACCTCCATGGCCGTTGATGCTGTTGGGATTCCGATGCTGGAACAAGCCACCAAGTGCCCGTCCTGCTTGATCCAGTGACTGCTGTTTGGACATTGTTGATGAAGTCGTTGATTTTTGATGTTTGATCCTTGTAATGACCTGTGTGTTTTCTCCATTTATTATGGGCTTCTGGACTGGCAGCATAGCCATTTGCATATGCAGTTGCTGAAGGATATATGTGCTCTACTACTTTTTCAGCCTTGCTAGCAATGCCATCCATCTTATGTTGCTGGGGCAATATCACAACACCAGGCTTAGTTGTACCATCAGGATCAACAATAACAGGCCTGCATTCATGTTCTTGGTGTCTCTCAGTTTTTGCAGCGGCACCTGGATTGCTCCATCCTTCTTCTGCTGTGCTGTTGGAGCTGCCCCATGTCCGTTGGCCCAGCCTGCTTTTCCTGCTGATGGAGCTCCCTCCATTTGTGTAACCATAGTCGGCCATTGATCAACTCTTTTTGAATTTTCAGTTTCTTGCTTGTAATTGTGTGCTGAAGCTTTGCTTCTTATATACATGTCTAGATATTCTTTATTGTTCCACCTGATAAAGTCGTGGGTCAAAGAATCCTATTCTGCTCAGATGGTGTGCAGGACATATCCTTTTCAAGGAATAAAACCCCAATCTCGGTGGGCAACTCACAGGGGGCTTGAGCCAGTACAGTTCAGGAAATTTATGCAAATTATCTTTAAGGATCTCTCGCACAAAACTGTGTAAACAGTTATTTTAGAGGTTGGGTGTTTCCTTTTGAAAATTTCCAGTAATAAATTTCTCTATATCTGGACAAGTTTGATACAGTTTTCAACTGGTGCGATGATCCAATTCATTCGTCATTTGCCGAGCCCAAGTAGACTGCCAGTTTCTGTTCTTTGCTTTCATCAGCAATAGATAAGAAAACACTCCATTGCTTCTTCTTTACTTTTTTTTTGCCCTTTTCCTTTATATGTTTTTTCAGGATTCTGTACCATTGAAAATGGCAGACTGGCAGGGTGTTCACGTCTTTAGAGAATAAAGTTCTTGGAATTTTTTAGAGTTTTTGATGTCTGTCAGAATTTGAATCAGGGACATTGCATTTTCAAGTTTCTGGAAGGATTTAATATGGTGAGAGCTTTTCGTTGATGGAATTTTTCTGAAAACTCCATAAAACCCATAATTCTCCATTCATCCAATGAATTGTCCACTTAGCGGATTCATGATTATTAGAAGGATAAGAATGTAGAAAGAGCATCTCTAATGATGCAAGGAGCGTGCTGGTCCCTGGATAGTGATGGAGGCAAACTTCTTTATCCAAAAGCACGCGAGACATTGCAGCACTACAGAAAAGGTGTTTATAGTGTGGAAGTAGGTATGAATCCATGACCTCCTTAAATTGTGATCATGCCCAAAATGGTTATCAGCAAATGTTACGATCATGCTAAATCAAGCAATGAAAATGCATTCACTGACGGAGGAGGAATTGTTATCCCATTGACAGACTCAAAGGCTACGAAGCACTACAAAGAATGTGAATATATTGTGAGAATGGGTACCAAATCTAAGACTTTCTAGATCATTAGAATCATGCCCAATATGGTAATCAGCAAACAGTCAAGAATTAAGATTCACTTAATCAAACGTCAAACTGTAAAGATTCTTTTATGGCTTTGGTACCATTCTTTAGCATGGTTGAGTATGGAGTTTTGAAAAATCTGCCACCGTTATTTCTAGAATACCAGCCATATTGGATCCACATAGGTTTAATCTATGGTTAGATCTCCGTTTCACTCTAAACTACTCTTTATCTTCTTGCTCTTCTTCTCTGTCATCTCTCCAAGTTTTTCAACCAAAATTTTGTATCTGACCTTTTTTTTTTTTTATAAATATTATTTACTATTTTAGCTTTTGCTTTTTTTTTTTTCTCCTGAAAAAGGCTGTGTAGCTGGTATACTAGGTCTCTGATGACCCACCGTGTACCACCATTATGGTATTTCAATCCTTGACATTAGTTGTAAAATGAGTTGCAGCTGTTTTAAAAATTACATCTAGTTTATGGACTTTATTCATGTGCTGTGGAAGAGAGGACATGATTTGTGGACAATTAATTGAAGGTACTTTAATCAATCAATCAAGAAAGGCAAACATCATTTGACTCTACTCCTTGATTAGCCAGATTTTATGAAGTGAGCAGCTTAATAATATGGTTTGTGCTTGGGCCTTGGACTTCATTACAGTTGGGTCCATCTTTCAATTGGAAATGCTTTTGTTGTTTGCTGATTTTTTTTTTTTTTGAAATGGTTCATATATTAAAAGATAAAGAGCACCAGAGGTGTAGATACAGATAAGGAAAGCAAACGAAAACAACAAACAAACCACCCACAAAAAGGCCAACAGACTGGCAACAAATGAAAACACTATGAGATCATGTGTGAGATCCACACTTTCTTTTTTGACATAGAAATGTTCTTGAATTCCTGAAGGGAGGCAACCCACGATGCATACTTGGTGAGGCTACATCTTGCAACCGCCACACTGGATTCTGCAGTACTTTTAAACAACCTGTTATTACGTTTCCACCACAACCTTTAAATACAGGTGTTGCTAACTTGATTAGTAGTGTGACACTGTGTTAGAACCTAACAAATTACAACATAGGACTGGTACATGAATAGGGCTCCACTTAGTCGCAATCCATAATACCACAGCCATAACAGATCCAGGGAAACTTCGTTTATTATTGAGGGGAGAGAGATCCAGGGAACTTAGAATCACCATCTTAGACTTGCTTCCACATATGGTGTAAGATGCAACACTTTTTCTCACATAAATGAACCATTGTACTTCTGTGCTGCCTCTCTAGCATCTATTATTGCTGCCTTAGGGTTTATAATGGGAGGTAATACTGATGCACTTCCATACCTCCTCTGAGCCTCTCTACTGTCTATGTTTCTGTGGTGGTCTCTGTCATGGGTATGTGGGGGATGATGCAGAAAACCGGCCCAACCGTGGTGTCATGTTAGTAATGGATGAAGGCCTTGCTGATTCCCTCATGTACTCAGCAGCATCTGCATCACTGCGTGGTTTGGATATTGTGCTTTCATAGCTTGGTGTAGCCCAACTCACACGGCTTGGCCTACTCCACCCATCTGTGGTCATTGTAGTAGGTGACTGAGAGTCATCTAATGATGATTTGCCTTTGCTGAAGGAACCATCATAGAATGATTGGCGTCCGCTCCATTCATTTGTGCTATAGCCAATGGTCCCACCACTGGGCCTCCCCCATCCATTGGTACCTCCAATTGGCTTGCTCCACCCATTGGTGGTGTCACTAGTACCACTGCCTGGCCTGTTCCAATTCGTTGGTTCCATTGACATTTGCCCCACTACTTGGCCTACTCCAAATGTCATTGCCTGAATTGTAGTCGCCACTTGGCCTATTCCATCCAATAGTTCTTGTGTCATGCATTCCACTACTTGGTTTGCTCCACCTATCAGTGTCTGTCATAGCTATCACCACTTGGCCTACTCCACCTATCATTGCCAATGCCATTTCTACCGCTACCTCCATGGCCGTTGATGCTGTTGGGATTCCGATGCTGGAACAAGCCACCAGAGGTGCCCGTCCTGCCTGATCCAGTGATTGCTGTTTGGACATTATCGATGAAGTTGTTGATTTTTGATGTTTGATCCCGGTAATGACCCATCTGTTTGGCAGTGTAGCCATTTGCATATGCAGTTGCTGAAGGATATATGCACTCTACTACTTTTTCAACCTTGCCAGCAATGCCCTCCATCTTAGTTGTACCATCGGGATCAACAATAACAGGCCTGCATTCATGTTCTTTGTGTGTCTCAGTTTTTGCAGCGGCACCTGGATTTCTCCATCCTTCTTCTGCTGTGCTGTTGGAGCTGCCCCATGTCCTATGGCCCAGCCTGCTTTTCCCGCTGATGGAGCTCCCTCTATGTGTGTAACCATAGTCGGCCATTGATCAACTCTTTAAGAATTCTCAGTTTCTTGCTTGTAATTGTGTGCTGAACCTTTGCTTCTTATTGACACCTCTAAATATTCTTCAATTTCATTGTTCCACCTGATAGAGTGGTGGGTCAAAGAATCCTATTCTGCTCAGCTGGTGTGCAGGACATATCCTTTTCCAGGAATAAAAGCCCAATCTCAGTGGGCAACTCACAGGGGGCTTGAGCCAGTACAATGCCGGAAATTTATGCAAATTATCATTTAGGATCTCTCGCACAAGAACTGTGTACGTAGTTATTTTAGAGGTTAGGTATTTCCTTTTGAAAATTGCTAGTAATAAATTTCTCTAGATCAGGACAAGTTTGATACAGTTTTAAACTGGTGTGATGATCCAATTCATTCGTCATTTGCCGAGCCCAAGTAGACTGCCAGTTTCTGTTCCTTGCTGTCATCAGCAATAGATAAGAAAACACTCACTTGCTTCTTTTTTACTTTCTTTTATTCCTTTTCCTTTTTATGTTTTTCAGGATTCTGTACCATTGTGGCAGACTGGCAGGGTGTTCACGCCTTTAGAGAATAAAGTTGTTGGAATTTCTTAGAGTTTTTGATATCTGTCAGAATGTGAATCGAGGACTTAGCATTTTCAAGTTTCTGGAAGGATTCTAATATGGTGAGAGCTTCTGGAATCTTTCTGATGTAGGTCCACTTACCGAATTCATGATTATTGGAAGGATAAGAAGTGTAGAAAGAGCCTCTCTAATGCTGCAAGGAGGGTGCTGGTCCCTGGCTAGTGATGGAGGTGAACTTTGTTATCCAAAAGCATGCAAGACACTGCAGCACTACAGAAAATGTGTTTTTTGGTGTGGAAGTAGGTATGAAATCCATGACCTCCCTCCATAAATTGTGATCATGCCCAAAATGGTTTCCGGCAAATGTTATGATCATGCTAAATCGAGCAATGAAAATGCAGTCACTTTCGGAGGAGGAATTGTTATCCCATTGACAGGCTATGAAGCACTACAAATAATGTGAATACATTGTGAGAATGGGTATCGAAGCTACGACTTTCCAGATCACCTAGAACCATGCCAAAGACTTTCTTGATCATTAGAATCATGCCCAATATGGTAATCAGCAAACAGTCAAGAATTAATAAGATGCTTTTATGGCTTTGGTACCATTCTTTAGCATGGTTGAGTATGGGGTTTCAAGAAATCTGGTACTGGGCGGTGTAGCTGGTGTACCAGGTCTCTGATGACCCCACCGTGTACCACCAGTATGGTATTTCAATCCTTAAATCATTAGTTGTAAAATGAGTTGCAGCTGTTCTAAAAATTACAGCTAGTTTGTGGACTTCATGCCATGTTTGTGGAAGAGAGGACATGATTTGTGGACAATTAATTGAAGGTACTTTAATCAATCAAGAAAGAAAGGAAAACATCATTTGACTCTACCCTTTGATTACCCAGATTTTATGAAGTGAGCAGCCTAATAATATGGTCTTTGATTGGTACTTGGACTTCAATACAGTTGGCTCCATCTTTCAATTGGAAATGCTTTTATTGTTGGCTAGGAACAACTATGGGTAAAAAGAACCACAGATTCAACAATAAGAAGGCCCAAAATTTATGACCATGAATTACAATCTGGTAGAATTTCTCACAGTTTGGATAATTGAATTGGGGATTGCAGCAGAGGTGACCTACCCATCTCCTTGGGTTGTCTGTCTCTTGCAGTTGTGTATATTCTTCTCAATTATTTCAATAAAAGTTTTCACCCTTGTCACTCATGAATATGGGTAATCAATTTTCCTCTGGTTCAGTTCTCTCTCTCTCTCTCTCTCTCCAATCTGAAACTTAGTTCCACTGACTAGTCTTTTTATCCTTTTGACTCATGAATGACATTTTAATACAAGAAATAAACATGAACATCTGATTTATATTTGAAATTTGAGCAGTATGCAAAAATAAGAGATCTGTCAGACAACTTTTGGTATTGTAAACTTTTTATGTTGGGAATTTCATTTGTCTATCCAAAAGTATCACCATCAATGTATATTTTTACTGATTGAATTTCAGGACGAGTCATCTTATTGGCTCTTTACCCGGACAAATGCCTTAAAAAACTGAGAAATGTTGTAAACAATAATGTATGGGAGAAACCCTCTTATATGTCAAATACAGTTTTGTAAATTTTCAATTACTGAAGAAGATGAAGAATGCTTTGATATGTAGAAAAGAGTGTATATATCATCCAAAATGTGCAGTAGATTGTCATCCCCATAATTTCAGCCAAAGTATGTGTAAATAAGAGCAAGAAAATTCACAATATTTGAAGATCCAATTATCTTTCTGTCAGCTTCAAATATTTATAAATTTTCAATTGTGAAGGGGTGTTTATACAAGCACTTTGCACATCAAGCCCTCGTGCCCATTTTAATATTTATAATACTGTTTAAAACTATATTTGAAATGATTTATTCAAATTAATTTTAGTAAGTATAATCTTTATAGTTCAATATTTGATTTTTTTTTTCTTTTTACTAATACCGATCCATATGCCAGGCACATGAGCGGTATGTACCGGTAGTTGATATCAGGGGTAATACGTATCGGCTGATAAAAAGTGGCTTTTTAAAAAATAAACATTAAGAGAGAAATTTCTTGACCGAGATTTAACCCCTGGTTGATATCACATTTGGGTGCAATTGTTGGGTTGAAGGCCCACTTTGGCGAACAAATTGAGAGGTGAGATCCACTCAATGAAAAAATCTCAATGAGATCTCAACAAATTAGTATGAACATGTGTGGGTAATATCATTCCTATTTTGAAAATTTTGGGACCAAGAATTTAGATAAACCCCCACAAGTTTATGATATGGTTTTTCTCTGCTTCAATTGTATTTGCTAAAGCATTTGAAATAAAAAATAAAAGGATTATGATCTTCTTAAATGATAAAAATGAAAATTTGCTTTTATTCATCATCATCAGCCAATATCTCATCTATATAGGATCGTCTTGTTGAATTCTTCTTCTTCAATTGACCTTATCAACTATACCATCAATCACCTACCATCTAAAACTTATTTTACCTCAAAAAAGTATGGAACTTATCTTCAGTAATAGCAAATGAGATTTAGGTACAATAAAATACTTATGAAAAACTTCTTCATCTTCTATGTTTGGAGCCCCTTTCCTTGCATTGAGAAAAAAAGTTAAATTTAAAAATGGACTTCAGTAATAACTTGTATTTCATCTGACGTTTTTGGTAACTATACTCAATGAACTCTTATGGGCCAAGTGTTACTATCACTGTCACAATGTAATTTTTAGTCTTTTCAGATAGGTTTTGGGATCTCACATAGGTTTTTCTATTGGCAATTAGGGCTAACCTTTCATGAGATGGTCTTCAGTATAAAACATCATTCGAATGAAAGTTAGGGCACTTTGCTTATTTGGGGCACCAAAGGGGAAACAATCCATGTCCAAACTCAAAACCATGTTTATCAAATCATGGATGTCTCTAACAAGTAGGATTGTACATTTTCAGTCTAATTTAGACTTCAAACGCGTACAATTAATTAATATTCTATATGTTCCAATTTAATTGTCTGATATGAATTTTGTGATTGTTCCAAAATAGTTGTCCCATTCATATTAGAGTTGTGACATCCTGAATCGATGTGGGAAGAGTCCCACATCGGTAATGAAGGGTGAGTGAGTGGGGGATTTAAGAGGCCAACCCCCCTAGACTAAGTGAGACGTGTTTTGGGCTGGGCTAGGCCACGTGGGCCAGGGCCCAAAAGAAAATCGTGTGGGTTCGAACTGTGTGTGAGGCCCAAAGCGGACAATTTCTTACTGAGTCAAGCCCTAAGCCTTGTGTTTTGGTCGGGTCATTACAAATTTGGTATCAGAGCCGAGTTCAACACTCGGACTGTGTGGGCCTTTCATCCTTCCTTGATGTTGTCGAGCGGGGGATGCCTCGAGGCTTTAGGGGGAGTGATTGTGACACCCTGAACTGATGTGGGAAGAGTCCCACATCGGTAATGAAGGGTGAGTGAGTTGGGGATTTAAGAGGCCAGCCCCCCCTAGATTAAGTGAGACGCGTCTTGGGCCGGGCTGGACCATGAGGGCCCGGGCCCAAAAGCAAAACCGTGCAGGTTCGAACTGTGTGCGAGGCCCAAAGTGGACAATTTCTTACTGAGTCAAGCCCTAAGCCCTGTGTTCGGGTCGGGTCGTTACAAATTTTATTGTGATACCCTGAGTCCCACATCGGTTTGGTGGGAAAAGGGTGGTGGGTTTATTTGAAGGCCACCCATAGTACTCAAGTGAGACGCGTTTTGGGCCGGGCTGGGCCACGTGGGCCCAAGTCCAAAGGCAAAACCGTGTGGGTTCGAGATGTGTACGAGGCCCAAAAGCGCACAATTTCTTACTGAGTCAAGCCCTAAGCCTTGTGTTCGGGTCGGGCTGATACAAATTTGGTATCAGAGCCGAGTTCAACACTCGGACTGTGTGAGCCTTCCTCCTTCCCTAGAGTTGTTGAGTTAGACCGGGTTGAGCCGGGGATGGCTCGAGGCTTTAGGGGTGGTGATTGTGATATCCTGAGTCCCACATCGGTTTGGTAGGAAAAGGGTAGTGAGTTTATTTGAAGGCCATCCATAGTACTCAAGTGAGACGCATTTTGGGCCGGGCTGGGCCACGTGGGCCCAGGCCCAAAGGCAAAACCGTGCGGGTTCGAGCTGTGTGCGAGGCCCAAAAAGAACAATTTCTTACTGAGTCAAGCCCTAAGCTCTATGTTCAGGTTGGGTCGCTACATGAGTAGCATAAAGTATGTTGAAAATGGATGATATCACATGAAGTGTTAGCCTTATATATGGAGTTCCTTAAAGAATACAAATGTTTCAGATGAGACAACTAAATGGGATGGAGGGAATATAATCTATAGGCTAAAATTGTTGGGTGGGTCCAACTCACGTGGAGGTGGTGGCTCACTAATTGTTAGAAATTTGAAATTCAGTATTACTAATGGTGTGGTAAACTTATATGGAATTGTAGAACTTGTAATAATTTTAGCAAAAGTTGTGGTCTCATCTCTCACAAAAAATACAAGTATTGGTGTTGTAGAAATCCTCTCTTTGGAGAGGAGTTCATTGAAACCCTCATTCTATGAGAAGTCCTTTCTAGTGAGAAAGAGTAGAGAATGTGAGAGAATAGAATGAAGAGAGAATGTGAGAGAATAGAATGAAGAAAGTAAGAAGGAGGCCCATTCAACCCATCTTTCCTAGGAGATTTCACATGGGTGAGAGGTGATGATCTTATATTTGTGATCCAAGAGTGATAAGTTTTTTGATGTTGTAATCCTAACCTAATCTTGTTGGCTAGAGGAGTTGTACATGTAATCCTAGCCTAATTTCTTGATTACCTAGAGGAGTTTGTAGTATAATTCCGTTATTTCACATAGTGAAAGTATTTTTTAGAGCTTGTCCTGTGGGTTTCCCCTCTATCTTAGAGGGTTTCTGCATTACTCTTTTATGGTGTGTGAAGCGTCATTGATTTGAATAAGAAGGTATCATTCCATTCAAGGACTAATAATTGGATACAAAGATATATTAGAGAAAAAGCCTATGTGTTTGGAGATGATCCATACAAATAAGAATCCAGTGGATATGATGACGAAATGTGTGCCCAAAGAAAAACATGACTTGTGCAAAGACTTCGTGGGCATGGGGTGCTGGGATAATTATGCGAAATAAATCATCACAATACGATAATAATATCAAACACACCATAACTCAGAGATTTATGTGGTTCGGCAAAATCCTTCCTACGTCCACGGAGCGTCTGTGTTTCACTATACGAGAGAAAATAGATAATACCTGTACAATATGAATGATTCACTGAATTTAAATCCCAAAGTCAAATCCCAAGTCCCTTGTACACTCTTTTCTTCTTACAATTATCAAACTAAGAAGAAAGAACCCATCTTCTGTCCATCTTTCCAGCGTTCTTAATGCTTTTTGTGCTCTCCTACATCACTTGAATACTGTGTGTAGAATACCTGAGCACAACGCCATGTATGATACACACACACGATTAGCTAGAGGAGTTTGTAGTATAATTCCGTTATTTCACATAGTGGAAGTATTTTTCAGAGCTTGTCCTGTGGATTTTCCCTCTATCTTAGAGGGTTTCTTCACTACTCTTTTATGGTGTGTGAAGCGTCATTGATTGGAATAAGAAGGTATCATTCCATTCAAGGATTAATAATTGGATACAAAGATATATCAGAGAACAAGCCTATGTGTTTGGAGAAGATCCATACAAATAAGAATCCAGTGGATATGATGACGAAATGTGTGCCCAAAGAAAAACATGACTTATGCAAAGACTTCGCGGGCATGGGGTGCTAGGGATAATTATGCGAAATAAATCATCACAACACGATAATAATATCAAACACACCATAACTCAGAGATTTATGTGGTTCGGCAAAATCCTGCCTACGTCCACGGAGCGTCTGAGTTTCACTATACGAGAGAAAATAGATAATACCTGTACAATATGAATGATTCACTGAGTTTAAATCCCAAAGTCAAATCCCAAGTCCCTTTGTACACTCTTTTCTTCTTACAATTATCAAACTCAGAAGAAAGAACCCATCTTCTGTCCATCTTTCCAGCGTTCTTAATGCTTTTTGTGCTCCCCTACATCACCTGAATACTGTGTGTAGAATACCTGAGCACAACACCGTGTATGATACACACACGATTAGCTAGAGGAGTTTGTAGTATAATTCCGTAATTTCACATAGTGGAAGTATTTTTCAGAGCTTGTCATGTGGGTTTTCCCTCTATCTTAGAGGGTTTCTGCGTTACTCTTTTATAGTGTGTGAATTGTCATTGATTGGAATAAGAAGGTATCATTCCATTCAAGGACTAATAATTGGATACAAAGATATATCAGGGAACAAGCCTATGTGTTTGGAGAAGATCCATACAAATAAGAATCCAGTGGATATGATGACGAAATGTGTGCCCAAAGAAAAACATGACTTGTGCAAAGACTTCGCGGGCATGGGGTGCTAGGGATAATTATGCGAAATAAATCATCACAACACGATAATAATATCAAACACACCATAACTCAGAGATTTATGTGGTTCGGCAAAATCCTGCCTACGTCCACGGAGCGTCTGTGTTTCACTATACGAGAGAAAATAGATAATACCTGTACAATATGAATGATTCACTGAGTTTAAATCCCAAAGTCAAATCCCAAGTCCCTTGTACTCTTTTCTTCTTACAATTATCAAACTAAGAAGAAAGAACCCATCTTCTGTCCATCTTTCCAGCGTTCTTAATGCTTTTTGTGCTCCCCTACATCACCTGAATGCTGTGTGTAGAATACTGGAGCACAACAACGTGTATGATACATACACATCTGGCTACTCTTACATGAAGCCATTCCTCTATGTATCTAAGCCTCTTGGTCTCGAAGCCACTCCCACACATGCTGTCTCACAATGATGCATGCAACCAAAGGCCCTCTCTCGTTTGCTGCCTCCCACGTTGGGAGAGGACTCCCCAACTCATACGACCAAACTCGGGCCCTCCACACACACGATCAGGCAAGATCTCTACACGCCATTTCCACCACATCAGGCTGGATTTGTCTAAATCAAGCATGGCCCCACATGGCTGTCTCACAACTCACAAACGGCAACATTCCTTGTTTCTCTGGGCAAAAATCTTGACTGAATTTCCGGAATCGAGCCACACACCCAACAACATGGGGAATGTTTCATTCACTCTTAGCAAAGAGGAGTTCTCTTCCACATGAGGTGGAGGGAAAGATTGTTGAGTGGGTCCACCTTCGTGGAGGTGGTGGCCCACTAATTGTAAGAAGTTTGAAATTTACCATTGCTTATACTGTGGTGAACTCACATGAAAGTATAAAAGGAAATATTCTTGGAATAACTTTAGTGAAAGTTGGGGTCTCATCTCTCATACATACAAGGCATGTTTATGTATGAGAGCTAACCCATGTGGACTTAGAAGATCCTCTAGGTAGATGAATTGACTGGCCTCATTCAAGGGGGGAATTGTTGGGGCTGACTGTGAATGAGTCTCACGTTAGAAATGTAGAGGGAGATCTAGGGATTTGTAAAAGACTTGGGTCACTCCACCTAACAATAAACCCTAACAAGAGGAGAATAGATGAAAGCAAATAACAAATGATTTCTAAGATCCATTAGGTTTTTTTCCTGTAAACTAATGTCTACGACTTGCTGAAACTTTGTTCTTGGAGTATAAGATTGGACATTTATTCTTCTATTTACAAAGTTGAAATGGGAAGTTGAGATCTTTCTTTCTATAATTTACCCGTAAGTAAACATCCACTTGAATTCTTTTTAGAACCTTTCAGAATTAAAATTCACATGAGTAAAGGAAATTACTGATTTCCACACTTACGAATGTTATGCAAATGCTGAACCACTAGTTACTCAATTCACTTCAAAGGACACTGATAGTTACTGAAACCATTGAAAAACAAAACACATCCTGGAGTCTAGTGATCACAAAAGCTACTTCACCATTCTCTTCAGATACCTTATACTAAGAACTTAATTCACTTTAATAAACAGTAGCAGTCACTGAAACCAAAGGAAACAAAACCTAAATTTACTTTCTAAAGATGCAATTCTCATGTTCAGTCTAAAGTAGAAGTCTAGAGTATGGTTATGATAGATGCTATTTAAATATTTTTATGAAGTGAAAAAATTTCCACATCGGTCAATTCGAAAAACCAATGGCTCCATTTAATACTTGAGGCACCCTTTCCTCAACGACTAGCTTTTGAGAGTGAGTTCTACCTCAAGAATATTATTGGGTTATGGTTTTCTAACAATTTTCTTCAAAAGCCTTGATGCAACAATCTAATGTTGCAATCCATTTGGCCTATGAGGCAAAAATGGTTCTCTGAAATGAACATAGAACCATGAAAAATTGGCTGCTCATACAAAACTGAAACTGACAGTAGAGACACATGATGAGCAAGACAAGTGCCAATGTCATTCCTCAAGCCGAAACAAGCCGCGCCGAACCGCGACACGCAATACCACCTAAGGTATCTTCTTTGTTTAATGGCGACACGATTTCCAAAGCGACACCTGCCGACAAATTGTGCGATGCCGACGAGCTTGCAGGTGTTGATTCCCATACAATGGTGTCAGCAGTGAAGTGTTCCCACCTCCCATGGAAGAGTAACCATTCTCAAAGGTTCAAATTAAGATGCTAGTCTCAAAAATGGTCCCCTTAGACATTGAATTATTTTATTAGAAACAAAACCCTAATCCATACAAGTGACAAATTCTCTCCTTTCCTCTTTGGTAACAAGTTATTTAGCTCGAGGCTCAAGTCATCCTTGCTTCTAGGAAGGAAACCCAATTGTCTTCTCCAATATATTGGAGGTTGCTATCACTTGCAACCATGAATGGCAATTTCGAGCTACTAAAGCTGTGGTGCCCTACTCACTAGGGTTTAGGAAAATAATCCAACCTTAGATCTTTTACAATCTATTGTCTGCTTTGACCTGATCCATACTCTTGTTTGCTTCTTTTCTTCTAGACATGGATGGGAAACCCTAGGTGAAAATTGAGCTAGGGTTTATTTTTTCTGTAAGTGTAAACAAATGAAGAAAAACCCTATAATTGATGGAGCTCATTTTTAGTAAAAAGGCAGAAATGGAAATGTTGAAGCTAACAAATCAAGATCTTAAAGGGAAGAATTGGGCAAGTGGTAATGGAATATATGAGTTGCAGGCATAAAAAATCTGCTAGAGTTAATGAAATTGGTATATTTGTTAGAATGGTGGGAAAACCCTTGAATGATCAAACCTTAATACTAAACAAAATTTAGATGAAACTATATTTTGCTTGAAATACTTCATGAGTCTCAACTTTTATTTGATCCTTTACATGTTATTGAAGTAACAATTTCTTCTTCCTAAGGGAGAAAAAAAAGGAAGGAGGAGGTTAAAAAGAAGAAGAAATTCTTACTTCTATAGAGAACAAAACTTCGTGATTCTTAAAATTAATAATCTGTGCTAAAAAATATGATTTCGTCTTTAACATTCGTCGTTATTTGTCATATCATTATTAACTATTTTTTTAATATATTTTTAAGTTCCATTCTACTCTATAAAAAATCACAATCTTCATTCAGAATAACAGAGATGTATGCAAAATAAAAATAAGTTCAGCAATTTTGAGTTTACAATAGAATATATAAACGAGTAGTAAATCAAATCAACAAATAGAAGTCTTCAAAGCTCACCGTCGTCCGTTTTTCTAATACAAGATTGCTTGGGATGACATCAAGATTAGAACACAATACTAGACAAATACATATTAAACATCGACAGAAGTTAAAAATATACTCTTTATTGTCACTACAATTTCACTTTCATCTTTCATAGTAATCGTCGTCATCATCATTGTTACACTTGACATAGATAGTGTATAGATGTAACCTTTGAACCCAAGCACCTAAAATGGCCTTGAGCTAGAGATGTTATTCCTATCAATTACATTGAACTTTAAGGGAGTGGACACCAATGGTTGTTTTTTCTCTTGCTCACTTCTAAAGATGGACGATGGGTCATCTTTAACAATTGAAATAGTAGCCCTTTTATGCCCCCTAGAGTTAGAGTTTGCTCTCTCACTCTCTAACTCTCTATATTTGTGCAAATACCTTTTTAAGGGATCTGCATAGTCATCAAAGCCAAGTGATCTGAGAGCCCAACAAATGTCGTCTCCGTTTACGGTCTTTCGCTTCTCTTTGCGACACTTGTCCGACGCTTCTCCGGTCACAAAGCTAATAAATTCAGACACACAATCCTGCATGGTTTCCTTGGCTTCTTTGGAGATTTTAGCATTGGGAGGTAAGATCTGCTTCATCAATCTTCCAACATTGGCTATTGGCAGAAGTTGATCATGATCTTTGATCCACCCATCACCAGAGCTACCTTTCTTGTATTTTTGGATTTCAGAATCAGGGCTACTGTCTAAGTTATCTACCATCTTTGGAGAAAGAAGCAAGATGCAATCATCTAACACTTAGACAGGTTGCCCACCATCTTTGAATATGGGTCACACTATATAGTTAGCTATTTGTACAAATACTCATGTGGGGGCAGGCAATGGCATCTTTTTTCTTTTACTAAGGTGGGACTGTAAAGTATGATAAAAGATAGGAACAAAGGAATGAAACTGAAGCTTTTACAACATAATGCTTATCTCACATTAGTTAGGCCTTTCTTGCATTCATCAATTATATTTTTGGCTTGTAACACATGATATGATTTTTCTTTTTTCCAAACATTCAACTATATGCACATGTTCTTGCAGACAAAGTCTTTTCCTCTCTCACACTTAGGGGATTTTTTTTTTTTTTATGTACATCCAAAAATATTATATCAATGTGTATTTGAGCTGATTGAATTTTAAAATGAGTCATCTAATTAGCTTTAAATCCTAATGACGAACTAAAAAAACTAAAATATGTAGTAAACCATTATGCACGGGAGAAGCCCTCCACACTCGCATAGACCACACACATGGCATCATGGATTAGATCTGTTAATGGGTTGGGTCGGATTGGGTTTGGGTTAGGACTTATTTGGTTCGGGTCTATTCAGGGTTAGGTCTATTTTTTTGGATTAACGTATGAAAATCTCATACACAGTCCTAATAAAATCCCCACGAATGTGCCTACTACTCCTAATGCACACCAAGGTTAGGCGATGGGGGCTCGAATCTGTAACCTCCCGCTTCCTGAAGCAGGAGACAACTACTTGAGCTACACCCATGTGGGGTCAAGTCTATTTTGGATCTTGTTAAACAGATTAAGTCTGTCTAGGTTTGTTTCTAATTTGAGCATGTTCAAGTTCAGATTGGAGTTATCCATTTACCTTATTATGGAGACTTTTTTTTTAGACCTCATACGGTTGTATATGCGTGAGAATAATCGGGTTAATCAGGTCTACCCATTTATTTTTGGGTTCGAGTCAGGCCTTCTCATATATAAGTGGGTTAGGGTCGGGTCAGAGTCATTTATAAAAATAATTCGATTAATGGGTCGGATCAGATTTTGCTATGTCTATCATTGATGCCCATGCATTAATCCATAAAATTCAAGAATAAAAATCCACAATACACTTGGATGTATCGTTTACATGGGATTCACCAATTAGAGTGGTGATGTATCTGTTAGAAAGATTTTTTTTTTTTTAATGAATTCACAGTCTATCAAAAGTCACTTCAACTAGATTCATCAATCTATACTTTCTATACTCTTTAAAATGTAATTATTTAAATTATTTTTTCTAATTTCTAAATTTATGACTTTTATAATTATGAGAAATTACATAGACAAAATTTACTCTTTTTTTTTTATATCATCACCATTCCATTAGTAGACCGAATGTGAGAATTGATGGATGCTAAAGCAATGGCTGACCCAAGCGATTACGAAGTGTCTGGAAGCTTGTGGATGTAGATTACTAGGTAGACTATAGTCTATACCATTATACAATTTTTTAACATAAGATCTTACTACTTTTTAACTTGAAGCATAATTTGAAAAAAAAAAAATAGACCAATTAATCATATTCATGCACCTGTACATGTGATGTTGTGGATCCAACCAAATCATACCTAAAAAAAAAAAATCTATAGAAACCTTATGTTGGATTACCTAATCCATCAATTTAATTTTCTAAGCCTCCCAATCAAATCAGTCACTGCCAAAACCTTTTTTTAAAAATAAATAAATTAATAGAGTCGTATAGTGTCATCTTATTCTAAATTTGGAATTATAAAAGATGTGATGCAATCGTCTCTTATCAGATTGTCACAAGTGTCACCAGATAGTGATTATTGGAGTATATTAGTGCAATTAAACACCCATTACTATGGCTTTGAATATAGGACATCCATCTTAACAAGGGCAAAATTTGTTAGGAGACACGGGTTAAGTGAAATTCCCATTTTATCTCTACTGTTTTACCGCTCATCAAGTACAGGTGTATCGATATGCAGAACATGCAGCGTCATGTTATCAGTACACTGATACTTGATGATCAGTACACCAATACTTGATGATTGGTACAACGGTAGGGATAAAATGGAAATTTCATTCAATCCTGTGTCTTCTAACTGATTTTGCCCGTGTTAGGATGACTGACCTTGAATATAAGATCACCAGAAGCTCTACTGACAGAGATGTAAAATTCAAAATTTCAAAAATAGAAAGCATTAGACTCGAAATAAGTAGATTTGGATATAAATTTTGGATTTGTTTAAAATTTTTTTAGATGTAAGTCGGAATCTGAAACTAAAATTAAATAATTTGATAACTCGAATGACAAGTAATGTAAATAATATATTTTAATGATACGTGTTCAATTATATGAGAATAAAATCTTAATTTTTATCCTCATATATCCTTATCATACTACCTTATTATATTTGAAACTAGGAAATAGTAATGTATATGTGATTTAATTGGATTTCACCATTTGAACTAAAGATGTTTATCATTTATTTTATTTTTTGTAGTTTTGTTTGTAATATCTTTTTTAAAACATTTCTTAAGATTATTTTGTACTGGCGAACCTAGTCGCAGAGGGTCAAAAGGGGCGCTCCCTTGTCCGGGGGCACGGGTGACCCCGAGCCAAAAAAATTATTGAAGGTGATTTTGTAATTTCTACCGTGTCTTATATAAGCCCTAATTACGGTAGTATATAATTTCGTTTTGTGAGAGAGAGAGCAAAACATCTGTAACAAGAGCCGCTTTTTCTTTGTTTTACTTTCGAGTATAGTGGTTCAGTTTGAATCCCATGGACATATTGAAAGGGCCCATGTAAAATCTTTATGTTGTGGTTTTGTTTTTTTGTTGATTTCTCTTTTTTTATCTCCGATGTTGTTGTTTCCATATTTCCTCTCAACAAATCCATAATTTCATCAAAAGCTCCCTTATTCGAAGATTATATATTCGTAAGATTGGTCATAAAAGGTCAGAACCAAAATTACAATGCTTGGATAATGTGATGTGGTAAAACTTTGCTGTTACTGTAATCATGTAATTTTGTAGACATTCTATTGCAAAATAGCAACTTCAATGGTTGGTCTTGTCAGGCCTTTGTAATTTTTTTTTAAAATTAGACTTCCATATATTCCAAAACTTAACTACTGCTGAAGAAGATATCAAAATTTAATAAAATTTAGCTTTGTAATCGAGTTAAATGTCTTTCCAGAGTCAATCACAAACTTTCCAAGAAAACTTGTAGCTACAAGCCAAGTCTTTTGATAATAGGTGAAACTCTGCCGGCTAAATGGACTAAATCCTATATTTCAATCTTCCTTAGGGCAAAAACTTCTACTATCATAGTAGTTTCTTCATATTCAAGACCTTCAGCAACATCATATGATTTGGGTTCTAAACCATTTATAACATTAGAAAGACAACAATAAAGTGTGGAAAAATAATAATAGTCTCAATCACCATACCTATTAATTGGTTTCTTATTTTGAGTAGATTGTCGTAATTGTAGATTTGCAATAGGCTTTTTGGTATTCTATCTTACGAACTTTCTAAGTGGAACTATTCTTAGAATCGAAAGTATGAATTGTAAATTTTCAAAAACTAATCTTTAAAGTATGTGTAAACCTCTCAATCTGTACACGCCATATACAGAACAATAGAGAGTGATCATTTTTTTATTGAAAGAGACTTGATCTCAAGACTTTTTGCAAACAATGGTGGTTTTTGACCACTAAACCAACCTCTCAAAGTCACTCTATACAATGTTTATACTCACATTCTTGGCATTAATCATGATGCGGATAGTCTCTCCAACATGTCTATTCTTTTGCTTTGCCGCATTGTTTTTCTTTCGTGTGGAAAAACAAATAAGTTGCTGGAAAATCTCTATCTTCTTAAGAAAATCTTTAAATTCTTTAGAAGTGCACTCACCACCACCGTTAGATCACAGGCAATCAATCTTACAATAGAATTCGTTCTCAATAAATTTGTTAAGTTCTTAAAACTTTTCAAATTCTTCAATTTTGTCTATAAGAAAATAAACCCTAAGTTTCATACTTAATATAGCAGAAGACCAAGATCTTTAATTTCAAAGTAAATATTAAGATAATCATCAGTCTTTTGAATGCCTTCAAGATTATCTCTAATGAGAATCATATCATCAACATATAGTAGAAGGATAATACGTGGAGAAGATTTGTGTACAAAGAGTGTAGGGTCTTGAAAACTTTGTTGAAAGCCAATTTCCGAATGACAAAATTAAATTTCTGATACCAGGTCCAATGAGCTTGTTTAAGACCATACAATGTCCAATTAAATCGGTAGACTGATCTTGAGGATGAGATAAACCAAGAGGAGGTTTTATATACAGTTCCGCATGCACGTCACCATGTAAGAATGCATTTTTCATGTATAATTGATGGAGGGACCAATTTCGAACAGCAACAACATCAATGAAAGTACGAACATATGTCATATATGTAACTGAAGTAAATGTCTCTTCATAATCAATGCCATACTCTTGTGCATATCCTTTTGCTACCAAACGAATTTTAGAACTTTCGATGATACCATCGGACTCAGCTTTGATTTTAAAGATCCATCTACATCAAATGGTGGTTTTTTCAGATAGTAATAGAACAATATTTCATGTGTAAGCAAAGACAGCTTCCTCTAAACATTAATAGGAGGAAAGAGAGAAGGAAAGTTATTAATCATATCTTAAAATTTCTTTTCAATATTCTGTAGTGTTTTTAGCTTTTATATGCTTTTGATAATAATTTAGATGTATGAGCAATCTAGTAAAACAAGTAAAGGTGTCCAAAGCTCTAAATATAACTATATTGACAAAAACTTAGAGAGTTCCTTTTTTTCTCTCTCCTCATCGTCGAAGCATTTGTTTAGAATCTGTGTCAAAATTTTCAATAATCTCCAAATTTTCTCCTCTCAAATATTTTTGACCGGAGAAAATAGACTTTCTTCCTTTAAATATATACAATTAAATTAAATACATGGACCACACCTACAGGATGCTAGATGTGTATCGGTGTATGTAGCACAGATGGGTCACATAGCTTAACAATATCATGTGCAACTTGGCTAGCAACACAAGAAAACCAAATTGGATAATGAATTCTTGACCAAAATAAGAATAGGACAAGCTTCATTTTGTTCAACACGTAATCCAAAGGTCTATTGCTGACGTGTGACTTTGCTAATACTCCCTTTCAATGCTGGGGCTGGAGAGATTCAACTCTCCTTTCATGTAGGGTTGGAGATATGAAGCTGACCCATCCCAGTGGTACCTTCTCTGATACCATGTTAAACACATGAGTAAAACTCATTCTTAAAAACCGGCTGATAAGGAGAGATAATCCTTGTGCTTATAAACCACATAATCTAAAGGTCTATTGGCGATGTGTGACTATGCTAAAACCCCCTCTCAATGCCAGGGCTGGAGAGACTCAACTCTCTCTTTTCATATAGGGTTGGAGATACGAAGCTGATCCATCCCAGTGGTATCCCTTCTTTGATACCATGTTAAACACATGAGTAGAACTCATTATTAAAAACCGACTTATAAGGAGAGATAATCCATGTGCTTATAAACCACATAACCCAAAGATCCACTGACGATTTGGGACTTTACTAACACATTCTAGATTCGTAACTGGTCCAACGTTGGACTCTTTATAATATATAACAAATCCATGTGGGCTAAAATAATAATAATAATTTTCAGACAGTTTGATTTAAAAAAAAAAAAGTGAGAATGGACTGGAATAGATTTTAGAACTTTGCTTTGACTCAAGTCTATTCATTCTATTATATTCTATTCCCATTATTTTCGAAGAAAAACATAATGAAAAGTGAGTGTCCTGTAATAGTAGAAGAAATAACTTCTCTGAAGTTCTCAATTTTCCTCTTGGAGGAGAATCTCCTAAATGAAGATATCCTTTCTCCTAGAGAATTTTTCATAAATGATTAAAAATCCAAACATATTCTAAGTTCTTACACTTGCAGAGGTGATATGATTGTGGCAATAGAAAATCACTAAAGGCAACTATCATTTTAATAAGAACTTTCTTATTCTTTATCTCTTCAACTTACACATTTTAGTTTTGAGTCATCAAATGTGGTTTTGGATACTAGTAATTTTATAATAAAAGACATTAAACTTGTCATTTTATCCACTTGTCATCATCTAAGTCGTGAAAAGATTTACTAGTGTTCCTTATTATAAAAAACACCAATATTTTTTTTTAAGACTCAGGAGAAACCTCAGACCCACCCTAACTTACGCCTTGACCATAGCCCTCTTAAAACACCAATATCTCTATCAAATTTTCAATTATTAACTAAAAGTCTTCAAATATTTAATCTCAATTCCTAACCATTTGAATGGACTATCAAAGGATTGTCCACTGAATCTTATGGTACACTCATGGAAACGAGCCCACTCACTGAACACCTAAGATCATAAAAAATTGATTATTTGGTGATCATTTCAATCTAAACTATCCTTTTAATGTTTGGTCAGTATATATTTTGAATTGTATCTTCTTTCTATGTTTAAAACATAAAATTTATAAAATATAGTTTTTGTTAAATCAACCTCGTGCTGGGTTTAAAATTATGACTTAACAAAATTAATTAAAATGATTTTTGATGAATCACATATTGAATCAGTAATTTTTTTTAAATAAAGATTTTTGACAAATCACATATTTAATCACCAAACTTTTTGAAGAATTGATCATAGCATGGGTACAGACAGGGGTTGAAATATCGGGCGATACATATCGTATCGGCCGATATATATCAGTTTTGAAGGGCACTATATCGGCCGATATCATATCATATCTGCCGATAACGATATTTTAACCCCTGGGTACAGATATCGGCAGATACGAAATGTATCGGCCGATATATATCGGTTTTTCAGTGCCAATCGATATCGGCTGATACGTATTGTATCGGCCGTACGAACTACTTCTCGACCAATATATTGGCAATATATATCGGTCCGATATTAGCCGAGAAGTATAATATCAGTTTGTTTTTCTTTAAAAAAAAAAAAATCAAAACGGTGGTGGGCCCGAGTCAATATCTCGGTCGATATCTGACCAATATCGGCCGATATTTACGTTTTCAATTTTTTTTTAAAAAAAAAAACCAGTTTCCTTTTGGGTTTTTATTTTTTTTTTAATTCAGAAAAATAAAATAATAAAAAATACTGATATTTACAAAAAAAAAAAAAATAATAAGAGAAAAAAATTTACCGGGCAGTCCGAATTTTCGATCCCTGGATCATAGAAATGCTCAATATTCTAACACCAATGTAAAGTGATTATTTTCTTAAGCAGATTTTCCTTGTTTGAACTGGACTTGGATTCCATTATTAGTAGAATTGGATCTAAGAAATTTATGTAAGATCTATGAAGTGGTATGGGCACTAATTTCATGAAAGGGACATCAAAGTTCAAGGAATAAGGCTTAGCAATTCAAGTCTTTTGAGGATCCTACCATTTGTTTACTTTAAATGCCACTACCCGTATTGATTCTAGAGCTTGGATTTTGAACCAATATTAGAAAGTTTATATGAAAGGAATAGCTTTCCCTTTCTTCTAGTGCTTCGATTTTAATATTTTATTAATTCTTACTCTATATAATATGATTAATGAGACAGCATCTAATTTGATTTAGGCAAGTTTTCAACTAAGCTTACCTCCATTAGAATACAACTTTTGAAGTTGCAATTAAAATAAACCAACCTTTTAAGGATTCTTTGATTCTTAATTATGATCTTTTATATATTATAAGAGAAAGTTTCTCACATTTGATCCAAACCATACATGTGGAATACACCTTAATAATTCATTAGGTGGGTCATAATGTGGAGGGTTCATAGCCCGAAAAATAACATTCAACAAATCGCCCTACCCGTACGACAAAAATCTTCGAGATCCAGAAATTGAAGTGATCATTTTTCAGTTGTAAACTATGTAACAAATATCACCGATATTTTTATTTTCGATCACAAAAATATCAAGAAAATACCGTTTCCTATTTTTCCCATTATTATTTGCTAAAATTCAATAATATTGTGATATTAATGACATTTTTCATAAAAAAGATAAAGTTATAATCATTGGTAACTCGGTATAAGTTTTTGATATCTTAGATGAAGGTATTCAACGATGAACTTATATAGCAATGGGCGACATTTTAGGGTTCAAGACATGTTAGATGATGAATTATATTTTGCTTTGTTAGATGATTTACCAAATTAGTTTATTTTTCTTATAGTATATTTTTCCTTTAATCATGTAGTTATGTCAATTATAAATTTTATTTTTGTTTATAAATTTATTACTATAACTTTTTATTATTTTAAATATTACATTTTTCTATAAGATTTTTTAGATAATATTCCAATAAAGAATCTAAAATTTGAAAATATTTTGATATTATTAGTAGCCATTAATATCTTGAGAATGGTATTTGTGAAATTGGTTACAACTTACAACTATATAATTAATTTGGGTTAGAAGAAACAACAAAAATCTTACTTCCAATAAAACACCATTTAAAAACAATTATAATCTTGAACAGTTTATCATAGTTTTATTCTATATGGTGTTTTTTATAACAAGAGATATCTTCGTACTTTATAACCACTTAGACGATGACAAGTGGATAAAAAAAATAAAAGCCCAGTGTTTCTTGTCATCATAAATACGGATATCCTCAATTTTACATATCTTAACACATCCAAATTGCTATTACCATAGATCTAAACAAAGTTCTCTCAATAATAAAGCAAAATTATTAATAAAAGGTAGAAGCAAACTTGTGGAGGGTTTACTCCACGTCTTCATGGATTTGGAAAACGATAATGGTTTTCTTTGAATTAAATATTCTTTTCTTTCTGAGATTTAAATTAGATGATCTTACATTTATCATCATGATAATTAAACGTTAAAACTTCATCTATATAGATCGGCTTTTCAAGTTCTATCTCTCCATTTAACTTTATTATAGACCAGGGCAATTTACATTATGGACTCTAAAACTTAATATAGTGTCAAGAGAACTTATTTGAGAAAATATAAGTAATTAGGTGAACGAAAAATAAAATAACGATGTCATAGCAATTGCTACTTAGTGCGTCAATTTTTGAACAAATTTGGAGTTGGTGCTTGCTAAACTTGTAATTATGGATAAACTTTTTGATAATATGGTAGTTGGATTTGTTGTGATAAAATCACAAAATCCAAACGCAACGGAAGCGATCAAACATCAAAATAAGCATTCACACAAATAAGATCCAATTTTATATGGTTCAGCCGAGGCCTACGTTCACATATAGTAATCAGGTCAGTTCCTATGATTTTCAAGTATAAATCTCTCTCAAATTCGTCTCTCTTTCTCACAAATACAAAAACAAATTCCTGGTCCCAAATTCCTTTATGATTTTCTCTAAAACACAAACCCAATTAATCAAGCCAGCCAGGGCCCTCACTGTAAGCAGAGTAGGCCTCCGCCACAGGGTCCCTAAAATCTCAGAGCCTGCACTATGCCAAAAGCCCCTGACATTTCAGGGTAACTCAGGCCAGCACTGCAGCCACCCACCTAAGAGTCCCGTTGTTTTTCCGAAAAAAGGAGAGAAGAAAGACGAAAGAAGAAAAATAGAAATTCCTAATTCAAGCCCGATTCTCTCAAATTCGAACCCAAATAATCACAGCTAAGAGTCCCTCTGTTTTTTCTTACTTATAAAAAAAACTTTCAACGAAAGAGAAAGAAGAGAAGAAATAGGAAAGAAGAAAAATAGAAATTCCTAATTCAAGTCCGACTCCAAATCTAGCCAAAGTCTAAGAGGATTTTCTCATTTTCATATATGGAGGGCAGCAACTGTGCCTGTGCCTGTTATTTCATTCTATTCTAATGCCACAGTACTAGAGGATCCAAATTCTCTAGTAATCTTCCGATGCCTATTGGATCAAATCTTAAGCCATGCAAACTGCAAGACAGGAGCATGTACATGCAAATGAATGGAGAAGAGAGGTTTAAAAGATCTCTAGTATGTATAAAATGCAGTATTTAGAAAGTCGAACTAGTTATTAGCTTCAAGAACTAAGTTTAGTTAATTTTTGGTGTAATCTGCTAATCTAACTTGAGTTAACTCAGATAAATAAAGTTTAGGTTAAAGTATATAGTACTACTTAATAATAAGTTGCTTAGCACAACTCTGTGAATGGGTGAGTGTGGAATTTGAAGATTTAAAATAAATAGGTTATTCTACTTAACTTACCAACCTGACTGAGGAAAAGGGTTTTAGTTGGAGTATATTGACTCGTAGTGTAATAAATGGATTGATTCAATTCAAGTTTATTTAATTAATAAACGAGACAAATAAATCATGTAATTCAGTCATCAGTAGAAGTCACCAACCAAAGAAAATATCTTATCTTCAAGAGAATGTTTTATACTATAATATTTACATGATAAAAGTTGTATGACTTCTATGTATCATCGTCGCCGTTATTATCATCATCATAGTCATTTATCTCATTAATCTGAAGTTGATTTTAATATATAAATATGACACACATTTATATGTATGATAATTTGGATGGGTTTTTATATTTCAAACACTTGCACGATAAACTTCTCCATCATCTCCTTTTCAAGAACCATCCACACATTTATAGCACCATGGCCACCATCAGACAGAAGCAGAACAAATTCATCCATTCCATTCACAACTGGGCCACCATAAATTGGCTTCCCATACCCAAAATCCAACTGATGGAATGGCAGCTTCCACCAAGCTGATATAAAGAAACTCCCATTAGAAGTCCACGGAATTCCTTTATGAACCTCCAGCCAATCTATAGCAGACCTCACATACTCCTCTGTTATACTCTCTATTGCTTCCTTCACTTTCTGTACAGAGAATGAGAAGGATTCTCACCCAAAGCTCCCACATTTGCACTGGCAGATGCTGCAATCATAGCATTTCCTACAAAACCATGTGGCAAAGGTGGAGCCATCCTATTCCTTATGTCCACAGAAAACAGAACAGTGGAAATCTCAGTTGGGTTCTCAAAAACTGCCTTTGTTCTTGCCTTCCACACTTGGGCTATGACGGCTTCGAAGCTAGAACACTTTGCATTGGCCTTGTGCTTGAGGGTATTGAGCATTTCAGGTGTGAAAGAGAAGAGCTTGCAGCTGTGGTTGTTTGAAAGATTCAGAAGAGAGGGAGGGGCAGTAGGTTGGTTTGGGCATGTGAATGAAGAGGAAACAGAGGATATTTCTATATGTTTCGCATATTCGGTGTGTGGGAAGCTGATCTGAGGTGGGTTCCTTGCTGTCAAGCATGTCCTTTCATGGACAAGAACATGGGTGTTTAGGCCTTCACCTCTGCAAATGGAGGCAAGGTTCTGAAACATCTCAGCTGCCGATATCCCATCAAGTATGCTGTGGTTTGACATGAACCCAATTGAGAAACCTCCACATTTGAATCTTGTAACCTGCAGAAGGCATGGATGGACAAGTCAAAAATCTTATTGAAAATGCAGATTTCTCTGTTGAGGGCTTCAAGTGAATGGTGGTGGCTCTGGATGTACACCAAATTGAAAATGGTTTAAGTAGTTTTGGAAGAACATAAATGGTAACCACACTAGATGATCTTAACTGAAATTTTATTTAATAATTTATATGCTAACTTATTTTTACAAGAAACCCATAAAATACTGATTAAGATGGAACTTTTTCCAATGAATACTCATATTTCATCTAATAATTTTTATAAAATACAATATATATGATCGACGATCCAATTGATCTATGTGACTACTATCCAAATCAGTGCAGGTGAGTACATAGAATCACACACTTAAGGGAGTATCACGATTGCCTGGATTGTAAGAAGTGGTGATTCATTGAGGTTGGTGAAGCCTTCAGTTTGGAGGATGAGAAGCCGAAATGATGGATTTGGAATCCCAACATTCCAAAGATCCTTTAATCTCAGTCTTGATCTTGCACCCACAAACAAGACTCCAGCATTGTTGCACACAAGCTCCAATCTGTTGCTTTCGACATTGAAATTCAATCTACCGGCCATGAAATAGTATGGGATCAGTAGCACCTCAGACACTGATTTCTCCACCAACTCCGACATATCAGCTGCTGCAGTTCTCCCACTTGGAGCAGCTCCATAAAAGAAGATTGTCTCCACAGGAAAGGCAACTGTTTGGTCAATATTTGATAGAAAATGTGTTTGTATTGGTGTTGGATTTTTTGAAGAAATCAGTGTAACTGGTTCTTCCTTCTCGACATCGTCATCTCTTATCAGAACTTTGCTCTCCATATTGTTTGCCTGAAGTTCCTCTCTTTGTTTTCCAATTTAGTTTAGGTGATGGGTGTTTGGATGGAGGGAAAATTCAGTCTATTTAATGGCTGTAATGGACCTTTAGTGTTAAAGATTGAGTGAAAAAAGTGGCAGGAAAAGCATGGCTTAGGATATCCTGGTCAGATTTTTTGCACTGATTGGTCAACAAAAAAAAAAACTTTGGAAGATTCATGAGGTGCCCATTCGTAATTCATGCATCCCTGTATTGTGGTCATGGCATTAGCATTTCTTTTTATCAGAAGAAAGCTTCTCTTCTGAAGGATTATAAGCCGCCAACTTCAGGCCAAACCAGAAGATGGGCAAGGCTTTGATGTGGGCCTGGGCCTCTTACACCGATGCCTGATGGTCCATACCTGAACCTGGGTCTTAATCTATTATGAATGTTATGATAGTGGTAGGGCTGAAACTCGGGTCGGGTTGATTTTAATTTTCTTAATCCAACTCAATCTGAATTTTATACTGGTTTTATTTTCCCAACCCGACCCAACCTGAAATATACAAATACATAACCCAAAGCCACTGATTCTTGGGTTGGGTCATGCAGGTCGGGTTAAAATTCGACCCAAGTTTCACCCTAGGTAGCGGCCAGGTGTATTCAGTCTTAAGAATAGAAAGAATCCAAACTAAACAAATGGGTTTTGACATGAACTGAACTCAAACATAACTCTTTTTTTTTATACAGAACTGATTTCCTCAAATAATTTTCGAGAAGTCTGTTAAATTCAAATGTCTAGGAACACCAATTATCAGTGGATTTGATTTCATGGATGGTTAATTGACAAACCTTGCTTAGGTAGAGTTAGATGTGAATCCTCCCAATACCATAATCTGTATGTTTCAGAACCACGTTACAAGATCTTCTGATTTCAGTTCCTCATCCCCTCTTTAGAAGTTAGAAAGGAGGGACGATCCGGTGCTGAGCTTTAGAAACAAGTAGTGAAACTATCACCAATTCCAGCCAAAACTTATTTACTTAAAAATAAAAATAAAAAGCTGAGCCCAAAATGGGTTCAGCTGAAATTGTTTTGGGCCATTCAGGGCCCAATAAGTTGGAATAGACTAAATTAAACCTCAGATACTAACTTAGTATCTGCTGAAATTTGAGTCCCAGGTTATGGTATCAGTCGATATATTGATTTGAAGAGGCATAACATTGTGGCCTATACGTTGCGTTGCATATCGGCAGTTAGCGTTTCATGTCGACTATTCTAACTTCGTTTTTCATTCATTTTCCGTCTATCTTGTACGATCTTCACTGTCCAAAGTCAATTGAAACGTTGGATCTTTCATTCGTCCAACTTTTTGATGAGACTTTTTAGAAGAACTTCATTTATCAAAGTATTAGCTTCTAAACACCTCATTTTTCTTTCTTATTTGTGATTTATGAAAGTTGAAGGTGTATTTGTGACGAATATTTCATGAAGTTTGGGTTATTGTTGGAGAATGTGTGAAAACTTTGAGTTTTTTTGTTTGGATAATGTGGATGGATGATTTAAGACACTAATGTTGTGTTTAGATGTTGATCTCATGCATTTTTTAATAATTTTTTTAGTTTAATCCAAATTTTTGGTCTTAAGAAAATGAAAAATTGGAGATTTTTGAAAACAAATTTTGAGATGGTTAGTCATTCAATGTCAAGTGTAATGAAGGTGTGACTTGCGTGTTTTTTAAATGTTCTTTTACAAATTTTTCATAAATTTTTTGGTGAAATGAAGTTCATGGATGATGTTGTTTAATTTGAGTTTAATTTGATTAGGTATGGTGAATGGATTATTTAAGACACTAGTGTAGTGTTTAAATGCTAGATCTCTGTATTATTTTTAATTTTTTTAATTAAATTCGAAGTTTTGATCTAACGTAAATGAAAAATTAGGGTATTTTGGAAATAAATGATTGTTACCGTTTAATCATTCAATTATAATTGTAATAGAGGTGTGATTTTGTAGGTTACATATTAAAGAAATATTTATTAAGTGTTTCTCCATAATTTTTTTGGTGAAATGAAATTCATGGATGATGTTGTTTAGATTAAATTTAATGTGTGTTTGAGTATAGTGAATGGATTATTTAAGACACTAATATAATGGTTAAATATTAGATCTCATGCATTTTTTTTAAAATTTTATCTGAATTTTTGGTCTAAGGTAAATATGTGATTTTGTGTGTTACATATTTGCAAATGTTTTTTAAGATTTTTTCAATTAATTTTTTAGATGAAAGGAAATTCATAGATAATGTTGTTTAAATTCATGGTTTATGTCTTTGTTCTAATCATTACTTTAAAATTTATTGCAGATCAAATAAGGTGCAAGTTTTGTAGCAAAATCATTATAAGTGGAATTACCCACTTGAAGGAACAAGCCATTATTGAAGAACTTCAGAGAGTCAGATGAGGGGCATGGGTGTGTAGGATCTTCTAAGAACTGTTTTCAAGAGAATTTTGGTTCGCAGGACCATCACCATCTAACATTAGTAACCACAATGCAAAGTCCTCAAAGATAATGCACAAATGATCAACTCACCAAACAACTTTATCATACAAATGTTTCACATTTGAAGTTGTTTGCACAGGATCTCATTGCTTCAAATCTAAAGAGAGTGGAGGATCACATCCAATTCCCTGTGGCTTACGATGGCATGTTGCTGATTTGTTTTCAGGGTTATTTCGGCCAATACACATTTATACGGTCGATATTTGTCCAAAAAAAATTTAGGAGAGAGATATCGACCGAGATCTGAGATACCGAGATATCAACCGAGACAGCGATATCTCAGTAAAGGCGATTTTGTACCCCTGCTTGCTGTGTATGCTCGAGTGGATTCAATATCATGAGATAGTAACCCACATGGATAGCATAATTGATCTAAACTTCTAGGATTAGATTAAGGTCTTGGATTCAACTCTTGCCAGATTTACTTGATACATAAGACTTGCAGGTGGTTTCGTGAATATGAGAGATTAGTCTCATTTTCAATGTGGGATCGGAAAACCAATGTCATTAAAAAAAAAAAAGGCCAACAACAGTAAAACAACTAAAGTTGTAGTAGGAAGAAAGGAAGAAGGTATGGTTGTCAAAACGTCTAGGATTCAATTCTTTCCAGACTTACTCGACACACGAGTCTTGCAGGTAGTTTTGTGGACCTGAGAGATTAGTCTCACCTTCAATGTAGTATAGGATGTCATAAAAACAAATAAAAAAAAAAAGCCCATCAACAGTAGAACAACTGAAGTTGTATTAGGAAGAACCGAAGAAGGTATGGTTGTATTGGAATTGGAGACGACGACAATGTTGACACTCCAGCCCCATCCTTTCCGAAAATAGAATGAACCATAACCACCCACGCTACAGTTTGCAACCAGCTAAGGTTGTGTTGGAATTGGAGGTGATGGCAATTTTTATTATATTAATATTAATATCTATTTAATAATAAAAAGTATTTTAAACATTAAAAATGAAACTTTAACTCTGTATTTCAAAATAGATAGTAGTTTCTATTATATATTTGGATCAAAATAAATATTACAATGATGTGAAATCAATATCTCCAAGTTTATAAACACAGTTCTGTTAAAAAAAAAATGGTGACGTCAGATATACTTACCTTAAGGAGAACCAATATTCTGTTAAATAATTCTTGCATGAGATGAAAATAAACTTTAAAATCCATAAAATTAAGAGTGAACAGAGAAATAAGTGGATTGGGTTATGTATTGTAAATTTAGGTCGGATTGGAGAAAAACCCGTATGAAATTCGATTCAGGCAAAGCTAATAAATTTAAAATCAACCTAACCCGATCTAAATTTATCATGATGCAATCGGATATTTGTTTCTCTGTTTTGTCCCTGTAAACAGTATTTTCATTCCTCGGACTGCATTTTCTAACTTCCTTGCCTTATTTGAACTCCCCTGTTTCTCCAATTTCCATTTCCAGATATTCTTCCCCTTCTCCTTTCTATTCAAGTTGGTGAAACTTCCAGTGATTTCTCGTAAATCAAGCTTTAGCATGTAAAACCTAACGGGATGAACACTTTTGGGCTTTGATAATGCCAATGTATTTTGGGCTTGGACAGTGGAAAGTGAACCCAAGCTTTGAACCCAAACTTGGCGTGTGAAGAACCCTAGTCCATTTGCATACTCAACCATGAGATGGTAATTCATTCCAAATTAAACAGTTGAGACAACGAAAGCTGCAAGTTCACTTACAGATTCAAAGGATTGTCAAGATAAATTAAACTCAATCACTAGTATACAATGGAGGAACAAAAATTGAAAAAAAAAAAAAGCATTTAAAAAACCATTAAAGTACAACATTTCATGAACGACGTAAACCAGTATAAACAGCTTTCTGAAATAATGGGTGCACACCTTCCACAAGGACCTCCGCATCCAGCTTCCCAATATGTAGCCAAATCTGCCATGAACAGAGGAACTAAGTGGCAGGATAGATGGAGGGACAAATCTAAAAATGATTTTAAGATGAATATTATAGACAATGGAACAGAGACCTGTTCTTCTAACTGTACTACATTATTGACAAAAAAATATAATTCCAATTTCCTATTTAATTGAATTATTGTTTCATCAATCAGTACAATTATCATCAGTAAACAACATAAACCACAACAAAGACCAACTCTAACTGTGTTTAAAAACCGTAACAGAATGAAGCTAAAAGCATATCACTAGAACAATTCAATTGATGACAGTCAACAGTCTCCATCCATAAGGTTTGTCTGGGACGAGTATTGGAATGTGTTGGATCTATTTAGATAAGTTCCTATAAATCAGCTGAATCCTTAGCACTAGAGAGTTTATTTTGTTACCAATGATCACTTGACATGTGGACCAATTCATAGGTGAATTGGTCATTTCACCATGGCACGTGGAAAGAAGTGATTGGTGGCACCATAATTTGTCTAGTACTACAGCACTAGCTGATTCAAATTCAAGATTTTTTACCTTCACATAAGACTCAAGCACACTTTCAGGTTTCTACCTCTGCCCAGGATTCAGCAAATTTTTTTAGTCAAAACAGTCTACAGGGCAACAAGAGGACTTACTCCTGTCTAAGTTCGATCAATCTAAACATGCCAAAAAGCATTAGGAAAGCCTGAGAAGCAACCCACCAGACTGCTGATATATACTCATATTTTTTGACACATGTCACAAGCTTCCACATGGTAATAGGGAGAACAACTAGATCATTGCAGACGAATAAGGCCTTCCATGAATGAAAACATGGCAAAATTAAACTGCTGGTGTGCAAAAACTAACAGAAAGGAGGTTTAATCTAAACCAAATTATCAACAACTCCAACTCCAATTATCTGTTCGCACGCATCAGAGGCATTGTATCATGCAAACAGATGTAAATTTTCCATCCATAATAGGAGCATATGGGTGGTCAATCTAGGACGTAACATGGCTAGGTGATGTTGGTGTATATAACAATATGGATGTGTGACCCACTTCAAATGAGATACACATTTCAGAACATGAATGAGATAAACCAGACTTTTCTTTCTTGAAATTGGATTCCCCTTTTTAGAGCCAAGAAGTAAAACCATATCCAAGGAGCCATATCTACCTCAGAAGCATATTGCCTTGAAAAGGCTTTGACATAGCCCAAAGTTGTACGGCACCATTGCTCTTGTTCATCTGTCTTGGAACGGTCATTTCCACCATCCCCATTTAACTGACTGCTCAGCATGATTGAAAGAATTATTACAATTGCAAAACATGGTTAAATGAAAACAAATTCATACTAGATTTAATACAGAGCTTCAAGTTTATTACTCACCTTTGCTCAGGACCTCCATTCTCTTTTTCCACATCCATTGCTGATCTGTCATCAGCATCCAGAGCCATGGCATTCATAGAATCAGATTGCAAGCCAAGCACTTCCCCATCAGGGGACACATGACGTAGGCGCTCCATGAGCACATCTGCAAGGTTCTTGTACAAAGAGATGAACAATACCTGCATATTTTTCAAGTTGTAATCCATGTGAAGGACTGAAAAACTCCGAGGCTAAAAGTTCAAAAGAACAGTGAGGACAATGCATGGATGCATAGAGCTTAGCAACACAAGGACAGAGAGATGCAAATACAAATCCATATGACTGCTTTGATGGCCTAATAGAGCACATGCAACGCCAGAATGTCCACTAGAATTTGTCATGGAAACCAAATGCCATGCATGAGTTTGTCAGGCATGCACACGCATACATAGAGATAGAGCATGCACAAAGTCTCAAAAGATTTTCCCCTGAGCCCAATAGATGGGACAAGGCATTGAATATGATGGTATCCAGAGTTTGAATATTTTTTTTTTCAACCCCAGTAAATGAGAAACCATAAGATTTTTCCCGACCTTAGTAAATGGGACAAGGCATTGGTGATGAAAACACAAGAATATTTTTATGAGAAATTACAAATTTTATTCGTCATTATCATCATCACCATTCTCTTCCTTGGATCAATTCCTGAGTTCTTTTCCATTCAACCCGACCAAAGACTATATACATTCTCACTCAAATTCTGTTATGTTCTTCACCCCCTCGATCCAAGCCATTAAAGGTCGCCGCCTTCTCCTAGTCACTACCATTTGCAGCCTTTCAATACATGAGAAACTAATGGACAAATATACGAAAACAGGAATGAACCTTAATCAAGCCAAAAAAAATGTTGTTACAACAAAGTTAAAGGAAAGAACCATCCGCATATATTTAGTTATCCTTTGTGCTTAAAGCATATGCAAGAGACCTGTCTCCATCCAAATATAGTGCTAGAATTCCCAAGAATGCCTTCTCTTGAACATTGTCACAAATACTGTTCTCGGAATATTAACGGCAACTGTTAATAACAAGATATTTTTAAGTTCTCAGGTTTTTAATAGAAAAATCTTGCAGAAAATATAAATATAAAAAATAATAATAATAAAAAAATAAATAATTCTCATCTAACATTTATAGAGTTAAAAAAATATTAATATAAATATTAAATTGTTAATTAAGATTTAATTGATGAATTGAAATAAAATTTTAAACAAAAATACATGCTATTTATTTTATTTTTGCACTACAAATACCTATTTAATATCGAACTCATTATTAATAATTGTAGAAACTATTGAAGTTATCATCACCTGTTACTTTTAAATGATATAGGACAATAAAAGTAATTTAAATGTATCTTATTCATATTATTTTACCTTTTTTGTTAATTGATAATATATTTTTTTAGTTAAATATATATTTTTTTTCGTTTTTATATTTCATTGTTTTTCATTTCATTATAATTTTTCAAATTTTATAAAATGTATCTTATTTGGCTAAACTGCCACAGTGCTCATTTATTAAAACATGCATTAAGCGTTGGCAGCTATAGTGCCATACTAGTAAACATTAAAGTGGGGATGCTTGTAACTCCCACTCTCCAAGAGTCCCACATCGACAACTCTTAGAAACCTTGAGACCCCTTCCTACTATAAATGTGGGAAAGTAATAACTGAATCTTCACTCCATTCTCGGCCACAGAAATGAGTTTGGTGAGTTGGCCTTTTGAGGCCGGCCCATGATGAAAAGAACAGTGGAAACCCGCGAGTCACGATCCAATTTGGTAAAGACACATTTTTAACGCGATTTTACCATTTTTCACGTTAAAAACAGAATTGACAATAAAATCACGTTTTTAAAGCGAAAACGTTAAATCGTCGATATCTTCGTGGTAAAAACGAAAATATCGGCGATATTTGTTACATTGCTCTTGAATAAAGAATGCATAATCACCATTACATTCAAATATTCCCCTTTTCCACCCTTTCCACACCCCCTAAGAAAATACCAACAAAATTTTCTCTAGACTCTTTTAATGGATCAAGAGACCAACAACCTATGAAGGTTCAAAGAACAAAGGCACTAGCATGTAGGGAGGAATTAAGGTATTCCAAAGGGTAAAAGAAAAAGGACAATGAATAGTTATGTAATCAACTGGTTCTTCATTCTCCCATCAACAAGAATACATTGTATTAGATAAAACTGATCTCCAATGAAGCTGAAATAGCCCAAAAAATATTAGTTAACAAAGAAGCTAAATCGCATAAGTGCAACTGTGCAATTCAACGTTTTTGTGCGTGCTGAAAATATCTATGCACAGACAAGTACATTTCTAAACATACCTCATGACTTCTTTTAGCAGTACAGAAGCTTCTTGACTAAAACACCTTTATTATAACAGAAGCAAGAATGTATAAAGACAATAATACCTCGTTTTCATCATATGCTCGAGCAAGTAAAGCCTCCTTGGCCTCTAAAGACTCTCGTATAGATGTCTCCTCCTCTTTTGCTCTATCAGCAAATGCTTTCAAACGCTTCAACCTCACTGGCTTCTCAGCTTGTACAGGTTCACCATCCACAATTTCAAGTTTTGATTCAGCAGCCTCCAAGTCTGCTTTAGCCCTTTGTGCAGAATCTTCAGCCGATATAACACTCTTCTCAAGAGATGAAATCTCTTTTCTCAGATCACAGATACGATTGTATGTCTTGCTAACTGCATTTCTAAGAATCTGCAATCTCAACTCCATAAAATGAAAATAAGATAAAAGCTAATTATGTAAGTCCATATACACAAAATATTTTTTTTTAAAGACGTCTGGTACTCTTGACTTTCCTTGGAGGTCTCTAATGGCAGAGACAATACAACATCTATAATTTTCTCAGGCAGAAAAGCACTTGAAACAGTTCATTTTTGTACTAAAGAACTATAAGATAGGAACACTTCCATTTTTTAAGAAACTGGCATGGAAGACAATGCATACATTGATACAATAACTAAGAGAAATGAAAATTATGGAAAAAAGAACAATTTAAAAAAAAAAAAAAAACCTTTTCACCATAAGCATCACTTCACTAGCATTTATATACTTCTTACAGTTCTAGCATTTTTCTATTTCATTGACATCTACTAAAACACATGCAATACATAAGGACATGCTGGCAACAAGCACACTTTTTTTTCTGTTCGCAAGTGCACATATAAGGACATGCTGGCAAGGAGGGCATTCCACAACCAGCTATGACACACCTCCATGTTTGCTTCCGAAGTACTAGCTTCCAGGGTCAAATGACAGTCCAAAAATAAGATTCATTATCCAATTCCTAGCTCTTGCATATGGCTATCAAGCATCAACAGAACATACAGATTTTCAAAGAGAAAAATACATGATAGATTGTTAGAAAAGATAAAGAATGCACCTCCCATGGACGATCTGATGTATGGAATTGCTCCACATTAGTAGGAGAGAACACCCAGCTAACAATTGCCAAATTAGATATCAATCGATAACCCATCATCCGATCAATAGTCATGGCCGTCATTTGAGAACTGTTCTTCCAATATGAACTAACTTCATCAATTAGCAGCACTTGTTTCTCCAAATCAGGACACAGCTTAGCAATGATTTGGCCATATCTCTCCAACACAGTTATCAAGTGAGTGAAACTTTTTGAACCAATGTCAAGAAGCGTCTGGATGATCACCTCGAGAGCAATTTTTGACCCATGAAGCGGAATAATATTCTCTTCTATCCATGTAATAATTTCACGTGCTGATTTCCTACCTTTAACCAATCCGCAAAATTCTACGGAAAGTGTGTGTTCAATGCTTTCTCTACCATCTTCTTCACTGTATTTGAAACTTGGTCCACTCTTAGGAGGGAGCAACTCCTCCAACGCAGGAGCATTCTCTATACTCTACCATAAAAAGGGTGTAAAAATTAAAAAGAAAGGCCTTCAAAGAATTGTGGCAACTGTTGAAAACAAGTATTGGGCAACTATCAAATAGAAATTTGACATATTCCACACACCAGAAAAAATTAACAGGAAGAAATATTAATTAAATAGTATATAAGTGCAATGTCATATTCATATTAGCAAACAAACTAATATCACTGTGGGAGATTCTGAGGAAAACAAAGTCATGCATGTAAGGTACATTAATGGTATCACAAACAGTACCAATATCCATCAACACAATCCAAAAAACCAATTTCATGTCTCCTTGATTATCACAAGAACCAAATATGGAAAATTACAAATGATTGATCTGATAAACAACGCTATGCAATGGGAGAAATCACTATGAGATAGTGATGAGAATAGGTGGATCCCCAACTCGCATGACCCGACCCAACCCGACCCGAGAAATCAAGTGGGTTGGGTTATGTATTTGTATATTTCAGGTCGGGTTTGAAGAAAAAAGGTCAATCTTTTTTAAAATTGACCCGACCCTACCCAGTCAAAAAAATTAATATAAAAACGGATGCCCTAATCCTCGACTCTTTTCTGCGAAAGAGAGCGAGAGTGAGAGTGAGAGAGAGGAGAAGAACAAGCAAGAGCTAGCCATTCCATCTTCGAGCCCTAACCCTCTGCTACCATTTCCATCCTCCTTTGATTCCTCTATGCAATCGTTCCTCTACTGATCTGAAAGTATGCCCTCTCTCTTGCTTCTCTCTGTCTATCTCGCTCTTTTACGCTCTCTCTCTCTCATCTCTCTTTTCTATCCTCTCTCCCTCTCTTTCGTCTCGTCTCTCCTCTATGTCTTTCCCTCTCTCATTCTCTCGTCTCTTCCTTTCCTTCTCTCTATTCTCTCGTCTTTCCGTCTCTGTTTCTCCTCTCTCTATTCTCTCATCTCTCCTGCCTCTCCCTCTCCTTCTTGCATTCGTCTTCCCTCTCTCTCTCTCTACTCCTGTCTCCCTCATCTCAGTCTTCACCTCTCAATTTTTTTCAATTTTTCAGATTTTCATATCTATTTTTTATTTTAATAAAAATCTATTTTTCTATTTTTAAATTGAAAAGATCTCTCATTCTTTTAATTTTTTCTTTTTCAGATTAACACAAAGGTGTTCGTTCGACCTCTATCATCTCACAATCAATCGTCCAATCAACGACATTTTGGATCACCAAATCAAGAAAGGTGCATAATCTCTCTCGGTCATTTACTTTATTTAAATTTTTATTTTTATTTGCTTTTGGGTTATGAAAAGGTGCATAGTCTCTCTCATTCATTTCCTCTAAGTAAAATTTATTTTTATTTTCTTTTGGGTTTTGAAAATTTAATCAACCAGCAATTCGGGTCGAGTCAGGCCAACATTCAAGTTGAGTTGGGTCAGCAATTCTGGTCGGGTTCAATAATTTTTTATATGGGTTGGGTTGAGTTTATTAAAACCCAGCCCGACCCGCCCGAGTCTCAGCCTTAAACTAAATCCACTCAGCCAAGTAGCGCTCCAATTAAGCAAGAGTTGAATCATTAGTTGGAAAAATAAATATCTTCACAGATATAATACCTGCTTAATTTTGTCCCAATATGACAAACGCACTTCTCTCTCTAATACTTCCTGAACAAATAGACGTTGTGGAGCCCATTTTGGGAGATCTAAGACATATGCCCACTCATCCCAAGGCCAAATGAATTGAAAATTTGCCCTGCAGCAACAGAAAGTTATTAACTAGAGTTAGCCAAATAAACCACCCACATGAATTGCCCAAACACCACAAAAGACATGATTATCTTTGAGATTCGAGTAGATCACAACAGGAGCTAGTCCAGTGGAACTAAATGTTTAGTATTCTATTTAAAAAAGAAAAAAGAAAAAAAAAAAAGCAACAAAAGTAGTGTAGCATGGCAATAAAAAATGGCACCCCAATCATCCCAATAATCAATAAGCAATCTAGAAATGAGTTGCAACCCAGCACAAAGTACGGTAGTTTGAAATATAAGTACATTATTTTTTAGATAGAAATCGGGTGGTATTTCAGATATAAGCATTAAATAAGCATTGTACTTACAGGTGATGTGAAAACCAGAGGATGAGCCGTGTACGGCACTCCATATCTAAATCAGCAATTTTCTCAAAGAGGGAACGGACAGCTCCAGCTACAACTGCAGGAAATGCCCCTGGAAGAGCCTAGAGAATCACTTAAAAGTCAGTACATACAGAAAATATAGGTTAAATGCATAATGCCGATACTGCTCCAAAAAAAAAATGTATAATGCTGACAGACTACAGGACGCTTAAGCATTTCATCAAGAACACAATCAGAGTAAATAAATCTAGAAAGGAGAACACTTCTTGGGATTTTTTCCTTTTTTGGGAGAAATGGAGATATGACTCGAACCAACAACCTTTTGGTTGTAACAATGAACACTTACCAACAGTGCTATTGGGATTAGAATCTTCATTAAAATCTGATGACATATTTCACAACCGATGACTCTTGTTTTTGTTCCCCCACACCCCAAAAAAAATGACTTAATGCTGGATATAAAATGCCACCTTAATCAACTGTCTTCAGAAATTTAATAAGCAAAATGCCATTTTTTTTATGACCACGGTGTCTAGGCCTCTTAGAGCATCCGACTAATCCTCGAGGCATATGCAAGCCTCTCTACCCACACACACTAGATAACTCTATGGGGAGTGGCCCTTTGGGGTGGAGTGGAATCGAACTCAGGACTCCTGCTTCTTAAAGCGGGTTCTTGGCCATCACTCTTAACCCCTTTGGGTTTTGGCATGTGCAAAATGCCATTGATTGAGTTAAAAAATGAAATAGCAGGCAAGACAATAAAAAATTAATGATCCATTATAAATCCAAGGCAAACAATGCTTAATTTTCCATCAAAGCACTTGAAGAATTGATCATCAAATTTCACGACAAATATCAAGAAATGCATAATTCTCTAAATAAGCAATTGAATGGCAGACCATATGGTTTATGATAGGATCAAATGGAGAAGTAGAACTAAAAAAGCGGACCCTAATGGATTTGATGATGATGATGATGATGATGAAACTCTTTTGGAAAGATAGAAACAATTGAAAAAATATGAGTGAGTTGTGAAGGTCTTTTGGTTCCACTAGGAATTTTTTTAAGTGCACCAAGAAAATTTTACGAGTATCAAGAGTTGACAAATATAACAGACAAAGAAGTCAATCAGAAATCTCATACACTACCAATCAAGCCCTACCATGCAACCATAATCTCAATCATAAGAGGACAACCTCCCTATCAGTAGCCTCTATTTAGCCTTCCCGGATAATTGAGTTAAAGTTTCTATAGAATTGAGCCGATGGTAACCCAGCCATCTCCCTTGATGAAACAAAATTTCCAATTTATAAGAAATTTAAGAAACTTAACCAATATAGCCAATTAAAAGTGTTAAATAAAATTTCAACATATGTACATAACCAAGAAACAGAACTGAGTCACCGAGAAAGGGATCAGAGAAATTTAGTTTCCAACAACTGAACACTGCTGCACTAAGTAAACATAATTGAAACTGAAGGAAACAAGCAGATGATTGTACTAAAATAGAATGGAATTCTAATAAATAGGACAAGTCTCACAGTACCTTGCAAAGATCAATGATTACCAATGTGTAGTAGCTAGGCTTGAATGGTGGTTGAGGGAGTAAAAGTAGCTGCAAGAATATAAAGTATATTAGGTGAGATAAAAGTGTGCTTGCATGCCAGCATGCATCTCTGTGTGTATAGAAACGACAATTCATAATTCAAAAAATAAAAATCACACGGAGAGAATCCTGAGAAAGAAACAAGGCCAAAGAATGAGGCATAAATCTAGAATAAATCATACAGGGAAAAAAGGATTGATCTTTCTCTCTCAAATGGTTCATCCACTCATCTATCCATCTGAAATGGAGAGTACTAATTCCCCTTTTTTCTTCCACATTTTATATTATGTATTCCCTTCCCTACCACCACAGATGTTGGATAAATGATCTGCATCTACATCCAAACTCTAATTGGATATCCAAATTCAAGTTTCCATGTCAAATTCAATGCGCATATTTATAGATTTCAGAAAGTTTCAACCCTCTATGCCACATAAAACCCCCTCCGCCTCCCATCAAAAAAAAAAAAAACCTCCTCTTCCTAGTAGAAAAAGAGAGAGAACCAGCAAAAAAAAATTGCTTCACTGCCCCCAATCTAACCAGGAACCAACATATATCTCAACTTTTTCTCATCAAAATCCACTAATCCCACCTGTCTAGGTCAACTTTATGATTGTCTCTTTTCCATTCTATCCTATTAAAAAACGATCATTCTATTACCTCACAATTCATCTCATCTTTCCTAATCCTTTCCATCCATGTTCTTAATGCCCTGCCTCTCCTCATTCCTTCTACTTCCAACCTTTCAATTTTTCACACAGCAGTGACTTCCGATCTCCTGCTTACACGCCCAAACCACGATAAATGATTTTCCCTCAATTTTGGTCTCTTGGGGCTACTTTCAGGGGCACCCTAATGTGTTCATTCCAAATCCTATCATTTAATGTTCTCAACCATTTTAGAATATGCACAAATATTGCCGTTACCTTGTCTACTTGTTTTTCTTTTTTATTGCCCAACACTTGGTTCCATAAAGCATTGCCACCCAAATAGTCATCTGTAGAACCTCTCATTCATTGCTCAACACTCCTAATATGAGTTTTACTAAAATGTCCACTACTGAATTTGTCAATATCCTTACAAGACAAAAAGGACACAGAGACATTCCTTTTTAGGGAATGTGGTGTATAAACCATGTGTTAATTTCCTTTATAAAGGTCTTTCAATGTTTATGAGAAAATAAAACTCATTCTAATTGTGAGCTAAGACAGGCTTGCGTAAGGACACATGATGGTGTAACACCAATGTGCAAAAGGCGATTAGTGAGAAGAAAACTTGATTTAAGATGTGGCAAAAAACTAGGAAGACAGATGATTGGGTGAATTACAAGGTAGCATGAAAAAATGTGAAAAAAGTTGCAAGTAAAGCCCAATATGAAACCTACGATGACTTTTATGCAAAATAAGGAACGAAGGAAGGTGAAAAAGGTATTTCCAGACTCGCTAAGGTACATAAGCGGAGGATAGAGATCTTGATCATATAAGATGTATTCAGGACGAAAGTCATAGAGTATTAGTCAAAGATAATGAAATTAGGACTAGAGGGAAGAGGCATTTTAATGATTTGTTGAATAGAAAATTTGAAAGCGAAATCAAATACATAATGAATGACAAATGTAGGATGGTGAACAAAATATCTGAAAACGAAGAGAGCATGGTTTGAAAAAGATGAGAAAGCATAGAGCGTTAGGGCCAGATTACATCCCTATCGAAATTTGGAATGTAGGTAAGACGGGGGTGTGTTGGTTGACCCGATTGTTCAACAAAATTTTCACATCTAAAAGAATGTCTTATGAATGGCACAAAAGTATAGTGGTCCCCTTCTACAAAAACAAAGGAGATATTCAAAGTTGCTCTAAATTTCGCACGATTAAATTCATGAGCCACACAATGAAATTTTGGGAGAGGGTAACAAAAGCTCTCCTAAGACAAGAGTCGAGTATCTCTGAAAACCAATTTGGGTTTATACCAAGTAAGTCAACTATAGATACCATCTTTGTATTAAGACAACTTATAAAGAAATATAGAGAGAAAAGGAAGAATTTGTACATGATTTTTATCAACCTAGAAAAAAAAAGTGCCAAGAAAGCTATTGTAGAGATCATTGAGAAATAAATGTATTCCTAATGATTATGATGAAATTATTAAGGACAAGTATAAGGGTGCAACCGCCGATATGAGAATTGTTTCTGGAGAAATGGAGGAATTCCCAATAGGAGTTGGACTCCACCAAGGATTTGCCTTAAGTCTGTACCTTTTTGTGTTAATCATGAATAACTTAACATATAAGATTCAGGATGAAGTGTCATGATGTAAGCTTTAATGCAGACAATATAGTTTTAATTAGTGACACGAAACAATAACTCAATAGTAAGTTGGAATCTTGGAGGCGAACCTTGGAAACAAATAGTCTAAAAATTAGTAGAACAAAAACATAATACATGAAGTGCAACTTTAGTAGAACAGAAGATAAAGAAGGAGGCCCAATTAGAAATGAAAACTATCTAGTCACACATTGTGATAAATTTAGGTACTTGGGTTTAATGGTAGAATCCCTTGGAGGATTGGACTTGGATATAACCAATAGGATGGGAGTACGGTGGAACAAATGTAGACAAGTCTGTGGAGTTTGGTGTGATAGAAGAGTCCAGCTTCATTTAAAAGGAAGATTTCATAAACGGTTATTAGATCCGTAATGCTATATGGGGCGAAGTGTTGGGCAATGAAAAAAGACAACTATACAAAGTTAGGGCAACGGAGATACGCATCCTATGATGGATGAGTGGATTAAGGAATGGAGTTAGAAATGACATTGTTAGGAAAACTCTTAAACTAGCTTCAATTGGTGACAAATTGAGGGAAACATGTTTGAGGCATGTTACTAAAATACCAGAATCAGCCCCAATATATAGAGTCGAGAGCGTACAAGTTGTGGGTACAAGGAGAAGAGGTAGACCATAAAAAATGTGGAGGCAATGGATAAAAAATACAAGTCAGATAGCAGGGTGATTGATAGGGTATGGTTTATGATAGGGTCAAATGAAGAAGTAGAACTCGTAAAACCGACTCCAAATAGATGGGATTTAGGCTTAATGATGAAGATGATGACGATATATAAGTTCTAAATAACATAACACTACCCCCACCATGACTATGGCATCCACCAATGGACAACATGGAGCATGGGCCCAAAATAATAAATGCCCTATACAACATTCCCAGCCAGGATGTGGACCTTTTCAAGAATTGTTCATGTTCCAAATTCTCCATGTAACCTTTGGAAGATATTGAATTAGGCTTGTATCAAAGGGCAAGCATCTTTATGCACATCATAATCGTAAAGGAGAAAGTATAAAGGAGCAAGTATTAATACCCATAATACATCCATCATCCAATTATCTATAAAAAGAGCACAACATACATCAAGACAACCATATAGCCTTCTTTACTATCTTGGTGATATTCTGGCAAGAGGTTGGTAAAGTCACATATAAAAACGTATTTCTACGAATTGCCTAATCTAACCAATGCCAGAAGGGGAACAAGAGCAAGTACAGTACCATTAACACAAGATATTACTTAGTACCTGAGAAAAAATTGTCTCCGCCATCAGGTATTCGTATCGAAAGGGCACAGGTAGACCAACCAAGTAGGAAGCACATTCTTTACGGCTAGCTTTGCAAGAAACAAGAAATACAAATAAGGAGCCAAAATTTGCAAATGCTCAAGCCATTTGTTAAACCCCAAAAACAGTTGGAATGACAGTAAAAAATTTGATCCAATAGTTTTCTTTTGTCAGTACTTTTAAAACAATAACAAGCAAAGGCAAATCAAGATCAATGAGATCATGTCTCAATTCGAAATATTAAAATAATATAGTACCTCCAAAAAGTAAAGTCATATTCATTATTCAAAACCCAAATGAACAAATCTTTTATGTGGAACACCTCCTTTCTATACTAGAGCATGTCGTGGGTTAGTGGCCACAATTGGATTAGATCCCTTAGGTAAAAATTCTAGTCTCTTCAAGTGGTAACTGAATTTATTGATAAAAGAGCACAAGAGGAGCACCAAAGGAGTACAAAAAGACAAAATACACCCAATAGAAAACCAATACACCCAAAACAAGCCAACAAGGAAAGAAACAAAAGGGATAAAAAATTAACCATAAACAGGCAAGAGCAGGGAAAAACAAGAAGTTCAAACAAGAATTAGCTGATGCCGATGCTTGCTTTCCAGGCGTGAAACAAGTCTGACCTTCGGATTCCTTGAAAATCCTTAAAATGGCAGAAGACCAAAAGATGCAATTGGCTTGCACTCGAAGGGCAATGGAATGATGATCTTCAAACCTAAAGTATCCCATGTTCAAACTCAATATACTTTTCATGCCGCTTTAAGAAAAAAACTAATAGATTATCAATTAAAGATGCTCAATTTTGAACTAAGAATACTCTTTAGAAGTCTGTTGATATCCTAAACTCTTGAACAGCTGGCATGGTCACCAATTGGCACATTTGGTAATGTATAATGGCCTACAGGACCATTCTTGGATGATCCTTCTCCACTTTTTGCAGTCTTTCTCACTTCCGCTAAGAAGCAAGTGTTGCCAACATGAAGATGACATAAATTGAACTCTCATACAAGGAATGAATGAGCCACCCAACAGGCCCACTGTTACATGACTTAGAAATTGGCAACATAACCATGTTGAACACATCCTTGTGTCTAATTGTTCATGGATTCTTAGTAGATTCATCTAGTCCTAGCTTAAGATGTTTTTGGATGGTGAAAAAAAAATACTATCATTCATTTTCTTCTTTCAAAATTTAACTGAAATATTGAATTATTTGATAATTTTTAGAAAAATCTATACCTTACTATTGTTATTTTTCCATGTCATGTCTATTTTAAAATCAATACTTATCTAAGATTTAAACAAATACTTTGCGAAATGTGTAAATCCTATGTTTGGGACTTGTCAAATCAACACCTTATACCTATGTCATATTACAACAAACTGAACCCATGCCTGTACTAACGAAACATAGAGCAGCCGTTCTTTTATTCATTTGCCCTAAAGGAAAATTGAAAGAAAGACCACAAATGACCCTCATAGATTCTATAACACAAGACACAGACATAAGTATCTAGACTATTGACATCTACTATCACAGAATGGTAGATTGGGGTGCCAGCATAAGAACCCATACATGAGCTAAATCAAGCAAGAACATCACTAACAAATATTAAAATGCTACAATTTTTTAAAAGAAAACTTTTCTAAACTTCCCCTGAAATTATACCTTATTATACCCTATACTGATGCGCAAGTCATTTGATTGGTATCCTAACTCGTTAAGAGCCAACCAATTGTGAAATATCACATGAACACAAGGATATAAAAGGTAAATTTTCAGAAGTCTATCATCTCCATTTTTAAAAGATGTTTAGAGACACCGTGCATCATTTCAATTTCAGTAAAAAAAAACATAATTTTGCACTGTTCTCCATTATAATAAACAAAACAACTGACTATTATTTCTTGTGGTTTAACCAGGAGAAACACAACACAATCATTTACATATGTTTTAAATGAAACCTGATTATTTCTCTCCACCACATAGCCCCAAGAATAGCAACCACAACCAACTTTCAAACAATTGCAAACTTGGATAAACCTCACATAGTTCCAAGAATAGAAAAATCAATCGACCAAAAAGGGAAACCCACTGAACAAGGACAACAGAGAAAAGAAAGATCATCCCTCCAATGTAAAGACACAAAGGCACACAACCATTAACAAATATTTCCACAATCCTGTAGTCCATTGGTAACAGAAAAGTTGATCACCCATTTGTTTACAAAGAAGTAACCAGTGCTGCCTTTATTCTTCACATTCTTCAAAATGATCAACTTGGAGATGTCCTCACTTCCACCATTTAAGGAACTCATTCGAATGTCCAGACAGGCAAGCTCAAAATCACCAACACCCATTTACCAACTTGACAGGGATAAACCGCATAAAAGATTTGATAATTTGTAAATAGAAGGGTGCATTACAAGGTCTGATGAAATGTAATGAGTTAGAATCATTTCCAGTCAGCCAAGAGAGAAATTGCTCAAGCTACAAGATGAAAGTGCCCCAAGCACAGAAATGCCCCAATATTTGGCTCAACTCCTCAGCACCCCAATACCTGACCACCTCAACACTCTTTAACAGCTTAGCAGAAAATGCCTCAACTCACCTCAATACACCACCTTAGAAACTTTCCACCCAACTGCAGCAAAGCACCTAAGCACAATCACATAACTACTTCACAGCTTAAATTAATATTGCAGAGCCCCAATACAACACACTGGATGTTTTTCTTCTTTTCCCTGTTCCTATTAGATACAATCCACAGTTGAAGTGTAGCATCTACCATTAATGTCAAACAAAGTACCGCCTCCTTCAAATGTATTTAACAGTCTTCTCTTCTATTTTCTTCTCGACTCTCTCTGTATTGTATTTCCATCTTCACATCATTCCCATCCTCCATAAATCAACATTGGACATTATAGAGAGCCTAAGGTCATTCAATTCAATTTTCTATACATATATGTCCAGTCAAGGGGTAGAAAAGGACATTATAGAATATATGGCAATGAAGGATATGGTCTTTGATAGTGTAGAAAGGAAACAAACAAAAAGCTGAACCCATATAGATGAAAAAATGACATGATGATGACCACATTTTACTTTCAAACTCGTGTAGAAGGGCCATAAATGCCCTAACAAGGGCCAAATGTGATGCAGAGCAGCCCAGTTGGGCCTGGGCCCAGTTTCGAGCCAGGCCCAACCAACTTAAGTTGCATAGGGTTTTATAATCCTCATGCAGCGGCAGATTGGAAAAGAAGAATACGATGGAATGAAAGCTTGGAGCCGTAGCCCATGCGCATGGTATGAATTCCCTTTGAGGGTTTGGTGTGAAGCCCACATCTTCTCCTTCTCCCCACATCTTCTTCAGGTATTCCTCTTCTACTTCTCTCATTCTTCTTCTCTTCTCTTGCCTCTTCTTCTTCCTCTCTCCTTCTTCTACTTCTTCTCTTTTATCTTCTTCTCTCCCTGTTCTTTTTTACATCCTCAAAGAACCATACTGCTGCCATGACCCTCTTTAGCCCATGCCGTACTGTAGACCTCCCAGATTCCTCCCAGTCTTGTCACCTCCTCCCACCAGTCCCCCATCTAGCTGCCGCCCCTTTCTTCAACCCCAATATTGCTGCCGCTCATCGCTGGAAGCCCAGATCGCTGCTGGCCTATTTCTAGAACCCAGATCTGATGTTAACCCACCTTCTCATCCCATCCTTAGCCTTCCTTTTGCTGTCGCCACTCTCATAGATCCTTCCCTCTTCCTTGCTACCGGAACCCTCTAATACCCCAAATACACCCCTTTCTTACCCCTCCTATTGCTGCTACAGTCCCTAACTGCTGTCTTAAGCCCCTTTTGGACCTCCTCTCTCCATTGACAGTCCATACAGCCCATCCACTTGCCTTCGCCACCCCCACACCCTGTCCCCTTTGCTGCCAGTCCTTTATCGGCATTTACAGCGCTGTCCCAATCTGATTTTCCCCATCTATGTGCTGCCATAGTTCTTCCTTAGCCTTCCTTACATCTGTCCTGCATTTCTAGCCCCGATCTTAGCCTGTCCAATCCTTTCCTAAGCCTTTTGCCACTTCCGATATCCTTAATAACCCTTATTCTGCTGCCATATTCTGTTTTTATCACCATCTTATTTACCAAACAACCCAAATCAGTCCCGTTTGGTGATAGATCTACATACATGCAAGACTTGATAAGCCTCTTTGTTTTGAGGGCCTCCTAGCTTGACTTGTAATTAAGTTTGGATTATCATATAATTGTCTACATTAGATCTCCAAGAATTACTTTGATTATATGTGGTGAATTTATATTTTGAATTTGCAATATCAGTTTGGTGATTAATTTCAGCTCATTTAGAATTAGGACATATCAGATTTTAACCCAAATTGGGTTCTTTAATTTGGTGTCCAATCTCAAATTAGGCATTTCAGGTTAGCCCATCCCCTTTTCCTGCATCAAAATGTTGATCCAAAAACCCAAGGAGCACCCATTGTGTAACAACAAAAAGGGAACTAGCAACTCAAACAGATATTTCTTGTCATGATATGCATGCCATTGACAACAAGATTGCAGACAGCTATGAAAGCTGATTGTCAAATATCATTGCTTCTATGGAGATTCTCTTCCAAGTTGACATCTAGTCCTTAATACATTTATCACCTTGCGTTGAGAATGGCCACAGTGATTCTTTTTTTTCAAATGATGAGGATGACTCTAACCCACCACCGAAGACTGCCAGCAAGAAATTACCAGCTGTGCTACAAACTCTTGTCAATACGTATCTTAAAAAAAATGTCTCTCCATATAGGGTACAAGTTAAGTGAAAAACTCTACAAACAGATCTAGAAAAGCAAGAATTAATGGATGACACAAACAACACAGTTCATCTTCAAGCTCAGTTTTCAATTTCTTCACATTGTTCTGTGAGTGCATATAATTCCTCTTTTGGTGAGTTATGGAATTATCATAAGGCTTTTTAACAGTGATGTATAACTCAAAATTTCTTTCAAATAACTCAAAACAGCATAACTAGAATATATTCACTTGTTTGAATCCCATCCATATATCTATGCAAATACAAATAGTGTTTTCAAGAAATTAGCATGATTGAAATTTTGAAACATATCTTCCACCATATATTGAATTTGGAACCATTTAGACAAAACAAAACCTGGGCAATCTGAAAATTGGAAATTAATAGGTGAATGATGTTTACGAACCAGCCATTGAAAAAAAACAGCACATCCAGCAGATACTCTTCCACAACAAAACGATCTATAGGCTGCATATTCTGCAATCCCAAGAAAAGAAATATAGATGAAACAGGAAATAAAATAGCAATAACATCACCAAATGTAACAGCAGAAAGATAACTTAAATTCTAATATTGAATGCCATTTGTAAAACCAATAGCTCAAATTATTCTAATGCCTGTAGAAGAAAGGGTTGACGAGTCAAAAAGTTAAAGATGAACGAAGACAACATGTCTTCAGATTCAAGTACATAAAAACAGACAGCCCTACGAAACCACAACGATACCCACATGAGAAACAGCATTGCAATTTTCATTTCCTTTTTAAATATGGAAAGGAGGGTGGAATTCAATGAATGCATTCAAGATAACACTACATGTACAGGAAGGAAAATATGTTAAAAATGAGAAATTCATTCACATAATCGACCATGACCCTTATTTTAGTAGCTAACATCTCTTTCCTAAGCTCCACTTTAGCTAGTAAATGCACAATAGAAAGGTTCCAGTGACACCATATTCTAATCCTACTTGAAGGATCTGAGGGATTTTGAGACTCCCTCCGCATGCCAATGCTTTTGACATATCACCTTATACCAAAAAAAAAAAAGATCATGGGTTCAAGTCACATAACCATGTCACAAAAGAAACAAACAGAAAAAAGAAACACCCTAACTGTAGTATCTGAATCCCCAAAAATCGTGGGGCCCAAAAAAGATGATAGAAACCCCTCATATTCATTTGATATGGCACTTCCTATCAACACAGATGTTAGAGAAGAAATCTCCCAGAGATGGATGGCATTTCATATTCCTCCAAAACTGGGTGTCAATGAAAGAGTCCTGTCTCTCATATACATGAGTACTATCTTTTTGAAATGGATTATAATAATCTCAACTGATTTTATCCTCTTACTATAATTTGAAACACTAATAACTATCTTATAAGGTCTCCAGATAGAATCTGAGCCTAATATTAAAATGTACCAGCTGTCAAATACACTTCAACAAGCTTCAGCTCCGTCATCCAAGTCAACCCACTCAAAAATTGAATGACTTTGGCATCATTTCCTCCACGTTACTTTCCTCATGGACACCTTCAGATGATTTTTTTTTTTTTTTTTTAATATGACAACTTGGAGGCTAGAAACTACACAGCCAGGATTGATCATAAACATCATCCAGATGATTCACTGAAGCTGTTGAAAGTAAATTGATTCCACCCAAAATGAATTGGTGCAGCTGAAACTTGTAACAATAAATTTACCATAGCCAACATAAGATGGTGACAGTGTGACACAGTGCGCAATAAAACTTACTGAAGACAGGCCAAAATTTCTATAGTGATAATCACTAATACAAATTTGACGAACCCAAATTAGCAAAATAACTGTTTTAAGCCTGAAAAGGTACTAAGACAACAAAGATGTCCAGTAGTTGGGTAAAGATTTCTTCTTTTCTAACCAGAAAAAAAAAAAAAAGGTAAAGACTGGACAGATGCCATCTAACAATCAGAATTTGTGGTGTACAGATTCATGTTGGAACCCAACATAATTAGAAAAATTGATTAAATTATTTAAAATTTAACACCAATAGTCAACATGAAGTGTATCATTTGAAATTCCATGCAACTTTTCATTATCTTTGACAGTTCCCACTTTTGTTGACCAACACTCAAGAAGTGTTAACAAATGCATGAAATTTTTCCCAGGAATCTACAAATGACAAGTCACCTCAGCTTTACTGGCAGGGAATATGTTCAGCCTGTGAAGCCTTCGAGGATACTTCAGCCCTGCATCAAGCTTCTGCTTACCACTGGTGATACCAGAAAGTAATGACGGAAGTCCAGGTTGCTCAGGGCAGGTAATAGGTCCAAAATCATGGGACTTTCCAGCAACCAACTGTGCTTCAAATGACAGATGTGGTTTGGGAACTGTAGAAAATAGAGTATCAATCACAAAATGAAAAGGAGTAAAAACCTTTTTTCTCAAATAATAAATTAGTGTTTATTGAAAGAAGGAAAGAAGCACCAACATATTGAAAGTACTAGACCGTTGATGTACATACTATTATATGCAACAAAGATTACATGCCCACCTGGCTGCAAGTTGCAACTGTGGCCAGACTATAGAGTCCCATCCACAGAACAGGGAAAGGTTAATTTCAAATGTGTGTCCATGAAGAATGTAGGGCCCACCCCACTGCATGGAGATGGGTTGATTTCAACTGTCTGTCCATGAAGACCATAGGGCCCACCCCAATGCATGGAGATGCATTGATCTCAAATGTCTGTCCATGAATCTGGAATCCACAAACATTCAGCTTGATTGATGTCTTCTGTGTGGTTTTCAAGGGCCCAAAATCAACAGTGAAACAGTGCCATCTACCCACCACTGGGGCCAAAATCATTTCAAAATGGATAGAGGTCTAATTCAAGGGAGAAGAACTGTAAGGGGAGGAATGAGAGTAGGTGGTTCCTTATGCAACTTGCAGCCAGCAAGGGGTGAAATTTTTTACATACAAACACACAGCGAAATAATCACACTGATGACTATATCATCAGACCTCTGCTGTTAGAGTCACACAAGCCTGCTGATGGAACTCAACTCCGAGGCATTCATTCAGAAACCATCTGTCCATGAATTGATACATACCCCAACTAGATCTGGTCAAACATTGGGTCACAGTCGGATGGCTATATATGGAAAACAATGCAGTCTTATGCTCTTTAGCCTGATCTATCCAATAGTGGGGCCCACAGTTAAGACCACGGGTGTACTGACCAATTTATGGGTGTATAATTTATTAATATTAGAGGTGAATCCCACATGAAATAACAGATAAGAACCCGACAATACAGTTATTTCTCATGTATGCCAACAGCTATCAATAAATGACTTTCCAATATATACTAGACGGGGTATTATCATACACTGATCAGAATGCAATGGTGTCTAAGCAGGTAAAACACCCACTTCCACAATAAGAAGGATAGTTCCTATCCATCAGGGGTAGGCTCACTCTCATCAAATCCGTCCTCACTAATCTCTCAACTAACTATATGTCCATTTTTCAAATCCCCAAAGGAGTAACAGCACAGATCGAGCGATTGTTTTAAGACCTTCCCATGGGGGGACAATACGGACAGGAAAAGGGTGCACCTGGTAAGTTGGCCCGAAGTCACCAAACCAAAAGCCAAGGATGGTTTAGGAGTTATACCCCTAGACATCAAGAATCAAGCCCTACTTTGCAAATGGAGATGGAGACTAGGGAGAGAGAAGAACGTCCTTCGGTCGAGGGTGCTGGCCGCCAAATATGGCCATCTTAGGATGCAGCTGGGGGAAAACATGGAAAAAGATGTATGGCTAGGTGGGGGAGGAAGTCCGTTGGGCCGCATCTTTCAGGACAAACTAAGATTGTTGGAGGGAAGAGGTGATAGAACCAGCTTCTAGCTAGATGTATGGCTCGGAGATAGACGTTTGAAAGACGTCTACCCTAGGCTACACAGGATAGCCAAAGATAAACAAGCCCTAGTTGAGGATTGCTACGTAGCGAGTCACAGTACGATCTCATGGAAATTGGATTTTCGTAGAAATTTGAGGGTATTCGAACATGATAGCCTTGAGGAACTGTAAGCGATGTTAGAGGAATTCCCTCTACCAATCGAGAAAGGGAATGAAACACTTAGGGTAAGAGATTCTTCTGGAGCCTTTTTAGTCAAGGCACTGACTATTTGGCCCATAACCAACAGAACGAGGAGGGCCCTACATCGAGCATTGCCTGGAGGGGCCTCGCAATCCCCCCCTCAAGTGCAAACTTTCATGTGGTGTGCCCTGAAAGGGAAGGTGCTGGCCAGATCAACCCTCAATAGAAGAGGGCTACTCAATTCAGACGACAACCTCCAATACACATTTTGTGGCCACATGGAGGACATCAATCATTTGTTTGTCGAATGCCCAATGACTAGAAAATTGTGGATAAGCTTTGCAAATTTGATGGGGGCATTATGGGTATTCGAGCAAACGTGCAAAGGAATCATTCAATCTTAAACCATTCAACATACCAATACTAAGACGAAAGCGACTTGGAACACCATTCCAGCAGTTGTTCTATGGACAGTGTGGAAGGAAAGAAACTCTAGGATTTGTTAGAACAAGGAGTGAAAGGAAAACGACCTTATTCAGAAAGTAAAGTGGAGACTCTACATATGGCTCTTATATGTGACAGAGTTCAAGGGCTTAAAAATGGTAGACTTCTACACCTCTAGGGGGGGTTGCCTAGACAGAGGGCCTAGGAGACCCAGTGTTCATGCCACTTGGTGTCCCCCTCAACCGGATATACACAAATTTAATGTTGACAGGCAGCAAGGGGAAAACTGGGCCCGGCATGTATAGGAGGATTGCTCAGTGACTGCAACGGTAGAACGTCCATAGCTTTCTCCTAGCTAATAGGTCGAAGGGACTCAAACGAGGCAGAACTTATCAGTATTAGGAAAGCCTTATCCATATGGTCTTCTGGGAGGAGAGAAAATAATCATCGAAGAGGACTCTACAAACGCGATAAAGTGGGCAGGGGGGCTAAAAAGACCCCTCCTGGAAGATGAGCACAATAGTGAAGGAAATTAGAGCGCTTTGTTCAGGAATAGAGGTCTCTTTTGTTGTGATCCGAAGATCACCAAATGGAATAGCTGATTTCTTTGTAAAGAACAGGGTAGACTCCACTACTACTGGCATGTCCGCCTTTGGAAATCCTCTAGGCAGGAGAATTTCACCAACATGCTCACACGATGTTATTGTCATATGAGGAGTTTATGTATTTTATTTGTTTCCCTTGGGCATACTCAAGGTTTAAACCTTTTAGACCCATCGATGTTGTCCCATGTACATATCTTTTTTCATTAATATAATTTATTCTATTTATTACTGCAAAAAAAAAAAAAAAGGATAGTTCTAAAAACCATTTCCAAAAAAAATCTTTGAATAAAAATTAATAATAATAAAGTGACCATGAAGATATACTATAAAATAAGCACCATTAGAATAAAATGAGTTGTAGGAGCATTAAATGACAATACTGCATACCACTATCAGCTTTCCATTCATTATTGGATAGAACTTGTATGCGGTCCCACAAATCTTCCAAGAAATCCTAATAAAACAATAAATTATCATTACATGATCAGGGAAAAAATATCAATGTCGTCAAAATTTCTAAATTCTAAACTTTGCAATTAGAAATAAGGCAGTCAAATACTCCAAATTGGATGGAATATGGTTATATAAAGAATTCTCATAATTCTACATACAAAAAACACTAATTTGTTTAAGTAACCAAAAAGGCATCTGAATTCCATATCAACCTCAAGCCATCAACATAGCACATAATACAAGAAAAAACCATTATGAGAAAACCAGACTGGTTGAAGGGGCCCTTCTACAAAAATTACATCATAAACTATTAGAAAGATCATCCTAACACCTGTAAAAGCAATCAAGAGATTCTACAAACAAGTTTAAGAGTTAACAGAAAACACATTGAGTAAACTCCCTTTTCTCTCTTCAAAGGAAGCACATTTAGTAACATTCACAAATTTTGGAGATCAGCCACAAATCTTCGACATCCCAAATGGCCCAATTTTGTAAGATTTCATTAGGAAAAAAAAATCTAAAATCATGCAAGATTTTTTTTATTTTGAATGGTAAAATCATGCAAGATTCATGGCTTCCAAATATACACTTAGCACTAAAGCACCAACTATAACCTTGTTCGAGGCCAGATTATATTGTAATTAAGAAGTTGTGGAGGGATAAACAATAATAAGATGAAAGACTAATATTTTCAAGGACTTACCTTCTCAGCATGACCTTTATCATGTTCTTGACCAAACTCAAAAACTGCAAAACCAGTATCATAATCACGCTTTCTAATACTTAAATAAGCCTCCACAGCAGCCATAACTCTCTCAATCTCCTCAGGCACTTGCTGCATGAATATGTTGCATTGTCAAAACGTAGATATTTAAGCAACATATAAATGTCTTCATTGAACTAAAGATATAGTATAATGAGACAATGATGGATCAAAAATAAATCAAGAATTGAAACAATCTAAAGAAAATCAGTACATGAAAATAGTGAAAACTCTATAATAACAAATGTTCCACTCGGTCGGTACCATTAAAACACACAAACTTTCCAAACCATTCATGAAAAAATACGTTCTAGATATTAATAAGATCCCTCAAATAAGGGGAGAGAAAAAGAGAGAGATTTGAGCACCCATTTTTCTATTAAGCCACCCTTCTACAATTTTTTGTACAGTCATCACCATACACAATCTGGAAGGGCGAGTGGACACCCCCATTTTATCCATAAGACTAACACTAAAAGTTGCTCCTTTTTTTTCATTCATAATGAATTGTTGAATTGACACACACTAAAACTACCATGCAACTTGTCCAGGCAAGCTCAGGTTGAGTGTCAAACCTAGTACAGCCCAATCTTATTTCAGATTTGGATTTTTTGACCCATCCTGTGGCTCAAAACTGACATGACTCAACCCTAACACTAACCAATCAGGTTTGTCTGATTGGTCAACTTCCCCATAGGGTATTTAAGCCTCTACTTTTCTCTAAGGTATACCAAATGGGAAGCAGCAGAAATTTTCCACCCTTCAATCCTCCATCACCAAGTTCCCACGGATCCACCATATGTAGGAATCCCATTTCCACATGCCCCACATCAGAATGTCATCAGCGTCACAGCATACTAAATGCTCAACAGCTTTAATGACATAAAATCTGAAAAAAATATTTGAAAAATGCACAGCAATCATTCTAATAGATTCTTTTCTTTTAACCCCAAGGGGTTGGGCCTAGTGGTTGAAACAAGACTTCAGAATTGAGGTCTTAGGTTCAATCCCTGGTAACTCCAACGAAGGACCACTCTTCGTGGGATATATACAGAGTAAGGTCCCACCGCCCGGCATGTGTGTGTAGGGAGGCGTGAACATACCTCGAAGGAATAGTCGGGCGAGATACATGGACACCTTCGGTCATAAGAAACATAGATTCTTTTGTTTTTTTTTCCTTTTTTTCTTTTTTTATTGCATAGTTCAAAATAGCCAATAACTAGAGCCATTACCCATTAAAGTTTAAGCACCCAAAATCAAAGAGTCTCTAAACACATACAACGCATACAGAAGATCTTTCATAGAACATGGTAAAAACCATGGTGTCTTTCAACCAGCCTGAGTTCCTTCCCGTGTAGCAATCAACACTGCTAATGAAATTCAGCAACTATAGAGACTATTTTCCTTATTTCAAGGAATCTTCCATTAATAATATAATGAAATTTTCATATTTGAAGAGTGTGCTCCCTTTTTACTTTAAATGGTAAACTTTGATTAAAAGGCACAAGAAGTGTACAAAAATATACAAAGATGATACAGAAGAACACCAAAATATCCAATTACCTCTCACAGAAAATTCCTCCCAAAAACCTTAGGCACACCAAACCAATGTTTTAAAAACCGGCCCGTGAAGCTAAGCATCTCGATGGAAGGTAGGGTTAAATAAGGTTCAACTAGATTCAACCGTGGTCAAACTCAATCAAACCTGTGTGATGAATATTATATTATAAAAAATATTTAATTATTTAATTGATGAGTTGAAATAAAATTTTGAGGAAAATTATTCTTTTGAAAATTTAAAAAATAGATGTTGAATTTTTTTGAAAAATAAAAAAACATCTTTTTTTGTTTTATAGATGAAATTTTATAAAAAAATTAAATTAAATTCAGCCACCTATGGCCAATCCAAATTTATCATTAAATTTTATAATAAAAGCTCCATTTTGAATCTTAACTTTTAAATTAATTTTTAATTGAAACCAGTCATTTGAGAACAAGTAAGAATGTGCCGCATTGATAACTAATAAGTGGAACAACCAACAAGTAATAACTAATAAGTGGAACAGCCACGTTGATATACCACGTCCCAACTACAGCATGCGGGAAGCAAATTGATGTAGGACATGGAAGATCCCCAAGGATCCACTTTTATTTATTTTTTATTTACTTATTTATTTATTTATTTCTTAATTAGCAAGTTTGAGTAGATTAGGATTTATTATTTTCGTTTTAGAATATTAGAGAGAATCCTTTATTTGAAAGGAAGCCAAGTCAGTGGCTTTCCTAATTAGTCTTGAAGTCCTTTTCTATTTTCGTTTGGATTACTTTATTATAAATACATGTATCGTATGGGAGAGATGCAACACATGATGGATTAATAAAATTTATTAAAGCATAGCCTTTTGTTCTATCTCTTTTATGTTCCTTATTCCTGCCTAATTGCAGGTTGGTTCTTCATCAATTAGTTCAGAGCCAAGTTTCTCTGTATCTCTATTATATAGAGATGTTCCTATGCAGAGACAGGTTCACGCATTATCAGGGACGATCGTGGTCTCGATCCCCACTATCTTCGCCGAATCTGGGCATTATCCTAGGTAAGATCTACCATCCCAATCCCCATCCTCCTCCCCTTTGCCCAAAGAAAACAAAAAAACCAAAAAAAAAAAAAAAAAAACCCACTATACCAACCTCTTCAAGCCAGCCTTGTTTCGTCGCCTCGTCTACCGCCAGTTTTCGCCTCTGCTACAACTTTCGCCACCCTACTCGATCGCCTCTTCCAAATACACAGTTCTGCCACTGCTTCTTGTGTCTTCTCTTCAGTTTCGCCTTCCTCTAAGCCAAGTACTGTTGTTGTTGTCGTATCTCCTAGCCTCTTCTCCTTTGCCTCTGAGCCTCTTCTTCCTCTCGCCTTTCTGCTACGAACCCTTTCCTCCCTTCTTCTCGTCTTCTTCTCCTGTGATTCGCCGCTTCTGCACGGCTTTGTCTTCCGCCGCTGCCCCTTCTTTCATTTTTCCCCTTTTCTTTCATCCCATTCGCACATACACCTTTTCTAACTAAATCGAGCCCTAACTTATCCCTTTCATTTACATCCCACGTGCCTTCCATCCTCCTTCAATCCGAGTCCCACACGTGTTCCCCATCTTAACCCCATCCGTTAAAGTTCCATCTCTTCTGTCCCACTTAGCCCACATTCACTTGGTCCCTTACTTTTGACCGAGCCCATGGCCTTTTGTCCACTTTGATCGAACCTCAATTCATGTCCCACTTGTGGATCCCACCTGACCCATCCCTTAACCCTTTGTCCCACTCCAATCGTCGTGTCTTGGACTCTATGACACCTCGATCTGATCGCCTGCATCACATCGATCCGATAGTATCCCACAACAATAGTGATCAATTACTCAGCCAAACTGAGTTCAACGAATTTAAATCTGAGTTTAGCGAATTTCTATCTGAATTTCAAGACTTTTTCGAAGAATTTAGAGAAATATTGCACGGCAAAAAATACAAAGACAAGACGAAGGTGAACAACTCGACATACGTGCCCTCTTCCTCAAGATATGTGTCGACTCCTCCAAAGTCAGACTCCGAGTTCATGCCCGCTTCTCCATAAGTTGTGACCCCACGGCCATTGCCTTTGTTGGAGAAAGAGTCAGTTGTGTTGCCGGCACCACAGTCGATACAACCAACACGTGTCGATCCACCACTACCAGCCCTACCCCCACCACCACTGTAACTTACCCAACCATCTCCACCACCACCGTAACTTACCCAACCATCTCCTATACCCGAACCCCATCCCATTACGGATACCAACAATTCATATATGGTTATTTTTCTACCACACCATTAGGACCGTGCTATCTCCCCAGTGCAGTTTGAAGATCCCTTCTTGAAAGAGTTGCTTCGCCCTCGATTGAGCTCATATGTGTTTACTGACTTCTTCGTCCTGCCAAAAGCAAGCTCTAATCATCCGTGCATTAAATATTGTGCCGTTACAAGCTTCACCATTCGCATCTTTGGACTTGGTCTTTATCTCTGTTTGGTCTCGTATGCTTTTGCTGATTTTAACTTGAGGACGAGTTCTTTTCAAGACCGGGAGACTGATGTAGAACACAGAAGATCCCCAAGGATCCACTTCTATTTATTTTTTATTTACTTATTTATTTATTTATTTCTTAATTAGCAAGTTTGAGTAGATTAAGATTTATTATTTTCATTTTAGAATATTAGAGAAAATCCTTATTTTATAAGGAAGCCAGGTCGGTGGCTTTCGTAATTAGTCTTGAAGTCATTTTCTATTTTCGTTTGGATTGTTTTATTATAAATACATGTATTGTATGGGAGAGATGCAACACACGATGAATTAATAAAATTTATTAAGGCATAGCCTTTTGTTCTCTCTCTTTTATCTTCCTTATTCTTGCCTAGTTGCAGGTTGATTCTTCATCACAAATGGTATAGCAAGCAAAGGGAGGGGGCTGGAGGTGGGATGAAACGCCCAAAGTCCCAAATGAAGGGGGAGTGAGGGCTGGGAGTGGGAGTCTACACTAACATAAGTATGTATCTACATACATATAAGTACATGGAGATGGCACTCTAATTCTATTTCTTCGCTAGATCCATTTGAATTGATCCCGATCATTCTGAAATAATCAAACACCAATTCTTGAAGATAATGTAATATCATTAGTTGTTCAACAAATTAATTCTAAAATGAATAATCAATCCTGGTAGCACTAACCAAGCCCCATTCTTGGTGTCATTTTATGCACATGATTCATATGGAACTTTTATAATTCTCAATATATATATATAATTTCTATTTCGATCAACAAAAACATTTTTTGCATCCATGAATTTATGATCACCCATTAATTGGTATGTCAATGGCACAATCATCAATTATTAATCAAAACAAGGCAACCATTTATGTGATTGATGCCTACTACTAACTAAAATAGCATATAAAAAATACAAAAAAGGACAAATAAATATTGTAAGTGATAGAAAAGCTTTGGATAAAAATTTATCTTGGTAACTTTGTCATTCAACCAATCAACTCCAATACAATGAAATTCTCTTTATTTTTTTAATATCTTTCCTTATGTGAAAAGTGACAATGGATTTCATCAAAAGTACAATAAAGACAAGAAACTAAAATCCATGGTTTGAAAACCATAGCTGCAACTATCTAAACAATAAAAGAAGGAAAACAAGAACCCCCTTCCCACCCACATTTTTTTCACCTGGGTGAAACAAACGTCCATTGAAAACTAACCCCCCCTCTCTAGCAAAATATTGGCAAAATATTCCAAGGAGAATGGCAGAGAACATTATCACCACAATGTGAGCAATCAGGAGTCAAAACATGCCCATACTCTAGGATTTTTCACAAACCATGTGAGACCAAAGTCATCATTGGCTTCTGTACCACAAAAATGGCAAAAGGGAATGTGAAGAACCATTTAGAAAGCAAAGGTTAAGGCAGAGAGAGCCAAATGCCGAAACTGGATAAACCTTACTATACAAAAGTATATTTTGAGCGGTAACAAAGAAAAATTATATTAAATAATAAAAAGATACAAAGGATGGCGTCATGGGTCTAAGAGGCATAAACCCAAATAGAGCCAAAAGGAAAAGATCAAAGTACAAAAAACCAAATAAATCTCTCGATCAAAACAAAAGCTAGCTCCCAAGCAATCTCATAGATAAAACATGCTAGTAGTAATGGGATCCACCCTGTTCTTGGCAAAGAAGCCAGTGACCCCGTATGCACTCTTGACCGCCACAAAAAAAAAAATCTCCCCCTTCCTAAACACAACGCTATGATTTCTCTCACTGTTGGGATCAATTTCCATGGAGGTCTTTTAAACCTGCCGCCCAGTTAATCGCATCTGTAGAGTCCCCTTCAATGATCAGTTTTCCCCTTCCCATGAGAGACCAAATGGTCAAAACTTTCCTAATACTGATCAGTTCAGCCTCGTTTGAAACTCTCCATCCTATGGATTCATAAAAGACTACAGACGTCCTACCGCTGCAATCGCGCAAACTCCCCCTATACCTGTCGGCCTGGCTTTCCTCTTGCGGGTACTTTACAAAAGTATCTATCCACTAGTCCAATGGTCATTCATATATATTAGTCTCTATCTACTGGTTTGCTAGACATCATAGTTACACAGTCGCCAATCAATAGATGGCTTTATTTTTTTGAAAATGCAATAGATGGCTTTATCAAACAAAATTTCAAAGATACACCACAGAACAGGGATGGTTACTTTAGAGCTATTAAATTGGTAGCTATGTTCATGTCGTCATTAGTTAAACATGATGAAGTCCACGTCCTAGAAAAATAGCACAATCTGAATAATCGCAATGGAGCAAAATGAAAGCCTGCCAATAATAAAAGCAAAGTTACCTCAAACAAATCAGCACCACCCCATGGAAGGCAGGATAAAATACAAGTAATGTAAAAATCAGCACGCGCTTGCCAAGAAGGATTTCCTGCTTCCTCATCTACTGTCGTGGCAGCAGATGACAGTAGTGTCTCAAACGCCACAATAACAGAACCTGGTTGGATGACTTTGCTGCACATCTGAGGAAAAGACCAAACATGATGCCATTAATTCTTTTTATTTGACATGCCACTAGTGATAGAGAAATTCTCGTAAAAATAAATAGAGAAAATATCAATTAACTTGGGAGACCCAGAAATTAAATGAGCAGCAAATACTTGAAAACAAAAATTAAAGAAAAAGAGAAGGGGTTAGACGTATTGGACCAATAATCTTAAAATTTTATGGCACATATCCACAAAAAGCAAGTGTAGCAAGGTTTCTGCCTTCCACCAAATACGCACAGAAGTAATCTTGGCCACATGAGAAAAAGTCACCTGATAGTCAATTCCATAAGTTTGTGTAAAGCCTTTGGCAACCAACCGAATTTTATGATAGGCAATTGAACCCATCTAGATTGGACTTCAGAGTGAAGACCCACTTATAGCCAACTGAAATTTTATCCGGAGGAAGAGAAACCTCTCACAAGTATGTTACCATTCAAGTACCACCAATTCCTCCTCAATGGAAACTTAACAGGAAGGATCTCGAAGAGCCACATCAATCCCTTTAGAAATATTTGTGTTGTCAAGAGCAGTTAGGAAGTTGTGGTATGATGAAAAAACAAAGTGGCAGGACACAAAATTGCCAATATGGTCCTCAGTACAAGCACACTTACCTTTCCGGAGGGAAATAAGGTCGTCTAAATCAATGGGAGATGGATCTGGGCCATCAACTGGCAAAAGAGTGGTGTTTGTGGGGCCATGGGTTTGTGCTTCCTTCGTTGATAAACAATAAAAGGCTGAGATGGTTCAAAGGGAATGTGACATCATCTATGAGAAAAGGGGCAACGAGGTGGATGGTCAGGTTTAGTTGAGTTGGAATAAGAAGATGCTCAAAAAATGTGACATCCACAGAGAAAAAGATCTTACCACTAACCGGGTCTAGACATTTATACTTCTTTTCCCCTCAGCCATACCAACCTTAATATATAAGTGGACGGTCGATGCCCTAATCCCTTCGACCCTTCCCTTCTGTGGACGAGCGAGCGAGAGAGAGTCAGAGAGAGAGAGAGAGAGAGAGAGATGCACTAATCCCTTCTCTTATCCCTGAGTTTTCCCCCCTCGACGGCAATGAGAAACCATCTTTCCTTCATTACCGGCGACGACGATCTCGGTCTTCTCTCCCTTTCAATCCTCTCCGACTCTCGATCCTCTCCAACTCTCAATCCTCTCCGACTCACCTGTCATGTCACCGACCGCCATCGGTTCCCTATTTGTGCCTGATGCTTCAACTCAGAGATCAAGATCGGAGAGGATTCCCAGTCCCTTCCCCTTCTCCAGAAGTTTCAGCGGTCCAGGTTTTTTATTTTTATTTTTTCTTATTTTATTTTAAGTTGGTTTTTTTTTTTTTTTTAATTCAGGCTAAAACGGGTTGGGTTGGATTCTCGGGCTCTAGGTCAGGTCGAGTCGGGTTGGATTGTGCAATTCGGATCACAAAATTGGGTTGAATTGAGCCGAGCTCAGCCATTTTTAGATATACCCAACCCAACTTTCCCGAGTTTCAGCCCTACTAAGAGACTATACAAAGACGTGGATCTCTTTCCAAAAAGGAAGAAGATACATTCACACTACAACAACATCTACAACAATACTAATGTCTCTAGCCCATTTATAGGGTGGAAAAGAAAACCACCTATTCCTAAAATGTGGGTCTGCCATTTTTTTAGGGAGTCGCTTCTTATCATTAAGTAGAATCTCCTAGATGTCCCATGATTACCTCCCCTCCTCAGCTCGAAGGTTTTTCTGATAAAGCCTCCTGCATGTTTGCTCCTTGTTTGTTCTGATCACGCCTGCTCTGATCTTCCTTCTTTGTTCGCTCACCAACGAGAGCATGACCAACGGATGATAGCCGCTAAACAATGACCTACCTTTTTTAATCAAGACTGATGACCAACATTGAATTGACGGACCGGTAGAAGGAATATTATGTGAAACCAACCCGACGGTCAAAGAAGTAGACTTCATTCTATAAAGTGAGGATGAAAGGGGTATAGCTAATTGAGCCTTGGTCGAGCCGAACTGTAACAGATCAAGGCGACTAGCCCCAAGATCCCCATTGCCTATTCCTGGAGTGGGCCTTTCCTTAGCTTGGCAGCTAAGATATTGACGAACCAAGTTCAACTAGTTATTGATTGTGAATTCTATTGAAAAGTTTGTTTGCCGATTTGAAACCCTTTTCCAACCTAACTGATTGCCAAAGCATGGGAAACACTAGAAAAGACAATGAAGGCATTCTGCTCGTGCCACTCCCCCGAGCTGCCCAAGCTACACTTGCTGGATGGCAAAAGGTAACTTCCCAAGCACATTCATCTACAGCTAGAAATAGGGATGTAGTTGTGTGAAGAGGTGTTCTTTCAGAGGAAGTGGCAAAACAAGTGGAAAACTATACAAGCAACAATCATGAAGTCAGTGTCGATGAAGCACAACAGCAGGATTTTTTAAGTGAGATAGATCACCAACTTAAGTTTTTGAGATGACAAGGATGAGGCCGATTGGTTGGGTGCATACAAGAAAGGAATTAAGTGGGTTGACACCTGGAGAACTAGACAAATAGTGGAGAGATTGTTAGGACTCAAGATAGAAGGAAAAGATAATAAAAATAGAAGAAATAAGATACAGGCGTCCTAAGGTTCGATGTGAATGGAGCAACCAAAAGGAAGAAGGCGCCAGCTGGAATTGGTCGGGTGCTGGGTGATTCAGGAGTTGTTAAGAGCCTGCTTTGCAGGAGCTGTAAGAAGAAAGGAATTCAATGAAGTGGAATTTTTTACCATATTGGAAGCATTAAAGATCTACAAGAAACAGTACCAAGGAATTCAATGAACATTTTCCTATGGGAAGGAGGAAGGAAACAAGTTCCCTGTAAGCTGATTCCAATTCTAAGGGAAATCAAGGACCTGAAAGGATGGTGACTGTTTCTTTTGGGTATGTTAAAAGATTGGTAAATCGAGTCCGTGACAAACCTCATAGGAATATACAGAGTAATCATAGATAGGAGCATATTGATTTTTCAATAGACTGAATTTTAGTGAGTGATGACTCAGATTTTAGTGTATATAGACTTGTACTGTGCTCTTTTTTTTGTTCTTTTTTGAAATGGTAACTGAATTAATAAAGAAAAAGCACCCACAAAAATCAGAAACAGGAAAGACAAGAGAAAGGATGACTGTAACAGGACTTTAAGACAATCCAATGCACCCTTTCCAGGCTCAAAGGATTTCGTTCATTGGAATGTTACGAAATTCATCGAGAGACAAGGCCCAAGACGCGCATTTAGCAAAGGTCCGACTGGAGCCGGCAGTAGGCGTTTCTGCCGAGTTCCTGAATACCCTATTGTTAGGTTCCACCCAAAGACTCCAACATGTGGCAAAACGAGCCAAAGGCCACAGGGAGGAGCACCTATGTTCTCTTTAGATGTAAAGCATTCATCTTGGATTCTTGTCCTCGTCTTGGGCGTGATTTTTCTTGAAGAATGTCAGGAATGCAATCTTCACTGTTATCTATCTTTTAAAAAAAAAGAGCTAACAGTACATAAAAATCCATCATGAAGATGCAATGCAGAAAACAGAACCAGAGCTGTAAGTAGCCGAGGGAATGAGAAAAAGGTTCTTAGCTGAAACATACCAGAACTGTGACAAATCGCATCAAAATGCGAATCCTGTTGCAATTGTCTGTATCTAGGGCATCCTGAAAATACAAAAAAACCTACAAACATGAGCCAGTACAATGATTTTCATTAATATGATGAAAGAAAAAAAAATGCCACAAACAGTTGCACTTCTCACAGCCATGGTCATTCATCAAATTGGCACATTTAAATAAACAAAAGAATTACCAAAAAAAAAAACAATTTAAGTTGGATCAGAACATAATAGATTACAGGGAAAAAACACCAATCCAGAGTCTCTTGCCTATCAACTTAGAAACAAGAATGGATGAACAAATAAATCAGAACCCTTAAAAAACCAAAAAAAAAAAAAAAACACAAAAAAACAATGCAATCTGGAAAAAGAAAGAAGTAAAACATCAAGGGTGACAAACTGCTCACCTGTAAACTAGTTTGAGTAGTGTCCACTATCTTCTTTGCAAAATCTTCACTTTCCAAATTCAACAAACCAACCTGTAGGCCAAGAAAAGGATGTTATAATAATAGTGGATAGAATAGTCCTTAAAAGTATAAAAAAAAATCTACTACAGTCAGATCAGCAAAGATGAAAAAAAATTGAAAGGATGCTTGTGAAAAGATCATGCAAAACATAAATCTATATATTAGCATTTCACCCACAGACAAATTGGTGGCAAGGCCACTTCCTGCCTTGGTGCACCTACTAATGTAATTTTTTTTGTTAGAAAATTTACTACTAATGTAATTTTTATTCAAAAAAAAGAAGAAGAAGAAGAAAAGGTCTCTAAGCTAATGTAGTTGAAAACCATGTTGACTAAATTGGCCTCCATGCCGATCTTCCCATGTGATTAGAATGTAACATGATAGTCATCCAGAATTTTACAATTCTACCATTATGCATGAATGAGGAAAATTGAAGTCTATTATCATTCTAAGGAGATCAGCAACGCAACTGCATCATACTTTCTCCAAGCTGCGAATGGTACATAACTAACTCCAAGAAGATCACCTATTAATGTATTTTTTTTTCATTAAAAAAAAAAAAAGGTCTCTAAGCTAATGTAGTTGAAAACCATTTTGACTAAATTGGCATCCATGCCGATGTTCCCATGTGGTTAGAATGTAACATGATGGTCATCCAGATTTTTACAATCCTACCATTATGCATAAATGAGGAAAATTGAAGTCTATTATCATTCTAAGGAGATCAGAAAAAACAACTGCATCATACTTTCTCCAAGCTGCGCATGGTACATAACCAACTCCAAGGAAAAGTGTTGCAAGATATCAATGGAGTAGCAATAGCAATCATTATGACCCTTCCTCTTTTCTATTATGATGGTGACATGACTCAAACCTGCAACATCGATGGTTGCAACAATGGGGACTTGCCAACTCTGCCACAAGTTTTTGTCTATCCTCAATTATTGCCATAAATCTCCTTTATTAATGGTTTATTGTCTATAGTACCTCACACTACCACGATGTTTCTATTATAAGCATTGTTGTTAAAATCTTACAATACACAGTTCGTATCGTACGATTCATAAAATATGATAAGAGGAACGATTCATATCGATTAACAAATCTTACGATTCGTATAAATAATAAAATTATGGGGTTGTTAAAAGTATGAAAGCATGAAACATATTATTTTAATGGTTTTTAAGGCTTGAGTTGATGGGCATTTAAGACCTTTCAATTTTTTGAGGTCTTTTTAGTTCATTATTGACTTTTATAGTTGGATTATATACTGGTCTTATACTTTTGAAAGTTGTAGCATTGAAATTTGAGCTCTAATGACCTAATTATATAATATTCACTTAATATTGAAAGAAAGTTGGAGAAGTGCTCATATTATTATATTTTAGATATTTTACATTATTTCATATATTAAATATTTTTAAGAAAAACACTTATGAATCTTACGATTCTACGATTTACATACACGATTTGCAGTTCAAGATGTAAAACAATTTTACAATACGATTCGATTTTTACAACATTGATTAGTTTTTGAAGTTATATCCAAGCTTAGTCTCTCTCTCCCTCTTAGGGACCAGCAATGACAATTTAGTGACTCATTTCAACAAAAAAAAAAAAAAAGGAAGATAAATTTAGGGACTCTCTCTCTCTCTCTCTCTCTCTCTCTCTTTTCTCTACCAAGCATTGTCATTCACCAAACTTCACACCAAGTTCACTTTGATTTCTCATTCAAAGTTTTGCTTAATTCCAGATCAATAGTCTTATGAAGCTAGCTGGTAGCAAAACATATCTCCACCTAAAGGCTATTGACCAGAAGGAATAGGACACTCAGAACTTATGGAACAGATGCATTACTTCAAGTTCCATAATGATCACTCAACAACTAGAATCTCAACAGGTTCCTGATCAAATAATGAGAATCTAAGTTCAATTAGGAAGGATTTATATAAAAAAAAAAAAAACATTTTTATTCATTACATGAATCTCTAGTCATAACACGAGCTCATGGAATGCTCAGGCATCATTATCAGGTAATCTGAAAGTAAGAAGAAACTAGCATATGTACAGTTGTTCATCAAAATTTCCAATGAATATAGATATACTCTACCACTGCTCCATAGAGAGGGATCTTGTGAGGTAATTGTTCAGCACATTGGAGGAGGAACTGTGAAAGCAAAAGAATCAAGTACCTCGTCATAAACAACTTAGAAAGGATATATATTAAATATAACTAACATTCATAAACATCAAGTGTTGAAAGAACCAAGGGCTGGCATAAAAGGCCTAAATATATTTTTTTAACATTAAAGTTCTTGCTCGCATGCTGTGCAACACGACAATAACCTTTATGACATAACAGACTATAATGCAAATATACCTTTCAACCATATGTATTTATGTTCATATGTATGTATTGTATGCATCCGTGCATGGATGATGGATGCATGTACTTAAAAAGCAAAATTTGTAATGGGAAAATTTTTTCAGGCAAATAGGGATTCTACTGTTTCCCAAGTAGTACAGATTTCTTAGAAAAATGGATAGTAGACATTTTTGGTAAGTAGAATGTCTCATTTTTCTGCTATAGGACAGTGTTGACATGTCACCTATCCCTAAAATGGGGAAAGTGTCAGCATGGCATGATGTCAACATTGCAATGTTTCCCCTACAAAAAATTACCAAACAGATTATTTGAAGGGTGTCCCATTGTCCCCTTACATATTCTCCTTATCCAAACACACCGTAGAGCCCAAGACACTATAGAGATTGTGCCATATAGTCATCCTTTTTACTTTTTTTTTCTTTTTGGAAAATAATGATCCCTCCACTATTCATGGCATGTTTTTCTTGTAACGTTCATTGACCAACTCTTCCACTGTTAATTTATATTGTACCCTCATGTGGAAATATCAGGAAAAAACAACCATTTTGTAAATAAAAAGTGAAGAGAGTCCCAAGTCTTCTTCAGCCTTTAACAGCATAAAATTCCTTGCAAATACAAGTGTGTAAAAAGAACTTAGAATGAATTTTATCAAAAGTAATTGGTGCTAAAAGCATTTAAGCAATTTTTTTTTTTTTTTTGAAATGATAACTGTAACTGTATGAATAAGAAGGCACCAGAAGTGCATAATACAAAAACCAAAAAAATAGAAAGAGAAACACCCCTCAGCCCCATACACCCACGCAAGAAAGAAACCCAAAAATAAAATAACTATGCTTTAAGACAAGGCAATACACCCTTTCCACGTTCTCAAAATGTTTGAGATGGAAATTTCCTGGAATCCAACTAGTGAAGAAGCCCAAGCAGCGTATTTGGCCAAAATTCGACTACGAACACCTTGGGCTCTCTCGGCACTATTTTTTAAGGCTCTATTATTATGTTCCCACCATAGACTCCATATGATAGTAAAAAGATCTAGCTTCCACAAGGCAGGGCATCTGGAAGATACATAAGCGATCTCCAAGCAAATGACAACTGACCAACAAAAGAAGGCATAGACCAGTGGATGCCAAACTGGCTCAGGACAAAGCTGCACACAAACGATGAGAAAGAGCAATGGATGAGGAGGTGGTCCACATCTTTATAAGCACCCACTAACCAAAGTTCTACCCTTCTTACACAGTTGTCCTGAATAAGGATTTTCCAAAGGCCCACAGTCCAAAAAAAACTAATGGCTAGGGGGGGGAGCTTTGGAAGACCAAGGAGCTGGATTTACTATTCAAGCTGAATTGTACTAGTTGTTCCACAGATAGAAAGATTTCACCAAAAAGAACTAGATGAGGCCGGCCACCACTCCAGAGAATCCTCTTCCTAAACCCAAATCCAAAGTGAAGAGAGCAAAAGCAGGAGGCGAGAGAAGTCATCAATTTCCTCATCGGTTTAAGTTTCTACGAAAACAGATGTCCCACACTAACTGATCACCGGATGATGATTAGAACCCGAAGATGAAACTACCAGGGAAAGCAGATAAACGGAAGAGAGAGGGGAACTGCTCTGCAAGAGAAGAGGAGTCACACCAGGGATCAAACCAAAAACAAGACCCAATCTCCACACCCCACTTTAAAGCGGGTTCCTTGCTTGAATCTATGCACACAAGCGTTGATGGCCCTCCACATTTCAGAGGCCTCTGCAGTGTAGGATTGAATCCCAAAGGAAAACTTGCTACCAGCTGACCAAATGATCATTCTTCATCTTCAACGTCATCCAAAAGAAATCCCTGATGATCTTCTCTTAAGAGTGGACGACCTTTTTAGGACACTTGAACGCAGATAGGAAGTAAACTGGAAGTGCTTAAAGGACCAACTTCAATGGGTTATTCAACCTCCAAACGAGACATACTTGGCTCTCCACGAAGCAAGACACTTACTGAATTTGTCAACAACGGGCTCCCAAAGAGAGAAGCTTGAAGTCTCAATGCATTGAAAAAGGCCCAGGTAGGTGAAAGGAAGGGAGGCCGACTGATGATCCAAAAGGCCTATCGAGATAGAGAGCTTGTCACCTTGGACATTGATGCCAAAAACCAACCTCACTCTTGGAGTAATTGATACGCAATGAGGATAATAGCTCAAACCACCAAAGTAACACTTTAAGACTCCTAACTGACTCCTCATATAGTTGGCAGACTTATAAAAGATCCAAACCACTCCCCTCTAACCAATGCTCTAAACCAAAACAAGCTAGATTGTTCACCACATGGGCCAAAATGTACAAAACAAATTGACAGGTTTTTTTTTGTGTGTGTGTGGAAGGTGGGAAGGTAAGGTGGGGGGGGGTGTGGAGTCGTTGGATCCACATGCAAGGCCAACCAAAATAGAATGGGTTCTTCCAAAAAAGATGATCAATTTGAGAAGCTAGTTGAGTTGGATTTAATGCGCATGTAGCAATGTGGAAATGAGCATAAGAAAAACTACAAATGATATTAGAAACATCATGGCTGATATTTGAAACAGCATAGAAGATAATTAATGAAGGTGTGAGTTTTGGTGATACATGCATACCAAATATTTACCCTTGTATTTATCTTCACACGTCATGGTATAAATATGGTGAATGGAGATAATAAACATACCGCTAAAATATCTTCTCCATAGTGTTCCAGCTCTCTCAAAAGTACTCCATAGCATGTTTCCTGTTACAGAGATAGAAATGCCAAATGAACAAGCAGTAAAACAAAGATCAACTCCCATCTTAATAAACACGAAAACTAACATTCATACTTTGTCCAAAGATGAAGAATTGGGATGCAAAGCCATTTTGAGGTGTTTTGAACTAGTCTTGGGGCTTAGAATCAACCTAGGAAAAAACACGTTGATAGGAGTTGGTATGGATCAAGATACATTTACAATCTAGCCAAGAAGGTGGGTTGTGGAGTTGGGGGACTTCCTTTTAAATATCTAGAGTTGCCAATTGGAGGAAATGCTAGTTTAAAAAGATCAACATATTGAATGGTTCATTTATCTAACAATAAACTGATATTTTGAATATTGGCTGAAGTTTGTGTTCTAAATTCCAATATGAAATCTTGAATTCATGGTTTTAAATGTTGGTAAAGGTCTATACAAAATAACCTTTCAAAAAAAAAGGTCTATACAAAATTATCAAAAATCAATTGACTTATATGAGTGCCATTCTGTATCTTATATTGGATCTTACAGTTGTGAGTATAGTGGCAATATATTGGGTATCTAATTTATCCTTACCGGTGGTTGAAAAGGTGGAAAAGAGATTAGCCGGTTGGAGTAAGAACTACTTGTCTTTAGGAGGGAGAATCACTTTTATCAAACTAGTCTTAACCAACCTTCCCTTGCACTATATGTCGATCTTAGGGCTAAAAGTTGAGCGAGACAGGTCAGGTTTTGATAAACCCAACCCTAACCCACGTCAAAAATGACTGGACCCAACCCGACCCGACCTTGAGCCTAAGGATCAACCCGACTTGTTTTAGAGAGAGAGGGAGGATGGAAAGAGAGAGAACCTACTGAAATCCGTACAAGGGGAAGAGAGAACTTGTTATATCCGTTGGGCGTCGCAGACAGAGAGGAACTCATGGCGCTGCTCAACCGGCTAGTGCACGACAGTGAAGGGTGCAGGACTGCGCCATGGATCTGGCTAGGTGAAAAGATTTGTGGTTGGGTTCACGCATCCACTACTCATACGAGATTCCATGTTTCCCAACAGGGTGGGGAGAGAGGGCGGGAGGGAGGGAGAGGGCAAAACCACAGAAGGTAGCGAGCACACAAAGAGGAATTAACGTCTAAGGTGTGATTTAGGGCTAATTTTTGGTTTTATACTTATATACTTAAGTTATGAAAATCGAGTCGGTCGGGTTGAATTTTAAATTTTCCAACCCAAACCGACCAAAATTTCGTGCAGGTTTTTTTTTTCTTTAACCCGACCCGACCCAAATTTGAAAATTGTATGACCCAACCCACAAAAAATTCAGGTCAAATCATGCTGGTCAGGCTTGGACCTGACCCAAGTTTCACCCCTAGTTAATCTTCAAAATGCCTAAAGAGAGTTAATAGACTGGAGCAGCTCTTTAGGAATTTTCTATGGGGTGATAAGGAGAAGAGTAGAAAGGTGCATCTTTTAAGATGGTCCGAAGTCACCCTGCCTAAAGGAGGAGGTCTAGGAAATGTGCTATTAGGTATTAGGAATCATGCTCTGTTATGTAAATGGAGCTGAAGATTTGGAAGTGAAAAGAATGCATTGTGGAGAAAGATTCTAGTAGCTAGATACAGGGTGGAAAATAAAAATGAATGGAATCTTTCGGAAGGAGTGGAAAAAAATGGATCACATGGCCTGAAGGAGTGGTGGAGGATAGGTTTGGGCAAAGGCAAGTTAGGAGGTATATTCAAGGATAAGCTGAGAATGCTAGTAGGGAAAGAAGATAGGACCTCTTTTGGAGTGACCTTTGGTTAGGAGAGAGACACTTAAGAGAGATTTTCCCTGGGCTCTTTAGTATCACCAGGAAGAAGCGAGCTAGAATAGTGGACTGTTATATAATGGAAGAGGGTATCACTAGGTGGGAAATAGATTTTTGAAGAGATCTTACAGCCTTAGAGGAGGAGAGAGTTTATTGGAATTGAGGGCCTTGCTAAGATTGGGGTGGAGTTGGCACTAAAGGAGCCTATCAATAGGAGTTGCCAGAGTCTTTCAGCTTGGACCAACGTGGCCCCACCAAGAGTAAAGGCTTTTGCTTGGTCCGCCCTTAAAAATGCATTTTCTCCAAGACAGAGCTTAATAGGAGGGGAATCTACGTGTCTAGTGATGATCTTTCTTGTCCTCTCTGTGGAGACCTTGAGGAAGTCGTGGACCATTTGCTAGGAAGGTGCTTAATAGTGAGAAATCTCTAGAATAAATTTGCTTCCATGATGGGAGTTTCATGGGTGTTTCATAGCTCATTTACTTCACTTGTGGAAAGTTGGGTTATTTACAAAGCAGGACCGAAGATGAAAGTGGCTTGGAATACCATCCCGTCAATTATCCTGTGGTCAGTATGGAAGAAAAGGAACTTGAGAATCTTTGAGAATAAAAGTCCAGAGGAAGAGGATTTTTTCAGACGGCAAAATGGATGTTATGTGCCTGGTTGGCAACCAGTATAGAATTTAAAGGCCTTAGGTTAATGGATTTCTACACCTGGGAGGGGGGTCAATTGGGTGCACAGTAAAAATGTCAGAATCGAGGCATGTTCTCCCCCTCAATCAGAAGAGTTTAAGTTCTATGTTGGTGAGGCTTCTAGGGGTAAACCAAGGCCAGCGGAGATAGAGGGTTTTGAGAGATTGTCAGATTGTCATCTCTAGTTTTCTCAGAGCCAATAGAGGTGAGAGACACTAACAAGGCTAAACTATTAGCCATTAGAAAATCCCTGACTCTGTGGGTGGGCAATGGCCATGGTAAGCTAGTAATTGTTGTGGCGAATGCAATCAAGTGGGCAAAGGGTTTGAAACAACCACCTTGAAAACTTGTATCAGTTGCTAGGAAGATTAGTGCTCTGTGTGCCGGAAGAAAACTCATTAGGAGATCGGTAAATGGAGTCACAGATTTTCTGGCCAAAATGGGGAGTAGACAAAGATCAAGACAAAACATTTCTTGGGATCTGAGGAGCTAAGACTTCTTTGAGGGATTTTACTTTGGTTTAAAGGCCCTTGATGTATTTTCATTTATTTTTGCCTTTTTTTAGGCTTTCTTTTGTATGACACTTATTTTTTTTCTTTTTTGGGTTTAAGTCTCTTAGACCTTTTTCTTATATTGTTTCTCTCCATATATTTCACCACTGTTATCGCTCAAAAAAAAAAAACAATGTGAAGGAAATAGTACAATTAAAATTAAAAATAAAAATATGTGGGGGGCGGACAGTGGTAGACAAAAAAACCATCTTTTTTTACATAGTGGCATGACTCAATCTTATGGTTGCAAATATAAGCACTTAATAATTGTGCTACAAGCTCTAAGAAAGGCAACTTTATTCGAGCATAGAATATCCATGAATCTTAATGATAAACAGATCATCCATTTTTTTCTCTTTTACAGGAAACAGATCACTAGTTACAAAAGGTGCCCATGTTGAACAACAACATAAGGTGCCAGATACAAAGGGCTCAAGGCAAACTCATTGAGTCCATACTATAACTATATTCTAAAGCCATAGCAGGTGCAAGTTCTAGATCACACTGGCCCTTGCTTCATCTATCACATTTCATTTCTACTTCAGCCAAATTCTTCAGGAATCAGGATGCCATCGTTTATAGCCTTTCAACTTCAAGAACATATTGATCTCAGAATGTGTACATAAATACATGCATACACAAAGGATGGTTTTTTATTCCAGTTCCATTTTACTCCAATTTGGAGTTCACTCACGAAAAGAAGTGGTTAGTGGTGGTGGAGGAAAAAAAAGTAACTTCCTACCTCCTAGCAGGTATTTTGGCTGCCCCATCAAGTGGGAAATTTTGCATCAGAGGTCCCTACTTTCTCCATCAAAGTAGCAGAAAAAGGGGGTAAACAGCTTCCCTCAAAGTGAATTGTCTCCACAACCCTATTCTTTCCACATCCAAACTTTTTTAAATGGTTCTCCACATCCAAACTAACACCAAACTTTTTACTATAAATTTAAAACAATAAAAAAAACTTGGGCTTTCAACTAAAGGCTTCAAATATTCAAAAAAGAAAACACAATACTAGTGATTCAAGCATCCATGTTTCTTATAAAATGGCGTCCCTCTTTAAGTACGTCACATTCAGATGGGACATGAAGTAAGTGGGTTCACCATGGGCTAGCCATTTTTCAAAAAAAAAGGTGCCCAAATCAGTAATCAAACATATACATGTACGTACTAGAGGACACACCATTAAAATTTTCATTTTTCAAGAATAAATTGAAAATTAACTTGGCTCTCAACTACTAGTTCCGAATGTGAAAACACTAAAAAATACACAGACGCATACATTAAAGGGCGCACCCAAAATTCTGCACCCTTTTTCTGATAGACCCCTAAATTTTGCATTTTCTCAAGAAAATAATAAAAATTAACCAGGATTTTCAACTATTAGCTCCAAATATGAGAAAACGCATACATACATATCGTATATAATATGGATATATGGATAGAAACATATATAGATACAGAGAGAGAGAGAAGTACATACAATGTGATCTTTGAAATCAGAGGTTCCAACGTATTCGGGGGATTTATCACCGATCCTAATAAGGAGAGTCCGCCAACTGCTCATGGCTTCCAATTCCTAAAATTCCTGTACAAATGAACAAAGCAGCCCAAGGGAGTAGAAAAGGATAAATATGCAGAGAGCAAGAAAAATCGTATATGATTAAATTTTCAGACAGGAAAAAAAAATAGGTGTGTAATAGAGACAGAGAGATAGAAACAAATGGATATAAATAAGCATAGAAAGAGAGAGAGGAGAAATGGGTTTGACCGTTACCTTGAGTGCGGAGAAGAAGAAGAAGAAGAAAGGCAGGAGTTTTGGAGGGTTTTGCCGCTCCACCTGAAAGTAGACAATGAGAAAAGCAATGACCTTCTGAGTGTTTGGGTTTTAACTTTTAAGACCGAGTCTATAGCCGTAGCCCGCAGGGGACATAAAATGCGGGAACACCATTTCACTCTCTCTTCTTAACATATACATCTAACTCTTTATATCTTCAGAGTTTAATTTAAATAATTTTTAAACCTTTTTATTAAAAAAATTATTACTATTTCATTAAAATCTCATATATACAAAATTATTAGTATTTCATTAAAATTTCATATATACAAAAGTCTATTTTTCTTGTGGGGTTACTCTTGATCTTTTGAACTCGATATATGTGTATAGGGAGGCGTGCATGTACTCTATTGGGTAAAGTCCCTACAAACGAGACCCTTGGACACGGGTCAAAAAAACGGCCCGGCCGATATGCATTTTGGCCGCAATATCGGCCGATAGATTTCTCTCTCCTCCGATATTCAAAACCGTTAAAACCCGTAAAAAACAGTGAAAAACCTCAAAAAACTGCAAAAACTGTGAAAAACCATATCGGTTTTTGTTTTTTTTAAATAAAATAAAATTAAAATACTGATATTTATGCATATCGGCCATATCAGCTGATAATCTTTTTGTACGGCCGATACATATCGTATCGGCCGAAATCGTTTGGTCTTCCAAAACCGATACATATCGGCCGATATGATATGTATTGGCCAATATTTCTACCCCTGCTTGGACACCTTCGGTCGGAAAAAAAAAAAAGTTTATCTGTCTAGCTCTAATTCACTAATATATCTTGTGAATTTATTTAAAAATCTTAAATTTTTATAAATTTTTAAAAGAGATCATAAAACTTCTTATAGGAATTTTAAAAGTATCTAACTATCCATCAACCATTTATTGATCGCTGGTCAATCAATGTTGATAATAAAAACTTTCACATAAATTTTGAAGGCTACTAATGGGTTACAACAATTAAAAATAAAAAATTAAAATTATTTTTGTATTTGACATTGTGATAAAAATTAATTAGACGAATTTGTCATAAGTAAGCATTTTAGAGTTCAAACAAAAAGAAACGGAATTAAAGTCAAGTTTACTGTTCATTCGAGGTGCCTTTTTTCATTTACTTAACCTTTGGTCTCATAATTTTTATATCATAAACTTTTTATTTTATTTTTAATTACAAACTTAATTTTTCCACTATCATATTCCCGCTGGTTTTCATTCTTCTATTTATAGTCTCTAAAATTTTTTTCAACAAATTAATTTCATTAATACAAAATTTAAAATTTTACTCTCAAGCTTCTTATTTTATTCATTCTTTATTTATGAAATTTTGAATTTTATTTTCCATCTATAGAGCTGATTACATTTCTTTTTTCTCCCTAGTTAACACTTGAAAGGGCATTTAGGCAAACTGTAAAAATGGAGAAATGATCATACGTTTTCATTCTCATGATAATATTATGAGAATAAGTTCCGATATCCATGGTTTATTAGATGTTGTGTACGTCTGGAATTTTATCGAATACTCTCGTACTTAGAAAGAAATGAAGGTCTAAAAATTTTTTGTCATAAAAAAATATATATCAATAAGGATGAGTAAATTCATTATAAATCAAACTTTTGAGTTTTTTTTTATTGAATTTCAATTGAAATTCTTTTAAAGTCTCAAAGTCAAGTTGTGTCCAAATTTAAAATTCTCAATTTAAAATGGTTAGCGTAACCTTGAGCTGAACAACTTGAATAACAAATCTAATTGACCCTATCTAGACAATACTTAACCCTATTCCAAATTATGCAAACAGATCTTTATGGTATCATTCCTTTTGGAGGAATGAACTAGAATGTCATGCATGAGAGAAAAAAAAAGTTCGACAAACCCCTTTAATGCTTTATTATTTAGTTCTATTTCACCTCAATTTGTTGGGAGAAACTATTCTAACCCTTACCACAAACTCAATTGAATTTTTTAGAAGTAGAAAACACCTTATGAGTTTTGAAATATCATTATGGTTTTGGAGTGTATAGTCAAAATTGATACTACCTTACCTAAGAAATCCAAATTATGACATAAAATTCTATATTTCGGTAGACCATGCATCCAATAGCTAGGTCTATAAATTTTTAATTCTTAGAACCCAAAACTAGTGAAGAAAAAAAAAAACTATATTAAAATCCTGGATGCTGAATTCTTTAAAAAAATGTCTTTCACTATAATAATTTAATAGGCTTAAACAACTAAAATATTATGTCAAAAGCTATCATATGCAACCTCGCACGAAGAAGTTCAACTCATAGACACTTAAACTCAGAAACTGGTTTTCTCAAGTTCGAGTCCCATAATCACTCAATGCGTGTGCCTTGTAAAGAGCTGCGTGCATCTGGAGTTTTACATAACGTTCTCGTACTTAAGAAGAGGTGGGATCTTGGATTTTCTTTGTTAAAAAAAAAAAAGAAAAAACACTACCATATGCAGGATGGGAACTAAGAGACAATAAGAAACTTAACCCCATCATCCCATATGTTTCAGTGAGACAGGTCACCTTCAGGACACTTATCTTCAAAATGGGTCTATCATCTCAATGACCAAAGTTTTTTTTTTTTTACTTTAACATTGACACCCTTTTTTTTCGCTTTGCCAAAAGTATTGAGGAAAAAAAAGCCTTCGTGAAACCAAAAACTTAATATTAGTCTAAGATGGTAAAGAATCAAAACAGAAAGTTAAAACTAAGTAAACAATAAGAACGCAACATCTTAAAATCAACAATTAAAATATTGAATTGAAAAAAAAAAAAATCAAAGAAAACCACATTAATATTATATTATTAAAGGAAGGTTTTGGTAAGTAGTAAGAATTTTAGTTTTATAAAAAAAAAAAAAAAAACTTAATGCATTTAAAAAAGGCATGATATAATATCAATCTGAGATGATAAAAAACTATTTTAGAGACAGATCTAAAATAACATCAAATCTATATGTGGTAGGTTACTGAGATTCAAGGGATATAAAGTTTGAAATGCAATTAAAGAAACAAATAACTTGAGACCAAATAAAAGTGCTGTGGCATCTCCAATAAGGGCGTAACAGGTCCCAGCAGGCCCAGGATAGGCAAGCAGAGTTTCACCAAGACTATTCTTGATTAAGCCCCCAATACCCGCAGGGCAGGTGAGCCTGAGGAGCAAACAATAAAGCAAAGTTTGTACCAGCCAGCAAGGGGGGGATCAAAAAGATATCTCGTTCATCTAACTCTTGTCTATCTATCCACTGATTCTATCTATGAATCAAGTCAAATTCGTTTGTTTTTCGCCGAAGCCCCAAATGGATTGAATCGCTTCTGCCAACGAAATGAACCCGGAGCCCATTCCGAATGCTTATCCGATCCGGATCCAACACAACAATAACTTAGATGGACCAGGAGAATCTTTGATAACGTTGGACCAGCATATAATAATCTTAGTAATTGGGTGAGATCAAAAGCACCAGTTACCAATCAGCAGAGTCCAGAAATTTATCCAAGACTAGTTATACTATTCAATAAGATTTTGAATTTAGTACAAGTTTTAAGTTTTCAAAACTCAAACTATAGTCTCATGCATTGGAAAAAAAATTAAAAAGCAAGTGAGCATGAGAAATTGAATGAGGAAAATTTTGGAGTTAAGTGAGGGCTATGGCCTCAAGTTCACATGGTGCTTAACATGAACAATGGCACTTATCAGAGCTTGGTTTCTATTATGCAGATAATGCAATTGTGAAAAAATAATTAAAACAAAAAAGGCAAAAACGAAGAGTCCAAGGAAACTTGCCATTCTTCCCATTCTCTTCCTTGTCTTTTAGCTCGACAGATGAATTTTTCATTGGTGAAAAGTCCGTTTGACACTTCTGCTACTTTTTTTTTAGTTTTTTTTTTCAGAATATCACGCCATGGACCGGACGGCTCACAGGTCACAGGTTTACCCAGTCAAACCTGTATAACCCGCACGTTTCATCACGGTTATATTTTAAAGTGGTTTTAATGGCTACCCCATATCCCCGTTGCAATGGCTGCCCCATATCCCCGTTCCAGTTGAAGCAGGTCGAATCAGCTGGTCCGGTCTGGGTTTTAAAACATTGTTTAAAACTTTTGGATGAAAACTTTAATGAAAAACGTTACAAACATTTAATCAAAGCAGAGGATCCTGTAGCACATTGTCACATTTTAACACCAAAATATGAATGATTGAACACAATTTAGACAACTGTGACATTGAATCTTGAATAATTTATATTATAACTTCAGCTTTTGTCACTTGGTTATTTCAAACAAAGCCCAACTTAGAAAGAAATAATAAAACAATTGTCCAAAGAAATAAATATAGAATTTGTGTTCAAGTTGTTGCAAAGGCAGCAAAGATATATAACAAAGAAAGGCATGGCTAAGAAGAGATAAACTAACATATATGGATTGTCCAAGGCTGCATCTGAATGGAGGAAAAAAAAAAGATAAAATGGAGACTGATGACAATGTTAATATAAGCAACATATCTTGGAAACAGAAGAAAATGTTCCAGAAAAGTTAATAGTTTAAGGGTAAAAGCTCATCCACAATAAATGAATAAATTAATGATCATCAAATAAAGCCAAGATAATTTGCAATCTGGGAACTTGTATTTAAGAAGTTTCTTAAGTCAATTGGTTTGGGACTGTATTTTTCTTTCTTAAAATGAGACTTGAGTAGTAAACATGTATCAATGATAATTCAAAGATTGAGGGCAATAAAATAAATACAAGGAATAACGAGAAGTCCAGTCATAGAGACCTAGGTGGTTTCTCCAACAACGCCGAAAGATAAACCTCCTCATTGGATTTGGGATAAGTAATCCACTTGTGCTTCTTGTACCTGAACTGCAAGAACATATACATGTAATCATCAAGATCTTTCCTGTTGCAGAAGAAACAGTCTATCCAGAGAAACCCCCCAGGCCTCAACACCCGATCCCAATCAAACAAGATGAAGTCCATCAGCTGCAAGTCAATCCAGCCATCCAAAACTCCACTGGTATGAATCAAATCCAATGTGTTATCAAAGAATGGTAGACGTTGGTTCAGTGTGATATACAAAGGAACTATTCCTCTAAGTGCGATCATCTCACTAAAAGGTGCGCCAAGATTCAAAGCCGTTGAGATTATTGTCACGTTTTGCTCTCGCATCCTTGCAGCAAATGACCCCGTACCAATACCAAAATCCAGCCCAATTCTTATCTCCCCAGGCTTGATTGCTAAGATTTCGCTTATCAGAAACTCCATCGGATGGGAGGTATTAGTTACCCATTTGATCTTTTCCTTCTCCATCTCAAAACATCCAGTGCATTTGGAGAAGCCCCTCCTAGGATTCTTGCTTGACAAGCAGCTGAAATTGCGACACAAGTAATTGCTCCACCTGACATTTCTATCATTAGGTAATTTCCACAGTGATTCATTCATTGGTAATGGCTTCAGATAGACCTTTGACGCCCTGGAAAAGCATCGCCGCCGAGGCAAAGGGTCACATCCGCTAATCATTAACTTCTGGGCTAAGTTCCAATCATCTTTACAGAAAGAGCCAATATCATAATCCATGTACTCTTCCAGTTCCTGCTTCATCAGGACACATGCATGCCCGATTGTGTTGTAAGTCTTAAGAACTCCATGTATATTGACTTTTCCCAATCGATTCTCCTTCACTGTAATGTACTTCCGTATTTCCTCAACAGTGAAAAAATTTATCAAAGGATCTTCCTTCAAAGACCTGTATTTGGAATCTTCCACCTTAGGGATACGTATCAGTTGAAGGGAGATCTGTGCACCATACAGAGGCTGGATAACTTCCTCTTCTAGAAACCGTTTGTACTCTGCCCTTGAAATGTTTACACTTGCATTTGTTTTGTTGTTCTCCATATTTTTTATTTCAGCCTCAAGTTTGTCTTGTAAACGCACCATTTTAGAGAGTACTTCCTCCACTCTATCAGACAATGCTTTCATGTCAAAATCAGTATAGCCTGCACGAATGTCGTAAAAATGCTGGCAAATATCTTCTTCGTGGAACAAAAATCCGTCAGAGGAGAATCTAAGGAGACTAGTGATGCTGACTAGTATAACAAACCCACCTAGCACTATCTGAAGCAAAGCCATTATTCTCACAACTCTGCACCTTGGAAAGCATAATCTCACCATTTTCAATGATCGAGAATGAAAATACACCCAATCTCAAATGCTTTCTCTCAAGTTGATTTGGTTTGGGCAACTCAGAGCTTCCAAAACTCTGCTTTAAGGCATCAAAGAAACATAAAGAGCAAAATCAAGAGCTTGAACCTTTTCTTTGAACATTATTTTCAAAGGAATCTGAAACTACAGTCTAACACCCTACCAAAGTAAATTGACTCCTCATCTTGGAAAGAAAAACCTCACCATTGTTAATCAAATTGTTTATTTATTTTTCAAGTATTCACTAATTCCCAAATCAAATTGCTTTGAGCAAGTTAAACTTTTCAAAATTTCTTCTTTTGTGCATCAAAGAATAGAACATAGCATAATTCAAGAGCAGAAGTCCCTCTTTCTTTTTCACCTCAATTTAAATCAACATCAACAGCCCAAAAATCTACTAAACGAAATAAAACCTGCATCGAGAAATATAACCCAGCTCCACAAAAAATAGTAATAATAATAAATCAAACAATCACACATCTTGTAGCTAATACTCACTTCAAGAACAGCCAATGAAAACTACAACCATAAATTCAAACATATAGATGAAGAAAGTTCACGAACTTACTAAAACCAAAACCTTGGGCACTCAATATGATAGAGATCCGATCTACAAAGAGAAGTGAGAGAAATTCGTCCATCTGCAGTCAAACCTCCAGAAATCGTTGGTTTTCCTACAGTAATTGAGTCGAAAATCAGGGAAGAAGATATCTAAACGCAAAGAATGTACCTGATCGATGGTAGGAACTTTGATTAGCAAGATCAAATGGTAGGGATTTCAAATCGGCAGGAACTTGAGATCTCTGCGTAGGCGGAACAGAAACCCTTGTCTATTATAAATAAGGACAAGTGGGTATGTTCAGACAGTTGACTCTGAGAGAGAGAGAGAGAGAGTGAAAGTTAGGCATGTTTCCATGAAGAGGACTTTGGAACTTTAGATAATGGGAGAGAGAGAAAATCAGGGAAAATGATCTTCTGCGGCGTTTCCAAGTCGTGGAAAATCGTATTCTAATGGGAAGAAAACGTGGAATCGCACTCGAAGGAAGGAGAGATTCCGGCGCCATCGACGCAGTCTTCCCTTCCACCGGACGAAATCAGCAGCACTCTGCCGGAAAAAGACAGAGAATTGGGTTTTAGAAAATGAGAGTGGCGTTCGAAGTTCAACTCTGCGTTCAGATTCACTGTGAGAGGAATGGAGTTTTTTTTTTAAAAAAATGATAAATATAATAAAAACATTTTATTGTTAATTTCATTATAATTATCTTGATGAGCCAATATAATATAAATAAATAGATTTTATATTTTTATTGCAAACATAATTATTGAATAACATCTACTTAAATAAAAAATAATTATCCATCTTATAAAAGAAATTATATCAATTTCTAAATAGTTTTATTAAGTCATTGCTTTCAACAATTATTTAAAATAATTAATAGATAAATATATTATTTGTTGTAGTCATTTCTCATGTAAAATAAAATGAAATATTTGAATTCATTAAAAAAAAAAAGTCAGCTCTTTATCAAATTTCAAGCATTTTCATTTGAATTAGAAAAATACATAATTTATATAAAAATCTCAAAATTTCTAATTTTAAAGAAGAATTTTAAATTTTAAATTTTTATTTTTATTTTTATTCAAGAAGAGTAAAAAATATTAAATCTATGGAGTTTTTATATATGTGGATCAAAATAATTTTTATCATTAATTTTAGTGTTAAAAGCTTAAAACTCAAATTGGATTTGAAATCCTGAATTGATTAAAGGAATAAAAGTTGAGGCAAACATGAATTCCTCCCTTATTCAAGGATGATAAATCAAAATAGAAATGTAGAGAGAAAAATGAGAGGAATGGACCCTCACTTTTTTCCCTCACAAACAACTAACAAACCTGATAAAAGAAGGAAAAGCCTCTAGTTTCCATTCATTTCCCCTCATCCAAACACAGCTTAACATTTGATTTAATTTTTTTTGTTTTTTAAATTCAAATCCACAAAACCTCAAATTGTCCATGATTGAAAAGGGGTGGAAGTTGGCTCTTAATAACTCTTAAATATTTGAATCCTATTATCTCAAATCATTAAACTATTTCTTTTCTAGAATTATAATTAATGTAACTAAAACTCTTATAAAAATAGTTATCAATTTTTACATTTTATGTGTTTTTAATTAATACTATTTATGACATCATATTCATATCACAACTTTGACTAAATTCAATTATGGTTGAACTTTGATTGACTCCTTTAAAATCCAACCTTCACCTAAAATAATTGGATCCACATATCAATTTTAAAACATTGTGTTCAAATTAAATTCTTAATCTACAAAGAGATGATATACAAATCTGCTCTTGACATCATCACATGATTTTTTGTTAAACTAGTATTATATTACATAAGAAAGTAGTTATATGATTGCTTAGATATCAGACATTGCTATTATTTAATTTCAAAATTAATTATTTTAGTTTATGTATTACATACTTCCATTCAACAAACACCATATGAAGTTCATAATTTTATTGCGAGAATTAAAATTTATTCAATTGATGCTGCAATATTACAATTTCCCTTTTTAAATTATTCAACATTACACATTAAGTTTGGGGGTGGGCCACATAGCATTTATGTAGTTCACCATTTGGATAATTATTACTCTAGTTATCTTAGGGGTATTTTAATAATTCAATTAAAGGGTATTTTTGTAATTATAACAAAATATTGTAGATTAGGATGAAGACCAGCTCTGAAAGGAAGCCACTAGTCGTAGGAAAGCAAATTGATAACGAACTACTAAAAATCAGCTAAAAGAGCATTCCCATCAAATTAAATTTCTTTAGGAGATAAGTATGCTATCTACAACCTTGCCTAGTAGCATGAAAATATCTCCACTTTATTTGGTATCTAGACTCATTTAGAATTGGATTTTTTTTAATAAAGTAACATATTTGATAGAAAGAATGGTTTAAAAAAATTAATTAAGAATGACTTTAATTTTAATTTTAATTTTTTCCACTTTTTATTCTCTTGAAAAAGATAGCATTGTTACTATTAAGAACAAGAACCATTCTCATTCTACGATGAACGAGTTACCAAAAAGAATCTGAGATCTTACCTTGCCATCATTACCATAAAATTTCTATGATTTCTTTTTATACTTTGCCTGTCAAGTGCAAGGTCTTTTAAAGATCTCGACTAATTCTCTCAAGACATGTGCAAACCTCCCTTCCCACACATCGAGTAACTCTACGAGTCTACGAAGAATGACATTATGAAGTATAGTAAAAATCGAACTTAGAACTCCCACTTTCTAAAGAAGATTCATTACCATTGCTCCAACCCCTTTGAGTTAAAATTTGATGTCTTAGCCTCTCTTGTTATAGTGTGGCATCAGCAGATACAGTCTCAACTGGGTTAATCTTATACTTGAAGAGAAAGAAAGAAACATCTTTTATATTCTCTAAGAGCAATCAACATTCAACAATTCAGAAAAAAGCCTAAAGAGAACAAGAAAAAAACAAGTACTCCATGGAATTCAAAATGTTGGCTAATTCCTACCTTAAAAGTACTACAAAATTGAAAGGAAATCGGTAGGAAAATTACATAGTGCACTACCAAATACAGGAGAGTCCTACAATATGATCTCTCTTCAAAGTTCCAACCCAATGCTCCAACCTAACAAGAAGAATCCCAACTCATGTCAAGAGTATAGCCTATGTACTGAACATTACACAAATTTGGTCAGTCCCAGTTACAACACTTTCTAGAGAGCTAACAATTTGATCAGTCCCTTCCATTCACTGAATTCAAAGATACTACTTTTCCTTCCATCTTTAAGATTCCTCCTCAGATTAATGTTCTCCTCTTTCATCATGTCCATGGCCAAACAAAGCTGTCTTATAGCCTCCCTCTTCTCTTCATCCCTCTCCATCAGTTCAGCCTTTTGACGACTATTCTCTGCTTTTAGTCTCTCTATTTCTTCACGCAGCTTCGTCGCTTCACTCTCCCTGTCTTTACTTGATGATTCAACATATTCTCCAATCTTCCCAACTTGAGTTTCCTCTTGTTCAGGGTCATCAACCTCAGATTCCTCGGAATCAAAGCAGTCAGATGAGGTTTCTGAGGATTTCTCAGCCAGGTTACTTAGTTTCTGTGATGGGCTTTTGTTCGATAAAGGGGAGAAGTGCAGTGCTGTCATTCCTCTCATTCCAGGCTCTGATTTGAGCTGGTTGTAGCGCTCTGCTAGTGAGCGATGTGAACGGTAGAAATCTTCAACCATGTTGACTAGCTCTGGCCTCTTCTTGTAGTACATTTCGGCGCGTTGGGCAAATGAATCGGCATCTTCCTCAATCAACTTCAGCATTGACTTTGTTTTCCCATCCAGCTCTGCAGATGCAAAGATCAAAATCAATCTTGGCAAATTCATGCATAGAAGATACTTCAAAAAAACAAACACACTGACACAAATATATTTACATGACCTTTTATTTGATTAAATGATTAGGAACAACCCGTTTAAACAATTTTTATGAGAATTCTTCTAATGAAACAATCGAAATAGAGTTGAGAGAAGACCGGAAAGCGTCGCCTGAAGCCATGGAGAGCGTCTAGGACTGTGGTGATTGTCAAACCACCATGAGTGTTGAGGCTTCTTCAGCATCATTTTCTTCTGCTTCTTCCTCTTACCTAAAGATGATAATCATCATCAACATCATGATACATTCTGGACCAATACCACTTAAGAAAAGTACACAGATTACAGTGGTGGACTCAGCAAAAACAATGGTTTTTAAGATTATAAATCAGCTGAAAATCAACCCAATTGTCTATGTTTGGCAATCCAGTGAAGGGCCATTTGACTATTGGCATGAGTGCCATTAGTAGTAGTCAAGGAAAATGTACCCAGTTTAAAGACTTCTTTAGTGGAAATTTACAACAGAATTTAAAAAAAAAAAAATCAAAATTTGAAATTATTAAACTACGTTAATTCTAAACTTTTTAGAAATTATGTTCCACCATCTAAAATGATTCGAACCTTGGAACTCCAAAACAACACCTTCACATGAACTTCACAATGAGAATAACAAGTAACTTCATGCAAGGGAACTTATAAATTCTTTGATTTGGAATTTTGGGATTATAAAGTTCTTATTCTAAATTAATGGTTTAATCAAACATAGATTTCTTGGGATTCTACTTGTAAATAAAAATTTCATGAACACAAACAGGGCGGCAGGAAAAAAGTCAATCAAGACTTTAACATGTAACTTTTTCTTGTACTTATTGATGTTGTCTCTTGCAGAGTTACAGCCAAGAGTGCTCAGCATGAACGAGTTTGCGATGGAATACAGGGGAAGATCGGAAGGGGATTTGCATTAAGTTCCATTCAAAATTATGAAGGGGATTGAGAGGAATACGAAGGGAAGGAGAGACAAAGGGTTTATGAATACAACTAGGAAGATGGGGTTTTCGGATTTGTCAAGAGAGAGGTAAAGTCAAGATTTTTTGCCTCTACCCCTCGCAACCAGACAGCTGAATCCGAGGGTTACCTGTGTTCTCCCCTCCTTACACCTCAAACAAACGCAGCCGAAGGGACAAGATCAAATTTGGAAAAAAAATCAGTGTAAATATCAAAGCCCTTGTTTCTGGACCTTTGCATATATCTCCCAGTTTAAGATGGCTTAGACGAGATATTGAAATTAAAAAAAAAAAAACTGACACAAAGAACCAAAATATTACAAATAGAAATTACATAATTGATTAGGTAGGTAAATCAAAGTCCATCCAATTCAGAAGAAAATGTTGAAAAATTTCCCCAAAAATTCTAAAAGTATTTCTTTAAATGGTAACTACATGGCAAAATTTCCATCATAATTGATACTTCATATGTACTTTACATAAATAATAAAAAGTTTAAAATATAATTTTCAAATAAGATTTAAATTGAGATTGCCCAGATCATGATCCACTTGTGGTCCAGTTCACAGTTTGCAGGATCATAAAATGTGGTGATTCCGTCGGATCAAGGCCAAATGCTTAAACCCTGCCTGCAACCGGAATCCGACACACTACATGAAGTAAGGGTTTTGAATAAGATCCATACCAATTTTCAAAGTCTTTATTCTAAAATAAAAACAGAAATTATTATAATGGTTACTTGCTCTAAATATCTTTAAATTCCATAAAAAAATGAACATCTAATTTTTTTTTAGTTCTTGAATTCTATGAATATTTTAAAAGATAAATAAAATCTTTCGAAGAAGGGGAAAGAACTTCAGCAGCCGAGTCACGACCTAGGCATTGTCTGATGAGTATTCTCCTAAGAGTTTTAGGGTTCAAAAATTGAGTGTCGAAATTGAAGTTAGATTGATTTCTTTCATAATATTTTTTTTATGACCGAAGGTGTTCAAGAGTCTCACCCTACTACTTCCCGAGAGCACGTGAAAACCTCTCAATCCGCACAGACCAGATTAGTCTCTGGCCCTTCATTAGGATTGGGCGTGATTCGAACCCAAGACCTCACTTTATGAGGCAAGCGCCTTGACCATTGGGGTTTTCTTTCAGAATTTAAAAAAAAAAAGGAATAAAACACCAAAACAAACTCCGCCATCGATTCAAGACCGGTACGTCAAGTTCCGGCTCAACCCAAAACGAGGGCCGGAAGAAATTCTTAAAACCAGGAAAGAGAAGAAGTCCTGACCCAAGTCGCTGGAATCTGACACTGGAAGAACACTTGGTTTCTTTATAGCCGTTGGATTCAAAAACAAAAAAGAATGAAAGAAGGAAAGAAAACAGAACAGAGAAGAAATGGTGCAAGAATACGAGAGATGATGAAGAAAACGGCTCAACCCGATACGAGGGCCGGAAGAAAGTCTTAAAACCATGAAAGAGAAGAAGTCCTGAACCCAAGTTGCCGGAATCTGACACCGGAAGAACACTTCGTTTCTTTATAGCCGTTGGATTAAAAAAAAATAGAAGGAAAGAAAACAGAACAGAGAAGAAATGGCGGAAGAAGAAGAGAGATGATGAAGAAAACGAACCTGGGTCTGCTCCTCCGCCGGCACTTGAGATCAGAGATCTTCTTCCTCTCGTTTACACGAGGATTAAAATGGTTTTTAAGAGTGAGAGAGAGAAGAAAGAGAGATAAAGAGAACTGCAAATGGTCCAACTTCAAATCTGTCTTGTAATTACTGTTTTTTAGATTATTCAACCTATCGAAATTTGACACGTGGACATTACATGCAGAGATACGAGAGAATCGAGGGAGAAACTTGGTCTGACATAGCTAGAAGATAACTTGGAAAGACGTAAATGCCCTTCAACTACATCTGTTTTACATTTATAAGAATCTGCAATGTCGACGGAGGCGCGTAAAAATAAGTTTTATACTTTTTAAAATTTGAAAATCATTGACGATTGAGCTTTTATTGCATAAATACACGAATAATTATTGAATAAATACAAATTTTTTTGTTAAATTTATGTGTGAAAAATCAGAGAATACACACTATAAAATCTCTACGGTTGAATCCATTATCTTTTAAGGCATATTAAAATTAGGTTTGTAAGCTCTATTTTGACTAATGTCACTATAAAAAAAATAATTAATAAAGTGATTACTCTTAAAACCATCATTATTCTCAATATCAAATACTAAATTTGTATTTTTAATTATTTATCATCCCTTTAGTGGTAAAAAGGTACATGAATGACTCTTTTATGAAAAAATATAATAAATTATGATTTATAAAAAAAATGTTTTACAAAAACAGTAATACACTATAAATTTTTACCAGAGCGCACCACCTTTAAAAAGAAAATATCATGTTGCCATTATTTTTTTTTTCTCTTCACTCTTTAAAAAAAAAAGTAAAATGATCTTTTTCTTTTAAGAGTGGTGCACTAGTGCATAGTGCATGGATCATTATCTATAAAAAAAAACTCTTTGATGCAAATCTTTCTTATTCAAAATTAAAATGGAGTCTCACAAATGCATCCTTTGAAACGCATAAATGTTCTAAAAACACGTATCTAAAGATAGAGATAAAAAATTATATAGTTAGATAAATTATTATGATAACGATATATCTATAAAAAAATGAGATCCAATTAATCATTTTAATTCTTAATTTTTAAATTAAAAATATCATTAAATAAAATTTTCAATCTAGCACGATCAATGTAATGATGAAATTATAAAAAAAATGAATATTATAAAAAGATTTAATTAAAATAAAAAATCAATAATTTCAATTACTTAAATTTAATATAAAATAGGCCCACATCAGTTCTTTTTACTTGGACGGAAAAATACCTCGACATTAAAAACACAACTGTGACTATAATGGAAGATTATCTTTTTCTAAGATTATGGAAAAGTAAGTGTAAAAGTTTACCAATTAAATTTGACTTTATCCTTACTTTCAGGCCCCAATTAATCAATTATACCAATCATTTTCAAGCCCCAATTATACCAATTTTACCAATCTGCAAATGTGTGCAGACATCAACGGTGGAGGATTTACGTTGAGTTTCCCGCCATTTTCCATATGTAAATTTGAAAAAAAAAAAGATCAAATCCAATACTGTTAATGTAAAGTAAGGATCCTCTATCGTGCTAATTAATAATATAAAAAATTTCACTCTAAATTGATGTGTTAGTATTTTTATATTTTAAATTTTACTTTATATACAATATTTAACTTTAGAAGTCAACATTATATCTTTATATTCGGTAGTCAATCGTATATTTTAACAATTAAATCTTAGATTCAACGTTTTATCTCTATATTTAGATAGATTGACTTTTTATTATATTTTGTAAAATTCCAATGCAATAAATTTACTTGTCAAGAGTTAGATAAATCAAATTACTTATTAAATTGGTTAAAAAGTTCTTCATGTAAACTCTATTTTTAAGTTGAATTTGGATTAGCATGAAATTAGTCCTTAATTGCCACAATTTGAATCATACTCATCTGCTAAATGAATTAATTAAATTTTTACTAATTTATTAATTATTTTATCAAGTTCTTAAGGTATGGCGTTCTTAAAAACTTATGATCAACTAAACTATCCCGTGCAAACTGGAAATTCCAAAGCTTACTCCACTCTTCATTCAAAAGGTTAAAATTTATTGAGAATAATTATATATATTAATCATTGTCGTGTCATTATTCCAACAATAAGAACTCTAAAGAAGAAAATAAATAAATCAAATTTACTAAAAAGAATTTTAAAGAACTAACTTAGATTTTTAAAATTTATTTGTCGACTGATATTTGTTAAATTTTCCCTGTTTTTAATATAATATTTTAATAAATTAACTATATAATAGTTAATATAAAATATGATAGAGATGCTACATTGTTCTCATCCCGGCCATGAGAGAGACTTCGACCTTTAACTATTGTAGACCTAATGACTTGAGTTTGAACTTTCAGGTTGATAATGGATCTAATTGGATGGTTCTCTCTTTAATTTGAGTAGTACAAAAATTTAATTTTGTTATGAGTCTCGTTTGAATAACTAGTTTATAAATGCCAAATTTATAGTTTTGAAGGTTAAGTTTAAGTAAGTATATCAAAATGACTTTAAAGCAAGAGTTCAAATACCAATTTGAAATTGTATTAGTGATACGTATTGTATCAGCAATACGAGACTGTATCAACTTAAAACCAATTTTTAGTAAAAAAATAAAAATATATTGTATCATCAATATATATCATTTTGGTCCAGCATTGACGATATATGACTAAAGTGGCTATAATCGTTAAGTATCGGCCAAAATATACAAGAGAGTTCTAAAACATTACGCATTAGTTGATACAATATATCATCTTCTTTGGACCTTTAATTTAAAGATGTTCTGAGTATGGTTCTGACAAATAAGTTAAATGAAATTTAGATGTTTAATTGTATTTTGTAAAATTTCAATGCAATCAACTCACTTGTCAAGAGTTAGATAAATCAAATTACTTATTAAATTGGTTAAAAAGTTCTCCATGTAAACTCTATTTTTTAGTTGAATTTGAGTTAGCATAAAATTAGTCCTTAATTGCCACAAATGGAATAACCCTCACTTGTTGGATTAAAATTATTGAGAATCACCCACATGGTGTAGCTCAGCTGGTTACCTCTCATCTCAGGAAGTAGGAGGTCACGAGTTCGAGCTCCCATGGCCTAATCTTGGTGTGCCTTAAGGGGTGAGGGTCCACCTGTTGGGGGTTTACACTGAGTATCCTGCGGTTTCCCACACGTAAAGTTAAAAAAAAAAAATTATTGAGAATCAACTCTTAAATGAGTTAGAATTGTAGTAAAATATTATAGAAATCTTCCTCAATTATATTAAAATAAGTGCTCAATATTCTTTTGCAAAACATTTTCTCTTTTAAATAAAATAAAATATTTCTCAAGCTTTTTCGCAAATGATTCTTTTAAAGAAATAAGATGGTCAATAAAACATTGATATAAGAATAGACATTTAAAAAACTTTTTTTATTATTATAGATATCTCTACTATATTAGAAGTGAGACTAATCTCAATGATACACAATATCATCTTCAAGTCCCTTTTTTAATCTTAAAAATTTAGCCCAACTAAATTATCTGTGTAGATTGAACCAGGAGTGAAAAATTCACCCAGACCGAGATATCTCATTCGATAAATTTCTCTCTCCTCTTTTGTGTTTTTTTTTTAAATATTGGTATTTTTTTTTTCTGAATTAAAAAATAAATAAATAATCCAAAAGGAAGCTGATTTTTTTTTTTTAGAAAAAATTGAAAACGATAATATCGGCCGAGATATGAACTCGGGCTCACCACTATTTTGAATTTTTTTTTTTAAGAAGGCCGATATTATGAATATCGGCCGATATCGGACCGATATACCTCGCCAATATATCGGCCGATATCGGACCGATATACCTCGCCAATATATCGGCCAAGAACTACTGTGTAAAATCGATACAATATGTATCGGCCGATATGATAAGGCTCTAAAAAACCATATCATATCGGTCGATCTGGACCCTGATTGAACATTGAAAGCTTAATCTACTCTTCGTTCAAAAGTTCTATACATCAAATTACATATTGATAATCATCGTGTCTCTATTTCAACAATAATGAGTCCAAAGAAGAAAATGAATGAATTAACATTAGTTGGACTTACTTATTTAAGTCATACTTTTTGACCAATAATAACACATTCTTTAAATAGAGTTACATCAACAACCATTCTCATTATTACCAACGAAATAACACGGCCGCCCACACAGACACCCCTATTTCCTGCCAGCAGACACTGCATTTCAAATTTTTAGTGAAAATTATGTTTCTGCCCTTCCGTGTGGAATCATGTGATTGAACAGTCATTTCATTTTCACTTCGATCGATCGATCTTAGACGTATACAATCGAGCGATTGATTCTAGGGATCGTGCGATCGATTCCAGGAATCGTCCAATCGAACCTCCAAATGGAGTGGAGAGGGATTTTCAAAAGAAGTCATTTCTTGACCGATATTTACAAATAAGGTATCAAAATTCATCTACTCTAAATTTTATGAACTCCAAAACTGATTTTAAGTGAAAAGGGTATAGTTTTGGACTTCAAAAATCGTACCTAAAGAATTAAGGAAAAGTGATCTTTCCTCTTAATTCTTTGAATATAATTTTTAAGTCCAAGACTATACCATTTTCACTTAAAATTAATCCGAGATTTCATAAAATTCAAAGTAGATGAATTTTGATACCTTGATTGTAAAAATCGGACGAGAAATGTCTTCTTTTGAAAATTCCTCTCCCCTCTATTTGGAAGTTCGATTGGACAATTCCTGGAATCAATCGCACTATTGTATACGTCTAAAATCGATTGATCGAAGCGAAAATGAACTGTTTGTTCAATCGCACGATTCCACATTGAATGACAGAAATGTAATTTTCACTAAAAATTTGAAATGCAGTATCTGCTGGTAAGAAATGGGGGTGTCTATATAGGTAGCCAATAACACCTATAATTACCAAATGCTAATGTAAACCCTTATAGAGTTTATTATCATTTAACTTGCTTTTATTCATTCATTCATTTTATCATCTTCAATCCAATAAAAAGAATTTGAAAAAACCCACTTAGATTTTAAATTTATCTGTTGACTTATATTAGTTAAATCTTCCTCGTATTTTATATAATATTTTAATAAACCAACTCTATAATAGAAAATATAGAATACGGTAATTCTAAGGAGTTGGTCTAACGCTCAAATTATCCATCTTATGAAGCGGGATTTTGAGTGCTATTCATACTAAATTTCAATGGACTACTCTTCATAAACTTAATCGACGTGTGTGAATTAAAAAAATTTACGCATATGTGTAGGGTGAGTCTCAATATGATAGAGATACCTTATAAAGTTTAAAGTTTATATTTAAAACTTGATAAGCACATAATTTAAAAGCATTGCTACTCATTCAACAGAGTCAAATAGGTCTTGAAACACGACAACACAGATACATGAGAGAGTCTACAGAGTCGATTTCCATCGAAAGGGGTTAAAATTGATTTTTGTTCGTAACATTGGGCAAGTAGAAGGGTATTTTTGGAATTCAGTGGCTCGGCTTCAACGGTCGAAAAATTTGCCACATGGAGGGTTTACGTTGAATGCCGTAATCGGATCGGACTCTCTTCTTTCACTACAGACAAAAATAAGGCAATTTTTTTATAGAAAGTACCAACAAATAAAGAGAATTTTTTTCGCAATCCTCCCAAATGTTTTCCATGGAAAATTCTGCATAGATTTTCGTGGAAACTATATTTCTTTCCTTTTCCAAACGGAATTGCAAAGAATTAAAAGGCTATAATTGTTAAGTTATATGTGCATGAACATAAAATAAATAATGCTTTATATCAATGTTTTGAATTCTTCGATTTTGAATTCTTTTTAAGTTTTTGGGTTATTGATGAATTAATGATTTCTTTCTTAAAATTCATTTGATAAGAAAAGAATGATTGGATGGAAGTAAATTCAAATATATAATTTAAACATCATATTATTTCTTTTATCTATAAATCTTAGATAAATTCTATTAATATCACGTGGATAATATATTATTTTGCTTACTTAGAAAAATAACTCTTCATTTCAAATAGAACGTAGCACAACTAGTCTGAATATCAAGATTTTCCAGTAATTTTTATTTTTTCTATGATAAGAAGCTTAATTTTTTTTAAGAAAAAAATTAGCAGAAGGCACAAAATTGAACACAGTCTATGTAGAGCCTTTAGAAAAAAATTGGAAATTAGATTTCGATTAAATAATATGATATACAATAACTCACATTCTATGTATAATATAAATTTATTAGTATATGAATTATAAAATTTAATAAAGTGATTTAAATAACTTAAAAAAATAAAGATCAACTCAATTTTAGCCCAAGAAAAGACCGAGCTTGAAGCCTTGAACTAGTCCAAACCTAGAATTTGGGCTTTTAAATTAAATTTATCCAATTAATAAAAAAAAAACAGGTTTTAGAGTTGAGTGAGTTAAAGAAACTTATATTTATTATTTTTATTGTCATAATTACTACACTCACCGGACAAAATAGAAAAAAATTAGTTCAGAAATTTGACTCAAAATTGAATAAAATATAATAATAATAATAATATTATTATTATTATTATTTAGGTGGAGAAATCAGCTCCATCATGTTGGGTTAAGATATGCTCAACAAATAATGTTGAGAAAAATGCAATTTGAGAGAAGTTTAGATATATTTATCACACAAAAAATGTAAAAGCTAAAAGTATAATAAAAAAAATTAGAATACCAAGGTTATATTTATCATAAATACATGTGTTAAACATAATTAGGAGATTATATTTTCTTTCAATTGTTAAAAGGATTTTCTTTGAAGAGGTCATATTTTAGAAGATGTACTTCATGTTATTATATTCAAGATAAATACAAAACATTCAAAATATTTTTTTTAGATTGAGATTTAAATTTAATTGATGTTCATTTGATGCATCTTTATCATTAAATTGAATATCATAAATAAAAATATTTATTTAATAATTTTTTTATCTCAAAAAAAATCAATAACTAATATGATTTTGATAAACCCAATATAAACGATTTCATAGTCCTCATGATGCCCTACCAAAACATTATACAGTAAGTCAGACTGGTTGAAACATTAATCAATGTGATCTTCACTATTGAATTTAATAGATTATTTTAGTTATCAAATTTTAATTACTGAAATTAAATAATTCTAAAATCAATGGCAAAAGTAAAACCCTCTATTTTATTTTATTTTTACAAAGAAAAACTTATGAGAGAACCCGTAATTCCTCATGCACACATGTGACAAGTGCAGATAAATATTTTAAAATATATGTATTTTATATGATCCTGGACATTGACTAAAATAAATAAATAAAAATTGCATAATATAAATATTATTCCTTTAATTCACCAATCAGAGTGGCTAATCTATTATTAACCTTAAAGCAGCCAGAAAACTTTCTCTCTTGAGGATGTTGACTTCAATCACATGGTTCATGGTTCTGGGGTCAGGGATTAGGGTGAAACTTCGTGGGTTGGGTTGGGCACTAAGTTAGTTTAAAATAAGATCTGAATTGTAGAATTTACAAGATTATGCTCAAATTGAACTCATATAGATATAATTATTTAAAATTGCATTTGATTTTTTTTTTTTTAAATAAAGACTTATGCGACTCTTTAAGTTTTTAAGCAGGCATTCAATTTATTTAGAATCAATCTTTAATACTAATGTATAATATAAAAAAAAAGTTGCTCATTGTTCATTACCCATATCAATCACAATTTTGGTTGAACCCAGTTGTAACTAAGATAGGGTTGAACCCTATCCAACCAAACTTTGGTTTCATCCACGAGTTGATTTTTAAAATATTGATATAAATGAAGATGACAAGGAATTTTATTAAAATTAAAAAACAAATAGTAATAAAAGAAAAAAAATATTGGCTAGCCATATAGACTTCCGGATTTCTTGCCTTCATACACTCGTTTTCGAATATTCTAGTGAAGTTACCATTCTACCCCCGCGTATAAATTCATTTGAATGAACTTTCAGTTTATTCTCAGTTCGTTCGAATAAATACACTCATCCGAACGAACACCTTAGTGTAATTTTTGTTCCTTCGAATGAGTGCTCAGTCATTTAAATGAATAGTTTGGTTCATTTGAATGAATGAATTGAATTTTGTGAAGAATTGATATACATATATATATATATATATATATATATATATATATATATATATATATATATATATATATATATATATATATATATATGTATGTGTGTATATGTATGTATATATATATATATATATATATATATATATATATATATATATATATATATATATATATATATATATATATATATATGTATATGTATGTGTGTATATGTATGTATATATATATATACATATGTGTATATATGTATATATGTATATGTATATATATATATACATATATATATATATATATACATATATATATATACATATACATATATATATATATACATATATATATATATATATGTATATATATGTATGTATATGTATATATACATGTATGTATGTATATGTCTATACATATGTATATATGTATGTATGTATGTATATGTATATACATATGTGATATCCTGACCCATGGCCAGAGGCCATGCCCTAGATAGGCTGATCCAAGTGAAACTGGACCATGTCGAACCAGCCACCAGAATGCCCCGGTTGGATCCGACAGCCCAGCAGTGGGTGGGAGTTGTGAAAAGTCCCACATCGGAAGTTGAGGAGTTTGAGAGGGGGTTTATAAGTAGCCTTACTCCCTCAAACCAGCAAGACGCGTTTTGGACCCAGACTTGGGCCGAGTCCGATCCAAAAACCGTACGGGCTCGCTCGTGTGCACGTGTGGGCCCAAAGCGGACAATATCTTGCTGGGCCGAGCCCCAAGCCCTTTTTATGGGTTGGGCCATTACAAATGGTATCAGAACTCCGGGTTCTACACTCGGACTGTGTGGGCTTATTGCCTTCCACTAGGTTCGTTGGGTCGAGCCGAGGGCGGCTCTGAGCTTTAGGGGGGTGGATTGTGATATCCTGACCCATGAGCCAGAGGCCAAGCCCTAGATAGGCTGATCCAAGTGAAACTGGGCCCTGTCGAACGGGCCACCAGAATGGGCCTGTTGGATCCGACAGCCCAGCAGTGGGTGGGAGTTGTGAAAATTCCCACATCGGAAGTTGAGGACTTTGAGAGGGGGTTTATAAGTAGCCTTACTCCCTCAAACCAGCAAGACGCGTTTTGGACCCAGACTTGGGCCGGGTCCAATCCAAAAACCGTACGGACTCGCTCGTGTGCACGTGTGTGCGCGTGTGGGCCCAAAGCGGACAATATCTTGCTGGGCCGAGCCCTTTTTATGGGTCGGGCTGTTACAACATATATATATATATATATATATATATTCATTTGTTCGAAAATGAACCAAATTGTTCATTCGAACAAATGCACTAAAAATACATTGAGGTATTCGTTCGGATGACTGTATTCATCCGAACGAACTGCGAATGAACTGACAGTTCATTTGGATGAGTTAAAACGCGAGAGCAGAATGATAATTTCACCAAAAAAATCGAAAATAGGTGTGTAGAGGCAAGAAATCCAGGTGTCTGTATGGCCCGCCAAAGTATTGATTTGTAAATTGGCACTTTTTCTTAAAGAGAGAATCGGAATCATTTTATTTTCAATTTATCACAATAAATTGATAGTATTTTTATTTTACTATTTTATTTTTTTCATTTATCGTGATAAATTAAAGGACAAAATCAATTAAATGCTCCTTTAGAAAAAACATATCAATGTGCAAATTAATTTTCATCTTGTTTTCTCCTATTGCTCTTTTTCTTCAATGCTACTATTGTAGAGAAATGGATGAATCCCCTTATAGAACATATGAAACTACTTTTACTAACTCTCTCTAGAATAAAATTATAATTTTTTTTTTGAATCTACGTATCTCGATAGGTGATATTTACTGTCCTTAAAACATACCACGTGATGCCATGGACGCTTAAACCTAACACATCTCGTTTTCTAAGATGAGAGATTATCACTTGAATTACACCCATATTAACAAAAATTATAAAATTATCCTTACCAGAATTAATGCTCTTAAAATGGGCTATTTTTGAGCTTGACAAACGTCACAATGTACTTGCAAGTTGCAACCCTCTCTCCAAAGTACAGTTTGAGGGAGTAAGACTTATAATTCACATACAAGAAAAAGCAATGCATGTCAACAATATGATGATGAACTTAATTTAGTCATCTACTGTAGATATGATGGACTATTAACAATGGTCTAATTTATTTAAATGATGAATTCAAAGCTAGTCATGAGTTTTTGAAACAATTTTTTTAAATAAGAAAAAATATCTTATTTTAACATATATTGCGTTAACTTAACCTACAATAGTCTAAACAAAAATGGAAAAGATTGCAAATAAACAATCAAATTCAACCCATATTCATCTAAATCAAAATTTAAAAAGTAGTTAATAAATATCTAATTCAGTATAGACATAAAAAATGAGCACACTTCCATGCAATTAAAATTGTAAAAAATTGGTGATTAACATTTAAATGTAGCTTACAGTGGTTCACATTTGCCAAAAACTATAAAATATTTGAACATTTTAACAGGCAAACACAAGGACCCCATGTAGAACTTAGTTTGTAATGAATTTAATTCACTAAAATTATTATTTTTCTAAACCTAGATTAATCTTTATAAATAATTATTTGCTGCATTCTTACTTTTAGTTTAATTATGATAGAAAAAAATATTAATTCATTAATTTATTTTTTAATATTAAAAATCAAGGGTTCAGTTAATTCAATGGGTTCCTATTTTACATTAGATCTCTCTTGAGAGATCTCTTACGAGTGAGCCGAAGAGAGGGCTGCCAGAGGAGAATACACTGAAGACATCCCTCAAGGTACTGCCCACTTCCAACATTTGTCTACTTCATGCATTTCATCGTTCATCTCTCTCTCTCTCTCTAGATATTAGCTGATTAGTTTCAAATTCCCCCTTAAAAGCCCTCAAATGGATTAAGTTTTAGTGAATTATAGAGGGGTTTTGTATTTGATTCAATACCCAGAATTGATAATTCAGAATCCTCTTCCAAAGCAATCTCTCTGCTGCTTGAAGAATACTATGGCCTTTCTTGCTCGTCGACACTTGATCCCATCCGTTGATAATCCAATTCGGGTTTTTGTTCAATTTGCTTCAATTTCCAGCCTCAAAGTCGTCTGGCGGAAGGACCGGCAACTGGATGAAGCCATTGAGAATGATAAGAAGTGGCGGCTCTGTGCCAAAGTCGTCAAAGAAGTACTCAACGAACCCGGCCAAGTAATCCCGCTAAGGTATCTTGAGAAGCGTCGGGAAAGGCTCCGACTTCCTGTCAAAGTTAAAACATTTCTCAACAACAACCCCGGCCTCTTTGACATCTACCCTGATCGGATCAAACCCAAAACCCAGCCAGTCCAATTTCTCCGTGTCAGCGACCGGCTGCAGAACTTCCTGGAAGAAGAGAAGCGGATTGTGGCTGAGAATGAGCATTTTCTTGTAGCAAAATTGTGTAAATTATTGATGATGGCAAAGGATAAAGTTGTCTCTGCTGATAAATTGTTTCATGTGAAGAGGGATTTTGGGTTCCCTAATGATTTCTTGTGCAATTTGGTGCCAAAACATGAGAAATATTTCCGGCTGGTGGGTGCTCCCGGTGAGGGGAAGTCATTCTTAGAGTTGCGGTCGTGGGAGCCTGAATTTGCAAAATCGGTTGTAGAACAGAGAGCAGAGGAGGAGTCTGAAATGACAGGGATTTGGATTAGGCCGAGTTTTAATGTCCGTCTCCCTCCTGGTTTTTTTTTGAAGAAGGAGATGAGGGAATGGGTTCGAGATTGGATGGAACTTCCATATATTTCACCTTACAAAGACGTGTCGAATTTGGACAAGGCTTCACCGGAGATGGAGAAGAGGAATGTGGCTGTATTACACGAACTTCTTTCCCTTTCCATTCTGAAGAGGATGCCAGTCCCGACATTGGGGAAGTTCAGCCATGAATATCAGTTTTCAAATGCATTTGACAATGCTTTCACAAGGCACTCGGGGATCTTCTATGTTTCATTGAAGGGGGGAATTAAGACAGCCATGTTGAGGGAAGCGTATGATGGTGAGAAACTGATTGATAGGGATCCATTCCTAGAAATAAAAGAAAAGTTTGTTGAGTTGTTGGAAGAAGGTTGGAGAGAGCGGGCTGAGAGGATGAGATTGAACAGGGAAGCCGTTCAGGAAGAGATGGAGAGGGCAGCTATCAGGTGTTCGTCGGTTAAATTGACATAGAATGTTCGGTTGAAGACATTTCAGACGTTGATTTGGGTGAAAAAGCAGTGCAACTCCTCTATTTTGGACATATAAACGGGCATGTAGCTTCTGATCTGTTAAGTGTTGCTCTAAAGGACTAGGTTCATCTGCTTGAATGTGGAGATGGGATATAAATCTTTACTGCTGTACCCATGTGGTAAGGAGGTAAACCATTCTTTTATTTAAATTGAAGCAGAATGCACCAGATGCATATGTCACCCTAAGTGGTCTACATGAAGTTTTTTTTTTTTTTGGAAAGATTAACTACATGAAGATTCAGACATTCAGATGATATATGGATTTTGAACAGTGATTATATGGATAAATTGCTGATTAGTGTACCTTATTCCTAACTCTTATGTTCATTTGTTATCTTTAATTAGTTATTATGGTTTGATATTCTCTCAAGCTAATTAGCTTATTCTCATTTGGTTGAGTATTATTTTATTCTGTGTGTAATTGAACTGCTCATGTTTCTTCTGTTTTACATTGAGGTTGTGTCAGATCGAGGTTAACCTTTCTCCCTGGCCATTGAGAGCAGGCAATAAAGTCTTTAACAAAATACCTTAATTATGTTCTGCAGAAATTACAGTTTCGAATGGAGCCTCTCAAAAGTAATGATTCTATTTAAATGCCATATAAAATTAATATGGTTGTGGAAATCCTTGTTTAGATCCACCACAGTCATACTGATAAACATCAGATCTTTTAAAAAACTAAGACTAAATATTGTAAAGTATCAAACATCTTTCAGTTTACACCTGTGTCAATATTGCATTAGATATGATACACCTATGTATCAGTCTGTTGCTCTTACGAGAAGTATTACAACCAATAGGGTGCTATTCTGGCCAATACAGGCACTTTTCCTGTGGAAAAAGGGCTTTATGAGATTTGAACAGGTACTGGCTGATACTGCAATATGAATTTGATATGGCTATTATTTTTTGTTTTCCTTTGTTGGCAAAATGAGGAACCACTGGATCATTTGTTTCTTACTTATCCTTTTGTTCTTCCCATTTCCTTTCTTTGTTTTCCATTCTATGGAGTCTGCCTCTATTTCTTGCTTTCATTTCTGGATATGGTTTGTGTCCTGTTCCTAAGCAAAGCCAAGGCCTTCGGAGGATGGTATCATTAGCCTTGGCTTAAGCGTAACATGTGAATTTTTATGGTCAGACGATGGGCAAGGATGTACTGTTGTGTCTTACTACTAAATAATTCTTAAGGAGTGATTTTCGTCCTTGTGTTACCAATTTTCAGTGTGTACACATGCTTATTGGACTTTCCAACGTTAAACATTTCCTTCTCTTTCCAAAGTTATAAACAGTTCCACCTGTTTCAGGCCGTTTGTCCTTTTTTTTTTTTTTTCCCCTTCTTCAATTTCCAAATTGGTCCAACATTGTTAGAAGTGTATATTTCCTCATTTTCCACTTCCAAATCAAATTTCCAGGTCTGACCATCCCCAGGTCTGACCATCTCATCCACGATAATTATCTTTCTTCTTTCTTCAGCTTTCAAATCAAATTTCCATATTTGACAATCCCCAGTTCCGGCTTTATCATGTGTCTGTTTCTTGCTGTTTGTTTCTCCAGCATCCAAATAAAATGTCCAGGTCCAACAACCCTGTCTGCGACAATCTCATTCTGTTTTTGTTTCCTTTCTTCGTCTTCCAAGTTGGACAGTCAACGCAAAGAAGTTTATCTTCTCTCCTTTGGTTTCCCAATCGGACTGACATAGATGAGTCCGAATCCAAGAGTCCCATCCAAGGGAATCCCATCTGAGAGAGTTAGTCACCCGAAAGAGGCCATGAAAACTTTATATATATATGTATATATATGTATATATATGTGTGTATATATGTGTATGTATATATATGTGTGTATATATGTGTGTGTGTATATATATATATGTATATGTTTCATCAATCAATCAGAAATACATTCCATAATATTTTCAGTTTCAGGTAAAATTATTTTTTTTTCCTTCTCTCTTTTTCTCTTTTCTGTTGAATTTTTTTTATTAAATTTTTGGTTTGGATTTTCAGGGACTTGTGACAATTTTCTAGGAATAGATTTTTCAGAGACTTGTGACAATTTTATAGGAAAGATTATAGGTTTTTTTCCGCTATAGAGCATTCAAGTAAGATTTTTTTTTCTCCATTTCTATTATTTTTATTTAATGTCTATTAGATTTCTGTTTTAGTAGTTTAAAGAAGGGCTTGTTGTATTGTTTAAAATTTTAAATTTAAACAATCTCTACATTGCTTGATTTTGCTCTGCGATCGATACTGAGCAGTCTGGTACTGTGGAAATTCTATGAAAATTATTTTAACACTTTTGATAGAATGGTTACTCTCCCATATCATCATTTAATAAAATTCAAATGATACAAATTAGAATGGATTTTGGGATTTTCTCTGGGGATTATAAAAATATTTAGACAAAATGGATATATTTCCATCCTGTTGTGCATTTGGGGTTGTAGAACAACAGAGAAAAAGGAACTGCATACTGCATTGGAAGGCAAACACCAGTTAATTTTATTTAGTTTAGTGAGTAGGGAGCATAAAGCACATCTTTTCTATGAACCTGACGATTGGACTGATGGGTGATCATTGGAGGATGCCTATTGTTCAAGCAGACATGAAGCTTGGGTCACATTGGATGATAGAGCCTAGAGACTCCCTCTGTTAGGTTGAGTTTCAAGAAAGAATTTCCAGCCTCAGGATTTTGGAGGAATAAGAACTCACTTCTCACAGTATTAAAACCTTGCTAGCTAACACTTCATAGCTGAAATAGGACTTTGCCGTCATTTATGCCTTGACTGGATGCTAGCGAGATGCAAACCCAACCCCCTCCTCTCCCTCTCCGACTCCGACCCAGTTAACATCACCGTTAGAGTGATTAACGGTTTCGAAAGAGGTTGTTTGTCATTTTTCAGCACATAGAAAGTGAAGAGTAAAGAAAATGAGTCTTTCATCTTCTTCTATGGAACAAAGCCTCTCAAAAGTATAGAACATGAGACATTTTCCTCTTTTTCTAAGGAATCTATTTCCCTACGGGAGAGAGAGAAAAAATTAATGAGGAAAAGAGGGCTATTTTCCTCACTTGATGAGGCGGGTGTCTCATTCATTTTTGTGAAAATATTGGTGCAAAAAACAAAAACACTGAGTTTTTATGGCCCGACACAACGTTGGAGTTTATGGCATGTGTCGGACAACGTAGATTGCACTATTGCAACAAAAGATAAATTTTATTGTGGAATTGATTTTCACTAGGAAATTCTCAAACCCTTTAGAGTCCGCTTGTGTTTCCAAGGAGGTGAAATAAGGAGGTTGGAAAATCAAGTCTCATACATTTGACATAGAAGTGATTTTCCAATGGCAGTGGATCGGTAAATTCTTAGCACAAAGTCTCACTTGGGTCCAGAGTGTAGTGGCTCTTATTTCAACAGACAGGAGGTTCTCTTCTGTTTTTACAGCAAAAGGGGAAAAAAATTCGTTCAAGAGGTCCGTGAAATGTAGAAGGCCTGAAGGATGTAAGATGTCTCTTCATTAGTTCTTGACATGTCTTCCACATTTCAGCAGAAAACCAACTCTCCATGCAATTTTGCAAACGAACCGTTGATTAATCTTCCAAACATTGATATTTACCTGCATAAGTATTTCAACTTTATCATATAGAAAACACTAGCGTGCTCTTGCAGGGGATAGAAGTGAGAACTTGTCCAATCTTTGAATGCATATATTTCTGAATCCAAGATCACATAGGAAAAGATTATATTTTTTAATCTTTTGGCTTTAGTTTCTAATATTAGAAAAGAGGTCTTGAGTTCGACTCCTCCCATACTAACTTGACACACGAGACTTGCAAGTGATTTCTTGTATATGTGGGATTCGTCTCACCTCCAATATACGTGTAGACACTCGTAACTATTTTTCATAGATTATTTTAAGACTTTTTAATATTGTTCTCTAAGATAACTAAAATATTACAACACATTCTCCTTTTAAAACCTTTTACTTAAATGTTTAGAGTAAAAATAATATATTATTTTCTATTGCTGTTATTTTCATATCGGTCGATATTTATTTCTCTGGTCCTAACATTCCACCCCATGGAACGTCACCGATGTATATGTTGAGGTGTTGCAAAAGAGAGGTGGGAATTTGTCCAAGGAAGGAACCAATGTTGCACCTGGTCATTACTGTTGAGTGCAAGTTAAGCCACGCTTGAATCCAAATGAAAACCATTTGAGTCTCATTGAAAAGAAAAAAGAACAATTTGGTAGAGATTTCTGTCTATGGTCCATGTCTGCAATAGAGGCGCATGTGACGGACTTAGAGATTATAGTCACAAATTGCCCGTGTGGCACTTGAACAACACCCAGATGATTGAACAAGTCAGCTTTTCTCACTTCACACTCAAGACTAACTCTACTCAAACTCTCACTCAAGCAATCACAAGAACACACTAGCACACTTGCGTGTAAAGAACTTGTATTGCACTTGAGAGAATTTACACTCTTGATGGGTTTTCTTGAACCATCCAGAACCTTCTGCATTACTCTGGATTCTTCTTGCACATTCCGAATTATTCTAAGCATCTAAAACCTTTGTTCTTCGACTCCGGTCATACAATTTTGAAATCGAAGATGGTCTTTGTGGGAAAATTAGGATAAGTCACAATGGGAAAAATTCGTCTTCATTTATTATTTTTGCAAGGCAAGTGGCAATCATCAAAGTTATAATATAGAATACCTCCACTGTGCTATAGGTTTGTTGACAATTCATCACCTCTCAAGCATTGTACTCAATTTGAAACCGATAGACAGAGAGCTAGTGCTTTTTGGCACACGTCTGAGGACCTTGTTGTTTTTGAGTGATTGGTGAGTCACGTAATATCACTATGCTTAGTTGGCAGGTTAAGAAGGAGGAAAGTTGCTATGAATACTATTCCCGCGGCTATCTTATGGTTTATTTGGAAAGAAAGAAATGTAAAATTATTTTAAGTGCCGAGGAGGTTTTAGAATGTGCTAAGTGGAGATTATTTGCATGATTATCGGTTAGTAAAGAGTTTGTTGGTATTTTGATGTCGGATTTCTATAGGTCCTATGAAGGCTGTATGGGTAGAAAGTCCAGGAAGGGTACAATAAAGTTTGTGTGGTGTGCACCCTTATCGGGAGTTTTTAAGTTCAATGTAGATGGAGCGACGAGAGATACCTAGACCAGCTAGAGTTGGGGGAGTTTTAGGAAACTCAAACAAATCTATCCTATTGTTTTTTTACGGAGTCAATAGGTGTCAAGAGGTAGAAGTGGTGGGGATCAGGAAAGCCTTGGATTTGTGGATTAATTTTGATTAAGGAAGTTGATAATTGAAGGAGATTCTATGAATGCCATTAAATGGCAAAGGTGTAATAAAAGACTGCCTTGGAAATTACTATCCATGGTAAGGGAAATTAAAGCTTTAGCATCGAAAGCAAATGCCTTCTTTCAGGCTGTGAGGCAATCGACAAATGGGGTAGCAGACTTCCTCGCTAAATTGGAGGTGGATAGGGCTCATGAATGTGTTTTTGTTTAATTGAAGCATTTGTTTACTTTACCCCTTTGTAATGGGTGATGAAGGATACGAGGGTTGTTTTGGCGATATTTTCTTTTTTATTTGGATTATAGTGTAGAAGCCATGCGTCTACTTGAGGGTGGGTGTAAGTCACTTAAACTTTGTACTTTTTTATATCCCTTTCTCTTTAATATATTTTTTACTGTTAAAAATAAACAATAAAATGCAGGATTCCACTTGAAGTGCAAATCAAATAACAAACCGGATCAGAAAATATTATATTACTTTTGAAAAATGTGTATATATGAATTACATAACCTCGTGACAAAAATAAATTCAAATTACATCAGACAAATAGCTCAAATTACATGCATCAGAACATCTGTTGTCGATCCTGCTGCAGACATTTACAAGAATGATGCTACAAAAAATATGCAACAAGCAAAAGTGAAAATTACAAGCCTCAATAGAATACATCGCCCTCAACAGCCTAACCAGCAACGCAATCAATCAAGTCAAATACCAAGATCAGGAACTACTCCTATAGGATCAAACCACACAAATCCAAGACCATGTATGTATGTTAAAGCCATGTTTCTTATATTTTTTCTAATTACCATTGATGAACACTTAGATCAGTTGGTGAGCCAGGTACAAACGGTGCAAATCCTCGCCCACCAAACATGGGGCGCATGACAGCATTGTCAAACTTACGCCAATAATGGTGGACGGTATGAGATGGTGTGCTCAAAAGCATGCGGAGGCTAGTAGGGCGTGGGACATTGTTAGTGCCTGCTTCAACCTCGGATTCTTGCCTGTTCCCAAGAAGCGGGCAGAGGAAGGATTTTGGACTTGATGGCTCTGAGGGAATATTGCTGGTGTGCTTTGCATTTGCCGGTAGTAACAACCTCACGAGAGGTTTAGTCATCAGGCCAAACACCTGAGTAATAACATCGACAAGTTCAATACAGTAAGTTCGAAGGAATGAAAATTATAGATAAAAAGTAGACAATATATAATTTACAATCCACTGTGCTTTCTAAAGTTGCAGAATGAGGCATCTTACCACTGTGCTGAAAAGAACCACAGTGATGGTACTGGTAATCATCATGGCATTACCCTGCAGTTGAGTGTGGCCAGACCTCGTAAACTGCAAATTAAATTAAATTAAATGGTTGTTATCACAATAACAAGATTATATAATATACTAGACATGCAAACATACAAGCACAGTACTTTTGACGGGGAACCCTTCTCTATTGGTGAGATAGACATGTAAATTTTCAATTGGGAACTGTCCTTATCTGTGAATGAATGCCTAGAGAAATCTATTAAAGTCATTTTGGTAGATTCTACATTCATGCAAAATCCTTTTCATCACATCCATCCATGTGTATTGCCATGCATCTAGGTTGAACCCTAAAAGTTGTTTCCTGATGTCTCAGGTTCGAGCTCTGTAGTAATCTGATGTCCATGGCTTGCGGGGGTCTACATACATCTACAGTTTTACCCACCACCGTCATACTGGGGACGAGGTGGAGGTCTTAGGATTCTCCATCATAAAAAGACCCCGAAAAATTGATTCAGATAAGTCGCATGATGAAACGGGAATCACTATTTGCACGTAAAGTAAAAACAGAGTGACAGATACTATTCTTTCCATTATAAACAAGGCTACACATTTTTGAGAAACACTTCTCTTTGTGGATGACGATGAACAATAAAAGGAAAGACATACATCATTTTCAATATTGACAGGCACTTCAGAAGATGAAAAGTATCACTTTTCTTATTTCAAAGTTTACCTGATTATAAGCAAGTGCCACTGACACTGCACCTCTCATAAGGCCCGCCCACCATATTGTCACCTGCAGATCAAATTGTTGCAGTTATTTGGTTTTCAGTTGGATCAAAAGGGATTATTGAACTTCTAATATAATTTTATGACCTTCACAAAAGAAATCCCAATTATTGCCCAAGCAACGAAAGACTTACTTGCTGTTTGAAGTCAATTTTGTCATTTGGGGACTTTTTAGTCAGGTTGGATAAGAAGGATAGAGGGAACACAAAAGCTGCTCTTCCAACTAGAACCAAGCTCAGCAATACTGAACTCACTGCAACCGATTTTCCTGGACTGCGTAGGACAAAAAGAACATATCAGCAACCTGAAGCGCACCTCTTTCTTTTTCCTTTTTTTAAAGTCCACTTCAAACAGCATATTCTTTTAACAGTTTTTTTTTTTTTTGAATTTTTTTGCCAAAGTTGCCATTGAGAAATGATTTGATGGAATCAAATCTCTGAAAGGCATAGATATCAAATGAATTTATCTCCTACAAATATAAAACTTTCCAGAATGCCCATCGCTACTACCAGAAATGGTCATAGGCAAATAGATTGATCCATCTATTCTACAAATGCAACAGGCGGCCAGTTTCAAATATATATATATTATACTTTAAATATGATACTAAAAGTCTAGAACACGATGGCTAATGTTTCTCTCGGCCATTTTTCTTGCACTTTGTCTTAAGGAATTGGAGACTTAGGCATATGGAATAATTCTTTTTTTCCCTTGAAGAAGCAGGGAATGATTCCTAATGTAAAGAGTTAATGAAATAGTCTAGAAGAATAGTTTAGTGCATCAAGTGAGGTGAGTTCATGGATACGGAAAAACAATTGCTGATGTGAAAGTTCTAGCCAAAAGAGAAGGATTTGTTCAAAATTGAAGGCCACTTAATTCCGTGATGTGGCAAGTTCCACTAATTGATGAAAATAGAGGCCTACTTTTCTTTTTTCTCAAAAAAAGGGTGCAACTAAGAACAAAATGGAGAGTTTGGAGGATGCTCCAAAGAAGATGGGGTGACGTGGAGACAAGCAATTGGAGATTTGTAATTGTCAAATACAAATTTGATAAAGAGGGACCTTTTTATAAGATGGTTACTTGTTTTACATGGAGATGGTTACTGGAAACAAATGTGGACACAATGCGTACATTTTCATAGGGTTGTCTTGGCTCAGAATAAATCTGAGATCACCATGTTGACGATTGAATGTACTTTTTGGTCAATAGAAGAGGAAGGACTTTATAAGGAAAAGAGAGATTGTAGAGTCATAGAGGATATGATTTTTGATAAAATAGAGTGAAAAAGTAGGAAATCATAAGGATGACCCCAGGGGTTTAAATATCGGCCGATACATATTGTATCGGCCGATATATATCGGTTTTGGAGATGTAAATATTGGCCGATACGTATCGTATCGGCCGATATTCACCGTATCGGCCTTGATATCGGCCGTATTATATCGGCCGATATCAAAATATCGGCCGATATTTAAAAAAAGAGGAAGAAAGAGAAAAATATCGGCCGATAACGATATATCGGTCGACATATCGTATCGGCTGATATATCGGCCGATACCGATTTTTAAACCCCTAGATGACCCAAGAAAGATGGATTAATGGCAATGATAAGTATTAAAACAATTGTAATAATGTCTGATGATGAATGATGGCAAAATCTGGAAACATATTAATGAGATGTCTGAAGTTGTAATCGACTACTCACATGAACATTCTCCTACTTGGTCGATATTGACCACGTTAGTATAGAACACACTGTTCAAGAATTAATTTGACTCATCCAATGATATTGGGAGACCACATAAGATGTAGATGTTAAAATGGTCACAAACATAGGGCCAGACGTCTGGATTATGTAGAGCATATCTAACTTGATTTTTTTTTTCAATAATGAACCATTTCATATGTCAAATGATGTAAAAATGACATGAAATTGGACCCACTGGATAGATTGCTCAATTACCTATCCAACAAAGCCCAAAGTTGCTTCACCTTTGACATTGTATTGAAGAAGCTATGACCAATTTTATCTGCTAGGCCATTGTAGAGTAACAGATACGGGTAATTCAGTCCTTCATGTTTGAAGGTCAGGGTTTCACTATTATTCTATTGATCTGATGGCTCAGATTATACTTAAAGACTTTATTTTTATTGGAACAATTTGAATATTAACTATCCTATGGCAAGGGTGTTTTAGCATTTATTCTTTGAATGAATGTAAATTTCAACCTCGGAATGGTTGGAGAATCTCCGTCAATCAAAATATCATCTTCCATGGTATGTGATTGATTTCATGTTATTTCTAGCATCATTTCTTTTAAATTTTGCATCGTTCTTGGTTTTGTGGATTTAGAGTATCGATAATTGGGCATAGGACCTTGATCTCTTCATGGCTGCTGTTTAGGTATTGGAGGTCGAAAGTCCCTAAATTGAACCTTTACTGCATCAACAAAATCATCCACCTCTCTTTAGTATGATCTATGGATTACCAAGTCTGCTGTCATTGTCTAGGACATTTTGAGTAATAGATAAGATCCCAAAGGGCTCATAAATACAAATATGAGACCACAGTCCATATATGTCTTCAGAAGCCAAAAACTATATTACATTAGTCATGGCACTAAAATTAGCATAAAGACGATCAGATAGAGAAGTTAGAGATCCATTCAATTTATAAATGCACATCCAGGTCTCTTCAGAACTCTAAGAAACCTATAAATCAACAAAATTCTAGAAGCATTGTTGCACTGCTATTGGGAGGTTTGATACATTCTCAGATAATGTCTCAAGCATTGATCCATTGGTTGGCACTTAAGATTGGGATGTTTTCTTGGCTATCATTGTAAACTACAACTTTGACCACCTCAAAAGAAGGTATTTCTAACTACCCAAGCATTTTACTTGTGTGGACATTTTTTTCCCTTCTATGATAGGCAGGGAGGGGAAGATGTTAAAGATAAAAGTGATCAAGTAAGTAAGAAGAGTAGAACAAAGATGTAAGGCTGATGGGGCAAACTAGGTTATTAAAAATCTAAGGATACCGCTCAAAAAAAAAAACCTAAGGATGACAGAGAACATGGACTTTTAAGTATTTTGGGATGGAGGGAGTATTTACGGTAAATGCTCTTTTCTGTCAATAATGGATGAGTTTCCAATCATAATAAATTCCTTGATGGAGGAACAGTATATACGACATACCTGCTACTAACAACTTTCCACTTCTCAATATCCAATGCATCCATACCAACATAGAGAAAGATAAATATCTCAGCGATAAATGATAATGTCGCAAAAGAGTGCCTGCAATAATCATTTAACAGAAAATTTGAAGGATCAGAGAAACCAATTTCAGACTACTAGAAGTGGTCTACAAGTTTTTTCCCCCCTTCTTTTTTAAGGGGCAATGTTGTTAGCGAGCATTAGTATAAAAAAAACAAAAAATAGAAAAAGGTTGCAAGAAATTGGAATAGCCTTTATGATGTATACATACTTGGTAGTAACCCTTGAACTCTCTGTCACATTATGCCAGGTATAGTGGGACATGACAATTCCGCAAAAGAATACTGTGAGAATAGCACTGAGGTAGAATAACTGCGTTGTAGGTAAAAGAATCAACAATAGCCCAATCAAGTTATCAATGATGCGCTCAAGTTAACAGGATCATAGATAACACAAACATGAAAGAGAATTAAAACTCTGAAACATACTTCAGCCAGCATGTATGAAAGATATGCCATGAGTATCATAAGCGCAACTTCACGATCAGTAGAATGCCTGGAACATAAACTTATAGAATTAAAGTTTTGGGGAGAAAAAGGAAAGAAAACTGGCTCTCAATTGGCACTCTAATCCATAGTGGGGACAACTAAAACCTGACATTCATTGAGAATTCTCAAGTGGTAGTTTAACTAAAATTACATAGAATACTTGGATATTTTGTTCCTTGTATTAAGTGGATGATAAAATAGTTGTACCATAAAAATCACAAATAGAAACGATGAGAAATTAAATAACAAAAGTTGAATGAAGAATAAGATACACATGTTACACAAAACATTTTGGTCCAAAAGACAGCAAAGCATATAAATTTCTCATTGACAAACCTGCCAAAATATAGTTTTTTGATAATGTAAGCACTAAGCAGTCCAGCCTGCAACAGATAGAGAACAAGTGTAATCCAACAATACAATTCAACTTGATATGGTAAGAGACAGCCACCAATGCTAAAGAAACTCAAAATACATAATGTAAATAGAAACTTACAATCACTCCCAGTAGGGTGCTTGTAATAAACAAATAAAGGAAGTTGCCAGCAAACTGCAAAGCAATGCTGGAGCCGATGTCGCTGAGATCAAAGCTCTGAATTGCATTAAAAAGTACGACTGATGTGGCATCATTTACAACACTTTCCCCAAATACAAGACTGTACAGTAGAGGCGTCTCATCCTGATTAAGCACCTGCATCAAAATATATTTACTGAGTTTGTAGTATATTAATTTTTTTACAGAAGTTCAAACCGCATTGCATCACATTCCGAACCTGCAAGGTGCATACAGAATCTGTTGCAGAGAAAATTGCACCAATTGCTGCAAGATTTGAAGTATAACACAAATGAGAGCACAAAAGATGAGAAATAACAACATGGGCTAACCTGATACACAAGGTTTGTGGGGTGGTTTCATGTGTATGTGGAATTAGCCTCACCTCCAATGTGGGGTAGGGATACCCAAGTTATCCAAAAAAAAAAAATTAATAATAATAATAACACAGAATAGCAAAAATGAAGTAGAGACAGAATGAGTGAGTAGGAGAGAGTACCTAGATAATCTGCAATATCCAGGGGAGCTATACCAAACCTTCTAAAAAAATGCATAGCACCTGTAGTAAGTGTAAGAACATTGAAAATGTAGGATAAACATGATAAAACATTTACATAATTTGATTTCCTTCATTACGCAAGGAGAATTGATCATAGTCAACATAAAAGTATTTTAATCCCATCTACTAAGGTTGCCCTCATATAACTTGATTTGACAAATTATTTTTCACGGACTGATTGCCTACTAGATACTCATATGACTCGAAACCAATAACATTGTGGTTGCAAGAGTGAGTGCTCACCAACTGTGCTACAGTCTCTTGTCATACAAGGAGAATTTAATCATTGAGAAGTATCTCTGATTTCAAACATTTGGAAAGTTGCTTTCCGGCATACAGATTCTTCTTTTCAACCCTCTGTTTTAAATAAATCAAATCCAAATTTTCCATTAAATCAACTGGCTGATAGCTTTCTTAGTATTCAAATTCCATCTAAACTGAGACTGCCAAGCAACTTAACCAAACATTTTCCATTCAATCTTTTAACACAAGCATCTTTGTAGATATAAATCATATATTTTCACACCACTCCTGATTCCATAAATGATTCTTGACCAAACCTCCACCCCAAATCTCCCAGATATTGTTCAGTTCATTATCAACATGATAATGTGCATCGACTTTAAAAGTTCATGGCATAATAAATTTTGAACACAAAAACTTAAGGACATACCAACTGAAATGATGCCAAAAGATATTAGTGTGCCAAATGCACCAAAGAGCACGATGGTCATGAAGTTGCGGAAAAACTGTTTCTTTTTCACCTGGAATCTGATGAGCAGATTTACATCAAGATCAGAATCAAGTAAAGAAATTTAAGGTTAGATCATTCACAAAATTCCAACATTAACTTGGTCTCTATAATGAATATATTAAATATCATTAGTTGATTGTTTCGTGAGGATCACACCATGGCACAGTCAGAAGGGGAAAGAAAATTTTCATGCTGCTGGATTCAGTTTACAGTTGCTAAGATTCAAAATATAGTGAGAGCATAAAAAAACAGTCATCATCGTCACCATCTTCATAATCATCACCACCATCTATCTGGGTTGAATAAAACTGAATGGATAAATAGATAATGAATAAAAAATAATACCAGTAACAGCATTTAAGGCTCTTATGATCCCACAACAATGGTAATGTAAGCAGTAGGTGCAAAATTAAAAAGCAAATTTACAAGAAAAACGCTTCTTTCTTCCTCAATCTCTGCATTCAACTTGTGATTTTGCCATTGATAATACCAAATCATAGAAAAACCTTGAGGTTTGTGATCATTTCAGACTTCTTGGCATTTCTACTCCATAGTAACTACAAGTATGGGCAAGGCAACTAACATCCACTAGCTTATCTGTAGATTCTCAGGTCAAAATGCAAAAAAAGGAAAAAGAAAAAAAAGAACACATCCCTGTACATTAAAAGAGGAAAAATCCAACTTACCCAGCATTAAATATGATAGGTGGAAGAAGATATATAAAGAAAAGGTCTTCACTGAAGACCAAGATGTGAGAACTTTTCCCCCCAGTAGTCAGTAGAATAATAACTCCAGTGCACAACCCCTGCCATGGCCACCAATTCAAATTAAATCAATGCAACTTACAACTACCCTTATACCGATTCAAATGGGAAAAAAAAAAAAATTCAAAACATGATCTTTTAAGTATATTCCTTTCAATGCATCTAAACAGAACAAAAAACTCAAAACTTACAATTGCCAGGGCTGTAATCGATTCGTTTATCCACCGATTCTCTTCTAGTAAATGACCAAGTACAATGCAAGCACAAAGAAGTGTAACGAACAGATTAATAGAAACAACCGAACCATGATCGGATGTTGAAACCATCCCCATTCTCGTAAATATAGAACCAAACTCAAAAGCCATAGTTTTAAGTACCCCAAGTTATTCTCAACCCAATAAAGAGCAGCAACTAAACCTACAATCCCGCGCAGAAAAACTACTGAGACCAAAACCTAAAGAGAGTTCACTCGATAAGTTTTCAATATCTGAAAGAAATTCAAATCAAGATTTCATTTTCGAATTTGAGTGATCAACAGAGTAATTAAAGACTTCTTCTTGTCAGTTACAAGCCCTGGAACTTCAATTACAGACTCAAATGCCTCACTTTGATGAGAGAACAAACGAGATTGGATTTTGAGAACAGTTCACAAAGAGAACAGATTTTCGTACGACTCGAAGTTAGACATATCCAATTTTGATATAAATACCGATAAAATTCACTAAAAATGAGAAAAAAATGACTCTTTTTGTTCCCGTTTTCTGCTAAAATACGAACTGTTTCCTGACTTTGGACAGGATACTATTTCTAGCTCGGAACTCCACAAATTTTCACATGAGACTTCAGAATCCCAAGAAGAATAGAATTCGAGAAGAAAAATCGATCAAAGACCGAATTCGAGAATTCTGCTCTGGAAACTTCTATAAACTGAGATTTCGAGCAAAGAATAAGATTTCCAGCTCGTAATTCCACGGAAGATTCGGAATCCGATGGAAATGGAGAGTTCGGGAAGAAAGAGAGACGGAAATTCAAATTCTAGGATTCTGAATCCGAATAAAAACAAGATTACGTAAGGAAAAAGCAACGGTAAGAACGAATTCAAGGATTCTTCTCTTAGAACTTCTAGACACTCAGATTTCAAGCAGAGCAGCAGAGAACACAGATTTATAGCTCGTATCTCCGAGGAAATTCAAATGCAGCGATTCCGATGAGAAGAAAACGCGATGGAAGATCGGATTCGAGTACTCTGCTCCGGCCGGAAACTTCGAGAAGATTAGTTTGGTAAAGATGGAGAAAGCGATGGTATTAGGGTTAGAGAGAGAGAGAGAAAGAGGCAGAGACGGGAAGACTCTCGTCTTCTCTATATATATATAGATAGATGTAGGAAGAAAGGGGAGACAGAGAGTTCCAGAGGAAGTGAAAAAGGCGCTGGGGAGGGAGGGAGGGAGGGAGGGAAGGACGGACAATACACTGAAGTTGGGTGTATGTATGTACGGCGGGAGTTAAAAGAGGGAGGAAATGAGGCAGAACGCTATGATTTTGTTGGGGAATAGATACAGCCCTTGCTTTTCTCATAATTACTGTTTCTGCCCCTTGGCGTATTCTTCAATTGCGGAACGGTTACTATTTGTTTGTAGATTTACTGTATTGCCCTTCATTGTCGTATACGTGGGGCCCTTTCTCTAACTTTTATGATGAGGATCTATTTTTTCCTGTTTTTGAAGCTGGGGAGAAATTATTCCCCGCTGCCTTTACAATTTGGCTTCCTAAGGTATAATTTTCTTTTTTAATTCTAACTAACATACATTTTTTTCAATAGATTTGAATAAAATAGCTAAGATTTAAGTTAGTGTCAACCTAATCCTAGTTGATCTGACCCAAAAATATGAGTAGGCTGATCAAATCTATTAAAAATATGAGTTTGTCGATTAATTTTTAATTTGGATTAAATCAAAGTCATGCTTAATATAATTCAACTCATCTAAATTGCTTAAATTATTTATATATATAAACACTCTTCATTTTTATATCACTATTGATATTTTTTTAAATTTAATCCTCTATAATAATTATGATTTAGTGATAAAGATTTCTTTTATTCATGTCTTTTCATTGGAAGTATATATCAATATAATTGTAAAATTTGGGAAAATTGGCTTATTGTCAATCTAATTAAAATCAGTATATATGGAAAATACAAGCCTCTTAAAGAGGAAAGAATCAAATTACAATTTCATTATTAGGGAATTAGACAAATAAAGAAATACAAAAATATGGAAGGTCTACTGTGTGAAGAATTTCCTTTAATAATAATATACATACTAAATTATCTAGTTTATCTACTTAATTTTATAGATTTACTTGCAATCTAATTTAACTTGATCCGAATTGTTTTATTTGAATTTAAAAAGGTTAGAATTAAAAAATAAAAAAAGAGTTGGATTATGTGCGGGTCATAGGAGGCCAAAATATTAGTTAGGTTGAAAAATAGTGATCCAAATTAATTATGGAGTTACCTGAATTAAATATCAGTGGATAAAAATTTCACTCTCAATCCGAACCACCCACCCAAATTACACCCCTAAAAATAACTTATAATATTATAGTTTGATAAGTAGAAATATTTTTTTAATTTTCATTTTAAGAAAAAATATGTAATAGCCTAGGAAACATTCATAATAAATTCTATCTTTTGGATTAATATTTATCTTTAATTTGTTATGGTCTCATAATCATTTAACAATTTTTTTGCCATTATTTAGATTTTATAGATTGAATACTTAAGATACATAATTTTATACTCCGTTGTTTTGATATTGTGTCAAATAATGAGACTCAACATATGATACAATAAATTGAACAATTTTAGATTGATGTCAAGACTTCGAGCAGAGACAGTGGGAGAGAACTTTTTCAAGTCTGATAATTTATAAAGATTATTCTTTAAATATAAAAATAAACTATATATTTTGTGATGAATATGTAAAATAATAACAAACTCATTAGATATGTAAAATTTAAATCTCATCCGTTCATTTCAGTCTTATGATTATCTAACCTAACTATATTAAACTCAATTTATGATAAATGTGCAGTTTCTCTTGCTTATAAGTTGAGAAGCTCTAAGACCTCCTCAAGCCATTTTTTGAAAATTTTAAAATTTAAATTTATGGCCATTTAATTATTAACTATGAAATACCATCCATTTTTATTTTATTTATATATAGAGATTGAAAAAGATGAATTAAAAAGAGATCTTACATTTTCAAAATAAGACTGAGAATGTTCTTTAAATAAAAATCACTAAATGAGGTGATCAAGTGAGGTGCATGAGATAATATCACTTGTTATCGGACACAGTGTACCGGAAAAATCAAGCACAATAGGTATTAGTGTACAACAGTGAGAGTGTACGATTAATACATATCGGTTCGTCAATATAGACAGAATGATTTTTTATCTATGAATAATACAAAGAGAACAGTAGTTCCTAAACAATACATAAAAACATTGTTTATTATGAGATCATTATAACATCATTTATCAAAATCTTATTATTATTTGAATTTATTATAAAAATTAAATTTTTTTTTTTTTTTGCAAACGAGTGGAAAGAAGACTAACTTGCTTGACATCTCAAAAATAATTTTGAATAATTATCAAAATTTCCTATCAAATCTCGTATTCAAATTGATTATTATTTTGGGATTTGCATATGAAAATTTGGCAGTAGTCGTCCAGTGGGGTCACCTTTTTCAAAATAATTTTGGAGTTGTCATATGACTAGCACATGGACCCACATGCGCCACATACTAAATAGACAGCTCATGACAACGTGGGCCCGAGTGGTTTCACCAAAATAGTGGGGTCCATTTATTTAGAACTTGGAATACTTTTTCAAGTTATAATATAGGACGATGATGATGATAGGGGGCTTGTCAAAGGCACGCCCAAACAAAGTGGAGTAAATGCCAGATCCATTCAAAGGGAAAAGGTACTCTTCCTCGTATTCAATTTCGCGAACGTTTTTAGATCTTTAGGAAAAGTAATAATATCTATATTTTTTTAAATTCAATACATATCTCTTGATAGGATAATTATCGATTTAGATTTAGGTAAGAAAATATCCTATATCGGCCTAAAATATCAATTGATATCTTGAATATCAATCGAATTAAAAAAAAAATCACTGCTCGATCCCACCAATATATCGGTCAATATTTTAAATGTTGGTCAATATTATGTATTTTTTTAGATAAGATTAAAAAAATAAAATTTACCAATATTTAAAAAAAAAAAAAAGAGAGAAGAGAGAATGCTCTTGGCCGATATCTGATATTGTAGTTCGGCGATATTTGAACCCTTGGTTCCATAGTATTTTATTTAAACAACTGTGCTAGTTTTTTACCTTTTGTCAAAGTGTTTTAGGTTATTTTTTTTCTATTTTCATGATGTTCGATAGCTTCATTAGCTATATCGAATTAAAATGCAGGTTATATTAAATATAAAGAGAGAATTTTTATAACAAAGCTATTTTTCTTCTATATTGAAGGTGTCAAAATCACGTAAATCTAAGAAAAATCAAATTTACCGTGTTTAATACAATTGAGAATTTTTTAAATACTCCCAGATATATTAAGTCTAATATAAAGTCCAGGTCACATGTTATTTCTTTTAGTGAGAGTGTTAGTAATAAATCTTAAAATTGAATTATTATATGAAATTTTCTAATCTTTTGACACTGTAGAGAGTGCTTGTTCATCGCCTGGATAGAGATCGAAATTTGAAGTGGATATGGTAGATTCTCTTAGATCCAAAGTTTCAGCCAAGATTGTCTTTCCTTTGCATGCCTAGGGTATTTATAGATTCGGATGATCTCTCAGATAAATTTGGAATAAATGAAAGTCATCTCTAAGAGAGATCTTTATTTAAAAAATAAATAGAATTTGCTATTTAAGGATAAATCACACGTTTTGACCCAATCGTTGTCGACGCAGCTGCCACTTGCTCTAAAGCACGGTGGACTACGTGACTGCTTTTATAGTGACAACGTTTGACTGTTTTTGTGGGATTATTATTATTTTTTTAATAATCTGTTGTCTTTTAGAGCATCTCATTAATTTTTGAAATATGTGCAAATCTCCCTATTTATATATACTAGATAACATTATTGAGATTTGAGAGTGACTTTTTGTGTTGAGAATGACTTAAACTTAAGGCCTCTTTGTGTTTCAAGTGAGTTCTTAACCGCCAAATCAATGCTCATGGATTTTTGTGGGACTTACTTTTATGACGACTACTTTTATAATGATTGGTTTTGTAATACCCCGCACACCCAACTGGGCATTTGAGATTTGTCCCACATCGCCCACGTGAGCTGGGTGTGAGGGGGTTATAAGAGGACAACTCCTCTTTCTAAACATGAGGCCTTTTGGGCTTAGCCAAGTGGGCCGGATCCAGGAACAAAATTTTACAATCCAAGTGAGCCCAAAGTGGACAATAACATACTGGATTAGATCGGGTCGTTACAAACGGTATCAGAGAAATATTTAAATATCTGCCTATGTGGATCCTCTACTCGTGTGGTGATGCTCTGATCTTAAAGGAACTCGATTGTAATACCTAGCACACCCAACTGGGCATGTGGGATTTGTCCTACATCGCCCAGGTGAGTTGGGTGTGAGGGAGTTATAAAAGGGGAGCCCCTCTCTTCAAACATGAAGCCTTTTGAGCCTGGCCAAGTTGACCGGTCCAAAAACAAAATCATACGTATCCAAAACAGACAATATCATACTAATCGAGTCGAGTCGTTATAGGTTTTGTAGCAAGTGCTTTTGTGCAACTGCTTTTATGTGATTTCTTTCAAAGCACTGAAGAGTGCTTCTATGTTGTGAGAAGGATAGGTTAATTACTCTAAGAAAAAAGAGGATTTTCTAAATTTCTTTGGGTCAGAGATCCATTTTACATTTTCTCGAGCCCCGTTTTTACCAAAAATATGTAGTTGGAGTGACGATGTGGGATGGTTTTAGGTCTCATCCAAGTAGACCCATTTTGAACCCTTTTAAGAATTGGGTATGGGTTGCGATCCGAGAAAGCCCTAGTGGATCCATCATTAGCTCATTTAAGTATTGAGGATTAATTAGGATGCTAGGTTAATCTTAATGGACCAATCTTGGACCCGTTTATGTGTTGGATATGAATTTGGATCATAGATACGTCTTAGTAGACTCATCTTAGACCCATTTATCTGTTCAATATGAATTTGGATCATAGATAAGTCTTTTATGTACTTATCTTAGGCCCGTTGAAATGTTGTGTTGAATAGGGATTGTAAACTAGTTCTAATGGTCTTGTCTTAGTTCCGTTCAAATGTACTCTTGGCCCAAGATAAAAGTTCAAAGCAGGGTCGAAATATCGTTTTCAGTTATTTTCACATGGTCCAGAGCCTAACCTTGATCCAAATTTTTTTCACCCACCACCGATCTTGAAGCAACCTTTGATTCACCGGCAGAGGGAGGGACATTTGATTAACTGATCCCCACCCGTCCCACCCCAGAAAGCAGTAAACACCCAAAAAAAAAAAAGAGCAAACCCTCATCCCGTCCCTATTGCTTCGGTCTGCTTCCAAAAAAAAGTATTCCTCAACTCGACCGGCATTACTTCCACCATCGCCCATCTCTCTAGCCTCCTTCTGATGCCGTTCTGCTCCCTGTGCCTTCAGCCAACGCCTGTTCCTGTCTTCCTTAGATCTGGCTCTGTCTTTGCTTTTTAGAGCACCTGACTGATGCTCAGGACATGTAAAAGCCTTCCTACTCATATACCAGATAATTCTGTGGTGAATGGTTCTTTCTATTGGAATGAGAATCAAACTCAGTACTCTCACTTTATACTCTTAATTTTTATACTGATGATGATCAACTATGATATAAAAGAATAAAATTCTTGAATATAAATTTTAATTGCAGAGGGACCAAACTATTGTATGATGCTGTTCACTTTAGCATTCTAAAAAGTTTATTCAGTGGGAGTAAAAGTTGATGAGTCATTGTTTGGAACTCTATCAGATGCAGGAGAGTTGGAAGGGTCGTAGTCGTCTGAACCTTTCATATCGTTAAAGAGAATTTAGCAGATATTAGTATCTTCGTGCAAGTGACATTTATAAAAATATTATATTTTTCTATTTTATAAATTTTGTATACATTTTTATTTTTAAATACTAATATCAAACTGATGTATTGTTTCTTTTAAATTCACTAAATCCAATCATATAGTTTTTTGCTATCTTTTAATATTTTTGTATAAAAATCTCCTATTTTAGATGATAATATGATAAGAATGAATCAAACTCTTCCAACTTACTAAAGTTAATCTTCAAAATTCCTTCTTCTATTTTTAAATATTTTTCCACAAAATACTCTAATTTTAATAGTAATATGATAATTATATGTCAAATCTTTCAAACTTCCTAAATCAAATTTAAATCTCCTCTTTTTATTTTTATTCTTTTTAAGATAGTTTTTTATTTTTTATTTTAATATGGAAGCAAATCACAATCATTTAGTCAAGAACTCAAGATTCATTTGAAGGTCACCTTATAAATAATAAGATTTAAGTGGAGAAAAGATAAGGTGAGATCATTTGTATAAGTGGCACTCAGTCCATTTCTAGTTTCGTATTTATGTAAAATGAATTAAAATTTTAATTGTACAAAGTTGAAAATAGACTTGATATAGTATAAGTGAATCAAATTTTACAAAAAAAATCACCATATCATTATAATATTTATATTTATATATTATATTTAAAAAGAAATATATGTATGAAAAAACTACAATAAACTTGGATATTGTCAGCACCCCATTCCACATCAAATAAGTTAGACAAAAAAATTTAAAAAGTTATTTTGAAGAAGGTACTAAGATCCATCTGATCTAAATGAAATGAACACTTATCAAATTTCTTATATTTTAAACCTTTCCAATATTATTTTTAACCGCAAATTATTCTATTTAAATACAAAGTTTTGAATATGTGTAGATATTTTGAAATGATCACTTACCTTCACACAATTTTTTTTTTTAAATTTACGTGTGGAAAATCACGGGAAATTCAGTGTAAAATCCCCATGGGTGATACCCACTGCCCTTAGGGTACACCAGATTAGACCGTGGGGGTTCGAACTTGGTACCTCCAGCTTCTTGAAGCGAGAGTTAAACCAATTGAACTATTAATGTATAATTTAGGTATGGAGTCTACCAAATAGGTTGGTGATGATTTCGTTTAAAAGGTATTTGCTTCAATAAGTGATCATTAATTAGATCAATCAAGTCAAGTCTTTTAAACTCTCCAATTTTTTATTATTTTAAATTTTTTTGAAATCTAAATTTATGACTTCTAAAATATGAAATCAGTCCGTTTAACATTATTTCAGTAGAATATATTCTGCAAACTTATTACATCATATTTGATAGATCCCACATCTTACTTACACTTGTAGCATAGCTTTCCAACTGGATTGAGTTCTTGATTGACCCACTGAGTTGTTCCAACTTCCAACACAGTGAAAAAGCAAGTCATTGGATAGGGTCAAGTTGGGTGAACTGAGTTTTAAACCGATTAGGCTAAGTTGTTCCTAATGGGTTAAAATTGGTGGAGTTAAATTTTTAATCTAACTAAGACATATTATTAGTAGACATATTGGGTTAAGTTGACTGAGTCACATTGTGATTAAATCATTAAATTGACTAAAATACATCTTCAAATAAAATAATAAATTGTTATTTATAAGAATTTAAGAGCTGCACGAATGAATGCTAATAATTTTGATTGATGATTATAAAGTTACAGATAATATGTGACCTAGGGTTTTACTTTCTCTAATAATCTGATTAGGTGCTTCATAATTATATACAAAAAATGATTTAATTTTATTGATTCATTAACTATACTATGTTTCAATAACTTTAATATTTTTAAAACAAATCTAATATTAGATTCAATATAAATAATTATATAAAATTGAATTAAGTCACCTGATTGACTTGTTGAGTCACTTAGTTGACACAACTCAATAATTAATTGAGCCATGACCAAAAGAATAAGTATATTTTAAAATTTAATTTGATCTATTTGATTAATCAACCGAGTCTCTAGTTGACCCAATTTTATAATTAGCCGAGTGTTGAGGAAAACCCACACAGAATGGACAAAGTCTGAAGAAGGCTTTTACAAGGTCGATGTAGATGAAATAGTAACGAGAAAATCTGAGCCGATAGGGATAGGAGGGGTCCTCCATGATGATAGGGCATGATGCTCTTGACTTTCTCACAATCAATAGAGGTAATGGAGTCCAACGCTGTGGAACTTAAGGCGATTAGGCAAGTGATCCATCTATGGGCTCATATTGGATTTGATAATTTCATTATTGAAGGCGATTCCACTAATGCCATCATTTGAGCCAGTGGAATGAAGAATCTTCTTTGAAAATTGACCAACACTATTGGGAACATAAGGAAAAAAAGGCCCAAACCGATAATTTGGATGATATAATTCTCTCTCCTCTTTTTTTTTTTTTTTAAATATCAGTATTATTTTATTTTTTCTGAATTAAAAAATATAAAAAAATCGAAAAAAAAAACTTAAAAAAAAAATTTGAAAATATAAATATCGGCTGATATTTTGATCCAGGCTCATCACCATTTTGATTTTTTTTTTTAAATACTGATATTAATCATATCGGCCGATATCGGACCGATGTAATTCGGTGATATATCAGTCATATCGGCCGATATGAAGACTGTACGGCCAATACAATATGTATCGGCCGTTTTTATTCGACTGTTAAAAACCGAATGACATCAGCCGATACGTTTTGTATCAGCCGATATTTGTACCCCCGAATGGGACCATCCATATGCGCATGTTCCACCTTCAGCGAATGGTATGGCTGATTGCCTATCTTAGGTGGGGAGTACAAATATCACGGTTGGCAGTAGAACTTTTTATTATCCTTCAATTATCACAGGGAGAAGGGACTTAAAAGGGTTTGCTCACATGGAACTCTCCACTTCGACCCATATATTTGTTCTATGTTCCTTTAAAAGCGAACAAATAAGTTCACAATAATTCAAGAATGAGAACTTACAAGTTATAACACCTCTTTTCTATATTTAGTTTAGGTTTCAATTTTTCACATGTTTAAGACATGTGAAAGCCACATAATAAGGCCGGCCCCGTGACTGAAGGACAGAGGCCTTCAATAATGCGTTTGCCACTATTTATGCAGCTGTACCACGTTGGATGCTGTCATATACAAATTAATGGATATTTGTTTGGAGTAAATATTTTTGGAAGATTATACAGTAAACCTCCATAAAGTAACATGGTTGAGACTGTAGAATATATATTACGTTATAGTTGTTATTAAATTAGAGGATCTAATTAGTATTTATTTTTAAAAATCCCCTTAAAATTCTCACCTATTATTAAAATATTTTTTCGACTTCTCTTTGTAGAAACAATCACTTCATTCATTTATATATAATTTTCATTTATTGAGAACATAGTACATGCACCGTCCCAAAGAATGAGGAAATTTAATCTAAAAGCCTATCTTAGATTACTTTTCTAGAGTTTATATGATATAATTTGTGAAGTCCTTAGTCACTTTTGCAGTAATTTTGTATTCTAAATTGTTGAGTCAGTGCATTTTTTATTTTGAATGTACTGAGTACTGACTTAGAGAGAATTATTACATTTTGTATAGGCCCGAGGTCTGAACCAGCTGATATTATTTTAGACAGATTATAACTTTATAAAGTATTACATTATAAAGAGTTTACTGTAGTTATTGCTAATGGTAGAAATTGTACATGTTTAGTTGACAAATCATATTGTCAGTGTAATACTAATTATCTCTCCCTTATTGCTCTAAAAAGGGTTAAAGTGAATAAACAGATTGAGATATTAATTTTTTTAAAGAGAGTTATATTTATCATTTGTTATGTTTTATATAATAAGGTAAGATAAATAGAGAGTTCATAGATAATATATTAAAAATAAAAAATTTCCGTCTAATCATTATAGTTTAATAAGATGAATTATAAGAAATTAACAATTTATACTAATTTAATTTTTAATGCCTAGAATTATAAAGATTAAAATGATCAATTAAAGTTCAAATTTTACCTTTTTTTAATGAATGTGATACTTTACATTCATTCGGTAATTGGTATACGAGAATGAGAATGATTGTTGATATTATATTCATTTAATAAAAAAATATTAAATATTTTTTAATAAAACTTCCGTATGCAAATGCCACTGTATTAGAACTATATACTATGAGTAGTTTAATCGGTTTAAACTTCTAAAATTATATTAGAAGTTTTAGATTCAACTTATATTGAACTAAACTATCTATTAGACTTGTGGGTATTTTCATATATCTAGAAATATTAGCCTCTCTTTCAATTTAAGGTAAACATATTGCACAATAATTTAATATATATATATATAGGGTGGACATTCTAACACGGGCGTTATTTTTTAGGAGGTACAGATTTTAGTGAACTTCCCAATTTGTCCTTCATCCATCCGCAGAAATCGATTTACTTTCCAGTAAATCGGTTCACTTATCGGTGCATCGACCGAATCACATGGAAATCGGTACACCGACCGGATCATTTTACATATAAATCGATTCACTCATTAGTGCACCAGACAGTGCATCGATGAGTGAACCGATTCACTGAAAAAGTGAGGCGGTTTTTTAGGATGGGGGCAAAGTGAAAAATTCGAAAAATCCGTATCTATTAAAAGAGTATTTCCTTGTTAGGATGGCCACCATATATATATATATATATATATATATATATATATATATATATATATATCATTTTATTGATATGATTAGTTATTCAATAGACTACGAATGCCTATCAATTTTATTGATATATATATATTCAATAGACCACGAATACCTAACAATTTTGAGTAAGATGACCATTTGATTTTGTAAGTTGTAACTTACAAGATTGTGAAATTAAATCGAAATAAAATTCAATAGCTTTTATCATAATTGATTAAAAGGAAATTTTAAATAATCTAACAATATATTTATAAAGCAATAGTTGAGAAAGCAACAGAAGACAAGTGTCCAATATGTGTCATTGTTTAGCTAGTATGGTCATGTGTCAGCTAATACTCCACATGAGCTGTGTATATTTCCATTTATAAAATAGTACTTTTTGTCGATTTCAGTCAGATTCCAAATATTGTCGGATATACTCTGTGCTCTCTGTATATGTGAGTTTTTGACAGTTGTTGCTTATCTAGTTTTCATGTCAATGTCCTTATCATACATGAAAACTACGAAGTTTCAAACGAAAGTGACTCATACAAGACCTCTAACTTTATTTTCTAAACGGGTGCGATCTATGATAAATTATTTGTTAGGTTAGATTAAAGTTATATAAATAATAATTAAATATTTATATTTTTAAAATTATATTTAGAATATTATGTTCACATAATCTATTTTAGAAAGTAAGAGTATTGAATTTGATTCTCACTCCACTCTAAAATGTCACTTCCTGTATAATTATTAGGTGTATATGGGTAAAGACCAAATGTTATAATATTGTAAAAAACCTGAGAAATCTCGGTCGATACCTATCGTAAATGATCTTGGCTGATACCTACCATAAATGATTTTGGCTGATATCATTAAATATCGGTAGTTTATTTTTTAAAAAAAAATTGATTCGTTCGTGGGTCCGGTCGATATCTCGGCTGATATTGGCCGATATCGATCAAATATCGACACAAATATCGGCCGATATTTCTAATTTTAATTTTTTTTAAAAAGGGCCTTCTTTTAGTTTTTTAATTAAGAAAAAGTAAAAAATAAAAAATGACCGATATTTTGAAAAAAAAAATGAAAGAAGATCATATCGTCAAGACATGGGCCGATATGCCGACATCGCCGATATAGCCATATGAGCCGATATCTCGGCCGGAACGATATTGTTACCTTGTAAGAGACCTAAACAATTTGATAAAAAAAATAGTTTATTTACATTAAATTATGTTGATTTACTGTAAAATATAAATTTTATAAATCATTTATTCTTATGATATGAAATAAGGCTATAAAAGTTACTCATCTAATTCTAATCTACAATTAACCAATTCAAAATGGTTAATTCTCCAAAATCTAATTATTTCAAAGTTCTTACATCCATTTAGTTTGGTGTTTAAGTTTACTTGTAAAATGACACTTTCTTATGTTTAATAACTTTGGCATTATATAAAAACAATCAAATATTACTATTATCATCATCGTCGTCATTAAAATTTTATTTCGAAATACAAGGTATTCAATTATCTTCAGCCATGTGGCCGGGCAATGGCCAAATTTATTCCTAAGTTGACACGTGTTTGAGTTTAAAATGATGATCGATATTTTTTCTTTATCAGTCATCAAAGAAAATTCATTAAAAAGATAGAAAAAAGAAAAAAACAGGAAGAGAAGACAAAAAAAAACTCAAATTGATATTAATATATTAGATTTTCAATAAATTGATAAATATGGGTCTATATTTCATCTATATTGATTTTTTCACTATTTTTTGTTTTTGAGAAAAAATTGGGGTCAAAGTTGCTTGGCCTACAGTATTGAATCAATACTTAATGACATTTTTTGGAAATATCAATAATATTTGAAACCTTAATATTCTATGAAATATTAGGCTAGATTTTAGGTTTCTGCAAATTTTTTAATTTGGGTCAATGTTTGTAACTCAATTACAACACATATTTTAGGTGAATGCTATGTACTATATTGTAATGTTATGTCATTGAATCTATTTATCTTATTTATTTAAATTGACAAGTACAACTAAATAATAAATATGTGTTTAATATTACCTATCCATTAGCTTAGAACATAACTATAAATCTCGGCCGATATTCATAGATATTTTTTTTTTAAAAAAAAATCAAATATCGGCCTTGGGTCCAAGCTGATATCGACTGATATTTATGTTTTCCAATTTTATTTTATTTTTAAAAAAACTGAGCTGTCTTTTGTTATTTTTTTCAGAAAAAAAAATTTGCAAAAATAAATAAATCACTGATATTTGTAAAAAAGAAAAATGTTGAACAGAGAGAGATATCGGCCGATATCTCGATTTGGGCTTACAAGACTACGTCTTGCAATCTATATAGAAGGTTTTCAAAATTAAATTATAATTTTTAGCTTGTATTATTTATTACTTAAGGACTTATCGTTGAAGGCAAGGTCGAGCTTATACTCGAATTTAAAAGGTCTTGTATTTCGATGGACTGTCTTAGATAGTGGGTCTTATTTTATAGTCATAAAAATAATTTACACTGATATTTTATCGGCTATCGTACTTTAAAAATAGGACATATTAAATTATATTAGACTTTTATTTTTTTAAGATTGAAAAGAAACCGTTTATGATAGAGTCAAACAGAGAAATAGATTTTGAAAATCCAACTCTAGATAGATAGGATTTTGACTATAAGAATGATGATAGTAACTAAAATTTAGCATTTGATTTTCTCACATTTTCTTTAGTGATATGAAATTATTGATTTATTTTTTTTATAAGAATATGTCTAGTAAAATACAAAAGATAAAAAAACACATAATAGTAATTAGGAATTCTTACATGTTCCATGTTGAGCACTTCAATTTTAACTCTAGGAGTTAGTTAGACCCTTTTTGTTTTCTAAAGTATTACACAAGTGAGTGTCTTCTAAATTAAAGAGTTGATGATAAAGAGAAGATAAATAGATAAAGTTGAGCAAAATAATTATACTAAAAAGATTTTGAAGGTAACTCTGATAAAAAATAAAAAAGGAAACTCTTTTGACTATTTGATCTCGTCCGTAAAAGACCAAAGGTGATTCCACTAGATTGAGTTTAGAGGTTATAACTTACAAATACAAAGAGAATAGCTTAGATCTGGGGTTCAAAATTCGATATTGTCTGATATGATATATCGATCGATATTTTTATCTCTTTTCTTTTTAAAAAAACAAAAAAATAATTGATATTGCGACATATCAGTACCATAATTCAATCATCTCAATCATGTCATATTGACTTTATAAGTTTTGATAAACGTGACATTTATTTATGAAAGTTGAAAATTAAAATAATTAAAAGATCAAGTGAGATTCCACTCTATGGAACTCAAAGCTACTTAAAAGATAATGTCAATCTTGGATTCCTTAGAAAAGTGTTGACAAGCTTTTCATATTTGAATATAAGCACCATGACTTGAAGATGATATTTGATTGTAAATTTGCTTTATTGTAGAATGACTCAAACTTAACCTATTTGAGATAGGTGAAATTTTAGTTTTATCGTTGATGATGATGATGTAGAATGATCGAGATTTAAAGTTGATCATCTATATTAGAATAGATATTTTCTTATAAAATAAATTGATGAATAAGGTGTTCAGACTTCTCAGAGTACTCGACTAATCTTTGGGACATGCATAAGTTTTTCAATCTACACATATCGAGTAATTTTATTGAGAGTGACCCTTTCAGATAAAGTAAGAATCGAACTCACAAGTCTCACTTCTTGAAACGGATTCTTGATTATCATTCCAACTCATTTTAAGCTATTAAAATTTAGGTAGCGATCCTTCCACTGGAGGTTTGTGTAACTATACACGGGAATTAGTGGATTCTCGATTTTACCCTTCGCATGAACAGTAAAATCGGATATTTCGTATGAACTGTAAAGTTTCGACTAGCCGATTTACTGTTCATGTGAATTTCGACGAGCCAATGTTATTGTTCGTCTGAATTTCAGCGAGTCAATTTACTGTTCATGTGAATTTTGACGAGTCGATTTACTGTACATGTGAATTTCGACAAGCCGCCTTACTGTTTATGTGAAAGATTGGTGAGCTGATTTTACTCTTTATATAATAGATAAAATTAAAAATCTATTAATTTCTGTTTCTGATTAAAAAAAAACATTTTAAGAAGATCTCTACACTTAAAATTTATACGATATAGATATTTATTTAAATCTTTTAGACAACAAGATTGGGGGGAGATGATTCACGCCGTGGATTGGCCCACCCATTGATGTTGTTAGTGGCACCAAGGCAAAAAAGAGTCTAGCTTGTACGGTCAGGATATTTTTATTTTGTCCAAATGATGATGCCCCCATTTAAGAGAGTAGACTAGACTACTAGAGTGTCTATGTTTATTGTGCCTTTAATTTTCTCTACAACAAATCTTTATGCTTTCTTAATCAATATAATTACTTACTGCACGTGTCACACACGTGGAGGGAAAAGATGATGAAGCTGCTTGCGTGTCGCACTTATGTTTTTTCACAATTGTTCACTTTTATTGTAAGAATCTGAGTTTGAATTAGTGGTCAATTCGATCCGTACAATGAATTTGAGAAATTAATGAATTTAAATTATATTTTTATATATCTTGAATTTAATTGAGTTGAAAAAAAATAAATTTACATAAATTTTGAATCAGACTAAATTGAGAAATTTAAAAAGAATCTAACTTAATCTGATTTGACCTAAATGTATCAAGTTATAAAGTAATATTCAAACTGAGTCGGGTCAGAAATTTAAATTGAATTGAGTTAAATAACTCAGATCAGTAAATTGAGTCGGATCAAGTTAGATTTAATAATTTTTTACATCAATTAAGTTGAATTTATTGAAATTCAATCTGAAAACTTTGTATTAGTATATATGTTTAGATATGTTTAAAATTAAAAGGATTTTTATTTGATACTACTATTTCAGAAGATTTATATTTTTTAAGAAATTTTAATATTATTCATTTAATAGAATGTCTAAAATATTCATTTGTATAGCAAGATCTGTTTCTCTCTCTTGGAAGTTTCTTTCTCATCTGGGACCTTTCAAATTGAAGATTTTAACTCTAGCGAGAAGCTTCTATTTGTATGAAATAAGCAATCTGAGGTAGATAAGTTGTTGGTTCAGGTAGAGTAGATTTTGATTTGACTTGTGTCTTTTCACATTCCGATAGAGACCTAACCGCATCAATTCAGAGCCCACAGACCCACTAGCATAGACCAGGGTTAGGGAATAAGTGCGTCTTATTTGACCTTCTAGATCCTTTTGGAAGTAGTGCTTTACTCTTTTGACATGATAGCTCAGACACTTTACATACTTACTCATTTGACATAATTAGATTATTCCTCTAACTACTATTTTGTATGAATAGATATGAATTTTATTATATTATTTATTTTATCTTTTAAATAGACTCGCAAAAATTTTTGCTGTGAGTGATTTGAAAGATTTTGATGAGTCAATTCGAAAGTTAAAATAGATAGTATAATAAAATATATGTTGGATTAAACAAAATGTCTGTGGAAGGATCGTTACCATACATGTAAACTAGTGTTTTTAAAATCAGATCGAACAGCGGGTGAACCACCAGTGTGACAAAACTCTTAATGACCCGTGGGTCAACCCAATTATATTCATTTAAAAATTAAAAAAAAAACAACAAATTTAAATATTTTTAAAAAATAACTAAAACAACCATAATTTTTTTTTTTTATTTTATAACATGTAGCCCAATGGCCCACAGGCTGCCAGCCCAATAAAGCCGGGCACAAATGATGAAGTGAATACATGGATTGGCCGATTTTGACTACAGTTGAACCCGATTGAACCTTATTTAATCAGACCTTCCATCGAGACGGTTCATTTCAAGGGTCACTTTTTAGAACATTGATGTAGACATCTAAAAAAATTCATTATCATCTTGCCATTTATCATGAAAAACTCACACTAATGTTTATCTTATCATGAAAAATATAGTGAATTCTAAAAATCTGAGAAATATTTGTAAATTATTAAATAAGTTAATTTAATCATATTAAATTCTATTTATGTTGGCTAGTTGCACTAGAATTAGTGTTGAATTGGATTGAGGCCGATACGGGTAGGTTGGATAAGATTGGCATCCATTGATCCGATTTAACCATTTGGCTAAACCTGAGTTTAACTTGCGGCCACTACCCAAAATATCAGCCAAATTTTGTCGGAATTTTAAGGGCCTGAAGCCTATATATATCAGCATTTATAAAAGAATATCGGAAATACCTACATTCTGGGCCGGCCCAAAATAGACCAGATTTCAACCCATTTTGGCCAAAAGTTTTGGGATTTATCAGGCCTTTTATTTTTAAGAAAGTGAAAAGGGCTCAAATAACAACATCAGAAAAAAAAAATATTGGCACGGTCCAACTGGCCCAACCCAGGGAAAAATATTGGATTTGCTCATATATTTAACTAAGAAGTAAACTCAACTCAGTTATCAATTGGGTTTATTGAATTCATCAGTGTGTTAAAACCTATTTGAGATAGATGAAATAATGACGGGCTTGTTGAAGTTGTAGATGGGGGTGCAATTTGGGCTGGGCTTAACCTGGGACTATATGGGAAAAACCCAAGAAATTTGGGTTTGGGTTGACCCAGGGTCATTTTCTGATCTAAAAAAATAGGCCCAGGTTAGAATTTGGGCCGGGCTAGGCCTATTACATGAAAGCTTGATGTTGGCCTGGAAGTCAAAATTTGAGCCATAAATCATAACTTCTAAATTTCTTTAATTAATGTTGTCTGCAAATCCAAAATTTATGTAGTATATAATTACAATTTATTAGAATAATGCAAAAGATTCCATTTTATGCCCAAAATAAGCTCACATGTATAAGTTGGGTTTGAAATTGGGCTTAGATCTACAAAAGGAATTTGCACCAGCCTTGGGTTTGAAATTGGACTTAGTCCTACAAATAACCATGTATAAAATGCATATGGAGATTATCATTGTTGTATTAAAAAAATTACCTATTAACCTAATTTATTCACAGGTATTTACAAAAAGTATAAATTATTTTTTAGATGTCCCTTCATGGAAAAAAAATTGCCTAATTCAAATATGAAAGCGTATCTCAAATTGATGAGATAAATGGCTAGATGACGATGAATTTTTTAGATGTCTACATATGATCTGTTAAGTCAAATGGTTATGTATAAAAGTTTATGATCTATTATGTCAAATGAAGTAAAGTTTACTTTTTACAAAAGAGTATATTAAAGTAATATAAATGCCATTTTAATTAAAATAATATAAAAATTGTTATTAACATATTTGTGTGTTCCCATGAAATATGTATGTGGTGAAGATCTTATGTAATGTTTAAATTGCCTTTGTAGATAATTCTTTATTGAACTATTTTTTTAAAGAATTTTCTTAGTACTTCGTTGTCATATTTTAAACTATTAAATGTATTCAAATTTAAATAAAATGCTATATTTTAAAGATTGCTCACTGACAGTTTTTTTTTTTTCTTGGTAAAGATAATTTTAAATATGAGTTATAGTATTTTTTTTTTAATCAGACTGTTCAAACTTCTTAGAACATCTAACTAATTTTTGAAGCATGTATAAGCCTCCCTATCTATATACAATTTCTATATTAGTTAAAGATAAACAAACAACTAGAGAACCGAATATCGGTCGATACCGAGATTTGAACCCCTGACTGGAGTGGCCCTTTGGGATGGAGTGATAATCGACCTTAGAACTCCCACTTTCTTAGACGGTTTTCTAGCCATCACTTTAACTCCATTATGTTTAGTATCATATAGACATATAGTCTTTTACACTATCAAAACATTTGTAAAGTTGACTAGACAAGTCACTAATGTAGAAGTTTATCTTCAAAAGCACCCAACCTCATTAGTTGTATGTTTATAAGATTATAATTTGCCTCGTACCAAAAATAAGCATCAAACAAGTGCAAATTTGGAATAAACAAAGTTGTACTTTGAGTAACTCTTAAGGGTAGAGATTGAAACTTTGAGTGGAAGCTAAACTTTCATGAGGATGAAAAGCCCAAAATAAGGTTTAAATATGTGAACAATTCTTTTCTTGTTTTGTAACTGTGGAAACTTGTCGACTCCACTTTGTGGTGATTATAGGTAAAATTTCGAATTTATGACACCACCCACAAGCACTATGGGATCAAGTAAGGCATCCCAAGAGTTCGAACACCAAACCTCCCGAAGAAAAATGGAAAAACCCAACCACTCAAATAAATAAAGCGGGAACAACTTTGTTGAATGGCATGTCTTTTTCTCTATTTCCCAATTCGGACTGTGGGCTTCCTGTCATGGATTTCTTCTTTTCTTTTAAGAGGGGTTTCCAGCCCAGGATGTGGTTTTTTTTGTGGGTTATCCTGGCCCGGGTTGTCTCCATTTCTTTGTATTTGGTTGGGGTGTTTCCCCTTTCTTTTTGAATGAATTCTAACCAAATATTAAAAAAAAAAAAAAATTTGTTAAAGGAAAATAATTTCCTCCCTCTGATGATCAAGGAACTTTGCACTAAAATGTCTCCATCTGAGCAGAAGTTTACACATTTCGAAGACTGATGAAGAACCTTCAGTTGAAAAACATCTCACCCAGAAAGAACCTTCTATTGAAGTGAAGTTTCCTTTTGTAAAGAAACTTCCTACCAAATTAGACTTCTTACTAAAAGAAATTTCCCTCTGAGAAAAACTTTCCTCATTTTGACAAAAAGATTTTTGCTGCAAAATACTTCCTACTAGAGAAAAATTCTCTGTTGAAAAAAAATAAAAAGCTTTTGATGAATAAAAATTCCCCGTTGATAAAAAAACTTTAGCAGAGTGAGTTTCCCTTTTAAGAAAGTTCTGCTTTTTTTTTTTTTCCTAATGAGAGTGCAGAGAACCTCGAGCACATCTCTACTAAATCTCTCTTCGAGTGACGTCCCACACCCCCAGAGAATAGTCATCGAATTACGCAACAGAAACTCGAACTCACACCATCCTATTTCCGGAGGCAAAATGTTACCAGCCAAACTATCCCGTGGGGTAAAAAAGTTCTGCTTCGTGGAGAAGAATCTCCTTTTGAGTAAAAGCTCTCTATTGAATGTGATGGTGAGAAAACCGTTTGGGCCATGCTTGAATATTTTGCTGCCTGATAGTCCAACATTTCTGCTTAAAAGTGGCCACATAAGGACCTAAACCCTCCAAACTCACTATTCAAAACCTTGATCCTAGTCGTTCTATCAAATTTGGGCCCAATTTGATTTCAAAAGCCATTGTTTTGAGCCATTACTAGGACCATTTCACTTTGCATGTCCAGAACTAAGTGGCTACATATCTCCACATCAACACCACATCAACAAAAACAATCTCTAAATGGCACATCAATTATAAAAAAGAGAGAATAAACTAGAAAAATAAAATAGAAAATTAGAAAACAATAAAAGAAGTAGAAATAAAGTAGAAAAGAAAAAAAAAAGAATATTGAAAAAGGAAACATAATTCTCATATAGAAAAGAACATAAGAAAAAAGAAAAAAAATGAAAATTTAGAAGAGAAATTATGAGACTCACTAAAAACCACAATAACACTATGTTTTTAAAGAGTCAAACACCACAATTATCATAAAATTATGCCATTTATACTTTTATATTGATGTGCATTTATCATTGATTATTGGATTCCATATGCTCATTTTGACTTTGGACTGGCCTTTTCATTTTCCATGCATAAATGTCTCAAACTACATCCCAAATTCACGGTCAAGAAGTCTATCTCATGAAATAGAGTCTTGAGTTCGATTCACGCTCAACTTTAACGGTCCACTTTCCATACAATTAATCAATATATGTGAATTGAGAGATTAACACATGTCCAGAGAATTAGATTAGTCTCACCTCCAATGTGGAGTAGAGATATTCATGTTATAAAAAAAATACAGCTCAAATATTATTTTTCTTCCACAATTTCCCAATTTATCCAGTCATGACTTTTTTTCTATCGATATTTTATGGTAGAAATAAAGTAATTTCTTAAATATATTACCATCACCAAAGCAAAATGATGAGAAAGAAATTATACATATTAAAAACCATTGTTTCCGCAAAAATTTCCCTTATGAAATGCTCCAATGGTGTGCAACTATTTTCCATTGAATTACAAATTAAACTCTTTGATGTATTCTTTATTTTCAAAAATTTTCATAGTCAACTTTTTTTTTTTGAATGATGGTTAGTATTTCATTCAAAAGAGGGAGGAACTCAAAAATTATGTACGACTAATCCCACAACCTGGGTCATGCAAGAGACGACCCAAGAGGGTGGTCCAAAAAAATAGGCCTCAAATAAAAAACAGATGGAGGCCCATCAACACAAAATAAACAAAAAAGCCCACACAATCCGGGCAGGTATAAGCTTACAATACAAATTGGCAAAATGGTGAAAACCATTAAAAATGGCTAAGAGGTAAAGATACCGTTAGGCAGTAACTAATCAGCAGACACACAGTTGGAGAGGATTTCAGTTGCAAGGTCCCTCAGCAAATTCTACATAGTAAACTTCTATAATTTAATTCAGCAAAAACTTTCTAAATACTCTCCGAGCTTCCTTCTACTTTGCAATTTTTTCTTCAATGGTATAATTTGGAGTTGGCCGCGGATCGCCGACCACCAGAGATTGAGGTATTATTGTCTTGTGTCATTCAACTTTGATTCTCTGAGTTTTCATACATATCTGTTACTCTTAGGGCTGAAATTCGGATTGAATCAGCTCAGGTTTTAATAAATTCAATTTAATATATGTCAAAATTTATTAAATTTGATTTAAATTGTTGATCCGAATTACTCAATTCGAATTGATCCAAATTTTTTACTGAGTCAAATTAAGTGTTGTTTTATAACTTAGTGCACGCATGTCGATTCAGATTATGTCGGATCATATCAAACTGATTTAAAAAATTTCAACCAAACTCAATACGAATTTCATGCGGATTTTTATTTTCCGACCCAATCTAATTTAAAATATACAAATACATAATTTAAATTCATTGATTTCTCGAGTCAGATCACATGGGTTGAATTAAAACCCGACCCAAGTTTCACCCCTACTCCAAACATGATTAGTATGGATTAAGTTTGTACATGCCTTACGTTTTAATATTAACTTGTGCTGCATTGGTCGGAGGTCCGGACGGCGAATGAAACAGAAAGTAGTAAGGGAAAAAAATCCTTTTTGCTTGTCATGTCTTCCTTCACTCTTCGATCGCCTGTCGTATCTCGTCTCTCCATTTTTCTTGGAAATCAGAATTCAAATTTCAATTTCCAGAGCCGAGAGCAGTAGCCATACTTTCCTGAAAACCGAGAGGGGAAAGAATAAAATGCTTTTCACGAAAAAAGTACGAAACCAACTCTCTCTGCGCTTCCTTGCATTTCTGCATTTCTTCAGTATAAAACCATTTCCTCTCTCCAAAACCCTAGACCAAATCTCCAACTCCTTCTCTCAACCAAATCCCAATCTACTCGACCGCGTCTCTCTCTCCGAATTCCGACCCGAACACGTCGAGTATGTACTCTACCGCCTCCGTTCCAGACCCGAATCCGCGATCCGATTCTTTGAATGGTCTGAGAACTTTCTACAGCTTTCTCACACCCTCCGGGCCTTCTGCGGCATCACCCATGTGCTTCTTGCTCGTCGGATGTTCGAACCCGCCCATCACATCATCAATCAGATGATTCGACGCTTTGGATGCTCCGAAACCTTTGAATCCTTCACTGATGGTTTTCAGGTTTTCGGTTCTAATCCCAGCACTGTCTATAGCTTCCTCATTGATTGTTATTCCCATGCTGGGTTGGTGGTCAGGGCGCTCGAAATTTTCCTGCGAATGCGACAGATGGGAATCCCTGTATCGCCTTATGCCCATTTTGTACTTGTGAATTCTCTTATTGATGATGGGAAAATTGATTCGATTCTGGAGAGTTATGTAGAATTATCTAATGGGTGGGCGAAACATGATTCTTCTCTCTATAGTGTGGTAATTGACGGACTTTTTAAGAAGGGTGAGAATGTAATGGGTGTGAATTTTCACCGAACAGTTGTTGGGAGAAGCTTCACGCCAAGCATTATGGATTGTAACAAAGTTCTGAATAGCCTATGCAAAGGGAATCGGATGGGAACTGCACTTGATTTCTTTTCTACAATGGTGGAAATTGGTCCAAACCCAACAGTTGTTTCATACAGTACTTTAATGGATGCATGCTGTAAAGAGGGTAGATTGGATGAGGCAGTTGCATTTTACAAGATCATGATAGAGAAGGGTATAGCTCCTGATGCAGTTATTTATGGTATTCTTATTAATGGTTTCTGCAAGGAAGGTAGAATGGAAGAGGGGTATGATCTTCTGTTGTCAGCATTTGACTGTGGGGTTAGGCCAGATGTTGTGATTTTTACTTCACTCATAGATGGGTATGTAAGAATTGGAGATATGCAGAAGGCGTCAGATCTATATTCCAGAATGTTGAGGGAGGGCATTTCACCAAATCTGGTTACTTACAGCATTCTTATCAATGGACTCTGCCACAAGGGTCGAATTTCTGAGGCACATGGGCTCTTCTGTAAGATCATAAAGCATGGTTTTGAACCAAACATTTGGACATATAGTAGCATGATTGATGGACTGTGCAATTTGGGGAGATTGAGAGATGCATTTGACTTGTACAAATATATGATGATGAAAGGTTTAATTCCTGATGTTATTGTTCTTACAATGCTCATTAGGGGTCTCAGCAAGGAAGGAAGGATGGCTGATGCTGCTAGATTTTTCTTCCAATCTGTGAAGCGAGGGGTGAAAGCTAACTCTGTTCTGTATAATGTATTGATTGATGGATGTTGTGGAGTGAAAAAATTAGGTTATGCACTGAAGTTCTACAGACGAATGACAGTGGATAACTTGGCCCCCGATGTAATTACCTTTACTGTGCTCATCAAAGGAATGGCTAAACAAGGAATGTTGGAGGCAGCATTGGCTTTTTTCTTTCAAATGCTAAAGGAAGGCCTCTCATCCGATGTTGTAACATATTGTACTTTAATTGATGGGTTTTGCAATCAGAAGAATATAAAGACTGGATTCAGCATTTTCAAGATGATGCTTGGGAGTGGTGTTGTTCCTGATATTACAATCTACAATCTTCTCATAAACGCTCTTTTCAAAGAAGGGCATGTAGAAGAAGTAACTGGGATCTTTCATCAGCTGATAGAGCATGGATTGGAACCTGATGTCGTGACGTATAATACTATGATGAGTGGGTATTGCTCTGCAAAAAAATTTAGCAACGTGGCTCAACTTTATGAAGAGATGATAGGAAAAGGGCTCCAACCAAACATTATTACTTTTACCATTCAAATTGATTCTTTTTGTAAAGAAGGTAGGCTGGAGGATGCAGTATTAGTTTTTACAGAAATGCTCAAAAAGGGTCATGTACCCAATGTTGTTAGCTATAGCTGTTTGATGGATGGATACTTCAAGTCTCTACATTTTCAAAATGCCATTGAACTCCATGAAGAGATGCTTAGAAACCAGGTCTGTCCCAACATTGTCAGCTATAGTATCCTTATGAATGGTCTTTGCAAAGAAGGTAAAATGGAAGAAGCGTTTTTAGCTTTTAATTGTGCTATAGAAAAAGGTTTGTTGCCCGATGTCGTGGCATATGGAATTTTAATTCACCACTACTGCAAGCTTGGAAGATTGGCTGAAGCCTTGATGCTGTACAATAGGATGGTGGCTGACGGTGTCAAACCTGACAGTTTTGTATGTAGTACACTTGCTGAATGTCGTCATAGAGAGAGGACGAAAGAGCTAAAAGTGGCGACTCCAACTAAAGCCTCTTGAAAATCATCCCAAAGACATTATGTTTTACTGTTGGATTCTGTAGGACATGTGGTCAAGATGAATCCCAGTTTTTTAGTTTTTTATTCTTCTGTACATATGATATTCTTTTCTGACCATTTAATATCACATGTTGTGAATTACTGATGTAAAGAGACTCCACCATTCTTTTGGAAAGTAAACCCTGTAATTCCTGTAACAGTATGGAAAATGAAATTTTTTGTGTAAACACTTAATTAATGCAATGATAGTTTGCAATAGGATATGACTTCTTTCAGTGAAGTCTCAATGACAGTTTGCAATAGGATATCTCTTCTTCCAGTTAAGTCCCCATTCTTTTCTCTTTTTTGAAGCTATATCATTTAATTGATTTCTTGTTTTTTTTTTTTTTTTCCCCCCTTCAGTAACAAATTGTACTGATATTAGTGTGAAATATATACTGTATAATGGTTCTATACTGAGTACATACACAAGTAAAGTTCCTCTACAAAAATTCTATAGGATCACTATGTTTGGATCTTTTCTCATCATCATCTTGAACCCCATTTATCCAATCAATTTAGGGGTCGCATTTATATTTAGATTGTCAAATTGTTTTCCATCGGCCAACTGCCTATCTGGCATTCATGGGATTTGAACCCATCACCTTTAAGCTACAAAAATGAGCCTTACCAGTTGTGCTATAGGTCCTTGTCATGTTTGCATGTTGTCTCTCTACACCAAATTTCACAATCAAGTTTCGTGTGTTATTGGAAGATATCTAACATGCCTAAAGGAACAATCCATCTTGTTCAGTCGATTTCTCTCATAGGATAATTCTCTAGTTTGAAGTTTGACACTGAAAAACCATATTCTTTTTCCTTCTGAATTGAGTTCTTTGTGGTGGAGATACACATCACTAGGTTCAACACTAGACCTATGTTACTTGAGTCAGTGTGTTGGTCAAATCAAGGATTGGTATATATATTGAATGATCGAGGACTAGACATGGTGGAAGCCCCTTCCCCAAAAAATAACTAAAGAAATAAATAAAAATCCTAAGTTGTCAATCAATCTTGTTTAGGTTGTTTTTATGACTTGCAATTCTGATCAGTAATCAAGTTAAATATATTTTCAATACAAAGAGACATTTGCCCCTAGTGGTGCTAGTTTGATGAATCTAAAAGTAGAGAGGACGAACTTATCCAAATTGAAAATAGCCTAGGTGTTGCAGCATGATGTATTTTGATCTCCTGGTGCATGTCTGCAATCCAGATACCACATATAAGACATTACAAAGTGGGGAAGTAGAGAAAAGTTTGCTGAGCATTATATGACCACTTCAATTTAGGTGCATTTCTATGAGATGTCAGAGTTGCACTACTACTTAGAAGTTTTTTCTTGGCCGACAAAGAAAGAAGGATGGAGTGGTTGTAAATTTGAAAGTATCTGATTTGCAAGAAATAACCCCATGTTATAGAGTTTCTCAACCTCTGGGCACAAAACAGAATCTAGCCCTCAAACTATTGAATCAATTGCATTCCATTATAGTATTTTTTGGATCTAATGGGGTGCACTTGGGTTTTAAGTGGTTCTGTGGTTTCCATTCTTTCCTCTTGGCACTTGATTCCTGCAGTGATTATGTGGTTGGTTTGGAGAGAGTGCAACTTGGGGGTTTGTTATTCTAAGATAAATCTGCCCAAAAGGTCTTTGAAGAGTCTAAAGATCTCCTCATTTTTTGGCTATTAGGTTGTGAGGAATTTAAAGATTTTGTTTTTGATAACTTCCTTGGAAGTTGGTCCTTGGTCCGAGTGTCTAAAAGACGGAAATAGAAGATCGAAGCCAGTGGAAAGGTGGAGGATACCAGTCGAAGGGTGGTTTAAATTCAACGTTGATGTAGCAACGAGAGAGAAGCTGGGTTCAGCAGGTACATGGGAGTGTTGCAAGATCGTCTTCATAATTTGTCAACTTTTTTCACTGAACCCACAAAAGTTAAAGATTCTAATGAGGCTGAACTTCGCAATATTAGTAGGGCGCTCTCTCTGTGGGCATCTGGTGGGCTTGTTTTTAGTAATCTCATCATTGAGAGTGATTCGGCTAATGTCATTGATTGGGCTTCAGGTGGAAGAAAACCTTCTTGGAGGTTACTTGCCGCTGCTAGGGATATATTCAATCTTCGTAAGGGGAAACCTATTTCCTTTAGGCAGGTTAGAAGGTCAGCTAATGGAGTGATAGACTTCTTACCCAAAGCAGGAGTGGATTGTCAAGAAGGGTATATAGGTTACTTGTAATCTATTGCAACATTTTGTATCTTTTCGGATTGGTTTATGTGGGATATTGATTCTCGTTTTTTGGTTGAGGATCAGTATAGTCTCTTATACAGTACCATTCACTTCTAATGAATATACTCCTAAATTTTTCCAAAAGAAAAAGGGTAGTTGTTGGCATTTGCACCCCTCGCAGTCACATATTTTAATTGTACACAACAAATCTCAATCAAACTTCCTAGTCTGACCTAAATGTCTCTCACAGATAAACATGTTTAGTTAAGAAACATATCCAGTTTAGTTCCATCTTGGATCCAACTCAATATTGACTATAATAACATGTTAATGTTTTGGTCTGAACTAGTCTAACATTTGAGTATCTGCATTATATGGTCCTTGAGCCCTTGGCTGAGGCCTGGCACTTTTCAGGACAACCAATTTACTGCCCTACTTTGTATAGAAAGCAACCAAAGTGAATCCATACAAGATTTGAATATTTTCAGAAACATTTCACAGTACTCAAATGGAAGGAGAAAAAAAATCAGTCTGGTGGTCTTTGAACAGAACAACTGAATACAGTAATTGCTACAAACAATCACACCCCTTGCTAGATCCTTGTCTTTAGCAGCTTGAATTGGCTCAATGGTAGGGATTGCTATTTTCCAGCCACTAGTTGATGCAAGCATTTGTCTTCCAGGAGGAAATCTACTTCATCATGAAGGCCTTTTTGCATATTGAATGTAGAAAAGAAAAAATGTTTGCAGTACATCATGAAAAGACTAAGGTATTTGAAGACTATAGTAGAATTAATAACAAGTCACTACTAGTCAAATAAAAATGGGACATATAAATGTGATTGTACGTGGCCTATTCGTCAAATGGAGGAAAATAAGATTAGCAACATAAAAAATATCTCCTTATCTATTTGAAGCATAGATATTTCTCAAAGATAGCCCACACACAAGTATAAAAAAGGTCAATGTTAGGATCACTGATTGTCCAGGCTTGGTGGAGACTATGTCAAGGTAAGTCAGTGTTATGATCGTTATTTAAGGACAACATAAGGAGGTTGGTGGGGAGAGGATATGAAACATTTTTTTGGATTGATCTTTGGTTGGGTGATATGTAATACCCTGCCCCGGATTAGGCGTGTTTTAGCTTAATTTCCATGTTTAACCGGTTGATCTCGAAGTTTTCGGTCAGGGCTTTGAGGAAAGCCCAAGCGAGGCCCAATCCGAGCCCGTGAGCTCAGTGATCCAGCCCGTCGAACTGGAGGGGTATTTTGGTAATTTTACCGTTTGTTGTGAATATTTCTCTAATTGGTGTAATTTGGTGATTGTCATTGATTGATAATACTCTCCTTATTGAATGATTTGCATTTCTAAGTTTAAAATGAATTTAGTTTTCAGAAAATAATATTTATTTATCGCCCGTTGGAACCCCGAAAGAGAGTTTTAATTATTTTAAATAATTTCGGGAAAGAGATAAAACTTGAAAATGATATGTGATGATAGACCATTTTAAGAATGATCTAGATATTTCATTTCACTTAAAAATGAGATTTATAAAATAGTTATTTTTACATTTGTTTAATTAAGTAATTATGGATTAGAATATGATTTTTGTTTAAATCAAGAGTTTTTAATGAGAGATAATTCATGAAATTTCTATGGTGACCTAGGTTTTAAAAACCCAACCCATCTGTAAGGTTGGATTAAGTTTTTGAGGTCTTAAATTAGTACTTTTAGTTTTAAAAATCAAAATTTCTTAAACAAGGCCCTTTCTGCAAATTGGAAAATATTTGGGGACTGATCTGCAAAAGCAGAGCAGCCTGCACCCGCCATGCCGCGTGCACTGGCCGCTCGGCGGTGATGATTTCCTTCAGCCGTCCCGTCCTATCCTCCCAGCCGATTTTCCGGCCAGCAAGCCTATAAATTCAAGCCTCTTCCGATCGTTTGAAACTCCCAGCAGATTTCTGCATTTCTTCCCTCTCTAATCTCTGTTTAAATTCCATCCGAGAGACCTGCTGAGCTTCTGTTTTTCAGTAACAGTAAGCTAAGTGGGAGATTTTCCAAACACCCGAATTTCAGACCAGGAACCGGGACAAAGGTATCCATTGCATTCCTTTTTAAATTCTAACCGATTTAGAATCAAACAAAACCGATTTTGACCCTGTTTTGATGGAGAAAAACCTGTTTTAAGTTTTAAGAAAAACCATGGGTTTCATGTACCCGTGAGCTTTCACTGTTAAAATCAGTTGACCCTTTGAGCTTTTGAGCTCCAAACCAATCCCTGTGTAAAGAGGACTCCCAGAGGAGTCCATCAAACCAGACCGATGTGAAAAACGAATCCGGGAAACCCTCCCTTTCTGGAATCGCATTTCACCCTGTTTCCGCCGTCACTGTTTGCTGGTGCAGACAGTTGAGGAAGACGACTCTCGGAAGGTCCGAGAGCCGTTCTTCGGAAGGTCCGAACCTTCGGACGGCCTGACCCTTCGGACGCACCGAGCCGAGCTCGGAAGGACCGAGCCCAGTTCGGAAGGACAGTCAGCCTTCGGACGTTCCGAGCTTCAACCCGAAGCCCAGACCGCCCGAGGCGAGCCAGACCCTTTTCGGAAGGACCGAGCCAGCTCGGAAGGACCGAGCCAGCCCGGAAGATCCGAACACCTTCGGAAGGTCCGATCCCAGTCTTCGGACGTTCCGAGATCTGCAGACCCATTGAGACTCGTTGTTTTCTGTTTTTCTGTTTCGGATGGACTTCGGAAGGTCCAGACCCAGTCTTCGGACGATCCTGAAGTCAGGCCTCAAGATCCGAGGCCAGTAACCCAGTTCTGAGTGGTTCGGATGATCCGAAGCCACAACCCAAGTTCCGAAGTGATGTTCCGAGGGACCCGTTTTTGAAAATAATAAAATACTGTTGATTACTGTTTTAATATTTATTGTTTATTGTGTCGCTTGTATATGATGATTTATACCCCCCCTGTTAATTAAAATTGTACTAACCCATTTTCCTCTTATTATTTATAGTCTAAATACTATTGTATACGCTTTCAGTCCGATACTAGTCGGGAACTGAGTGATTCACTTTCACGCCGGCACTATAGTCGGGCACTGGGTGACCTCGAGGCCTACTCAAAATGTCAGCTCTGGTCCTATCCAGAAGACAACCGAGAAGTGACCCGAGGATCTAGACCTTACTCAATAAGTCAATCTGGTCAATGCCCAGAAGACAATATGAGTTTGGACTGAGCCCCTTATGTTTATTATATTATTATCTTGTGGATAAATTAAAAAGGGATAGAAACCAAGTAGGAGACTCATTCCATTAAACCCAGATATTTTGTGGGAAAATATATGATTTCCAAATTCTACGTATATGTACGTATTTGTTATGTATATTGATTGAGCACTTGTATGTTGTTTGAACAGAGACCGCGAAACCACACAATCACGGTGAGGGAACTTAACTCTGCAGATTTTGTAAATAGATGTTATATTGAGCAATGAGTGGTCTCGGTTTTGATGAACCCACTCATGTGCCTATACATGGTGCACTATGGTAAGAGTGCTGTGATGATTATGGGATTACGGTGTTGACCGTATGTGTATGTAAAACTGCTTCCACGTACCTGGGCTATTGAGCCAAAATCGGCCGTATAAGAGATGGTTTATGTCTACTGGACCATGGGCGGACCATGCTGTCGTCAGTTGCTGACTTGAGGGTGTCAGTATCGGCTACGTTTAAGAGCCGGAGATGTACTTGTAAGGATGTATTTTGACCGTGTCGGGACTTAATACTGGTCTCAGTGTAGTCGGCAGGCGTTACGGTGGATAATGGCAGTGACTGATAGATGATGACTTTATTATTTTATTTGAGATTATGCTTACTATTATCAAGCATGTGATATTGAACTGTCGTTAACCTGTTTTTACTATTTGCTTAATGTGCATTGTTAATTATCCTTCACTGGGCTAGTTAGCTCACACCACTCACCTTTCAGGCAATGAACCCGAGGAGGAGGACCCTCTCTTTCAGGCTTAGGGCGTTTGAGCTAAAACAGTGTTTTGGGATTCCCCTGGAGCGGAATGCCCCGATCTCTTTCTGTTGGTTCTTGGAACCGTTGTTTTTGCATTAAGTACCGGATGTGGTACTTAATTTGTGTTTGACTTTTGTAATCGGCTATGTTGCCATTTGAGACGATGTTATGGATTGATTAATCAATGATAAATATCGGTTTGATCATATTATGAATGGATGTTGTTGCTATGTATCGCTTTGTCTAGGGGGCAAACATATGGTACATGTTTGAGTCCACTTAACGGGCTGATGTGTAACCGCTGGGCCTAACTGTTGATCCGGCCCAATAAGAGTGCTTGTGATTCTGTTTATCTTCCAAAAAAAAAAAAAATCAGTCGCGTTCCGGGCCCACTGGTCGGGTCGGGGCGTGACATGATAGACCTCTAAAGGAGATGTTTCCTAGATTTTACCAAATTTTGAGGTACAAAATGCCCTAGTACAAGATTGCTATCAGATTGAAGATTGTAACATCTCTTGGAATTTGGACTTACAGACATGAACTTAGATCATTCAAGACAAGGAGTCAGGAGGATATTTTAATCCAATTGGGGGAATTCCCTATATCCCTAGGTGTAGAGGATGAACTTGTTTGGACGAGAAATTCTTCGGGCTCATACTCAGTGAAGTCAATGGTGGACTTATTCTTAGGACAATAGTATTATGCAAATCCCACTTCTAGGCTAGCTTTGAATGGGTTGGCTCTTCCTAGGGTCCAAACCTTCGTGTGGTGCTCCCTGAAGAGAAGATACTAACTAGAGTGGACCTTAAGATGAGGGGCTTGTTGAGGAATGGGGAGGATCGTAGTTGCCTCTTGTGCAATCATCCAGAGGAGGATATGATCATCTCTTAGTTAGTTGTCCTATAGCAAGGAGCCACTAGTCAAATTTTGTAACTCTCTTTGAAGTCTCTTGGGTCCTAGGGTCAACCTGCGTAGGGATGTTGGAGTCGTGGGTGTTGTCCAAACTCAACCCTAGGTTGAAGGCAGCTTGGTACATAGTTCCAGCTGCAGTTCTTTGGACCCTGTGGAAAGAGGGAAACTCGATTTTTTTGAAGGTAAGTCAAGTGGGGTTAATAAAATTTTCTAGAAGGCTAAGTGGAGGGTATGTGTGTGGCTCCTTGCGGAGAAAGATTTTAAAGGGCTCAAACAAACAGATTTTTTGACATCGTGGAGTGGTTGTACGAGTGGAGTCATAGGCCATCCAAAGACAATCGCTACCTGGACGACTCCACCACGTGATATCATAAAACTTAATGTCGACAGAGCCATTAGGGGTGCTTAGAGATCATAGGGAGGAAACTTCACTGGTTTTCACAGAGAGGGCAGAGATTAGGGATTCAAATGAGGCAGAATTATTTAGCATTAGGAGGGCGTTGACTATCTAGAAGGCCTATGGGCATAGCCCACTTGTTATAGAAGGGGACTCAACAAATGCAATTAAATGGGCTAAGAAACTCAAACATCCCACGTGGAAACTGATTACCATAGCTAGAGAGATAAGGGATTTATTCTCGAGAATGGACGTTTCTTTTGTACAAGTGAGTCATACAGCTAATTGGGTTACAACCTTCTTTGCTAAATTTGAAATCAACAACTCAGATTCATGGTCTTTTTTTAGCAAGGTAGGACTCGATTAAGACTTTTTTGTATTCCTCTTGTGGGGATATTCTTAGAGAAGTTTGTTTTGATCTTTGTGGTCGGTCTAGATCTTATAGATCTTTATCATGTGATGTAAATCCTCTTATTCACTCATGAATGTAACATCATCTATTTGTATATTTTTTTGTTGGCTAACGCATTGTTCCATAAAGTCTTGCAATTCTAATAATTATTTGATAAAGTTATCCCGGTAAATGATTTGTGACTCTCCTAACACATAAAACTCCACTAGTTTGTCTATTTTTCACCCACCTTATTCTCATTTTATTAGCTATATCTAAATCCAATCATTTAAGAGATTTTATCATAGAACTCAATTATCTAAACTTATAACAATGTGTTAATAAGTCATTTTCAATTTTAAATGACTTTGCTCTATCTTCTATTCCACTAAAATTGAACTTTGTGTATTTTATTTTAATTCTATCAATTTTTAGACCATTGATCTTGGACATTCATATTTACCATTCATTAGTAGAGTGTGAGATGGACTCTTATGAATTCTTGGTGTCATAGACTTTCATGAAATAACTCAATTTTGTAAGCTATGGACTCTCATTAAATAATTCATTTCTGTAGCATTTGATTGATTGGCTTAGATATGGATTCAGTATCACAACGGATAGGCTTTAATGAATACAATAAAATGATTAGCAACTATGAGTGTTGTGTATCTTCACTTGTAAGTCTTAAGTCTTTTCCAACACACAATTGATGTGAGACTTAACAAAGGTCTTCATAACTTAGGCTATTTTTTATCCCAATTAGTTAAAAGGGTGACTTGAACTATTTGAATAAACCGATGGAGCCCATCAAGCTTTTCGTTAGCCATGTTTTTATGTACACGGTCTATTTTTTTTTTCAAATTATTATAAAATTTATTGTCTAAATTAAAAATTTAACTTGATATAAATTTGTAGATAATTATTGAAAGCAAATTAAATATAACGATCTTAAGAGTGCTGGTAATACCTATAATTCTTTTTCCCACAATGTGATTATAAAAGTAATTCCTCTAAAAAGGTCCATGCAATGTTGAAACCTTCGTATTATAAAAATAATAATTAAATTAAATTATTTATATCATAGTTTGGATAGCGATCCTCCCTCGGGAGTTTTGTGTAACCCGACACGGGTTTTACTGTATTGTTTATTTTGCCCTTTGAACTGGCTCGCTAAATCCTTCGAATTCAGCGAGCGACATAAATTGATTCACTGACCGGTTCGCCGAATCACTGGCCAGATCACTTATCGGTTCATTGAAATTTATTTAAGTGAGATTGTTTTGTCGTAGAGACAGCAAATCGGATTACTAAATTTTTTTTAAATAATTTTGTATGACAATGGAAAGGTAAAATGAACAATATCTTAAATTTCGTATCTGTTTATACAAAATGCCATGGGAGTACAGCCTTTTCAATTCTAACTTACAACAGGATTTTAATTAATATCAAAGACTGGAATTTTAGACATTGGAGTTTCATTTGTAATTTTGTAAATGTAAATGGGCCCATTTGGAGAGGTGTGGGGCCCATTTTGATGATTCGTAACAAAACCAAACAAAACAAACCCATTTCGCATCGTCTCTCTTTCTTGCTTTCTCAGAGAGCGAGAGCGAGAGAGAGAGAGCCTTGATTTCTACCAATTTTCTCAAATCTTCTTTTTCTCTCTCGATTTGTAGATCGGCTTTCCCAGTGTCGGGATTTAATTTTATTTGGAGTGGTTCTGTCTTGATTCTTGTAGCGATCTCATGGATTTCCGTCTTGTCATTTCAGGTAATCTTCTTCATTTTTTTTTTTTCCTTCCTTGCTGCGTCTCATTTGCACTAATGCTAATAGATGGGATTTGGGGTTTGGATTTTTCGTCTTTTTGTTTTTGAAATGTTCTTTATCTAGCAATTTTTGATGGCTTCTTCGCCTTTTGTGATGATTTTGTTGAAATAGTGGGTGTGGTTTGGAGAAACAAGTAAAATAGCTTTCGCACTTAATGCCTTTTATGATATTCACATTTTGGAAATCCGTGGTGGGTTTTTGGGGTTGTATCCAAATGCACTTTTGGTAATTGGCTATTATTATTATCATTGAAATCGACTATTATGGTAGTAGTTAGTTTTATTTCAAGGACATGCATATGAAGGAAGCTGATTCAAAAGGAACACGAAAGGCAACACCAAGCAGTCTGAGTCGTGCATTTGGTCATATCTGATACATAGATTTGAGTTGGGAGGTGGCCGACTATGGTTGAGAGTTGACTGGTACTGGCTGTTCCAATCAACTCCCGTCCAACTCGGCTTAGTTGACATGGACTCAACTAGTAATCAGTTTTGTCCAAGTTTGGACCAATTTCAACATATAAAACCCTTGCTAAATCAAATATAGCAAGACACAGAATATGCTAGTCATAAAACTTATCATGCTAAGCCCACACAGGTGTAGTTTAGTTGGCTTTTCTAGACATAGGCTAGAGGTCTTGGGCCCTAAAGTTACCTGTTACACGAGGCTTGTGGGAGATTTTGTGTATCCATGAGATTAGTCTCGCCTTCAACCTTGGGTGGGATACCCATGATATTCAAATAAAAAAAACCATCACGTTAAAGAAATTGAGACTTCCTAAAGAGTTGCACACAATACCTTTCTTCTCTTAAAATCTAATTAAAATATTAATATGTTTGTCAATTAATTGTTTAGAGCAAAACTGGTACATTTTTTTTTATTACTGTTATTTGTAAACCTTTTTCATTTAAACTATAGTGTTGTGGCCCCTGTCCTTTTTTCATTTTTCTGAGTCTGACATCTCACACTTGTGTTGGACTTTGACACTGTACCCATGCAACTTAGATTGTACCACCCTCAATGATAGATTTTTTTGGGAAATGGCCAGAAATGCAATTGAGGTGGTAGATATCATGAAGGATAAGGTGACTGTGTATTTTAGTAATTCCTATCTCCAAGGGCATCCGTGTGTCAAATGTAAAGAGATTGTGGTTTGATGGGTCCAACTTCTACCAGTAAACAACTGGTAGGTGTTGTATTGGAAGCTTTCTCTTGTTGAAATATTGAAGCTTTATTATGATGGTAGCTCCATGGTTGGTCTGAAGAAAGTAGGCTTCGGGGGTCGTATTTGTAGTACTTAGTTAGTTGAGGTCCTTTCTTATGTTAGACCTTTGTTTGATGGCCATGCTAATGGGGTACAGCTCCACACCCAATGGTTTGGCCTCAAGGTGTTTGAGTAGTATGGCTCAAGTGGAATTTGGTGGAGGGAGACTCTTTTGTGGTGGCCGCTGTTCATTCTATTGGTAGTAGTCATCATACTAGTACCTACCTCTATGTGATTGGAACTGCCGGATAATATGGGTCATCGATTTTGTAGTCTGATTGGTTCCTGGTTCGTATTGATTGATATTTTAAACTATGCTAGTGACTTAATGGTCTAAAGGTGCGATTTGTCCATGTCATTTGTTAGACAAGGTGGAGGAAGTGAGACAAGTGATAAAACAGAAGGCATTTTGAGGTGTGATCAACAAATCAGAAAGTTGAAACATTTGTTAAAGAGGGTGCAAGATTAGATTAGACTATGAATAGGCCTTGAGCTATTGGGCCTAATGGGTAGCTGTCGGCATTTTTGGTCTAAGCTCTTTTTATTGAATCATCCTTGGTTGCTTTTCTAATTGATGTTACTAAAATCATAGACATTTCAACCCAAGAGGGGGTTGGCCTGACGGTCAAGAAGCTCCCCTCATGAAGGGAGGTCTTGAGTTCGATTCACGCTCAACACCCCTTTGTGCCACTCTCTGTAGTTGCTTACCCGGTGTGTGTTGGAAGGTTTGCACATGCCCCAAGGACTAGGGGTTAAAATGTCCCTTGTCCAAATACAGGTACCTCCAGACACCTTGGTCATAAAAAAAAATCATAGATATTTCACAAAAAAGGTACTTGAACAAAGATGTTGCACTTTCAATTTCTTCCTCCTTTTCGAGAGAGGGGCAATGTTCATGCACTTTTTTTGTATTGTTTCCCTTAACATTTTGTCTCTCCTAATATGTTTCATTATGTTTTGATATTTGAGATCTTGAATCGAAAGCCTTTATTGGATCAACAATGAACGATTACCAACTCTGTCAGAGGCTCTAGTCAATTATGTTGATATCATCTAGTATAAAAAAGAAATATATTTTACCTCTTGATGCTCAAACTTTTGAAGGCAAAAAAAAAGCACTAGATTAGTGAGATTGTTTGTTCAACCACACTAGCATGTTGGTTCCTCAAAAATATTTATTTTTTGACATATTCTTTTAATAGAATGATTTGTTTACTTAGGGGCCAAGACAGTTATTGAGTTGCCTTTCTTATATATATATATATATATTTCATGGTAAAGAAAATTATTCTTGATTTCAGGGAAGTTATTATCTTGCTCATTCTGATATTTGTTGATAAGAAAGTTCAACTTCGTCCCAATGGTTTGTGGACTTGGGAAAGGGCGAATGGCAACCTTGGCCAGGCTTCTTGCATCAGGAAATTATCCTATAGCAACAACAGGTAAGTAAGTTTTGTGGAGCCTAAAATTGAGTCTTGATGGTAAACTCAATCAACATAATAATAATAATAATAATAATAATTTATTATTGTTATTATTATTATTATTTTTGGTTGAGAAGTTGTTTTGATATTTATCTTTTGAAGCAATAAGGAAAGAGAATTTTATTACTAAAATAAGTATGTGTACAAAGAACCTTGAGGGGTTGGCTTGGTGGTCCAAACCCGCCCTTGTTTGCGGGAAGTCTTGGGATCAAGTTCCCCTCAACACAAAAAGGGGTCACTCCCCGTTGTTCTGTACCCAGCGTGTGCGAATTGAGAGGTTTACACATGCCCTAAAGATTAGTCATGTAAGATGCCTGGATACCTTGGTCTTAAAAAAAAGGTACGTGTACAAAGAAACAAAAAAAAAACTATACAACCGCAAAAACTATACATCATAAAAAACTAACCAACAGAAGGGTCATTTCTCTCCACTCCCACTGTTGCCAAAACATCAGCCACCCATTTGACGATATTTGTATACATGGTTAAAATATAAGAAATCAAAAAACACATATGAATTAGCCATTTTAAAAAGGGATAGCACCCAACGGTTCCAAACCCATTTTTATTCAATTTGTTCTTCTCCAACCCTTAACCCATTTGTATTCCATGTTCTAGTTAGAAGAAATCATAGTAGTCAAAGGACAGGGCACATTCAAAGCTCCATGGAGTCCTGGAGCTTGAAGTGCAAAGCGCATGTTTAGGTGCGAGTTCAATTATGCTAGGTGCACTAATTTAAATACTACAAGACTTATGTGTAGATTCATGGATTATACCCTCATTACAACAATTTAACAAAATACAAACAATAATCATTCAATAAATAAATAAATAAATATTGGCAATTAAGCTTCCAAGCACATATTACATATGTGAACACGTATATCATTGAACAGTTAGAATTCTTTGTTAAATATCACTAACAATTGATTCATTTTAACTGTAATATTTATTAGCTACTCAAAACTTTTAAAAATAGGCTTATTAAAAAAATACGTTTTAAAAGAACTGGGTGAGCCTTGAGCACAAAAAGCGCTAGGTTAGGTGCAAAATGGGTTTGGAGCTTAAGTGAGGGCTTAAACGCAATTGAAGCACATTTTGACTACTATGGAAGAAATGCACATTAGCTATGTGCTAGAAGTCTTTGCACTGTTTTATTTGAGCTTCCTCACCTCTTAATTGTGAACCATTGAAGTTGATGACGTCTTCTAATGTTTTGATTAAAAATGTTAAGGAGAAGGGTGGGGGAAAAGAAAGAGGAATAAGTGAAAAGGTTGAGTTGGGAAGGCTTTAGTGCATTGGTTGCTAGCTCAATTATTAGATGTGGCCAGGAAATTTCCTCAATTTATTGTTTTGGTAGGGAGCAAATGGTTCTCATCCTTTATTTCTCCCCTTGAAAGTTATTTTTATATACTTTTATTGGAATTTGGTTCCTTTTGTTTATGTCACATTTTTTTTTAAATGTATAGGCTTTGATTCCTTCACATCTAAAAAAAATTGTAGTGCACATATATCCACATTTATAAAACAAATCTCCCCTAAGAACAATTCTCATGACACTTTCATGCAAACTTTGGTTAAAATAATGGGTTTTTTGTTCTAAAAAGTTTCAAAACATTAAATCCGATTACGGTTTTTAAAAAATTTCAAAACCCCAAATCTGATATAATTTCAAAAAATAGATAATGGGTTTTTGGTTTTAAAATTTTTCAAAACTCGAAATCTGATTTAATTTCAAAAAATAAATAATGGGTTTTCAGTTTTAATTTTTTTGAAAGATTCATTTTTAAATTTTTTTAAAACCCCAAATCTGATTTAATTTCAAAAACTAGAAAATGGGTTTTAGTTAAAAAAAAAAATCAAAACCCAAAATCTTACTTCAAAAAACAGAAAATGGGTTTTCGGTTTGAAAAAAATTCAGAATCCCAAATCTGATTTAATTTCAATAAAACCTGAAAAGTGGGTTTTTGGTTTATTTTATTTTTTCGTTTTGAGAGCTAAAAAGTGATTTTTTTAACCAAAAACCCTGAAAGATTTGATTCAGTTTTAAAAATGATAAACTGAAATCCATTTCAGTTAGGTTTTAAAAAAATGAAAATCCTATTCCCCTTTTCATCTTGGAGGTGAAATTAAAAATAGCTTCAAAAAAAATAAAAAACCTTGAGCAAATCATCTAATGTCGAAAACCAGTTTCTGGCCATCCATACAACATTTATTCGGTTCTAGGGTTCCTTCAGAGAGAGAGAGAGAGAGAGAGAGAGAGAATGATAAACTGAAATCCTTTTCAATTAGGTTTTAAAAAAATGAAGATCCTATTCCCATTTATTTTCTCGGAGGTGAAATTAAAAAAAGCTTCAAAAAAAAAAAAAAAAAAAAACTCGTGAGCAAATCATCTAAAGTCGAAAAACAGTTTGTGGCCGTCCATATAGCATTTATTCGGTTATAGGGGTTCAGAGAGAGAGGAGGTGAGACCATTGTGGGTCTTAGAAACTTTTTTTTTTCAAAGTGGTTTCTCAAAACAATCCACCATCCTTTGAGTTGAATGGTTTGTTGGGTTTTAATCCTTTTTTAATCTTCATTAAAAAAAATGAAGATCCTATTCCCTTTTATTATCTCGGAGGTGAAATTAAAAAAAGCTTCAATAAAAAAAAAACTCGTGAGCAAATCATCTAATGTCGAAAAACAGTTTGTTGCCGTCCATATAGCATTTATTCGGTTATAGGGGTTCAGAGAGAGGAAGTGAGACCATTGGGTCTTAGAAACTTTTTTTGTTCTTCTCTGTTTTTTTTTTCAAAGTGGTTTCTCAAAACAATCCACCATCCTTTGAGTTGAATGGTTTGTTGGGGTTCCCCTGTCACTTGTGCATACGCGAGCTTGCATGGGTTATACCCATATATTTAACTTCCAATGTATTTTATATATGCCAAAATTTTATATTGAGTCAAGTCCATTGAGCTTTGAACTATACTTGAAACTTGCTTGGTTGTCAAGGTAAACTGACTTTGCTGACTTGTATAAGAAAACGGAAGATATTAAATAAATTAGGTGTAAAAGTAAATCATCCAACCTTGAGGAATTTTTTTTTTTTTTTTTGTATTTGAGCCTAAGTGGGTGTCTTCTACTCCTTTTCTCATTATCTCTGCAGACATCTTTGCATAATCTTGGCTCCCTTTTGATCAATTGAACTGTGTGATTTCTAGATCATCATGATCTTTCATTGCTCTTGTTAGATATTCATTTGATGAAACTGTACAAAGTCCAAATTGGCATGATTGGACTATGTGAAGTCTAGATTGACATGATCGGACTGCCTGAAATCTATATCATGATATCTTATAAATCTCTTTAGATATTCATTGGATTCCGTTGGATAAGGGCCAATCTTCATTTGCAGAGACCTAGTTCATATTGATCATGTTTATTTAATTATTTGATGCATTTTTATACATCAACAGTCATCATCCTTATTACTGTGAAAACCATTTATCCCATTTATGTGGGATCACATGTTTAGTTCCACTTCTCTTGTCAACCCTATCACAAAAAATGTTTTTTTTTGTCATCTCACAATTTCTTGTGTCCTTTCTTATCACTTCAATCCTAGTCTTTAGTGGCCCCCTTTTTCTCCATGTATCTTCCACTACGATCCTTTGATTTTTCATGCTGTGGTTGTTTTTGGTCTTTAAAGCATGTGTTCAAACCATCTAAATGGCATTACCTCATCCTTCTTCTATTGAAGGAACCATAAAGCTGACTTATGCACTCATTTGTATTTCTTTTATTGTTGTTCCATGTTTCCATCTGACATGTGCTTTTTTTTTTGAAATAAAAAATCATCTGAACCATCACTATTACTTTATTTGCTTGTCTTTCTCTATTGTTGGTCTAACTACTTTGTTATTAAAACACTTCTTTATTGACATGGCACTCTTTTGTCACATGTCAGGACTAGCTTGTCTATAGTCTCTATGCTCATCCTATTATCTATTTCCGAATCAGATCCTCCGTTCAGATTTACAATTGGACCCAAGTATTGAAATTTATCACAACATGGTCACAGGCCATCTTCAATTTTTATTAGTTTATCCTCGTTACTCAAATCCATTAAACTTCATCCACAATGTCAAACCATTTGCCTCAAAAATCATTTCTCCACAATGTCAATTTTCTAATGCCTTGTAAGCGTGGTGCATGAAACTTAACAAATCGAAAGGAATTACTTATGAGTTGAATAGGAAGATATTAGGTAGTTCCACTTTGTGGATTGGGTGCTAGTCTGCAAGCCCATGTAGGAGGTGGTTTAGGGCTTTAGGCTTTTTGCCTATTAAGGTCAATTCATCTTTGCTTGGGAAATGGTCATGGAGACTTGGTCAAATTGGGAATGCCCTGTAGAAGACTGGAAAGATGTTTGAATTAAGAAATATTGCTTGAATGGAGCACAATTTGAATGAGTGCTCATTATTGCAGTCATAAAGGTTATAGTTTCAAGTCATTTGGGTATGAAATGGGCAATCATTATTATCATCAAAGCCACTTATCCCAACTTTGTGGGGTTGGTAATCATAATTAGATTTGACAAATTGTTTCCTGTGTGTTGACTGCCTTCGTTACACCCATATGACTCAAACCTACAACCTTTAAATGATTGCAACAATGAGCACTTACCAACCTACAACCTCATCCCCCTCCATTTGTTGTTGTTAAGTTGTCTATGACTAAAACAAATCAATAAGGGCTTAGAGTGGATCCTTGGTTAAGCCCAACTCCAATTGGGTGCTGTTTTGTGTCTCCAAATGCTTATTGTTTTGGTGTTTCCATCTTGTGCATGTCCATATAATCTTGACGTATCCATTTGGAATACATTTCCTCTTTTGCATTTGCCAATTTAATTGCATTAACTTCCTATTATGTGCTTTCTCCAAAGAAATTAACTACCTAGCATAAAAGGCGAGAGTTTCCCTGAAATACTATATTCTTGTCTTCAGCTTTTCTCTACTATCATCTCCCAAAGTGTTTTAGTATTTCTGATGAGTTAATAACTGGCACAATTTTGAATTTCACTTTATTCTTACAAAAGAGAACCACAATGCACTTTTGACATTCTTCTTCTCCTTCTCCTTCTTCTAGTTAGACACTCTTGGTAACAACTTACCACAGTTTCACCTAGTGAAACCCTTTCTTCTATTGGGATATCATATGGTCCTAAACTCCTAATGCTTTGATTTTCTTCTTCTTAGCTAAAGGAAACCTTTCTTTTTTCGATATTTTGTTAATCATCCTGTTTATATTCTGACAAGACGCATGAGTAAAATATAAGGGCCTAAAACATGACTAACCAAGGATTTTTTTTTTTTTTTTTTTTTGTGTTTTTCATTTATTCATACAAGTACTTGTCTTGATTTACTTGTTTGGTTATGTTTAAATATTTGATTTCACTGAAACATGCACTTAACCTTTCAGTAGACACATTCTTATAAATCTAGACTTCACATGTGGAAAAAAGATCTAGACTTTACATTTCAAAAAAAAAAGATTATTTTTTTATATATTTTGAGCCTGTTGGTTTTTTGGCAATTCTGGTGGGCCTGATGGCACTGTTTCATATGTTCTGACTGGACAGAGGAACTATGAATCTGTCACAAATGGCGTACTTCTGTCATATTTGTTTTCAGGTCATTTGGTAATTGGTGCCTCTTCTCTTGGTCTCTTTGGCAGAGGAAGCAAACAATGATATGTTGGCTACTCAATCCATCCATAGAGAGTTGCATGATGCAGATGAGGCAAATTTGCTAGAAGAAGAAGGTAGCTTCAATAATTCTTTTTAAAATTATTTCTTTGGATTAGGATATAGGCTTATTCAGGTTTTGTATTCTTACTGGAACTTTTTTTTGAATGATCTTATTGGACATTTTATGGTGTTTTTAAGATGGTTATTGAATTTTGCTTTTTAAGTGTTCTCCTTTATGATAAATGATTTTATTTTACTATTAATAGGGTGAAAAGGTAAGTTGTAGCATAAAACCCAATGATACTAGAAAAGGTAATGTGCATTGGGGAAAATTAGGTGTCAACTGCATAGTATATGTTGGAAGTGGCAAAATTGACATTCTTGTTCAGTGGGAGCAGAGACTGGGGTTAGTGCTGTTGGATTCTTTTTATGGCTTCTAAGGTTTATAGAAAGTACTGCAAGAAGTGGATTACTCAGTCTATATTTATGTCATATGAAGAGGGGAGGATATAAAGCTATTCTGAGTATGTTCTCTCAATTTTTATAAGCAGAAATTAACTGCATGATTTACTGGTCACAGATGGAAAGGTTTTATTATATACTGATGACAGCTAGTAGAGGATGTAAAGCTATTCTGAGTATGTTCTCTCAATTTTTATAAGCAGAAATTAACTGCATGATTTACTGGTCACAGAAGGAAGGTTTTATTATTTACTGATGACAGCTAGTACTGGGATACATTTTGATCATTCAAAGTGACTCCACATTCATAAATGTGAAAAAATAAAAATGAAGATTTTTCCCTATTAAGAAAGATGTAGAGGCTTCATTTTATTTATTTATTTATTTTAGGATGTTATATGATGGGTTGCAAATTGAAGTAGGAAATTCTGTCAGTGCATGTGAGTTGAAGATCCAGCATGGTATGCATATGTTTTAAGGGTGCTAAGAATTGTTTACTTATGAAACTAAAGGGCTTCTATTGTGGTGACTTTGATAGGTGTGAGTGGAAAAGTAGGACTTTGAAAGCCCATCCTAGATAGATGGGATAATGGCTTTGGTGATGATGGGGGTATATGTCTATTGTTGTGAATGTTTTAGATGTGGTTCTATATTTATTTGAATGCATAGCCTCTTATATTGTACAATGATTTTTGTAAAGAATTTCTTTTTTTAAAAATGAAAAAATTGCATTCGTTTCATCCTTTTCTAGTTTTCTCATTTTATGTTTTATTTTCCTCATATTTCCACTGTTTCCTATTTTCACCATGCTTGTCTGTGATATTAGATATTAGAAAGAGGATGGAATTCATAATCAAATGGAAGAACCAGCCTCCTTGTTTTGGGGAGGTCAACAATGATTGAATATCTATCAGGAATTTGGAACCCTTTAGAATCAGGGTTATTAGAAATAATAGAGCCTTTTGTTGGACTTGTTTCTTTTCTTCTTCTTCCCCTTCTCTCTCTTTGGTTGTGAGAAAGGATGCCAATTGGAGGTTTTGAAATTTCTTTTTGTTATTTAAACTGTTGTAGACAAGGTCTAAACTATTAGTGTTGCAGAAGACACTGGCTGACTTTATTATAAAACTGTCTTTTTCCCAATTTTATTTCTGAAAAAGCACACCAGCTGACCTTAAATTGACGTGCCTATTCTCAACTCTATTGGTATACTTGCTTCTGTTGCAGATATGCATGTATTTGACTGCAAACCATTGACCGATCCGTTGAATTTGGTAATGTTTTGCAAATTGTTTGTTAATTTCAAAATTAATTAAATGTTAATAGTAATATGAAACTTTTTAATATTTATGATGAAGGTTTGCTGCAATGCTTGTAAGAAACCAGTTAAAGCCAGTCAATTTGCTGCTCATGCAGGTTCACCATTCTCCTTTTTTATCATTTTCAGAAGGTTTTGTTGCATGTAGTTATTAATTTATTTTTGTTGTCATTGGTCTTTCCCAACTCATGTAGTTATTAATACCTTCCTGAAGTGGCACAAGAAATGAAGATCAAGTCCTCAAAGCCATTTCAACTCTCTGTCCACTCCTAACAACAAAAGTAGAAGTCTTTTTTGTTTCCATCTTTATCAATCTTCACTTTCTCCTTCACCACTTCTATCTCTAGTTTCCATTTTGATGTAGTCAAGAGTCCCTCCCTAGACTATTGACAAACATGAAGAATTGAGGATGAAGCAAAGGAAGAAATCTTGTGAGAATCCTTTCCCTTTCGTGAGAATGGCCAATGGGTGCCACCTGGACGCCCATAGATGGGTGGGTTTGAAAAGCCTTGGCTTGTATATGATGCCTATAAAATCCCATCTTGATTGAATAAAAGAAGCCAAGCTTTTTAAGACCCTCAAAATTTTATATTTATCTAACGGTGGAAATTCATTGAGTTAGATCAATGGGCTTTGAAAGTCAAATTGTGTATGGGTGCAATTTGTTGTGGGACCCACTTCAAGACATTAGATCATGTGGGACCCACATCTGTGTAGAGTTGACCAAATCATCTTATTCTGGAAAGTCAACTTAGTTTATAATGATTGATTTGTAATTGATGTAACTGATTACTCTTTTATTTTCTTCCTACATTTAGCCATCTTTATTGTCTCCCTGTTCATTATATATTCCTGTAATCTCATACAGTATAGACATTAAAAATACAAGACAATAATTCTTCTCCAATACTTTCTCTTCTTTTTTTTTTTTTTCTAGTTTATTTTCTATATGATATTAGCTAGAACGATTTTTTAGACGCTTTAAGGGAGATTTTTTTTTTTCCATTTTTACTGTTCTTCATCGGCATTCCTGTACATCGCTGGATTCCGGAGTCACCTTTGGCACTGATATTTGAAGACATCTGTAATGGAACTTCTCCTCTCTTCTTCCGAACGGGCTCTCTTCCCGCAGTTTACAGACTTCCTATTGTGTTACTGCTCTTCTGCAATGTTCTCGGACGTCTATTTCTTTTCTGGCAAGGCTTTCGCAGGTGGGACCCCCACTTTCCCCTGCCGTTTTTGCTATCTTTGTCGGCTTTTCTGGGCACCTTTCAATCAGCGACTGCTGCGTTCTACAAAACCCAATTTTGCTGTTTTTGCTACGATCGACTGGCTCTGTGGCTTGTTTGCCCCTTGTGTTCTTCCACTGGTTTCACCCTTGGCTCTCCTCTCTTGGCCTACAGTGGATCCAGTTTTCAGTACAAGGTGGGCCCCTGTTTTACTTGTTTTCTGGCACTACTTCAGTGACGACTGATATCCCACCTTTTGGGATTTTTTTGCTTTGATCTACGTCCGCTGTTGACAGATCGTGCTCCTACCTGGCGGTTGTATTTGCCCCTGGCTCACTTCCCTTTGCCTCTGGTTGCCCTCGGGTTCCGGTCAATGTGGGCCCCTTTTTCCTGGTTTTCCAAATTTGCTGCAGTACCGCCCAAAACTCCAGGTTTTTGGATTCTTTTCAGATCTCTGTGCATACAGTCTTTCTTACACCACGGGTCTCCAACACCATTGTTGCCCCTTGCTGTGCTTTCACTCCACAAGGCTTCCGCTTCATTTCAGTATTTGATGGGGCCCCTCTCTGACGTGTTCTTCCTCCTTCGTCGCTGCCTGCAGATCTCCTGGGTTCCTTTGGGCTTCTTCTTACTGCTATAGCATCATGGCATCTTCTTCTACATTTTCCCTTCCTCACATGGCTTCTTTTGACACTTGTCGTGACACTAGAGGTTCACGGAAGCAGAATATCCGTTTTTGCACATATTGCTAGATGCACAATCATTATGTTGATTCATGCTACAAGCTTCATAGCCGACCAAAGCATGCTACTCTCTCCGTTGCCCCTCCTGTTGCTCTTTCCTCAGATGTGGCTACTGACAGTGCCCTAGTGACAAGAAAGGACTTAAACCTATTACTGTAACAATTGGAGTGCCTTCAATCCTCCAAGGTCTCTACCTTTTTTATAGGGGCGCACCCTTTATCTATTTTGCACACGTCACTGTTAAGTGGTCAAAAGTACAATGAGCACCTACAACCTGAAAAAATTGCTTCGTCAATGATGAGATGAGCCTGTAGCACATCCGAAAATTGCTCATTGTTGCAACCATTAAGTTTACTGGTTTTAATCTTATAGGCATTAGATAGACAGTTGGCTCATGTAAACAATCTACCAAATCCAATTATAAGTGCCAATGCCAAACACTGTGGGATAAATGACTTTGATGATGATGATGAAATCCATTCACTTAATCTTTATTAGCATCTGAAAAAATTGTCCTTGGTGTGGTACAATCTAATGCTCTCTCTCTCTCTCTATATTTTTTCCTTTTCTTTTCCCAGTGACTTGTTTAGATTGTCAGAAACCTGCATTGTAGTTGTTTCTTAATTCTTGCATTGTTATTCCCACTTTCAATTCCCCAATATTTTAATAGATATGATGATGCATTAAAGTGGCATCTTCTATTCTTTACAGAGCGTTGTAGGACATTAAATTTTACTGAAGACATTGGCTTGGAGCTTGATGGTGGTACTGGGCATAAGAAGCCTCCTAGGAAGGGGAGAAATAAGTTACAAACAGCTTATGAAAGTATCTTTTTTAATTATTTTTTACATTGATGATTAGTTTCTTTTTTATTTATTCCTGGATGAGCCCTTAGTTGGAGCTTGTTATGAATGATTACATGAATGCTCATATGTTGGATGTAACAAGAACCATGAGTGACACACATGTGGAACTTAGTTCTCGTCTAAATAGAGGGTTCTTTATTTTTTATTTTAGTTCGAGATCAGTAATTTTCAATTGAATCTCCTTCCTAATTTGATTGGGCCCTATTTGTGATGGAAGTGGCACTACTTTGGTTCAAATCCCTAACATTTGTTACATCAAGATACAACTGTTGGAGAACAAGAAAGATCTGAGCCTGTAGATGGTGATGAGACTGCTGCTGAGTCACGTATGGATAACCAGACTGGACTGGCTTCTTCCCTCTCCAGAGAAGCAAAAAGTAATTTCTGTCATCCTTTTATTTGTTTTCCTCTGTGTTATTATTATTATGTTGTTGTTGTACTAAACTGTGTATACAATCTGTGGCACCAGATATAAATAGGAAAACTGAAGTGTAAAAATGCTCTTAAAAAGAAATGACACATTGCATGTGATAGGGATTAATGGCCCCATCATATAGAAGGAGACATGGATATTCCAGACGGGCGTAAAAGGTCCCATGATTAATGATAGCCACCTGATCCAAGGTAATTATTTTGTCATTCCATTTCACCCTAGATTAGAAGGAATAATGGAGGTGGCTTTTTGCTCGTGGGAAATCCAGAACCCCTCCTTATGTCTGGTTCTGCTAATTTGCCCCATCACGTGCCAAATGTCATTTTTATACTTCTGTTAAACTAGCAATGCATCTAATATAAATAATGCTACGAGTGTGGCTACAGGAAAGAGTTCAAGAAAACTTCTCTGCTTGAAAAGATGAGATTACCCCAAAGATGTTGGATTCAATTTAGACATACTACAATGTTTCGTATCTGTTTGTCATTGTAAATAATGTTGTGTCCAACATGATTCAGTGGATGGGCATCTACAAGCCTGTCTATAAACCCTCGCTTGACATAGTTTTACAGAATAAGCGGCCACTTACATCCTTTATGGTGTGTGCTCACATGTTACTCTCAATGGGATGTATAAGACTCAGTGAATTATTGTTGCTTCTCTGATCATCAAACATGCATTTTGGTATCTTCTTCTTTCTTCTTCTTCGAACATGTCTGAATTGGTTATTTTCCACCCACTGAAATTAGATTCTCTTTTTTATTACGTCTAAGTTGAATGTGCATTCATTTTATTTCTGTTTCTCCAGGAGTCTCAACATCCATAGATGGGACCTTTGTAACAGATGGTTCTGGAGTTGGCCCTGGAAGTGCAAACCACTCAATAGTTGTAGTGTTTCCTTCAGAAAAACGTACTAAGCTGTATGTCCACTTCACCTTAATGATTTTATTAATGCAATCTGCTTGAGACATGTTCTGAGTGCATGTCTGGATGTTTTTATTAACAACCTCTCCATGTTTTTTCCTGTTTGTGTTATCTCTTGCATCAAAATTAATGTGCTGTTGTGATAAGACACTTATTTTTGGCTCATAAGAGGTGTTGGGTATTGAAACAACATCTAGAATATTGTCTTTGTCCAAGTCAGTTGCATATTTGTTATGTTTTATTTGAAAGTTATCCAAGTGCTGGACAGGATCCTCTTAGGATGCTGTTGTGTCTAAAAGTTAATGTGAGTCCGGTTTTTTGGCATTGTAGGATAGCAGCTGAACCTTTGCCTGTAGCAGATTGTCCAGAAAAAATGTGTGGTGTAACAAAAGAAATGGGAACTAATTGTCGAGAGGCAGAAACATGTAAGGCTTACTTTATTCTGTAAAGTTCTTGTCCAGGCACCTTTTACAGTAATTGTAGTGGAAGTTAAGCTCCTTTTTTTTTAAAGGTAACTTCATTAATATCAAAAGGATGACACAGGCTAAAAAGAAACTAAAAAGGAGGACAGCAAAAGCCTAAAATCCGACATTATAAAATTTATTTACAATTTCCGTCGACAAAATCAACCCATGTGCCATTTCATCTGCAGCTGAGTTAGTGGAACGAGGTATCCAAGAGACCTTAAAGTCAAATGAAGCAATTGAGTGATGGATCCTCTCATTTTTATCTAAATAAATCCAAGGACATTAAAGATCCCAGTGCCCAACCAACTACAGCCTTCGGGTCTCCTTCAATAATACTCCCCTCAGCCCCTAATCCCCTCTCCCGGCCCCTGGCGCCCCCCCCCCCCCCCCCCCCCCCCCCCCCCCCCCCCCCCCCCCCCCCCCCCCCCCCCCCCACCCCCACCCCCTCTCTTTTTGTCCCTCCCTTTCACTTTCTCTCTCTTCCTGCTACTCCCACATCACTCATACAACTGTCATCAAAATTAATTAAGTTTGAGAATAACAGAGTCAGGAGGGGACCAAGAAGCATGCATCTTGGAGTCCACATGAGGCACAACTGAATCCACCATAGCCCAATCTCTGCAAATGTCCAAGATGCTTATTCCCCGGACCTTTTACAACCCCGTCAACCACCAAATAGCCCGAACCTTAATAACATCCAACAAACACAATACCGAAGATTCCTTTCCTTGAAAGAATCTCTTATTTCCTTCCAACCAAATCGACTATACAATACTGAAAACAGTCACATTCCAAAGAGTTATTCGGAAAGAACTTTCCACCACAAGCACCTTTTCATTTAACAAATCACACCACGCTTTTGGGATACAAAAAGCGACACACAACAATTGGAAAAAATGCGACCAAATCTGATATGAGAACCTACAATGAAGTAAAAGATGGTTCACTGACTTCGCATCAGACAGGCATAAAGGACACCCATTCACAATGAGCATTCTCCTTAATCTCAAATTATTGATCGTCAGAATCTTTTGTAAGCTGGCGAGCCAACCGAAAATCTCCACCTTGAAAGGTGGAACACCCTTCCAAATTTTAGGATTTACACAAGGAACCTCTGCAACACTCAACAACTTTTTACAAAAAGAGTTGACTAAAAAAATCCAATGAGGATCAATTTCCCAAAGACGTCTATTAGAGCCGCTTCCCACTACAAAAACTTTACTCAATAGATCCATTCTAGACAACCACCTTTCCGCCATCCAATCCTCCAATTCTCTGCGAACTTGGGGCTCCAAACTGTTGAAAGTAATATTGGAAAAGAAGGAAATAATAATGAAAAGAGAAGAAAGTATTGGGAGAGAGAAATCACGCTCCTTGAATGTATTGGAGAGTACAAGTATATATAAATTACAACGAGCCAATTACGATAGCTAAAAAGGAAAGAAATAAAAGAATAATCAATTACACTAAATTATATAGATTGCAATATTCTCTAAGTCAAATTTCCAAACTGGGATGATGTCTCACAACACAAACTACCTTGTTTTGAATAATGTCATAGCATTCCCTAATCTTAGCTTTTTTATCAGCAACTAGAGAGACATGGAACTTCTGAGCCAAAGAAGTGTCACACAACCATCTGTCTGTCCAGAAAAAAATTGCATCACCTATATATGCACAGAACCGAATGTGGCTGTCGAACACCAATGAAATTGAGCAAACACCTTTCCAAAAACCAGATGCCCTCCTTGGAGAATGAACAATCCTCCAACCAGATACATGCAACCGATACTTCCTACGGAGAATATCCTTCCATAAACCCTCAGAAGAATCCTCCAACCTCCATGACCACTTCCCAGAACTGCAATATTATTGACGGACCGACTGAATACCAACTCCCCTTTCTGCCATTGGCTTACAAACTTGGAGTTGTTTCTTTTGCATCTACTTACCTTGGGCTTCCATTATGGAAGGGTAAACCTCGTAAATCTTGTTGGGACAAGATCATTGACAAGATGGGGAGGAGGCTTTCGCTATGGAAGGGTAAGTAGTACTTTCCGATTGGCGGCAGGATTATTCTTATTAAGGTTGTTCTATGTATCCTCCCAGTATATTTCCTTAGTGTTTTTAAATGTCTAGTGGCTGTGATTAATAAGTTAGAAAGGAACAAAGGCACTTTTTGTGTAATGATGATAGGGAAAAAATGTACATTGAACTTGAATTGTCCCTATGGTGGTGGTGTCCTGGTGGTAGACTTTTTGGTTCTTTTAGCGACTCCCATCATTGAGCCGTCCCAATATTGATAGAAGTCCATTATCTTGGCTCCTATGAAGGCTTTTCCTGACAAGGGCCATGTGCATAACCTCCATTTGGATTTCTGGTATAATTTCTCAATCCTCTGCTCCTTATATTGAAGCACTCTGGCATTCCTCTCCTTCCAGATGGTCCACAAGATTGCTGCAGGGTATTGTATTCCAAGCCATTTTCCTTTTGGAATTAAGGCATGGGATGGACTATGAATGCATCACCCCAGTGCAGGTATTATCAAGTACCCACGGTATTCCCATGAGAATAAGAAAAAATTTCCACATATGAATCGGAATGGGGCATTTCAAGAAGAGATGGTCCTCATCTTCTTTTGCTTGGCTGCATAAGGGACATTGGACGTCATCATCTGAATTGAGTAGGCCTCTCCTTTTTAAGGTTGATCTAGTCAGGGTCTTTCCTTTTAGTACGCACCACACAAAGGCCTTTACTCTTGGAGGGGCTAGATTCTTCCATGCGAGTCCCAGGAGCAAGACATCGTTACTCAAGTGGCTTGCCCTCCCTACCATTGATCTAACCGAGAAGGCTCTAGAGGATTCCCCTGTCCAAATTGATTCATCCCTTGTGGTGATCTCATTGCAGTCATGACGTTCCATGCTTCCCTTTCAGAGGATCCTAATCCTCAGACGTTTTGCTTGCTTGACTACAATATGGCTCACGGTCGATATGAGCATCCCCCTCTACAGAAAACATCGACAACAACTAGTATCAACACACAATATCACCACCATAATCATCTTCCCTTGAAGGAAGCTAAAAAGATACACATTTGCTAATGAACTCACGATCGCACTGACTCCTCCACGGGTGCCGAAATGTCTGTTTGAGTTGTAAACACACACAAAAAAAAATATCGCAAAGCTTGTTTCTTTATATGTTTCTTAAGATAGTAGAATTATTCCTCTTGTTCACCAAAACTAGCTTTTAAATTGCCATCTTTCTCCATGTCTTTCAAATTCTACTTCCTCCTCATCCTGTTCTTCTTTTTCTTCCTATTTGCTCTCCTCCCCTTTTCCTCTCTCTCTCTCTCTCTCTCTCTCTCTCTCTCTCTCTCTCCCCTGCCCCTTCTCATCCCCTTTACCCCTTTTTTCTTTCTTTTCCCTTCAATCATAATTCCATGATAGAAGGGATTCTATTGCTCAATCTCATAATCCATCAAATTTCTTTTAAAAGAGAGAGCACCCATACCAACCCCTTTCCCACCAACAAATGGTATCAGAGCACGGTTCAATTCTCGGTTGCGGGTGTGTTTATGGACAGTGTCAGGGACGACTCTGGTCTTAAGGGGGGGGTGGATTGTAATACCCCTGTTTGTGGAGGAGTGTATGCAAGGAGAGAAAAGCGCCAGGGAGTGCTGGAATGTCCCATACCGCCAGTGAGAGTTGGAGTGCTGGGATATATAAGTTGGAATACTCCCTCCTTCTAGCACAAGGCCTTTTGGGAGCAACCTTAGGTTAGCTTGCCAATGCAAAGTCATGTGGGCCCCTGTGAACCGAAAGTGGATAATATTGTGCTGGCGGGACGAGGCGTTACATGGTATCTGTGAGGAAATTATTGCGGCTTCTAGTGGTGAATCTCCTGCCCCCAATTCTCTTACTTTCAAAGTTTTGAATGAGGATCAAGCAGTCTTTAGAGTATCTCTTTGAGGAGAAGGAGGTGAAAAATGCAGTTTGGCAGTTGGGTGAAGATAGAGCTCGGGGCCCGGATGGTTATCCTATGATCTTCTTTATATATTTTTGGGATTTGGTCCAGCTGGAGGTCTTAGCTTTTGTTCATGTGTTGTTTTGATAGGGGTATCATTTCCCAATATATTTTTTTTGAAAGGTAACTTCATTGATAAAAAAAAAAGGGGGGGAACACAACGAGGCTAAAGAACAATAGCCCAACAAGGGAATACAAAAGGCAACCCCCCAATTACATAATAGAATTAATGGACTCCGATTCCAATGATAGCCCCTGCTTGGCCATTGCATCTGCAGCTGAGTTAGCTGACCGAGGAACCCAAGCAATCTTAAAGTCAAAAGAGTCAATAGAATGACAAATCCTCTCAAATTTGTCTAGATAAAGCCAGAGACAAAGATCCCACCATCCAACCCACCACCACCATAGAGTCTCCTTCCACCAAGCTTCCTCGAACCCCTAACTTTTCCAGCTCCAAGATATCCCCTTCAAATTTCAAACAATCCGCCTCTATTACCATCCCATTAGGAAGTGGGCTAGCAAAAGATCTCAAGATATTCTCTAACTCATTGGTAATCACCCCACCATAACCAGCATAACCGATCTCACGCATATAACTACCATCAAAATTGAGCTTTAGAAGCCCAATTGGAGGAGGAGACGAAGGAACAAGAGTCCTTAGAATTACAGGACACCTTGAAGAATCCACCGAAGCCCACTCCTTGCAAACATCAGACACAGAGATACCTCAGATCTGGGTCGAACCAACCATCCACCAAGTTGCACAAAGCTTAATCAAATCTATAAGGTTGAAAAGAGAACCAACCGGTTCCTTGAAATATCCTGTGATTTTTTTCCAACCAAATAGACCAAACAATACTTAAGGTCGTCACTTTCCAAAGATTTCGCCAAAAGGAGCTCTTAGATAGCACAATGTCTTCATTAAATAAATCACACCAAGATTGAGGAAGACTATGAAACACCCAACAACTGCAAGAAATGCTTCTAAATGCTATTAGAGAGACTGCAATGAAGAAGCAAGTGATTCACCGATTCCTCATCAGACAAGGCACAAAGGACATGCATTAACAATGAACATCCTCCTTCTCAGATAGGCCTGTCTTTGCATAACCAACTTTTAAGACAAATTGCAGAGCTTGGATCTCGCCTACTTTAGATCATGTTTCTTCTCCCTTGACCTCTCAATGGGTCTAGGGCAAAGCATCAAGAAATTGACATGCTTATGATTCAGGACACTAAATAAGAGGTGATTTGTAAAAATGAAGTTGGTTTTTGTTTTCGGGGAAGGGGGGGTGCATTGGTTGTGTGCTTCCTTAGTGGGTGCTTGAGGTTCGTTTCCTTTTTATTTGGGTTGGTTTGAAATGAGACCTTGTGGAGGATAATGTTCAGTTTAGAATTGCTTTTGTTCGTTTGAAATGTGAGGCTTCAGGCTTTAGCACTTTATAGAGATGTGTATAGGCCAAATGAATATGCCAAAGACGTATTTTTTGGGAAGATTTAAATGGTTGCAAGAGTAATTCCTTTATCTTTTGGTGTATTGAGGAGATTTCAAATATGGTTAAATTTCCTCATGAAAAAGGGAATTGTTGCTCTTCTTGTAAAACTGGCAGAATTCTCAACTTCATTGAGGAGAACAAGCTTGTTGATATTTAGATGTTTGCGGGAAGATTTACTTGGTCTTCTTTAGAAGCACGTGGTGATGTTTCACCTAGATAGATTTTTCTCTCATCAATGGATAGATGCTTTTAAGGATGTTGAGCAGGTTAGGTTGCCGAAGAAGTTGTCAGTTCGTTTCCTGGTTCTTATAAACACTAATATGGTTAGTTGAGGGCCTTAACCTTTCATATTTAACAAATCATGCTTGGACGTTCCAGGTCTTATGGATCTGGTTAGGGAATGGTGGGGCCAATTTCAAGTTCAAAGTTAGGTTGGCTTGGTGCTCCATTTGAAGTTGCAATCATCAATAAAGAGGTGAAGAATACTTTCATTATACTGATCCACAAGAGGGAGGGGCCAAATGAGTTCTCACACTATTGACCTATCAACTTATTGGATGTATATACAAACTAGTCATTTCTGAGCTGTTGGCAAACAGACTTAGGTTGGTTCTCCTAAGCATCATTGGTGAGACTCAATGTGCCTTCATCAGTGATTGGCAAATCCTTGATGGTGTTCTCATAGCTAATGAATTAATCCACATGAAGAGGATGGTATTCTCTTAAAGGTTGATATGAAAGGGTTGTGATCATATTGAGTGGGCTTCAATTGATTTCTTACTCCATAAGAGGGGTTTTGTTGCTAAATGGAGATTGTGGATGAAGGTGAGTTTGCAGGATGCTTCGTATTTGGTTCTTATTGATGGTTACCCTTGCACTCCCTCTATCTCCTTTCTTTTTTCTTTTCACTTTGGTGGTTAAAGGCTTCTACAACTTAGTGTTGAAAGCTACATGGATTGGTGTGGTTAAGTGTCTGAGGGGGGAAGGGGTGATACTCCAATCACCCCATGAATTGGTTATTCCTAAACGAGTCATGCCATTATTATCTCCCATTTGCAATTTGTGGTGATCAGGAGGCATCAAGCTATAAAGGCCAAAAGTGTTTCTTGATATGGCTTTTGATGGGTTGTGAAAAATAAATATTGATGAAAGCTAGTTAGTCTTTTCATCTCCAAAGTAGCTATCCATAACACCATCCGGGGGTTTCACATCTATCATACGGATCTTGACTTTCACCACCTCCAATTTGTAGACAACACCATCATTTTTAGCAAGGCCTTTGAAGACTATTTGTTGAATCTCCAGCCCTTCTTAGGTGGTTTGAGCTTTCCTCTAGTCTTCGTATCAATCTCCAAAGGGCTAACTGGCATCTTGGGTTGCAAAATGGGCTCTCTCCTTTTCACATACTTTGGCCTTCGTTTTTGCATCAGGACTCCTTGTCAAGCCATGTTGAATCGGATTATTAAAAAGTTTCGAAAAGGCTTGCTTCTTGGGGAAAATAACTTTTGCTTGGTGGCCACATCACCCTGTTGAAGTTTGTCCTCTTTCCTCTCCTGATTTATTTCCTCTTGGTGTTCAAATGCCCCAAATCTATGAACTTTTTTTTTTTTGAAATGGTAACAAGCATATTATTAAAAAAAGAAAGGGAGTATGAAAGGAGTACAAAGGGATGGTATGAGAGACTTATTCCACAATACATCCTAAAACAATCCACAATATCTGCACTACACTGCAATACAAGTAAGAACCCATTAAAAGTAACAATTATTAAATATCAGCAACAATATCTTCTCTACACTCCTATTTTGGCAAGAAAATCGGCCAACCCATTATCAAACCTCCTGACATAACTGAAGGACAATATCACCTTGGAGCATTGATCCCTAATCTTTCTCACCTCCACAATCAACCTCCATGGTGGTATTTTCCTCCCACAAGCCCATCTGATTGCACTCATCAAATTCCTTTCAATAACCCCCATGTCTAGCCCATGGGAACAAAGTTCTCTTGATCCCTAACAACTAAGTGTCACTTGAATCCCTTGTACCCACTGATTCTAAGAAAATATAAAATCTTCTCACCTTTTTATTATGAAATACTCCCCCAATGCCAATTGACTTTTGTTTACCCCTCATTACGCCCCCAATATGTGATCAAAGCCATTGAGAAGATTGACCATGTTTTTTTAAGAGGTGATTTTGAATATTCTAAATGACCATCTGGTTGTGCGGATCAATGTGTTTTGGTACACCCTCTGGGTTTTTGGCATTAACCTATTATTGGCATCAATTTTGCCCTTTTTTCCAAATGGCTCTAGAAATTAGGCACTAGCAATAACAAGCTATGGAGACTCTGGTCATCCGAAAATATGATGTAGGTTATCTCGGTTGGATTGTGAAACGTCATCCTTGGAAAACCTCTAGCATGTGGTACTCCATCAGTGCTTGTGAACAAAATTCAAAGAGGGCATTTGACTTGTTGTGGGTAATGGTTTTTGCATCAGCTTTGGAATGATCTTTGGTGTGTTCCCTTTCCTCTTGCTACTAGGTTTCCTTCTTTGCATTGTCTTCCATTGGCTTCCAAGCCTCTACTACGAATTGCTTTGATCTCCACAGTGACAAGTGAGTTGGAGCATTCATTTTTTGTAGAAATTTCTCTAATGTTGAAATGGAGGTCTTCTCCAATGTCCTCCTGTTGAGTGGTGTTGACATTAGGGGGATTAAGGAAGACTCTAGGCTTTCAGTTCATCATCAGGTATTTTCTTAGTCAAGTCCAACTTTGAGTAGATTTGTCACAAAACTGATCATCCCACGGTGAACTTAGCCATTTGACACTTCAAGTGCTACCTCGTGTACTTGTCTTCAATTGGATTGCTAGCCTTGGTAAGATCTCGCGTGTCACAACTTTAGAAAAAAGGCATTGTATCATGGTCAATGCTTTCCTTCTCTCTCATTGTTGGGGATGTTGATCACTTGCTCCTTCATTGTTTTTATTTTTTAACCTCAAAGGTGTGGAATTTTGTCCTCCAACTTTTCAACTTGAACTGAGTAATGCTAAAATCCTTTGCAATCTATGTTCTTTCTTGGTGATCCTATGTTGCTATTCTCCGTACACTTGCCTTTTTTGCAATATTTTGGACCTTTTGGTGGGAAAAAGACAACCATGTTTTTGGGACAAATCTGAAGATTCTACCTCCATAGCTCTCTTTGTGCAAGCCAAGTGCTTCTCCTAGACTTCTACATTTATACCAAGTTACATGGGTACGAGCATGAGTGGCAATGTCCAACATGAGTATGAAGTGTTAGACACAACGGCTCCAAAAAAAATAGGACATGGGGACACGACACCATATTTAGATAAAATTAAATCAAAATTTTATTTTAAATAAAAATAAGGTAGAAAACACTTTTTAGAAAATTTTATACTAGTTTTACTCTAAATATTTACGTGACAAATATTTTGATATTCTAATTAGGATTTAGGAGGGGAAATGTATTTTAATATTTTAGTCATCTTAGAAAATAATGTTAGAAAGCACTAAAATAGTTCATAAAGAAAGGGTACAAGTGTCTAGAAGTGGTTGATATGGGTGCAAATGTCTACAGGGTACATCACAAATTTTGAAGTGTCCATGCAACGTAGTTTAAAGAGTTCCAAGGAATCCCAAAATGTACCTATTCTGAGCTTGGAGAGCATTGGCGTCAACTAATTGCATTTCAATTGTCTTTGTCCCATCATCCATCTCTTGTATTCTTACTTGTGGTGTCCTTGTTTCTTGTTGCAGGTTTATTTGGATGCTTTTCTAGCATCCTTTCCCTTGTAAACTTTTGATGTACTTTTTCTGCTTCTTATCAATTTATTTTATTACCACTTCGGGAAAAAAGAAAAAAGAAATAGAAGAGAAAACTATATGGTGAATTACAACCTTTCTGGTATGAGAGGATCCATAAAGAATTGCGAGGGGAAAATCACAAAATTTTCATGCTGTTTGGATTGGAAGATCAACCTATAAAATTTTAGAAATTAATGAAAGGCATGCTATTTATGTAGATTTTATATATCTTGTTCTTAATAATTGGAGTTGATGCAAAGCTAGTAGTCAAGGCACAAGGTGTAGTTGAGTGGTGAAGTGATCTTGGAGCCTAAGGCTAGAGTGCATGCCTAGAATGAGCGTAATTTTGTTTAGTGCCTTATTTAAAAAAATTGGAGTATGTGTATACTTTACAAAGTTGTGTCTTTTACAAATCAATATTAACAAAATACAATGTCATCTTAAACAATTGAAGAACTTTTTTTGGACATACGGGATCATTGGTTGGATGACTTTGTATTTTCTTTTCTTTTCATTGGGTTCATTACTCTTGAATCAATTTTTTTATCTTCTCCTTTTGGACCTTTTTTTTTTTTTTAATGAAAATTCATGTTACTACTCAAAAAAAAAACATTGAAGAACATAGGTAGTGGTGCTTCAAACATACTAAACAAATATATATATCGAAAGGTTATTAAACAATATTATTATGTATGGACAAGTATATTATACACCAAGTCACTGTACTAAAGTAGTGGTAGTAGTTTCATCATCATCATCATCAAAGGCCAAAATCCCATCTATCTGGGTTTAGCTTTCCAAGTTCTATTTCTCTAGTTAACCTGTAATAAACCATACAACCAAGCACTCCACTATCATATCTTTCATTATCTTTTTCCTCCATGTTTTCAATGGTTTATCCCTCCTAGTACTTGCAACTTGCAACCTCTCAACTTTGTGTTGTGGTTGTCTCTAATCTCCTACTTACTTAACTAAACCACCTTAAATGAGTTTTTTCAATTTGTCGTCTATAGATGCTATTTTTAGATTGTCCCTAATGCAATCATTTCTAATTAAAGTTTGTAATTAAGTATCACTAGCTAAGAATTCATATTAGCTAAGACACATAATTGTTATTCTTATAATAGAAAATAGAAAGGATTCATCATCATCTAAGCCAAAATCTCATTTATCTGGATTTGGCTTTTTGAGATCTAGTTCTCCATTTAACCCTATCATATACCATACAATCATACACCCCACTATCAACCATGTCTTTCTTTATCCCTACCCTCCATGTTTTCAGTGGTCTACCCTTCCTTGTACCTGCTACTTGTAACCTCTTAAAACTTTGAGTAGGGGTTGTCTCTGATCTTCTACTCACACACCCATACCACCTTGAGTGAGTTTCTCTCCATTTGTCATTAGCTGGGGGTTGTTTTTAACTTTCACTAATGCTATCTTTTCTAGGTATATCCTAACGTAACATGCACATCTTTATCATCCTAACTTTGTCTACTTGTAGAAGATTTTATTTTAACAACCAAACAGTAAATAAGGCCAGTCACCTTCGAACTAGGTGCAAAATGCACCTAGTCAGAGGTGCAAACCCAAGTGCATCTAAGGCATGCCTTTGACTGCTATCATGCAAAGAATACATTAGCGGGATGAAGGGCAGATTGAAGGGCCATGTAAATCTTCTCTCTATGATTATCCCTATTTTTTTGCATAGTTGTTGAAATAAAACATCTAAATTAGGGAGGGCAATGGGCCAAGCTTGGGTCGGGCTTGTGTTGCACCAAGCCCGAGTCCTGAGCCCGACACGGGCTTGAAAGACAGTCGACCAAGGTCAAGGCACCTGAAACGAAAAAGATTGACAGAAAGCCCAAGCCCGATAGGGATGTGCAAAATCTGAGGGAAGGCATTAACATTCTTAAAAAAAAAACTACAAATCATCTAAACAAAAAAAAAAAAAATCTAAAAAATAAATGAGCGAATTTGGTAGCAAATGCGTTAAATTGCAGATTCGCTCCTTAATCACATAATCTTAGAAGAAAACATAAAAGTTGAAATCAAAATAAAAGCAAAGAGGGCTTCATCAGTCGAAGTGGGTGTCAGACATAAGGAAAATGGAGGGCTTTTGTAGTGAACAGAGGGAAATGATGCGGTGTATGAGAGAGAGAGAGAGAGAGAGAGAGAGAGAGAGAGTTAGTTACTTAGTTAGTGGGTTAGGCAGAGTACTTAATAAAGGGGAAAAGGAAATAGGGTAAGAGGGATATTTTTAAATAAAAGTAAAAGAAAGAAAAACTTGCATTTAGCCTGTTTGCTATTCGGGCTTAATATAAAGAGTCCAAACCCTCTTCCTTTCGGGCTGGGCTCTTTGGGTTTGGGTTTTCGGGCCAAATTGCCATCCTTAATCTAGATTATCTTTAAATGTTATATTATCATGTACTAAGGGAGGCTATTGTGGAGATGGATGGCCTTGCTAAATATGGGATGAAAAAATTGGCATGCTGGTGGTGGGGCTATATTTTCTTCTCCCATTCACTGCCTTGTTGTAGAGCGTGCTTTTTACTAATTGCAAAATGGTATTTTAGCCTCTTGATTTTATCAATGATATCTTCATTATCTTTAGAAATAAATAAACAAATAGACAAATGGTATGGTTGACCAGCCTGTTGGAGACTCATGGTCATTGTCGGCAGGACATGCCGAAAACAGAAAGTTATAATAGAAATTTATTTGGTGCATTCATAAATTTTGTGGTTTGCCTATTTGGTCAGTTTTACTATTTATCCTTATTATAGGTTAACAGTTAGGTCATCAAGTTCTTGACGCATAATGATATGTTTCCAAATAATCAGGTGCTCCAGTCCCCCTGGCAACAAAGATGTATCACTCACAAAAAAATCGTCTTCGAACAGCACTGGGCCTTCTCTACCATGAGGCATTGGCACAAGATCATATCAGCAATTCCTTAGGCCCAAAACAAGTTACCGGCAACACTGTGCCATCTTCACGAGTTTCATCTCCTGGTAGTTTGTTGCACAATGTGCAGAAGGAACATATGCCTCAAAAGGTTTGCAATGATTATCCAATGTTAATTGTAGTTCATTTGCATGTTCACTGCATTATCCAATGTAAAATGTTGCATGTTTGGTGTTATTTTAATTTTGTTTTCTTGGTGAGTTCATGGGTACCATGTTTTGTACAGTTCCTTTCACCTTTCTCACTAAAATTGTGAATTCCAAAAAGAAAAAAAAAAGGTTGTATTCCCAGTGTTAAAGACAAAAACGGTTATATTCTTTTTTTCCATCTAAATATCTTTGTGAGGTGTCAAGATTGTTGGCTCTTGTTTGTACACCAGTTGACTTCCACCTACAAAAAGAGTTATTTTCTTTTGCTTAATATCTTAATAACAAAACTGTAGATTCAATCCTCACATAAGAGCTAATGACTTGGTTTGATAGGATGTTGAGTTGCAACATGAGTGTGAGTGAGGCAAGTTTGTCTTAGACTGGATCTTAAAATTTCAGTTTTAATCTGAATTTGAAGTTCTTATTTTTGTAAGATTGGCAACAAAGTTTTTAGAAAGTTGACATGAGAAAGAGACATTTAGGTACAAAGTTGGCTTGATATAGAGGGTCATATGACCCCAAACTGTTAGTGATTGGTTGAACCAAACCCCTTCCTCTTAATGAATTTTGATAGTTGACCAATTGACACTCCCTTCCACCACCTACGACCATCAACCATCATCATCATCATCATTGAAGCTATTCATCCCATCAATCTAGGGTTAGCATTTGTATTTGGTTGTCACATGTTTCTTTTTTCTATGGGCTGACTACCTATTTGACACCCATGGGACTTGAACCTATAACCTTGAGGTTGCACTAGTGAACACTTACCAACTGTGCTAGAGGTTCTTGTCCATCAATGACCATCAATGTGACACTTGAAAGAGAAACAATATCATTCAATGTGATGTGGTTCTTGAGTTATTCATTAGAAGTCCCATATTGCCCAAATTGGATTCTGCACACTCGGGCGAATATGATTTCTCTTCCTAACAATTCAATACACCTCTAATAGCGAGTTAGATGGTGGGCCCAACAATGCATCATTCATAGGGATATTGATGCGGGATCGATGCTCACGGCAGAGCGATCCAGCCAAAATCGGAGATCTTGAGTCTTCGACGAGACCGGGAAAAGAAGAAAAGCCATATTTCACAAGCCTCATGCGATTGTGACAAGTGGCAATCTGAAGAGAATTTTATCCAAAGCTTCTCTGTGTACTATATCTCCGAGCAACCACAAAATTCGAATTTTCTATTGCTCCATTATCCCATTCCAATTCAGCCTGTATTATGGACAGATTCATTGTAACATCTTCTCCATAATTCTCTCAAAATCCCAGTCCAAGATAATCCTCTCTCTAGCTAAATTCGAATGTACATAGGTGCATCCAGATCATAGGACACTTGATAACCTTGGGTCCATGCGAATTCCACATGCCACCTCATCAGTCTTTGCAAATTCGAGTGCACTGGGCTTGAAATCCTGGACTTTGAGCTTTAATCTAGCCTGCTTCTTGGTGGACTTTGACTCATGAGCTTTTAATTGCAGGCTGGAACATTGGGTCCACTAGTGTGCTGTGTTATGAATTTTTACTACCTTTACAATTAAAAGTCTAAAAATATTATCATAATTCAAATTCTCATATGTGGACTTGAATTACAATAATTTACAATAATTCCCAAAATAAAATTAGGTGGTAAAATTACAAACTTTCCAAAATTAACACTTGGTCCACTTTTCTGCATTTTGAAAGAAGAGAGAAAAAATTTAAAAGAAAAGGTGAGCAAGAGAAGAAAAAAGTGAGGAAGTTGTACCCTTTTCGTCACTACACACTTTTTTCTCGCTTTCCCCTCTTTTTCTTCCTGTTTATTAGCCACCACAGCTCTCGTGTATTAGGTTTTCAGCGCTTTCCTATTTTTCTTCTTGAGGTGCTGCTGGTATGGTTATTAGGGCTTTCATTTCTTCTTATATCACATACGACGTGCGGCACCTTCACTTAAAGTCACGGTAAAGTCACACGTTTTCACTTGACTTTTAAGATTATAAGTTTATTTCACATGAGCATTCAAATGTGGCTTTCATGACTTTTTTTATTTCTCCTTTTCAATGATGATCTCCTATCTTTCTCTATTATTTCTCTTTTTAATTAAACTTTTTTCTCTTGTTTTTCACATATTTATTTTTTTGCCATTTTTTTTCTATTCTTATTAAAAAAAACCTCTTTTTATTTTTTTTCCAATCTTTTGTATCTATTTTTTAAAAATAAAAATGTCTAAAAAGTGATTTTTTATTTTTAGAATTTTTTAATTTGATGAATGCTATTTAGATTTATTTAAATGCCTTTGATTTATTCGTTGATTTCTTAAATTTATCTATACTTAATATTTATATTGAAATCTCATATTAATATATATTTTTTTCTTTTTTATGGTTATTTACAATGGATGATAAGTGCCAAATTAGGGATGACAATTGCTTGACCGATTTTTTATAGTTTATAGAATAATTTTAAAATAATTTAATAATGGATGTTTAATATATTTATAGTTTATAGAATAATTTTAGAAAAAAAGCATTATGAATCTTACGATTCTATGATTTCCGATTCACGATTCACACTCCTAGACCGATTCACGATACGATTCGAGTTTGACAACATTGGTTTGAATATGAGCTCACTTGGTGGACCTCTTTAGTCTAACCAATGTATAGGCAATATACTTTAGAAGTTAAGAACACAATAAAAGAATTTAGACGAAGATCCTAACTATGTCGTTTTCATTATTCTTGTATGCTCCTGGCAAGCTCAACCTCTTGCTTCCCACATCAAGTGATTGGAAGCTCTTAAATTCCCTTTAAAACCTTTTGATGGACAGCTACTTTTAACGAAATTTTGATCCCAAGTGTAGTTTTGTGGTCAATCTGGAAAGAGAGGAACTCTAGAATGTTTGATGGTAAGTAATTGGATGTTAATGATCTCTTTAGATAGAAAAATAGAGACTTTGTGTGTAGCTCAAGTCTAGTAATGAGTTTAAGGGTTTACAACCATTGGAGCTTCTATTGTCTTGGGATAGGTGCATGAAGAGTTCTAGTTGGAAAAGGAAACCCAGAGGATAGTTGGATTCCTTCGGATCGGGGTGTTATGAAATTTAATGTGGATGGGGCGGCGAGGAGAAACCAGGTTTAGTAGGACTAGGAGGTGTGTTGAGGAATCATGAAGGCCGAACTACGGTCATGTTTAATGATTCAGTTGGTAATAGAGATTCCAATGAGGCTGAAATTCTTAGCATTAGGAGAGTTTTCGATCATATGGAAAATCCATGGGCAAGGTAAACTTGTGATTGAAGGGGATTCGACAAATGCAATCAAATGGACTAAGGGTCAAAGGCGTCCTCCTTGGAAATTGATCACTATGGTGAGGGAAATTAGAGCCTCGGTGATAAGGCTCGGTGTATCTTTTGTTCATGTTAACCGTACAGTTAATGGCGTGGTAGACTAATTCGCTAAGCTGAAAGTTGATCCCGGCTTCTCAAGAGTCATCTTCTTTTGGTTCTGAGGATGACCATTTGATTGCGCATTGGACGGGGAAGATGTTTGATTGTAGCTTTCTATCTGTACCTTGTGATTGTATTTTTTATTTCTCTTTCTTATCCTTTTCTTGGTTTTTTTTTCCTTTAAGGTCTATTATTTTTAGACCTTCCTTTTAATGCTGTACTTGTTCTTATTATTTTGAATGAATTACCTTTGTTGCTGCTAAAAGAAAAAGTCCAAAACCCCCTCGAAGGATAGGGAGGAGGTGGGGCCATGGAGCAGGAGGCAATGGTAAAGGCTCCTTTGGGCTATTGTTTGCAGGCCAAAGAATTCATAAATATGCTGATGGGACGGCAGAATTACATAGAGATTGGAATTCATTAGCTGGACTGACAAGTGGGGAAGCTCCTTTGAATTCCCCATGGGCCAGATTGCATGTCTTGATTCTGTCTGGACTGAAATTTCATCCATCACGAAGATTTAATTTTTAGTCAAGGCAACCCTCCATGGGCCAGTTTAATGTTATTCCAAGGGCTAGTCGTGTCACTGAAGTTCCTTGGTGGTTCTTCTATGTGCTGGATGCATTTAAGGCCTCAAGGATTATAAGGGCCTCTTTCCATGCTGTGCCAAGAGAAGTGAACCAGTAGGAGGATTTGAGATGTTAGGACTTGGGAATATATAGGGAGAAGATTGAGATTTTAAATATTGTTGTATGGTCATGGTTGACTTGCTTCAGTTGTATTTTTAGTTAATGTCCATTCCCTTGTTTAACAATTTCTTATATATTCTGCCCCCTTAATAAAAGCCCTGTTATTCTTAAAAAGGATGCTTGGATGCATGCATACTGTATAAGTTTTTCTTTGTCTTTTTTCGATAGTTTTCTGCAAGTAATCTCTTTCCCCCTCCAATTGTTAACCTTGTAAACAGAGAGATGCATATGCCTCACATGCCCTTCAAAAACCTGATCAAATTTTAGCACAAACCTCAGACCTGTGCTTGGGGGCTACAGGAGTATATCCATCAGCAGTTATGAATCAGATTCGGGACAATAAGATTTCAAGGCCTGCCCTGTCTGTTGATACTGTTTCTACAGGGATGATGAGAACCAGATATCATGCAACACCTTATTCTTTTCCTGGAAACTCTGGTAATGTTTGCATTTTTTTTTCTTTATGTTCTCTTTTCAGTTGTATGGAAATAGTTTCTTAGTGTTGTGTACTGTGTATATGAATCTTCTAGCACTATCATAAAAATGGGAAATATTGTCCTCAAAAGAAGTGTACTCTGCTACAGCCCATGTATATATATATATAGGGAAATGATCAGCTTCACACCCCATGAAGTGCTCCCATGATGGAAGCTATATGTGGAGCCTACATATGATCATGGGCTTAGGTGGGTTTGAAAGATCTATGTGTATATCTAACCCCTACAAAAAATTAGCTTGATTGAATGACTAGCCACGAGATTGAACTTGATAAAATTATACCCCTATTTATCGTTAATTTTTGTGTCCTTCAAAACCATGACTATAGTTATTTAATTAAGTTAATTTTTATAAGCAAACCCATCCAACCCTATGATCATAGGTGGACTCCATATGGAGCTCCCACCATGAGAACACTTTATGGGGTGTGTGGCTGACTATTTCGATATATATGTGTATGTATATGCATATACATATATATAATTGTGATAATCAATGCCTCCATTCGGTATCATTTCACATGTCCTTCATTGATAGTATCCTGGCTTAATTTTATGGAACAGAAACTATGGGAACAACTGCCTGCAGGCTGTTGCACATTTGTCAGGTGTACAATGTTGTGACCATAAGGTTGCAGGTTCAAATAAGCTTCTGTTGCTCCCAAAATAAAATTTAAAAAATGAAAAGCAAAGATAAAGGCACATGACAGGCATCAATAAACTTTCATTCTCCCCAAACTAGTAAGTAAAAATTAAGAACAAAAATGAAAAACACATGATGTATTATTCTTTTCTATATACAGCTCGCAGAGCATACTTTTTTTTAAGTGTTAATAAGAACTCATGTAGGATATGTTTTTTTAATGTTAATGAGACAGCTCTTGTAGCATACTGAAATGCTACTTTAGGCATATCCATGTGATTGCATGTGCAATCACATATTCTAGCAGAGCATATAAATTGTAAATTTCCATGCTTACAATTTGCATATCATATATGTATCTCTAGAAATATGTACGAGAGTGCAACCACTTACGTCAGAACCGTAAGTGGTGAGACAGTGGAATTCCCTTTTGGAGTGGAACTTCATGAAGGATCTGTTTTAAGCCTATATCTGTTCATGCCAATCATGGACAATTTAACATTAGGAATCCAAGAAGAAGTGTCATGGTGTATGCTTGTTGCAGATGATATAGTACTAATTAATTAGACAAACAACAAGTCAACGTTAGGATAGATTTGTGAAGGAGAACATTGGAGTCAAATTGTTTGAAAATTAGTAGAACTAAAACAGAATAAATGAAATGTAACTTTAGTGGGTTAGACAATAGCAAGGGTAACCCAGTGAAGATAGGAAACGACCTAGTTGCACGTTGCAATAAGTTTAGATACTTGGGTTCAATGGTAGAACATCAAGGAGGTTTCGATTTAGATATAACGAATAGATAGGAGCGAGGTTGACAAAATGTAGACAACCTAGCGGGGTCTTGTGCAAAAAAAGAGTCCCTATCTGCCTAAAAGGACGATTTTATAAAACGGTTATTAGACATGCGATGCTTTATGGAGCATAGTGTTGGACAATGAAAAAAAGACAAGTAAACAAAGTTAGGAGAGCAGAGATGTGTATACTACGTTTGATGAGTGGTTTAACTCTAAAGGATAGAGTTGGAAATGAACGCATTAGGAATAGTCTAAAGATAATTCTGATAGATGACAAATTGAGAGAAACTCATTTGAGATGGTTTTGTCATGTCAATAGAAGACCAAGCACAACCCTAGTACGTAGGGTGGAGAGGTTAGGGATTGAAAGCAATAGGAGGAGAGGCTGACCTTTGAAAACAGGGAGGGAAGGGATAAAAAAGGACATGTTAGAATGTGAGGTGACTGATGCTATGGTTTACAATATGGATAATTGGAAAAGAAGAACTCGTGAAGCTGACCCCAGTTAGATGGGATAATTGGCTGATGATGATGATATGTATAAAAGAAAAGAGAACATAGGTGAAACATTGTACAGATCTGTATTTTCAGCAGATAAGTGTGTGAAAGTCACATGTACACTTTAAAACAATGTTTACATTTTAATGTTTATGTCAAACTCAACATATGAATGCCATGTATGATCTTAACACGTGCATTACACAATGATCAACCACAAGCATTTTTTTGCCATGAACTCTTTATGAGGTCCGTGTGGGACCCACCTCTAACCATGTGTGGTTGGAAAGATCTAGCCTTGGATTTGGGGGTGTGTGGGGTGTGGCTGGTTGCATAAAAAATCAATCTAATTGGCTAACTCTAGATATGGTTTTCAAGGCCCCACCAAAAGTAAGAAAAAAAAAATTGTATTTATGTTGCAAAAGGAAGGGTGCTAACTAGATCTAGTCTTTCGAGGAGAGGAATAATCCTGGAGGAAGCTAATTTGACATGTGTCTTGTGTGGTGGAGTAGAAATCGTGGATCACCTCTTTTGTAGTTGTGCATTGATTATGTTTCAATGGGTCAGCTTATTTGGGCCTTATGGGATGTGATTGGGTAATGCAAGATTCCATTATCAACGTCCTATCTTTGTGATGATGTGATGCTCTCAGAGGAAGAGGGAAGATAGTATGGCAACTGATGCCAGCCGTTATCCGATGGCGTGTGGGGTAAGAGAGGAATCTAAGGATCTTGAGTCTAAAGAGCAATCCACTCGTACAGTTTTTGATGAAGTAAGGGATCTAATATTTTGGCTACTGGGATTTAAGGAATTCAAAGATTTTGTTTTTGATTACTTTTCGAGGGTTTGTTGGAACGCTTGAGGGGAGGTAAAAGGAAAAGTAAGCCTTTGGAGAAGTGGAAGCTGCTAGACGTAGGAAGTTTCAAGTTCAATGTAGATGGGGCAACGAAGGGAAAACCGAGACCGGCTTGACGTAGGACAGGTTAAGATATTTGAAACCTTAGGTATAAATGCTAGATGGATGCCTTTATGAGAATGCAAAAATGTATGTTTGTGAATCCTAAAATGACATATATCCATGATTCATATAAGAGGTTAGTGAGAGAAATTAATATTAAACAAAGAATAAAACAATAACTTAGGAAAATTCACACACATTTTATCAAAGCAATTTAAAAAGAAGAATGACACCTGCACATAAAAGCCTTCATAGTTGTGTTGTTGGCCTTCAATGCAAAATTTCTCAAAAGACTTATTAAATCACACAAAACATTGTCCTAGGTCTTCTAGATTTAAAAATCAATCACCTAGAAGGATGAAATGAGGCTATAGGACCACCTAGGGTTTGCCAAAGGTTTTTTTTTTGGGGCAGAACTTAGTCTCAAATAAGGTGAAATGGTAGGCTGGGGTTAGATCTATGAGTTTAAAATAGGGATCTAGAGGTTGAGTCTTATGGGCATTTGATAAGAGTCAAGCCGTTGAAAGTAACATCTCAAATCCAATGACGAATGCCAACTCTAAACAGATGGAATAAATGATTTTAATGATGATGATGTAGTCCAAAGGTGTGGAGGTTTGACTTAGAGATGAAATCTAACGAATTTGGAATGACATGTCATCCTATAAACATTTTACAATAAACATCCACTAGAACAATTTAAAGAGGAGAAACAGGTGTGCTTTGGATGAGAGAATAAATCTCAGCAAATTTGAAGCTATTGTTAAGGATAAATGTGTTCTAGATTAATTAGCGTTGAAAATCAGGGTACAGTTTTTTAATTTTACACCTGGATGTACTTAAATAACATTTAACAATTTCACATATAATGGATGTACCTCACAATTGCCCATAAATTGGTTCACCATTTTGAGTTATACCCACCATTGGAGTAAGATTTGATAGAATTGCATCCTCTATTGATATTTGAGACCTTTCAAAGCCATGATTAGAGGATCCAATCAATCTATTTTCTTGTATCCTTATCCAAGCACAAACCTCTCAAATCCATCCAGGCTCCTGCACCAAAATGCATCCAGGTGGACTCCATAGAAAATTATAGTGAGACAAATCAGATTAAGCTGATCTTCAATGTGCCTATTGTGGAAGCGTTAATGCTCCAAACCCACCTAACAATGCCCATTGCAACCCATCTTAGTGGGAAGCAAGGCTTTTGTAAGATGGCATTGTGACTTAAACCCACAACCTTTTTGGTTGTTACATTAAGCGCTTCTCAACTGCACTGCAGGCTTGTGCCAAACATTATTGTTTATAACAAGATTTATGTTCTTTTTGTTGCCTTTTTAACATATAATTTTAAAAAAATGGTAGTGACTTTTGCACCATGAGTTTTTCTAATGGTGATCTTTCAAGGAAAATTCAAATTTGCCCTCTCTTTTGGGAAAGAGGAAAAGAGAGGGAAGGAAGTATTGACAAAATTGGAATTTCCTTTAAATGTGGTGAACTATGAGAAAAACTCATGGTGCAAAAATTACTACCTAAATTAAATTGTTCCCTTCTCTTTTCCTTTTTACCTCTTTAATGGGTTTTTTTCTAATTGCATGAGTACTTACCTGGTTTTTAGGTACAACCCTGGGAACAGTGCAGCAACCCAACGGGAGTGTTTCTGTTACATAGTATCCACAGCAAATTTCTAGTTGCAAGAGCCATTAGGCCATCATTCTTCACATTTATTTTTTGGGCCCTTCTACATTTTGGTATTTTCTCACTGTTATTGTATCATATGAGATCCTTCTCTGCCTATTAAATTGCTGGATGACACTGAAGATGGTAATTGTAGATTGGCCTCTCAATTTATGTTGATGGTAATAGATTCCTGCCAATGATTATTAAGGATGCTGCAGAAGCAGATTTCAGGTGCATTTTTTGTAGCATTTATTTTTGGATGTAATGGTATGTTACTGTATTGTTTCTTCTATTTATTTTTTGATAAAAAATTTCTTGTATTTTTACTATATGATTATATTTGGGATCTGTTAGGATTCTGACCAATACGTTAAAAGTTCTAGAGCTGATAGAACACGTAAAATCAGGCCTTTTATCTGACCTTATCGATGAACTTCAACACTACTCATCGATGACTCCTTACATAACAAACTACCATGCTTCTCTTTTCACTTCTGGTTGTATTCACAGAATTCAAATGGGAGACCTGCAACCCGCTCTAATACCAATTGTTAGGGTCCTTAACAATACGTCAAAGCTCCAGCTGATAGATTGTGTGAAACCAGGCCCTTTATCCCCAATCTATTCATGAATTTCATTACGATCAACTTCGTGATTTATTTTGAAGCCCACTATGATCTGTTGCTGTTTGAAATGCAATATTCTTTTAAAAAATGCCTTTTACAAGGTGCATTATTCAGTGATTCAGAACCTTGATTTGCTGATTCCTTGGTGCATCTCCCATACTCGATTATTATGAACTTCAATTGGTGGCCCAGAGCTTGTTAGGGATGAGTGAACCATTAGAACTTACAGTTGGACCTCAAATTGACAGGAAGGTTAAGGCTTTGATGATGGTGGTGATAAACAAACTGCAATTCTTGTCCCATATCAACAATGAGAAATGCAACAGGTAGAGGAAACTTTTCACCATGGACTTTTTAAATAGGGAGCACGTGATCTAGGTGGACACCAGTAGCCCCACCAGATACAAGGGGTCCATTGAGGAATTTCTAGTTTTCCCTTTTTTAGGCAATGAAATGGATGACCAAAATAGAATGAGTATTGAGTGATTGGCCAAAAACCCATTTCGGGAAATGGGAGTCCTGTGTTGGACTCCACCTCAAAGAGCCACTTCATGTTGAGTTACCCTGTGTGTGTCATTTTATTTTTCTTTTATTTCTTATTTTTTGAAAATGTATAACATCTTCAATACAAATAAAACTGAGGATTTCTCCTCTCTTGCCTCCCACCCTCTCTTGATATTATTTTCCCAACAATCATTTTCTTCGTCATCTTTGTAGCTGGTGGCATTCCCATTTTGGCAAGTGGAATGCAGGGCTAAGAGCCAATTTTGAGCTATTAAGCCTTATTCATTAAATTTCATATTTGATGAAATTCAATATCTCTCATTTTGTATAGCTGTTTTTTTGTTTTGGCTCACATTTAGTAATATTTTTTTTTGAATTTACATGTGGGAAACTGCAGGATAACGTTACTTTTATGTATTGCCCACCATGATGAATTTCTATCATTGTATAAGCTCACAAAAAGCATCAATTGTCATTAAAATAATAATATGACAATTTTCTCCTACTCACGTTTATTAGATAAGGTTTGTTTACTGTAAATTTCTTTTTTTAATACCTTTTTACATGTGACTATCAAACAAAATTGTAGGAGAATTTCTAAGCAAATAATTTTCTACTCAATAAAATCTCCTTTCTAACAGAATACCTTAAAAAAAAAAATCTCCTAAATCTAAAGCCCCAAACACCATGTTTACTTTCTATGCCTAAAGTATTGAACTTTACCAAGGGTTCGGTACACCATACGTTTTAGATGTTTCTACGAGTCTAGGGCTGCAATCCGGGCTTGGCTGGGTCGGGTTTCAAGAAATCTGACCCGATCTAAGTTAATATTGAAATCCGACTCGATCTGAGTTAATATTTATGGAACCCAACCCTACCCGAATTGTCAACTCGAAATTCTTGACCTGACTTGAATTGTAACAAAAATCAACTTGAATTTTGACCCTATCTGCATTTTGAACTCATTTTAGTTTAATTTTATCTGGGTCGGATTAGGTCAGGAAGAGTCGGGTTAACTTGTAAAATCCTCAACTTGACCCGATCTAAATTCCATGTGGGTTTTTGTCTTCTCAACCCAACCTGCTGATTCGAAATTTTCTCGGGTTGGGTCATACGGGTCAAGTCAAAACCCGACCTGAGTTGCAGCCCTATTTCTGCCAATGGGACATCGGGATTGACATTGAAACATCATTATTAGGCTAGACAAAAGGTTTTAGCATAATCAATAATTTTTTATCATATTAAATCCGATTAATAAGAAAGTGTCTAATCCTATTATGTTTTCTGGTTTAGAGGTGGCAATGAATTGGGTCAATTGTCAATTAGAACAACATATCCCTTATGATTTTCAAATAACTTTACAGAAGGATATGTTAAAAATTGTCATTTAATCTACATATGTACCTCAATTGGTCTAAGATTTAAGAATTAAATTAGATGTCTTAAATTCAACTCCTCTCAAATTTACTTGATCCATGAAGTTTGCGGGTAGTTTTGTGTATCCATCAAATTAGTGTAAGTGTGTAACAATATTCATGCAGGGCTCTCAACTAAAAAATATTCTCACTAAGACTCTAACCTGAAGTAAATATTTTGGAGATATTTTCAGCTAAAAATTCCTAAAAAGTTTAATTTTTTCCATAAGCCTCTAAAGTATAAATTTCAAGCTTTCCCGATATAATTGGTTCCATTCTAGTTGAGTGGACACCCAGTGCAATATGTTTTAATGGACGATAGACATAAGAAATTATCAAATATGAACTAACTCATTGTGAATTGGAATTTTTTGATAGAGTTTACATATAGTAAGAGTTGAAGCAAATATTTTTATAACTTGAGTGCTTATCTAGAGTTTATTGGATTAGAATATGTCACTGTTTATATTAAAAAATAAATATTTTTTTAAATAGTAATTATATTAATAGAAAAAAAACAACAGAGATGTAAATACAAAAGAAAGAAAAAACTCTCGGTAACCCAATACAACCACCCCTGAGGCAACTGAAAAGATAACACTGCATTATATTAGATTGATGTATTCTTTTTAAGCTCGCAAGATTTCGAAAATTTGAATATCTCTTAACTCGTCGAGGGTGGACGTTCAAAATGAACATTTGATGAAAATCTAGCTTGACACTATATGAGGAGATTTTGCCGTATTCCTAAACACTAGATTGTTCAGCTTTCACCAAAAGCTCCATACTAGGAAAAAGAGCAAGACGCAAAAGGAGGAGCATTTTATGGAAATATTGACAAAACCCACACATAAAATTTAAAAAAACTCAACGAGGCTTTTTGAAACTTTTTCATTTTTTTCTGGAAACTCAATCAAAATTTTCATCCTAATAAAATTTTGAGTTGAATTCAAATTTTGAATTCTTGAATCCGGATCCATACTCATCCATACATATCAGACAGGTTACACGTGTGCATTAAATGTGAATGTGTTTTTTTTTTTCCACTAATATCTTTGGTGCAATTGATTATCCTTAACGGAATAGTTTAAAACATAAATTTCTGTAAAACACATCAGAAACAAAAAGAGAGAATTGAGATCACCTGCTCTCAATATGAGCTCTCGAATTCTTAGATTTAATCAAATCTATATTGATGGATCCTCCAGAGGAAAATCGGGTCTAACGGGGATCGGACGAGTGCTTAGAAATCAAAAGGGAGAGTCATCCATAATGTTCACTGAGTTGGTAGGATTGAGGAACTCTAATGAAGTAGAAATTTTTAGCATTAAGAGAGTTCTAGTCATTTGGAAGGCTTTTGGTCAAGGTCACTTGATTATTGAAGGGTATTCGGCAAATGCTTTCAAATGGGCATCGGGTTTACAGCGCCCACCTTAGAGATTAACAAATGTGGTTAGGGAGGTGAGAGACTTGGCTAAAAGAATAGGAGTATCTTTTTCTAATGTTGGAAGATCGGCCAAAAAATTAGAATTCTTTATTAAGTATTATTAACAATTGACTCATCTTAATTATAATCTTTAATGGTTATCAAAAACTTTTAAAAATATGCTTACTATAAAAAATAAAAAAAATAAAAAGTTCTATAAGAACTAAATGAAACCCTAGATACAAAAGCTATAGACGAGGAGCAAAATGGGTTTGGGGCTTAAGCGTAGTTAAAGTATATTTTAGATTACGATTGTTAAAATATAGTTTTATTTTAAATATTATTTAAAAAGTTTGTAATTAAGATGTTAGGTTCAAACCCCTTCATAATAAGAAATTAGTAGTGTCTATATAGGTTGAATTTTGGCCCAATGATAATAATAAAAAATTGTTTTGCATTTACAGCCTACCCCTACAAGATACAATTATTACTTTCATAATGGGCAATTGGGCACCTATGTAGTGGGATCTGCTTTGCAGAACTTTGCTGCATGAATTAAAAAAATTCTCAACTTGATATTTAAAATATTGACATAATTTAGGGACAACAAATGTTGGATAATGAATCTTAGAGATATCATTAAAATATTAGACTATAACTAATGAGGAATCCCAATTTTGAAAGCAGAAGAGTAACACCTTCAGCACCTTGCCTCTTCTGAAAAGACACAAACCAAATTGTGATTATCGTAATGCAGGACTTCAATTAGTCTTTGGCTGTGTGTGGGTGAGGGGCAGGGGTCCAAATACCGGTGTGGCCGATATATCGGCCATTTGCATATCGGCCGCAATATCGGCCGAGAAAATTCTCTCTTCCGATATTGGAATTTTCTCTCTCCTCCGATATCGGAACCGTGAAAAAACCGCAAAAAACCGTGATGAACCGTGACAAAACCGCCAAAAACCGTGAAAGCAGTAAACCCTGAACCGTTAAAAACTGTGAAAAACCGCGAAAAATCGTTAAAAACCGCCAAGAACCGTGTAAAAACCGTATCGGTGTTTTAAAAAAATAAAAAATTTTAAATACTGATATTTATGAATATCGGCCGATATTTGGACCGATATTTCGGACCGAATATCGGCCATATCGGCCGATAATACTACAGTACGGCCGATACTTATCGTATCGGCCGATATTGATCGGTTTGAAAAAACCGATATATATCGGCCGATATGATATGTATCGACCGATATTTGCACCTTTGGTGAGGGATAAATTTACAGGATTAACTTTGACCGTAAGTTACTTTTAACCAAGGGTTATTCTGAATCAAGAGTTACCTTCTACTGCAGAAAGATTTTCAATTGTGAGATTGGAAGGATAAAATCTAGATTTTTAACGAGGGTTATCTTTCATTACCCGTGAAACAAACGCAACCTTTATCTTTATCTTGGACCTGAAGGCATTGAGAACTATGAATAGATGAGATCAATGTCAAGCTACACTTAATTAGGAGAAAGAGAAAGGGAGACTAATTTTTAGAAAATAAATATAAGAATGATTTGTTTAAATTATCGTGACCAAATGGCTAGGAATGATTGAGAGGTGAGACCTATCATCCTGGCCATCCTTGATGGTTTGATAGTCTTCAGATAATCTATCCGTCTATATAATTTTTTGACAATAGAAAGAGATCCACTCTCACATGATCTATTAGAACACTTGAACTTTTAACTACGACCACATGCATACATACCTTTAAATATTTTAATAAATACATGTGTCAATTCTAAACTCTAATGGAGAGATGTGATTGGTCTGTGGGACTCAAGTGAGTGTGAGAGGCCTCATTATTTTCAGAGTCTCTCATTCTTAGTAACAAGAAAGCAGCCCATCCTTTTTATTTTTAGTCTCCCATAGTTGTATTTTTTTATGTTTCTGATGAATACTTGGGACCCACAACTAGAGTATGACCACAAGATAAATCAAGGGACAAAAAAACCCCAATGTCCCCTTCCTACCCACATAAAACAGGACAACTAGATAGCAGAAATAGGGTGCCCCACAACCAAAAAGAAGGGTGCCCCCCACCACTAGATGGCTCCCTCCACCTTTATCACTACAGCTAACTTGATTCGTACTGATATTGACAAGGTGTATAAAGCCAATGGACACACATTATCACATCATACATTTAATTCATCAATGACTAATCCTATTATTTTATATTCAAATCGTGTTTAAGTTCGTTGCGAATCAGTCCTACATTAGAAGTATAAAAGAGATTTATGAATTTAGAAAGGACTTATATCACTTCACCTAATAGACTAATCTTTTGAGTTGATAAACAAGTCCTAATAAGTGGTATCACAGTCAGGTCTCATGCTATCTCATATAGACTCAGGAGATCTCCTAGACAGACTACATGGTTGGCATCGTTCGAGGGAGGATCATTGGAGCTGGCTGTTAACGAGTCCCACGTTCGAAGTGAAAATGGGAGATAGTGGGATTTATAAAAGACTTGGATCAGTCCACCTAATAAACTAGTCTTTTGAATTAGATACTCAGGTCCTAACAAATCAAACTCTCCATTTTATTCTATAATTAGACCCAAATATTTGATGATAAAAGTTAATGAGTAAAACAAAATTATAATAGTAGTAGAAAAGAAAATAAAAAAATTTACTTCATTTGTGCTTTTACTCTTTTTTTCCACTTAAGGCTTCCACCACATTACTTCAACATAATATTTAGTTGATTTTTTTTTTCTCACATTAATATTATATTATTTATAAACAACATACACTAAAGATCTTTACTTATACTTTTAATGTTTGGTAGTCGATAACTAATGAATTATAAATGACTATGAGCATATCTTAGGTGAAGCCTCATTTTTATTAAGAGCATTGTTGTTTCTATAATATTGTTATTCCACTTGTTTTGCCTTTTGTGTACACAATTATACAATTTTGATAAATTGTCTTGTAATTTTTTTCTAAATCAAAGTTGAAGATATGTTATAAGTTATTTCAATAGAGAAATAGCTTTTATTGTTGATCATTTTAAAATAAAATCAATTTTGTTCTTAAATCAACAAATTCTTATTTTACAAATTGTAATGTTACCTTCTCAATCTTTCATAACTTCTCTCATAGAGCAGCAATTGGTCTTGAAGCTCTACACAATGGAATCTACTTACAGTCTTGTGGTTGGATCCATAGAGAAGAGTTTGTGTGAGATGCAATAGATTCTAATTTAGTACATCCTTTTTAACAAATTATATTTGTCTGTTGAGTCAAACTCATCTTATCGGGAGAATTGACTCACATCGATTCAATGCAACTTGAAATTTTCAATTTTTTTTTTTTTTGAATTTACACGTGTGGAAAACCACAAGAAACCCATTATAAAACTCTCACGGGTAATATCCAATTTCCTTAGGACACACCAGGTAAAATTATGGAGGATCAAACCTTGTACCTCCCATTTTCTAAGATGGGAAATTACCAGTTGAAGTAGACCATGTGGACAAACAATCTCATGGTAAATCGATGTGGAGAAATCCCATCAGAAGTGACCCAAAGGAGAAATTTTCAAATTTGAGTTATATAAATGTATCGATATTACATTAAACTTTAATTTCTCTTTGGATGACTTCATATTAGAATTTATTTGAATTGATGCTTTATAAAGAGATTTTCTCTAAGGCATGTAGATATAATGTTATTACACTAAATCAATTAATTAGAGAAATTATTGCTATTAATCTCAAAAATTGAAAAAAAAAAAAAAAATAGAGATATACACACTTAATCTTAATATGTGTAATTTTCTCTTTTGGTGCAGTTATCCCTAGAGATCCAAATTGGGAAAAGAACAAGTCGAACGATTAACACATCAAACGACAAGATTTGTGAACACGTCAGCTCCAATGGGGCCCACTAGCTTTGTCCACTAATGGCTGTGCTTGCCTGGTCAGCAAAGCAATCTTTTATTAAAAAGAAAAAACAAATATTAAATGTTTTTCAAAGCATTTCCTTTAGTTTACGTCGTTTCACTCAATCAAACATGATTCATGGCGTGCCCTTCTACCCTGTCTAGTCTAAAAATGTAAATGGACCTTAGTTATTTTAAAAATAATGTAAATAATATATGATATGTAGATAGATTTCTTCTTCGAATTTAGGTAAATCGTGGAAAACCTAGTGTAAATCATCACATATGATATTTACTATCTTTAGAGTACACTAAGTTAGACTATAGGAGTTCGACATAACACCTCCCATTTTATGAGGCAGAAGGTTAATCAATTGAATTACACTCATGTGAGTAATATAGATAGAGTAAACCTCTAAATTTATTAAATTATATCTTAAATATTTTATTTTTAATCATTTTTATAGATGAAATTGTTCATGCTATGTGTGTCCAGAATTAATATTCAATCAATGTCATGCAACAGATTTTCTTATTACCATATTGGATTTAATAATTCGATAATTTAAATAAGCAAAAGTGCACTATAACATAATACATAAGATAAATAATATAATATAAAATGAATTTGTACAAAATAAATTAGTATGAATTTTCAATCACAATCCTTATGTTCAATTATTGGCTGAATTTAAAATTCGCTTAACAGAAATGCTTAAATGATATCAACTAGATGATAAGCAATAAGCTATGGTGAAGTTGAGTTACTTCTACATATGGTGTTCACTTTAAATTAAAGAAAATTATTATATCTCAACATCTTCACAAAGTGTTTAAGGGTCTCACCTATATTTGGATAAGGGATATTTTAACCCGACTAACCTTTCGAGCATGTGCAGGCCTCCTAATCTTATACACACTGAGTAAACAACTACGGAGAGTGGCTCAGAGGAGTGTTCACTTTCAATTGAACTCAAAACCTTCTTTCGTGAGTGGAGTTTCTCGACCGTTAAACCAACCTCCTCTTGAATTTAAATGTTGAGATTTACTGATTTTCTTTGATGAAAAATGAACTCCACATGGGAAATTTGGTGAACATTGTTATACCTTGTAAGAGATCAACCTCGTTATAATCAAATAAAAAAAAAATACACACCTTACTTGACTAATTTTTAATTGTTGTTTAGACCAGTCAATTTTGGAGTACAATTGAAGCTCACCACCATTTAAAGGTCAAAGGGGTTGAAAATTATTTTTCATCATGAATTATCAATGTCTATAAATAAACTAGATTAAATCATCACATTTTTATGTTTAAAACTAAACAAATCAAAGATAATAAAAATAATAAATATTAATCCAAAGTTTAGTATATATTCATGTGACCAAGTTTAAAGCTATTTACAGTTCTAGATGTATAAAATATAAGAGAAAATATGTAATACTTAAGGGTCCCACGCAAACTTCATACACAGCTTCACCAAGTTTTTTTTTAAGTATCTGTTTGGGGGAATGAACTTTGCAGTAGACTCACTCAGCAATAAATCTCACCTAGTTTAATTATTATTATTTGTTTATCTTTAAATTTAAGTTAAATTGATATTCAGTGGGTATATTTTTACTTGAGTAAAATTTTTTCGAAATTTTTTTCATTGGTTTTAATTAATAATTAATAATTTAATACTCTATTTTAGGTAATGTACTAGTTTTCATAACTAATTTACTATCTATTTCTTTATTACAACATAAAGTTACGTAATAAAAAGTAAATTGAGTAATTTAAGTCATTCTCAAGACCAGGGGCCCAAAAATCGGCATGGCCGATATTTCGGCCGATAAGTTTCTCTCACCTCCGATATTTCCATGCATTTCCATTTTGGTCCGAAAATTTTATGGTAATTTCAGAAAATTTAGGGCTTCTTGAAATGTAATTTTTTCATTAAATATCGGTCGTATACATATTCAAATTATTTATTTAAGTTTCGAATACGATCAATATTAAAATTAACAATAAAATGATGAGAAATGATAAAAAAATTAAAAATTATGAAAAAGTATGTAAGAAATTTTTGATAAATTTAGTGAGTAAGTATTTTCCATACTTTTATGCTAATTTAAGATAAAAAAATTAATAATAAATATGTAAGATCTCCTTTAAAAGCTAACATCAGTCAAAAGAAAAAAGAAAAAGCAACAACAATCTTACCAGCTGAAAATTTCTGATAGTGCTCAAAGTTTTAGCTTATGTTTTAATTTATGTTTTAATTTATGAACATTTTTTTCTCAAACATAAGAATAAGGTTTAAATATAATAATATGATATTTAAATATAAATACATAATCATACAATATTATGTAAATATTGTATAAAAGTATACAATATAGTTATACTGTATGGTGTCCTAATAATAGTATGTTATACAATAATGTTGGGTACTTGTGTTAGATTTCTGGAGCCTGATTGTCAGATATTTATTGGTGATCCCATTCCCTCTGACCTTGCAGGGGTCAAAGGGGGGCAACGCCCCTGAGCAAAATTTTTTATTGGAGGGAACCACATAAAATACTTGAATCGCACGATTTCGACAACCTTGATTTAGATAAATTTCTTAAATTGTACTTCTTCATTTAATTTGACCCTCGCATTCATGATCGACATTTAATTAAAGAATTTTTTTAAATATCTAATCTTAGAGGCAAAAATGTTAAATTCATCTAATTTTTTAAGTTCTTAATCTTAGAGGCAGAAATTTATGGATTTAATGGGTTGTGGGCCCCAAGGACTGATATTATTAGAAAAAATCAATGCAAAACCGATAAATAGAAATATCGGCTGATATTCGGACATAATATCGCCGACATCGTGTGGGGCCCACAACCGATATTGATTTTTTTTTAAACCACTCTTTCCAGCCTGATAATTACAATATCGGGCGATATGTGAACCGATATACGGGCCGTATTTTGTTTTTTTTTGTTTTTAAAAATAAATTAAAAAAACCGAATTTTATACATATCGGCCGATATGATGACCTGATATTTTCGACAGTTTATCGGTCATATCGGCCGATAACCTTTTGTACGGCCGACATATATCGCATCGGTCGATATTGTTCGGTCCTAAAAAACCGATATATATCGGCCGATATTATAACCCCTGCTTAGGACAGTTCAGGTGTATCTAAAGGTAATTGTGATTTTTTTAATTTTATTTCTTTTATTGAAACATTGTGTTCATTATTTTATTATTATAGTATTATAATGCAATGCATTTATAATTTTTTATTTTAATAATTTACTTTATATACTTTTATACTATGTTATTACAATATTATATTAATATGATACTGTAAAATCATTTAAAATAATTTAGTGACTAGATCTAATCAAATCAAATTGTGATAAAAATGATTTAATAAATTTTTTTAATTTTAAAATATTTTTAGATAATATAGTATTTTGACCTTAATTAAATCAAATTCTAATAAACATAATTTAACAAATTATTTTATTTTAAAATATTTTTGTTAACATTGATACTCTTACTATATATTGAAGATTAGACTAATTTTATAAATATAAAAAATAATGAAAATATTTTGTATCAAGTTAATTGAATTTTTTTTTGAATTCAGAACATTTACTTTTAAATATAAAAGCTTATACAATTGAAATATGTGTAATTAAAATATTAATATTAAAAATAGAGAATTTAAAAACTTGCTACAAATAGAGTTTTTAATAAAACTAAATATAAAGTTTTTTGAGAGAAAATTTTAAAAATATGGATTAGCATCAAGTAGTGGAGCAGTTCTATAATCCAAAAGATTCCAAATCTGTTCTAAACATCCGAGAGTGGGGCCAGCCCGTGCTTTTTTATGGACATCCCGAAGAACCTAGATTCTCTCTCTGAATCAGAAACGGAAAACCCTCTTCTTTCTCGTTCTCGCTGCGCTTAAAGCTACTGTAATTTCCCTGATCTAATGTCTCCAATTCAGGGAAATCCTTGGAGATTTCACTGATTGCTGAAAGTTCCATTAGTTCTCCGCCTTTTACGATTTTTCGCCAGGAATCGAGCTTCGGATCCATGTGAGTTTTTTGATGTTTGGCTGAGATTCTGTTTTATCGCTCTTCCGATCAGGTATTTCTCGGAGGTCTAGATTTTCAGCTCTCCTTTGGTGCGGGTATTAGGGTTTTTGGTCCGAGAAGATACAGCTCAGGGTTTCAGATGGGTTCTGGTTATGCTTTCAGCGCCCTGAAAGGAGATCCAAGGGAATAATCTCCATTCTAGTTGTGGAACTAACGCTAGATGGAGATTTTCAGATATGTGTTGTAAATGATCGAAATGTGAAGTATATAGCTTCTTAAGGTTCAAGTATGTGGTAAAAAATAGATCTTTTTTCCTGATTTGGATATTTTGAAGGATCAAATCGAGTATGTGAATTTGTAGCTTCTAAAGCTGTGAAACTGTGGTAAAGCGGCTCTTTTTATTCTGTTTGAATACCTAGAAGGAATAGATCGAGTCGGTGGAGTTTATGGCTTTGGAAGTTGCAACCCTTTGGTAAAAAAATAGCTCCTTTTTCCTTAACTTGAATCTTAGAAAAAAGGAGGAAGGCATGAAGTTTATGGTTTTGAACGTGCCTTGGTAAAAAAGTTACTTTTGCTCTAATTTTAAGCTTTTGAAGGAGAAGATGGAATCCGTGATGTTTATGAATCTTGGCCTGATTTGTAACTTTTGAAGGAATAGATATCTTGAAATCAGTAATTAAGAAAGGAAATACCTTTCTTTTTTTCTTTTTTGAGTTTTCCTTCATGATATCTATTTGAAGACATTTCTATTTAGATATTTGTCATTGTCATCTGCGGACTTTATGTATCATATCATAGTGCTCTCGCTCGAAAGAAATTTTTGTAGTTTTTCTTAAGGATTTTGGCATGTGTGATCACTTAAGCGATTTGAGGTGTATAGATTATTAGAAAGATTACCTATTTTAAAGAAAAAGATTATCCGAAAGAGGTGAACTTTCCAAGGGTAAAGAAATTACAAAGAGAGGATATTGATGTCTTTCAAAAGTATCATTCAGGACATGAAGGGTGAAATTGGGAGCCTTTCAAGGAAGGGCTTCGATGTGAAAATTGGATATGGATTCAGATCAAGGTCACATAGAATGGTTCAAGACATTCCGGTACTAGATGTGGATGCTTTAAAACAGAGTTGTTGGGCTAACATGCCACCTGAGCTGCTAAGAGATGTACTTGTGAGGTTAGAGGCTGCCGAAGGTGCCTGGCCTTCACGGAAGTATGTTATTGCCTGTGCTGGAGTTTGCAGGAGCTGGAGAGAACTTACCAAAGAAATTGTTAAGACACCTGAAATATCGGGGAAGTTGACATTTCCAATCTCATTGAAGCAGGTGAAAACATCTAAGGTTGCTTGGATTTATTATTATTATGTTATTTCATGTTCTTGTAATTGCCATCAATTTGTGATTGTTTTAGTTCGTCTTTTTACTCCAAACTAGTTGCTGTCTTTCTTTACGATCTTTTGAATTGAGGATAAAATAAATGAGGGGAAACTGCTCCCTTGTCACTCCTTTGTAAATTTTGGGTGGGAAAAACTGTACTGAGATTACGTTATGCCATACTGTCACTTTCTTCTGCTTGATACTGATGATTTCTACCAATTACACTTCTGTGGTAGAAAAAAGCTCCACTCTTTACCTCCTAACATGTTTCTACTATTGTCGGCACGGTAGAGTCCCCCTCACATTCTATTAACAACTCTCTCCTAATTCCAAGTGTAGTTGTGGCATGAGCCTATGAATTAAGAACCTACAATATCATTATACATTTAAAGGAGATGACTAGGAAAAGAATTACCAAGGTCTTTCCTAAAGGCACTTCTTTTCAATCTTAGTCAATTGCATTGATTAGAAATTGGAAGGATCTCATGTTCTTGCCCATTTGTACTTGACTTAGTTGGATTCTGAGTCAAGTGAATCAACGGATTATACTGATTTTTCTTAAGTAACTTAACAGTTACTTGATTTGATTGAATTTTGAGTTCCATTTGAGTATCAAGTTTTTAAAACCATGTTCAGTTGTAGGTCATTTCTTTCTTTCCAAGGAGGCCTGCACTCTTCATGAGCTCATATTTGTGAGCGCTCAGAAGTAAAACTGTCAGCTTTTTGGAGTTCTTTGTGGTTAGGGGGTCTCAATTGTATGGCACCTTTCTTGTTTCTAGGTGCTCAGCTGTATTCTTTCTTCTTATCAATAAAGCGTATTTACTAGGGATAAAATCAAGTCTCTCTTTCATCCAATTACTATTGAGATCTAAACAATTGTTAGGACTTAGAAAGAAAATATGAGGGAAGAGAATTGGATACTCGTTTATAGTGATCCTAAAGTATCTTTTATTTGATGATTGTTGCTAATATAAGCCTTTTATTATTTTAAGCAACAAATGGTTAGAGGCGTTTTTCTTTTTACATGGAGGGGGGTGTGTTTGCTTTGGAAGAACACCCTATCCCCACCCCACCCCACCCTCTTCAGCCCCGTAAAGAAGGAGGAGGTGGAGGAGGAAGAAGTGGAGAATGGAAAAAAATTTGGACAAAAGGAACAAGTAAACTTTACCAACATATCCATGGCAAAATTACGCCACACTGTAGAAACAGCTATCTTAGAGCATACTTGACTAGTTCTAAATCAAGTCTTGAGTTGTTTGACAGCCTTTAACTTGGTATCATTAAAAACAGAAGTTGTCAATTTTAAAAAGTTGTTTTACTGTCTTTTTTTGACATATCATTGTAGGATGTGCTGCTGATTGATTCTATCCTCTTATTTTTTTGGGAAATAGATCAACTCTATCCACTTTGAAAGTCGAACTTTGAATTTTTGTTTCTTGAAATGTCTTTTTCTATTCATGTTCTCTAGAATGATCAATATTTTGCTCATGAACAGCCAAGTGTTTATCATTGGGACCCGCTTGTACAGGTCATTTGAAATTAAATTTTGATGGAAATTGTTGCCAAGAATCTCGTAAAGGTTTGGAGGTTTGATCAGAGATTTATCATATTCTATGTTAGCTTCTTATCCTAATTCTATCGTGAGATCCATTTCTAACCACATCAAGGTTTAGTGTCTTCTTTAAGGCTGCAGACTTGTTGAATTTTTTTACATACCGAACGCAATTGTGGTGGATATTCTTCTTATCATGCAATATCCAGTGTTCCTCTCTAGTTTTCCGCAGAAGCTTACCCATTTCTTTCTTTAGATCAGTGATACTGTGACTTCTAAGGGGTTGTCAGTTTGCAAGATTTATTGTTTCGGCTAATGACGGATTAGTTAGCACGTTTAGGGATTTCATCCTCTTTCTTGTAGCCTTTTTCTGTATTTTGTTTATGTTTGTATTCTTATGCCTTTTTTTTCCTTCTGTTTTTTCTTTAAACAGGAACCTTGTATTTCCTCTCTTCTTGTACTAAATCTCTTTTATCTTTCAAAAAAAAAGGATCAATCATGTGATTGTGAATTAGCACTTGATTGTTCATCTCTTCATTTTTGGGTCATATGATACGTGTCTCAATCTAATTTATAAAGCTTGTCTGATGGTTTCTGCTGAGATTGTTGTCCAATGCTGTGGCGAAAAAAAAACACTATCTTCAGGGAAAAGTGCTAGTATCCTACACGTCCAAGCAATATCTTTAGGACCAAATTGCTATCAATTGTTGATGAGCTTCTAATATAGTTAAATACATTCCTAAAAATCTTCTGATTATGATCAATCCGATTACCCCAATAACGACATGAGGAAGCAATGAGTTTTTCCTCCTCTTTGTCAGGGTATGCTGCATGCTGTTAATTGAATGTCTGCCACTTCCTTCATGAGCACCTGTTTCAAACCAAATTGGTTGTATAATCAGTATTCAACTTTCAGAATAATCAGTCATTTGACTGTTGATTAGCACTCGATTGATCAACTCTTCATTTTCATCTCATATGATATGTGTCTCAATCTAATGTTCTTATTGTTCTAGTGAAAATTTTGCTTACTGCTGTGAGCAAGAAAAGCAATATCATTAGGAAGCAAGGTGTATTCCACCCTTTCCAAACTACCTAACTTATTGCACCTCCAGAAGACATAAGAGTGATGAAGAGATAGTACACATTAAATTTCAGAAAAGGAGAATTTCACAGCTACATGCAACTGTGGCCTTTGGCCATGATTTATGATTTATGGACTAGGGATCATTTCACTTCTTTGTTCCTCACCTCTTACGCACTTCTGTATGTTATTTGGACCCAGAAGTTCTCATTTTTTTAATATGATTTTTGTGAAATGAATAATTTTTTTTTTGTTCGTATTGAAATTTTTCCTTGAGGAACTTTTGCTTATTTTTCTTGATGACCCTTCCAATGAATTGTTATTACCTTTGCTGGTTATCTCCTGTTAGTTCAACTCAGGCATGGTTAAATAGGATTAACCTTTTTTGCCCATGGACAGTGCTTGTGCCTCCACATTGTGCACTCTGAAAATTGCATATATTTGTGATAACTTGATCCAGCTATCTTATGAGCTTCATCTTTGATTTGCCTACTATCTAAAGTTGCATTCAGTGCACCAACCTGCCTTCCAATTAAGGAAGGTATCAAGGTCAAGTGGTTCATGGGGGAAGTCTATAGCTACTCATGCTGGCAAGGTCCTCAATAATGGAGTGCGATGACCTTGGTTATCGATTGATGGAGTGAGTGCTCCATCCATTTTGATGTGATTTTGTCTTTTGCCTTGTAGTTTCTCGTCTCTAATACAGAGTTCAGTGTCTCAGTGAGTTTCTCTTCTTCTGCTTTTGGGTTGTATATACCTTTTCCATTTGCAATGTTTGTTTGTTATCAGAAAAATAAATTGGTAAAAATCAATGTAGTTGTGTCTGTTGGATTTTTTTTCTCTTCTCTCTCTCTCTCTCTCCCCATTTTTTTAATAGCTAAAGCAATACTTGAAATTGGGATATCATTCTTATATGGTGTTGATTAGATTCATCATCATCAGCAGCAACAGAAGCTAAGCCATTTATCCCTTCAATTTGGAGTTGGCCTTTATATTTGGACTTGGCAAATGGTTTCCATGTGCGAACTGCCTATCTAAACACCCTTAGGACTTGAATCCGCAACCTTTAAGTTGTAACCATGAGCTCTTACCAATTTTGTTAGATTAGATTCATCATTTTTAGAATTCAACGACCATTTCTTTCCATAAAAAAAGGACCTTAATGATTTAATTAATGTTCATTTGTTTTATTTTGTGACAAGGTGTTTTCTTTTCCCTGTAGACATTATATTCTCAGTTGTCCTTTCCAAGCAATTTATCCTTTTCAATGTATTCAAAATTTAGGGAACCTCATAGATCCTGTTTATGCATTACATTCTGCAAAATGTGCCTATTGTCTTAAAAATCTTCCTTATTGTTTGTAGCCTGGCCCAAGGGAGTCACTACTTCAATGCTTCATAAAACGAAACCAGACGACTCAAACATACTATCTTTGCCTTGGTTTAACTCAAGGTGAGTTTTCATAATATTTCCTGTAGTTATGTGCTTTCTTCCTTTTCTATGCATATCCTGTACATTGACTCTCTCTTTGTAAAGAAGCATTTTTGCACTTTTATCAATTTGCTGCAGTACAATTGGATGGTTGATGTGTATGTTACATGCAACATGCTCATGAGTGCCTACGGCCTGCATTATCTGAATCTTCATTTTACGTCTAAAAATTGTTGCCATTGTAAATGTCTTCTAAATGCACTAATAGCTAGAAATTACTTAGTAATGACCCTTATGTTGTGTGTATTCTTTAAAATGAGTGACTTGTGTTGGACATGGCTCCATGTTCAGTTTCTTCGGGATTCTTCTTCAGACAAAGAGGACAATATATATCAACAAAGAGGATGATATTATCCCACTTTTTTGTCTTCTGATCCATTTATCACTTGAATTTTTTCCCTTTTTGAACAAGTATGATTTTATTGATGAATCAAAGGTCCCAAAGCATAATTTTCAAAAAAAAGGACCCAAATCAGGGAGCGAACTACAACGAAACCCACCCAATAGAACAGGAAAAGAAAACAAAAATTTAATTTGATATTCTTAAAATTCTAGTCCCATGGATATTATATTCCTCTTTAGCCAGAGGATCGGCTCATTCATCGACTCCTCTAGGAATTCGAGTAACCTCAAACTTGCACCTGCTTATGGTGAGACTGATAAATTCCATCATGTCAAGGTATTTCCAGGGGCAGTTTTCACCTTTCAACCATTGAAGCACAGAATTCAAAGCTCCCTCAATAATATCTCCACATTTACCCATCTCACTCAGCTGTCTAACAACATACTGCATTGCCTGAATCCTGCCACAATTGCATGAGCTTCTGGGAGAGAAGCAGCAATTTATACTTGATTGTTTTGAGTAAGATTTATATATTATATTTTATAGGTGTTATTTTTCACTTGTTATATTCATTTTAAAATAAATATTTAATTTAATTTATTTGTGAATCCATGTATTGTGTCGGGATTATTGAATCAGACACCTCGTGCTGGTGTTTGGTTCTGACATTTAACTGTGCCTGTAGCAAGTAACATAGAGGGATACTTTGTTTAGACAACTATGTACTACTTCCTGCATTTTAGTGTTTTTTTTTCTGTGATGACCTCAATTAACTCTTTTTATTTTGTTTGATGAACTCAATTAACTTAGTGACAATAGAGACTCCTGTCTTAAATTTTCAATATTCTACAAAGCAAAGCATGCAAACAGTAGATGCAACGTCTTCTGTACTTCATTACATCACCAACAAATCTTGGCCATCCAATTCTCCTTTATTTTTTATGTGGGCATATTGTGTGCTTTCGTGAGTATACGTTGCAACTGAATAAATTGATCTGATGACTGTTGCAATAGAGGTTTTGTAGCTATCTCAATCTTCTGTTCCTCGCTGGTTGATAGTTATTCCCTTGAATAAAATCCCTTTATAAAGAGAATACTCTGATCATCTGCTAATTTATGATTGTCCATTCCTTGCAGCATTGGCTGATAATGGTAAATTCCTACTTGCTGCACGCAAATGTCGACGACCTACCTACACAGACTACATCATTTCTCTTGATGCAGTAGACATGTCAAAGGGAAGTGGTACCTACATTGGAAAATTGAGGTTAGCTCCAGAGCACATGATATAATTGTACCATGTTCTTTTGGGTGGGGTGGCAAGTCTATAACCTTGCATCGTTCAAAAATTGTGAGATTTGACTTGACTCCGAAGTATTATCAACTTGACTGAATTTGATGCATAGAAACTTGGACAAGTCTGGTCTATTTGATGATGTTGCTTATCTTTCTCAATAAATTGGAGAACATCAATATTTTGAAAAAAAAAAATATGGAGAACTTCAATTAAGTTCTTCAATCCTTGATAACTATGATTTGACTTCGGAAGTCTGTGTTCATTCATTATATAAAGTTGCAAAATAACCTTCACTGAATATGTATATAAGTGGCATAAATATTAAAAGCTATACTTACAAAAATAAAATTATCCTCTTCTTTTCTAATTGGCAAATTACATCCATTTAATTTACATTTTATTTGACTCTTCATAACAACTAAAATTGTTATCAAATGAGTTTGACAACTAAAGAAAACAAATTTTGAGTTCCCCATGGATAGGGCTATATGCATCGATGTAAGAGTCTTGTTCTCTTTTTTCTTTCCTGATCTATTATTTTGCCTTCTTTATGATGCTTAGTTTGTTTCATCCAGCTCGGAATAATGTTAGAAGGAATTAGGGAAAAGAAATGCACGTGGTCCTTTTTCTTACTAACTTCATCTTCATGGGCAGGTCAAACTTTCTTGGGACCAAGTTTACGGTCTATGATAGTCAGCCACCTCATGCTGGAGCCACTATTGCAAGGAGTCGTTCTACTCGGTTAGTGGGTTTGAAACAAGTCTCTCCTAGAGTACCCACAGGGAACTACCCTGTTGCTCACATTGCTTATGAGTTTAATGTTCTGGGTTCCAGGTGAGAACACATCTCTTTGTTACATGATGGACATTTCCAGTCATGCAACTTTCAAAGTGTGATTTATTTTGATATTTCATGCAACTTTCAAAGTGTGATTTATTTTGATATTTCATGCAACTTATCATTTATTTTATGTTTCATTTGAAAATCAAAGAAAAGAGGTTGTAGAACCATGGTTTAAAAAGTCGATACGAACTTGCTAGACTTGGTTGATTTGACTCTGACTCAAACGAAAAATCAAGTAACTCGGATAGAGACTCGATGGCAGATGAGTTTTTTGCCTCAGTCAACTAGCCAACTCTCGCTAAAGACTATCCAAGTTGAGCTTTCGAATTTAACCCTAACGAGTTGTAAACCGCCTGTTTCCTTCCACCGTCAATTCCAGCATTGTCGTCAACCATTGATCACGTTGTCTTTTTCTTAAGAATGATGGTGATTAGAAAGACAATCAAAGCAAAATTGCATCAATCGAAAGAAAAAAAATGAAACATTGTGCTTGGGATCTTCTCTCATCTTCTCTCTCCCTCTCCCTCTCTCAATGCCCTTCATGTTCTCATCTCTCTTATTCGTAACTCTTAAAAAAGCAAAAAAAACAATAAGTGAGGCTTGTGTCTTTTCAGTAGAAAGTTTCTTCAAACAAAAGTAATACAATATTATTATATGTTTTCAAAAGCATTAAAATGCATAGAGTCTCAAACCAAATCTACCCCCCCTCTCTCTCTCTCTCTCTCTCAAGTGAGGCCAACGTTCTTATATCTCTGAGGTGCTTAACAGACCGAGTCTTGAGTTATGACTGGATAAAGACTGTTGGTTTTTGGGTAGACTTGACTCAAGAGTCAAGTTGAGTTTTCAAGTTTTTAAACATTGATTAGAAGTAAACGGTTGTCCATATTCCTTTACAGTAAAACTTTATAGCTTTCTGAAGTAGTAAGATAAGTTTTGCCAAAAAACTGAGATATCCCCATCCAAATTGAACAAGAGTGAATGTTGGACTTTCTTGTTAGGATCTTTTGTGAGGTTGTGAAAATCTATTTTTTCTCTTCCCCCTTGGATTCCCAATTCATAATTTTCTTCTCTCATCACTGAGATCTACTCTCTATAAGTTGGAACCTTTAATTTTGGATGCACAAGAGTGGGTTGTTATCTAGCAAGTGTTACAGTTAATTTTACCATGAATATTTTCTTCTTTGCCAGGCATTTTTCTCATTTTCTTTGCTTTTTGCAATATTTTTCTAGATTTTGTGATCAATGCATTTTACCTTATTTACCTAAGAAAAGGAGTTGATACTTATGACGACACGATCTCTCTTATATATGTTCCTTGGTTAAAAGAAAAGGGAGTAATGTTCCTTGTAAAAGTATTTTTCATTCTCTGCAGAACCCAAGTGCAAGTTCTTTCCTTCTGGTTTTATTGTTGTGCACATCCTTTCTTAATGTTTATTTAACCCATTAAGTGCTTATATTTTGTTGAACTAGCAGAGGTCCAAGGAGAATGCACTGTGTTATGGATTCCATCCCTGCCTCTGCAATTGAACCTGGTGGTGTGGCTCCTATCCAGACTGAATTTCCTCTGGGCAGACTTGATTCCTTCCCATCACTTCCATTTTTCAGATCCAAATCCACACGTTCAGAGAGCTTTACATCTGGGCCTTTGGGAGGGCAGAAAGATGGGATGTTGGTATTGAAGAACAAATCTCCAAGGTGGCATGAGCAGCTGCAATGCTGGTGTTTAAATTTTCGAGGACGGGTGACAGTGGCATCAGTGAAGAATTTTCAGTTGGTGGCTTCCCCAGAAAATGGGCTAGCTGGGCAAGAGCATGAAAAGGTCTTACTCCAGTTTGGGAAGGTGGGAAAGGATTTGTTTACCATGGATTACCGATATCCACTCTCAGCTTTTCAGGCATTTGCCATCTGCCTCAGCAGCTTTGATACCAAGATTGCTTGCGAATGAAAAATAGGTATGGATTTACCATGAAAGCCCTCAAACCACAGGACTTAAATTCCCTGTTTGGATTTTTTATGGGCCATATACTATGTTGATGGGTCTGACTTCTTCCCAAATTGATATTTGGATGATTCAGGTGAGGCCTGAAATTGCCCCTTTTTTTTGGGAAAGAAACTGAAAACCCTATTGTATGCGTTACCCAGTTTTTCAGTCGTGCCCATAAGAGGATTATCCCTGCTTGTAATTTGGTCAAATACAGTCAAATGCATTCCTAGAAGGTTTTGGTTTATTATCTATTAAAAAGAAAATGTCAGCCGATAACAGCGACTCCTTGGTAATTGCTACTTTGGTTTTTTTAAACGGAGAATTGCTACTTTAGTTGTATTTACTATCTACTTGAGGTTGTGGGTTTGCTGCCCCTCGAACAGAGGAGGAAGAAGAAGAAGAAGAAGAAGAAAGTTTTTGGTTTATTATAGTTATGGGTTCAAATGGATATTTTCTATCTTATAAGCTTGCCTTAGTGATGCACTACTTTATCTCTCATTTCCCTTAAAAAAGGGTTCTCCAAAGCATGCGCCATATGGTCCAAGTTCTCTTAGCATGTGCACAACAATTTTGATAGTAGGATTTGATGGATATTGATGATGAAGTATTATGGGGCATGGGCACTTGATATGTCCATGACTGGTATATGTGCCCAACTTTCACATCAATTCTGCCTTGGAGAAACTATGCTGATCCTAATATAGAGAAATTTAAATTACTAGAGGAACACTAATGTGAATGATTTTTCTTTTATGATTTTTTTTAAATATTTTCAATTGGATACTTCAAAAAACATGCATAATGTGTGATTTATTATAAAGATGTCATTGATCTCTAACAAAACTCATTAAATGATCCAAAAAAGAGACTTGAAACATTGAAAATTGGAAGTGTACTCATTCAGAGAACATGGAATGAACCTGAACTCTATTTTTGCTATTGCCACACTGAAATGATTTATTGCAATTTGTGGACAAGATGATACTGTAGATATCTCTCTTTTAAATCCTGGTAATGATTCCATTTCACCCAAAAAAAAAATACTGGGGTTGAATATCTAAGATTAGTGGGTCGAACACTTAATTATTTTTCTTCAATTCATTTATCTCCATCACTGACTTGTAAAACTTGTTGCTCTTAAATCAGGCTGGTGTCTCTTGAAGGTGATATTGGTTGTTATTTATGGGATCGAATAAAATCTTTGAAGAAGCTGAGGGTAGTTTGGAGGCTAGTGGGCATTGAGCTCTCAGCAACGGGTTGGTGGTTCGTCTCCTTGAACTCTTGCATAGTTGGCATATGACTGCTATAAACAAGATGACTTCAAGCAATCAAGCTGCATACTCCAGCTGTGCTCTCAGCCGCTCTGTATCCTTTTCTTCAGCTTATGCGGAGATTAATGAAACGATGGAGTTCCTTTTGTACTTCTCCTTTTTCGGAATTTGATTGCCTACACTGTGGTAGTGTTGGTGGTGTTTTGCTTACATGAATGTCTCGATGTTCCTGCTTATTCCTTTCTATTTTTTGAATATCTGGCAATTATATTCCAGGGCCTCGCAATTTGCGACTGTTGCTGAAGGTGCATGTCCTTATTTAACTGTGAGTCCTGTTGCTAATCTCACTGTGGCAACTCATCTGCTTTAAGGTATTTTAAAAATTCAGTGAGTATGGTAAGCTTGTTTGAGCTCATGACTTGGTGGATTTTGCCATACTACACGAGGCTTTCTTCCGGGAGGTGTTGGAGTAGAGGGATGAGTACAGAATCTTTTGAACTCAAAATTTTTAAACATAACTTTTATATAATCCAAAGAAGTTGGAGTGGCGGCTGAGAATCTGCCTTATGAGGCGAGGGTCTTGTGTTCGATTTCTATTCCACCAGAATGGGCCACTCTGTAGACTTATCCGATACGTGCAGGATTGAGAGGTTTACACATGTTCTGAAGATTAGTCGGGTGATATGCCTAAACACTTTAGTCATTAAAAAAAAGAGCTTCTAGTAGATAGACTTGGAACTTACAAATCAATTAATTCATTGAATTGAAGCAGCAATTGAATATGATTTCCCAAGAGATGAGGCGACGTAGTGGGGAAGGATAGAATGATAAATTATCTTAAAAAATGATCTTATTTATTGACGGTTCTATATATATATATATATATATATATATATATTTTTTTTTTTTGTCAATTAAATATATTCTATTCAAGTGAAAGACTGTTCAAACTCGATTTCAAGCTCTATTTGTTGAAATAAGAGCGAAGTTAGTGATGACTGTTGGCTAAAAGTAGATTTTGGATGGGGATCTCTACCCTCTCATTTCAAGTGAGAAAATTTATTACTGTTAGATAATATTATAATATATATACGTTTCAAGTGATGAGAAGTACGTTGTGAGCTTAGTTATAAATTTTGGCTGAAATTTCAACCGAAGTTTTAGTAATATAGACATTTTTTTTCTGAAAAATGTATAAATTTTTTTTCTCATGAGGGTACAATTCATATAACTAATAAGAGTGCCCCAGTCATAATCCATTTTAAATATGCTAGAAAGTAGTTAATTTTTTTTTGGTTATTTTGTTTTCCAAATAAAGTCCAAACATCATAAATTAGATAATTTTTGGTTGATTTTTATGGGATTTTTTTTTTTTTTTTGAATTTATGTGTGGGAAACTGTGGGATACCCTACGTACAAACCCTACAGGTGAGTTCACTATTTTAGAGCACATCAAGGTTAGGCTATGGGGGGAATTCATAACATCTCGCTTTTTGAGGTAAGAGACAACCAGTTGAGTTATACCTACGTGGGTTGATCCATTTATTTGTTGTCATTCTCCAATTATATTCACTCAGCAGTACTGATGAATTTGTGTGGTTTTTAGAAAGTTTTGTTTGACTAAAAATAGATGGACAATCAGAAGTAATGTTACTTCGTGAATAGCTGAGGGCGCTTTAGAACAAGTGAACAACTATTTAATATTATAAAACTTTCAACTTCATTGTTGGGTAAGTTTTAGAGAAGTTCTTCTGTTTGGTAGGCTGATCCCTATTATTATTTTTTTTTTTTAAGACCAAGGTGACCAATCTTCTTAGAGTATCTGACTAATCCTTAGATCATGTACAAATCTTCATATCCACACACATCGAATAAAACTACGGGCAGTGACCCTTTTGGAGCAGTGAGAATAGAACTCAAGACATCGCACTTTCAGAAGATGGCCATACTCATTCTTGTCTCTGTTCTCTTTCTTCTATATAACCTCAATTCAAATTTCATTCTGTCATCCTATGTTCCTCTTTCTTTTCTCTACTGTCATATTTCTTTTGCATCTATTTGTAACGCGCCGCCCTCTCTTACCTAGATCAGAGTGATAATAAATGGACATTTCCGTGGAGAGGGAGGAGATGCCACAACGATAAAGAAAGAAAGACGAGTTGGGGTTTCCTTAGTTTTATAAACATGCATGAGTCGATATTGGTTTATTCTGAAAGAAACTAGGATTAGAGTGATAATAAATGGACATTTCGTGGAGAGGGAGGAGACGCCACGACGGTAAAGAAAGAAAGACGAGTTGGGTTTCCTTAGTTTTATAAACACGCATGAGTCGGTATTGGTTTATTATGAAAGAAACTAGGATTAGGAGATAGAATCGGCTACGGCAAGGAATAGGGTTGGCTGTCGTTTTGGAGAAGGAGAGAAGGCAAGGGGAAAGAAAGGGAATTTGCATGGAGTAATAGAATGAGGCGTGTTTTACGTGAATGGGATTCACGAAGGGTGTGGGTCTCCAAGGGGCCCACACAGATTGGGTTTCCTATTTTATAAAAAAATATATATATCTATATATTAAAAAGAAAATCTCACTAAATAAATCTCAATGGAATGAATTTTAGTAAAACTAATTTCTATGATCAATTCAACCAAGGCATGTGGGTCCCATGGGCCCACATAAATTATTAATTATTTTTTAAATTAAGTACTTTTAATTGAAATACTAACTTTAGGAAATAAAAATCTAATTTGATACTAAATCTTCCATCCGCTTAATTTCACTAAAATAAAGTAACAAATTATTATAAACAATATTAATCTCTAAATTAGTTCTACCCACCGCTAGTGACCCGCTACAAAAATGTCCATTTATTATCACTCTGATCTAAGAGGGAGAGGGCGGGGCGTTACACTATTTGGGTATTTCATAAAAAAAGCCCCAATCTAAATGGAAGGGCAAATATGGAGAAGATTGCTGTGGGGCTGGTGATACTAGATTTTATAGCAATTTAACTGAAAAAAAAGGAAACAGATATTTTCATTAGTTTTTCCTTGTGCTAGCACACAATTATAGAGGTGAATGGGGATGTAACGTTTAATTTTCTCTCTGCCTTGCCAGGAAACATCTCTCCGAAACAATGCCACAGAATTTTGCTTAAGAGACAGAATCATTGAGCTCTTGTGAGTTGTGACCATGATCTTCACCTTAGTATCAAATATGAGATGAGGTGCAAAAATTTATTGACTTCAATTGAATGGTGAATATCGGACATCCTTGCCTGTGTACAAAATGTTACAATTGATAGAGAATTATAAAACACACAAATACAAAAAAGTTTTCTTTTTAATGAAGAAATGTTGAATGATGAAGCGGCAAGAGAGTCCTACATTGTCTAATTTGAGAAACCAATAACTTTATATAACATTTGAGGTACTCTCCTCTCAAAGACTAGCTTTTGAGAGTGAGTTCTACCTCAAGAATATTACCATTTCATGATTTTCTAACACGGTATCAGAGCAGCTTCCACGTAAGAGAGGGTGAGCAGCTGCACGTGAAGGTGGGTGTGAATTGACAAGAGAGTCCCATATCGCCTAATTTGAGAAACTAATGACTCCATATAATACTTGAGACACTCCTCTTAAAGGCTAGCTTTTGAGAGAGAGTTCTACATCAAGAATATTACCATGTCATGGTTGTCTAACAAAACCTAAGATAAATCGATTAGCATTGTGGTCTGAGCTTCTCAAACCCACTTTATTTATCAAATGAACTCTATTGGAAGAATTAGTTTAAAGGGTACCCCCATATCAGGGATCAGTAGCAGAAATGAATGGCTTCGGTGGAATTTGCAGAGCATCCAAATTACCTTCCAGCATATGCACCACCTTTTGCATCGAAGGCCGATCTGCTGGACTCCACTGTATGCACCAAAGTGCTACGATGGCTAGCCTTTTCTTGATCTCTTCATCTCCCTCTACTTCAACTTCTACTTGAAGCTGTTTCCCTTGAATCAATTGGTCATAAATCGTTTCCATAAAGTAAGTTTGGCTTACATCTCCCTTATCGGCATCGATGTTCTTTCTTCCAACAACCATTTCCAGCAACAACATTCCAAAACTATAGACATCTGATTTATAAGAAGCCATTCCAAAGTTCCTTGAGAATAGCTCAGGCGCCATGTAGCCTGTGGTGCCTCTAGCAGTAGACATTGATACAACGCTTTGGTCCTTTGAGCACAACTTGGCAAGTCCAAAATCAGAGATCTTGGGATGGAAATTATGGTCTAGTAAAATATTGTGAGGCTTGATATCGAAGTGAAGGATGCGCTGATTGCACCCTTGATGTAGATATTCGACGCCACGAGCAATGCCTACTGCTATCTCGTGTAACTTGTCGCAACTCAGCAATCTTTTGCCTTTTCTTGCTTCTTTTGAGCATATGAATTTCTCTAGTGATCCATTGGGCATGAATTCATAAACAAGGGCACGTTGAGACCCTTCTGAGCAGAGACCAAGAAGGCGGACGACATTGGTATGGTGAATCTGCACAATGGCGGCGACTTCATTCATGAAGTCTTCATCTCGGCCCTTGGATCTGTCGAGCATTTTAACTGCAACCGGGATTCCCCTTGGAAGCTCCCCTTTGTATACACACCCAAATCCTCCTTGGCCTAATTTGTTCTTAAACCCCTTGGTAATTTTCTGAATATCAGAGTAACTGTATCTTGTGGGGTTGAGAGTCTTGTAATCTGCCAAAAACTTTTCCACCTTGAGGTGGGTTTTTTTCTCCCTTTGAGGCCTACGGTAGATATATAGTCCAATTGCCATCAATGCTAACACAATGGCGCCGCCGATGAATTGCACCTGTTGATTTCAGAAGGAAGAAAATTACAACAATCAACTAACCAGATTACTCGAATGAAAATCTGTTGAGAGTGTCACCTGTAATGAGCCCAATGTTCGGACCTGCAAAGCAAGTGAAATGGAAGGGATTAAGCATGTTTGATGCTGTTCAGTATTTATAAGGGACAAAAGATTGTTGTCAGATATCCAAATAACTTATCTTAAGAGAGGAATTAACCTACACACATCAACAGGAAGGGCTCAATGAGGCTATGCCACCAGTTAAAATGACATTCAGAGGTTGGAAATTTTAGTCTAAATATAAGAAGTGCTCTATAAAGTTTCTGAACATCCAACGGTAAGGTCATCAGATAGCAAATTATCATTGAAATTGATAGAAAACCAAGCCTTTTATCTACCGGGTATGTTTCATGGCCATACACTGGACTACTGAAAACTTTTATTGGCCGACCATACACACCGGATAAGTGCAAAGGTGAGTAACCTTTTGGAGTTGAGCGTAAATAGAACATAAGACCTCTGCTTCCTGAGGCGGGTTATTGGCCGTCGGGCCAACCCCTCTAGGCTTGATGACCCAAAAGTATACCTTGCGGCGTTCCATGGTTCTTGGCATTATAACTTTATACATTACCATAAGAGAAACAGGGGTGGCAATGGGCTGAATTTGGTTGGATTCAGAACTTGATGTGAATTTTATGAACACTCTAATATGAATCCAAGATTCAACCAAGTTTTTTTAGTTTTCTTTTTGGGCGACAGGAACAGATGTCGGAGGTGAAAAGAATTCATGGAAAAAGAGGAATTAGGGATGCTTGGGAGAATTGTTATTGTTTTGCGCTTGCTAAAGCAGCAGAAAATTCCAACTAAACTATATATATATATATATTGGCGGCTATTATGGCGTGGCTCCAATGAACGAAAAGCGAGATGAACGTGCTATTTTCAAATCGATGGATAGATGGCCTGATCTGTTCTGATAGATCGAAAGAGTAGGAATGGATAGAGAGGGAATCTATCAATAATAAGGGGAAATCTCCTATTTCTATCTATTGATGAGACAAGATATCTATCTATTCTGGATCCATCAGAAAGAAATCGATATGATATATATATATACATATACATATACATACATATACATATATATACATATATATATATATACCTCGTTGCTCAGGGGGAGTAAAGCAGAAAGTTTGATTGGTGGTGGCATTGAATCCACAGAAGTTCCCATAATCTTCACAGCTGTTGCATCTCTCACCAATTCCACGATCATTCCATCCAAGTGCAAACTCCCTTCTCTCCAAAAGATACCCAAGAAAACGCAGACTATTACGCCCTGGATCGCTCGATATATAACCAGGCTCCCCGTCTGAAATATTGGCAATCGATCTACGTGGGCATGCAGAAGGCACTTTGTGTATAGAATTTGCTCCATCCATGGCATAGACTGAATAGTCGTCGTCGCTGAGGCAACTGATTGGACCCAAGAACTCCTCACTCTTCTTCAAACTGTCATTGATGTCGTCGTTTGTGCAATTCAGTAAGATGAGGGAAAAGCTGGATTTGTAATATTCGAAACTTGAATTTGATAGATTGAGTGAGAGGTAGTTCTGCAAGGGGCAGCGAGCCCATGACTCTGGGCCGCTGACCGTGATGGAGAGCTCACGATAGTCGATTTTCTTCACATACAAGTCTCCAGAAAAGGGAAGATTGAGAACTGTTCTCTCTCCCATGCAAGAGAGGTCAAATCCTTTGAGGCCACAGTAGGGAGGCTGGGATTTTGAATGGAATGGAAATCTGATGGTTGGGCCTCCCTTGCTGCACCTCAACGGAGGACAAGCCTGGAAGAAGGAATCTGATCCTTGGTCTTGGCCCAAGATCACTGCTGTTAATCCAAGGAAGATGAAGATAAGAAGAGGGAAACCAGAAGCAGCCATGTTCATGACATACAGTCTTTTTCCCTCGAATTACTCTCACCAAGATTCAACAAACAGAGGGCATAGTACTCTTTTGACGGGACTCTTGAGTTCGATTCCTTCCTCCCCTCTAAAAGGTTCACTTATTCTAGAGTCACGAGGTGTGTAACACTTTTCTTGTGGCCAATATTCAGCAATCTGCATTCACACCTCCAATAATTCCAATGAATTTATAATCGCTGTCTTATCTTTATCAATCCCTAAAAGCCATTTAAAAGAATCTTGAAAATTACATTTCTGTTTAGTAGAATTGGAGGTTTTTTTTTAAGATTAACGTGTTCAAACATCTCATCTGATTAATTTTTGGAGTAGTATAAATCTCTTAAGCTATACACATCGAATTAGTAGAATTAGAGTTGTGTATAATTTTGAATTGAAAATGAAAAAACTCTGTAGAGGTCACTTTCTTTTTCTTATTTGAAGAAAATAGAGCACCACAAAATTCATTTTTCATGTGAGGATCTCTTGAAATGGAAAATTGTCTTTATTTTCTACATGGTTGTGCTTCCATGCATATTTTCTCCAATTAATTATTGATTAATGATTAAAATGAATAAGAAATGGTGATGCACCTCGAGCGTATCAGTAGTTCCAATGGCTGACGTAGGCATTAAAAATTCGAGATACCACAATATCTCATATCGTGATATAAATGAGTGGCGCTAAATTGAGATTCGAGACAAGCCCTGCTTTCTTTGGTTGCCAAGATTTTTGGAATATAAAAATTTAATATATATTTATTTTAATGGTCAGGGACAATTTGTTTTGAACAATATTTTTTCTTATTGTATTAATTTATTTCTTAATTGATTATGGGACACTCTCATTTTTAATATCTTATTATGATTTAAATGACAAAAAACTTTTTATTAGATTTTAATATCATAATTAGTATCTTCTCATGCAAGTGTTTTAAGTTATTTAAATAATAATAAAGTACTAATATGTCCCTCTGTTAAAAATCAAGGTGTCTTATCAATTTCCATTTATAAATCATGCCTTTATAATATTTTAAGATTTGCATCATTTATTTATTTTTTACATATATCAGCACTGAAAAAAGTGAAATTATCACCATCATTAAAAAGTTATATTTCATATTTATATGAATTCTACTAGACATTCTGGATTTTGTAATGGGCCCATGTGAAAAAGCCCATTTAGAGACTTAAATTAGGGTAGTCAATGCAAACATAAGCCCAAGCCTCAGCAGTCTCCATCAGGCCCATGTAATCCAAGGTCCATGTACCAAAATGAAATTACTTCGGATTTCCAGGGGCATGTGTAACATAACTACTAGATATATTACATTGACAGGCTTAGTAGATAGGCCTTTTTATTTTTCAAGATCCCCATATACTGTCCTCTACTCTTATACTATCATCTAATCATTAGTTCGAATACTCAGTCAAAGTTGACTCCACTCGATAGGATTTTAAGTGGAATGAGTCCACAAGATTTTTCGATTTTTCAGATTTCTTTCAAAAACCCAGTCAAGTTTCTCAGTTCGATGAAATTTCAAGTTAGATTCCGAGTTTTGAGTTTTCAAATAATGATCTAAATGTTTCTGAATCGGCATTACAAAAAATATGGATGGTGTAGAGTACTTTTCCTTATGAATGTAAGGAAATAATAGATGTGATGGTTTGTGGATTGACAAAGAATATGACTTTTGATAAGATAAAATGAAATGTAAAATTTATAAATTCAACTTCAAATAGATAGGTAAATCACTATGACATTTGTGAAGAAGGAAAAAAAAATCACTACAAGATCATGGAAAACAAAGAGAATTCAACATCTGTATTCGGAAGGAAACAAGAAAAAAGAAAAATCACAACCCACAAGGTCATAGAAAACAAAGACGATTTGATTTTCTGAATTTGAAAGCCATATCCTACAGAATTTTTTTGATGAGAACAGTATATTACATGGATTTTCATTGATCAATAAACCCAAAATATTGAACTAAGCATGTGGCGTCGAAGAACAGTAGATCACTCTATTTCAGTGGCAATTGATAATTCAGTTGGATAAGAAGTAGAGCCGTTGTTTGATTCTCTTCGGGGAGGTGAAAATAAGAAAGGCTTAGGGGGCATTTGTACATCAAATCCATTTCCTTCCAACATCTCTGCAACTTTGCTCATCGACGGACGATCTCTCGGGTTTGTCTGTATACACCATAGCCCTACCATGCACAACTTTCTGGCTATTTCATTTTCAATCCCTGCTGGATTTTCGATTTCTACTTCTTTACCTTGATCAAGGTGATCATAAACCCAGGAAGGGAAGTAAACCTCGCTCGAATTCTCGACGTTTGTATCCACATTCTTCCTCCCCCCAGCCATTTCCAGCAATAACATTCCAAAACTATAAACGTCGGACTTTGGGGAGACGACTCCGAAGTTTCTTGATACTAATTCTGGAGCTATATATCCAATTGTTCCTCTTGCCTTGCTGACAGCCACTTGATCATCTTTGGAACATAATTTTGCCAATCCAAAATCTGAAACCTTTGGTGTGAAATCATGGTCTAAGAGGATATTATGAGGCTTGATGTCGAAATGTAGTATGCACATGTCACAACCTTGATGCAAGTAGTCGATTCCTCGAGCGATTCCCAGCGCAATTTCATTGAGTTTCTCCCAACTGAATGAATGGCTCCTCCCATTCTTGGAGAAGATGTATTTGTCGAGGGACCCATTCGGCATGTACTCGTAGATGAGTGCTCTGTGAGATCCTTCTGAACAAAATCCGACGAGTGGAACGACATTGACATGGTGAATTCTACCAATTGTAGAAACCTCGCTGATGAAATCTTCCCCTTTGAAATCAGAATTGCTTAACATCTTCACTGCGATCGGATGGTCAATTGGGAGTTTACCTTTGAACACAGACCCGAATCCTCCTTGCCCCAATTTCTCATTGAAGTGATTTGTTATTCCAAGGATTTCAGTGTAAGAGTACCTTGCAGGTGCTAGGTTCAGTTGGTTGTGCAGAAACCTTTCCACAGTGTTGACGGGAGCATGCGTTTTTCGAAATTTATAGATGAGGAACACAAATATGCATATGGGTGCGAATACAAATCTTCCCAATAGAATCAGTGCTGCAGAGAAGAAGAAGAAGAAGAAGAAGAAGAAGAAGAAGAAGGAGGAGAAGAAGAGTGTTGGATAAGGTATGAAGAAAAGAACCAGTAACAAATACAGGGCATGACTGAAATCATATACTTACCTACTCTAAGCAGGTATATTGCCCCAAGAAATGCCAAGACAGCTGCACATAAGAAATAAAAGCTCGAATTAGCAGCAAAAGGGTAAAATTGATCCAAATTAACTTCAAATAAATGGGAAAAACTAGTAGAAAAAATTACCCTGTTTGATTATCCTGATTATCCATGAGAAATTATCTGTATAGCACAAATGAGAAAATTATTTAGTTCCTTCTCCATTTTCGCGGACCAGAATCATTGGAGTAAAGAAGAAACAGGTCATAGATTAGTATAATTTTCAATCTTAACTTACAGGAAAGATATCCCAATCATGAAAGATGTGAAAGAAATTGAACTATAATGCATATATGTTAATAAAATGGAAAACTATGGCAAGTTGAAACCTCACTCACCGCTTTCTCCGCATTGAAAGACTTCTACAAAAGTAAAATTACAATCTCCACCAGATAACCTGCTTGAGCAATTGTCTCTGGCTTCAAACACAGAACCACAAGTTTGACCAGTTAATCGACAATCCCGACAGCGAACAGACCATTCTAGTTCGAAACCCGCTGTGAGGATTTTCCAAACTGCACTGAATGATTGAGGTGGCACTTTCTGGGAGAAGGTTGGAACCATAGAAAGAAAGGTGCAGGATTCCTTCAAATCGAGACTAGTCTGTCTGCCATCAATAGCATAAACATTGGTGTCGACCCTACTCGCACAAGGAACTAATATATATGTCTGATCATTAATGGCTTTGGAGCAATTTGCAAAACTAACCCATGAATCCATGGTCGAAATTGGCTGAATTCCAAGTAGTGGCGGACTGCCAATGAATCGATAGTCATCGTTGATGCTCGAAGGTGTCAAAGAATTGGATGGAAGATTGCAAGTAGACATTTGAAAAAAGCGGCGTCTACGACTCGAATTGTTTCTTTATCATAGGAAATTTGCTTCACATGGTATTTCCCTGAATTGATAACCAATACAGTATTGTTATCTTGGCAATCGAGTTCATAGTCGTGATCGCCACAATCGGCAGGATCGCCTTTTAATCGAAACGGGTAGCTGATATTTCTTAATTCTCCACAGGAAGAAGAGCAGGAAAGGTTGAGGTTTCTTCCCTGGCCATGGACGATGAAGGAAAAGAAGAGGAGACAGAGACATGTTAGACCTTTCATTGTAGGAAGCCAAGGAGAGAAGAACAACACAAATGATAGAGCTTACAGAACAACTTCCATGCTATAAATATATAATAGTAAATCTGATTACAGTAATCTTTAAGTGACAAATAATTATTAATCACTTGTATTATCATCTTAAATATTTTTTCAATCCTCAAATGAGACAGTTTATTTAGGTCGGGCTCAGACAAATACACACTCTTTAATTATTACTTATTTAAAAAAATAAAAAATATCAATCATAAAATAAGAAAAAAAATACCTATCCACAAGAATTGAATCCAGTTATTTACACTGAGAAATATATATTTTTTTTAGATTAACATGTGGGAAATTTAGACACATTCCTACTAAAACCCCTCAAGGATGAGCCCGAAGGCACACCAAGTTATGTCATGGAGACTCGAACTCGTAACCTCTCACTTCTCAAGACGGAGGCAACCTAGTACTATATACATCTAGTGAATGAGGGCTTTTTCGTCCCAAAAAAATTTGTCTAAACGTACAAGACTCTGATGTAAAATTAAAGTTTTTAAAATATTTTAGGTTGGACTGCAGATTCTTAGAGAAAGGGGGAGCCAATGGTCCACAAGCGTGTGATAAAATATCTACAAAATTAAATGTAGAATGGTTCAATGGATGTCCACTTGTTTGATGGTCCACGCCATGGGGAGAACTGCCAACTGGATAAGATGAAGATCTCTCACACCCAACTCACTCTCATCCTATCCTCAGTCACAAATTTTGTCTGAAATTGTGTGAAAACTTCTGCTGAAATTTTGAAATTTTGGGGCAAATTTTTCAGATTATAGGGATTAGAAAATTTCAAATATTGGCCAAATTTTTTCAATATTTGTAAAAATCGAAAATGTGTAACTAAAATTAGGGCACAACTGTTTTTACCAATATCGAAAAGTATATTATGATAAAATTATCTTTCTACTTTATCGTCAACTTCATCATCTACAACATTTATCTTGTAATTTAGAGTTGACCTTTATTTAGATATGACAAATTATTTTTACAAAAATTCTACTGAGATATACATTCTCTAAATATGAATTTTAAGGCGATCATATAAATAGTTTTTGTATGAAGTTTTACCTCCATTTAAGGATCCTATACTTCGATTTTAAATTTTTAAAAACCAATGATCCATACTCATCAAAATTAAAAGGTTAAAATTATATGATTTGGATCATCAATTTATAATGAAATATTATATACTCTATATCCATATAATCACCTATCAAATGAACTTAAATTTGTGGGATCCATGACTTATCTAAGGATATGTCTCGTTATTGTGTCTCTCTAGTATGTCACTGTCTCGTTAACCTAACTCTTATTTTCACCTGTAAAACTGAGAGGTGAAAAATTCAGTCGAACCAAATGTCGGCCGTGAAGTTTCTCTCTTTTTATTTGTATTTTTATTAATTTCTGAGTAAAAAAAAGGTATTTTAAATTAAAAAACTAAAAAAATAAATATCAACTGATATCAAATCTAAAATCATTTCTTTTTTAAAAAAAAACCAGATATTGGCCGATATCCGATATTAATCAGCGTTATATATCGGCCAATGTCGGTGCCTATTTGACGCCTGGGACTTCAAACCCACAGTTCTTCTATTTTGTCCTTTTAAATTAAAAGGTTAATTTAAAAAATAAAATTAATTTATTACGAGATAGTGTCTCATAATGGATAAACTGATAAAGGTAGAATAGAACAAATAAATGGGTAATAATCAACTTACACTTGGTCCAACTTGATGACTTCACTTCAAAGGTAACGATATTTTTATTCGATACTACTATTATATTTATATTTATTTTTTCTACTCAACTAAGTCTTGGGTTGACTTAGTTAATAATTGAATTAGATAATACATGACAACTTAGGTGGCAATTTAACCTATCACTACTGTCGGCAATTCTCAAATCGAAACATGACCCAACAAATATAAGCTAATTTGATTTATTTTGGTGTCTCCAATTCAATTGACAATCAAATAGGGATGTATTTGATTCATTTAATAATCACATTTCATCAACATCTACTATTTTTGAAGAGTGAATTTGATCTAAATAGGTTTTGATAAAATTTAACTTAGATCTAATTTGAATCGACTCATTTAATAGATAACTCAATTTGACGTGAATATATTTACAAATAGATATATTTGACTCAAACTCGTTTATAATTGGGTGAGGAGCCTAACTACATGAGGACTACACTCGATTGAAGAGGTAGGTAGTTTTAGTACGTGTCTCGTTAGAAAAGTCTCCTTACTCAAATAAATAGATAAACTCGATTTGACCCAAATTTAAAATAGACCAAAACCGACTTATCTTATTTAAGAAGATCTGAACTAAATAAGACCCCACCTCAACTCACCTGGAACTGACCCATTGCTAGGTCTAGATCTAACCCATTCATGTCTCAAATCACTGTCAATGAGGGCTTTTTTGAAACAGCCCAAACTCCCACATAAGGATGTTGACAGGCCAGGCTTGGCCCAGGCTGAAGCAAATTTTAAAGAGCAAGCCCAACTTAGACATGATTTCGTTTGAAAGATAGAGATAAGACTAAGTAAGCTAAGAACATGTTGCAAGTAATCGAAAATTTAAGTTATTTTTTACTTGGAATTCATTTTTTATTAAATAAATCTTTGTTTTCAACATCTTTTAATTTAATGATTGTTTATGGATTCAACATTTTTCCATTGAATAAATCTTTGCATTTCAACATCTCTTTATGCTTATTTATAGTTGAACATTAGCTACCTATAATAATACTTTATTAATAGACTAGGATATGCTATGATAATTGTCTTGAATATCAAATTTTATGATCTGTCATCTATAATAAATAGAAATTGAATCTAATGGTTTTCTTTGAGGAGAAGGAAACTCTATATGGAAAATTATAACTTGACATATAATTAAGCTTATTTAATCATTCTTTAAAATAATAGTGAATATTAATCAACATTTATAAATAATATAACTGCACCAACTTGACATACACATTGAACAATGTTTGGGAGAGCCTAAGTGTTTCTCAATTATTAGTGCTTTGGTTCAAATTTCCTGAGAACAATGACTGTTCTTTCATAAGTCATGTTGATATGTGTTTAATTCCACCACATGAAGATGAATAAGTTATGATTTTAGAATGATTATGTCGGAACCAATTAGCTACAAAATTTTCCTCAGATTTACTCAACACTTAAGAACTACAGCATGTAATATTTCACTATTACATTCAAAAGTTGTGAATTCAAGTCCTATTGATGTTAGATAGTTAGTCAGTCCATGAAAAATAACGATTTGAGCAAAGATTGAATTTTCTACATTTTTTTTAAAAAAAGTTGAAACATGTTAAGACTAGATATCCATCAACAAAGACTAGCCCATTACGTGGAGTGACCAAGTCATTTCTAAATATGTGGATCTCCCTCTATACTTCTAATGTGGGACTCGTTTGCAATCAAACCCAATAATCCTCCCTCGAACAAGACCAGCTATCTCGTATGCTCAGGGGATCTCCTGAATCCATATGAGGTAGCCTGAGACCTGATTTTGATACAATTTGTTAGAACCTTGGGTATCTCTCAAAAGACTAACCTATTAGATGGAGTGATCTCCCTCTACACTTTTATATGACTCTTTTCTGCTCCCAACAAAACCCTTTTCTGCCAAAAGAATACCTTATAGTTTAAAAACCAAAAATAATAATAATAATAAGCAGCTAGAAATTGGTTGGAAAATCATGTTACTTTACCAAAATGTTAGGTTGGAAAAGATAATGAGGAGGATACAAATGGCTTTGGTGGGATTAGCAAATTCTCAGTTCCTTGAAGCATCTTCACTATTCTTTTCATTGGAGGCCTATCATTTGGATTCCATTGTATGCACCAAAGTGCTACAATGGTTAGCTTCCTTGCAATGTCATCATCATCCATCCCCTTCTCCACTTCCCTGTAAATCCATTCAGGAAAACAAGCATCCCCTTGCATCCCGACTCCACTATCACTCATTTTCTTTCCTCCGACCATTTCCAACATTACCATACCAAAACTATAGACATCCGATTTATACGAAACCACGCCGAAGGTTCGAGAGAACACCTCTGGTGCAATGTAACCCATGGTCCCTCTAGTAGACATTCTACTTGCATTGCTCTGTATGTTGGAGCATATCTTTGCCAGCCCAAAATCCGAAATCTTTGGATTGAGGTGGTTGTCTAGTAAGATGTTTTGCGGTTTGATGTCGTGATGAAGTATACAGTGGTTGCATCCATGGTGTAGATACTCGATTCCTCGAGCAATGCCGATCGCAATTTCGAGCAACTTGTTCCAACCCAAGAATGGACAGGTATTTCCTTCTCTATAGAATATGAAATTCTCCAATGATTCATTCGGCATGAATTCATAAACAAGAGCTTGTTTGGTTCCTTCTGAGCAGAAACCCAAAAGGCGAACCACATTGACATGGTGAACTCTTCCTATAGTAACAATTTCATTGATGAATTCTTCCCCATTGCCTCTCGAATTTTCAAGAATCTTCACAGCCACTGGTGTCCCATTTGAAAGCTTTCCTTTATACACGGTACCATAACCACCTTTGCCTATTTTGTAATTGAATTTTTGGGTGATCTTCTTGATATTGCTATATGAGTATCTAGCAATATTGAGGCTTCTGTACTCCTTTAAGATCTTCTCTACTTTCAATTGGTTTTCTCTATCTCCTAGTTTGATTGCTTTGCGGTAGATGTGGTAAGTAAGCATGAGTGTTGCTGTTATGAAGATGCCGCCTCCAACACATATACCTAAAGAAATGATAAAAATAAAGTTTTATTACTACTTGAACTACTTCTTGCAACATTTAAAGAATTCTTAGATGTAAAATTTACATAGAGATCAGGGCCGGCTCGGGTTTTAGGCTAACTAGGCCGCCACCTAGGACCTCCAATGTGACCAATGGGCTGTAGGGCCCCCACTTGCACTGCTCTCAGGGCCTAATGCCCCTAAGATTTCAGAGCCGGTAATGATAGAGATATGACTACTTTTGTTTTTTGTTTGTTATTTTAGTGAAGAAAAGTATAATTTGTTATTTTTTCAAAACAGAGATCAAATATCCGCTCCATTGAATGGTATAATGCTCTACTCCAATTTTGAGTGAAGGCCAAAAGGAATAAAGTTTGCAGGAAGGATTTTCTACTTTCCAAGGAAAGTATTTCCTCTGCTCATTTTCCAAACATCCAAACTCCTTTCTATTGTTTTAGCATTTAGAAATTAAAAGATGTTCACCTATTAGAATGACTTTTGCCTTCAATCCTGCAAAGGCAAAACATCAAAGGGTAAAATTAGCAACCATGAAATTAGATAAAGAATAAAGATGCACAATGGATTTTTTTTGTATGTTCTGTGTGGTCTTGTTACTTTGAAGATAACTAATTCTAAAAACATGTAGAATGAAGAGAAGTAATGTCTCAATATCAATCTCATGAAAAAAGTTGTTTAGACTCACCAAGGTTTTAGAGTAATGGACATAAGCATAAATCCATAAATGGGTATTTCATATTAACAAAATAATAGTATATAAATTATATGTAATTTATTATATTATGAAATATGTAATATATATTTCATACATAAAACTCAAAGGGGTTGGACGGGTGGCCAGGAATATGCCTCAAGAAATGAGAGTTCTAAATTCAATTTTCACTCTACTCCCAGAGGTCACTTTACGTAGAGTTACCCAATGTGTGCGTGGGTGAGAGGTTTGCACATGCCCCAATGATTAGTCGGATGCTCTAAGAGGACTAGTCATCTTGGCCATAAAAAATTATACTGCATACGTGCTATTGGAGAGCTGAAACCGGAAAATGTCATGTGAAAACGTCTAAGTTTTTGGGTATTGAATTATGTCCCCATCAACCTTTAAAGATCTAACCTAAAGAGATATGGAGGTAGGTAGTGGAGAATGATTGCCAATGGATGTACCCAAGTGGGGCAGTAAAGAAAGCTTTGCAAAAAGAAAGCTGGGGGAAATGGTAAAGGGGGTTAACAAATGGGAGTGTGGCTGGTAAAGGGAAGGTCTGAAGGAGCAGTTTCAGGGAATGGGTGGTCGTCGGCGACAAGAACCCATAATAGACGAAGAGAAGACCAGCCGAACGCCGTCGACGGGTTGGATCTCGAATCCACAAGAAGAAGAAGAAGAAGAGGAGATAAGGTCGGGAATCCACTGAGAAAGGGGTTTGAGAAAATTCTCAGTTCTTAACTTTCCATTGATAATTGTTGGTTTCTATTACAATCTCCAAAGGGGGTATTTATACATATTCATTAATCAAAACAGCCAAAAGAATTTAAGAGAGAGAAAGAAAATGGTAAAAGAATTCAAGAGAGAAAAAGAGAAAAAAAAAATTCTCCCTAATAAAAGAAAAACAGAGACATACCTCTTTTGTTGGTAGGCAAGTTCCAAGTCAAAAACAACTTATCCTCAAGCGAAATTGGCAAGTTAATTGTGGCATTCAATATTGGAACAGGTCGGTAGGAATCTGTGGCAAGAGGAAAAGTGGTGTTGGTCTCACACTTATTGGATATGGCTGTCATTGAAAGAGACGAATTCACAATAAAGAGGGTTCGCTCAGTTACAAGGCATGGAACTTTAGGAAACTCAGGTATTTCCTCAGAGCATTGAATATAAGTAATGTTTCTGATCCACGCAGGAGGCATGTAGAAAGGATGGAAGGGAGAAGAAGAGAGGTTCAGTGCAAGAACTCGCTGAAAGAGGCATCCATTTGGGTCTGAAACAAAGATTGCAGGCATCGAATAAATGATATCGCTTACGACGAAGTCAATACCGAAAGATGGGATGTGAAGAAGGGTCTGATTTTGAGAGCAGGACAGCTCAAAACCTTGAAGACCACAAGATGCAGGTTGGGTGGTTGTTCTGAAGGGGTATTTGATTATGGGTCCTTCTGTACTACATCCAGAAGGGCGACAAGGTCGGCGAAGGTCGTCGGCGAAGGCTCTTTGAGACTGCAAGGAGAAGAAGATGAAGAAAAGGAAGAAGAAGAAGAAGAAGAAGAAGAGGGTGTTGAGGTTGCAAGAACTCTTGACTCCCATAGATGACTTTAGAGAAGGCTGCAGTAAGAAATGGTGTGTTATTTTCTTGGGCCTTCCTTCTCTAGTGCCTAAGGTTTTGTTAGGGAGAAGGAGAAAGCAATAATCACCAAGTAATGCTACGTTGACTGTCAATCATTTTCTCTGTTGACCTCAAAATGCTAATTAAAGTTATTATTACTATTATTATTATTATTTAATTTTAAATACCAAGGAGTTGGTGTGAAACTTGAGTCTTTCTTTGTAGTTTCCTCTTAACTTTAGAAGACTTCGAAGAGTCTTCATTGACTCAAGAAAAGTCATTACTCACTACTGTTATTAGTCCGGATAAATAAAAGATTTATAGATAATTTTATGTATTTATAGGATTACTCAGACTTCTAATGTGAGATATCTCAGCACGTCTCATATTACATGTGGACATGTAAGTTATAGAGTTTATAAATACATGATCACCGTCGCTTTATTAAATCGATTTTTAAGAATGAGTTCACTCATGTGTTTTAACATGGTATAAGAGAAGGGTATCACTTAGATGGGTCGAGTTCGTATCTCGAGTCCTACAAAAAGGGGGAGAGTTGAGTGTCTCCAACCCTGGTAATAAGGGAGAGTGTTAACAAAGTCCTATATTACCAGTGGACCTTTGAGTCTTGAGTTTTATAAGCACATATACGCCCTCTCCTTCTAAGGTGGTTTTTGAGGGTGAGTTATAGTCATGTGTTTAACATGGTATTAGAGCAAGGTACCACAGAGATGGGTCAGGATCTTGTCTCGAGCCCTGTGTGAAGGGAGAGAGCCGAGTGTCTCTAGCCTTGGTGTTGAGGGAGAGTGTTAGCATGCCCCACATCGCCTATGGGCTTGTGGGTTATGGAGTTTATAAATGCATGAACACCCTCTCCTTAATAGCCAGTTTTAAGAGTGAGTTCTACTCATGTGTTTTAACAAGATAAAAATACTAATCTTATTAAAAAAAAAATCATACGGTAAATGGTGAATATAATAATTTATAGTAACTATCGGAAGACATTTAGAGATGCTATATGCATTTAGAGAGATTTTATCTTTCTCCAAAACTTCTTTAAATAATACTCTCTCTGTCCCAAATTAGTTGTCTTATATAGATTTTGGAATTGTCATAAAATAGTTTTCTCATTTATATTGGAGTAGTATAAACTATAAAATGTGTTAAAAATGGATGAAATCACATGAAGTGCTATCCTTATATAAAGAGTTCTTTAAAAAATACAAATCTTTTAAATGAGACAACTAAAATAGAAAAGAGGGAGTAATTGATAATAATTAGGGGTGAATTACGTAAACCGTTGATCACATGGGCGGCTGACAAAAACTCTAAGAATGATAACTTGCGTATGCGATGGAGCCAAATGAGCCCTAACACTTTTAGAACCATCACTCATTTTCCACTTCTATTGGTTTGTCTCTTTGTTGTTGTAGTTTCTTGACTTTTAAACAGATTCTCTAGGTTGGATAGGGAATTTTGTGAAACTAATGATTATGTATTTTAATAAAAAAAGTGGAAAAAAAAAATATGTAAATCGAATTTCAGAATTATGGCCGTCTATGTTAACACGGACAAAATTTATTAGGACATACGGAATAAAGTGAAATTCTTATTTTATTTCTACCGGTGTACTGCTTATCAAGTACCAGTGTACCGATATGTAAAACATATGCATATAGCGCGGCGTATTATCGGTACATCGACACTTGATGAACAGTACATTGGAAGAGATAAAATGAACCACTCTATCCTGTGTCTTCTAATAAATTTTGTCCGATAACTGGTCAAGAATTCATATAGGAAATAATATCCAAGATCTATGATTGCAGAGCTTAGTTGATCATCAATAGTTTAATCCTTTTGGAATAAGATTAGTTGATGTGTCTTTTCGCTCCTAAATGAATTTTATGTTGTCATCTTCTTATCCTTGAAATAGATGTCGTAGTCGAACTATAATTGATTAATCTCTTGCAGGGTAGAAAAATGGTCCGACTGATATTTCGGCCGATAAGTTTCTCTCTCCTCCGATATTTACATTTCTCTCTCCTCCGATATTTAAAATCTTGAAAAAACAGTGAAAAGACCATAAAAAACCGTGAAAAAACCATATTGGTTTTTTTTTTTTTTTTTAAAAAGTAAATTTTAAATACCGATATTTATGCATATCGGCCGATATGGTGACCGATATTTTAGACCGAATATCGGCCATATCGGTCGATAATCTTTTTGTACGGCCGATACATATCATATCAACCGATACTGTTCGGTCTTCCAAAACCGATACATATCGGCCGATATTTCGACCCCTGATCTCTTGTATTGAAGTTAGAAGATTTTTCTCATAAGATGGAGATATGATTTTACTTGACATAACATCTCAACCATTAAATATCACGTAAAATTGATATGATTTTACTTAACATCTCAACCATTAAATATCACGTAAAATTTGGTACTTTAGCTTGTGACACGTGGTTAAGTGTTCATTTGTGCAAATGTGAAAGTCACGAGTCCTAAATTACAGTACTGAGTTAAAAGAAAAAAAAATCCACCATAAAAATCAAGGGAAGTTTTTGATGGGTCAATTGCGCCTAGTGTACTAATGGAATCTTGTTTCTTGCACCTAATTGAAGTTTTTTTTTAAGATAATATCACCTATGTAGGTGTAATTCAACTGGTTGCCTTCCGTCTCAAGAAGTGGGAAGTTATGAGTTCGAACCCTCATGACTTAACCTTGGTGTGCACTAAGAGTAGTGGGCTCATCCGTAGGGGTTTTACGTTGGGTATCCTACGGTTTCCCACACGTAAATTCAAAGGAAACAAAAATGTTAGATTCAGCAATTCCGCCGGAGCTCTTATGAAACAGGAAATTTTATATGGAATCTGTCAAAGATAAATATATTATGTAGATATCACTTGGCTAATTTATAATTTCATCACAGTTGATTACAGAATCTCTATGAAGAAGGCATTGCATGCAGTGGTCAAACATTATCAATTAAGTTCATTCATCCATATTTATTTATACTTGTTTCTGTTGTCCTCCTTTATTCCTGATGCTCGACTAGGATTGGATCTCGAATCCACAAGAAGAAGAAGAAGAAGAGGAGATAAGGTCGGGAATCCACTGAGAAAGGGGTTTGAGAAAATTCTCAGTTCTTAACTTTCCATTGATAATTGTTGGTTTCTATTACAATCTCCAAAGGGGGTATTTATACATATTCATTAATCAAAACAGCCAAAAGAATTTAAGAGAGAGAAAGAAAATGGTAAAAGAATTCAAGAGAGAAAAAGAGAAAAAAAAAATTCTCCCTAATAAAAGAAAAACAGAGACATACCTCTTTTGTTGGTAGGCAAGTTCCAAGTCAAAAACAACTTATCCTCAAGCGAAATTGGCAAGTTAATTGTGGCATTCAATATTGGAACAGGTCGGTAGGAATCTGTGGCAAGAGGAAAAGTGGTGTTGGTCTCACACTTATTGGATATGGCTGTCATTGAAAGAGACGAATTCACAATAAAGAGGGTTCGCTCAGTTACAAGGCATGGAACTTTAGGAAACTCAGGTATTTCCTCAGAGCATTGAATATAAGTAATGTTTCTGATCCACGCAGGAGGCATGTAGAAAGGATGGAAGGGAGAAGAAGAGAGGTTCAGTGCAAGAACTCGCTGAAAGAGGCATCCATTTGGGTCTGAAACAAAGATTGCAGGCATCGAATAAATGATATCGCTTACGACGAAGTCAATACCGAAAGATGGGATGTGAAGAAGGGTCTGATTTTGAGAGCAGGACAGCTCAAAACCTTGAAGACCACAAGATGCAGGTTGGGTGGTTGTTCTGAAGGGGTATTTGATTATGGGTCCTTCTGTACTACATCCAGAAGGGCGACAAGGTCGGCGAAGGTCGTCGGCGAAGGCTCTTTGAGACTGCAAGGAGAAGAAGATGAAGAAAAGGAAGAAGAAGAAGAAGAAGAAGAAGAGGGTGTTGAGGTTGCAAGAACTCTTGACTCCCATAGATGACTTTAGAGAAGGCTGCAGTAAGAAATGGTGTGTTATTTTCTTGGGCCTTCCTTCTGTAGTGCCTAAGGTTTTGTTAGGGAGAAGGAGAAAGCAATAATCACCAAGTAATGCTACGTTGACTGTCATCATTTTCTCTGTTGACCTCAAAATGCTAATTAAAGTTATTATTACTATTATTATTATTATTTAATTTTAAATACCAAGGAGTTGGTGTGAAACTTGAGTCTTTCTTTGTAGCTTCCTCTTAACTTTAGAAGACTTCGAAGAGTCTTCATTGACTCAAGAAAAGTCATTACTCACTACTGTTATTAGTCCGGATAAATAAAAGATTTATAGATAATTTTATGTATTTATAGGATTACTCAGACTTCTAATGTGAGATATCTGAGCACGTCTCATATTAAATGTGGACATGTAAGTTATAGAGTTTATAAATACATGATCACCGTCGCTTTATTAAACCGATTTTTAAGAATGAGTTTACTCATGTGTTTTAACATGGTATAAGAGAAGGGTATTACTTAGATGGGTCGAGTTCGTATCTCGAGTCCTACAAAAAAGGGGAGAGTTGAGTGTCTCCAACCCTGGTAATAAGGGAGAGTGTTAACAAAGTCCTACATTACCAGTGGACCTTTGAGTCTTGAGTTTTATAAGCACATATACGCCCTCTCCTTCTAAGGTGGTTTTTGAGGGTAAGTTATAGTCATGTGTTTAACATGGTATTAGAGCAAGGTACCACAGAGATGGGTCAGGATCTTGTCTCGAGCCCTGTGTGAAGGGAGAGAGCCGAGTGTCTCCAGCCTTGGTGTTGAGGGAGAGTGTTAGCATGCCCCACATCGCCTATGGGCTTGTGGGTTATGGAGTTTATAAATGCATGAACACCCTCTCCTTAATAGCCAGTTTTAAGAGTGAGTTCTATTCATGTGTTTTAACAAGATAAAAATACTAATATTATTAAAAAAAATCATACGGTAAATGGTGAATGTAATAATTTACAGTAACTATCGGAAGACATTTAGAGATGCTATATGCATTTAGAGAGATTTTATCTTTCTCCAAAACTTCTTTAAATAATACTCCCTCTGTCCCAAATTAGTTGTCTTATATAGATTTTGGAATTGTCATAAAATAGTTTTTTCATTTATATTGGAGTAGTATAAACTATAAAGTGTGTTAAAAATGGATAAAATCACATAAAGTGCTATCCTTATATAATGAGTTCTTTAAAAAATATAAATCTTTTAAATGAGACAACTAAAATAGAAAAGAGGGAGTAATTGATAATAATTAGCGGTGAATTACGTAAACCGTTGATCACATGGGCGGCTGACAAAAACTCTAAGAATGATAACTTGCGTATGCGATGGAGCCAAATGAGCCCTAACACTTTTAGAATCATCACTCATTTTCCACTTCTATTGGTTTGTCTCTTTGTTGTTGTAGTTTCTTGACTTTTAAACAGATTCTTTAGGTTGGATAGGGAATTTTGTGAAACTAATGATTATGTATTTTAATAAAAAAAGTGGAAAAAAAAAATATGTAAATCGAATTTCAGAATTATGGCCGTCTATGTTAACACGGACAAAATTTATTAGGACATACGGAATAAAGTGAAATTCTTATTTTATTTCTACCGGTGTACTGCTTATCAAGTACCAGTGTACCGATATGTAAAACATATACATATAGAGCGGCGTATTATCGGTACATCGACACTTGATGAACAGTACATTGGAAGAGATAAAATGAACCACTCTATCCTATGTCTTCTAATAAATTTTGTCCGATAACTGGTCAAGAATTCATATAGGAAATAATATCCAAGATCTATGATTGCAGAGCTTAGTTGATCATCAATAGTTTAATCCTTTTGGAATAAGATTAGTTGATGTGTCTTTTCGCTCCTAAATGAATTTTATGTTGTCATCTTCTTATCCTTGAAATAGATGTCGTAGTCGAACTATAATTGATTAATCTCTTGCAGGGGTAAAAAAATGGTCCGACCAATATTTCGGCCGATAAGTTTCTCTCTCTTCCGATATTTACATTTCTCTCTCCTTCGATATTTAAAATCTTGAAAAAACCGTGAAAAGACCATAAAAAACCGTGAAAAAACCATATTGGTTTTTTTTTTTTTTTAAAAAGTAAATTTTAAATACCGATATTTATGCTTATCGGCCGATATGGTGACCGATATTTTAGACCGAATATCGGCCATATCGGTCGATAATCTTTTTGTACGGCCGATACATATCATATTGGCCGATATTGTTCGGTCTTCCAAAACCGATACATATCGGCCGATACGATATGTATCGGCCGATATTTCGACCCCTGATCTCTTGTATTGAAGTTAGAAGATTTTTCTCATAAAGATGGAGATATGATTTTACTTTACATAACATCTCAACCATTAAATATCACGTAAAATTGATATGATTTTACTTAACATCTCAACCATTAAATATCACGTAAAATTTGGTACTTTAGCTTGTGACACGTGGTTAAGTGTTCATTTGTGCAAATGTGAAAGTCACGAGTCCTAAATTACAGTACTGAGTTAAAAGAAAAAAAAATCCACCATAAAAATCAAGGGAAGTTTTTGATGGGTCAATTGCGCCTAGTGTACTAATGGAATCTTGTTTCTTGCACCTAATTGAAGTTTTTTTTTAAGATAATATCACCTATGTAGGTGTAATTCAACTGGTTGCCTTCCGTCTCAAGAAGTGGGAAGTTATGAGTTCGAACCCTCATGACTTAACCTTGGTGTGCACTAAGAGTAGTGGGCTCATCCGTAGGGGTTTTACGTTGGGTATCCTACGGTTTCCCACACGTAAATTCAAAGGAAACAAAAATGTTAGATTCAGCAATTCCGCCGGAGCTCTTATGAAACAGGAAATTTTATATGGAATCTGTCAAAGATAAATATATTATGTAGATATCACTTGGCTAATTTATAATTTCATCACAGTTGATTACAGAATCTCTATGAAGAAGGCATTGCATGCAGTGGTCAAACATTATCAATTAAGTTCATTCATCCATATTTATTTATACTTGTTTCTGTTGTCCTCCTTTATTCCTGATGCTCGACTAGGATTGGGATTAATGGGTCTTTAAAGAGATGCAAGCTATGATTTCAAAATGAATCAGTGCAGAAAAACATGAAATCGTCTTTCCAACATTTAATGAAATATGGTGCCTCAATAATAAAAGAGCATTGGCTGATTATGAAACTAGTCGAATGATTTCTTAGCTATAAGTTATCAGAGTTATTAGCTCTGAGCTTTAGTAGATAACGGATGATATGTATAAAAAAGAAACACCTTTCTTACCACAAAGAAACAACAATATCTAAAAGAAAAATATAAGGAAAAAAATCAAACCACAACACAGAAATTTACGTAATTCTCTCTCAGTACGTCCACGGATTCAACATTTATCTGCTATGCTCAAAGGCAAAAAATTGAAAGAGAGACGACTCTTATCTTCATTATTACAGTATTGAATGGTATCCTAAATGCAGAAGTGACATGCCTAGAAAGAAAAGGAAAAAAAAAAACAGTTCTCATGGAAATTTATCAGCACAATTTTTTAACTGGCTTTGAGGAAATCAATTCCACCATTCTCAATTCATTTGTGAGTGAATAACAAGGCCTCAGAATCACTTTCAGTAAGAGAAAGATCTTCAATAGGTCGTCTCTCTGGGGAAGCCAGAAAAGGCTTTGGGGGCATTTCCAAGTTATTGATGTTTCCTTCCAACATTTCCACTACTCTGCTCATGGAAGGGCGATTGTTTGGATTCATCTGAATGCACCAAAGTCCTATAATCACCAACTTCTTAGCAATATCTTCTTCAGCCTTAGTTGATGTGCCAATTTCAAGATCCTCTAGTGTGAGGTGATCATAAACCCATGTTGGGAAGTAAATTTGGCTAGCTCGCTCAACAAGAGGATTGAAATTCTTCCTCCTTCCGGCCATTTCTAACAGCAACATTCCATAACTATAAACATCCGACTTAAATGACACACCTCCAAAGTTCGTCGAGAATAGTTCAGGCGCTATATATCCTGCAGTTCCCCTTGCATTACTCATGGAGACTAAACTATACTCTGTGGAGAACAACTTTGCCATCCCAAAATCGGATATCTTTGGATTGAAGCAATGATCAAGCAAGATATTGTGCGGCTTGATATCGAAATGGAGAATACGAACATTGCAACCCCTATGAAGATACTCAATCCCATGTGCCACTCCTAAGGCAATCTCATACAGCTTCTCCCAACTGATCATTTGGCTTCTTTTATCACTAGAAAAGATGTATTTCTCTAAAGATCCATTGGGCATGAATTCATACACAAGTGCAGTTTTAGATTCCTCAGAGCAGAAGCCGATCAGTTGAACTACATTGACATGGTGAATAGTGCCAATTGTAGCAACTTCATTGATAAATTCTTCACCATTGGCCTTAGAACTATCCAACATCTTTACAGCTACCAGTTGTCCATTAGGAAGTCTGCCTTTGAAAACGGATCCAAAACCTCCTTGCCCCAATTTCTCTCTAAAGCTCTGGGTCATTTTCTTTACTTCAGAATAAGAGAAGCTACATGGACCAAGGGATTCATGGTTGTAGCGGAACTGTCTTTTACCGAAGCTGGATTTTCTTTTCCGATAGATCACAAAGATAACGACGCCAATGAGATGCAATAAACCCAACGAGGTTCTGACAATTATAGTGTAATCTGAAACCATAGACATGTTTGTTCGTTTTAGTGAAATCCATTATATGAAACCCCACAGTTCATGTAAATGCACAATTCTCAAATCAAAGAAAAGTTCAAGGCTTTGATACCTATGGCGAGACTCCAACCAGAGCTAAAACCTGTTGAAAGAACAAGCCAAGCAGTAAAATGAGATTAACCAAGTTCAGTTCTGGTTTATTTGCTGAAACATTCGAAGAGAAACAAATACAAGTAAAATGAAGGGCAGTCTAGAATGCCCAATAACAATTATTTTCCACTGTCCATTTTAGGGCCATAAAATGGATTGTTGGGATTACCTTGTTGCCACTGATCGATCTTAATGAACAGGAATCACATGGTTTTCAGGCCGAAGTAGAGATGTTTGAACCACCCAGATTAGAAATGAGAAAGTGGTGACCCTCATAAATTTAGCTTACCATAGATCAACAATTTAATAATCAAGATGATGGAAAATATTGGTAGGGTCCCACTTGTTGAGAGAAAATCACCATCTCGACCACATACAAACAACAATATCAGAAAAACAAAAAAGAGAAATCAACAAAAAGAAGTAAACCACAATACAGAGATTTACGTGGTTCCTTTTCGATATGTCTACGGGTTCAACCCCGACCCGCTATGCTTAAAGGGGAAAAAATGGAGAGACGGCTCTCGTTATAGATGAACAACTCTCTTTCTCACAAAATGACCATATATACTACTCTAATCAACTCGACATGTGACTGGATTGACAGTATATCTCTGATGATAAGGCTCCACATAACCTAACACCACTGACTAGAAGATCTCGATAGAACACAGACTGATAGATGATGCTAGACATCAGTGCTAAATGCAAGTATTGAAGCATAACGGGTGCATTCGGATGTACCCCAAATTGCACAAGGTGCTGCATTTGATGGTTACTCATCTCACATTCTGTATGGGATGGTACAGAAAGTTAAACCATAACAGGTGAGATACTTCTTTGCTTCCTCCTGTACAAAATAAAAATCAGCATATAATTCCAATTCCAATTTTGAAGGGAGGACAACATTATTCCAGCTAATACAGTTTCTTATCTGCTAAAGCATTCAAAACCTCACAGTTTGAAGTGAGAATCAGGATACTCCACAACTGAGCACGCAGAAAAATCAGCATCCGCCAATAACAAAACGCTACAATCACCAATAACTGAGCTTGCAGTGCTTCTCGTCTCTTCAAATGAGAAAATAATTTTACCCCTTCCTCTGGTTACGTGGCTAAAGAAAATCTTAAGGAGGATGCATCCAAACGCTCAGTTTGAAGAAGAAGAAAGAGTAGGAACCCTCGACCGGCAACATGTGGAGAAGGATTCATCGAATCACATAGTTTGAGCTTGTAAATATTGTGCCCCTGTTGGCAATCTATTTGATTATATTGAATGGAACGACATGGTATTTGTTAAGATTTGGCTTGATTTGAATCCGTGTTTTTTTTATTTTTTTTGGAAACTTGTAAAATCAATTTCTTCTATCCTTTCCCTAGTTTGAGGGATGACTCTCTGCTGTGTGTGAATCAAACACTTGTGAGAAATAGAGAGGAGAAGGGAGAGTGAGAAAAATACCATTGTAAATCTCCTCTTTTCTTTAGTGAAAATTTTCGACTGCTGCCTATGGATGGACACAGTCCTTGGCTGAACCACGTAAAATTTGGTATTCTCTATTGATGTTTGATTTTGTTTTGATTTCTTTTGTTGGTTTGATATCAATTTTGCACAACAAATTGGTATCAGGAGCTTGGGTTCCCGATTTGGATTTTTTGAAACTGCAGGGAAGAACTCAGAAGAAACACATGTCTATACGGTCCAAACAGAGAAAATCGTTGCCGTCGCCATCCATGAAGGGCTGAAAATCCAGGAAGCGTCAAACCATGGAAATCTGAGAAAATAAAAAGAGGATGCCCAGATCCTCAATCTCGTCTTCGCAACAGCCCCCTGTTGCTCGACTTAATCGATGACTTTCGCCATCCTCAACGCCCTCTGCCTCTCTCACACACAGCACTGCCGACTACAGCCCCGAGAGAGGCCACACGGCCTGCTCCAGAGACCTCTCTGTTAATTTTTTCTTATAAAAAATTTCACCAACGAAAGGAGAGAAGGAGAAAAGAGAGTTGCCAAAATAAAATCCGAAAATTAAGGATAATTTATTGCGCCATGGGGCAAGCTGATAATTTATTGTAAAGAGGATTGAGCTTCAACAGAATGATTTAGAGTTCTTACAGACTGAAACCCATGAATTACTGGACACGAGATAGATCTTCCAAAGAGAAAAATGATTGTAGGGTTCGATACAAGTATTAAAGCAATAATACAGAATTGAAAATTATGGCATCTGGAAAGAAGAAGACACTTACTTGCAGTCATATAGTAGGTCTGAATTGGCATGCCTTGAGGAGTCTCTGACGGACTCTTCCCTTCAGACCATGAGAGTTCAAATCCCATCTGCAGCAGCTTTCGAATGTCGTCGATGGAGCGTATATTCATCGATTCTTGATTGATGATAGGAACCATTGCATAGCAGTGACACCCAGGTGGTAATTCAGACAGCAGATTCTCGCCCACATGAGCGTAGAAAGAACCCTGTATCCCTCTAGCACAAGTGAAGGGGATGTAGTTCTTATCTTTAACCGGAGAAGAACATTTCATGAAAGCAACCGTTGTAGTACCAGCAAGGTAAAGACCAAGGAAATTCCCATTACTGCTGATATCTTGAGGTGAAAGGGGATGATTCCCTTGTATGTTGGGACACATGCTGGTTGCTAGTTGATGATCCACCAGTTGAAGTGTCTGGTTTTCATAGAAAATGTTTTCCACATAGTATTCCATACTGCCAAAATATACCTTGTTAGCTTGGCAAGTTAGTTCATACTGCTTCTTGGTTGAGTTACTGCAATTTCTGCCATCATCTTTCAAGTGAAATGGGCAGCTGATGTTTTGGATTTTCCCACAAGATGATGCTTGGGATTGGGAGGCACTACTTTTACCAGGATCCAGGTTGTGACAATAGGCCAACATTGGGAGGGTGAAGAAAGAAGAGATGAAGAAAGCTGCAAGAACGACCACTTCAACTCTTCTGTGCCCCTCCAGTGCAGAGAGAGAGAGAGAGAGAGAGAGAGAGAGAGAGAGAGAACTCTTGGGTATGTTTCAGAGGCAAAATGTCTTAAATCTCTCTGTTTACTTTTCATAAAGATGGTCAGGGGAGGGTATTTTTTTGGGGCGGCAAATTTTATGATTAGAACAATGACTGGTTGACTACTCGTCAAATGTATTATAATTTTTTAATTATTAGAAATTATAATATAATTTTATTGTAACAAGGGTGCTGCTGAAGGTGGTTCTCTTCTTATGAAAACACTCCACACTTCAGCCTCAACCCGCATTAAGAAGAGGAGTCTTATCTTCGATTCACTCTCAACTTAAAAGGAGTTATTTTTTGAGGCTTTATTTGGTGTGTGTAGATTAAGAGCTTTTCATATATCCCAAAAGACTAATCGAGTGAGACCTCTAGATACCTTCGATCACAAAAGGGAAAAATCTTTTAAGACTTTTTTTAAATAGAAACTTGAACTATACGTGTAGTGTAGAGAGAATAGAGAATGTTGAAGTTTATCTCCATCTAACCATTCAATCTTTAAAATTAATGATTTGTACTCCTCTTCTTGGTGTCTGTTGGTCCATCAATTTTTTTCAATATTTAAAAAAAAATGTCTCCCACTAATGGAAGTACAGTATTATCTATTGAGAGTTCTTAAATGAAATCTCTTTAAGTAGTCTGATAGGTGGAGATATCCGGACTCATATAAATCCCTATTTTTTTTTTTCCTCTCACCGATGTGAAACTTGTTCATACCCCAACATATATTTCCTGAAATCTTTATTCAATTTAATCTTTTTTTTTTTCTATATTACACTTCTCATTAGATTAAATTCAAATCTATGTAAAGTAGATCATCTAAACTCATCTTTGGTAGTTCCAATTCCAAATACAAACAATGATCTCCAGTAAATCCATCACTTAAATTCATGGAGGAGTCCATAGAAACATACTCAGTTGTCAGTATTAAGCCAGATCTCATACTAAAATAGTTACTATAATCTTTTGCCTAGCAATTTGCCCTTTAGATTTTCCATAAACCCATTATCTTTATAATCTAGATAAGATGAATTAATCAGATGTAAGAATCAGGAATTATTCTTACTCATTCAAATTCCAAACCAGTCGAAGAAACGCTGTCAATGCTCAACTGAAAGAGTTGAAAGGTCAAAAGCTTGTTAGGGCAACACCGTCTTAACTCAATAGCAATGGAATGAGAAAAGAAAAAGAAAGAAAGAAGACTGTAATTGTTAAAAGGTGAAACTTGGGCCGGATTTTAATTCAATGTGTATGACTTGATCCGATAAATCAGTGTTCTGGGTCATGTATTTGTAAATTTAGGATTGGGCTGGAATTTTTTTTTCTAAATTTGAACTAAAAATAGGTCGAACTATCGAACCAACAACTCAGGTCAACTCAGATCAGTAACTTAAATCAAGTCGGATTAGACTAAATAATTTTTTATATGAGTTTCGGCCCTTAATTGTGTTAAAATATTGAATAATACAAATTTTCACCACACCCAAAGATGATACAAAAATGGTAAGTATTTGGTATGCATAATTTTAATAAAAAATAAAAATAAATTGAAATTTAAGTTGAATGATTGAAAATTCATCTGAGGTAACTCCAATTCGATTATATATTTCCATATTAAATAAGTTGTGGGGTCAAATTTACAATCTTTCATGTAGGTTCTTTATTAAAGATGATTTGGACTGTGAATAGGGTGAACCATAAATAATAAATCAAATAAATGGAAAGTAGAATAGAGATAATTGGTGATCATCACGCATGACGTAGGATAGCGACTCATAAAATACATTAACCCTCAGGGGTTTAAAAGTTGGTATCGGCCGAGATATTTCTTTCTCCTATGTTTCCTTTTACAAAACCCACTAACATCGATCGATTTCGACGATATATATCAGATATGGGCCGATATTTACACTCCTTCTTAGGGCTTTTATACATGTAATCCTCCATTTATAAAATTTGGCACTTGACTTTAAAAAGATAGGGGATTACATTTAAGTTCGTTTATCGGTCTAGTGGTATTTAGGCATAGGATATATGTGTTGGGGTGGGTTGGGTTGGGTCAAAGGTCAAGTAATAGATTATAGATACAATTGTTAAGTTGGACCATGGTCAGTGAGTTAGGTCAAGGATTGGATCATAGATCTAATTAAGTTGACTATAGATCATGGGTTGGACCTGATGTAAAGATATCAGCTGTTAAGTTGCGGGATCTAGGCATGTGTAATGCAACGGCCAATACGTAACGTTGCGTTGCGTCTCAAAAGAATAAACCGCAATGGACATCATATCGGCCTTTTTTTTAAAAGAAAAACACCGTGGGACCCACCAGGATAGAAACCTTTCCTCTACCCTTCATTTTCCTCTCCTTCATTTTCAGTATATGCATATGAGAGGAAAAAACATATTGAACACTATTTTTTCGGATTTCAGCTCAATTTTTAAGCGATTATCGGCCAATTTGGTGAGATCTACAATGTCTAAGCTCATGTTAGTCGTTGGATCTTTCATTATTGAATTTTTTTTACGGATTTTTTAAGAAAACCTTCATTTATTAAGGTATTAGCTTCTGTAGACCTCATTGCTTCTTTCTCATCTTGTATTTTATGAAATAAGAAAGTATATTAGAGTTTGAATATTTCATGTATTTCGGGTTATTGTTGGAGAATGAAATTCATGGAGGATATGTGCAAATTTTGGATTATTTGAGTATGAGAATTGTGGATGAGTAATTAGGAGATAAATATGATATTTAAATGTTAGATCTCATGGATTTGTTTTTATTTTTATTTTTAACTTAATTCGGTTTTTGCTCTAAGGTTAATAAAATTGGGGGTTATTGAAAATAAATTATTGCTTTCATTTAATAATTCAATTCTTAGTGTAATGTAGGTGTGATTTTGTGTGTTACATTTTTTAAATTGTTTTTTGCAAATTTTTCATGATTTTTTTTGGTGAAATGAAATTCATGGATGATTTTGTTTAAATTGGGTTTAGTGTGTTTGATAATGGTGGATAGATTATTTAAGACACTAATGTAGTGTTTAAACGTTAGATCTAATGCATTTTTAAATTCATTTATTTATACGTGCATTTCATTCTTTTCCTGATACATATATTTTTATATTTTTCATTCCTTATTTGTAGTAATTTTTATATATGAAATTCATTTTACATAATTATTTTCATTACAATATTTTTTTCCTCTTTTGTACAAAAATTGTTGAATATTTGAATATATTTTTTACAATATAGTCTTTCGTACTAATTAACTAGATTAATATATTGGCAGAAAATTACTATGATTTATTTTCCATTTTTCTGGTTTTTTTTGGCTATTTTCATTTTTTTCAAAATATTTGAAAATCTTGATTCGTAACTTGAAAACCCTAATTTTATGTCTAAATGTACGTTAAATAATTATATAATTAGGTAGAAATGAAACCCATGTTTTTCTGATTTTTTTTTTTGTAATTTTTTGAAATAAAAAAATGGTAGAGAGAGAAATTGTCGACTGCATTGACGATACGCATTTTTAACCCCTTAGTTGGATTGGCTGCATATTGGATCAGGTCAATGGGTCAATTAGATCATGAATTGAGTCATGGGTTATAATTTTATTGAAGGATTATGGTTGTTCTCTCGTCATTGCGCTAGGGCTAATCTATAGGTTGGATTGTAAGCCTTAAAACTTAAAAGTCGAGGACATTGCATTCTAAGGTTTAACTAGGGCTGCAACTCGGGTCGGGCCAAAACTCGACCCATATGACCCGACCCGACCCGAGAAGTCATGGGGGATGAGTCGAGAATTTCGGGTCAGTGGGTCGTGTCGCGTTGAGAAGATAAAAACCCACATGAAATTCGAGTCGGCTCGAGTCGAGAATTTTACAAGTTAATCCGACTCGACCCGACCCAACCCGATCCGACCTGGCTAAAATTAGACTAAAAGAAGTTCAGAATACGGGTCAGAATTTGGGTTAGAATTCGGGTCGGATCGGATTATGAAGTTCGGGTTGAGAATTCAGGTCGGATCGGGTCGGGTTCTATATATATCAACTCGGGTCGGGTTGGGTTTGAAGAAATCCCGATCCGTCCGACCCGAGTCGCAGCCCTAGTTTTAACCGAGGACAAAATGAGAAATTACATATTGTCAATCAGTTTACAATAATTTGTTATGAACTTTCAATAATAATCTTTAAATAAAAATCCAAATCATTGGACAAACACCACACTGAGTCCATTTCAAAGTTCGATGAAATCCAAGTTTATACTTCATTACTGCTAACTAATAAAGAAAAGATAAAAGTGAGAGCAGCCACTTGATATAGTTAAACAAGGTTTATCCTCGAACGTTAGAAGGCTACTAAATACTAATTTGATTTAGATTTAAAACCAAAATCTCAAGGATTCAGCAATGGTGGTGTGTCCCTCCCTCCATTTTTATTAGCCTTTGGTGCAGGTGGACTGAACCTTGGCTCTCTTGTAATAATCACTCCTTTGGAATCTCCATTTTCCCTTCCTGCAATTCATTCAAGTTCAAAGGGGCTGGTCACATTTTTCAGCAAACACAAAAAATACAAATTTAAGAAACATTTGTTTCACCAAGTTTGAAAATATGTAAGACCGAACCGGTCCCAGCAAGGAACACCCATATTTTAACTTCTTAAGTAGTGTTGGTTCAATACTAAAACAAATTTAAAATGTCTAAGAAAATATATATATTAACAGTAATAATACAGGTGAAAATAGGCTAATAGGACTCCGCATTATGTGCATTGTGATTTAGAGAAAGTGCAATTCAAATATTTCAATGTGAAACACAAAATATATTTTTTTTTTAATTTACGTGTGAGAAACTGGAGAATACCGCGTGTAAAACGCCCGCGGGTGGACCCCTATCGCTAAGGCACACCAAGATTAGGCCATAGGGGCTCGAACCCGTGACCCCCCGCTTCCTGAAGCAGGAGGTAACCAGGTGAACTACACCCATTTGGATAACACAAAATATATTTTATGAAAATAACATACAAGTTGAGACAATAATTTAATGTGATCATAGTTACTGCATATGGCTAAAAAAAAGATGGACAGACGTTGGTAGGAGAAAAAATAGTCAGGTTGGATGTTACTTGTCCGAATTCTAACCCGAACTCTAGAATCCTACCCGACCTGAATTCCAACCCGAATTCTAACCCGACCCGCATTTTAAGCCCATTTTAACCTAATTTTAGCCAGATTAGGTCGGGTCGGGTTAACTTGTAAAATCTTTAACCCCGCTTGACCCGAATTTCATGTGGATTTTTATCTTCTCAACCCAACCTGACCCGCTGACCCGAAAGTCTCGACCCAACCCTCATGATTTCTCGGGTCGGGTCATGCGGGTCGGGCCAAAACCCGACCCGAGTTGCAGCCCTATCTCTTATGAGGGAGAATTGACTGTGGTATATTTGAGGATGCCTCCCTCTTTATGGCAAATTTCTTTTTGGGAGCAAATTTTAAGTTGACTCGCCAAAGAAAATCCATGCGAGCCTCTATGGGTCTAAAGCAGGCAATATTATGTTGGTGGGACAGAGCATTATAAATGGTATCAGAGCCAAGATTGTGCTTGCACGGTTGTCCAATCCATTTGCAACCCTACTTTCTATTTATATGGCCAAACTGGTTTTCAAGGTGAAATATATAGTGTCATTTAACCTAAAGATTATTTCTCAGTGGGTATCGTATTTGATGATTTCCTAGCATTCAAAACAAAACCAAAATGATATCATGCCACTTCATCACTCTCTCAATTAGAAAATTATTATTTACTATCTCTTTAGATAAAATTATTTTTTCTATTTTTCATTAAAGCTTTTCTACTACTTTAGAGATGGTAGAAACTCCATATACTTTCTCCTAAAACTTTCTTCTCATCTAAACACAACTTAAATTTTTTTTGAAGGTTATGTACTAAGTGTTGCAGGTTATTTCAGGATGCGGGAGTCTTAAATTCGATTCTCACTCCACTCTAAAAGGCCACTTCCTATAAAGTTACCCAGTGAATGTGGGATAGGAAGGCTTAGACATGCTCCGAGGATTAGTTGAGTGCCCTAAAAGACCTGGACACCTTGATTATCTAAGTGTTGCAGGCCCAAACCTTGTCAGTCTTTTCTCAGTTGGGCCTGCTTCCAGATAACGTTAAGCTTATTAACCCTTTTTGCAAAAAATATTACTATGTTTTAAGATGTTTATAAATTTTATGTAGAATGTATGTAATATATGTAAAATACAGCTAATACTTATCAATTTACTAAATATATATTATGGGGCAGGTTTCAAGAATCTGAAGGTTCAAGTCGTATGAATATCAGATAGATGGTTGTGCAATAGAAAAGATTTATTATAACTAATTGGAAGCATCAGCTGCAGTTTGATGAGACAAATGTCTTCAATGGTGTTGGACAAAGATCAGAACAACATTGAACCAGACCCGATCCCAAACTGCATGCACCCACATTCTAAATATAGACCGATACCCAAATGCAAAGTGGGCTGGGCTTGGAACATGGGCCTCACCATGGATTGCATTCGGATTGTTGAAACAAAAGCTCACTTGTGGAGTTGACTGACAAAATGTTTGTTCATTTGGGGTTGTGGATCCTTGATCCATGACATTTTAATGGACCCACCAAGGAGGGATGCTCTCATAGATTTGGAGATCCAAGTAATGCCATACGTTACCATCTATGTCCAACCTTCCATTTACTCTAATTCCAACCGTCCAATAGTTGTATAACTTTTCGACATGCCCATCATCCATGGCAGGGGTCGAAATATCGGCCGATACATATCGTATCAACTGATATATATATATATATATATATATATATATATATATATATATATATATATATATATATATATATATATATATATATATATATATATATATATATATATCGGTTTTTCATTGCCGAACGATATCGGCCGTACAAAAAAGTTATCGGCCGATATGACCGATATTTGGACCGAAGATCGGTCACCATATCGGCCAATATGCATAAAAATCAGTACTTAAATTTTTTTTTAAATTTAAAAAAAAAAAAACAAAAACCAATACGGTTTTTCGCGGTTTTTCACGGTTTTGAATATCGGAAGAGAGAGAAATGCAAAAAAAATGAAAAAACAGATGAGAGAGAAAATTATCAGCCGATATTTGCATATCGGCCGGGGCATTTTTTGGACCCCTAATCCATGGTATGCCCCATCGCATCAACCACGGCTCCTATATGTTCAAAACTAGGAGTCCAACAAGTTCTGAGCTGTTTATAAAAAGGAAAATTGTTTCAATCATACAGTGTTATTCTAAATAAATGAAATAAGTGAATTTAACTAATGTTAATTGTTGAAATATCATGCCGTCGTTGAGTACCCAGAACATTCATATCATTCTTGAAGAGGTGTTTCAACACAATACTAAAGGAGAAATCCAAATTATCATACACCTATAGAACAAAAGAGAAATCAGAACCACTGAAAAACAAATATTATCCTATAAATTAGTCATTTGTGAGAAATCCTGATTAGCCCAACATCGTTTGCTCTCCGATGATAGTGAATGGAAGGGGCATATAGTGAATCATCCTATCTTAGTTTCATGTGTCAAATTTTTCTGTTTCTCCATAAAATATAACAGTCAATATATTTTTTTATCATCGTCATCGTCATTTAAATCACAATTCCATCTATTTGAAATCGGCTTCTTGAGTCATTTAATTCTATCATAAATAATGAATTATTCTATAAATTAAAAAAAAAAAAGGAGAGAGAAGAAGTACCTGTTTGAGGATGATCCTTTGATACTTTCATCATGCGAGATTCCACTGGTGAAATGAGGAGAGGCAAAATCAAGAGCAAAACAATTCCCATAGAAAAATTGGCCTTTGAAGAATCCTTCATTTTCTTCACCATTTTGACAATAAGAAAGCAAGCTTATATATTATATAAGTTAGTGGAAAGAAAGTGCTTGACAAATGGCAACCATCTATTGCTGCAATGAAATTTAAATCAATGCCGACTTGAAGATATGTTTCCATTGACAAAAAGTTAAGGAATGTGAGATTATTTCTCTTTCACACTTCTCTACTCAAAAAATTTATAGGATATAAAAATGTTTTATTTTTTATTTTACTGTGAATGTCTCTTGGAGTATTCGACTAATTATCAAAGTTTATGAAAGCCTCTCTATCTATAGACACTGAATAAAACTACGAGAAGTGATCCCTTTAGAGTGGAATGGGAGTCGAGCTAAGACTCTTACTTTGTAAGATGAGTTCTTGACTATCACTCTTAACGCTTTCGGATTATGGAATATAGAAATGTGTAACCCATTTGAGAATTAATGAGTATTTGGCAGATATATATGGATTTGAATACTCTATTAATATCTTGAGGTGGGTTCATTCGGTTTTGATTTAATTTGAAATGTTTGGCGTTTATCTTAATTTTTTTAGTCTTATTTCTATCTCGTTTATATTCCTCTTGAGTCAAGTTCATTTTAGATAAATCTCTATATCTGTGTTTTTTATTTTTAATAGTCTTATTAAGTTTTTTGAGCTCTTTTTGAAAAAAACCATACAACCACTATATTTAGTTTAGTAATGACATTTTTTTTTTTTTACAATTTTCTTTACATTTGTAGCAATTTCTGTTTAATTTTATATGGATTTATTATGACTATATAGGTCAATTTATTTAATAAATGAGTAAATTGATTTAGGTTGAAAAATAGATCAATAAAAAGTAGCCCGACCCAAAGCATTGAAACCCATTGCTAGCTCTATGGTTAAAACTCAGACGGATTGGACTGGATTTTAATAAACCTAACCCACCTCATATCACTAATTAGTGAGCCTGACCCAACTCAACTCGACCTGAGTTGCTGGCCCTTATTGCTCAACCGGACCCGACCTTAGTTGATGGCCCGACCCATCCAGAGTTACTAGCTCGACCAACCCGAGTTACTAGCTCGACCAACCTGAGTTACTAGCCTGACAACCTGTCCCATTTTGAGTCCAAATTTGGAGAAAAAGAATGAGCAACAAGTTTTTTATATTTCATGAAACTTGAGTCATTTCGGGTAAATTTGAATCGGGTCGAGTTGATTAAATTTCTGAGCCTAACCCAACTGAAATTCCATGTGATTTTTTCGTCAACCCAACCCGACCATAAATTTACAAATACATAACCCAGACTGATTTCTCATGTTGGGTAACGCAGGTTAGGTTAAAATCCGGCCCAAATTTCACCCCTAGCCAGCTCCTATTGCCCATTCAGGTTTTTTAAGAGCAATTTAAGTATGCCACGTATAAAATAGTAGAGATTAGGAAAACACAATATTTTCTCTAAAAATAAATTACTGAAAATTCAGACCAAGAAAATTTCTCACGGTGGTAGGTAAGCACTAACAAATCGATATTTTTTAATTTATTCGTATGAAAAATAATAAAATTCGAATTTAAAAAATATCTAAAATCGCTGTCATGTCAAGTGTTTGAAAGGAGGTTCTTGTCTAGAAGGAAGTTTCATTGTACTAAAGATTAAATTAATTGACCATTCTATTAGCCAATGACTGATGGCGCTTGACCCATTTTTTATGAATTTAATATCAAAGCAACGATGACTATGTGTTTACATTTGATTTCGACTTTGATGGGTTTTTTTTTTTTTTTTCTCTCTTTTTCAACCAGAAAGACTTTGGTTGCATATTTTTGTCTGTTTCAAAGGAAACATGTTCAATTATTTAAAATAAAAAATACAAAATTCAACCTTAGTATTGAAAAATAAATTGAAAACATGAGAGAAATTCCATTCTTTAAGTAGGCAAATCTCAAGGATTCATATCTCCACCATCTAAAGTTCATGTAAAAAATTTTCATTTATTTACGCAACTATTTTATGTGAAAATTGATTTACTCGATGATTCTTATTTCTATTAAAAATAAAAATAAAAAATTATCATTTTTTAAATTTTTTATTTTTTTATATAAATTCATAGGGCTGAAACTCGAGTTGGGCGGGCCGGGTATTGACAAATCCAGCCCTAATCCATGTCAAAAAATATTGAACTCGACCCGAATTTCAAACTCGAGTATATCAACCCAACTCGACCCGAATTGCTAATACTCTCAACCCGAGAGTTGATCGACCCGACCTGAGTTAGCCCTGAGCACGAGTGAGTCGTGGCTTGGCTTTCCTTCCTACTTCAGGAAGCTGTCCAATACTCCCCCAAGGTAACACATATTCATCAACCAATGCAAGTTCACATTAAAGCATTTATTGTCTTCAAATCTAACAATTCAATATTTCATCAATCCATTAAAAAAAAATACTACTTGTGTCCATCAACCTATCAAACATGCAAACAATAAATAATAATGTGTTACATCTAATCAAAATAAAATAGAATATTACAAGTCCAAATATAAATTGTCGTCTAAGGATATTCTAAAAAAAAAAAAACAAAAAAATATCCAATGACATCATCAGTTTTTGCAGCCACAACTCTTCATCCAATCACATTATCTCTTTTTTCAAATTCAGTGACACGTAAAAACAAGTTTAAGAGTAATATCAGATTGCAATAATAGAAGAACAAAAAGAAATACTAATTAGCTAAAAAAAAAAAATATCATTACTAGATTCAACCATAGCAGTATCATTTTCAAGATCATAAACTTCAGCTTTTCTATCCACTTCATCGTCAATTATGGTATCTTTTAACCAATCTTGTGTACAAATCAATGCTTGCATGACCCTAGGGCTCAATGAACTTCGGTATTGGCTGATAACCCTACTTCCAGTACTAAATGCTGACTCTGAAGCAACAGTTGATACTTGAATGGCTAAAATATCTCGAGCCATCATTGAAAGTATAGGAAATTTAGAGATATTAACTTTCTACCAGCTCAAAATGTCCAAATTAGAATCATCCGGAGAATTTTCTTCATCAAGATATTGGTCAAGCTCTATCCTCAAATCCACATTTCTCTTTCTAAGCCCCCATTCTAAAAAATCTTTTCGAATAAGTGCTTTCTTAGAATTAGTTGAAGTATCACCCATTGTCTCTGATATATTGTCATCAAAAGGGACTACTTGCTTTTGTAGTGGACAAGAAACTGAAGTACACTCATTGTAAAGTGCAACCATCTCATTTCGAATTAATTCAATATGTTGATCAGCATCAGATTTTGAATAAAGTTGTTGATACATAAATCTGGCATATCTCAACTTGTAATGGGGATCTAATACCATAGCAATAGTAAACAGTACATTGCATTTCTTCCAATATTTATCGAATTTCTCTTGCATCTTTTTTGCCATTGAAGAAATGCACCCATCATCATTCTTCACCATGTCAAGGAATTGAGCTTCAATCTCATACACTTCATGAAAATAGAGATTTGAAGTAGTGTATTTTGTCCCCAATAAAACCTTTGTAGCACTACAAAAAACACACAAAACTTGCAAATTGTTTCAGCCTTTCTCCAATCATCACTTGTTGGAGCAACATCCTTAGCATAAATTAGATCACTCGTCTTCAAACTGAAAAAATGCACTCTCATATACTAAGGCAGAATCTAATATAAGATAGGTTGAATTCCACCTTGTACAAACATCTAAGCACAAACCTTTAGTGGATGAAATTCTTTCTTGCAAGACGCAACTATCAAACTCTTTCTTACGCAATTGCAATGACTGCACATATTTCACGCATATGCGAATAGCTTTCAACTGATGATTTTATCTCATTTAAGTCATTTTGTATAATCAAGTTAATAACATGTGCAGAACATTATACATGAAAAAATTTATCCCGTTGTAACAAAATTTCTTTTCGAGAAAAAGTCTCAACGAGGTTATCAACGGTTGTCTTGTTGTTTGTTGCATTATCCAATGTGATTGTGCATATCTTTCTGATATCATATTTAGCCAAACATCTCTCTATCATATCAGCAATAAGTACACCACTATGTGGGGCTAGAACTATACAAAAACTAAGTATCTTCTTATGTAACTTCCAATGGTTGTCAATAAATGAGCCGTGAGACTTAAGTATCCCAAAGTCTGGTTTGAAGTCCTACAAATCAGTCATTAAAGAAATATGTTTACAATAAGTACTTAGAAACACTTTCAATTTGTCCTTTTCCAAATGGTAGATTTTCAAAAAAAAATTTCTAACTGTGATACGAGAGATGAATTAAAATCTAGGATTGATTGATTTCACAAATCTCCGAAAGTGTGCACGATCAATAATAGAAAATGGAAGTTTAAGCATAACTATCATAATCGCCGATTCTCTTTGTACTTGTTCCATATTAAAAGCATAAGGCAAAAGGACCCGCTCCCACTCCATCATCACCAACTTTTTTATCATTGTCAATTAAAGAACCTTTTGACTCTTGTTTTTCATTGCATAAATAGTACATCGTGCTAAATGACATTTGAGAGTACTAGTTCCATTTTTAGAAGTGGCTTTATAGCTTCCATGACAATATTTGCAAATTGCTCTTAAATCATCATCCTTAGTTTTAGGATCTCTAATAAAATGACTCCAAACAACTGACTTTACTATGTATCATTTCCTTTCCTTACCATTAGCGGGAACTGAAACAATCTCCTATATCCAAAATTTTGGTATTATCATACGTGGGAAAAATATTGGATTCTAATACCTAATTAAACATTAAATACAATAATCAATCAAATATGATAAATATATAAATACATCTAGGAAAAAGGAATTAATAATAAAGAACTACCAATGAAAGAAAAAAAAAATCTTACTTCAAGATCAACATCAATGTTAACATCAGAGTTCTGCGAAGCTATTACAATATTTTTGCGAAGGCTACTGTAAATGTAAACAATAAAAAATCACTACATGTAAAAATTTAATCAATTAGAGTACAAAATCAATTAAATAAGTTTTTTGAGGACTAGGAGTTTTCGCAGATCATTCAACTTTGGGTTCTTGGCAAGAATCCAGACAAGGACTCCAAGGATCAGCATGGTCAACAATGACATGCTCCCAACCCAAGTTTCAGCCCTATAAATTCATTCATATCAGATTAGATAAAATAATGAGAGATTTTTAATAGAAATATGGGCAATATGGGCAAATAAGTCCAGTGAAGAGTCAAATTTTAACTTTCCCAATTCAAGTCACTATTTTCAACTTAATCTATATTATTCAACCCACTTTTAATTTAGGTCAATCAATACAGGTCAAATTAAATAAGGTCCTGAGTGAATTCATATAATTAAATAAATAATTTAGTCTATATATATTGTAGTATGCCTTAAGCAAAGAGACATCTATAAAAATAAGTTTTCACTATAAAAACAGAATCATTGTAAAAAGTTGATTTTAAAATAATCATCAAATAATAATATAAAAAATGAGTATGTATGTATATATAATTCGAGTAATTTAGACGGGTCAGATTGCATGTAGTACAAACCCTAGCCTAGTCCGAATTAAAAATAGATCAAGCTCTTTTTCCCGACCAACTCATAATGGTTGAGTTAGCCCCCTCATATTTCTAAAAACCAGAGGTTTTGGATAATACTCCTTCCAAACTATTTTAATACATGAGGATTAAAGTTGATTTCATGTATTTGTGGCGATTAATTTCACCTCCAATTTAAAGTGAATATATCTCGTGATAATAAAAAAATACTCTTCAAATTATTCATATGTTAAGTTCTATTTATTTAGAATTTGTAACTACTTAATGTAATGAACTGCCAATGTCATAGATTAAGCTATAGGTCAATTTTTTATATCCTTAAATGGTTAAAAGCTTAAAATGGATTAACTTAAAAGTAATTATTTTCATCTACATGATTCACAGTGCCGCAAAAACATGTCCTATGTTATAATTGTATAAATACTGTACGAGGATTTTTATTTCATGTTTAGCAGATAATCTATAGTCTCAAAGTTCGAGATTACAAAATTTCAGACTCAATTATAAATTTCATTGATTCAAAATTCAGTCGAATTTTTTAAAAGAATTTATTGACTCACTCTACTAGAAATTATATTAAATAAATTGACTTAAATTAACTCACGGGAAATCATTTGGAATTTCTAGACAACAATCTCATTATATAGAATATATAGATCTGGGATTCAAAATTTGGCTGGCCGATATGTGTGGTCGATATACCTGAATCGGTTTGGCCGATACTTTTCTCCCTCCTTCTATTTTGTTTTATTTTTTCCTTTCAAAAGAATTATAGAAAATCATGAAATTTATGGGCTTCATAGATATGTAATTTATCATTAAGAAACGGTCATTTACATATTAAAATATTATTTTTAAGTTACGAAATCGAGTACTTGAAATGTTTTTAAAAAATAATAGAAAATTTTGTGAAATAAACTTTCACTACTAGTAAGTCTAGTAAGGAACTTGAACTTCTACGGTGTGGATCGTATAAAAAGATACTAAAATCATGTTCTTTTAGGTTAAAATTAAAAGAAATGAAGTTGGAAAGAAAATATGAATGGGAGATTGAGAAGCAAACATCGGTTACCTAATTAACTTTATAGGGTATGATAGAGTTTGTGTAGAGTGTTCTTTATATAAGAAATAGTTTTTGATAGTTGTTAGCCCCAATACTATCAAATCTGACCCGACCCGTGGGTTGACCCACAGGTCAACCGTCGGGTGAAACACAAGTCGCGTCATTTTAAGAACCTTCTTGATTAGAAACCCTCTCCGACCTGCCGGTTAACTCGATTTTTCTAATAAACCCATGACCCTTGATCCTTAAAAACCCTTGGTTTATTTAAATGAAGAAAATGAAGATGAAAATTTTGGTTCTTTTGAGAATATGATTTTTGAATTATTAATTTTTTATATTTACATATGGGTTTCTGAGAAGAAAAATATATTTTTATGAAATATAACGTTAGTTAATAATTTAATATTATATATTATATTAATAATACGAGTTTGACCAAATTTGACTATAGGATCAATCCAATTGAACTTTATTTAATCCACCCTTTTTCTAAGACAGGTAGCTTGGGTGCCGGGTTTTAAGACATTGGTTAGCCCTAAAATAATTGAAAAGTCAAGGAATGCAATCGAATCAATTGTGCATCCCAAAACCATGGATTCTCGAGAATTTCAGCCTCCACGCTGGAAGATATTCTACACTACCCAATGAGGCAAACAAAAGCAGGGTCAAAAAGCCTACCTCATGAAATAAAGTCTATTTACGTTCAATCTTAATGGGCAACTCTCCAGCCTGTGTGTATGGATTTGGATAAGGAGAGGGTGAAAAGAGATGACAACACGAGATTCCAGTGATTGGACCTCCAGCCGGAGATATTCCATTTCCCTTGAACGAAAGAAAAAGAGAATCAATGCATGACCTCCATTGTCCACCAAAATTCTACATTCTAACCGCCATGAGTTGCAGAGGCCCACTTTGAATTATCGCCTGCAACCCGCTTTCCGCCGTTGAAACCACATCCATTCGCTCACCTCAGCCACGCCCACCGGTCGTTTGGAATTTCCGCTCACCTCAGCCACGCCCACTGGTCGTTTGGAATTTCCGCTCACCTCAGCGACGCCCACCGGTCGTTTGGAATTTCTGCTTCCTCCTTCTATCTAAGGAGGCCATAGGGATTGCCACGTGGACGGTCCATGTAAATTCTAGAAGAGCTATATCTTAATTTCTGAGTTTATTAGATATTTACCAACAATGTACAATTTTTGCGAAGGCACCAGGGCCGGCCCTGACTATAAGCTAAGTAGGCGGTCGCCTAGGGCCCCCAGATAAAAAGGGTTGTCAAGTTCATAAGCTCCTTTACTATATGTTAAATAGTTAATAATATATAACTAAAGCACAAATTCATTCTCGTCCCGTCGATTAGAGTTGGCCTTTTTTAAATAGGGGACCTTAGACCTAGGATTAAATCCGGGCTGCGTTAATAATAATAATTTTTTTTATTTTATCAAGTTATTTAATAATAGTAATGAAAAATAACAATAATTTGAATTAATACTACTTAAAATCATTTGACTATTTTTAATTATTTCTAATTTAGAACACTCAAAATTGAAAATTTATATATTGATAATTTTTCTACTCAAGATTTCTTAAAAAATTAAAATAATAATAGTAACAATCATAATAATTATTTTTATAATCCTCATTTTATTGAGTTTAATAATAATAATAAAAAAAATTAATTAATAAATAATCTTTTAAAATATATCTATCATCTAAATAAAGAGACAGAGAAATTTATATTGACTTGATAATTTTGAATTAAAAATAACTTAAAACTTTTAAAATTTGAAGAGATGAAAAAACATAACTTTATTCATTTGATCAATGTTGATTTTATTAGAAGTAATATACAAGTATAAATCATTATAATTAAGATAATTTTTAATTTTTTAAAAAATACAGAAAAATTGAAAAATTAAAATAATAATAATATCTTCGTTTCAAATGAGAATTTGCATTAGTATCACACTCGAATATGATAAAAGATGCAGTACCAAAAGAATGAATTGTCAAATTATATAAAAAGAATGAATTGTTGTTTTCCAAATGCATGAATTGCTTATAAAATAATGTTGATTATACCAGTTACAGTTATCTATGCAGAAATAAGTTTTTCAAAGTTAAAACTGATAAAATCTTATCTTCACTAGACAATGTCATAAGAAAGATTGAATGGATTAGCTATCTTATCTATTGAAAAATAAATGTTAAAAAAACTTAAATATAGTAATTTAAGTAGTAATTTTGAATCTCAAAATAACAATAAATTTTAAATAATACTTTGTTATAAATTTGATTATGATATTTTATTTAGTTTCACACATTATAAAAAAAAATTATATGATTTTATTTTTTGTGAGTATATAAAGACCCCATCTTAAAAACTCGCCTAGGGCCCCTGAAATCTCAAGACCGGCCCTGGCACTATATAAATTATGATTTATTGGAAAGACTAAAACATAAGCTTCTTTTTTTTTTATATCTTAGAAAACCCATTTCAAAAATTTATACAATACAAGAAAAAAAAAATTGTGAAGATTATGCCCTTAGCTAGCCCCCCAGGTTCTACTTTAGCCCACAGACCTTTTATGACCTTTTCTTTTAGATATTCATTCTGTCCTTTCTTCATTTTTTCTATCATAACAACAACCAGTAAAATATAATTTAATAAATAAAATATTGACTTTTGAACTTTGATACATTCGGTAGTCATAACTTAAAAGGATTGGAGTGATGACCAAGGAATTCATTTCAAGAAGTGGGAGTCCTGAATTTGATTTATATTCTACCTGAGTAGTAACTTTTCATAGAGTTACTCGATGTCTGTGGGTATGAGGGCTTACACATACTCTAATGATTAATCAGGTGTAGACGAAGAGACTTGCTCATATTCCAAGTATTAGTTGAGTATTCTAAAAACCCTAGATACTATGATCATAAAAATTTCACCTACGAAATTAGTTTAGGTTTAATCAATCAATACATTTGTGGTTGATGTACTCAATTGAGACCTTATTTTCTTAAGTTATGGTTCAGTTAGTTAGAAGGTTTCTTCACAAATATCCAATTACTAATAAAATCTCTATAATGTAATATGGTTGGGACCATGGTACATATATTACATTAAAAATGTTATTTAATTAGAAGGTCTAGCAAATTTACGTTCAGTATCCCTTTCAAGAAAAAAACTCCTTAAACTCTTACACATCTCAAAAAGTCATTTCAGCTAAAATCGTTTTATCTTCATTCTCTCTCTGCCGCCATTGGCCATTGCATCGTGAAAGCCAGACGGCCTCCCATCGCCGCCATTGAATCATCTCCATCTGCAACTCTCAAGACCAGCGAGAAACCCTACCACTTTGGCCAGATTTGGAAACAAATCATCCTAGGGTCGTTTTTCATAGTGTTTGTGAGGTCCTTAGTCACTTTTTGCAATAATTTTGTGTTCTAAATGTATGAAATATTACTTTACAAAATGGTTGGGACAATATATTTTTTATTCTGAATATATTGAGTACTGAGCAAAAGAGATTTATACCAACTATCAATATTATTTTAGACAGATTATAACTTTATAGAGTAATACATTATAGAGGTTTTACTGTATAGGGTTGGATTAAGTTTAAATAGATTGGTCAACTTATTTATTCTAAATTAATATTTTAAAATTTACTAATCTAGGCAACGGGTCTTAGTTTGGTCAACTTAGTTACTCACCATTTTTATTTATTTTATATAAATTCTATTATTTCAAATTAAATTTGACTTTGAGTTGAGTAGTCTAGTTAGGTTAAACTGTTAAAGATAATCATCTTAATGAAATCTCATGTTATTGAAAATTGACTGTCAAAACCCTACCATTCAATAAATTATCATAGAAGCTTTTAAAAATAATATACATTCCTAACATGAAGACCTTATGACTCTATGATGTGATCTATTATATAATATAATATTTAATTTTAGAAAAAAGATAATAAAAAGATATTTTCATATCAGATCTGAGAAAAAATAAAAAAGAAAATCAAGAGAGCAAAATATGTTTTCCTAACATGCTACTATTGTGAAATAGATTATGGATGCAAGCTATCGTTTAAAAACTTCGAAAAAAAATTAGACAATTTGAGTCAACATAATTTGATGAATTTTCTCAGTTTTTTCATTTTTTTAAAAAATATAATTGAATACTTTATAAAATTTCAAATCAAACCTAAATTTTGAATTTTACCTCTAAAATTACATATATACAAGCGTATAGAATCATAGAGGATGCGTAAATACTTTTGTACATAGTCCTGTTACACGTAACGTAATAGTAAGTTTTGCAGGTGTTACTCTTGAACATATCTATTATAAAATATTTTTTATTTAAATATTTTTGTTTATTTTTTTAAGTAAATAAAATTGATTTAATTTTCTATTTGAGAATTCAAAAATATTTATTTCTCTAAATATCTAGAGCCACTTAATTTAAACTAAATAAAATATTTAGTTAAAGTGGAATTTTTTAATCTTTATCAATTTCATATTTAAAACAAATAAATAAAAATATTTAAATGAAAATTATTTTTCCTAATAAATATGTTCACATTATATTTCAATTTAATTGTCAGTGAATTCATATCATGGCAAGTGTCACTTTAGAATAGGTGACAGGACCATTCCTCCACTGTCAAAGCAGTCAAAGATACGAATTCGTGTACCTTCTATAAATAAGGGAATGGAGGGGTCCTTCCTAAATCATCTACAGCTTTGTTTTTTTTTTTTTTTTTTTCTTATTTTTCCTACTGTGAAGTTGGATATAGAGAGAGAGAGAGAGAGAGAAGGAGGTAGCGGGGCAAAGGTAATGGTGCTGACAGAAGATAGAGAGCACAGATGATGGAATGCATGATAGTTGCATCCCACTCCTTTGTGCTCTCTAGGCTTCTGTCATCACCTTCATACCCTCTGTCAGTGCTTTTGTGTTGCTCTCTGTCCTTTTGTCGATTAGAATTGGTTTTCAGCTTAAAAATTAGTCTGATAAGTGGAGTGATTGAATCCACTATGAGTTTTCTAATTTGAGATTTTCATTTGTACCCCAACAATCCTTCCCTCGAACGAGTCTCTTTGGTGGATAGAACGTCGTCAACCATCCCGTTCAGTTAGAGTATCTTTGAGCCTGCATGACGTGGCTTAGAGACCTAGGTCTGATACCACTATTTGGAGAGAGTTTCCAATCCAAAAGACTAGCTTAATAGATGGAGTGACTCAGTCTGTTATCAGTCTTTAGTTTTCTCCCTCACAACTGCTGTATTGTTGATCTAATTCTAGTTGAAGGATCTCAACTTTCATCCGTTTCCCCATCTTGGAAAGGGGATTTGCTTAGAGAGGCATTTTTTGTTCCAGTACAATGAATTCTTTCATTAGGGTTTTCAAGACCACACAAACCCTAATTGCCTCTCATTTTGTCATATGTAATATCGTGTCCAACTAGTCTTACAATTTCTTCTATTTGTCACACCATTTCATTTACCTGTTGCTAAATGTATTCAACCACCTCTTTTTATGGTTGGCCATGTGTATTGTATTTAAGCAATTTCAGTTTTGGATTTTTACATGTAAAGCTACCAAGTTTGAATCAGGACCTAGTTAAAAGTACTTGATTTTTCTCTAATTTTTTTGGAATTTTTTTTTTTAATTTACGTGTGAAAAACTGCAGGATATCCAATGTAAAACTCTCATGAGTAAGCCCACTACCACTGTGGCATACCAAAGTTAGACTATAGAGGCTCAAATCCACAACCTCCCACTTCCTGAGACGGGAGGTAACTATTTTCTTTCTATAAAGAATGAAAGATTATCACCACCACAATTGAACCCATTTATTCCATCAATTTAGAATTCGCAACAAGATAAAAGATAAGACTGCCTCTGATTTGCATATCTTCGATTTTTAGATTCGTGATGCCTGATGTCAACCCCACTACAGCAGAGATCCTCACCGTTCATCCATGAGATAACATTTTCTAACACACCCATTCTATCACTTCACACCTTAACAGTAAGATCATTATTCTTCTACTGATTCATGTCTATGGGAAAATACAGTTCAATGCACAATGAGAAGAGTATCCACTAATGATCCCACTACATATTATTAGAATGACATCACCTTGTGGTCGTATAGGAAAAAGAATCACGTAAATCTCTGTACTGTGGTCTACTTTCTCTTTATTGATTTCTTTTTTCTGTTTTCGATATTATTATTTGTGTGGTTGAGAATGTGATTTTATTTCAACAACTCTATTATATGTGATCAACTTTTGAATCATAACTTTTTATACTGCAAAGCAATTTTTAGCTGATACACAATGACTCCTGAAAATATTTATGTCCCTACGAGAATTTAGTGAGTGGAATGTCATGAACTTGATTGAACACTTTCTGATTCTCAGCTTCCTATTGAAATTATATTTCAAGAAGGGTTATGGCATTTATGAAGTAGACATGAGGAAATGCAACCAATGGGGTCTGTGGTTCTAAAGGCAAGTGGTTCAAGTGGTTCAAAACATACAAAGCTGACAAGAATCTCATTGAAGGCTATCACATATCACATGAAGGAATTGAAAAAAAAAATATAATATATCCAATGGTTACAATGAGGATATCAAGAACCCTAGATAGTGAGACTATATGCCTTCCAAGAGATGACTGAATTTATGTTGTTAAAGTGTTTGTTAATTTCTTCCAAGAAAGTAACTTGATGGAAAAGTTAATGTTTGAGTTTCTTTTTGGTTATACAATAAATTGTCATGAAATTCAATTTTACGTACTGCCGTGGAAACTCGGTATTTTTGTTTGGTTGCCTCAAAATCTGTATTTTTATTGAAGATGAATGAAGTATTATCTTGGTGAGTAAAGAAATCTCCAATTTTTTCTCGCTAAACTTTCTTATCTTCTAATATGGAAAATGGATTCTTTGAAAAAAAAATGAAAATGACTAATTTTTCATTGAAATGAAAGTGGCCAACAAACTCAAAAGAATCACATAATTTTGGAGGAGATACTAGAGAAAGAGAGTTAGGATATGCACATAAAACTCTGAGGAATGTTGCTATGGATGAAGTCTATAAAGAGGGTGAAGTGTGAAGAAGGAAAGATGAAGTGGCATTTTCATATTTACACTATTTTAATTTAGAATTTTTTTTTTTAATTTACATTTAGGAAACTGCAGAAAACTCAGCATCAAAACCCCCATAGGTGATACTAACTACTCTTAGGGCACACCAAATGAGGTCATGGGGGCTCGAACTTGACACATCTCACTTCCTGAGGTGAAAGATTATCGGTTGAACTATACCCATGTAGTATCTACTAGCATAAAATCCATGCTGCCATTTGTCCCATTGTCCCATTAAATTTCCCCCAGAGTCTTCCCTATGTAAGATCTCAATATCACAGGAGAAGTTGTTCTTGTTCTTGTGATGCTCAAGCCATGGCAAGGAGCTAAAAATTCAAGTCCAAACTTGGATTCAATCACAGTTTTTATCTTTTTTTATCTTTTTTTAACCTAGGAGTGAAACATGAGATCGTCCTAACCCAAGCCCACATGAAAAAATCCAAAAAAAAAAAAAAAAAGGTTCGGGTTTGTGTTGACCTGGCTCAGGTCAGGCCCATTCTGGGCCTCAAATAACTGGCTTGAATTAAAGATTCTTAGTCAAACTAAAGCTAGTACATGAACGCCCAAGTTTAGCCCGAAGCTCCAAATTTGAGCCATAATTTATAGAATCTAATTTTTCAATCAATTGTGTATAAATATAAAAATTGTATTATATAATTTACATTTTAATAGAATAATACAAAAGGTTTATTTTAGGCCAAAAGATGCCTGAGCCCGAATAAGCCCACATATACATCTTGGGCTTAAATCATTCTTGGGACCTACAACTACAATTCGGGTCAGGTTTAGACTTTGACTAATTCAGATTAACCCAGATTTGGTCTTGGGCCCAAGCTCGAACAAACTGAAAATTCGGCCCAGCTTGTTTGAATTGCGGCCCTACTTGCATCTTGCTCGTTTGTGAGGCTGACTAACCCTTTTATTAGTTTTGTACAAAGTGAGGCATAAACTAACACAATGTAGGCCTTTAGGGTACAACACTGTACAATGTATTTTATTAACTCACAAGTTGTAAATAAAAAAAGATATCAAGTCCCCTTAACACAAAAATAGTCACTTTCTGCTATTCTAGCGTGCACAGATTGAGAAGTTTACAAATGTCTCAAAGATTAATCAGGTGAGACACGTAATATTTTGATCTTAAAAAAAAGTTGTTAATTAAAGATCCAAATTTCTCTTTACCTAGACTTCTAGTGGCAAATCATCCAAGATAGGCAAATCATATTGATACTTTGGACAACCTTTCTACATCTCTTTATATCGTATCCAATTTTTTTTTTTTTTTTTTTTAAATTAAGGGCTTCTCCGTATTATAGTTTACTATATTTTTCTAGTATTTTAAGCTTTCCTTGGGATAAAGAGCCAACAAGACCGGTCCCTTTGAAATAGGGCTGAAACCGGGTTGGGTCGGGTCGGGTTTTTTAAAACCGAACACAGCCCGAGTTACTAATATATAGTACCCAACCCAATCCAACCCGACCCGCATTTTAGATCTACTTTAGTCTATTTTTTACCGGGTCGGTCGGGTTAACTTAAAAATCTCTTAACATAATCCGATCGAAATTCAATTGCTAGTTTCTGACTTCTCAACCCTACCCGACCTGCATGACTTTCAAGGTCGAGTCATGCGGGTTCAGGCCAAAACCCGACCAGAGTTTCACCCCTACTTTTGAAATATGATCGACAAAAATAGACATTAATATTGTGCTTTTAGATCATCATCATCATCTAAATCATTATTCTATCAATTTAGAGTTGGCTTTTAATTCGGATTTAACAAACTGAGCCCCCTATCTCACACTCGTAGAATTTGAAATTCTCTTCAAAGTTTTCATATACATGTACCTCTTGTTTTAGTTAATTTTAAAAGGGTTGCATTATAATTTCATATGTGAAATTATAAATGAAAAAACTTGTTAAACCATCACTTGGAAAGAACTCAACTTGGTACCTGAACTTGGGCAGGTTGGGTGCATTATTGCAAGCTTTCTTAAGTACAAACCAACAATAAGTAATGCTTGTCAATCCCTTTGGAAAAGGAAGCATCAGTAGCTATCACACATCAGATGCAATGAACCTTGGAGATATTGACCCATTTTCATGATCACTATTCAATTTATAAATAATCACTACATTCAATGTAGCCAACCACTCAGTCAGTCTATTCTCATCTCTTCTTTTGGAAAGAAAGAGAGGGGACTGACATTGTTGCCACAAGACAAAGGAATAGAAGAAAAATCTCAACAGCCCATGTGAGAAAAGGTCGAAGCTTACTGGAATTTAGCTTCTTCTCATGTGATCTTTTGGAAGATTTTTCCCTTCTTAAAATTGTATACATGATGAATTCCCTCCAAAATATGATATTTCAGAGGCAGCGATCGAGTTCTGCATTGGTTGTTGAAGAGGAGATTTAGGGACTTTTAATGCACTTGGGTTACTCTAACTAATGGGCGCTGCTACCCTTTGGGCTGAATACTCAATCCTAAAAAGTGATATCAAGTCATATCCACAAGCCAATAGGATGTGGACTCAGGAAAACCCCTAGGCAGCCGGGATGACCATCGACGTGCTAATCTCTCGAGAGTCTAGTTCGAGGGGAGGATTATTTGGGCAACGAATAAGTCCCACATTGGTCATAAAGGAGAAGATTTAGGGACTTATAACGGACTTGGGTCACTCTACCTAATGGGCTAGCCTTTTGGGCTAGACACTCAGTCCTAATACAAAACTAAATTCAACTCAATATATCACTCAGGGAAGTCAATTCAGCAAGTTGATCGAAAACTCAAACCTAGTTTAAAAATTGTGACGGAAAGAATTAGACCTAGTAAATTTGACCCGAGTTGACTATCTGACTAACCCGATGTCGTTTATAAATAGGTAGATCCGACCTAAACTCGTTTATAAATTTATAGACCCAACAGGCCGGGCTATTGTCATGTATAGATGCAACACATCAAACAATATGAAGTTTATTTATACGTATTTAAAGGATACTCTTGTTATATATTTTGTTTGAAAACCCACTTTAGTAAGGTAAATAAGTAAACGTATACCAACTCCAACCATAAATAGACTCGAACATGACTTACTACGTTTAACAAGACCCAAAATAGGTTTAAACTAAATAAGAATCAAGACCTATTGTTGCTAGGTCCATTAATACCCCTAAAGAAATGTCATGCTGGATTCAAAAAATAAACAGGATTAAGCTATAGCTTTTTCAGGCCAGATCGACTTGGACCAAGGCAAAGAAGCCCATGATGGCCCATGATGGACTTTATCAAATAAAAGGGCTTGGGCTCGAAGCACATTTGAGCCCGTCCATAACCAGCTCTAGGCCTCCCAACTCCAGCATTGGAAATAGGCCTTCTCAAACTAGTTACACTCATTAGTTCAAAATCTGAAAAAAAATCGGGTGAGTCGGTCTGCTTTGACTCAACTCTACATGGTTTTTAGTTGAGCAAATCAACGAGTTTTATTGAGTTTTTCAAATCGAATTGAAAAATTTACCTGAATTACTCAACTCGAAAGAATTTCGATTCGTGGACCTATGGTTACATTTTGTATATTGCTCATAGGGTCATCAAAGTTAAACTTCATTGGTGGAATGAAATATCTGATTTGGTAAGATTGCAGTAGTTTATGGAAAAAGGAAATCTTATAACTTAAAACAATGAATACATCTTAGCTAATAATTTTCTTTAATCAAAATTTCATCTTGATGGGATGACAGGAGTAATGTTTTTTACGACCTCAAAAATTTCAACTATATTTAACGGTGGAAATTTATTGGATTAAATCAATGGGTTTTATACGTCAATTGGGTTTAAACTTGGGCTTGGGTGCAATTTAACGTGCGTAGATAGGTGTGAAGAGAGATTTAAATTAATCAAAAACCAACAATACTCATATGAGCCAAAAATATCAGCTGAGAGTTCCCAATATCTCTTATATTTCAGATTTTCTTGTTCATTGAAATTTGAAAAAAAAAAAAAAGATAAAAATAGCCAATATTTCAGTAAAAAAAAAAAAAATTCGATTTTCCTAAAGACTGAAATATCATTTTTGTCCCACTATAATACTTAGACATAAACCAAAATAATACTCAATTTTTTTTAAAATTAAGTTGTAAATTGAGATATCAACTCCAAACAAAATAAAAAATGTCGAACTTTAGAGCCAAAAATAATATAAATTAGTAAATTAATCGAAAATAACCCTGTTTATTGTGTGACATAGTTGTATAATTCATTTATTTACTTAGCCCCACATAGAATTATATGATCTTTTCTTTAACTTATCCAAGCTTTGCTCAGTGGGGAAGGAACAGATTAAGAAAAAGGAAAGCTTTGGCTTGTCCCAAATAATCGCTTTCATTCAACATTCTTTAATCTAAAAATAAACATTATTTATCACCAACTTACACCAGGGAACATTGATTACATCCTTCTGTCTCACATCAGGACACTGATTAATAATTAATTATATAATTATATGACGACAATTACTATCTGTTAACTATAGTGAGAGTTGTAATATTTAAAATATTGGCTTATATTTGATCAAATTTATAAAATGTTTAAAGGCCTAATTGGCAGTCGACATAGTAAAAAATATCATTCGATTTTTCAGATATTTAGCATCAATCAATGTCTAACAGTCGTGAGTTTTCCTATCCATACACACGGATAATTCTATGCCCTTTAGAGTGGAGTAGAATCAAACTCAGAACTCCGATTCGTGAAGCAGATTCTTGACCATCACTCGAATCCCTTCAGGTTTAGGTCGTGAGTTGTAACTTAAATGAGTTGGATTTTCTCCCTCTAGTCAACTTCTTTGAAAAGAAAATTTCTTAGAAATAAAAGAGAAAAATAATGAGTCCATGATTAATAAAAGAAAATGAGAAAAAATAAAATGCTTGCACATGTCTTCCCTAATAAAGAAACAACATTCATGTTTATGTTAAGCATTCTCTCACTTCAATGAAAGGGGTTGGAGTGATGATCAAGAACTCATTTCAGGAAGTGAGAGTTCTGAGTTCGAAGGTAAAGAGGCTTACATATACTCTGATAATTAATCGAGTGCTTTAAAAGGCCTATACACCTCGATTATAAAATAAAAAAAACAATTCTCCATGATTCCCATCTTCTAACACACATGAATAGGCAACATAACAAGTCTTGCTAATTGTTGCTGGCTTATTCATATCATTTCAATCTTTTTAAAATATTATGTATTTTTATTTCTTCTGTAATTCATTGTATTTAGCTGTTAACTTATTATTTATTAGCCAACTTAGAGAGAGAGAGAGAGAGAGCATTAAAAATAAACATTGAAAAGATTGCAAATCTAATTGTTTCCTAATTTCCCATCTCAATTCACATGGGGAGGGGAGGGAACTTTATTGAGTGATCCGTTATTCCATACAATGAATGTAAATGAACAATCTTCCATGAGGATTTGGATTCTTTTTAAGAATCTCTCACCAAATTTCTTATTATTCATTTCAGAAAGAAGAATCTATGCACGTTTGCCAACCTTTGAAATCATGAATGCAAATAAACCCCTTAATGTGGGATACCCAGGGGTAAAAAAACGTTGGGCCTGAGATCTCGGCGTCTTGGCTGATATCTCGGTCCCACGAATATCGGTTCTTTCTCTCTCTTTCTTTTTTGTCAAATCTCGATCGATATCGGCGAGATCTCGGTCGTATTTGCTGAGATCTCGCCTGGATGATATATCTCGTATCGGCCGAGACATATTGGGCATCCAAAACCTGAGATATTAGAGTGCAACTTTTGGGCCTTAAAATGGCCTCGGGCCTAGGACTAATTTTGGGCCCAAATTATTGAATCTTTGCCCAACTTAATTTCCCTGTAATACCCTGACCCAAATTAGTGTCTAATTATATGAATTTAGCTGTTAATTGTGATTAGTGACCTGTTAATCTAAAAGATTAAGAAGTGGTTTTGCGTAGAGTCAAATTTTGACTCGATCCGAGTGGATCCTACTCGTTTAAAGTGTCGTGGTAAAGTTGAAATTATCTTAACTTTCTACGACTGAGACCCTTAAAATAATCTGTGTTTGGAAAAATAAATTATTTGAAGTATTAAATTCTCAAATTTCACTCATTAATTTAGTTTTAAAATTCTAAGTCTAAAGAATTTTCCAGGGTCACATTTTGATTTGTAGTAAGTGTGGATTTTGATTTGTCAAGAGTGTCCCTATTTTATAAAAGGTTAATTTTTAAATGTTTAAGAGTGTCAAACATCTCAGAATTTTGGTGTTTTTGTCAATTAAAATTATTTGACCCGAATGTAAATTCAGGAGTTTTACAAAATATTATTTTAACTTTTGAAATTTAGTATTTAAGTGATTTTTAATTAAAACATTGGATTTTCAATGTATTTTAAAGGTGTGATTTAAAATTTTAAAACTAAAAAGAGGTTTAATTTATTTTCCAAAACTATAGTAATTATTTAATCTTAATTTATTTATCTAAAGGTTATATAGTTTTGGATTTATTTATGAATGTATAATTATCAAAGTTTTAATAAATAAAAAACTTATAAAAATGTATGATTATTCACCACCGTCTCTACTGCCACTAGCCTAGGTGGCGTGGGAGCTTCTCTTCCACAAGCCACCTACGGTGGTTTTGTGTAAAGAGACAGAGCAGGTGAGGTACGTAGGAAGATAATAAAAAAAAAAAAAAAAAAGACAAATAAAAGTCAAATCCACTTTCTCTCGTTCATTTCTTGCTTTACCCATCGTCCTTTCTTTCATTTCTTTTCATCCTGTCTCTTCCAACGGTTACGTAGCTGTGTTTTGGAGTTCTTTTTTATTTATTTCTCCACCGAATTCGACGATCAGGCATGAAAGTTTATCTAGTCAAAATTTTAAAAACTTTAGGACTATTATTTTTATAAAATAGAGTAATTTTGAGCTTTAAATTTTGTTCTCAAAGATTTTAGTGAAAATGGATTTTTCTTTTAAATCTTAAATAACCTGTTGTAGAATAGTTTTTGAGTTTAAATTAATGATTTATTTATATATTTAAGTTAGCATAAAATATAAAACATCTTATTGACTTGTTGTGAGTTAAATGAATTATAATTTCTTTTAGATATTCAAATTTTTGTAAATTATGTAAGATATTATGTACTTATATGTGGTAACTCTCTTTTAGGTGGTGCACGTTGGGTACTCTAATGCTAAATGCACCACTTACCTCTTTTCACTTTGGATTTTCACTGAGATTTGATTTCATACTTCAAAACCTTGGTGTTTCTGAAATTAATTCAAACCATTAGGTGGTATAAAATAATTGTAATTGAAAATTTAGGTTAACCAAGTAGTTCTTTAATTATTTATGTTGAGATTTTAACACTTTTAAATGATATATGTAGTATTTCATAAATTAACCTATTTAACTAAGTAGTTTTGTAAGATCTAAGTATATGGTTTTAAAAACTATTTTGATGTAGGTTTGATGAATTTTAAGAGAAGTATTTTAATGGGTTTTAAACTTAAATGACTTTCTAAATGATGTTTAATATCCAACCCGGATGATTTTAAATTAAAATTTTCAAAATCTCAAAATTAAAGATTGTCGGGCACTTTGAACAATGTTCCTGGTTAAAAGACCAAAGCTTTAACCCCCAGTCATCGTCTTCTCAATTATGAGAATCTTTTTCAACAAAAATGTGTTTTGTTAGTCGAATCAACTCAGTTGTCAGTAAGGCCGACCATAAGACAAATCAATAGTGTCCTAATTTTGACTATTATTTAATTGTATCAGTTTGACCGACTCTCTCTCTTGTTCACTCAAATCGAGAAACTGACGTAATTTCGTCGATCAAGGTGAAGAGACTCAACTTAACTCGTATTATGAGTTTGCGTTAGAAACTATTAGACTCTAGGACGGAAAATAGGGACCCATGGAAATTAATTGATGGAAAAGACCAAATGAGACCAGAAAGTGAGACATGACACTGTTTACCTGTAAGGGACATGATATTGTTCTAGTTATTTAGAACGTAAGCATGACAAGGTGTCGGGGAGCCGAGACCTAGTGGTCTCAAACGCAATATAGGACCTATTGGATCTCTAGAAGATAATAGGTTTATGGGTTTGGACAAATAGTGAAAAATGTCCAAAAATGATGCATTTAGTGTGATACATGTGCATGTAGTTCATGTGATGGTCATTGAGGCATACTATAATTGAATGTGCATTAAGTTCATGCTATGGTTTCTGGTGCATGTAGTATGTGTATACTAGTGCATGCATGTGATTCATGCATTGGTTATGTGAACAGGTGATATATGTGGCCTTGATCATGCATGAGATTCATGCTATGATCAGTAGTGCATATGGTATGTGTTATATTAGAACATGCACGTGGTTCATACCATAATATAGGTGCATGTGGTGGGTGTGATATTTGATCATGCATATAGTTATGTAGGTATGTGATTATTTTTGTGCTAATAAGTTTATGCAAGTGATGAGATGAAAATACTCTAGGTTATTAAACCTAGATTGAAACAGTGGATGGTAAGTAGAACTCCATTATCAAACCCTCGTGGAAAGGGTATATGGAGAAAGCATAAGTAAATGTTGATTTTATATTGTTTCCATGTTTATGGGTAGTTGAAGTTAATATACATGTTAATGTATACACACACTTGTACGTTCGGTCAAGCTCTTGCAAGATGCTAAATTTTGTCTGTCTTGACTTTATGCATTCGAGGATGAATGGGATTCCTCGACAGGGTTGAGTGGGATACCCTGGACCTGTACAATTAGAGTTGAGTGGGATACCTCAACGGGGTTGAGTGGGATACCCAAGTGTATTATAAGTTTCGGTGTAACCTTGTAAATGGTAAATATGATTTATTTGTTTATTATGTTGTTAAACATGCATTGTGCTATTGATATTATGAATACATATGTGAGTTTGCAGGTGCAAATGTGTGAATGCATGTGTGGGTGGCATCTACATTTGTGTGCAGGGCCGACCCTGAGATTTCAGAGGCCCTAGGCGAACTCTTAAGATGGGGCATTTTGCCCTTATATACACTAACAAAAAAAATCATACATTTTTTTTACAAAGTGTGAAATATCTAAATAAAATATAAAAATCAAATTTATAATAAAATATTATTTAAAATTTATTCTTCTTAGATTTTGAAACTGCAACATTACTAATTAAATTACTATATTCAAGTTCTTTTAACATATCTTTTTCAATAGACAAGATAGCTAATTCAGAAGGATATTTTCTAGTAGATATAATGATAGTAACAGCTAAATAATCAAAATTAAATAACAATAAAACTTGAAGAAATGGTCACAAGCGCGTCGTCCCGTCCCGCCCACGCAAGATTAATCACAATCGCATAATCAATTTCACTGCAAATATAAATTCAAAAATAAATTATGGGATAAAAAAATATGCCATGGGCAAACCTATGCCCACTATAGAATTTGTAGAAAGTTTGTACTTTTCATTTACTTCTATTTCCACATGGGAGCCACGGAAGTAGCACATGATAGAAAAATAAGAAATAATCATATTATAAATAACAAGTAAGAATAAGTTATTGATGATTCAAAAAAATATCAGATCTACACTTCAAACACCCATCAGGAATTCAGGATGACGGGGTCGATGAAAAAAGTACCTACAAGTCTGAAGTCTGCAACTGAGCAAGCCAAACGACTGGGCCAGAGAACATTGAGAGAGAGGAGTGGCGAGAGAGAGCACGGAGAGGGAGAGTGCACTGAGAGAGCGAGAGAGAGCACAGTGAGAGAGCAAAGAGAGGAGAGGCAACCGCAATGTCACTTGATGATTTTATTTGATTAAGATTTTTCGGATTTAAAAAATGGGAGGGCCGAAACTCGAAAGGAATGCGCCAAGTGTCGTTATTTTGAGCATTTCGAAAAGTGGAGAGTCGAACCGAAAGCGCACGGACTCGCAGAATGAAAGATGAACGGACGAGGAATCGCGCTCGGGCGAGGAACCGCGTTCCGCATGGACGCGGAATCGTTCTCGGACGCAGAACCGCGCCCCGACTCAGAACCGCGCACGGAAGCAGAACAGCGCTCAGGCGAGGAACCTTCGGAAGGACGAGGGACCGCGTTTCGCACACGCGGCATGCGTACGAAACCCAGTTTTTGGGCCAGGCCTTATAGGGGTTATGGCTTTTTGGATGCCCTATCTATTTGGAGGCCCTAGGCTCAAGCCTACTTCGCCTATAGGCAGGGTCAGGCCTGTTTGTGTGTCTACTTGGGTGGATTTACAGGTATATACGTGAATATGCATGGGTGTATATGTGGATAGGAAAGAACAAATGGTAAAGTATGTCATTGTGTTCTAAGTGTTTTCCCCGTAGACTGCATTGTAAATTTGATATTCTGAAAATTTGGAGAGACTTGTGAATTTGAGATCTCTTCACTAAGCTGGAGCTCACGTCCCTTACAATGCAGGTCATTACTGAATCATGGAGTAAAGAATTCCTCTATGATGGTTGGGAATTAGACTCCAGTGCTATTCAAGGGTAGGATTTATACTTGTTTAGTTGTATATTAAAAATATGTAAACATTGGTGATAATGCCACTTGTGGCATAAAGACCTTGTGTATAAGTTATATATGTGTAATGGGAGCACTTACACACACCCGGATTTCCTGCCTATACACACCCGAAATCGGAATTTTCAGGGTGAAATTACGATTTTACCCCCGCGTTCCCATTCATTCGAATGAATGCCCAGTTGATTTTGGCATTTATTCGAATGAATCCTCAAGTGTATTTTCAATTCATTCGAATGAATAGGCTGAACAGTAACACGGAATACTGCTCAGCCCCATTCATTCGAATGAATGGATGATTCATTTGAATGAATAGTAATAAGATGACACAGTTTCCATCAATTCATTCGAATGAACCGACCGTTCATTCGAATGAATGGATGAACGTTCTGTTCATTCGTTCATTCGAATGAACACGAATGACCATTCTCATTCTAATGATTCATCACGAATCATTCGAATGATTCATGAATTACAGTATAGACCGTTCTCATTCGAATGATTCGTTACAGTATACAGTTATTTAAATTCTTTTAAAATTTTAAACTTATTTTTTAAGCACTGTGTATTTCCAAAATTTTTCAAATTGAATATCTAAACTAATTAAAATAACCTGATCAAAATACTTTAAGACTTCAAGGTCTTTTGACACTCCTAAATATTTAAAACACAGTATTTTACAAATAAGGGTATCCCTAGGCTGTGTCAAAAACACATTTAGGAGGGTCAAAAGACCCTGAAGTCTTAAAGTATTTTGATCAGGTTATTTTAATTAGTTTAGATATTCAATTTGAAAAATTTTGGAAATACACAGTGCTTAAAAATAACTGTCTATATTTTAAAACATACACCATTATTTTTTAAGCACTGTGTATTTCCAAAAATTTTCAAATTGAATATCCGGACTAATTACGATAATCTGATAAAAATAATTTAAGACTTCAATGTCTTTTGACACTCCTAAATGTGTTTTTGACACAGCCTAGGGATACCCTTATTTGTAAAATACTGTGTTTTAAATATTTAGGGATGTCAAAAGACCTTGAAGTCTTAAAGTATTTTGATCATGTTATTTTAATTAGTTTAGATATTGAATTTGAAATTTTTTGGAAATACACAGTGCTTAAAAAATAATGGTCTATGTTTTAAAATATAGACAGTCATTTTTAAGCACTGTGTATTTTCAAAATTTTTCAAATTGAATATCTAAACTAATTAAAATGACCTGATCAAAATACTTTAAGACTTCATGGTCTTTTGACCCCCCCTAAATGTGTTTTTGACACAGCCTAGGGATACCCTTATTTGTAAAATACTGTGTTTTAAATATTTAGGAGTGTCAAAAGACCTTGAAGTGTTAAAGTATTTTGATTAGGTTATCTTAATTAGTTTAGATATTCAATTTGAAAAATTTTGGAAATACACAATGCTTAAAAAATAAGTTTAAAATTTTAAAAGAATTTAAATAACTGTATACTGTAATTCATGAATCATTCGAATGATTCGTGATGAATCATTCGAATGAGAACAGTCTATACTATAATTCATGAATCATTCGAATGATTCGTGATGAATCATTTGAATGAGTACAGTCATTCGTGTTCATTCGAATGAACGAATGAACGGATCGTTCATCCATTCATTCGAATGAACGGTCGGTTCATTCGAATGAATGGATGGAAACTGTGTCATTTTATTACTATTCATTCGAATGAATCATCCATTCATTCGAATGAATGAGGCTGAACAGTGTTCCGTGTTACTGTTTAGCCCATTCATTCAAATGAATTGAAAATACACTTGAGGATTCATTCGAATGAATGATTCATTCGAATGAATGCCAAAATCAACTGGGCATTCATTCGAATGAATGGAAATATGGGGGTAAAATCATAATTTCACTCGAAAATCTGATTTCGAGTATGTAGAGATAGAAAATCCAGGTGTGTGTAAGTGCTCCCATGTATAATATGATAATATGATGCTATGATGTGTAAATGATCGTAATATATTGTGTTTGGTGAATCCCCTGTGTAGTAAGCAGAAAAAAATTGAAAAATTGGAAAATGATCAGACATAACCGATACTAATGTCTAATGGTTCGACCAGGACTTTGATCATTAGAATAGTTGGTATTCATTGAAGGTTTGATTTAACCCCTAATGTCCAGATGATCATATACGATATTTTCTATGAGCTTAAGTTAGCTCTCTTGAAGGCCCATGGACTTTGAAAATTGAATTTGTAAAAAAAAAAGTAGCCGTGTTCTGATCCCACATCTAAATTCGGAGCGTGACTCTGGCTGCTTTGATGCTCTTGTATGTTAAATCAATGATTGAGTACACACACAATAATAATATAAAAATGAGACCTGGCCCATGATTTGGGTTATCAAATGGAAATTGGAGCCTGTTTGGGCTCTCAAGCCGAAAACAAGTCTTCTGTCTCTATTTCAATTTTCAAGTACCAGCCATTGGAAAGATAAATGACCTTCAATTCTTTTATCAGACTAAATTGTCTCTATTTCTTTATGTTAATTTAGACGATCAGATATGTAATTAAAAACAAAAATTTCAATTTAACAGTGATTTGACAATGATAAAATTTGATTAACATAAAATTAGTATAATAGAAATTACTTTATCTATAGTGATATATAGGTCAGTTAACTCTATTACATTAAATTTAAAGTTATAAATTACTCTAAAATCAAAATTCAAAATGAAAGGTGATTTCTAACCATCAGATTTGAATCTGTCAAAATTAACAATGAAATAATTCTTAACTTCAATATATTTTTATCAGATAATTGACAATCTCTTCCTCTGCTAAAAAAAAATTGACAATCTCTTTTATCTCAATTTTTAAATTCCATATTCCACAATTCTGAATTTAATATAATAAAACCTACTTACCTACTATACATCATAAATCAATAATATAATTTCTAAGTTAATGTGATTATGAATATTATAAATCAGTAGAGCAATCAGAGGTAAAAATCTCAAAAATCCGAGATCTCTCCCGATAGGCCATATCAGATATTGGCTGAGATCTCTCTCTTTTTTTGCCTTTTTGAAAATATCAATATTTTATATATTTTAATTTTTTGAATTAAAAAATTAGAAAATAAAAAGATACTTATTTTTGAAAAAAAATAATAATAAATATCGACCCACGTATCAGCAGTCTGAGATATCGACGAAGCCCACGATATTTAACTGAGATTTTTTTTTTTTAATTTAAACATGAATAAATGCGGAATACCGAACGTAAGGCCCGACGCATGAGCTCACTGCTCCTGGTTTTTTCTTCTTGAGAGAATCGGCCTTCATTTTTCCGATATGATGTGTTATCTGCTGTGCATTTTTTACACAGGCACTTCTTTACTTCCATAAATTCCTTTTTTTCACGGACAACGAAATAAAGTAGAAAAACACAAAGCCTGCCACTCTACATCACGTTATGATTTCTATCCTTGCATTTTCTTTAAGCCATTTCTACCGATTTTCTCATCCTGCTCGCTGTTTCAATGGATTTTTACCTGTCTAAAAGGATCTCCATTCACATGAGTCAAACAACAAATGGATTGAATTCTCTCTGTATATTTGGATTCCATTCTTCACCGAATATGTAGTAGTAAAAATGTAACAATCAGAAGTAAAGTTCTCAAAGAAGAGCTCTACTTTTCAGTGAAATCTTCAAAATATATATTATTATACATATTCACCCACTTTTCCATTTCTCCAAATCATTCCAAAAAAAAAGAATCATTTAATTTAATTTAATTTAATTCCTCCGAGATTCGAATCCACCGTCACCGGTGATGGAGCAGAGAGAGCAAAATGGTTTCACAGTGCACCCACGTGAGATCATATGACAACAATAACGACAAGTCAATTGCAGTAGGCCGCCATTGCAGCAAAAAGAAAAGCAGATATCAAAACCAGGCATTGAAAATGGAGATGATTGCATCTGAAATTATCACTTATTATTCACAAAATAGCTAGATTTACATCAGTAGAAAAGAACCCAAAAGCCCTTTCAAAAAACACCTCTACAGAGTTAAAATCCCCTAAAAAAGAAAGAAATTAAAAAAAAAACTCTACAGATACAAGAGTCTAGCAGCAAATCACTAGTTCTCCAAAAACCCATGATAGATGTATCAAAAGGAATCTAGACATGATCGATGACAAAAAAGAAAAAAGAAAAAGATAAAAATTGTGTTCCCTGATCTAAAAATACAGTATTCAAATTTCTAAAAGAAAAAAAAAGAGAGAGAGCTAACCATCATAATCTCCTCCGCCATCAAATTACCTTCTCATGAACTGATTATGTTACAATTCACCAGGTGGGTGAGAACCAAGTGAGGAGATCTCTTCCCATACGCCTTTCGACGCTGGCCACGTGCTCTTCCGGCACCAACGGTGCTCGGCAGAGAGGGCAGCTGAGGTTGCTGTGATCGAACCATCCGTCGAGACACTCCCTGTGGAAGACATGGCTGCAATCCAAACGGCGCACCTGCTCCCCTTCTTTCAACCCGCATAAGCAGACCACACAATCCGGGTTGGACCCATCTCCATCCCCAAATCCAAAGGCTCTGTGTTTGGTGTTGAGTTGCTGGGCCAAGGCAATCATACCTGCAAGCCCACTCCAGAGAGCCTGCCCATCAGCTGAAGAAGCGATGACGACATCTCCACCGTCGATTTTCGAGAGACCCATCGATTGTAGGATACAGAAGAGCCAGGACCTGAGATAGCAGACGCAGTGGGCGGCCATGGCCACGAGGAGGAGAGGAACTGAGTCAGAAGAGACGTCTTTTAGATCACTGCAAAGACCCATTTCTTCTTCACCCTACAAACTCTACCTCTTCTTCTATCTTATTTTTTTTTCCTTCTCTCTCTGTTTCTTTCTCTCTCTCTCGAGGAAGAAGGAGAAATTAAAGGGGGAGAAGACAGAGGAGAGAGAGAGAGATATGTGGTTGCCAAGTTTCTAGGGTTTTCTATTTCTACTTGGCAGTCTAGTTGCTGAGGAGTGACGACACACGTGCGTTAGGCATGGATACATGCGTGTGGGGCCCACCGCCCACTTTATGTATGTGTGTGTGCACAAGTGGGGATAGATCATAGATGGACAGATTTATTCGTAAGTTTCTTTGGGAAAGAAAGTGAAGAAAAAGGTCTCACCCCACCGCTCATCTTTTTCCTCTGCCACATGGAAATTATGGTGGTGGTTTCTCTCCACCCTTGGAAGAGACCCAATTTTATTTTACCTCACTTTTTTTTTGGGTTGGCATAAATATCTTTAATATAATCATTTTAAAATAAAAATAAATTCTCCTCGACTGCGGTTAGATAAAGGGTAAATTTTGTAAGTTATCTAAAGTTAGTCTTGACCAGAAATTACTCTAAATATTATTAACAGTTTCAGTCCTAAATGATCCTAAAATCTTAAGACTCTAGGCACACTCCAGATCCTGAAATTATGAGTAAAGTCATTGATCGCATCAATGGATGCCTTAGGCCTTAGTTGATGAGTTGTCTTCAATCTTTTATTTTTTAAAAATCATTTAATTTCTTTTTTACTCTATGTGATTTCGAGTCAAATTTAAATTTCAAAGATTTTGACTAGCAACTAAAGATCTCTTTAAATTTTATCATTCAGATTTTCCACATTATACTCTTTAATTTATATTAATAATAAAAACAGTCTTCTATAACATTGATTACCAATCGGATAGATTTTAAGAATATTTGCACGATGACTTAACCTAGAAATATAAGAATTTAGATTGCTTACAAGTGGGTTTTTTTGTTAAAATATAATTAAAAGGCATTCAAGATTTCAATGAAAATAATGCAAGCTAAATCTAAAATAATATTCGGAATGAACTTGGATTAAATTTGTCTTAGAATGATAATTAGGATCCATTTCGATTCAAACTCTCTCATACTACTTTATCACACTTATTTTAATCACAAAATATTTATATTAGATGAAATTTGAAATTCAAAAATCAAATGTTAAAGACAAAATTACAAGACACATAATCATCAATATCCTTCTCCTAATTAGATTCTATATCCATTCATCTAATAAACTATGCAAGAGGCAAGACCTATAACATGACAAACAGGCCTATCATTAAACTTGAAGCTTTTTACAAAAAGAACAATCAGAGAGCCCATCAACTTGTCACTCATTGGGCACATTATTTAAAATGAATATCCAAAATAATATATAGTTTTATAGGTATTCTACGTTAAAATTTACAGCTTCATTTAACATTGGGTAGTTTAACTGCTTATCTCTTGCCTCAGAAAATGAGAGGTCATTAGTTTGAGTCTCAACAGCGTAAACTAGGTGCATCGTATAGGTATGAGGTATCTTCCGAAGAGTTTAAAAAGGCTTATACTGAACGTGCTACTTGAAGTTCCCTTCAATTATTAAAAAAAAAAGAATTTAGTGCTTCATCCTTTGTAATGTTTATTTTGTCCTTCATACTATTTTATTTTCCCATAAATTAAATTGGGTCAATTCAATGTTTAATTAAGCAATTATTTTTTTAATTTTATCATCATTATCATCTAAATTAATTATTTTATTAATGTGAAGTTGACTATTTATAAAATTATTTAATAAATAATTAAATTAATAATTTTCATTTAACAGCATCAAATCAAAGAGTTAATCATTTACAATTCTTGATTCAAAAGTTCACTATTTTTTTTTTTAATTTACGTGTGGGAAACCGTGAGATACCCAGCGTAAAACCCTCACGGGTGAGTCCACTATCCATAAGGCACACCAAAGCTAGACATTGAAGACTCAAAGCAGTAATCTCTCACTCTCTGAAATGAAAGACAATGAGTTATATTAATTGACATAATTGTATATTTATTAAAAAAAAAATCAGAGAGGATAAAGCCCTCTCTTTTCACATGGCCTGCCAGGAAAGAAAAGAGAGAATTTATGAATATCAATGCTTGGCCTTACATTAGATAGCAGTCAACCAAAGATAGATCTTCAGGTTTTCTCTAGCTGTCATGTCCCCCTTATTTATATATGAATCAAATCAATGGTGCAGAAAGCAAATCATTTGATCCACATGAAGGAATCTCACACAAAAGAGTTACTGTTGGAGATTCTGTTGTGGAGGAAAATTCAATTCACATCAAAGAGCTTAATAATCTAAGCATATGATTATGTAACTTAATTAAAAGGGCAAGTTGGCAACAATCCAAGGAAGGAATGATTCATTACAACTCATTTTACCTTTGTTCAATTCATTTGCATCCAATGATTAATTATAATTAATTATTATTGATTATGTGACTAACAATCTACCAAGCAAGTTGCATTATTTTAAGATTCTGGGACCTCTTGGATATTATCTTTAGATTTCAGGAACATAAGATATTTGGTTAGAAATTCATGTTGAAAAGAGAATATAGTTGCTTGAGACATTGGTTAAGATATCGGTTCTTTTAACTAAAATCGTTGAAAATTGAGTTTTCTAAGATAAAAGTTGTTTTCAAGTTTCTCATGGAAAAAATGAATAAATGATATACAAATATTTTTAAATTAAATGAAGAGCCCTTAATGTGATTAATGTAGCTTTTAGGTGTTTGTAGAATTTTTCTAATATCCAACATTTTTATGAAACTCAAAAAAATTTATAAAAAAAAAAATTATGAATTGTAATAGAAGATACACATCACTAGATGATAGTTGCAAACATGAATTTCATATTAGTTGTTTCCTCAGGTTAGTTTCCTGCTTCATAAAAATTTTAGACATTTTCCTAATTTTTAGGACGTACTTATTCAAATCGAAATTCCAACTTTCAAAGGTCTAAAACTAACTATTATTTATAGAACAAAACGAAAGACTCACCCTAGGTTTTCCATTCTTTCTTATTTTTCTCATATTTTTTATATTTTTAAATTAAAAAAATAAGATATTGATTATTTATTAGTAATACGATATATATCATCAATATATACAAATCTACGATATATATCACAGGGGTTCAAATATCGGCCGATACATATCGTATCGGCCGATATGTATCTGTTTTGAGCTAATGAATATCGGCCGATATTCACAATCTCGGCTAAAATATCGGCCGTATTACATCGGCCGATATCGGCTGGAGAGAGAAAAATATCGGCCGATAACGATATATCGGTTGATATATCGTTTCGGCCGATATATCGGTCGAAAACACTTTTTAAACCCCTGATATATCGATTGTCTAATAATTAAATCCCTGATATATCGATTGTCTAATAATTAAATCCCTGACTTGAACAATGATTCAAGATGGGGGACCATGTGGTTTTTAGGGTTCATAAAGAGAGGTCTATTGTTCATTTTTGGAATTGCCTACATACCAACTTTTTCTTTCATAAATATTTAAGAGCTTAGAAAAGTAAAGTGGGTTATCAAATTAATTAATTGGCTTGAAAAGTCACATCTATAATCCAAAGACAGCCACAGTGGGTACATGTATGAGAAGCCCAAGATAAAAACAAAAGAAAAAAGGAGCTTCACATGAGCAGATTTATCTTAATTTATTGAAAAATGAAAGATTAAAAATACTCGATTAAATTTAAGATAGATTCATGATCATCACTCGAATTCTTTTGAATTAATCTTCATTCTATTTTAATTTTATCATCATCATTATTTAATTTATTTATTTTATTCATCTGAAGTTGATTTTATATTAAATTAATCATTTTCATTTAAAAGCATCAAATCAAAGGGTTAGTAATTTACAATCCTTGATTCAAAAGTTCACTAATTGACATGATTGAATATTTATTCATTTTTTTTTCCTTGAATGAGAGGATAAAGCCCTCTCCTTTCAGGTTTTCTCTAGCTGTCATGTCCCCCTTAATCAATGGTGCAGAAAGCAAATCATTTGATCCACATGAAGGAAACTCACACAAAAGAGTTAATGTTGGAGATTCTGTGGGGGAGGAAAATCCAATTCATATCAAAGAGGGTAATAATCTAAGCATATTATTATGTAATTTAATTAAAAAGGGGCAAGTTGGAAACAATCCAAGGAAGTAATGATTCAGTGCAACTCATTTTACCTTTGCTCACTTCATTTGCATCCTATGATTAATTATAATTAATTGTTATTGATTATGTGCCTAACAATCTACCAGGCAAGTTGCATTATTTTAAGATTCAGGGAGTGCAAGATAATTTTTCAAACTTGCAAGTGGATATTGTCTTCAGATTTTGGGAAGATGAGATTGGGAGATGAGATATTTAGTAAGAAATTCATATTGAGAAGAGAATATGGTTGCTTGAGACGTTGATGAAATTATGGGTTAAAGATGTCGACACGTATCGATTGATTTATAACGTTGTATTTATGAGAAAGATTGTATCAGTCATAATGGCCATATTATTGGCCACTACTATCAGTCAGTATCGGTCGATTTTTTTTTTTACTTAATAAAATGGTTTTGCTGATTTTTTGAGTTTTTTTTCTAATATATTGCATTGGATGTGATTTTAAAAAGATTTGTAAGCAAGTTGTTTAAATTTGAATGTTACTTATCAATTCTAAACAGTTTTTTTCTAAAATTTGACTATTTTGAGTTATTTTCATTATTTTTTCTAATTTTGTCTCTAAAATAATCTCAAAATAGGGATTTTTAAAATATTTAATGAAATACTATTCAATTTTTTTAGAATTCAATAGAGGTGTATTAATTCCATTCACATAGTTTGTGGCGTGTCTATGAATTTTCAAGTTTTTTTTTTCCTAAAAAATTGATAAAAATCGAGTTTTTTAAGATAAAAGTTGTTTCGAATTTCTTGTGGAAAAATAATGAATGAAATGATATACAAATATTTTTAAAATTAAATGAAGAGCCCTTAATGTGATTGATATAGCTTTTAGATCTTTCTAGAATTTTTCTAATATTCCAAAACTCAAAAAAATTTACAATAAAAAATTTATAAATTGTAATAAAAGATACATGTCACTAGAAGACTATGATACCCTGCCCCAGAAGGGTCTATAATGTGGAGCATGTCTATAGAGAAAAAAGTCCCACAGTAACATTGGATTGGCTAGCCAAAGCAAAGCCGTGCGGGTCCGTGTATAAGTCATAAGTGGATAATATTGTGCTAGCAGGAACGGGTTATTACTGATATTTGAGAACATAAATGTCATATTAATTGTTTCCTTGTGTTAGTTTCAAAATTTATAATTTTTTTAAAAAGATTTTCAAAATTTTAGAATATTTTTCAAATTTTTAAGGCATACTCGAAACTTCAAGTTTCAAAAGTCTAAAACTCCATTAAATAACTGTTACTTAAAAAAAAATGCTACTTTAAGTTTTCCATTCTTTCTTATTTTTCTCATATTTTCTATATTTTTTAAATTCAAAAAAAAAAAAAAAGAGAAGAGAGACCCGTATTGACAATTTTCAATGATTTAATATATATCGACGATATATCCGTGTCAATGACATTGACTTGAAGATTGATTCAAGATATGGGACCATATATATATGGTTTTTTTAAGTTCATAAAGAGGGGCCTCCTTTTCATCTTTGGAATTGCCTACATACCAACTCTCTCTTTTTTAATAAATATTTAAGAGTTTAAAAAAATATAGTAGGTTATCAAATTGATAGAATTGGATATTGCTCCATAATTAATTGGTTTTAAAAGTCACATCTATAATCCAAAGACAACCACAGTGGGAACATGTATGAGAAGCCAAAGATAAAAACAAAAGGAGCTTGTCATGGTGGGAACATGTATGAGAAGCAAGATAAAAACAAAAGGAACTTGACATAATGAGCAGATTTAGGGTGCGACATCTGGACACCTCTGGATTTTAAAAAAAAATAATAATAATAATAAGCAGATTTACCTTAATTTATTGGAAAATGGAAGATTAAAAAATGGAGTAGAAGAAGAAGAAGGTAGTTGGAAGATAAGAAATCAGGAACACAGAATTAAACAAAGCAGATATTGCGTGATCTTCGGGGCTTAAATCAGCACTGAAAATCTGGTCTTTGTTTTGGAAACATAAGATTCCTTTAAAAAGATCTTCAAATCAGCAAATCCACCGACTGCCATTTTATTTGCTTTAATCACTTGCTGTCAACGACACCTCTCTTTTCTTCCCCTCTCCATTTTCAACTGCTTTAATCATGTTAAGTCGGATTTTAATAAATTCGATTTAATTCGTATCAAAATTTATTGAATTCGAACTGACCCAAATTATTCAACCCGATGTTATTTGAATTTCTGACCTGAGTCAACTCTAATAGTATTTTATAACTTGGTGCACACAGGTCAAATATGGCAACGTTAGATTGGATCGAGTTGATTCTAAATTTTTTCAACCTAATCCTATCCAAATTTCATACGGGTTTTTATTTTCCCAACCTAATTCGATCCGAAATATACAAATAAATAACCCAAATCCACTAATTTCTCGAGTTGGGTCATACGGTTCAGATTAAAACCCAACCCAAGTTTCACCCCTACTTTTGTTCAATCCACTTTCTTGTGAACATGCAACGGTTCTAATTTCCTTCTACCTCAGTCAGATTTGGATAGACTTCATAGTCGGGTCAGGATCAGGTCAAATTTATACTAACCCAATCTGAAATTGAGATTTTAAAATCTAAATCTAGTCCGACTTAAAATCTTCGAAATATCTATCTTTTGAAAACCAACTTAAATCGAGAAAACACCTGAAATTTAAGAACCAGACTTGAAAGTCGGACAATTTTAATAGGCTGTCAAAAGAAGTCCAAACTATAGAGACAAAAAAAAATACAAATATAAAGAAATCCAACATAAAATAAATAAAATATCATTATATAAGTACACAAGAAAGACAATAAGAATTTTTAAAATGTCCTTATATAGTTATATATAAAATATGATATATTGTGTTAAAGTATTTCGGATCAAGTCTTGGCTCTTAATTTTTTTTTTTTCACTTGGATCTAAAATAGTTTAGGTCTTCATAACTTGAGATCGAATCGAATCCTAAATCCAATGATCTTTGTGAGTCCGATTTTTATGCAACCCAACTTCTACCTATAAATTTAGAGAAAAAAATTAATATTTTATAATAATTTAATTTGTAATAGTTCAATTGAAATTTCTTGAGTCGAACTCAAGATGTGTAATATATGAGGAAAAAATCTATGGCTGAAGTATGGGTCGGGTCAGGTCAGGTCAAGTTTTAATAAATCCAATTCAATTTATGTCAAAATTTGTTGAACTCGACTCAACTCAATCTGAATTGCTGAATTACTAAACCCAACCTGACCCGAGTAAACCCGAGTGGCATTTTATAACTTGGTGCATGCGGGTCGAGTTGGGTTAAATTGGGTCAGGTCAATTGATTTTAAATTTCTCAACCTAATCCGAGTATTCGACCCAAATTTCATTCGGGCTTTTATTTTTCCAACCCGACCCGACTCAAAATATCCTAATACATAATTCAAACCCACTGATTCCTGAGTTGGGTTATGCAGGTCGGGTTAAAAGTTAAAACCCAACCCAAATTTCAACCATGAAAAAATCCAATGACCTTCATGAAATGGATGGCCTTATGATGGGGCCCACTTGGGTGCGTGCCAACCATGATGAGGGTGGGTCATACACTCAACATTAGAGAGGCATGACAAGTGTATTGAATTAGATAAAAATCACTATCATTTGACAGTAATATATTGTGAATGAATACAATGTGTTAAGAGAGTCAAAAACTAAAAATTATAAAATGTTTGGTCATTTTTTTATATGAAGTTCTTTACGAGAAATAGTTAATGAATTCAAGTTAATAAAATTATTATTATTTATTTAGATCTAATTTTTTATAATATTTGTTTGATACAATTTCACCAATAAATTTATCATAATAGATAAAAAAAATTAGTTAATAATTTAGTATCAATAGTAGATAATCATGGGTTAGAGTGATTCAATGACTCCCTATAAAGTTAAATAGCTATTTTTCTATATTTTTGAACTCTAAATTATATATTAATTTTCATTTAAGATCAGTTCTAAGACTTTAATTTGTAGAAACTACTGCCGACTTATTGAATTCATTTCCTCTCCTTCACACCCACTTACCCTTTGTGTGCTGCACCTAAAACAATTTTATACAAATCCAATTTTATTGTCCACTTCATCTAATTTAATGAATTTTCACTATTAAATAAAATTGAAATTTAAGTTTCTTAAAAGACAGTTTACTCATCCAATCAAAATGAAATTTTATACACATTGTGTAAAATCAAAACCTTTCAAACCATCCATTTGTAGAGGCACAGGTGAGACCCATATTCCAATTTAAGTTTTACAATTCAAAATTTATATAAAAGTCTAATAAAATGGTTATTATAAAAGAATATGTATAAATCTCTTGTATATATTCAAAAACATCATACTCATATATACTTTGACTGAAAAAATATCTAAAAAGATTTAAATATTTAGTAAGTTAGGATTATTTATGGGAGAAACCCTACATGCACATGTATATAATAGTGACAACCTTGTGCAGCCTGCTTCTCTCCAATCAAATTCACTACTTTAATGAATTCGATCTTTACTCAATTTGGTCCCAATCAATTCCCTTCAAATTTACTATCAAACACTAGAGTGGACAAGATTGTAGCAGGCCAGAATTGACTGACCAGCATGAGGTCCAAATTAGATGTTTAGGTAAATGGTCCCATCAATTTATCACAAATTTCCATCTATGGAATTGTCTTCACTTCGTTCACTTCTCACCATGAGATTCTAAAAGAAAACTAGTGGATCAATAATATATAAAGAAAGATTGTGATGGATTTATTTCCAAAACTCTTAAAACTATAAAATTATTTACAACCTCTTCTTTTGATGTGCAAGACTGCAAGCCTCCCCATCCCACACCAGTTAATTCTACTGGGAGTAGCCTTCTGAGATGAGTGGGAATCAAACTCAAAACTCTCACTTTCTGAACCAAGTTCTTGACCATCACTCCAACATCTTTAGATTATTTTGTCATTAAAATAATTCACTGATTATATAATCTTTGATAACATTTTCAGTGGGAACGTCTACCGACTCTACAGGGGTTAGATATGTCTGATGCAGGAGTTACTCCATCAATTCAAATGAATTTTGACAAGTTAGAGCACTAAATTTTGTAGCAGGACAAATCACATTAATCCAACCTACAATTTCGAATGTTAGATTATTTAAATTGATTGATACCAAATTAATATTCTTGAAATAAAAGCGTGAGGTATTATTTTTTTTCTATATACTGTAATTGGAATTATATTGAATTATTCACTGGCAGCCAATACAAAATGATAAAAATTCGTGTGTCAATTATGGTAGGCATTAATTCATTAATTGTTTAGTACCATATCAACTAAGTAGCCAATAAAAGTATGAAACAAAGTGATGAGTTCGAATTGTCCATTTATTTATGTTAAGCTCAGGCTCAGGGTGAGATCAAACAAATGAACACTCCTAATGACAAATGAGTCTCACAAATAGTTATATACCATCTCTCATCTATCAAAGGGCATTTTATTTGTGCACAGGTACCATCCCTTGAAGAGAAAATACTTTTTCTTTTGTCTTCACATTTTAATTTATCAAAAACAAAATTAACAATAAAATAGGATAGTTTTTATTTTAACAATCCAGTGCTCTTTAGGAAAACCAAAAAAAAAAAAAGCACTGGTGCACAAATGAAAAAGTCATAGGACCAGCAAAGCACATACTTCCTTGGAATGTGAAAAATAAGTTTCACTTTTTTGAATATTTCATATAAAACAAGTCTTTCGTTTCTTTTTCTTTTTTTGGAAAAAAAAACAGGTGCAAACAGGTCATTCTAAATACATATTACCAACCATCCAATATTAAAGCAAACACAACGGACAACTGACATTATTTTCCAAAATTTTCAACTCAGTATTATTACCAGACATCATTTTATTATAATAAAAGGATCGGAGTGGCACATCCAGTATATTTTTTACATATTACACCCCTCTTGAATATTTTTTCCAGAAATCTCCTCTTGAATTAGACTTGGGAGGATCATCTTTCCACACTCACAGTGAGGAGAAAATTGAAAGAATGTACAGAGAATATTAAGGGGAGGGGGGCGGCGGCAACACTAGATTTCTTCATTCTGAATGTCGATGACAAATACCAACCATATTACCATATCTATGTTCCGGTTGTCTTCGCTATTGAAGTGAAACTCAACCTGCAGACAAATTAGAGTCGACAGTAAGGACATGGAAAAATGCTCTCTCAGCTTCCCATTCCCATAAAGTAGTTTAGATACTTAATGACTTGACTCTATTCAACATGAGCTGAGTTCTACCAAGAAACCAGACCAGATTACTTTTCACTTTCCAGTTCCGTCCAAGTCTCTGGTTTTTAAACCTCACCTCACACCTTGCATGGGTGGGATCAGTAGTCTCTTTTTCAGTGTTTGGGCTCTCAGTGGGGTCTGTCGATACTGACAGCTACACACCTCCCTCCAGAAAAAACAAAAAGTTTCCTAAAGTAGAAAATTTAATCGACTACGAGTTGTAACTAAATTAGAAGAAAGATTTTTTTGGACGCACAGTTGAAAAAGAGAAAAGAAGGAACTTCCATTTTGGAGCATCGCCATTCACAGCAGCGCCCATCAGATCAAAAAAGTGTTTCAATGAACCACAGAACCCACACATTATGATAACTATAATGGACACCTAATTGAAATCTATACTTCCTGAGGCTCAGAACCCTAGTCCACAGTGGAAATTTTCCCAATGAAAGCACAAACCAAAGCATGACTTGATTAACTACCTGATACATGGCTTCTTTGGGGCCCTGGATGCAGCAGGCAGGCCATTGCAAAATGTAGCAGGCAGCTCAAAAGGCTGAGTTCAGAAGAAAATGTCCAGTGTCAGTTCTTCAACTAAATTATAATAGCAAGGCACTATTGAAAATAAAAAGCTAAAGGGGTACATAGGCTACTGTGAACACAATCTGGACATGATAAAGACATCGAAACTCAACATCATATTAATAAACAGTTTATCAAGTAAGATACTTCATGGGGAGACTAAAAGCTTGGGGCTTTTGTTTTTGTTGTTGTTTCTTCTTTTATTTTATCTCTTTTGTTTTCTTTTTTCTTCTCTTTTCTTTTTCTGGCCTAATTCTCGTAGGCCCCTCTGTTTTGCCTTGTATCTTTTTCCTTTCTTTTATTAATGAAGTTTATTGTTACCGCTCAAAAAAAAAGAAGATGCTTCATGGGGAGGGGAGGGGAGGATAACAGAAATACTTTCATGTATGTCCCTCTACACAAATTTATTACAAACCATCACATCCAGAACTCTTTTCTTGAAAGTGATCGAGAGGATTGAGAGTCTAGTTTTCTTAGGGTTTCTACCATTGAAATTCTTGATCTGACCTAAAACTCCGGATCTAAAATTTATCTTAGTATGAAAGCCCAAGTAGACATTAAAACTGACCTTACCTATCATCAAATATGACATGAAAGAAAAAGACACAAAACCACTAAATGAAAAATATTTGTAAAGGAAAGCAAAAGTTTAGAATACAAGACCTCGAGTTCATCCATCCCACCATTTTGCAAGTAAGCAGCATGTGAACATACTTCTTTTGCCACAATAGCTGTTCCAGGAGAGGGCGTAACAACATTACCATTCAAGTTCCCTCCAAAACCTTTAACTTGATCCGGTAACTCATAAGCTTCAAGCTCATCAAGTTCTGCAAAAGCTGTACGGTCAATAGCCTGAGCAGATGTTATCTTCTCGATGGCCATTTCTTCTGCTTTTTTAGAACACAAAACAGCAGTTCCACAAGCAATCCCAGCAGAAGACTCTGCAATTTTTGTTTGATTTTCACCATTATCCTGAACTAATGTTCTCTTGCTTGCTTCATCTGTTGAATCAATGCTGCCCCCTGCAATGTTAGCAGCACTAACTGGCTTAATGGCTGGAGCACAATGTTCAGATCCATCAGTTCCACCACCACTATCAGAAGCAGTTGCAGCAAAATGATTTGCACTTGTTTCATTGCTTCCTATATCATCTTCAGCTCGTTTTCTTTTTCTTGATTCATCAGCTGTGCATGGTTTATCTGATTGAGCTAAGTTGGAGACCTTGGCTGTTACCGGTCTACGTTCAATGCCCACTGCTTTTACAGGTCTAGAAGGTCGAACCCCACCAGGAAAGACAAAAAGAGGAATATTCCTACGCTTTATATGGGATACTTGGATTTCCATCCCAAGTTTCCATAATGTGTACATGCCGACAGGCGTGTTTGAAGTCATCAACAGTTGCCCTTATATCAAACTGTTCACCTTCATTTACAGGTACTCCTTGTTTACGTTGCAGACCCATAAAGTAACAGCAATGAAATGGTCTGGATTTATCGGAAAAGTCACCAGGATGCGGGTGACACTGAAGCATGCCAAATGTGTGCCTCTCAATCTGTGAGAATGAACGACAGTTAAATTTAGAGAGAGAGCGATGACAAATCAAATGTGCACACACGCAGAGCGGTATAGAATCAGTTGAATTGGAGGTATGAAACATGTTAACTGAATCAAACTATTTGTAACACACACAAAAAAACACAAACACACAGTGCTATAGATTCAGTTGCATTGGATGTATGAAACATGTTAACTGAATCAAAGTATTTGAACAACACTATAAAGCTGAACCACAAATTAAGTAAACCTAGATGAACCTACCCCAACAAACACGTTAGGTTGACTTACTCAGGGGAGGGGGGAGGGGGTAATGGTAACACCATTATAATGCAGTGAATTATGATGAGAATTTGAAAACAAATAAGTCAAATTACAAACCAGGTAATTACAGACTCCACTTTAATATCATTCAATCTAACATCTCTATGTGGCGTGAAAAGTTTATAAATAGGCCCTTAAGGTGCAGTTTTGAGCACTGGCGCAATTGCCATAATTCAATGGTGGACCAATTTGATGATTATATCCATCTAATGGAGCAGATAAATCAGGCCCATCCCTTGATGAACTTCGTAACATGAATAAATTACATTACCAATAGATGGGCCACCTTAAAGAATTTATAATCAAATAACTAAATAAGAAAACGTAAAAAAATAAACATGATTTTTAACTCGCCTTCAATGTGAGCTGGCGAAGCCGAGATTCCACCCAGCCTTTCCATTTCCTTAGGTCATCTTCATTTTCAGCAGTGATATCAATCTGCAGATAGTTTTTGTATGATTCGAAGAATGGATAAGGTGTAAAAAGAGTATTCCAATCATCCTTGTTTACTTCCATTGCCTGCAAGTAAATAACCAAAATCAAAGGCATCCAAGAAGTACTGGATAGCAGAAATCTAACATTCAGAAGTAACAAATCCTTACTAACAAAACTAAAAAGTTTCTAAGAAAATTATACCCTGCGAATAAGGATATAAGTTCTCTCTAATTGCTGAGACCATGGATAATATTTGACCGACTAGAGAAAAAAGCCAACTGAGGTGTGGTTCAATTCAATGGCTATCTCTAAGCAAGGACTTGAGAACTCGACTTCACAACACAATTGGCTACTGAAATAACTCAAAATAAGCCTCAGGCAAACCACAACTCAACCACCATATTCTTTTCTTATTAATACTATGTCAATATACCAATAAAGGCAAAATCACCTTATAATAATCAATTCTTTCTCTATCTTAACAGTCTTTTTTTCTCTCAGAAAACAATCAGTCAAGATCAAGTAGTATGGAGAACCATATATGCCCACAATTAACCTACTATTTCCTCTCTTTTTTTCAGCATATACAAAGTTTAGTGATTCTTAAAATCCAGTGAAGGCAATGAATTTAATTGTGGCATAGAGGAGAGAGCGTCAAGGTAGATTAGGTGAAACAATTAATTTTGCAGCTCTTCCAGATAGATTGGGTAATAACAGCGTCAGTTAACCAACTTCTTCAGGCATAATTTATTTCTCTACATCCCCTAAAATGTCATGTGGAGAAGTAGCTAATCATGCAACTTTGCAGAGCCTATGGACAGAGAAATAACAGCTCTTTCGAGAAGATCGTGGTGGGGTCACGATTCTTTCCCAAAGATGAAAACCTCATGTGGCAACTCACAAGTGGCATTGACAACTGCAATATGCCCATCTTAAAAGAACAAAACAAGAGGCTACTCAGATGCAAGGAATATAGCTAGAGCTTTTGACCAAGCTAGGATATGGATGGCTAACTGGTTGCTGACAAGAAAATAATAGAAAATTTTGATTTCAAAGTTAGAAAGAAAGTTATCATGATGTTATGATAGATAATAATTGTGTAAGAAAAAGATCATCTATTAAACTGAACCCCCCAAAAAATATGTTAGGATCGATCTTGGACTTTTTGATAGTCATCATCAACATCATCTAATTAATTATCCCACCCATTTGAAGCTAGCTTTCTAAGTTCTAAATTTGCATTGAACCTATCAAAATATGTTCTTTGCCACTCCATAATCCATGATCCTCTCCTATCATGGCCTTTGGCAGGAGTATTCAATTTTAATGTTGTTGGGGTAGCAAAACAAACACCAGAACAATAAGCAACAATGGGATTATATATGAAGACAAGGATGTGTGCTCTTCCTTTTACAGGCCAAAGGTTTTTTAATGAACTGTAGTTGCTGACAGTGAATAAAGCAATGAAGTTCCAATTTATCCAATACCATAGAATGGGTGTTGAAGGGAGATCCAATTCTATAGATATGTTTTTTAAAAGAACATAAATCTTCAAGTGATCCCATGACAACTTATGTCATGTTAGAAGCACTCATTCCATTCAAGATTGTTGGCTGTTACAGGAAAGAATAGAGATGACTTATTTCATGGATCATCTATTGTACAGGACTAATGGTTGCTTTGGTGATTTTTCTTTTGATTCTCAGTTCTTTTTGAGAAGGATGTAATTAGTTTTACATGGTATTGTATTATATAAATGGTTTTTTCTTATACGTCTCTTTCCTATTGAATCATTTATTCTCTCTTTCTTGAATGGGAAAATGACTTGAACCCCAACCCTACAGTCGCAACGATGAGCACCTTCCAAATATATCATAGCGCAAAAGTCCCATGGCTATAAATACGATGGAGGAATTGAGAGCAAATAGTGGCAGAAAGAGGCAGTGCCTCTAAGATTAGGGGCTAAAATCATATCATGTCATGGTCTCTATACTTGAGAATATAATAACTAGAGTTCAATTAATAGCCGAAATATGGGCCTACCCACCTGCCAAAATATTCTACTTCCACTATGGAGAGTAAAGCTGAACAGCAGTAGCAGTATATACTCCCTAGAATCACAAGGCACTGGATGCACTAATCTTGGGGAGATAAAAGGGCAGGTAATGGAGATCCTGATAGAAATCTTTAAAAAAATGGAGATCCTGATAGAGCAGGGATTCTGGCTTATTAAGGGTCAAAAATTATCAAAGGGAAGTTACATGGGCCACTTGCAGTGGGAGGAGATTCCATAAACACTCATCCACTATCATTTAACAAAAAGGATATCCAAAAACACCACATGTTGAGCCTTAAGGGAGGATATCATCATCACTAATGCTTTTCTTATATATTAGAGTAATTACTTTGCAGTTCCCATACGTTTTCTGTCGTCTATGCATTCATGAACCATCTTTTTTAATGAAAGAATTGTTATCTTATGAAAGAAAAAAGAAAAGAAAAACCCTTTGACGAACATAGGGAAAGTATCATTGGCAAGAATGTAAAGACCACAACAAAGACGGATATTATGTTGCTTCACATCGAAATCTGACGTCTAAATTACTGGCTTTTAGCTTGACAAAAAATTTACTGTGGATAAATGTAGGTGCAAAAATAAAAGGAAGCCAAACATAAAAAATTAATGTGAAGATTCACAACTCCCATGCGTAAACATATGAACTTGGATACTTCAACACACCTCACAGATTAAATTTCCCCTCTGAAATTCTTCAGTCATAACTCGTAACGTACTTGATGATACATTGTAGCTAGAGTTCATACAAGGATAAGCAGGTGTGATTATAGGCATCTGATGCAGTCTGTCTCTTGGATTTCTTCTTGGATCCCATACAGAAAATCCCAAAGAACCCTCTTCAATGGCACATAGCATCACAGGATTTGGCCAGCGCCACTGTGTGTAGACTCGGAAAAAGCGAGATACCAGCATACTAGGTAATGCATTTGGATAAAGTTGACAAATTCGAGCAACGAGCAATGCCCAGTTTATACCACCAAGAAAGCCTGCGACCTGATGTTGAATAGACCTGGTAAGTAAAAATAAAAAAATACAATGATGCATTTGGGCATTGAACTTTCAAACAAGAAAAGGTTCCCATGTTGATCATCTCATGATCTTCCGGGCTTGTTCAATTTCTAATACATCCATATCAAAATCCATAGTGGTTTGATTTGGGGGGAGAGAGAGAGAGAGAGAGAGAGAGGCTTAAAGAAAATCCACACAGAAAAAGGACAGAACCTCCAATTCAGATAATAATACATAAATAAATAAACAATAATAATAAGAGGAGGAAGAAGAAGAAGAAAACAAAAAACAGAAACAAAAAGATCATAGATCCTTACATTTGAATAAACACCACGCCTTTTTGCCCAGAACCTCATGCATCTCAGGGTAGTGCGGAAATTCTGGGTCAAAGAAAACAAAAACAATCAGAGCCAACAAACTTCAAAGCAATAGCTACAGAAAAGATCCGGTAACTTTAGATGTCAAGTTTCATATGCTTTTTATAAGCATGTGGTTAGATCAACAGGAATTGCATATAGACCTGAATATTTGGCACCAAACGCAGAATCTGATCAGTAACTCTGCACCCATTGAGACTACGAACCGTCTGCTCATCCGCATTCTGGAGTATTGAATCCTGTGAAATATCCAAGTCCTGCAACAGTAGAAGATATACTTTGCATGCAAATTCAAAAGCATTAAAAATACCAAGTAATTTATAAAAAGAAAAATATAAACAGCCAATACATACAATAACAGAAACTGATGCATTTTATTGCACACAAAAAAAGGGGGGTGGCGCAAGATTGGGATCTCAAAAATCAAAATACTTCTACTTAGCAAGAAACATAAAAGATAGGTACACAACAATAGGTAGTGTGCCTATAAAGTATTTTAAAAACTATAATTATTAAAAATACTTTAAAACTGTGGTTAACTAAATTGCCCAAATATTATTGTTCCTGTAAGTTGAATGCAAATAAGAACACAGCAGCAACGGCAATACTTACTTCAGGAATCACCCAAAGTGACAGCTTTGCATACAAAAGATCGATGGAAACCCCACTGAATTTAAACCTCATCACAGGTACATGAGCATCAGGTACCGGGTGCAGTTCTGTGACTTCAGGCATCTCAGCCAACATGTTATGAAGCTCTCTGAAAAAATCTTCCTGCGAGCAAGTTCAGAAAATGAATTTCAGTGTATCGGGCAAATTCAACGAGTAAATCGAAGTATCTCAACAAGTCACAGAATATAAAATAGCTACTTCAACAAGTATTTAAAGAAGAAGAAGAAAGTTAAGAGTCTTAGAGATCACAAAACAGCTACTCTTACCTCTCTAGTTGCATGACGAGGACCCACACACAGTGTATCTATATCAGCACCAGGACCATGTACCTAGACGACAAACAGAAAAGGCATTGGTTCTTGATATCTGAAACTGAATAGAAAATATCAAAGAAAGGAATTTTCAAATGGAAAGATCAAAAAATAATAGGTCATCAAACCCATAAAAATGGATAGTTACAGATAAAACAAAACATAAGTATCAAAATCATGTAATTCGAGAAGTTATTTGGTCATTAGTGAGCTCAAACCATTCACTGGTCCCAGTGAATGACATTACATCACTCCCAGATGCAGCTAATGAGGAGCAATCAGCGTAAATATCAGATGCAGTTTTTGAGGGCCAATATCCGTATTCTACCGCACGAAATAGGTGCAAGAACAAGCTCTTCAAGATAATCACAAGTTTTTCAAGGAATAGCTAACATGCACATAATCACCAAGAACATCTTAGCGGTGCAGTAGAGAAGGTAGAGATGAAATTGAGACATTGATTCCTACAACACTAGTATGTGAACTCCATCAGTTTATGATCAGTAAACCCACATGAAATAAGGGGCGTTCTCTAGATAAAAACCTCATCCGTAAATTCATGGAAATTCTGTGCAAAAACAAAGCTAGAAACGATCTGCTGCTGTATAAAGAGTTACCCACAACAACAGATATAGAAAGCAAAAACAGAAGCCTATGTACATATCAAAGACCAATACAGAGCCTCATTTTCATAAAAGGCATATAAATCCCACATGAGGACTAATCAGACCATTTGGCCAAAACCATTATTGCCACAACCATAAAAAAAAAAATAATTATCAATCCACAGTTAAACAGCATCTGAAGAGGGCAAAGTTGGAGGTCATCACCTACAAATTTAGAATATTTTTTTAATCCACAATGCCAGAAAGGTACTTTTTATTGGACAAGCCACTGCTAACGGCATTCAATAAAAAGAATTTTCCATGGAAATTTCCTTTGAAAATTATAAAAAAGTAAATTTAGCCTAAGCAACTAAAAAACTGGCATCGCATCAATGCCTCAGAGAATATTTGGACTCGAAAGTCGAAATTGTAACATAAATCATTCTAGCCAGTAGATCATATCAAATCGCAAAACTATCGTAAATGGGAACTTTTATGATTTTCCCCAAAAAGACAAAATCTTTAAAAATGATTTAACAAGGAAAAAAAAAAGTTTTTCATATTCTATGCATTTGATATTCAGAACATAATTGGTAAAATGATGAAAGTTGATGATCGTATATATAACTTAATTGCCATTTATGTAAATGTTGTTTAAGATTGCAAAAAGAAGTCACATATGTGGCTTGCTACTTAGATGTGATCATGTCATTGTCCTTGCACTTGGAGAGAGGTGGAAGTCTTGCAGCTCTTTGTCAAAACAAAAAATTAGAAGAAGAAAAAAATGTAATCATGGATAGATATTATAACTGATGTTTTGAAAATTAACTTGGATCGTAGAGAACCATATTTTGGTAAAACTGACATTAAAATAATAAAATTTGAAAGGTTATTAAAAAAATTGTATCATATTATAAGATCCAAATCATTTTTTTTTTAAATCAGATCATATCATAAGATTCAAATCGTAAATCTTAAGATTCTAACAACTAAGATCCAAAATACACTAATTCACCATGCAAGAGTTTGCCAGTATAAACATAGTTCCCTCGTGTAAGTAGAGGAAATGTCCCAACATCAAATCATCATCATCATCCGTCAATCCCATCTTCCCAGAATCAACTATCTTGGAAAAAGACCACCATGGAGAAAACCCCTTCACACCACCTACCAATGTTACATGAAAGCTTGATGGCATTCATGTTCCTGGCACTGTTATGAGAGAGAGGAAACAAAAGGATGTTTTCCACTTGGATAAAGACATCCATAATCTTCCAATGTTTTAAAACCACATAACAAAAGAAAAGAAAAAAAATCTCACATCCAATGTGGGGTGGTAATACCTATGTTATTCTTCCCCTACCCCACCCAAAAAACAAACAAAAACAAAAAAAGCAAGAAAGAAAGAAAAAGGGGAAATAGAAGACATCGTTCATACCCCCAACCGATAAGACCCAAATGTGAATATCTTAGCATTTGCTTCTTGGACAAGCTGTTCATTGAAACCCTTTGCACGGCTGACCTTTTTCACCCAGGCTTTCACAATCTGTGATTACAAACAGCAATTGCATCAAATACAATTAAGGGTGTGGTGAGAACTTGGATGTAGCTTGAATCACAGACAGTTTAAAATTCTGAATGGTGACTATCAGTTTAAAATTCTGAGGTCATTGATCCAATCTATGACAGAAAATAGGCGATGCAATCAACTTAGATTGCTGACTATCAGATGCTATATTTATATCCCTTTTGGCCCCGTCCATTGTCAATTTCGAACTGGTAATTACTTGGTGGCAAGAGCAAATATAAAAAAAGAAAATACAAAAACAATCAATTAATGCAATTGGGCCCGACCTGGTCTAATCTCCCCAACACCTCTTCCCTCGCCATGGCTTCTTCACGACTTTCATACAACCCCACATCTGCCAGGAACTGATCACAAAGACCAAAATAGACCAGCAATGAAAACCCAAAATACATAATTTCCAAAATTATCAACAAAATAAAGAACAAGAAAAAAATCCAGGGCTCTAAAATCCAACCTTTTCAAGCTCCTGCGTCTTAATCCCATCAAATTCAGTCGGCCCACTCAGAGAAATAGGTTCAGTGACCCCAAGGTGCGACCCACCGTTCCCATAATTCAATCCAGGGACACCCATGAATGAATGCAATCCCCTTAAAAAAATTCCTCTCTTTTCGTGTTATGGATGTTGACTGTAATTACAAATATTCAAATAGAATCCAAAACCCTCCCTTCAATTCTCGAAATTCAAGAACAAGGGGTTTCTAAATAAAATTCAAGAAAATAAGATAGATAGTAGATAGGAAGTTGCAAATAAGAAAAGAAAAAGAGGGGGAAGATTAATCTCATCATCCAAAAGAATTCATTCAATTCGAGCGATACAACAGATATAGACAGACTGAGTGAAAGAAACCCTAGAAATCATATACGTGAATAGGAATACATCGACATCGATTACTTCTTTAACGCATCAGAACCCTAGAAATAATCTATTATCAGATGAGCAATATCCGACGGCGGAGATGAGATCTCGTTGTAGCCCACTTGGAATATGCTGGAATCAAGAAGCGCGTGCCGTTGCTTCTTCCCTTTCTCGCTCCGATTTCTTCTTCCGTCGATCGATTTTGATCTTTGAAGATGATATCAGGAGAAGATAACCTGTCGGATATCGAAACCCTAGATTTCGAAGATGAAACGAGGTGGAGAAAAATTTCGCGAGCTTTTTCTGTAAATATAGAATAGAATACACTAATGCGAGCAGCGCTGGCGTGGCTATTTAAAGGGAGAATGGCTTACCACGCTGATGTGATAATAGATGGGACTACACATTCTATATTTTAAAAAAAAAATGAGACACATGCCAAATTCTTTTACAAAATGAGATGAGATTAGATTAGAAATTACCACTTGAAATGATGGTTTAAAAATTTTGAAAAAAAAAAATTGATGCATAATTGGAGTTAACTTGACTTTTTAGGATTTTGAGTGAGTGACTTAATGAGTTTTACAGAGTTTTATAAGTCGAATTTAAAAATTTAACTGAGTCATTAGACTTGATAATGTTTTGAAATGAGTAAATTTTAATAAATTTTAACTTTTGTATTATATAATGAGACTCATTTACTTTTTTAACTATTTAGACATTCATTAAAATATACGGTAGAGCTAGTTAATAATGTACTACAATCTTCATTAATCATGTACAATGAGAATTATATCCTTCACATGTCATATTAAAAAAAAAAAGAATATGAGTGAGTTTATTATTCATCAGTGAGTTGATTTTACTGTTCATAGTGAAGATAAAATTGACAATACAGTAAAACCCGTGTCTGGTTATACAAATCCCGCATGGAAAGAATCGCTACCCTAAACATAATGTATAACTATAATAGATATGTTTTTATAAGACATAAATTCAAAATGCATCATCTATAAATGTTTGTTCAATCATGAAAGTTAAATTTGTGAGAAAACATATTTAGGGTAATCTCTCGCTATTTCAAAAAAAAAAAAAATTTACATGAATGCAAAAAGATGTGATAGATCGTTAAAAGTCACCAAATTGATCATATAATCCATTTTCTATTTTTAGTATTTTTTATAAATTTTCTCTATTTTTAAAGAACTACATAACAAAGATACTTAACCCTTCTAGTTCATCCAATTCAATTCTCAAATCTATTTGTCTATTTTTCTAGTCTCTTACCACTAGGTGAAATGCATTGAACTCATTGAATCAATTCTAAATTTTCTTTTATACTTTTTAGTCATTTTTCTTATTTTTAAAATTCATAAAACTATGTGTGCTTTAGAAAATTTGAAGGAAATATTTGTTGAAAGATATTTTGAATTTTCAATTTCATGCTTGTGTTGCTTGATAAGATATAAATAAATTACAATCATTCAATAAATGAAAAACATTTAAGTATATATATATATATATATATATATATTATATTCTCATTATCCATTCAAAAGGTCGTTCCTTTCTCTCCATTTTGTCTAAGAAAGGTAGATATCACTAAGGCTGCATTTAGATTGGCATTTGATAATTAAGGAATAGGGGTAAAAAAACAATTTTTTACTCCATACTCTCTCTTTTGAAAATCATTTTTAAACAAGAGGTATTTATAATACTCAGTATACGCCTGGTAAGAGTAACCCCTGTAAAGTTTACCCCTCATCTAAACACAACCTAAAAGATTTAAAAAGAGAGAGATTGATTGAAGCACTCGCTTTATAAGGAGATACCTCTAATATTTTTTAGTTAAATTATAAAAATACTTATGAAAAATTTACGTTTGTAGATAATTATGCATTATACAAAAGTAATTTTAATTAAAAAATAATATAATTATTTTCTTAAATGATTAAAAAGTTTCCTAGTCAATCTCAAAAAAAAATAAAAATTTGAAATTCCGAGTGAAACAATGAAATGAATAGAATCTGATTGTAAAGTGTCTACGTTGAAAGCCGGTGGGGCTTAATTGGGCAGTGGCAGTAAGAGTAGCAGTTTACCAACACCACCTAACAATTAACGAAAAAAGATTCCAAGGCCGCCACGGATAAAATAAATGTGTTCAGCTGACTGCATTAAAAGTTATCAATAGGGCTACGTTTAGATGATGGGTAAATTTTGTTGGTTACCCTGAATATCATTTAAAGAATTTTTAAAAGTGAGAGAGGAAAGAAAAAAATTTGATAATATCCAGTGCCTTTATAATACACCAGGTTAGGTTATGGGGATTCAAACTTGACACCTTCCGCTTCTTGAGACGAGAGGTTAACCAGTCAAGCTACACCCACGTGTACTAAAAAAAATAGACATGTTACTAACTTTAGGCATAAAAAGAACTAGACGAGACGCAAAATAGATTTAGAGCTTAAATAAAGTGGTGCAATTGAAGTACTCTTTTGGCTACTATGGATTTTTCCTTATATTTCATACTTTGAATTATTCTAGAAATCTTATTCAATGAAAGAAAGAGAAAATAGTCTTCATTTTTCATACTTTTCATCTTCCGCCAACTGGCCAATTACAAACAGCCCGGAAAGAAAATATCACCTCAGCCTCCCTGTTTTAGGAATTTTGATTCCATTAGATCAAACCTATTCATGTATTAAGTCTATTTTACTATTGATTGCTCAAAATATTTCCAAAAAAAAAAAAAAAAGCTGTTTTTTACTTGTTCTTTTTATTTTTCGTTTAAATCTAAATGGGCCAATACCAGCGATGAAATCCAATACGTCCATATGCATTAATTTCCAAATTTTAAGAATCCTATGTGCCAACATGGACCTAAGACATTAGATCAAGCAGCAGCTCTTTGGTAGAACATAGAATCCTAGGTACTGCTTGTTTTTGCAAATAGCAAAATGATGCCAAAAAGGTTTGATAACCTAAATGCGACCAAATTGACTAAACCAAGAATCATATTAAGATTCATCGATGACTTACCATACTTCATGAAATCCAACCTAAGGTATAGGCGTCAAATTAACTAGCCTAGCATGGAATAGGATAAGATGTTTAATTTCTCTCAAATTATCACGTTCCATTGCATGTAGAGCTTTCGACATATTGATTAAGTACCTACCATTTGATATAGTGGTTCGATCTCTCATGTTCTAATCTTGTTGAAAGCAACCTAAGAAAAGGGCTACCTGGTGCCACAGTGAAAGTTGCCACGGGGGTGGAAAAGACTACCAAGTTTAAAATAACCACCATAAAGTGGGGGCGTTAAGACATGAGTAAGGACGCATGATGGCTGGGTATTAGTATGGGCAGGGACGCATGGTGGCTTATTATATGACGAAGAGAGCTTTTGGGGTATTAGTCAGGTATCAAACATATTGTATCTCATGATTCTTCTTAGCCTAGTTCCTATTTGGTGTCATATTCCAAGTCAATGAAATGTGGAAATAAAAACCAATGAATCTGTACAGTCACTGCTTACATTAATCATCTCCAGTACATGCAGTTCAGAAAGTAAATACATTTTTACGCATGTTAGCACAAACATGTTCTCATCGGGTCATCCACAACTACATACAAGAATCTAGTCTACAACTACAGATTAACAACAGTGAGGACAGGAGCTTGTAGCTGATCCTGGAGTATTTTGGTTGAATTTGAAGGAAAACATCAAGTTCAGCAGAACCCCTATTTGGTGCCATCACAATTCTATGGTATTGTGGTTACCTGGGAGATGCTCTTTTTCTTCCTTTACAAAGTTCAATAAATTCCCATCCAAAAAGGTATTGGGAATTTCAACAGTTTCAAGTTCCATTTGTTTTTTCAACAGCGGAAAAATGGCTATATTAGGCCAACTGACATTAGAGATTAATAATGCTAACATTAGGCAAACTGAAGAATAGCCTTACCATGCATTCATCAGCATTTTCGAACTCTATTCATCTCGAGAAATGAATGAAGCACATAAATCAACATAGTTCCTTTTTGTTGACTGGGTGTCTATGACATGGCTAATTTACAACCACCCAGTGTAAATTACAAACAGAGACTGCTATCAGATTGTGGATTCTCCTTCCCTCCTAAGAAACTCCTGTTCAGAGAGCAATTGAAAGAAAATCCATTTTAAACATACTTAAAAAGAATGTAAACCACGACATAATGCATCACATTTCAGAATATCAGCTTGGATTTGAAATGCAATTTACCAGTCTGGTGGCGGTGACTGACTGGCGCTGCCGTTCTTTCTTCTCACGTTGGCACTCACCACACCAGTCAGAGAAATCTTTCTGATATTTCCTCAGCTCTCTAAAAACGGAACTGTTAAGAGAAGTCATGCATGATACTCTTTTTCAATAATGGGGTTTCAGAAATATGTGTTAGCAGGATTCTAGGATCTTCATCAATTTATTAACTCAAACCAGCACAAGAAACAGGCATTGCAACAGATTTAGGCGAATATTCATCAACCCAAAAAAAGGCATAAAAAACAGAAATAATTAATGATCAAGTCCGACAGTTGTACTAAAACAGCAAGGCTTTTACCTTGTAAAGTTCTCTATGGCCCACCTCCATGTGTTGTATAAAAGATTGCAGTGATTACATAGGGAGAAAAATCAGCTTGTTTTGTTTTACGAGTGTGTAATCACCTAAGCACTGCTGTGCAACTAATCCAAGCCACACACTAATGTGTGGTCCACTTGGATGGCTTGCAATGGGCTGGGTTAAGTGGATCTATACTTTAACAAAAGGCCCACAAAAAACCAGCTCCAGGACTCCATTGGATCTCTCTAGCGACGGTTTTAACTTTTTATTGCCCAAATTTGGTAGCAGATTTTTTTTATGACGGAGAAGAATTTGATAGTAGATGGGGCCAGTTTCCGTGGAGTCCAACTACATGGGTTTCAATGCAAGGATATGGCAGGTTTCAAAGATATCTACTTGAACTGGGAACACCACCCTAAGCTTTAGCGCAGGGCACCAAAAGATCAACAACAGAGTCTAATTTTATCGAAGTTTTTAATCCAATATTGAGTGTTTCTGAACCTTGGGATCCACTGTGGTTGGATCCTACAGGCACATATGTTGGTTTCCTAGACAAATAAATTCCAATAGGAAAATGGGTTTTGATGGGTACACTTTCCTCGAAAAAAAGCTCTATAGGAATGTTGTGTCTTCAAAAATAAAAATAATCCTATATTTGTTTGTCACTATTCTACATAAGAAAATAATGGTTAACAAATGGATTGAGTCTAATTGCATTAACCCATTTAAAAATGGGTCAAGATTTGTAGGTGTTGCGTTGGTTCCACGTGGGAAAATCCATTTTAAGTCATGTCGAGTACTTGGGTCAAGTCAAACCATATAATAAATAAGTTATCTTAACAACGAGTCAGATTCACCCATTTGGGATATTCGGGTTAGGGTGATCCATTTACTAAATGGGTCGTTTCAAGTTGGGTCAACACGTTTAATAAATGGTTTGGGTTAGATGCAAGCCAGGTTGTGTCAACCTACTTAAGCTTAGTCAGGTACTCAAGTCAATTAACTTGTATGATAAATGATTTAGGTCATTTATGGGTTGGATTGATTAACTAGGATTGTTAAATTTGGATCAACTCGTTAATAAGTGGATTAGTTTTGGGATGAGTTCAGTTGGGTTAAGCTTTTAATAAACAGGCTGAGTTTGGTTGACCTAATTAAACTTGGTCGAGTATTCAAATGAGTTAACTTATTTAATAAATGGATCAAGACCCATTGGGTCATAAATAAGAAGGGTTGGGTCAACCCATTTAATCTTAGTTGGGTCAGGTTAATCCATGTAATAAATGGGTCTAGTTGGATTAACTCATCCAAGCTTGGTCAGTTTATATCAGTTATGTGTATTCCTAGGATAATTATTGCAAAGAAAGATGCCCATAAAACTACATGACAAAGAATTAATTATAATAGTATAAATAATATGATAAGCAACAATAACAAAAAAATAATGATAACAATAATAGTAGTTGTACCACACCATCTACATATTGTAAAGATGAACGCAGTCCAATCCATGGTCTTTCAACCAAAACTAGCATCAGGACTTGGTCAATTAGTAGGTCAAGTCAGCCAGTCAATTAATGAATCAACAAAAAGGAGGACTTGACTAAGAAGAATCGCCATCCTTCCACATTTAGTACTATATATCACTAATCACTACAACTTTATCATCTTATTTTAAAATTGAAGATGGATGCCCTAATTTTTGCTATTATATACAATGCTAAAGAGGTCTTTCATGTATGTATGTAAACCATTAATGGTGTATGCAGATCCTAATACTAAGTAAAAATAGGAAGCAGTTAGTCCAATAAAAATAGATAGAAATAGATATATTAATTTTAAAATTTGAATGTTAACCCCATATGTAATTCGGGTCACTATTTTTCAACCCAACCCATTTTCAATTCGGGTCAGGTTAAATTAGGTCATGGGACAACCCGTATAATTAAGTAGACAATTTGGTCTATATATAATGTGTTGATATGCTTCAAGTGAAGAGGCATCCATAAAAACAAGTTTTCACCACTAAAACATAATCATTGTAAAGAATTAATTTAAAAAAAAAATCAAATAATGATATAAAAAGGAGGAGTGTCTTTACATATATACATACATATACATACATACATATATATATAATTCAGTGTAATTCAGGTTGGTCGTGTTATGCACATGACCTTAGCATGCATACATATATAATTCATGTAATTCAAACGGGTCGTGTTATGCAATACATGACCTTAGTCCGACCCAAGTTAAGAACAGGTCAAGTCCTTTGCTCGAAACAACCATATTTTAAATGGATTAGGTTAGCTTGCCCATATTTTTGGATTGGGTAAGTTGGGTTCAGGTTGACCCTAACCCAAGTTGCACACCCTATATTTGACCTATCTTGATCGTATCAATTCTTTTTAAAGGAAAAGTCATCCAAAAAAACTGAAAAATGGGAAAAGGGGTTTTAGGATTATATTTGGTGAGTTGGAAACACTTGGTCCACCATTATCATGTTACTATCTAAAAATTAGAGATATAAAAAGTAGAAAAAAAAAAGAGATTTAATTATTAAAAAAATTGGTGAGTTTGAGGATTTTGCTCACCTTTTCATGTGACTGTCAAATGAAATTTGATCATTTGTTCATCAAATGGTTGCTATTGCTTCCATTCACAAACATAAAATTGGAAATTCCAACTATGCTTGAATAGATCTCTTAATCCAAATTCTCCTAAAATCAGCACATAATTTATGGATTCTAAAAAGGGCAAGTGATGCGGAGCAACGATACTCCCAGTTCCTCTCTCCTTATTTCCGTGACCCCCATACCCTCCCCTCTTTGCTTCTGTAACCCTTTAAACCCCTCCCCTATCAGTCGCTCGTCCCTTGTACCCAATAGACCTGCCGTGATCCCCTTGGCTCCATTTATTTTTATTTTGTAGCCTTCCTTTAAGCCCTTTTGCTGAACGAATTTTCTTTTCATAAAAAAGGCACAAATGAAAATTTAGATTCTATCAAAGTTTGATCTGGTCGAGGTGGACATAGCCCTGTTGAGTTGATGAATCAACCAGCAAAATCAACATATTTAAGCCCAAACTAGGGCCAAATACCTGGTTTGACCCAACCAAGAGACAATGTAGTGACTGCCAGGTTGACTCGACAACTTCTTGGTTAACCCGCCTGATAGGAAAACCTATGGTCCAATCAAATTGGCTTGAAAGTGATTAAAATCAGCCTATGACTGATATATGGATGAAGTGATCAAGAAAGTTGTTTGTCTAACACAGCTCAGCACTGGCTTCCTGCTGTAAGATAGCAAATGCATTTTAAGGATCAAAAAAGAAGAAAAACACTTTAAAACAATAAAAGAAAAAGAAGAAAACAAAGCATGTGTAGGTTGTAAATACCTTCTGCACCACAGGAGTAAATTGATCCTATGGCCAGACAATGTGGGCCTGGCACCATGCCGATGTCGACCACGATGAAGCACAGCTTGTCCAGGGACATGAGAATAATCAAAAACTTCCTGAAAATGAGCAGAAATCTCCATTATATTAGCTTCAAACTGCAGCTAGTCATTCGCAAGAAGCACTACCAGTTAAAAAATTGTAACACGAAGATAACAGTATGCTCTATGTCTAATGCATACAAATAATGTGTTAATCAAGGACAAGAAAAAGTGCTCACATGAAAAAAGATGCAAAGTGAAGAGATTGGGACTAGGTATAGCAAAGAGAAGACGTATGAAATAGAAGTAAAAGGTTTTTTTTTAAAAAAAAGGAATACAAAAAAAGGGCTCCAAAGAAGTGTGGTTTACTCATTAAACAGATAAATATCTGATTACTAAAACCTCACCTACAAGGAACCATACAAAGATGAACAAAATTCCAACAAGAACTACCATCAATCTCATGAAAAAGTAGAAAGCAACACTAGCATGTGAAAGCCTGCTCCACCAAAACTTCCAGCAATGCCAAGCAATTCTATGTTTAACTGACCAATGTATAATAGCTGAAGAGTGGAATACATCACAAAAAGAGCTAAAAGTTCTCTAAACTCAGTCAGTCAACCAAACTCGTGGACCTGATCAACCAGCCGATGGCATTTAGTATCATCATTACCCAAATAGACAAAGTACAAATTTCATAAATTTATCTGCATTTATCCAGCACAGACAGTTTGCAGAAAGCATATTACCATCTGACAAATGAGGCACAGCTGGGATCATCAAAATCAAAGGACAGCTAATGGAAGGTCTACACATCGATTAGCGATGCCACAAAATCAAGTTGATCAGATTGTTCCTTAACAATGGACCCAAAGATTAATGGTGCTGTGTACAAAAAAAAAAATGGTTTCAAATTTAAAGGTGGGCTGTAACTTTGAGTCAAAGTTGAGACATCAATTCATCGAACAAAGGATGTGGACAGAAATGGGGCCAGGCATCCTAGAAGATGTTCTACAAATAGCTTATAGTAAAAGAAAAAAGAAAAAAAACAAGCTACTTTCTATCTAACTAATATGTGGATAAGAAAGACTACAAAATTCAAAAATGAAGGACGCACAAAATTTAATATCTATCTTCAATAATGGAAGGATGCCTAAACCACATGTTTGATGATACCATTAACAGTCACAGACGGGTTCCTTTGTATGATGAGTGTAGTTCAGCCGACATGTTAACATGTAGATGTTTCAAACAACTAAGCAAGTAACTTTTTTAAGAGAGAATCCACAACCTTTGTGGTTGCAGATGTCAAATGTGCTACAAGGGAAATAAATTGCATATTAAAAAGTAGCACACTAACAAATGGCAATGATAATGGCATTTAGAAAAAAAAAAATCTGGGAATTACTACCAAATAAAGAGTGGCAACATTTACCCACATATTACCTAACTATAATGCCAAATGATGTTAAAATAGACTCCGTTTGTATTGAAACAGAATAGTCATGGCTCCTCATGACCATCAATGACAAATAAAAAAATGCAGCACCAGTATGCCTTGGACCCATTGTTGATGACAAACATGCACACACATACAGATAAACATAGAAAGGCCCAAATATGATTCATTTAGTGACTTCACATACCTCAGGCTGAGTGGATGTATTTACGTGTTTTTCACATCGAATTCCTCGGAAGAACAATTGTCCACCAGAAAATTGTTTGCCCAAGCATACATTCAAAGTAACTTCTGAGTCATCCACATGAAAACCTATGAACATGAACCATAGAGGTTTAGAAAGAGGTAAAGATACAATGTCCGGATTCAAACTGCACAAGAAAATTGAGTTGAGGTTTCATTATTGATTAGAATTCAAGAAGATGGCAAGCTAAGAGTAAGGATGGAGGAAAGAACTTACATTTTATTTTCTTTCTTCTTTTTTTTTTTTGGAAAATGGATGGAAGACAGACAATAAAGCCAGAGATTGCATTCTTATTGAAACATTAAATAGAATTAAGAAAAGCATAAAAAGGGTAAATGCACAGGAACTATTTTATGATACTCATCCTTCATCCTCTATGGACTGAGAAAACATGAACCAGATTACAAAATATCACATATCAATGCAGGTAATGATTGTATGGCCAAGACAAACAGCCTGATTTCACATCTTATATGAACTTGGACGTTACATTAAGTGAATACAATAAACAAGAGTCACAATCACACTGTGATAAGCATGATACACCTTGCATCTTTTCATTTACATGTACGTTTGCCAAGCCAAGAGTTGAAGAGGACAACTTTCACACTGATCTTCAAATTGGACATAAAATTGTGGTCATTCAGACCATCCTAAGTGAGACATAGCTTGTACCTTTTGATATATACAACCGATCATTGATCCATAAGTTGTGGAGTATTCTTCGGGCTAAGATATGCCATCAATCAAGCCATGGAGCCCTGTTTTGATTAACCTGTGGCTCCCCTGATCACGCCATATAAAGTCTAGATCATTCTGATCCTTCATGGATTTCAGTTAATTTCACTTACACTCATTGTACTTTGATTTTTCATACATGATTAACCTATCAAAGACTCAAATGTCACGTGGTGTAACTTCCCAAAAAATTCAAATGTCAACATCATCTAACTCAAATCATTTATTAAACAGGTTAACCCAACTAAAAAATACCAATTTATTATACAAGTTGGCCAACCCGAATAATCATAAATGGTTCAATCGGACTCATAACTAAAATGGCTCATTTATTAAATGGGTTGACCTCACTCACATACTTGACACAACCTAAATGGGTTGTCGACCCAATTGGCCCATTTATTAAATGGTAGAACCAATCAAATACCTACTAATCTCAACCCACTTGCTAAATGGGTTAACCAACACAACCCAACTAATTTATTAACCAAATTTTCCATACATGGGTTAGTGGCAAACAAATATAGGTAACATTTTATATTAAAAAGAGAACTCCTATCGAGACATTTCCTAGGAAAATTTTACCATCAGAATCCATTTTCTCGTTGTAATTCATTTTCCACGAAACTAACAAACACACCCCTAACATCCCCTTCCTTAAAAGGAATTATACAGTTAATAAGATCCAAAAGTGAGTCCAATTTTGGGATTTCATAGTCCATTAGATTTTAAGTAAATGTTAAAAGCCCAAACAATTCTTACCCCGCACCCCCCCAACCACACCCCCACCCCCCTTCCTCCCCCCCACGCACACCACCCCCAAAAAGAAAAAAACAAGAGGCATCTCTGAGGAGCACCTCACAAAAATAATAAAAAATAAAATAAATGAGCCATGCAGCAATGGATTCTTAAAGATAGTGGATAAGGTGCTCCAGAAACAGAAAACCTACTTCTGTGCATCATGCATTCTCAAGCAATCACACTATTTGAAGCAGAGAGTAGACAAATAGATACCAACAATGGTGTTAGTAAATCTGGCCAACAAGAGAAAGTTATGTAGGCTTAACTTCAGATAGTCAATTTGATCAAGAACTGTTGTGTTACAGACAGCAACAAACCATAGATCGAGGGCACATGGATAAAATACTTAGTATAAGTAGTAATTGCAAGAAAAAACTCAAAGTAAGCACCTACCCAACTCAACATCCCTATCTTTTCCATATTCCACAACAAAACCATGATGGGAATCCAGAGATGATCCACCAACTTCGGGAAAGAATACTGCATGAAAAGGACATTCCACCCCGAAAAAGATGAGAAAGATTCTGCCTGAAGTGAATTAATGGGTGGTCATGTCAAATCCATAGCGCTGGATGCTTTATCAGAAATACATCACCTCTAGATATAGGACATACAAATTCATCCATAAGCTTGTCAAGCATGGCTTCCAGACCAAAATCATCAAGAACGGCACCATATTTGTTCATTGTATTTGGTCGCATGATTCTGAATTTGGATTCAAGAACCCACTTTTCAAAATTTTCAACCTAAACAAAGAGACAACCCAATGTGTACAGGCTCAGGGAAGACAATATCATAAATATCTGAAAGCCCAAAAAAAACAACGAAAGATACCTCAGATAACACCAGCTCACAGAAACTTGGTTGAAGCATTTCAAATGTGTAAACACCAGGAGAAGGCTCAGATATGATGCTCCTAAAACTCTCATCTGTATTGTCTGTGATCGCTTTAATAAATGATGGAACAAAGAAGGTCGCAGGGTGCACATTGTACAACTCCTTATGTAGAGGCTGCAATAAGAATAAACAAAACAGAGAAAAAAAAAGTATAAAAAAGGCCACTAGCCATTTCTTTAATAAAAAACTAGTAAAATCACTGTATCTCAAATTTAATGCTTCTATACAGCATGGTCCTCAAGGCCCCATCATTTGCAGTTTTCCATTTTCCATTACATAATAGTCATTCATGTCATGTAATGGTAATGGCCATTGGCCATTTTAAGGTCTTAACACCATAATTAGAATAGGTATTATATAGCACCATTTCTCTTAAAACCATATTCTGAACTGCTCTTTATCTGCAATGCATCTTGCAACAGAAAGTAACATAAGAAAAGTAATGTTTTTTTTTTTTTGAAAGGACTAGAAAAGTATAAATAACCATTGCAACTACCAGCACTAATATAACATGAGTAACCAGGACATCTTTCCTATTTTCCAAAGAACATGAATTTCTACCAAGAAAAAGACTTGGTGCAAATTTGCTCTCTAATCTAAAAATTTCCCTAATTGTTTCTCACTATCACCTACATAAAGAACAAAATATTTATAAATAGGTCGGGAACATATTGTATCAACCCGCTTGAGATTGGGTCAATTCACTCAACAAATAGGTCGTGTTGGGTATTGATCGAGTCAAGCATGAATCAAGTCAACTCATTCAATACAGTGATTGAGCCACAGTCGACTCTAAGTTGGGACAGATCAGGTCAACCTGTTTAAGATGATTGGTTGAGACAACTCACTTCATAAATGGACTGGGTTGGTTTGGCCTAGGCAAAACCAGCTAGTTCAAAAAAAAAGGATTGGATTGATTCAACACATTTAGGATGGTTTGATCTATCAACCATGTTAATAAATGGGTTAAGTCAAGTATGAGACAAATTTAACTCATTTTAGATTGATCAAGATAGGTCAACTCATTTAATGATTTGGGTTAATTGGTCAACTTGTTTAATAAATGACTTACATAAGGTATGGATAGGTTAAGGTAACTGTTAAATAAATTGGGCAAGTGAAGTCCACCCATTAAGATATGCCAAGTCAAATCTACCCATTTAACAATTTGGTAAATTTTGGTAGATCAATGGTTTTCAATACTAACTCGTAGATCGAACCATCCATGAGGAGGTTGGGTTGAATAGAGTTCAATCAAGGTTCAACCATGGTCAAATTCGGTCAAACCTATGACATCAGCATGATGCAAACATAATATTAATTAAGGAATTATTTAATTAATTAATTATAAATAAGTTAAAATATAATAATATGTAAATAACTATAAAATGTAAATTTTAAATGCAAAATACATAAACTATAAAAATTTGGTAATTGCATTTTTATAAAATCTTTAATTTGTTGAGTTACATGCACTTCCCAGTTTCTAGTTACTATTATTGTTGTTGTTGTTGTTATGATTATCATTATTATTATATTATTGTTGTTGTTGTCATTATTATTATTGTATACCTTTAATTGAAAGTTTGATTAGTGATAAATGATGAAAACAGTTAATTTATATAATATTTTTTATTTTCACTATTTTTTTTCATGCCGTCTTTTCTGGAACACAGAAACATTCTACTTAAGAGTAAAAAACAGAATAGGTACCGGAACAAATCCGGCAACAATGAATGTGATCACTATCATCCTATTTTTTGCTACATTCTAAGGCTAATGATCTGAGTCTTTAAGATTAATTTTCTTAGACAATGAGAGTGACTACAGATAATGAAAGCATTGCCGAGGGGTGTGGGTGGGGAGATTACAAAAAATCCAATATAAAGGAGGTTAATTGTTCAATGAGAAAATCAATGGTTTTTGCTTCACACTAGTCTAATGGATATTGAATGAAACAGAAGTTACAATTAGAAGTTCAACAACAACAAACCTTGTAGTTTGATATGATTTTCTGTCTGTATTCCCTATGCTTCTGGACCTGATAAATAAAATGGTACTCAATATCAAGGATTAAGATGACACCATTAATTGTCTTATGGCAAAAGTAAGAACATAAAAAAATCCTTAAACAAAAGCCATAATACAATGTTTAATCCAAATTAACTGCCTTCCCACTACTTGGACCAATAAATGCTACATGTAGAACCACCTGTAAGAAATCGAGATAGTTCTTCCATTGGGATGAGCCCATCGTAGGCAATAGACCAGATAAGTGTATCTGTATGTTCCATCAAAAATTGCAATTTCCAATGGTCAACATTTAAAAAAAATTACCGCTTGTAATATGCAACATGCATGTATACCTGGACCCCTAGGCAATAGTGTGCAAATAATCACAATGAGCTCCATACTAATGGGGCCCACTAAAGCCCCATTAAACATGTTACCAATCACACACCCCACCCCCCCCCCCCCCCCCCAAGGCAATAGTGTGCATGTATACCTGGACCCCTAGGCAATAGTGTGCAAATAATCACCATGAGCTCCATACTAATGGGGCCCACTAAAGCCCCATTAAACATGTTACCTATCACCCCCCAAACCACCCCCCCCCCCCCCACTCTCTCTCCTCTTCCTCCTATATGCCTCTACCCCCTGCAAATTGGATTGGAACCTCTCAAAATTTGACCCCGTTCCAAGATGAACTCACCAATGAATTTAAGCCCATCCTAAATTTAGATCAAAATTTACTTTGAAGTGCTTTGCAAAATTTGTCTGTCTATGCATATAAAGTATTCACCCCATTTTCTATTATATGATCTAAGCCAACCTGTTAGACACAACTCATGCCACCACCAACCAAGAGCAAAGTGTGGAAAGGATTCTGCATGTTGAGGGGTTTCCCACAAATCAGCTGATCACATCATGTTATGTATGGATCTTAATGCTCAAAACGTTAAAGTGAAAAGGTATGACAGAACATGATGTTTAATTCAAAGTGATTGATTAACTCCAAGTGGGATCATGTTGGGTACACTCTTCAGTCAAAGACCTTACTATGTTTAGTGTGGAATACTTCACTAGTACCGAAATCATTAGGGAAAAAAGGGTACTTCCCCAGTATTCGGATATAATGCTAAAGAGTGGTTTGACTTTCAAAAGGTGAGAATGCCACATCAGCGAAGTACCAGTGAACTGTTGGAAAAACGGTGGTGCACTTGAAGCATTTTCCTTGGGCCAAACTCTTTACACTTTAACCCCAACCTCCACCACGATGGATTGCCAAGAGGACGCCTAAAATGATGACCTTCCACCATGCTCTCTCACGCGTGTGTGTGTACACGTATTAGAAAAATAAGGACACCTATATAGGGCCTATCAAAAGGTCAATCTAAACCTTTGGCATGTGTAATCCCATGAATAGGACTAGTTCACATTGTAAATACATAGGATTTTCATACAAGCTGTATTTAATCCATGTTTATAAAACCATTTAGCTTTTTCTCCTTAAATGCATGGTCACAGAAGGATGGTGCTGATATTTCCATCCAAAATCCACCTAATGATCTTTTGAACCCCCTTCCTCGATGGTAAGCTTGGAGCCATGAGGGCCTTATAGTCAAGGTCTTTATTTTACAAATGAGGATCCAATCCCTCCCATATACACCGTAGGATTTTCATGCGAGCTGTATTTAATCCATATTTATAAAACCATTAAGCTTTTGCTCCCTAAATCCATGGTCACAGATGGATGGTGCTGATATTTCCATCCCAAATCCACCTAATGATCTTTTGAACCCCCTTCCTCGATGGTAAGCTTGGAGCCATATGAGCCTTATAATCAGGGTCTTTATTTTACAAATGAGGATCCAATCCCTCCCATATACAGTAGGATTTTCATACAAGCTGTATTTAATCCATATTTATAAAACCATTAAGCTTTTGCTCCCTAAATCCATGGTCACAGATGGATGGTGCTGATATTTCCATCCCAAATCCACCTAATGATCTTTTGAACCCCCTTCCTCGATGGTCAGCTTGCAGACATGTGGGCCTTATAGTCAGGGTCTTTATTTTTCAAATGAGGACCCAATCCCAATCTCTATGGAAAGAGGGACATATATTAAGATGGCCACCATGGACCCTCCCCTCTATAAATCCAACCCAATCCCTCCCATATACACCGTAGGATTTCATACGAACTGTATTTAATCCATATTTATAAAACCATTAAGCTTTTGCTCCCTAAATCCATGGTCACAGATGGATGGTGCTGATATTTCCATCCCAAATCCACCTAATGATCTTTTGAGCCCCCTTCCTCGAAGGTCAGCTTGCAGACATGTGGGCCTTATAGTCAGGGTCTTTATTTTACAAATGAGGATCCAATCCCAATCTCTATGGAAAGAGGGACATATATTGAGATGGCCACCATGGACCCTCCCCTCTATAAATCCAACCCATTCAATCAAACATGCTCCCCGACCCCCATGCATTGGCAAGACCCTTTGAGTGATTCACCATTGGATTAGAATGGCATTTCTCCCACTAGAACAAAGTCCATTTCATGGATTGGATATAATTGAAAATTGGACTCCATGGTGCAGGTTTCAAGCAGTAATACTAAAGTTGCCCACCACATCGGAATGTGAGATCAGTGAAATTGCCAACATTTAGTCCTGCACATGGAACTTGTCTTCCTTCTAGAAGTCCAAATAAACAAGTTAGAGGAATCTTATATTGGTGACCATAACATTATGATAGTTCAACATCACATGCGTCCACTTTTTCATGATTCAAACAGTTCATCTCCCTAATGAATTTGAAAATAATACTCCATTGGATCCTATTCAGTTGTGGGTCCTACCTGATGACTCTGAAATTTTTTGCAAAATTGTTTTTGATCACATAATCGAACCTTAAAGTGTAGATCAAGTAAGAAACATCAAAATCCAGTGAAAGTGAAATTCATGAAAGATTAGGTCAATCCGGACCTTCTATGGCTTCAATACAAAGTTTGAGATTAGATTGATGACATATCTTAGTTCTAGGAATGCTCTGCAGATTACATATTGACGATGTGCTACATAGATCAAAAGATTACTGTGGCCCACCAATGATGATCCAATGATCGAGGTTATGTTAACAAATTAAAGATCCTTACAATAGCTTACCTACACAATTCACGAACCTTTGATCAGACATATGGATCAAAAGATGTCATATGTGACACACCTATGATGATCCAATGATTGAGGCCATCTTGCCATGTTGAAGATCCTTACAATAGCTTTCCTACACAACTTACAAATATTTGACAAAGGCAAGGATCAAAAGATGTAATGTAGGGACCCACCTATAATGACACTAATGTCAACTAAAATTTAGAAAGTGGTTTACACATCCAAGATGATCCAAGTGGACAGATCGGATCGATCCCACTTGGCTCAGGATTAAGAGATTTTGGGCCCAATTTAAAATAAAAAAATTGATGACTGAAGGTGTCTAGGTGTCTCGCCAACTAGTCCTTCGAGGCACATGCACGCCTCCCTAAACACATGCTAGGTTCAATCGATGGGGAAATACCCCCACGGAGAGTACCCCCAAAAAGACTGGCCAGGCATTGACCCCAAGACCTCACTTGTGAAGGTGAGAGCCTTGACCGTCGTGCCAACACCCCTGGGGGTGGGCCCCATTTCAATTTGAAGCTTGATTTCTAAAGATTGAAGTAAATGCAAAGATTATTAGTCGCCGGTTAATGATAGATTAAAGCCCATAATAACCTAAAATTACTCAATCAGATCCTTATGGTTATCAAAAGATTACACGTTAAGTGGGTCCCACTAAGAAAAATCAGCTTAAATCACCTATCCATCTATGAATTTAAACTCACATATAAATCCATCCATGAGATGGTTTTGGTCCATAAAAATGGTGGGCCCTACTTGGATCTAATCAATTTAAAGTCAAAACCCAATTTTGGGAGTCCAAAAGAAAGAAAGTGCATTCTAATTGGGTCCCATGAATGAGATTCATCAAAACCATCCATCCGTTGACTCAATTCACTCACGAGTCCATCCATCCATCCATGAATACGTTCATCCATGGATCCACCCATCCATGAATCCGTTCATTTGTGAATCCATTCATTTGAGTCCATCCATCCGCAAACCATTCATCCATGAATCCATCCATCTGTGACTACATTCATCCGTGAATCTATCCATCCATGAAGCATCCATCCATGAGTCCATTCATCCATGAATCCATCCACCCATTAGTCCATCTATCCATGAATTCCTCTATGAATCCATCTATGAGTCCATTCATGTGTGAATCCACCCATCCATTCATGACTTCATTCATCCTTGAATCCATCCATCCATCCATGATTTCATCCATTCGTGAATCGGTACGTCCATAAGTTAGTCCATCCTTGAGCCCATCCATCTGTGAGTCCATCCATCCATGATTCTTCCTATGGCTACAAATACCCTATTTGATGAGTTTCAAAGGGTATTTTCGGAGAGTTGGATTATTCTTCAAGGGTGCAACATCTTTGGGTCCTTCAAACTCAAATGTTGAAGTGTTGTTTAAAGCTCAACAACTCCATTAGCACTTAACATACAAGTGTTCTTTGGAGTTATATTACTCCATTGACACTTAACAAGCATCCAGGTTGGTTTGGAGTTCTACAACACATCAATACAAGTGTTGTTTGGGTCTCACCCATGAACACTGAATTCATTCATGCAAGTGTTGTTTAGATCTCACCCAATGGACATCTAATCCATCAATGTAAGTAATGTAGAACAGCCTGCAACTAGGCAGGGGGCGGAAGACTTGTAACTGAGATAAGCTTGGGATAAAGCCCAAGGCAGCGACAGCAGGGTATCTCCTCTGGGATTAAGCCCAGAATAAGCGATGGCCGGAACAAAACCAGCAATGAAGGTAAGGTCTGCAACTCGGCAGAGATGATAGAGGAAAATAAGATAGTAAATCTATATCAATTCATATATTCCAAAAGAGGTGAATCCCTCTCTTACATGCATTGTATTTATAAGAAAAATTAAGAAATCAAAATAGAAAAGGACTCCTAAATCAAAATAGAAAAGGACTCCTAAATCAAATAGGAAAAGGACTCCTAAATCAAATAGGAAAAAGACTCCTAAATCAAATAGGAAAAGGATTCCTAAATCAAATAGGAAAAGGACTCCTAAATCAAATAGGAAAAAGACTCCTAAATCAAATAGGAAAAGGACTCCTAAATCAAATAGGAAAGCTACCGACCTAGCTTCCTTTTGACACAATAATTCTAAAGTAAAAATAATGCGAAAATAGTAAATCCTAAGAGAGATAGGTCTCGGACTCCTAAATCCGACGTGAGTATGTCTTCAAGAATTTATCAGCCACTTGTTCTACATCAGTAAGTGTGGTGTAGGTACATCCTAATGGACTCATTTGAAGATACACGTGTGATTTGGAGATTCAAGCTCCATGAATATTTGAGCAATCTAATCAACCTCCACAAGTGGACTATGTTTTTGCAGACTCCACAGGATGATTTATTCAAAGTTGTGAACTAAGGATCTCCACAAATGGATCTAAGCCTTTGTATACTCCACTACTGGATTCCTCAACATATACCAGCTGCACAATGGACTTGATGTGTGATTCTTTGGACCTCCAACAAGGTGGAATGAGCATAATTGACCCCACCAAATGATCACCCATCACCACCTATAAGTGGAACAAGTCTTGAAGGACAAGAGGACAAATTACAAGCCTCCAACAAGTAGACTAAGTCATAAGATGCCATCGAAGGAGTTACCCAATATAAGTGAAATTTCTATGGGATGAAACAAATTTGTGGACCACACTCAAAGATTTGGATGTGCTAAGGCTACTGCCATGAACATTGGATGTTAGATTTGTAAATTTATGTACTTTCAGAGCTAAATTAATGTAATTGTCATTTGTGCTAAAAATTCAACTTGGAAGGGTGTGTTGGGTCAGTCTTCCAAATGAGGAGCCATTGACTTGGTGCTTAAAACCATTATACCCAATTTTCTTCTTCAAATGCGATATACTTCAATTTATAGACCATTGACAAATTTACAATTTCAAAATTTTCCATTTTTGAAATTTGTGTCTACACTATCATTTGGATGATCAAATAAATGGCCACTCTCACAATGAACTTGCATAATTTCACAAATGAACTATTCAAGTGGAGTCACACTTTAATGAAATCCAAAGGGGGACCAATTTATAGGGTGAGAGGAGATGGTGAAGGGTTCAACTTTGCAAAATTTGGAGTCATCAAGCATAATCATTTCCCTACAAGTTGATTAATTCAAGCTGGTCAGCATTGTTTGATGGGGCATTTTGTACAAGATTGATGGTCAAGATATCATCACCAACTGATTAGCCAAGATCAAGATCACAGAATCAAGTCCAAAAATGCATATATGCAGTATCCATACTTCAATGATCCCAGAATTCTTCTTCTGAAATAATTCAATGATCCAGACCATTGACACAGCAAGCCGCCCCAACTTACCTATAACAATAACAAGCATACCCCTAATAGAAAGTACACAGTTAGAAATAGAAAGCAGCAACATTCCTTTAACCTGGCCGCCAAAAAAATGGACGGCTAGGATTAGCCAATCCAAAAGGTTTTCAAAACATAGGCCAACCACTGTGGGACCCACCACATCAACGGTCTGGATCACTCAGACACCAGATCCCACATGCACGAGATTGGCACCAGAGCAAACTAAATTTACTACAGGGCAGGACATCATCCATTCTCAATCACTCGATCCAACTTACCCAATTTACACTAAATAAATAAATAATTCAAGTGCAAAGGTATTTCCGTCATTTCATGCACCAAACACCCTAAATTCAGGAAACCCTTACGTAAAAGCAAAACCCACCACATTGGAAACTCTAGCTCTCCCTGTTCAACGTCAGAAACATCAACAGGGAAATTAAGAAGGAAAGATCAAAATCGAATTACTAAATTACCCCATCCAACTTACGCTAATTACGACCCAGCCCCATAATAAAATAAATAAATAAACAATACATGAAACAAAATCCACGGTTAGGGGTATTTTCGTAATTTCAAATACTCAACTGAAAAAACTCAAATTTTTTATTTAAAATTTTACAAAAGCAATATTTAAACAAATCGGAAACCGTGAAACTCCCAACGAAAGAGAGAAACAGAGATCAATTCCCAAATTGCCAACCGATCCCCACCCCAAAAAAATTTAAAAAAAATATTTGAAACCAAGGGTCATTTCCGTAGTTTCAAACACTCCCAACCCTCTCAATTCATGAAACCCAATTGTTACAACACAAACAGAAACTATAAAAATATCAAAAAAACGTAAAATTCACATTCAATAGATAGTAAAAGAGGAGGAAAATGGCATACTCGATTTTCTAAATCAGCCCATCCAACTTCCCCAGATCACAAAACCAACCCAAACTCAAAAAAATCCAATCCCCCAAGCACAGAAGCATTTCCGTAATTTCAGCTGTCCGAACCCCTCAGTTCAGGAAATGCCATTGTAAGAACAAAAACAGGTGAAGAAAAAAAGCAAAATTCAAGCAAATTAAAAACCCAAATTCTCAATTCAAGAGCAAAGTAGAAGAAAATGAGAGAGAGAGAGTCGAAATTGTTGATACCCGGTTGCGTTCGCCCTCGGGGAGATATCGGGCGAGAACCTCCCTCATGAACTGGACCTTGACATCGCGGGCGACGGGGAGCATGCTGGGGGGGAGGTGCCGCTCCAAGGAGCTATAAATCTTCGGATCAAACTTCCAATTCCATTCCCTCGTAGCTCTCCGGCTTGTGATCCGTGTTTGGATTCAACCTTAGCCGTCGATCTGAGTACGATGCCCGCCCCTCTCCTCCTCCCACTCCGTTCCCGGCAGCCTGCGACTCTTCTCTCCTCGTGTCCACCGATCCATCCAAGGACATGATTACAGATTTCCACGCCTGTTCGAAGATTGGATCGAGGAGAAGCAGAAATGGAATGGGTTTGGGATAATGGGATTTTCAAGGCATTGTACAGGTAACGGGTGGGATTAGGGTTTTGATGAGAGGAGGGGCATTTTTGTAGTTTCCGTTGCAGTTAGGGTTTGGAAGAAGAGCTTTCACTCTTCTCTCTCAATCTCTCTTCTAAGGCTTACGTAGTTTCTCCATTATGTATGAAGGACACAACGAAAATGCCATTGGATTTTAATGAAAATTACGAAAAGGGAATACAGCGGTTGTGAAATTGAAAATTGCATGAGGGCAAGAGGATGAAACTTGTATGGAGTTAGTGCCACAGAGGCCATCCATGCGAATGAAACGGGTCGGGTACTCTCTTTTGGACCATGATCCTAAAGCTCCAAATCCATTGCCCAATATAAAATTGTGTCATGGGTGCATTTGGATTTTGAGAATTTTTTAGCAGATATTCTCATGTGAAAAATTATATTAAATGAGAATATGATTAATTTTTGAAAATACTAATTATATATTATATTCTTTAAAATCATTGAAAAGAGTATGAATATTAATATGCAAATTTTCTATGAAATCAATATTTTATTTATTTTTTAAACATATTAGGTTATATGGTGCCCATCTTAACACGGAAGTTTTCTTTTAGTAGGCACTGGTTTTAGTGAACTTCCAATTTTACCCTCATCCATCAGTAAAAATCGGTTCACTTTTCAGTGAATCGGTTCACTTATTGGTACACCGACCGGATCACTTGGAAATCAGTACACCAATTTCATGAAAGTCCAAATCGGTGCACCGACCGGATCATTACACATAAATCAGTTCACTTTTCAGTGAACCGTTTCACTGTTTTCAGTGAACCGATTTTAAAAATAACTAGATCATGATCACTCTCAAAATAAAAAGGAGTTTGACCGAACTAAGTAACAAGGACAAAACATCAATATTGGTAAGTGCTCATTACTGCAATTATAAACTTTATAAATTCAAATTAAGTGACATCAAATAATTAAACATTTGATAAAAAACAAACAATTTAATCTACTTGTAAGTGCTAATACGGAGATGAGATATATGATTTTGACGATGACCTTTAGAAGGCTCTCAAACATGATTGACAAGATAGAATGATATAAAACTATGTAGATTTGAAATTATCTAAAATAGACCTCAACTGTACATATTGTATATGCTATTGAATTTAGGCCCAAGACAACATGGTCCATCCTAGGACCCATATTTAAATGTTTGGACCTAATTTACAAAGGGACCCAACAATATTTTCATATTCAATTTATAAAGATTATTTATATGATAGCCTCTATAATTTCATTTAATTTAAAATTATTTTTACATTTTTTAATATATTTTTAAATGAAAAAATTCTGATGACCCATGTTAAAAATTGACTCTACCTTCATTAAAAAAAGACTCCACAATTTGACACATTTGATAAGCTATGCTCAAATAATATTTTGATATAGTGAATTCATGAGTGGAAGGCTTAATGAGCAAACAATAATGATATGAAAATGCCTGGAAGATTCTGCTTTACAAAAGTTAATTCTATACTAACCAAAATCATTAAATTTAGATAATTTATGAAGAAGAAACTATAGTCAATCTCTGTATAAATGATAATTCCAACCATTCTGTATATTTTTATTAATCAAGTGAGTTTTATTAAAGTCATTAGTACATTACTCTTAAACTAAAGTTATTATCAAGACAATAAAAAGGCAGTTAAAATGATTATTAAATGTTAGAAATTAACATTACAATTATTGAAACTCAAGGATGTATTTACTAATAGACTAAAATATAAGAATTTGAATGGAAATTTACTTGATTAACAATTAAGGTAAGATTTAGCAGATACACCCGTTCATTGGGTCAAACTTTTAATATGATCAATTGGGGGTAATAAATAAATAAACTTTTAATATGATCAAAGACCCATTGGGGATAAGAAATAAATTACATTCTTGGAGATTGCCAACATGCAAAAATTTTGTTTGTGAGGGGTGGTATTGAAATTGTAATTATTCTGTAGGTTTTCTTTTGAAAATATGAAGGTCTCTTCCCTCGTGAATCATGACTTCCGTAGGTTTGCAACTTGGATGCATGTGGAACCTGTTTGAGCCCAGGCCCATTTTGTTTTCAATGGCTTAAGCTTGGATTTAGTTCCATGTTGGCTCAATTTGTTCAAACTTGAGGTTGATCTGCCCAAGACAGATTTCAAATTAATTATGATGAATAAGTTTGATGGTCAATTTCTGCCCTTGTTTGTGGGAGGTCTTGGGATCAAGCCCCGCTCAATAGAAAAAGGTTCACTCTCCTTAGTTCTGTATAAGGAATATGCGATTGAGAGGTTTACACATGTCCTAAGGATTAGTTAAGTGGGATACCTAAAAAATTCAGATAGGGACGCTTGAATACCTTAGTCTTAAAAGAAAATGACAGATTTCGATTTGAATTGCATGTGCAGGCTTATTTTGGCTTAAGATCTTTTACATGGTGTCAATTTGGACTATTTTATTAAATTTTGTAAAATATAAATTAATATTAGATCACGTAATGACTTGTTCCACTAGCACAATATTGTCCGTTTTGGGCCTACACACAGACCCGCACAGCTTTGCTTTGGCGAAGCCAACCTACTGTTGCTTCCAAAATGCCTTATACTAGAAGGAGGAAGGCTACTACTTATATACCAGGGAATTTCCAATACCACTAGCAATAGTGAGACTTTTTGGGGCAGGGTATTACAATCATTTTTATTTATAGCTTATTGAATTAATTTAAATTTTTAGATTTCTATAAAATTACACTTAAGTTCAAGTTATTGAGTTGGGTTTGGGCTTTCTTTATACTAAAGGCCAACTTGATTCACATTCAAATATAAAATTTTGGGGCCAAAAATAGGCCTAGTCAGTGAAAGCCTCACTCAACCTGAGGTTTTTTTTTTTATATATATATACATGTAGGCTTTAGTTTGGGCATAGCCCAAGTATACGGTTAGGCTCTACCCTGAATCTTCCAAACCAAGCAAAATTTTATCATTTAATTCCAGGTTCACAAGCTTTAACAATTACTTTGAGTTAAATTTGACCTATTTAATCCAATCAAATACACAATTTTTTATTTTCAATTGTCAACTTCATTAATGAAATATTCACCTCCGAACTAGGTCGCACGGTGTTACCATGCACATCTAGGCATAGGGCCCACTAAATAGGATGATGATGGACTCATGAAATGATCTTTTTTCAATACATTGTCCACTAAAAATCACAATGATCAAATTAATCAAACTATGTTTTTAAATGCCATAAAATTTAAGGATTAAAAAATAAACTAAAATGATAAATTTTGAGAACTTTAAAAATATGGCTTGATCTATCTGACCATGATGACTTTTGAAGATAATATATTGAAGGAAAGACAATTTCCAATGGGTACATCATTACTCCATTTGATAGACCTTATGCCTAGGTATGTACAAGTGAACATCTCATATTTAATTAACCTCACTCGTTGTCACCTCCAATGTTATTAGAACCGGACCGAACTGCGGTCGAAAACCGTCTCTGGGTACAAAACCTCGGTTTTATGCGGTTTTGACCCAGAAACCGTGAGCCGCGAACCGCGGCTCACAAAATTTGATTTTTTTATTTTTAATTTTATTTTTTATTTAATTTCCCTTTCAAAATATAAAAAATTGATATTAAAAAATGTGATATTTGATATATAAGTGTTTATTACTATTTTTATTCCATATTTTTCACCGTTTTAGTATATTACTCAGAGTTTGAATATTATTTTTAATATTTATATTAATATTATTGGTAAAATGTGTCTTATTTAATGTTATATGTAATATTTATATTATATTACTACTTGACCGGTTTTTACCGGATTTGACCGCGGCTGAACCCGGTTGAACCCAAAATGTCTCAAAGAGGATTCGTTAGAGAGTCTCGTTCTGATAACATTAGTCACCTCTACTTGACAAGAGGATGTAGTTATTGCTTAAAGGAATTTTACCATACCATTTTTCAGCCATTAAAAAAAAAAGTGAAATTCAGTAAATTGAGTTTACACTAAGAACAAGATGCTCAATGTAAAGCTCACAAAGATAGTTTCGTTAAGGTAGAAAGTGAAAATAAGACATGTTCAAGTGGATAATACCTATAATTAAGATAGAGATAATCTCCACTTAACGGTCTTAACATATGATTTAAAAGCTCAAAGTTTTAAAGGCATTTGAAGTGCATGATTTTTTCCTTTTCAATCCAAAAGTATATTCATTCTTATAGTCCTAACATATTTTGAAGTTTTCTTAGGTTTTTATTTATTGTTTGGACTCCTATTTCTAAGGATTCTTCAAGAAAGTAGGAGACAAGCTTCTAGACTTACAAATTCAACTTAATACACAAGACTTGTCAAGCGGCTTCATGATGAATGAAAATAAAGAATTTTATTTCAATTATTAATGTTGTATTTAGATATTACTTCACACTTCTTAATAAATATCTTAACTGGTTGAATCCGGTCTCAAGAAGCAGGATGTTGCATAGTCAAACTCCCTAACCTTGTGTCTTAAGGGTAATGGGCTCACCCGTGTAGATTTTATTAAGACTGTGTTTTCTAAAACTAGAAGTCAACTTTATTTTTTTAATTCATCCAACTGGATAAAATCAATTTATTTTTAAACACTCTATTTTAGTTATTCCTAGAAAATTAAAGCCTTATTGACTATGTCATGTTTCCCATTAAGATAAAAATATCATTTGGACAGGAACTCAGTGAGATAACCACCATTAAAATGGGTTCTGACCTCCATTTTAAGTAAATTGAGATAAAAAATGAATTACTAAATCCAAAACAATCTTAAAAGAGATGATAAAAATTAAACCTTCTCTTCTCGCCCAGCGGCTTCTTTTGTTTTTCTTATTACCCTAGACATTGAGTGAGACCCTTGGTGACATGCTGAACCTCATATCTATGTCTATGTCTTCTAGATCCTTACTTTCAATGTCACTGACTTAACCCCATTAAGACAAAAGTAGAACCCCACAACAGCATGCCTTTTAGTGAAAAATAAAATAGAATTTTCTTTAATAATCCAAAGTACAATCACATCCTTTAAATGAACCTAGAAATCAAACTGAACAAGAGAGAGAGAAAAGGACCTCATGAATGTCTCTCATGGCAGCAAATCTAGGCCACTAGTTTCAAGCCATTTTAAATCCAACCCTTGCAGAGCAACAAATAAACTTTGACTTTACAGACATCTTCTGGAAATTAGATAAGAACTATTTGATGGTCCAATCAGAGTTTTGTGATGGTCTGATTAAACATTTCCTTTCCCCAAAGTTTGATGGCCTAATGTTAGATGAGATGCCTTTTTAAGGCTAATCTAGATTGGATCCAAAGTCCAAAGAGGTGAAAAATGCTAGTGGATGCTCAATCCTATGGCTCAAAGAGTCCAACACTCCTACCCTTTGGAAACCCTACCTAGTTATGGCTTTCTAGGTTATTACAGGAGATTGAAACTTGCAAGAAAGGAGAACTAAACTTAAATACAATGAAAACAACAGAAGAAAATGAATTTGAGCAGCTTCTCTTAATTTTGAATTCTAAATTGATCCATTTGCAACCACTTTTTCAATTCTCGAAGAGATTAGAGTGATGGTTAGAAACCCGCTTCAGCAAGCAGGAGTCTTGAGTTCAATTTACGCTCTACCTCAAATGATCATTCTCCATATAATTACCCAATGTAAGTGAGTAGAGAGGCTTACCCATGTTCTTAAAAATTAGTTTAGTGCTCTAAGAGGCCTAGACACTGTGGTCATAAAAAAATTTAGAACCATTAAATCTAAATGTACAAACTAACAAAGAAAAGAGAGCATAAAATGGCCTTAAAATTTAAATGTGAAATGATATCTTAGAGAATTATGAAATCCTTAGCTGATTGTTTCAAATCTCAGCTATTTTAACAGCTCAGAGAGAACTTCCAGTCATCCATACAGACATGGGTTGTTCCTTTATTTAAAATAAAAGAGAAAATAAAGGAAAAGAAAGAAGAATTTAAGGAAAAAAAAAATGCAAAGGTTAATTCTAAGGTAAGGGAAGTAACCATCAGTGGGTGCGAAGGCCTCCACTTATAGATTCCATATTGGATTTAACTAAATCCAAAATCTCAATTATCATGGCTAATGAAAGACAACCCATCCTTTTGGAAACTTCTAGAAGCTTATCAATGGCAAGCAGTAATCTTTATCACAAGAGAACGGTCTAGATTTGTCTTAATTAGTTATTTTCATTAGAAGAATGATTATTTGTTCACTGTTTGAACCACACACATCACATTGGGAAAAACCTTTTGAATGTTTCTAGAACAGTGTTGAAAGGACCAATGAGACATGGCCCATTATATAACATGAAATATAAATTATCGAGTCAATCCTAAGTTAGGCTTAGACCTGCTGATGGTTCTAAGTTGTACCCTAACATCAAAATTTCTTATTTCACAATAGAGGTCATTTTTAATTTTACTTAGATCATCCTTTCTACTTTTAAGTACAATAAACTTACATCCTGAAAATTTTATTTTATTTTCTACTATTCAACCATTTGTCTCAAAAATTGCCCTTCAAATTTTCAAACTTATTATTTGACTAATTTCTTAGTGATTAGTACTTTAGTATCACGTCATTTTAAAACAATATGCTAAAAAAACTTTAAAAACTTAAATATCTAATGTTAAGTTATTCATAACCAAAATAAATAAAGAAAATGTTCCCACACAATATGAACCAAGGTATTTCCATGTGTATCAAGGTATTCCCCACTTCAGACTAATGATAATGAGTTCATTAGTGTTGCGAGAAAACGTCTTTCTTATCACATGAAAAAAATAATATCGAAGATAGAAAAGAGAAATCAATAAAGAAAAATAAACCACAACACAAACATTTTATGTGGTTTTTTTTCGGTACGTCCATGGGGTTCAAATCGATCCACTATACTTTTAGGCAAAAAAAGAAGAAGCAGCAGCTCTCGTTATAGATGTTCTACTCTCTCTCTCTCACAAAACAAAAACATATACTATAATTAGAATTTACATAAGATGCAATGTGGAATTACAAAATTACCCTCCAATATAAAAATTGGCTTGGGAGCTCCGCCACTATGCCCCCGGACAAGGGAACATTGCCCCTCTTTGACCCCCTGCAAGCTGAGCGAGGAGCTCAACCCCCGACTGGATCTGTCAGTACATCTCTGATAATCAAACTCCACAGAACCTAACAATTAGAAGGTCTATATTTGAATATAGTGCTTAGCAAAATCACCTTCAATAATTTCAAGCATGATTTTAAAGATTAAAAAATTAATTTGAATGATCCAATTTTCACATGAATAAAAGACATGGGTTAAGTGATCCGACCATAGTAATTATTTATAAGTCTTATATACAAAAACATAGATTTGTATTGCCTCCCATTCAAAGTCGCCTCTAGATAAGCAATTCACACGAATACTCCACACCCCAAAACAGTGTAGGAAAGCCCAATACCAACAATGAACCCTGATGCATCTCCCCGCATGCTTTTACACTCATGTCTGCCCCTTCAAACATATTCTATATAATCTTCGACGCGTCCATTTGGAATGTATTTCTTTAACATTTGCCAAATGATTATCTTGGCATCCAATTGTGTAGGCACTCTAAATCAACAAGTTGTGTGAAGTTTTTAGAACACCTAACCACAAACATATCAAATAGATGATATGGTCAACACATATCAGATGAAAACACAATGTAAGAAAAATAAAGATGCGCAACACCAAATCTTCTGCAATATGCATTTTATTTATGGGCGAGTGATTACACTATGCAGTGGCAGCTTAAATAGATGTCTATGATGTTTGATCTTGTGAAAAATTGAAGTACTAAAGCTTTGAGCTTTAAACCCTCTTAGAATGATAGGAAGAAAAAGAGCCTTGGATATTTTATAATTGACAACAAAATGAAGGAAAACAAAAAGGCTTTACATCTCCATTACCTCTTTATTCACAAAAGCAACTTTAAGATGCCATCTTTCTCTATTTACAACACCTCATCAGCCCTATGAAGAAACCCTCATTCACCTCCCACCAAACCAGTGCTGACACTAGCTCCTTTACTCACCCCCTGCAACTCCATGGGAGAGCTTGAAATGCTATCTACAGAACCAAGTGTTTTTGAACTCAGTTGTGGGCTGTTGGGTCCCATCTCAACACTACCAGCAATCATCTGCTGCTGGGGCACTGCACCAGAGCTAATTTGTGGACTCATTGGTGTCCTGTTGGTTCATTTGTTGTGGGCTAACATGAGAAAGTGGTGAACCCACTAGATCAGGCCAGCTACTGATTTGTGGCTGCTGAAGTGGTGAACCGATCTGCTGCTGCTGCAGCTGCTGCAATGGTGAGCCCATCTGAGGCTGTGGTGAGCCCATCTGATGCTGTGGCTGCTGCAGTGGAGAGCCCATCTGATGCTGTGGCTGCTGCAGTGGAGAGCCCATTTGCTGCTGTAACTGTGCACATATCTGCTGTTGCTGCTGCTGGAGTGGAGAGCCTATCTGCTGCTGCTGCAGTGGAGAGCCTAACTGCTGCTGCAATGGTGCACACATTTGCGGTTGCTGCTGCTGCTGCAGTGATGAACCCATCTGTTGTGGCTTCTGTACTTGTTGCTGTTGTATCTGCTGCTGTTGTTGATTGTTCATATCAAAGTTCATTATTGGAACCTTCGGCGGGCCCATAGATGCCATACTAGCACATTGTAATTGAGACATTATACCTCTTCCAATGGTTTGACTAGACATAGAGCCCCCAGGCATCACCATGTTCCCTGCCATCCTGCCAAGACCATCAACTGGATTCCTGATAGGACCTCCTGTCATCATTGCCCGACCATGGCTCTGTGCCAACTTCATTTTAGCAGCCAAGGCTGCAGCTTGTGCATGTGGTAGTGATCTGACACGGGTACGCTGGTTTAAGCTACCAAAGCCGGAAGCTTGGTTGAGATTAGTTATCTGACCCAAACTGTTAAAGCCAGGAACCTGACCTCCCATGGGTGTCGACATGGAACCCCCCATGGCCCCCAGGCCCACAACATTACTCATTGGACTAAGGTTTGCCATGCTTCCAACACCTGATGGCCCACCAACTTGATGCATTGTCCCCATGTTCCCCAAGCCAATACCTGGACCCAGTCCTCCTGCCATCATCTTGCGCTGCATGATTGATTGTTGCTGAAGTTGATGCAGCTGTCGCTGCTGTAATGAAAGTGTAGATTGGAAGGGTTGTTCAACCCTTGATTACCCATCTGGAGATTTGTGGTGCCCAATAGATTGTTGCAAATGAGCGGCATTGCTTTTTGAACCTGAGGGTGATGCTGCTGCTGCATGGAATTGAGATGTGCAGCTGTCTCTGGTTGTTGTCTAAACAAATAACCAGAAGGTAGCTGCAAGGCCTGGAGATTGCCAGGTGGCAACACATGGGACCCAGCTAGCATGTTGTGAGGTGACAATTGCTGACGATTACTGGTTGAGATGCCACTGTTTGGGGGAGTTGTAGCATTCAGTGACTGACCCATAATAGGTGCTGAGTGAGGTAGCTCAGATGCACCACACCCTGGCATGGCAGTGGTAACAGTGGATTGGCCACTGGAGGCACCTTTTGGTACTGGTGTAGGTTGGATTTGATCATCCGTGAGTTGATATCCTTCTTGTACCATCTGTAGAAAGAGAAGATTGAGTTACAAATATTACCATACTCTTTACAGTTGGAAAAAAATGTAGCAAACCTACCGAAGAAGTGAACTGAGCAGCAAACAGGTCCGAGCAGTACTGGGGGAAAAACACGCACGTATGAATGTTCTACCCAGGAGATATACAGGAAGCAAAGGATCTTGATGTGTCAAGATGCAGATAAGTAGCCTACAGAACCATCATGTAAAATGGGGGCCCAAGGTAATGGGAGATACCTGAAACTGCATGGCTATAATTATACAATTTTCGGATTTTAATATTAGCTGAAAAGAAATATATTGAATGTCCAGATGGAGAGATTCCAAGGAGACTGATCCAGCTAGATTTCTTAGGGAGACCAGACAGTAGGCATCCAACCTACTAGGCCCCACTTTGGCAGGTGGGACATGCTGGCCACAAGGATTGAGAGAGAATGAACTTCAATGCCCAACCAGTGTCCTATTTCTCATGAGATTGGTTCATGAAAAACAAAGGGTGTAATACTTCAATACGAAGGACCAAAATCACAATGCTAAAATAAGATGGGGTTGAAACTTCACCCACTCCCCTCCCATCTGGTTCTAATACATCCCACCCTACCATATGAGGCCCAGCATAAAAATTGATTGAAAATTCCTTAAACTCCAGTCTCCTTGGTACAGCTCAGAAAAGGACGCAAGGATCAGGTGACAAGGATATTTCAGTATAGAATATTTTGATGCATCATCCATCTACAAAGGTGCATCAGACTCAATGGATCACTAAACCTTGGGCCCCACATGTACAAGTGTGTGCAACAGGACAATTAACATGTAATCATGCATCATGATTCAGTGTCCCATGATTTTTATCAGAAATCAGGATCACACTATTCCTTTAGAATGGAAACTGAGGGTGATTAATAGAAACTCACAGTACTAGGCAATAAAGGTGCAAAAGGATCATTCTCTTCTTCAGTCCCATACACTATTCGAATTTCTACCGTTCCATCTTTGGGCTTCTCTGAGAGGACTAGTTTGATGACAGGAATACCACCATTTCCTGTATGGTTACCATAAGACAGTTAAGTGGATCAGTTGTGCTTCGCCCAATGACCATCCTAGCAGAGAGACTTACCTGGATAAATATGCCGCATGCGAACAAAAGTCAGAATTCTGATCTTACAGACGTTAATGCTCCCTCCAACAAGGGACTTTGACATGGGCATTGTGGCATCTTTGAACTCCTCAGTGTCCTCAGAAGAGGAGAGCCGACATGCAACCAGCTCAGGTGACAGTGGCAACAATTTCCTTTCAAGAAATTGGTCAACTTTGCGATTTTCATTATTGAGTCTGTATCTGAAAACAGAATAAAATTGAGATATTAATCAGATTCATGCAAAATTACAGAGTACATATAGTAGTTGAAGATCTATAGAGTCCTCATAGTAGGTTAATGTCTTGCCAGCTGCTGCACCCATATTTTTTTGGGCTACACCTTGGTTTCCCAGAATGATAACCTAGTAAGATTCCAACCTAGATTTGGAATTTCCTGGAAGTATTCCAGATAGGATGATCTGAGCAAATGATCCAATTATTGACCCCTTTGCACAGAGCATTAGTGCTTTGATTTTCATCTCATATAGTTTGTAGGTTATAATAGGGCATTTAGGATGTTCAAAATTTGGACAAATTTTGAGATTTCCACAATCCTCAGAAAGGTCCACCATGACAATTTGGACAAATTTTGAGATTTCCACAATCCTCTGAAAAGTCCATCATGACAATTTGGACTAAGAATAGGGTGCATCAAGACAAAATGTACTCATCATGATGATCAAGATTCAGAATGCATAGCGGTTGAAGATTTCACAAGGACATTATTCAATTCACACCTCTGTGTCACCATTTCAATCTTCGAGAACCTCTCAAAGACAGCTGGATCACCCTTAGGTCCAGAGTGCAAAGGTGCTGGTGGAGTACCAACCGAAGGGCTGTTTGCATTGAATGGAGCACTTGTGCTACTCACACTAGCAGGAGATCCTACAGCACTAACACTTGGAGTTCTTTGGAGAGAGTTTGATTTCCGTTTTGCAGGTCTGGACTGCTTATTTTCCCTCAGAAAAGAATCATTATGACCAGAGCTTAAAGCAGCAGTTCCAATGGCAGCACTTGACATTGAAACTGCTTTCTGCTTGTGCATTCCTACAGCAGTAGTAGTTGGGCATGTGCTGTAGGGACCTCCCAAAGGGTAGCTTGAAATTTCTCCAGATTTTGAAGATGCTGGGGAATGGACTGGGCCACCAGTAGAAACTCGGGGGCTCTGAGATGATTTTCTTTTCTGGGAAGAACCATCCCTTTTCAGATCCTTTTCACTTGGATTGTTCCATTGTATTGGTGGAGGAAAATGAGACTCTGCAAATGGTGATAAGTGCTGCAACTGTGACTGTTGCAAATCAAATGGATTGCTACTAATATCTGTAACATTATGCCCATCCTTAGTATTCTTGACCTCTCGCTTGTAAAACATAGGAGGACCATTCACCTCACCTTTCACACCATAGCATATGCCCCTAGGATCTAAGTAAGAGGGTGTCCTAGCCTCCCGCGGAACATTTTCAAGATTTGCTTGCAAGTTGTCATTCATCACCACTTGTGGATGCTGTTGACCACCAATTCTTGACCATCGGCCACTTCCAACCTCCAGCTGCTGCTGCAGGGGTGTGCTCTTCAATCCAAGGGCACCTTGTTGACTCCTGACAAGCTGTTGCTGAATCAAGTCAAGCTGCTCTTTTTTTGGCTTCTTCAAGGTAGGTCCAGAAGCCGAAAGAACCTCATTTCGGTCTCTCTTTCCAGGAAGAAGAATGCCTGGGTTTCTTGGTTCACTGTAGGAGTCTGTAAGATCTTGTTCGGGGTAAACTGTAGGAACCGAACAAGTGACTGCTGCTTGATAGTTTGGCTGTAGTGTCATAGGTAAATCTTGTCTAATGGCATTATGTTGAAACTCTGCAATGCTGCTTCGGACAGGGTGCTGGGGGTGTAGAAATGCAGAATCCAATCCACTATGCCCCTGGTATTTTGGATACACAATCCCCAAGTTGTTTGAGATGTTTTGTTCATGGGACAGATTATTAGGCACAATATTATTTGCAGGTGCATCATCCCGCTTTCTCTTCCACCTGAATCCAAGTATCCCCAAGTTAAGCTGCAAAAAGACCCACGAATTAGTAAAATAAACAGATGGTAGATTCTATTATTTGAGAAATCCGAAGGACATTAACATGAACACTAGTAAAAAAAAAGAAGATATTCATGTGAATGTGATTTGAAGAAGACTGAAATGAGTGTGTGCACTATATAGGCAATTATCAGGGTAAACGTACTTTTTTGAGTGATCTGTCATAAACATGATGTCCCCAACCCCAACCCACCCACCCTACCACCACCACCACAAAAAAAATAATGGCCCACTTAAGGTCAGCTAGTGTGTCTATGTGTGTGTGTTGTACAAATATACACACAGATATATAGTTGAGAGATAACAACAGTCAGCCACATGCATATTGTAAGAATGAATGGTTTGGGAAAATAGAACATTCCAAAATCTGAAATTCATGATGCGTTTTGTGGTTCAACTGATAACGTGATGAGTGGATTGACAACAATTTTTTGGGTAAGGGAATTTCATGACCCAAAGAGATGAATGAATTGAACCACACACAGATGAACCAAGCAGGCAAGAACATTAATCAGATTCTTGAATAATCACAAAAAACATCCTTAACAAGGATAAAAGGAAATTAAATGAGGATCAGACCTTTTTTGGAACTGGCATTTCACAAAGTCTGTCCAGGAATGGATTTGGGTCCAAACAAATATTAGGTTGCAATGCCTTAACAATTTGGGATTCAACTTCCTGAAACATGAACAATCATAAATGAGGCCCCTCATTTAAATCTATGAAGTGAACAACTCAAATTTCAGGCTTAGCAGCAGAGCATACTGACCAATAGATCTCGATAGCCCCAAGAATCATCAGAAATATATGGCATGTCCTTGACAACATTTTCCATACACATTTTTAGACCCACCTTATGAACATTTGGAATTCTATCCCCAGAAGAAACAGAACCCCTTGATTTAAGCATGCAATTTCGATAGTCACAAACCTGCAACAATGTTTACTCTTTGTTCACCTTCTATACATGAAATTTAGAGTATTCCCACAAATATTCAGAAGAAAGTCTCATGCCTAAAATATAACATCCCTTCCTCATAAGATGATAACTGGAGAATTTGAAGCATTTCTAGATCTAGAATTGATCTAGAATTCTAGTCTCATAATACCACACAACGCACATCAAGATAGTACCATATTTGAAGGATCCATTGGCACTAACTCACCACACAAACAATAGTTCCATTAAGATACTTGCAAGGTATCTCATCAAGAATGTCTCCAGGTAAGCAGCCATACTCAATTGCCTATAAGAAACCAAAACAAATTTCACTTCAACAATTAGTAACAATAGATATGAGGAAAGACACCAAAATAACTATTTCAAAAGTAAATAATATGTTTGCTTTCGAATTTTCTGGCAAAGATTTTACAAAAATACAAGAAATCATAGAAAAACAGAATCAAGATTTAGGTAGGCACATTTTGATGCATGAAAAGTTTGCACAGGGGAGGTAGATTTCAAGAAAGGACACAGTTTTTCCATTTGGTCTTGTCCTCCTACAAAACTACCTTTTTAGACAAGGCACTTTCAAGCAAAAGATTAAGGAAAAAAGTGCAGAAAGAAAGTGACTTCCCATTTCGACCCCTTCACCCCAATGATTGAGTGGCCAACAGCCAACCGCAAAGGGGATTTCTTTTTCTTTTTTTCTTGGTTGGGTGGGGGGGGGGGGGGGGGGTGGTCCCCACCCCTAGATGGAATCCTGTACTTTTTTCATAGATCTTGTCAAAATCTCCCTCCTAAACCTCAAGATTTTCTGGCTCCAAACTAGCAACTATTGGAATATCTAATATCTAGAAACCTCCAAAGGTTCATTGCTGCACACATACTTAGTCCCCTCCCCTACAATAGCAAAGCCCTAATTTCATATATTTTGTCTTTGTACTCCTTCCTCCTCTTTGGACACTCCATTTTGTCCAACTGAATCATGCATTTGTTTGAGATTTTTTTGTTGGGGACCAAGAGCATGTTTAACTGTTTAGTGTTTACGTGAAGACATCTGGTACATTGCTTAGAATCTTAGATGATTAGATCCTCTTGAAGATACTTACTTCGTTGAAACGTTGAACATTTTTGGAGAATTCTTTTTTGTCTAGACTTAAGTCTGATGACTTCCATTGCAACAAACAAAACAAGCTTCCAAAAAAGCTATTGTTTAAGAAAGATTTGTAAGATTTCCTTTTCCAAGCATCCAAATGATACTAGAGAAGTAGTGTGTACGAGAATTATTTAAAAAAAAGGTTTGGTGTTAACAATAAAAAAACAATAAAGCACACAAAATAACCATTTGACCAGATGCGATAATAGTCTTCCAATAAAAGAAACAATTTCTTAGGATTTGTACTTATATACCATGTGATAGTGGAATCTGTAAATCTGCATTCTTTTGTCTGCGTACTTCATCAAATTCTTCAAATCGACATGATTATGACCCAATAAACATACGTAATACAAGATCCTACCAAAAAATTGAACCAAACTTGATCACAGTGGTCTTCATCATCATTTATTATTATTGAAGACTTATTGCATTTTGTTGAGTCAGTCTCTGATGACCAGTGAGAATCATCTTGAAGATGAAGACCAAAACCAAACTTTCCTCCAAAAGACCTGGGCCCATTACCAAACCCAGGGCTACAATAATGTGCTACTAATGAATCTGATGGTTATAAATATATGGAATAGTTTGAAAAAATTGCATTGACACGTTTAGAGTGATTCAATCCATTTCTATCCAATGGAAGATTTAGGCTGAAGGCCCATCAGCAATCAATCCTATGAAGCATGCAACACATGAGACATTCAAGTGCACAGAGAGATCTTGCCTCAAAAATTCTATATTAGTTAGGATTTGATGATATAGCTTTTAGTTTTTTTACTCGAAAAAGGAAAATTTATTTAGTGATTACTTTATATCAAGTTGTCTTAAATGGTGTAGAATACTAGATTAGATTTCTAAAATTAGTATAATGATAGATGTCAATGTAAGGCACTTTTGCATTACTTGTATAATAGTAATAATCTAGCAACACTTATAAATGGGAAAAGAATCCCACATTGGTGGTAGCTTGTGTTTTTTTTATTCATTCATTTTTTGGAAAAATAGAATTGAATTTTCAAATTTGAAGATTGTGTGGCTATTGATTTCATTTCTTATCAAATTTGCGGCTGGTTCATTTGTTTTGGAGAAGGATTTGTGATAAACCTATATCTGGAACTTGCAGTCTCAGGAGAAAACCAAGACTACATAAAATCCTATGCTTAACCTCCCTATTGATGATTCTTCTACTATGAAATTCTGAGATAAACCTCAAAAAATCCACTTGCGGAAAATCCCCACAAGCCTTAATAAATCTAAAGTTGAAGCCACCTGGACCAGGAGGTTTGTCACAATCAAAATTGCTAATCACCTCCTTGACCTTATCATCCTCAAAAGCTCCTTCTAACCACTCAGCTTGACCTTGCCTCAATTTTGCCAAACTACAAACCTGAAGATTAGGTCAACGAAAATATGAAGGAAAAAAAAAATAATTAAAAAGAAATCATGCACCTCCTTTTCAATGCTAGTAGGAATCACCCACTCACCCCCTCACACCACCCCCCCCCCCCCCCCCCCCCCACCCCCACCCCACCAACCCCACCCCACCCACCCAACCCAATGGAGTTGACTCTTCTCCTCACATTCGTCATAGCATGGAAGAATCTAATATTTTTGTCGCCATTCTTTAACCAAAGGGCTCTAGGTTTTTGCCTCCACTCCACCTACCTCTTGTTATAATCCCACAGCTTGCATTTCAGAACTTTTATATCTTCCCTCTCATCTGGATTCAACTCACTCAATACTTCAAGGTGATCCCAATCCAGTCTCGTCAAAAATCATAGATTTTTCCTAGCCAATGACCCTATAAACCTCTTTGCTCCAAACTTTAAGTTTGGATTCAACATCTGAGACTTGGAATTCACCCCACTAACCCGTAATCATATCAAGGAAGCCCAACACTTCCAACCATGCATTATTGAATCCAAAAGGCTTTGAACCCCAATCCACAGGATCTATGTTAAATAGAATAGGAAATGACCATATAACTCTTTCTGGATTCTGACCTGCTCAACATCCTTGTTCATATCCACCCACTGATGAGTAAACAAAACCCTCCCAATCAGCAAATGACCAACCACTCCTAACGATTAGACCTCTTCTAAATTGCAGTTGAACATAATGCATGGGTTGAAGACTCTCCAATGCGACTGTTATCATATGGAACCCAATCGTCTATAGCCAGTTGATTGACTGGGAGGTGAATAGCTTCTATTCCTTATTGTCCTGCTACATAGATACTATGTCAGTTACCTCAAACCAGACCGTCAGACCGAAGAATCTGGGTGCCAGAGGCAAGAGGTTCTTTCTCAGTTAAATCCTTCTTCTCATTGATTGTTAATCCTGGTGGCAAAGCCAGTCCCCTAGCTTTGATCTTTAAGTCTAAGTCCCCTTTTAAGTGTCGTTTGTTCTGTTGTTTTGCTCTTCAAGAAAAAAATCTAATAATAGACATCCTGTGAAAAAAGAGAATTAAGTGTATGATCGTTGATGCATGTTACTTGTGCCTTCAAGGTGATGAATCCCCTGCGCATCTTCTTCATTGCCCTATCCCATCTGATTATGGAAGGAGGTAGTTTCTTGGTTCAATGTTTCCTAGGCTCACCCTAATTCTTTGTTGGATCACATACAAAGCTCGCAGTGGTTTCTTTTTTCGAAGAAAGGCAGGCTTTTATGGGATTTAGAATTTATGACTCCCTTATGGGTAATCCAACTAGAAAGGAAGAATAGATATTCCTGCAGGAAGGTTACTAGTTTTGTTGATCCTGGTAACAACAATGAAATGGAAATGTGCTTCTTGGGCTATTGTCTTACCAGTTTTCAAGTTTGATCCTGCAGAAACAATTGTCAAATGTTGGATAGAGATGATCAATGATGTCCACTCTTCTCCAATCCACCCTTTTCACTGGATTCCTCCTCCACCTAGAAGTTATAAACAAAACTTTGATGGTTGTGTCCTGCATGCTCCTTGACCTTGCAGGTATAAGGGGCCTGATTAGAGATAGTGCTAGTAATTCTCTCCTCACCTTCTCTGGTCCGATTTACCCCTGCTTTGCTCACTGCGCTGAAGCTTCTGCCCTCCTGTTTTATCTCAAATTATTAATTGGTAAGAACTGGCTTCCCACCATTGTTGAAGGGGATTCAGCCTGCGTCATCAGCTGGGAGAAAAACCTAGTCTCTTATCCTTGGGCCATTGATGATATAATGTTGGACCTTTGTTGTACTTTTATTTCCAATTTTGGCCTTCGGACTTTTTTGTATCCATCTTTCAAAAGAAAAAGATATCAATCAGCTCATTCCCCTGAAAAAAAGAAGAGAAATTCACCATTTGAGGAGATAAACAACGACAATTCCTCTTTTCATGAGGAAATCTAACCACATTGAAGTAACCACCTATGCACCAAGTAGAAATGCTCCTAATTTCTTTCAAATCCTCCTAGAACAGATTTCTTTGACTACCATCATTAGGTCCATACACATTATTGTAGGTCGCAGCAAACCCAAACATTTTGCATTCTATGGTAGCAAAATAATCCTTTGATGAACCTTCTCACAAATAAGCTCCCATTTTCCACTATCCCACATCATTAAAAGGTATCGACAAAGCCAAAATAGAGATTGTCTCTGACAGATGGCCAAGTGGTTGATAGCTACGGTCTTGAAAACCAATATAGTTCTGAACAAAGAACTATCAAGGGTTCAAATCCGTGTCTCTCCTTTTGCAAGATAAATAGATAGATAGTGCGCAAGAAAGATGTAGCTTTCGAGCCAAGCTCAAAAGCCTTCATTTGCTTCGGAGCTAGCTTCAAGCCTACGCACGCAGTGAACTTTGTGAAAAGGTTGGAAGATCTGGCCAAAGAAGATGATAGCCATGTAGACTCACTCCCATGGTTCGATCATTCCCAATAAAACGCGGCATTGTTTGAATTCTGATCGCTTTTACTCGAGAAAGGGGGACCGCCCTCTAAGCCTAAGATTCCTCAATGACCGATAGTGTACACGTACCATGAGGAAAAGGTGAAAAGAACCCTGTTTAGGGAGTGCAATAGAGAACCTGAGATCCGATGCGAACAATCAGTCTAAGGAGCGGAGCTTAGAGCTGGAGGGCGCACTCACTCCAATGGCATACCTTTCGCATGATGGGTCAGCAAGGAAATGGGAACAAGGGTTTAAGCCATTAAGTTTAGGCGCTTTCCAGAGGTGGAATCTTCTAGTTCTTCCTATTTGACCCGAAACCGATCGATCTAGCCATGAGCAGGTTGAAGAGAGCTCTAACAGGCCTTGGAGGACCGAACCCACGTATGTGGCAAAATACGGGGATGACTTGTGGCTAGGGGTGAAAGGCCAACCAAGATCGGATATAGCTGGTTTTCCGCGAAATCTATTTCAGTAGAGCGTATGATGTCGATGGCCCGAGGTAGAGCACTCAATGGGCTAGGGTGGCCCCCATTTCGCTTTACCAACCCCAGGGAAACTCCGAATACAGGCCTAGATCGTTTGTACAGACAGACTTTTTGGGTGCTAAGATCCAAAGTCGAGAGGGAAACAGCCCAGATCGTACGCTAAGGTCCCTAAGCAATCACTTAGTGGAAAAGGAAGTGATCGAGCGATGACAACCAGGAGGTGGGCTTGGAAGCAGCCATCCTTTGAAGAAAGCGTAATAGCTCACTGGTCTAGCTCCATGGCACCGAAAATGTATCAGGGCTCAAGTGATTCACCGAAGCGACGAGACCTTGAAAGCTGCTTTTTCAAGTGTCAGTAGCGGGACGTTCTGTCAATCGGGGAAGGTTTTTGGTGACAACACCTGGAGATATCAGAAGTGAGAATGCTGACATGAGTAACGAGAAATCCTGTGAAAAAACACGATCACCTGTTAGTGGAAGCTTTTTATGCTCAATCAATCTACACAGAGTGAACAGGTACCTAATTAACCAAGATAAAGACTCAAAGACAAACAAATCAGACTTGCCAAAGACTGAGTCTTAGTAATCCACTGAAGGAGTTTTAAGGTTAGGGTGGTTCAACTTTAGAAACAAGGTCTTAGGGAAAAGGGAGCCAACGAATGAAAGCAAAGTTGGTAGAAAAACTAGGAACTTCATGACGCATTGGATTTACTAACTCCATCTTCCTCTCTTCAACCTCTGTCTCCTGAATTCAAATGATATCAATTGAATTCGAGACTCTTTTTCCGGCCACCGCCCTTTGAGAGTGCTTAAGCTCCTTCCCTACTTCTTTCTTTTGGGTGATGCTTTTTTCTCCCCTTCCTCGACTGCCTAGTTTTGAGGCCCTTTCCTTCTTTTTAGATGCTAGCTCTTCACACGCTCCTTTTTTGAAGTCATCATCCTTCTTTATCTTAGCTTTCTTATTGCGAGCTGCTTGAGGAGATTCAAGGTCTTCCCTATTGCCAGATACCCCCTTCACTGTAGAGATTGCTTTTCAAATTATCTTCTGTCCTAGATCCCTCTTCCTCAATGCGCTTAGGTGAAAAGCAACCTCCTCATCAACCTAAGTACTTTTTCTCTAACTTACTTTCTTGATATCTATCTATTTATCTATCGATCCATCTATCGACCTATCTATCTATTGATCTGTCGATCTATCTATCTACCTACCTATAACCTATCTATCAATTTATCTATCTATTGATCTATCGATCCATCCAACGGTTCTGATACGACCTTCCCAAGAGCTGGCACTAACGGTTCTATCTTTGATTTGCTAGCTTAGCGTACGGAAAGGAAGGAAGAAGACATTGTTTCCCCACCCTAGAAGGGAATGGAGTAATCAACCTTCCCTTAAGTTGCCGCTCACTGAAAAGATAGATTCTTTTCGACCTATATTAGCCCTAGAGTTTGATCGTAGAGTGACTTGCGCAGGACTGACCTCACAAGCCTGACTTGACCTGCTAACCGAAGATAAAAGACCTTACATGAAGCCCGACCTAAAGGTTTGATCTACGGAACTAATGAAAGGCATACACCACTATACACGACTTAAGACACTAAAAAGAGGGACACATTAACCTTTTCAAGAAAGCCTAAATGGCGTATCATAAATAGTCTAAAAAAAGACACTTGAATTTTGATTTAGTTGTGATCATTTCGATTGTTGAAGCAAGATTTCCACCCGCTCCTCCGTAGATCCAACTAAGCTTTTGGATCCGGATCCTATAAAGAATTCTGCTAGGCATCCAACTTTCAGGTTCATCAGAGCAGCTATGAGTTCATCCATTCATCGATTGCGGTTCCCAAGCTCATCTTGCCACCCCACTAGCATTACAGCCTTGATCTTGGAACTACACTTGCTCTTGTCGATAGTGCTATTGGGAAATTGAGGTATGACGTCGTTCTATGTTTGGCAACAACAATTTGAAACTCGCTGCTGAAAATGGAAAGATTTGTGTTGTTATTCAGCGCTTATTCCTCTTTCTTATTGATAGAATGCTCATGGGGCTCGGAGTCACTAATTGATGGACGAAGCATTCAATTACTCTTTTTGTTAAAGCTCGAGGACTGGCTCACTCAGCCATAGTGTCCAATGAATCCAATGATTTTAGTGACGGCCTTCACTTTGTTTTAATATAAATAGATTGTAGTTCCACTAACTCCAAATGGGTTGATGCTTTATAACCGTACCCAAGAAAGATCCCAAAATCCTCTGGTGACCATATGTTACGGGTATGGATGGGTTTGCCATTTCGCCACACAGCCCGATAGACAATGAATATCATGTCATGTCTCGAGACATTCCAGAGTACACCCTTGCCTTCCTAGTGATGATCCGGTCTGTGTTATTGGAGGGGTTTACAGGGTCGATAAGAATGCCGCCAATGACGCTTTATAACCCCAACAAGGTAGCTAGGCAATTTGGCTTCAAACAGGACACTTCGGCTGAACTGGTTGCAGTGCCCATGTTTACAAGCTCGAGTGCTTCACTGGCAGGAGCCTCCTTCAATATCCCAGGCCGGTGACCGAAAAATGAGCTAAAGTGCACCCCTCATTACTATGCCTGGACATCAGCCAAAAGTGTCCTTTATCATGAGACACATAAAGCCATCATGCAGAGTGATACAGTGACAACCCTTTGTCGTTCAATCATCCGTCTCCAGCGGAAGTCGGCTTGAGACAAGGCGGATATGGGGCAAGAAAAATCAACTTCAGTTGCGTCATCTCATCAGGCTAGTAAGGGGGAACAAAAGACAGACTGGACAGCGCCGAATTTTTTTCCTTTCCGACGATTCAAGAAACAACAAGGGTGATTCTGCGAATGATGAAGACTTCATCCCCCCCTCAGCCAACTAAAAGGTTTTCAACAATCATCAAAACCAAAAGCCCCATCAGGTATGTCCTACCAAACTTCAGCTTGCTAAAGATTGTTATAGTTGCTACTAACCACTCTTCACCTTTTTGCTTTTGTAGATGGTCAATGGGCCACCAAATAAACTAATTATAGAAGGAGACTCCACAAATGCAGTATATTGGGCTAGTGGAAAAAAGAAACCACACCTTGGAAACTGGTATCAGTGGTGAGGGAAATTCAGGGGTCATGCTCTTTTATGGACATCTCTTTTCCCATGTAAGGTGTTTGGCAAACGGAGTAGCGAAACTTCCTAGCTACACTTGGGGTGGACAGAACTAGGTTTTATTGATTTCTTTTTGATGTACAGTTGGGTTTTCTTGAGTTGTAATTCTACACTATTGTCGGGAGGATTGTCCTTCTCGGGGAGACTTGTATTCTTAGAGTTGTCATCATATGTATTTCTTAGAATTGTTTTTGCTTGTTCTTGGGTATAAGGCTTGTATGCCCTTGTACTGTTTTCGTTTATCAATGATGTTCTTTTTTGTGACTGCTAAAAAAAAGTCATATGAAAAACAAACATGTTAGAAGTGTAGGAAAAAATAAAAAAAGTCACACAATACCAAACCAAAATACACTTGCAAAAACTAAATAAAGAGTTAGGGTAGTGAGCCTTCTCTACCGAGACATGTCATTAAACGGATCATGGGTCCCACGAATTTAGGGTCATTTGATAGAAAATTACATGGATATGAAGTCTATAAAGTTTCAATATCAATCGATAATCCAAGCCATATAATCTTGGCCTTTAAATTTTGATAAAGAAAAAAGGCCATTGATTTTTAAAAGTTTAAAATCAAGGGATAGGATCATCAGATTGAGGTGAAACTTTGTACAAGAACTATTTATATGGTTCTCTTTAAATCAAACCCAACAATGTGGACTATAAAATCCATTTAATGGCATGTCTCATAGTGTCCTGCCTAAGAAAGTCTCGGTAGAGTTTTTGATAAATAAATGAGTTTACTTAGGCTTACAGAGAATAGACTGTCAGACTCTTTATTGTAGGGATGCAACAGCTTCGGTACATCCTGGAGCAACTGCAAAAGCATTCCCTACTTAGAATACAGAATTGTGTCATACTAGAACATGGTACAGAATAACATAATTGCAACTCAATAAAGGTATAGGATAGCTGAATAATTTTCTATTTGAAGATTTGTATACGCTAAATCTTTTCAAAAAACAAAAATACTTCTATATGCTTATGTTGTCAATATCATGCCATGTCAAAACTTGTAAGTTATGGCTTTAACAGTAATATTCGAAGACATAATTCTCTGAAAACACTTCTATTGCCGAATTAATTTATAAAAGTGGATACCAACTTCACATCAAGGTTTTTGGTTGATGTTTCCCACTCATCACATCATATCCATACATTAGTTCCACCACTACAAATGCAAGCGATAACAACCAAGTATTATATACAACCTTAACCCAAGGATCAACACAGTATCCTCAGCACCTATGTTGCACACCCGTCAGGTAGGTTTTATATTGGAATTTTCAGATATTCTTCTAATGTTGTCTTAAAAATCTCTTCCAAGATTACCAAATACTATACATGTTTTCCTCTTTTGAGATCTAACTAAAATAATGACATTTATTACTTGATAGTTTGGAGTAATACTTGTGCATTGTTTTTTTTTTGGTTGTAGTAGCAGTAGTATTTTAAATACAATAACCTTTTAAGCTTTCTTCAACTATGTCACTAAATCTTTTTTTGGAAACATTAACGGTTTGATTCCATTAAAATAAGAAGAGGCTACAAGAGAAAGATCTAGGTATAGGAGAGAGATACCCGGATCAATAAGGAGGAAAAGAAACAAGAGAGATAAGAGAGAAGAAAAAACATGAACATATAGAAAAAATACAACAAAACAATCCTCATCTATTAAGGGGACTCCAGCTCCCCTAACTCCCAATGCTGGTGAGATGAAAAGATTTCCAAAGCTGGCCTTTGCTTAAGAACACGAACTTTCGCCAAGAAGTCTGCTACACTGTTTGCTGAACGGGGTGTGTAAGTGAAGGTGATGCCACCCAACCTGCACAGCCTCCAAATGTCCCTAGCAATATATATCAACCTCCACGGAGGGGAATTCCTATTACTAACCCAGGAGATGGCGTTAGTTGAGTCACCTTCAATAATGAAGTTACTGCTCCTAAACCTAAACCAAACCTGAAGTGCTCTCCTGATTTCTCTCAGTTCAGCCTCATTAGACTCCATTACCCCAACTTATTCAAAAAAGACAACTAACATCCTACCTCTATCATCATGAAGCACACCACCTATACCTGCCGGACCGGACTTGCCCCTTGATGCCCCATCTACATTGAATTTACATGACCCTAGGGGAGGTGCTACCCACTCAACCACACGCTTTCGACCTCTACTGACCCCTTTCAGACATCCTTCCCAAGACAAATAGAAATCGTACGGTGTTAGGCCTGAAAACTCCTTACACACAAACAATCAACCTATCATCTGCCATTTCGCCTTCTCAAAAACATCTCTAGGGGCATTCCTTTTTCCCTCAAAAATCCTCCCATTGCGTTCTTTCCATACTGCCCAAGATACGGCGAACGGAACCATTTTCCATGCCACTTTATGTCTACCTCTAAAGGTCCCCCCCATCTACACCACAAATAAATCCTCCATTCCACTTCCTAACACCCACGAGCACCCAAACAACCTCAAGAAAGAGTACCACACAGCCCAAGTGAATTGGCACTTACATAGCAAATTGTCAATTGTCTCCTCTTCGTCCTCGCACAAAGGACAAATAGTAGGTGCCTCATCCGGAAGCACACCTCTACTCCTGAGATTATGTCTCACTAGTATCCTCTTCTTCAAGGCCGTCCACATAAAAACTAGATTCTAGGGGGATCTTATTGTTCCAGACGAGGTTGCAAATAGGGGGAGAGATTGAATTTGCTGCATATGCTGCTCTCAGGACAGATTTAACCGAAAAAGACCCCAACGTCTCCATGGACCAAACCCACTTATCCTCATCCTCTAACCATAAACTGGTATCTCTTAGGACACCTAACAAGGCTTGGTGGATAGCTCCTTCAAAGTCCCACAAGGACCTTCTGAAAGATATGGACCACTGAGATATACCAATGACTTCTCTGTAATAATCATTGATCAAAGCTTCACGATTTTGTGCCACTTTAAAAAGTCTGGGGAATACTTTTCATTATTTCACTGAATCTGTGAATCATATTTATTGGGATTTGGTGAATCACACGCCTCATACAAGTGTCCACATGTGTCTGCACCTTTGCAACATAGCCAGGAACCTAGTTTGTCAAAGTGAAGCTTGTCTGATGATATAGACCATCAACCCATTATAGACCATCAACCCAATGGGTTTTACAATGGATGGACCATACCCCACATTAAGATAGGTAAATCCTAATTGTTCATGTTATATATGTATGTCTATATATAGCATAATGATCTAGAGAGAGTGGTCTATTTCGCAAAATAGAGACGTCACCTTTTCTTAATTATGGAGCTTACCTAGGTGCATCTAATTAGTAGGGAATGGATGAATAGCAAGAACATTAAATCAATTATGATTTGGCAAAAGCAACTCCATCCCATCATCATGATAAAAAATATAGGAGTTTAAAATTTGACGATTTTATAGGCCTTGAATAAATGCATTTTTTTCCTTGAAAATTCAACCATGTATAAAAGGTGGATAGGTGCCAATTTGGGATATATATATACAACGTAACGGGGCTAGGTGAGTACCACTTAAAGCGTGGAGAGAAGGGATAAGAAAAGACATGATAGATAGTGGGATGACTGATCGTATGGTTTATAATAGGGCAAAATGGAGAAGTAGAACTCTAAAAGCTGACCCGGATAGATGGGATTATGGAGGATGATGATGATGATGGGGGTAGGCGAGTCATGAGTGTGAGCGGTTTGGATTGCCCACTGGAGGGCCCCAAATAGAGGTCTCTACATTAAGTCTCTCCCAAAGATATCAAAAGATTGTAGCTCGATATGGCCCTCTGCTGCTTTGCAAAACAAGTCAGCAAGTGGCTTGGGTTAATCCTCCCACAGGTAAGCTAAAACTGGATTTCAAATGGGAGCTCCAGTATGGATCTCAATTCTGTTGGTTATGGCGGAGTCATTCAAAATGAAGAAGCGGAGGAAATTCTTCAGTTAGCCTGTCCGCTAGAAGGCTGTTTTGCGAATGAAGCTGAGTTGCATGTTCTATGGGTGGGAGTGTAAAAGCTAAAGGCAAGAGGATAAGGGGAGACCTGATTGGAGCAGACTCAACTACTGTTATTCAATGGGCCAAAGGAAAAAGCTGCCCCTGGCGGTCTTAGATAAGGTGGAATTCATTCGTAAGGTTATAAAGCAGAAAGATTTTCGTATATCGCATGTTCTCAGCTCTGCAAGTGAAAGGCCTGATGAATTGGCTAAAGGAGTTTTAGCTATGGCATTGGAAATCTCTTTAGGATGGGTATAAGGGGGTTGTTTGCTTCACGTGGTGCTGTAATCTTGTAGTTTTGTTCTCTTGGGGTCCTTTTCAGGGGTTGGCCTTCGGGCGTGCTTGTGTCTTTCTGCCACATGTTCGTTCTTTTTGTTCCTTAATAAAGAGTAGCCTTAAAAATAAAATAAAATAAAAAAAGAAAACGAAAGATATCTCTTGAACATTTTCCTATAAATATAAATAGGGTTATTCTAACCCGCAAAAATACATTGTCCATGAAAAATACGAAAAATAATTCAGTTGGTGCTATATAACCGCAATAATTTTCCTTTTTTGGAATTCCTTTCTTATCCTTGTTGTTGCTTGTTTGTTCTTCTTTGCCACAAAATCCTTTTTATTCCTACACCCAGCATCCCAACCCAATCACTCCTACACTTCCACCCCATTATTTCAACTCATTACTACTTTCGATCACCATCATCCTCTCTACTGTTGCTACTGTCTATACCATTGTTGTCGTCCTATTTGCTGTTGTTTCCATTACTCTTTGCTACTCCAACTTCCTACTTTACTGTTGTCGCTATATTCATAGGCTGCTTTGGTTCTTGAGTACAAAGGCGTCGGAGTGGTTGGACAAGTGCCCAGTTGGGGACCATGGGTGTGTATTTGTATGATTATTTGGATTTGTTGAACCGGAACCTAGCAAAGAACACGGTAAATGAATCAAATTGCCTTCGGGGGTGTGTCTCCGGACGTTCAACCAAACTTCCATCTATCAGATTCCATCTCTTTGAGCCTCTTCTAAAGCTCAATGATATGACTGATGGTGTCATCAGCAATGACACCTTGTCCATTTGCCAACTTTCGACCTCTCCTCATGGGCTGACAATTGTCCACCTGCCATGCTCTCTCCTCCTTGCATGAAACCTCAATGTCCAAGTGCTCCCTGGACGGGTGAATAGTGAACCTATGTTTGGATGAGAACTTGAAGTAGGAGAAGTTTCCTTACTTCTCCTAGGGTAAAAGAAGTGAGGAGAACCTATATTCCTTGAGGTTCTCCTGAAGATGATTTGAATGGTATTAAGTGAAGAACTTGGTAAAGTTACATAAGTTGTGTATTAGTATTTTTTTTATTCTTTTTAGAACAATCGTGAATCAATGAGATTGAAAGTTCATTTCAAGCTCTGCACTTGGACCAAATTTCAACTAAAATATCAAATTCTTACCACTTTATCTCATCAGTCATAATCACCAAGCGTCTTTAGGGGGAAAAAGGACACATGTTGATGTTTGACCATTGAGATCAAGTAGTAAGGATTTGATTTTTTGGCCAAAATTTGATCCATATATCGAACTTGAAATGGACATTTTAATCCCATCAGTTATATTGAAATCCCAAAAAATAAAAAGGCATAATCAGGGGTATAGCCCAAGTGGCAGGTTGCACAAAACACCATCTTTTCTACAACAAGAAAAGATGTTGATCTCCTGCAAGAGGTGGAGAACACTATCTTCTATTGGAGAAACAGAACTTTAGCATCTTGACGGCCCCACTTTCTCCCCTTCCAAACGCAGCCCTAGACATCGTCCCAGAGAAATCAATTTGCCTCTCCTGCTGTCTAGGTTAATCAACGGTAGTTCTAAACCCTATTCAAGCGTCCACAAGATCGATACATCACAGAATATGGAGCAGCGACTAGGGTTGATACAAGAGACAGTATGAAGAAGATAAGAATAGGATACAGAACTAATTTTTCAAAAAGAGGCATACAGTAGTTGTCTTTAGCTGTGTTTCTTGTAAGTGGACAGAGAAAAATGAAGAGGACGACTTCATGTAGATGAAGAACGAAAGGGGATAGGAAGAAGATCGGATAGAGAAACAAGTGGGTGACAGTCACACCGAAGAATGGGTGAAAACTATTTGTAGGAAAATGTTTTCCAATGGGAGTGTGTTTGTGTGTTCTGAGTGTCATAGAGAAATGAATGGGTTTTGGGCACATGGAAGAATGGGTTTTCGCACTATTTGCAGGAAAAGCTTTTTCAATGTGTACGTGTACGTGTAGGTGTACACGTATGTGTACGTGTACGTGTACGTGTATGTGTATGTGTATTCAACAACTCTCTGCTCATTAATTCTCGTATGTGTATTCAGCAACTCTCTCCTCATTACATTAAAAATCTGTCTTGCCATGGGGCCATCAGATTACAAATCAGCAGCAAACATAATCACAAGTAATCCATTCAAATAATAACAACAACAGCGACAGTAATAATCAGTAACACCACTGGCTTAATTCATCGAATCATTGCAAAAACAAACCTCTGTAGGCTTCCCAATAGAAAATCCATCAAGAAACAGATTGAGAGAAAAGGAGACCTCATGTTCTGTCATAGAAAAAACACATTTTCCAAATAAAATTGCAAACAGACAACTTGACACTGATTATATTATAATAAAATCTCAACACAAGACAAAATAATCACCTGGAGAGATGTGCCCATCTTCATTTCCATCATTGGCTCCAACTGAATCAACCTAAAACGGAGAGAAAAACAAACAGAAACCTGACAAAAATCATCGAAATGACAAAAATCCCTGTTTGGGAGGAAAAAAAACAGAATTCGTCACATGAGGGAAATATTTCAGATTCCACAACAATGCTAACAAAATAAGATAAAATAATGTATAATTTTAAGTGAACAGATAGAGATGAAGACCTTATGGGGAGGTACCTCGGACCGGTTCAGACCAGGCAGTTGGGAATCGGGTCTTGGCGGGGGGAATTTCTCGTTAGATATATCGTCAGGGGAGGTACCTGGAAGCTGGGAGAGCTTGGGGCGATATATCGTCCCTATCTTGGCGATCTTGAAAGATATACCCATCTCATTTCCCCCTTCCTCTGTTGAGATTTCGCGTTTTCTGCGTTTTCTCTTTTCTCTGTCGTGGTTCTTCGGCTTTCCAAGAATTTGTTTCTCCTTTTCCCGGAAAACGTAAGAGAGGAGTTTAATGAATGAAGTGTAAGGAAAAGCGAGGGAAGAGTGCGCGTTTGGACGTGGCTTTTTTGAATGCAGGCACTCCGCCCTAGGATGGCCAATCCAAATGAATGTTGTAATTTGTATATAGATACCTGTTAGTTTCAGTTAATTGTATAATGAGGCTATTAGTATTTTAATTTATTTGTTGCTATATAAATTATTTTCAGCTTTAAAAAATAAAATGATGGTGCATGTAATTTTTAATAAATTCTATATTAATTATGAAGACAATTCACTTAAAAAATTATATTTTAGTAATAGGTCAATAAATATAAAGTAGGTTGTTTGTGCAATTTTTGAATTGTTAGTCTCTTGCACAAATTTTTAACCTTAGATTTTTTAAATCTTTTAAAAGAGAACTTTATCTTCATTTGAAAATTTAAGATACTACAAATTTTAGCATTTATAAAAATAAAGTTACTATTATTTTCATGCTTAGTATGTATAGATTAAAATATAAAAAACTAAATATTCAAAATGATAGAATTTCCTTCTTAATAATGAATGCCAATGTGATTTTAACTTCATATCCATCAATTGATCCACACCGTTAGCATGCTTAAGGTGGTTGTCCTTATATATTTTTTTTTTCATGATTAAAGTGGTCAAGTCTTATGGAGTACCTAACTAATTTTCAAGCACGTGGAAACCTATCTACCCACAAACATCAAGTAAATTTACGAAAAGTGACCATTTGGAATGAAACGAAAATTGAATTAAGGACTTCTCCTTTTTAAATTAGATTATTATTAACCCTACACTTAAAATAGTAAAGATGCCCACTTAAAAAACCCTCTATTCACACAATATTTATCGTGTATTGGTGGATAACTTGTTCTTATTTAGATCAAATACCTCCATACAATGTAAGTTCATTTACTTTATCTTGGCTCTTTTGTGTAACACTTTATACTTTATTGGACATATGATAAAATATTGTCTAACTGACTTAAGAGAATGCTTTGTTGCTTTAAGATAGTTTCTCTTCACCCTTTTAAAGCAAATCATACGCTATTTTAGAGTATTTATACACCAACTTAAACTAAGGAAATACCATTTTATAGCATGGTAGTTTGTTGCTATTTTATTCTAGTATTTGACACGTGATAAAAAACATTGTCTCCTAGTTTAAGGCAGTCTATAGCCATTATAAAATAGTCTCTCAAAAATGGTGTTTCATCGTGGCAGTGAGGCATCATCTCAAAGCTTATAAAAAACAAAATTGTGTTCATCACGATAAAAATCAAAATTGTATTCGTCAAAGAGTATTATATATATATATATATATATATATATATATATATATATATATATATATAACTTCTAGTTGATTATAGAGCTATTTCAGTCAAACTCAAACTCAAACTTTAATCTTATCTGCATTAAAATACATCTTTTAATCAAAATAGAAACTCTAATATATCTGACAAAAGCAACCGAGACACGAAATTAGAATACTCAAATACCATTTTAGAATAAGGAAATTCAGTTTTATCATCGTGGTGTTCGACATGCAAATTTTTCTTACAAAAATCACTAATTTTTTTATAAGGGGATCATTATGTCAAAAAACCAAAAAGTGTGCCTTTAAATCACTTAAAGTCTCCACTTTAAATTTAAACCAATATTTTCTAGTCTATGCTTATAATGAAGTGCAAAAATTAGTAAATAATGGGTTCTCTTGAAATTTTAATAAAACCAATATAGGTTGAAATATCAATTGATATTTTTGTTTTCTTTTGGTATTTGAACAAAAATATACGAGACAAAAAAAATGGGCCAAAATGATTAGGATCTCATAGGAACAAAAATATCAAATTTATGATCACCTTTCAAATTAAGTAAAAAGTTGTGGCTTATTTAAAATATCTCTATTTTATAGGTTCTTTTTCGATTCAAACTATGAAATATGTAGTTATACCTACTCCACCACCTTATAATGTATATTAAATATTAAAAAAAATCATCCAATTTTTTTTTTTAATTTGAAGATTGAAATAAAATTTATTGATCTATCTGTTTTCATTTCTTAAACTAATGACTAAAGTTTATTAACTAAACTGATCCTTTTAAGTACATAATAAATTTATAATTATCAATTGAAATGTTCATTAAAATAAATAAATAGAATTTGTTTAAGGATATAATATTTATAAGTTTTTTAACTGCACTGATAACATACAACAAAACCATGCACGTTGGAGAAAGGAGAGAGAAAAAAACAACTTAATCAGACGTAACTGAGTTATGAGGATTTTACTGTATTTTAGTTTTAATATATTTTTATAAAATTACATTAAATACTATTATTAAAATTATGAAAAATAAATTTAAGTTAGAATTTTTAATTTAAACTAATAAATCGATCCTGATAAAAGCTCTATTTCAATCATTTATTTTATTAATTAAATTTGATGAAATTAATTTCTTAATTAATTTTTATTTTATATTACTGTTAAATTACACGTAATTACTAAAATGTCACTCAATCTAAAATCAGTCAGCAGAACTCCTTAATCGTTGTGTTATCATGGTGTTTTTTCTTAAAAAAGACAAAAAAACTGGCTGTACCGGTTGCAAGCTGCTGAAGTGTATTAGTGTACCAATAACGTTGGATGTTGTCTTTCGCTGGTTGACCGGCTGACCGGGGATTCAGCCAAGGCCCAAGAGCCCAAAGAGTTTTCCTTTAATCATATATTTATTATCATAAAACAAAGATTAAAAGAGGATATTTACATTTCTGGATTGGAAACCGGGTTGGGGCGAGGCGACGAGCCGACGACGAAAGAAAAGAGATCCCAAGAGGAAAGTTGAGACGGAAAATCCTGAGCTCAGCCGCCAGATTCAGAGCTTCCCAATTCTCATATCGTGAGATTTGCACCTGAGAGGGGGTCCCTCTGCCGCACAATCTGGAGATTTCTTTCATATTCTCAGCGATTGTTTAAATTTCCAAGCTCACGCTTAATCACCCAACGCAATGAATCCAGATTTCTGAACCCACTTTACTGGATGGGAGTTGAAAATTGATGTCAAGTCCTCAACAAGTATAACCCTTAATCTGTAACATCATGAGTGCAGAGCCCTTCAACAAGTACTTCCTCAACCACTTGGTTTTGTTTTATTTTATTATTTTGAAGAATTCTTATCAGTGCTGCTGTTATTGTTTAATTTATCACTCCGATTTGACATAGGAACCACACGTCAGAGGTGATTATGCTGCTTGAATCCTTAGATATATATTTTTTCTTTTGATTCATGGGATGTTTGAATCTTGAAAATGGATAAATTTAGTTCAATTACTTATTTATTTGTTGGTTTTCATTAGGCTTGTGAAGCTTGCAGCCCGGGCATTTTATGATGACATTACCACAAAGGGTGACAACCAGCCGAAGACGGGAAGGAGTGATAATAGAGGAATGGCTGTGGTGGTCCTTGACTCCCTTACCAGGTTTATGCTGTTCCTTCCTTTTATCTTTGTTAATACTTATCTAAAGATGTCTGCTTTTTAAGTATTTCTAGTAGATGGCACAGTTATCTTGAACTCTGTTAGAATGTTACATAATAGAACATTGTGGTTGGCATCCACGCTTGTTGTGGTTCTGACTCTTTTCACTTGCTACATAAACATACTGGAACTTTTTTTTCGTCACACGCATAGGGCCTCAACGTTTTATTTACAAGAAGGGCCAAAAAGACGAGGACTTAATTTTCTTTTTTCTTTTTCTCTCATTAAACCCCAAAACTATTATGCATTGAGAAGATTAAGACCACTAAATACTAAACTACCATTCCTCTTTGCATGTAGTCCCACCAAATCTTTGATCCCCATCCTCGCATCCTTGGATCTTTCCTTTCCAATTACCCTGCTGCTTGTTGAGTTTGAAAAGCCCTCAATTTGATGAACCCGCTCAGTTGGGTCATGAACAAGGGCCAACCATCCTTGAAACTGACTCTAGGCCAATGATTGAGGCAGGTCCCCTAGCCCTCAAGCACACACCTTGGACTGGCACTGGGGGTTCACCAATCTAACGACTCCCATGACGACACATGAATAACCTTTCCCTTAAAGCTTTATGCTGTTCTCTTCCTTCACCGAACATGCCTTCCATCCCAGGACCTACAATGTTGCAAGCTAGACCTTTTCCCTCCCCTTCTAACCTACATTGGTGCAAACTGCATCTTCTAATCTCATGTCCTCTAATTTATTTGTGTGATTTGCATATCAACTTTTAAATGCCCTTTTTTTAGGGGGGTGGGGGGTTGGAATAACATTCTTTCATAAAATGGTAGCAACATTACATGGATAGAGTATGAAAACCAAAGGAAAGGAACCTAATCTTATACTAACACTTACTAATAACTTATACAAACTATTATATTGATCTTCATTCACTGGACCCTTTAGATGAGTAATCCTCAACTTAAAGTGCAGTCCATATTTACTGTAAATTAAACATCGTCATCTCAGGCGCCAATGGGTTAGAGAAGAAGATTTGGCAAAGGATTTGAAGCTGCACTCAAAACAACTTCGTCGTACTTTGCGGTTTTTTGAAGAAGAAAAGTTAGTTACAAGGGACCATCGGAGAGAGGTCAGTAGCCATGTGAATGGAAGCACCATCATGTGTTAATTGCATTTTCTTTAACGATCATCATTATTGTCACTGTCATCAATCATCGCTTCCCATTTTCTTCAATATGGCTCTCACTTGGATGGCCAATTGTGAGCATTGTATGGTACTAAAGGACTCTTCTTTGGAGTTTGTAATGTGTCTTTTGTGCCACTATTTGATAGTTCCTATGTTGGTCTTCAAACTACAACATCCAAGTATTGAACATGAATTTTAAGGAAGCAAACACTTTTGTAATATCATGGAGATTTGATAGAAAATGTGTTGTAGGATATGGTGTATCACATTTAACATATGTGGGGTTGACTTTTAGATATTGTTAGATAATCTTGATGGTTTTTCTTTCCTTTTTCCTTGTCTTCAAGCAATACAACATAGAGAATTATCTCTATTTTCTTCCATTACTTTCTTTCTTTTTCCTATTTTTGTTCTAACAAAATGTACTCGAGTAACCTATGCCTTTTAGCTGGTGGATGTTTATCTCAATCCTTTTCATCCATGCTCAAGTAGATCTGGTCGAAAACGGCAATTTATTATGGTTAGCACTTATTATTGATCTAATTTTTCCAACCCACTCCATGGGTTGAATATGAATTGCATGGTCTGGTCCAACCCAATTCAGCTACGGCCTCCAAGGAGACCCATCTGCAGTATTAAACTCTAGGTTCCCAAAGAACATGTGTGCGCGGGGCAATGTTTACCTCTTAGGCAGGTCTTTCATGGAGTATTTGGAGAAAATGTCCATGTTGTTAGGCAGCTCTTTCATAGAGTATTTGGAGAAAAATATCCATGTTTTAGGCAACCTATCGAAAGATGTGTACCCTCTTATTCAATTTTTTTTTCTTTTGTTGGATTTTTTATTAGTTGCTAAAGGATTCTAGGGAGGACGTGATTGCTTGAATTTGTTTGCATGTTATTAGTAATCCTGTCATCTTAGTAAAATTCTGCAATTTTTTTTATTGAACCGTTGGCTATTCCATTTAAAAACAAAAGAAAAATAAAAAATTGCCACCTATCTTTTACTGGGCCCATTTCGTTGGAACACAATCAATCAACACAGAAAATAGATCTTCTGGGTTCTTGCTTGTTTGCTTGCTTGGTTACTTACAACATCCGCAGTCTTTGGTACTATGTTTATTATGTGCACTCACTTTGAACATACTGAGTAAAATGCGGTAAAACTCAAAAGTGCTTTGCCCCAAAATTTTTTTTTTTTTTTTTAAGAAGAAAATGGGAACAAACAGAGAAGAAATTGTGTTGAAGCTGTGATGGAAAATGTCAGAATAGTCTTTTGTGTAGGATTCACTTTCACAAATTCCATATGATGATTGGTTTAGATTGTTGGTTCACCTCCAGCAATTAAGATGAGGACTTGCAAAGCAACTCCTCAGAAAACTCATGCATAACATGAATTGATATTTAAACCAAACTTAATAAAAACTGTGTCACATTTAGCGGTAATAGAAATACACGTAAATGTCAGATGCTAAATTTCAAACACAATAAATTAATTTGAAGCTGAAAATATCAAATTAAAAATTGAATATGGTTTCCATTTGTATCACATGCAATTGGGTGCAGAACCATGCCATGCCAAATGGAGAAGTACAATAAATCAATAAAACGTATATTGTAGATGGTCGGTCTCCCTCTCAAGCTGTCTGAGATGATTGCAGATCCAGATGTAATTGTGAAAGGAGAGATTATTTCTGCAGAGGAAATATGGGATGAAACTTCAACCCCAAGCCAATTCTCTTTAAATGCTGTGGTAGGGTTCATTTGCTTTTAAGAATGGTGAGAATGGAATCGATGGAATGGAGGAACATTGGCCTGCGCCAAGTCCAGGTTCATCTATTGCATTTTACTTTATTCTCTTCATTCTTGGAACCAGATGGGCCCATAGGAATGTGAATGAAGTTGTAACAAGCAGTTGTCTGTTCTATCTTTGTCCATGGTCATCATCTATGGACCCATCCATGATCAACCATTTAAGATTAAGATCTTTTGGATCCTGCTTGAACCTGATTTGTCAAGTTATTTTGTGTATTTCTTCTGGATTTTCAATGATCGATTTAAGTGACCTGATCCAGTATTCCTCTACTCTGTTAATCGTTCAAGGCATTAACATTTTCCATTATTTTTTTTGAATGAGATTTACCATTGATTTCCCCCCTTTATATTCTTCACTTTTAGAGTTGTAGGGGCTGGGTATGAGCAATAAGAACCTTCTGCTAGTATAATCTATTTAAGAGGCACAAGCAGCTCTTGTTGTTCTTACCTCCTTTTTTTCTAGTGATACTATGATTTTGTTACAGACAGCGAAAGGTGCAAAGATATTCAGTGCTGCAATAGCTGCAACCGCTGATGGTCAACAGACAGGGAAAGATGGTGAAGAAAAAATTAAGATGCACACACACTCATACTGTTGTTTGGATTATGCACAGGTACGCTTTTGATAGAAATGTGGTACTCATTTTAGACTTATATGCTTTTGTACTGTGAACATTTCTCCATTCATCAATTGTTTTATTTTGAATAATAAGTGTGGCTTCTGAATTGATGTGTAAGATTCTTGTTTCTCTATTACCATGTTATCACTTTGGAAACACAATATATATGCTGTCATTCTTGAAGTCTTTGCCCATGTATCTGGGGCCAGCAGATATTTGATACATTTCTTTGTTATAATCCGTTAGTTCTGGATTTGTAAACTAAGTTCTTTCTTCGAACAGCATTTCATACAAATATTGTTAAGAATTGACATGTCTAAATTAAATATAATGATTTAAGCACTTAATGCTCTTCTTTTTGTATTTCTAAATGGGAACTTTATGGGTGAATCATTCAACGACCAAAGGTTTAGGGCTTGACAAATGGTGCGGCAACTGTTATTAAATCTTTCAAAAAATTCTAATTGGGAACTTAATTATGGTAAAATAAATCAACAAAGTTTTTAAAAGTTTTTTTTCTTATGCAGTTATTTTCTTGTCTGATGCAAAGTTGTACCTTTTGCAAGGAATCTATAAATGTATCGCTCTACCCTGCGACGGTAACGTTATCCAATAACTCAAGCATAATCTCACAAAATATTGCTATCTCTGGTAATTTTTTTTTGAATGGGATCCACAACCCAAAAGTTATAACATAAACAAGACAACACATGTGCCAAATGCAATGTTATCAAAACCGGAGGTTCGACTGCGACCGTCTTCCCCAAGGTTTGGTTTTGTAAAAAAAACCGCATGAGAAAAAAAGTGCAAAAAACCGTGATGACCCACGAGTCAACACGGTTTTATTAAATAAACCGCGACTCGTGACCCGTGGGTCAACAAGATTTAAAAAATTAATTTTTTTTATTTAATATCAGGCCCCACTGGGCCAGCCCCAAAAGGCCAACCCATGTATCCCAGATTCTTATGGCTGAGGAGGGCATGAATCCATTCACACCTTCCCGGTTTTTATAAAGATCTTCCGTGCTATCCCCACTTCTATTGTCAATGTGGGACAATTGAGAATGAAACTCTAGTGCTATCCCCGTGCTTTAAGATCTCATTATAGTCAAAATGTCTTTCATTTGATATGATTTACTTCTAATTAAAGATATAAAAGAACTTCGAAAATTCTAAATTATACTACAATATTGAAAAAATTAAGTAGTTAGATTTTAAAATTATAAAAAAAATTGGACTATACATTTAAGTGTGCGAGAGATCAGTTTCAATAATTTTAAAATTTTCCTACCAAAAATAATTTTGAAAGTTTAATCTATGATATTTGTGACCTCATACCACATGAAAACTCAGGCCGTGAGATTTATATGGTTGAAAATCTTTATAAATAAATTTAAATTTATTTGTGTTGACAATTAAGAATTTGAGATCCTTGCCCTTCCGTTGGGAATGCCTATGGTAAGTTTGTAACCATTTATTAAATGGCCATGGTAAGTTGGTATATCATTTTTTTTTTTTTAAACATTGACTAAATATCATTAAAAAAGATGGAGATATAAAGAGTACAAAGAGGGGACCGAGTATAGGAGATATATACTCAGAACCAAAGCAAAGAAAAAGAAACTAAAACAAGAATAGAATAAAGAAAAAAGAAGGCAACAAACATCCTCCCAACAACGATCCAAAAGAAGTCCCCAATCCCCAAAAGTACAATACTAGCGAGAAGAGAAGAATTCCAAAGATGGAATATGTAAATCAACACCCGCTTTTGCCAAAAAATCTGCAACACAATTTGCTGATCGAGGGATATGAGTAAAGGAAACGCTTCCACGCCTGCACAACCTCCAAATGTCCCTAGCAACACCAATCAACCTCCATAGGGGGGATTTTCTATTACTAGCCCAAGCGATGACATTTATAGAATCACCTTCGATAATGATATTACCACTCCTAAACCCAAACCAAACCTGAAGTGCTCTCCTAATTGCCCACAATTCAGCCTCATTAGATTCCATCGATCCAACTAATTTGGAGAAAATTGCAAACATTCTACCCTTATCGTCATGTAACACCCCTCCAATTCCAGCCGGATCATTGGTATATCATTAACATAACAATGAATGTAGATAATCATATTATTAACATATTCATCTTGATAATATTGTAATGATATATTATCCCGTAAGATAATTACCAGCAATGACCTATGTATTATTAATTAATTAATAGTTATTAGGTTGGTAATATTTGGTATCATAATAATTAATAGCTCTCATATTAGATGTCTCTTAGAATTAATTAAAGATTATTATATGTTGATATTTTGTAACTTGAATGAATGTAATAATCTCATATTGATTATCATAAATATAATTTTTTTTGTTTAAAATTTTATTTCAACTCATTAATTAAATTTTAATTAATAATTCAATATTATTTATAGTATTTTATTAATGGCACGGGTTTGACTGGCTTTGATCGCAGTTGAACCCATTTGAACCTTATTTAACTCAGCCTACTATTTAGACGGTTCGCTAGATGGTCCGGTTTTGATAACTTTGGCCAAATGTACAGAAATACCCATCGGCATGGTAGCATCACAAACCAAAGTAATAACATCAATCCCACATTACTATAATCCATAATATGTAAATGCTCAAATCTCAACTACAAAATTCTCCTCTCAAAGGGCGTAAAACAGTAAATCCACTAGACTAAGCTCCATCGCCTATGTTTGGTCTGGAGGTTCACCTGACCCCTCCTCAACCGGAACACCTGAAAGGTAAGGGATGAGCTCAACGTGCCCAGTGAGAGACATACATACCACATGCAAACACATGCATCACACGCATACAATACAAAGGTCCACACCTAACATATCTACATGTAATCATCTCAAATTGCACATGATCCTCATGCAAGATCAACCACATGGCCGTCACTAACCCTCAAATATGTTCAGTCACCCCAACCTATACAAGGGTAACTCACGCACACTAGCAAGGTGGTTCCACTGTACCCAGTGGTCTCCACACTTGCGCTTCACACACACGGTAGGGCAGCCCACCCACCCACACGCGGTGACCCCTACACTCATACCGCATCAAGCATCACGACAAGGCCGTCCACTCCCACCTTTGGTAGTACCTACATGGGTACCTTACCACTCGCGACACAGTGAGGCTACCTACCTCCAGCCTCTGTGGTCCTTGTCAGTGAACACTAACACACACACAACATAATCCACAAGTTCCTCTAGTACACCCACACCCTTGGTATACTTAAGGTTCTCAACACGCACGCACCACAACATCAAACGACACCCCTCACTCGAGGGGGAAACATGCCTAAAATGCGACCCACACACCTAGAGGAGGAACACACACACATCCACAACTCACTCTAGGGGGACATGCCTACAATGCAACCCACACACCTAGAGGAGGAACACACATACACCACTCACTCTAGGAGGACATGCCTACAACGCAGCCCACACACATACATATCATATGCTGTTGGTGTCGTAAGCCAGTTCATGCATGAATCACGGGGCACTTATCTCCATGTTGTGTTTCTCATCCTTCAGTATCTTAAGGTTCATCCTGGCTGCGGCTTGTTTTATGCATATCGGCCTACTTGTCCGGTTCGGGGTTATTCAGATGCTAATTGGGCCCAGTCTCCAGATGATCGCCTTTCTACAACCGGCTACTGTGCCTTCTTGGGCTCACATTTAGTTGCCTAGTGAAGCAAGAAGCAATCCGTTGTTACTTGATCTAGTGCTGAGGTCGAATATTGTACATGACTAATACTACATTTGAATTGTTATGGTTCCGACAATTTCTTACTGAATTGGGTTTCGCTCTTGCCGATCCACTTATCATGTTTCGTGCAATCAGGCGGTCATCAACATCGCCTCTAATTTAGTCTTTCATGAGAGGACTAAGCACATTGAAGTCGATTGTCACTTCTTTCGTCAGCATATTTCTGAAGGCCGACTTTTCACTCTTTATCTGCATTCTAAAGATCAACTTGTGGATATGTTGACATAGACTGGTCCTCGAACTCAGCTCATTTCGGTTGTTAGCAAGCTGGGTTTACTAGACATCTTCGAATCAACTTGAGGGGGGGTCTTGTGGGACCCATTTCTGGACAGAGTTGACCCGAACCATCTTAGTTTGGAAAGTCAACGTATTAGTTGTAAATAGACTTGTGATTGATGTAATTGATTTGTTTTTTCCTTTTTTGGCCTCCTTGATGGCTCCTTGCAATCTATTTATATTGATGTATACTTTCTTTCTCATAGACATTCAATACAATTTAGAGAAGAATTCTTCTCCATATTCTTTGTTCTCCTTCTTTTATTATTCTACAGTCCTGTAGGTCAACTTTTTCAAGTGTAAATCAATTATGTCTCACCGACATATTGCATCATCTAAATTTGTAAAATGTCTCCATCAGTGTAATTTTGCATCCATTTCATTCATTTTCTAAATTGATGAGTGATTGAGGATATGGCATTGATATATTTAGGTCATCACACCTATGGAATGTCTAATAGAATTTTATTACAGATATATGATGTTGTGAGGTATAGAATACATCGGATGAAGAAAAAACTAAAAGATGAACTGGAGAACAGGAACACAATTCAGGAGTATATATGCCCTGGTTGTGGGAGAAGGTATTAACTACATTTGTCAGAAGATTGTGTTCCTTATATATATGGTCAGACAAGTATAGTTTCTTTTAATGTGAATAATTTGTAATCTTATATGTTCAGGTATTCAGCTTTTGATGCACTGCGACTGATAAGCCCAAACGATGAAAACTTTCATTGTGAAAATTGCAATGGGGAACTTGTTGCTGAGAGTGACAAACTTGCCGCTGAAGAAATGGGAGATGGAGACGACAATGCTAGGAGGAGAAGACGTGAAAAGTTAAAGGATATGCTTCAAAAGATTGAGGTTTGTTAGAGAGTATACTAATTATTTCTTTATTATCCTCCACTTCTTGTATTTGTACATACTTGTGTCATTTATGCTGCTTGAGCAACTGCATTTTTTTTTTCCTTTTGCATTGGATGATTTATCATTTTCATAGGTCGTAGTGTTAGGAGAACGTGCTTCACAAGTGGAAAAAAGGAAAGTCTCAATTTAACTAATTGTAATTTTTCTACTTTGAAGAAAGACCCTACACTTATCATTCAAAAAAAAAGAAGAGAAAGAAAGAAAGAAACACCCAACACTTTTCCCAAAAAGGAAAAACACTAAAATCTAAATGGAAAACAAATCTTGGAGACAGATTTGTGTAGATGGACCCGACCCCCCGTCCTTTTTTTAACAAATGAGTAGTTGTTGGTAGTAGAGTTTTGGATCAATGAGAATATGGGACCAAATCCATTATTTGAGCCAAAGGAAAAATATGATCTATGTTTTAGAAGAAGCAAAGAGAACCTGTTAATGAAACTCTTGAAAATAATGAGAGTGAGAAAAATGTTGCTATAATTAGATCTTGATCGTTGATTCAATTATAGAGTGAGGACAATGTTTTTGGAGTGGAGAACATGGTGACGATTTCGTTTTTAGAGTGGAGATGCAGCTTGGTCTCTCCTCTGTATATGTAATATAGGTATGGGATTTTCTTATGCATCTTTTCCTAAAAAAAAAGAAGATTTTCTACTGCATATTGTTTTAGGATTTATTACCTTCTTACAATCATTGTGATGAATATTCTTCTCGGAATATTATTGGTAAGAAAGAATATAAAGACCATTTTCAAATTTTGGTGCTTTCTAGGACATAATAAGGAAGTATCATGGAAAAATTGTTTTTAAAAAGAAAAACATATAGCATATAGCATATTGTATGTAAGTATATATGATCTAGCATTTTTTTTGAAGTGATATGATCTAGCAATTTATAACTTAGAAAAAGAGAGAACACAAGAAAGATATTTGAACTTAAAATATTCACTAATAAATGTCACAAAAGCTTCCTGTTTGTGTCCTTTTGCAGCATTTGCCAAGATATGGTGCGTTAGTGCTATTTTCTCAAAAATTTCATCACTTGCTTCAGCTTCTTTCTACAGATTTGTCGCTATGGTTGTATCTTCTTCCTCACAAGACCTTACCACAAACCTCATTTCTCCTCTCTCCTCCACTGCTTAGATGCCCCCTAAACTGGAAGAGTCTAATGTATGTAGTATATGGCTTCCTTCCTTCAAATTGACTTCCTTTTTTATGCCCTTTGCTGCTTCCTCTTCACCAAGATGAATGCTGAGTCTAGATTGTTCCAACATGAGCTTGCTGATCTACTTTCAAAGCCCTTCTCCTCAAGGCCTTACAACCCTAATTCCTATAACATATGGGGTAAGTATGTCCTGCATCGCTGTAAGATAATAAAGTATACATTGTTTTTATTTTTTGATCATGGGTATCCCCACCTCACATTGGAGGTGAGACTAATCCTATATTATAGTTTATGGACCAAATAGTGTTTTATAAACTTGATTTGTGCTCTACTCACTCTAATATCCATTTTGGTCCAAATATATGTAAATCGAAGTGACCAATTGCTATATTGGTGCATTATAATGTCATTTTTGAATGATCAACTATTAAGTAGTTAGTAATATCTCTAAGAAAGGAAAACTATAAAGTTGTAACTTGCAATTCAAAATATAAAGTAAACTAGTTAAAAAATGATAATTGCAAGAGAAAGCAATTAGTCACAGCCACCAAAAAAGTAACTAAATAAACTGGTCCAACAATGGCATTTATTGCCGAAGCCCATTCTTTTGAGATCAAATTGCAAAAACCTCCAGTTGACCATGTTATTTGCTTTTACTAAGTCTAATTACAGACAACTCCTTTGCACTTAGCTTTGTGTTGGGAATTCAGGCACTCTTGGGCAGTGAGAACAACATCCATATCTGATGATCTTGCACCACTTCACCTTAGAAAGGAGAGATGACTTTATGAAGTACTAACTTGAGTTTATTAGCATTTCGCCAGAATTTTGTTTGTACTACCAAGTAGACTGATAGGTATGAAATGTTTGAAACGAAATGCTCGATCCTTCTTTTGCACCAACACTATAGAAGTTGCCCTCAAGCTCCTTAGATAGTCTACCTCTGGCCTGGAACTCTTTCATGAAGGCGGACATGTCTTCCCTAACAATGTCCCAAAGGTCCTTGAAGAAAGCAATAGAAAACCATCTGGTCCGTATAGCAATCATTTGACTCCTGAACAGCTTGCTAAACTCAGCAACTGAGGATGGTTTTTCAAGATTGTCAGCATTTTGAGAGGAGATGGTGTGATGAGTGATACCTGCAAAAGAAATCCAGGATCAGAAGTATAGAGGTCTTCAAACAAATCAACGATAGAACTAATAATGTGTTCTTTTTTATTAATGGTAGTCATTAATATTGAGAGATTAATATGATTCATGTGTTCATAACCAGAGGCGTCAACATGAAAGATCATGGTATTTTTATCTTCCCTTTTGGTTCACCTTTCTCTAGAACATTGTCGTTATTCAATCTCTTCCTGAACACATTTGTCCTATATTGGTTGATTAGATCTTGCTTGAGCTCTTGGTCCTCCTCAGAAAGCTGCTGTGACTATTCACTCGAATCAAACTTGTTAAATGCCATCACCAATCAAAAAAAAAAAAAAATCTTGTTAATGCCATCAAGGAAAGTAGTCATCGATTGAAAAAGAGATCCAAAGCAAGAATTCTTTGATTGTGAAAAATTCGTAATATTGTAGGTGCAACTGAAGCCTTTGGTAGATCAACTCACAAGAGTTAAAGATTTGGCTGTTCCAGAATTTGGAACTCTCCAAGCATGGGAAGCTAGAGCTAATGCAGCTGGTCGTGCAGCAAATGGTGATTCTGGTGTTGATGATACTTCTAAATCCTCTCAAGGGCAAGGATATGGTGGAACACCAATGCCATTCCTTGGCGAGACAAGGGTACTTTCCTATAACCTTTTATATTTTTTGAAAGGTAACAAACTTTGGTATTGATCACAATGATTGGTGGGTTGGTTAGAAAGGTCTATATGCTAATGTGTGGTTTTTATGGCCCCAAAGGTCCATGGTTGAGTATCAAGCATCAATTCAATACTGCAACAAAGTTGTAGGGTCCAATTCATGGGGTGGTGGGGGGTCATGTGGTTCTTGGCTGAATATCTGCGTACTCTTACCTATCTTTGTTGTTCAAATCATTTGTAAATCAAAAGTCCATATATGAAAGTAACTTTTATTAATCTGAGCATGTTATGCCTCCTACTTGTGGCTCTCTGTGAGGACTACCTGGATTCAGTGAATCACCAGAGTGAAGAGGAGAGTTGGGGTTGGTTTCCCCCAAACAGATAAGAGGTAAGCAAAAAATGGGGCTAGAGTAAAAATTGTGTTGTTTTTGTGCGTTCCACTATACCTACTCACAGGAGAGGGCATGGATGTGTGAGTGTTGTGAAGGGGTTGGATTGCTCAAAGTTGGACCTGTATGGAAAATAGGAAGTGAGAATTGGATATGTTGAGAACAACAGGTTAAAGAAGTTTATTCCAACAGTCCCAAACTAATCTGCAAAATGCAAACTGTGAATACATGTCTACAACAGTGAATGTGGGTTGACATTTCTCTGATCCCCATTCCATATATCCCATTAACACCCCCTCCCAATCCTGTGATGCAGTGGGCACCTAAAGTGGTGACCTCTGTGTGTGTGTGCACACGCGTGCGTGTGAAGTTGTTGGTATTGATTACTGAATTCATGGCTACAACTTGATGCTCAGAGAACCCTAGATGTGAAGTTATATTTTTCAATCATGTCACAGAGTGGTTTCTGGTGAAATGTTTGCAGGTTGAAGTTGCTCTATCTGGCGTGGAAGTGAAAGAGGAGGATACCAAACCTGATGCTGCAAGTACGTCCATGAAGGTTCTTCCACCATGGATGATCAAGCAAGGCATGAACCTTACAAAAGAACAGCGTGGTGAAGTCAAGCATCCAACAGCAAATACTAGTTCAGGTTCTGCAAACCTAACTGATGATAAGAAGTCCACTGTTGATGGAAAAGACGATGAAAAGAAAATACAGGTTAGTTGAAGAAACTGAATTTATTATTTTCTTTCATATCTTTGTTTATCACAAATGTGACTACCTTCAGTTCATACCATATCCAAGTCTTGTTGCTTGTTGATTCATTTCAGGATGAGTATTTTAAGGCTTATTATGCCGCTCTTTACAAGAGGCAACAAGAACAAGAAGCTGTGAGAATGGAGCAACTGGAAGCTGCAAAATACAGTGCAACAACCTCTAACATGAATGACGTCTCTGACACAGTGTATGAACGTCAAGTTGGTATGAAAGCTAGAAGAGAGGAAGATGATAATGTTGAATGGGAAGAGGCACCACCTACAGGTATGTATCAATGAAGTCGAACTTACATCCATTGACATTTTATTGCTCTTTACCAGAACTAAATACCTTATATTATTTACCATAAACCGACGCGTATGGTGCAAAAAGTGTGAAAATTTTGTGTTTTTTTTCCGAAAAGCTTGTGTGAAAAAATTGTTCAACCGGACAATGGTTGTAACCTGTGATCAAATTTTGAACATTTTCAGTAAAAAGGGTTGAAGGGAGCATTTATGGTAAAGGGATCCCAAGTTGGTCCATAAGAAAGTAGCTATATCAATATAGGCGATATTTATGATAAGCTTGGATGGGATGTGGGCCATAAGTGGGCCCATATAATGATCAATCCAAACTGCTTCATATTTCTACCCTTTGAATTCAAATCTGGCTTGTGCAATACCTGTGACCTGTCAGACCCATTCTTCACTGTCTTATCAAGTATAAAAAAATATGAATAGCCATCCAATGGTTTAACTTAAAGCTTATGATGCGCCACCCATTTTGGGCTATAGCAGTCCATTTTATCCCACATCCATCTATCTTTCAGCCATGCTGTCCACCTTGTAAGACAACATTCCAGTGTTAAAAACACCCACAAATATTGTAGTCTGACACGTGCATTTACGTATACACAGGTAACTCCAAAAAAGCTTGGGAAGAAATCTCACCTAAGATTACAACTTCTATATGGGGTCTTTGTAGTGATCAACCATCATCTACCATTCTACTCAAATCCTTGGGCTAATGTCCAAGCGGAGAGGGAGAGAGAGGGAGATTGATCTATTCATTTGGGAACGCAGTTTGAGTTGCATAAAGATTTGATAAGGGGTGGTTGACCTCTCAAAAAAGGGTAGTCTGGGTTACAGGCTTTGTTAGAGAAGCCTGGTCTTGTTTCTCTTGATCACAGGCCTAAAAATATGTCAATGGTGTCCCAAAAGGTCCAATAGGCCTGCAGGTCCACTAAGGGCCCATGTACTACTGGTTGGAGCTGTTCAAGAAAGGACATGTAAACCACTGGCTATTTTATGATTTTGTTGTTTGTCGATTGACTGGTAAAGAAAGAACATCTTAGCCTGTCATTGTTGGATCAACCTCCTGATCTTTCATCAGTACGTCTAGCACAACCTACAGATTCACGGTTATGTAGAGTACGTATCTATGAATCTTTTTCTGGCTGTAATCCATGTATACGGCATATTCTGTTTGAGTTAATGTATTTTGTAATTCAGAAGCATTCATGGTTGAGAAGGTTTTCATTATCTTAATTATGACTCGGATTGAGCTCTTCTATTCCCCAGTAGTGAATTTACGTTTAGTTCTAAACATTTGTTAAGTAGCCTTTTTTAGTTGTTACTACATAATGGAAAACTGATCAATGCAAAATGAACTTCCAAATGACGTTGTGTTGATGACCGTCTCTAATTTATAACTTTCCAGGGAATACATTCCCCAAAATAAATGACCTAAATGCTCCAGCTGAAGAATCTGAAGATGAAGAAGATGATATTGTCTGGGAGGAAGGTTGAACTTATATCATCTCTTACTTGTACAAGGTATGATATAGGTGAGAGTGCTGTATTCTCAAGCTGCCAGTTCTAGTTCCTGTTATGTTTTGACGAGAGCATTTCTTTTAGTTGGTTTTGCAGGAATTTTCTGATGAGGATCATTAGTGATTGAAACGATTCAGGGTTGATTAAAGTCAGCATAACAGGTTTTTTTTTACCCCATGCAGCATTATTGTTACCTGCCTGCCTGCTTTCACTTCTGGTTATTGGGTTGCACCTCCATATTTTTTATCATTTATATCTCCTCCTTTCATCAGCATCAAGAAAATTGCAGCTTTCCTTGCCGAAGGTACATACAGAAAGGTCCGGTGATCTATTCTGAAGGGAAGATACCAAGTGCATTTTTCATGTAATGTGTGTTTCCCTAAATCTTACCCCTAAAAATGTCTGTTCTTCACTGTATGGGTTGTGAACTTAAAAAGAGATATGACAGTCAATTTCTTCTTCATGATCAGTTTCGCGAGATGCTGCTTGTTTGTTAGTTTGATAGAACACTGATGATGACATTTTTATGACCTGGAACATCTCTGAATAGTGTGTGAATATGCTTTTATTATATTTGTAGGATGACTTTTGGAAAGCTTCAGTTGACCCATTACCCACTCCATCCCACTCTTCACATGCATAGAGTTCATCTCGGTCGAGCATATTCCATACATGTAGTCGATCCCACTCTTCACATGGCACATGCATTGTGATTGTCTCAGATAACCATGTCCCACATGTCTAATGAAGGTGTCCCTTCTATCATTTTCAGGTTGGAGAAGTATCCCTTTCTAAATGGACAAGTTGATTAACTAATCTTAATGAAATTTTGGGGGTTTACACAGCCATTGCATGCATTTATGGAAAATGGTTATGTGAGCTCCTTGTATGGGGTCCATCGAGTAATTGATTAGACATTGCTCTTTCCTATTATATCATTATTATCATTATTTTATTTATGAATGAAAGATTGGTTGAATTTCAGCAAGAATGAAATCTTGTTGTTTGGTCCTTACTGAAGGAGGAAGGGATTGGTTATCGGTGGAGTGTAGAAGGCTTATTGGAATATTGTCCCTTCCCCCGTAGAATCTCCTTAACATATTCGGTCCTCCTCCACTCTATGTGAAATGCCTAGATTGAGATAGTTAATTGTCTAGAAAGATTTGATAATATTTTTTTTATGATCAAGGTGTCCAAGTCTCTTAGAGAAGCCGGCTAATCTTCGGGGCATGTGGAAGCCCCTCTACCCACACATACTCTACGAAAAGTGGCCTTCTAGAGTGGAGTGGAAAGGCGGGTTCCTGGCCATCAGTTCAACTCTTTTAGGTTGAAAGATTTGACACGTAGGTTTTTTTTCCCTCTAACCTTGTGAAAACAAAAATTCTTAAAATGGGAATAATCTTGGAAAATATATATATCAAAGTGTTAAATGAAAACCTGGAGAAGCTGTGGTAAGATTCTCATTTCCTGTTATCTTTTGAAAAATGTTGTCTTAATATTGAGATTTATCTATTACAAAACCTTTTGGACTGTTACTATTCTCCTATACAAATTTCAAAATTTCGGCTTTATTTGTCATACTGATTGCTACTGGATAAAATGACATTTTCAAAACCTTGAGTGGATTCACAACTATGACATTGTGGGTTATATGAGTAGAAGAAATGCATGCTACTTTCCTGTCTTGGTTTCAATTATTCTTTTAAAATTTGAAAAGTTAACTTGATTTGATGTTGGGTCGGGTTTGGCAGGTTTTACTGAATCTTACAGAAAACTGATTTTTTTAGTTTTATTTTTCCAGATTCAGATCTTTGTTTTAAACTTTGAAATAGGGTTTTAAGAAATATGGTTCCAATTCAAGCAGAATTTAAACAACTATTTTTTTAGCTTTTAAATGTATGACACAGTCAGGAATACTATCAAAACTAAATGGGTTTTTTATTTTAAATGTTTCTTGGAAGTATCAAGCGTTTCTTTTCTACTTTTGATGAAGGAAAAATATGAAATAGTTTGGGGGATTGTTTGTCATTTCCAGTAAATGAAGAGTGTGAAAAATGATACCTTTATATCTTCTTCCATAGAGCAAGAACGTTATCCCAGCAAAACGAAAGTAACACTGTTCTCTATTCTATAAAGGAATTCATTTTTCATGGGAGATATGAGAATTTAATGAGAAAAGTAAAAGATTTTCCTCGCTCGTTAAAATAGTCAACAAAAAATAATTTTTTTCGATGCAAACGACAAAAAAAATTGAGATCTTATGTCCAAACACCCGGTCAAATTTAATAGTACTTGTTGGATGATAAGAATAAAATTCAAACACAATTTTCTGTAGAATTATTTTCTTCGAAGAAATAGACGGTAGCCCTTGAGAAAATTATAATTGGGTTCAATTCATATCATTCAATAGGTGTTATGAAATTCAACTTGTGATTGGACTATAGAAATCTGACATTTTTATTATTTATATCAAAATCTTTATTTTCATTAAAAATGAATGAAACATTCTCTTGACATGAAAGGAAAACTCCGTCCGCGAGAAAGAGAGAAGGGTGGAAAACGACAAACCGGCCCTTCAAATTTCAAACTAGAATGTAATTTTTTGTTGAAAGAAAAATTTAGATCATCTAGCTCCCTATTCCACTGTCTCTCAAACATCTACAATCAACTAAATTCTGCTTTCCTTCGATCAATTTATATATCCTGAGACAATGGGAGGTCGTGTGGACTGGATCTCTAATCATAGATCCGATTTAAATGATATCAAATCAATTATATAGATCTTCTATTCTCCTCCCCCTATTGGTAAGCCCCATAATTGGTGGGCTCACTTGATTATTTTTTTATTTTGGTTAAGTCCAGCTCAGGACAACTATTGGTCGGGACTGGTATGAAAATTAACCTTTGAACCATCATATTCATACCACGAGGCACTGCCTAGCCCATTCATCTACATTTTCTGAGTTTATCATAGGTCCACAAAATTGACCGTATTTGGGCTCCAACACAAGCATTATGTCAGGCCTAGCTGAATGGGCCCTTCCTGTCGCTTCATGACTGGTGCAAAACTAGTAACGTAAAACCTTTATATATTATATTAGAGAGGTTATTTAATTAGAGCGTCTAGGAAATTTACGTTCAGTATTTCTTTTCAAAAAAACCCTTTAAACTCTCACCCATTGTAAAAGGTCCTTTCGGCTGAAATCGTTTTGTCTTCTTCTCTTTTTGCCCATCAGCCATTGCTGCCTGAAAGTCAGGCTGCAGCCCATTGCCGTTATTAGATTATCTCCATTTGCAACCCTCAAGACCAGCGAGAAACCCTACCACTTCGGCCAAATATAGAAATAAATCATCATAGGGTCGTTTCTCAGAGTGTTTGTGAGGTCTCAAGTCACTTTTGCAATAATTTTGTATTTTAAATATATGAAATATTACTTTACAAATCATCTCATTGTATTGAGTTATATATATGGTCAAAACTTTATTTACAGTTGGTACTTATGATTAGAGTCGATTTTTTCTCTTATTTAACACCCATAAAACTCAAATCTACATTTTTAAAATTATATAGTGACTACTTACGGTTGATGAGGAGTTTATATATTACCAATTCAAATTGTTTCACACATTGCTCTACCCTCAGAATTTAAATTCTATTTAAAAAAGTGCCCATTTAATTCAGACATAATCCACTATGAACAGTTTTGTAATTCATGTGATTATTTATCTTGGTAACTAAGTAATCGCTTTATCTGTATCTATCGCTTTATTTGTTATCTATCGCTTTATTTATACCCATTGTTTTATTTGTACCCTATCATTTTATATTGTTTGACTATCACTTTATTTGTTTAAGTGGATGAATATTCTCATCTTCTGTGAGAGGTTTAGTCCTCAAACATTTAAAGCACTTAACCTGATCTATGGTGCTTGTGGCTGACGTTATGGATCCGAGGTTTTAACTATAATCATCAAAAAGTGGGGTGGATGAATTTCCAGGTATTAAAAAAGGGTAATTTGAGATGAAACCTACCCTCTGACACAATCCAAAACAAAAAATGGTAATCCTCAGTTCAGTGATCTTGGCAAAATTAAGGGATCCTGTCTTTAATTGATCTGTCTCATTACATGACCACATAAAGGAACCCGATCTTTAATTAATAGATAGGTCCGACTATGAACATTGAAAGAAACCACTTAACCTGACGACTACGACACTTAGTAACAGTAGCCCCCAGCCACAGCCATTTGATGTGACAAGCTTCCATTTTCATTAAATTTGGACTAATGCGATTCAGTTTATTTTTAATAGTGTATTAAGTTATACAAAGGTAGCGATTCTCCCATGGGAGGTTTGTGTAACAAGACACAGGTTTTAGTGTATTATCAAATTTATTATTCACATGAATAGTAAAATCGGTTCACCAACCCTTCGTATGAACAATAAAATCGGTGAGCCAAAATTTGCAGTGAACAGTAAATTGACTAGTCGAAATTTGCTTGAACAGTAAAATCGGCTCTCCGAAATTCGAATGAACAGTAAATCGGCTCACCAAAATTTTATTGCCCATGCGAAGGGTAAAATTGGTAATTACTAAAACCTGTGTCAAATTATACAAAATACCCGTGGAGGATCGCTACCCTATAAGAAAAAACTAACTTTATTAAAACAAATTGGATATTTTCAATATTATGATTCTAAAATAAAATTTTAATTTATAATTTTTATCTATAATTAATAAAAAAATTCTTTCAACTGTTAATTTTTTTAGTTAAAATCTGATTTCTCTACATGATTTATAAGATTAAACTCTTGTAAATTCTCACAGTAAAAAATATTTTCTTTGATTAAATAAGGTCAATAGATCTCATCTCATCACTAAATGTCCTATAATATAATTTGAGTGAAACGTGTATTTTGACTTAATTGATTATGAAAAAAAATATCCAAACTGATTATCAGTGAAACTATCAATGGCCTTTACTATTTCATCAAAGGCTGCTTTTTATAGAAAGTTTTCTTTACACAATTTCTTTTATGAAGTTAGTTAAAGTTGATATTCACAAATTTTTTTTAATACAAGAAATAATCATGTGAAGAAGACTTGATTATAATAAATTTATGCTGTTGAGAGAACACCTTTGTTGCGAGGCTATTATGTATAGCAAAGGAGTGAGAATTAAATTGTGTTGCATTTGGCTTATGAAGACAAAAATGATAACAATGATTAACCTCGTACTAATAAATCATGACCTTAAACTCTGAATTAATCTAATCTCTTAATCAAAGATTAATACAAGCTAGAATCCTAATCTAATTAGGCTTGTAATACATTCTAACATAGAAATAGATCAACTAGGCATCGAAGTGGGTGGTCCATAGGGACACTCATGTTATAAAAATTAAGGCCAGCGATCCTCCCACTGGTATTTTGTATTTAGCGACGTGGGTTTTAGTTTATTTTCGATTTTACTCTTCGCATGAAGAGTAAATTTCGATGGACTGATTTTTACTGTTTCTGTGAATTTCGGCGAGCTGATTTGCACTGTTCATGAATTTTGGCGAGCCGATTTGCACTGTTTATGAATTTTGGAGAGTCGACTTGCAATTTCGGCGAGCCGATTGCACTGTTCATGAATTTTGGCTAGCCGACTTGCAATTTCAACAAGCCGATTGCACTGTTCATCAATTTTGGCGAGTCAATTTGCACTCTTTATGAATTTCTGGCATTTTTTTTTCTTCGGTACGGCAAGTGGAGGGCAAATTGAGCATCACGGTAAAACCCGTGTCTGTATACACAAAATGCCTATGGAAGAATCGCTCGCATAAATTAAAACATTGAAGAAGATAATCGTTACAAGCAACCATAAAACAAATCTATATTGAAATATAATACCAATATTTCCTTGTTGGCATGCTTCCCTCATGTGGACCAACAATACAGCCATAACTTTTTACACCTTTCAACATTATAATAGAGTCGTACAAATAGAATTACACACCTATTTTCTTCTATTAAGATTTTTTTTTTCTCTAGTCACGGTATGTCAGTAGTAGCTGCACTGTTGTTTTGTGAATGTTCTTCAAGGAGATGCTTTGTTAAGATCTCTTTCTTCTCTTGGTTTTCAACCTTCTTCTCCTCAGTTTTTCCCCACAAAACAGAATAAAGACCACCCATGATGAGGAATGCCCCAATAATCCTGCAAAAGAAAGGGGGAAAAAGACCATTAAATGATTGTTTGATTGCACCTTCAAAGGTCTCTAATGTTGAAAAGTGATCAGATACTGTCGATTGTAATATAACAATGTTCCAACCTGCTTAGTGGAGCTCTTTTAGCCCGATTGAAATACCACTGATAGTTATTCCCAAGTTTCAATTTTCTTTGACGATCATAACCGTCAAATCAGTAGTTCATCTAGCCCGTATTAAATAATTTACAAGATTCAATTATGAGTGTCAAGTTCAAATAATTAAGATAAATGACTTTGATGACAGCAACGATCATGGTGATGATGATTGGATATAAAAAGATCAAAGACTTAAAATTGTTAGAATCTGCTACCAACTAGGAGATTTTTATGCATCCTCTATCCACAATTGGGATCATCTGATGACCATTTACCCCACATGAACAAAATTAGAGGCCTCAGATCTGTATAGTTCATTTGTAAACATACCCTCCAGAATATAATTGATCACCAAGTACAAGACAAGCCATGATGGCTACAAGAACTGTCTGCACTGGTTGGAAAACAGCCACAAAAACAGGCCCTCCCCTGTCAATACACCAAATCTGAAGAGAGAAGGACATACCAGATGCCACAAGACCCTACAAGAAAGCCAGAGACAGAGTTATATACATATTCATTATGTGATAATTCAATCTAAATGAATTTCTTTCTACCAAGGAAGGAAAAAATGACACAATGGTAGGTCTGAGGATTTAAGAGAAATACAGCATAGAGGATGGTTAGAAGCTCCCCCATTGATTGGATTTTCCAATGCTCAGCATCTGTTTCGACAAAGGCTGCTATCACCAAGAACTGAATCACTCCAAAGAAGCATGTAAATGAAGTGACTGAGAGCCTTGCTGGGTATTTCTTCAGCACTGGGCCCTGCACAAAGGTGACAATTCAAGCTTTGAGATAGTACATGTGCCAACCTCTTCATGTACGAGAACCGTCCGAGCATAATTGGCTTGAGAGGGAACTAAAACTTGGCAGCAGAGCTTAGGAGAAATGTATGTGTTGGTGGTGGGGCAAAATGTTTTTCTTAGACCCAGAAGCCGATCCTGACCACTCAGGAAGCAGACTTGGTCATTGCCTGTTTCCTGTTTTATGTTCATCATTCATCATAATATTGGGAGCAGTAATTTTTCTTTCATTATTTGAAATAAGTGATGCATACATGTCATACTGATCAATGTCTTCTCATGATATCAATTTTCTCTAGCATGTTATAACATTCTCAAATGATAATAGTAATGGTGATTTACCTGAAGCACCATCCATCCAGACCATGCAATGCAGTTCCCAAGGAGGTAAAGACAACCCAATGTCCAATTCCCTGTTTTAGAGGATAACATGAAGGTTTCCTCAACTGCATCTCCCAATAGGTGCTGCGATTTCTGGTTAAAAATAGGTGGGCCCTTGTACAGAATTATGATGGTGGCACCTCCTATTGAAACCAAGGTTCCCACCACCTTTGCCAACCCATCTCTTCTCATGATATCAATTTTCTCTAGCCTAACAAGAAGATGGAGAGTGTTAGCTTTCAGAAATCCAGAAATAGCAATCTCAGAAACACCAAAAAGTGGCTCTTCATATGTTCTATTTGTTAAGAAGAGAAGAATTTCATAAACTTGTGAAGTATCTTAAGGAGGGGATGTTAAGATAGATTAGAAGTTATTAGAAGATTGGATTGGTTTTAGAGTCCTGAGTCAAACCAAGACCCTTGTATGTATGTATATAAATTAGAGAGGTAATTAATAAATGATACAAGTTTATGAAATTCTTCTCAACACAATTTACCTTAGAGCTGCTGCCATGGCAAAAGTGATGGCAGGAACTGAGTTCTGCATGGCAGATGCAAAAGTTGGGGATGCATAATACAAACCCAACAAATATAATCCTTGATTTGCAGTGATGCTGAAATAAGGCAAAACCAATGACATGAAGAGTTTAATAATAAAAAATCCAGTGACAACAAAGGGAAGAAAACTATGACACAATCTTTTGACATACCCACATAGGGCAAGAAAGAAAAACTGGACCAGCATAGAAAAAGTGAGAGGTGGCCTCTCTTTCCTGATAAGAAAAACCCAAATTAGAAAAAGAAAAAACAAAAAGAAGAGAGGGACCAATACTAATCTTTTTCTACAACTCTGTATAACCTTAAAAAGGACTCACTTCTCTAAGAAATATGCAAAAGGTCCCAACAAGAGCAGTGCAATGATGTTTCTATAGACTGGGAAAACAACTTTGCTAACACCCATGTTGAGTGCAGTTCTAGAAACTATGTGGAACCCTGCATAGCAGAGTTGAAGAGCAAACAATGCTAGGTAAAGCTTCATTTTCTCAGGCACCACTATTTGTCCCCTCATCTTTCCTCTCTAATCCTTCAGCCTTTGGTCCAAGAATGTCAATGAGAGTAAGGTACTTATATTGCAGGAATAAGGAATACTATAGCATCAATGATTCAATGAATGAGGGTGGCAAGTCCTTAATAATATTCTAAAATTTGGCTAGTACTTATCATTACAACCATTGAGGATGTGAGTTTACCTTGTTGTAGTTTATCGGTGATTACAACAAATGGATAAGATAAATGACTTTCATGACAACAGTGAAATCCATCGAACTTGTTGTGACCTTTTCTAGGTGATAGTGACATGACTGTTTGATTCCTGTGTTTGATGTTCCATGCCCAAAATCATTCCTAATGGGACAATGCTAACCTTTCATTGTCACTTGAAAATTAATGAATAAGAAATACCTACTGTTGTGTTTAACATTCAACATGAAAATGGCAAATGCGGATAGTTAAGATCTCAATTTAGCTAAATTACAGAGGCATGGTGTTTTATGGTTGGACCATCAAACTGATGATCAGGATCATAAAACCATGGGTTGAACTTTGTATGAGAATCCATGTCTCAAAGGATATATACCATTATACTTTGTCCTTAATAAATGAATCCATTTTTTCCTTAATAAAAAACTTGTATATATCTACGAGAAATGTGGCTATTAACAAGGGACCGGCTATGGAACTGTTTTCATCATATTAGCCTTGGGAGCTTGGGGAGTAGGGGATTCCTTATCGTATCTTTTGTTGAGAGGAGAATTTGTTCATATAGCGTTGTCTGATCCTCATCTTTTGCCTTGTGTTTTTCTATTTCTATTCCTTTTCCTTTATCGTGGAACCTGGTATATATCTCCTATATTGGTTCTATCTCATGTATTCACTATTTGTTTTTTAATGAATTAAGTCGTCAATGTTTAAAAAAAACAAAGTCTTTGATTGGTTCTCTTCTCTCTTAGTTTGCATGTCTTGTGTTCTCAAAAAATTATCTTGTTTATTCAAATATAATATCATTGTTGACATGGAATTGGATTTTGGGAGGGAGACAAAATTCAGTAAGAGCATGTTGGCCAGGTCGTACAATCAGTTTGGGGGAGAAAAGCCATCCCCCTTTGGCCTCTTCCCATTCATTACTCATGTCCCCACTATCATCTCTTCTTTGCATTTTCCAATTCATTTCTTTGGTTGGTCCTCTTTATCTTAATATGGGAAGACCACAACTAGACAAGTAAATCTCTGAAATGCCCCTTTCTACAGGAACTACTGTTTAGGCTTTGCCACTGTTTCTTATAGTTAAGCCAAGGTATCAAAAAAAAAAAACTCATTTCAAGTAGTTTAGTCGTGTTAATAAAAGACTGGAGGCGATCCCTCGGGCACAAAGAAGAGAGAGGTAGACCATTGAAAATGTGAAGAGAATGAATAAAGAAAGACATGGTAGATAGTAGAATATCTGACTTTGTAGTTTATGTTGGGTCAAATGGAGAACTAGAACTTGAAGAGCTGACCCGAGATAGATGATATTTTTGCAATGATGATGATGATAAAGAGTGTTAGCGGTACCAGAAGCTTGTTGGTGAGGCGTCCCCTTCAAGGCAGCCAATCTTGGAGTCAAGTTCTCGAGGTTGTCGCAGTTTTAGTCTTGCATTTTCTTATTTAAAATGTTTGAAATATATTTCAATCTGTCGAATTTGTTCATAAATTAACTTGGAAAACATTTTAGTTTCTAAAACCTTCTATTGTTTGTGATCCTATGAAAAATTATGGAGAAAAAAATTGTGTTAAGTCTGAGATTTCCCACTGCAAATTACGAACTTGCAGTTCTATTGGCCTACTTTTTTTTTTGAACGATGGGTAAGTTTCATTCAAAGGAGGGGGAAGAAATCCCAAAAAAATTTACAAGAATGAGCTCAAACGCGAGCCAGACAATAAAGCCCACAGCCCAGGCCTGGCACGAATACTTTGATACTTGGAAATAATTTTAAGGGAAAGAAAGCAAATCAAGTCAATTCTAATTTTTGTACATATAATTACATGAACAGCCACTTGAAAGGATGATTTAGTCATTTAACAAGTTAGAGGTCATCATTAACATTAAGATATTGACACTAAGATCAGGCCTTTCTTAAAAATATATGCTAAAATGAAAGGAATAGCAGGAGACAAGATGTAAAGGAATCAAAGATGGCATGTGGTTCTTCATATGGTTTGGTCCCTTTGACTTTGTAATATCAAAGGAACTATTAAGGGATTGTGAATTTTGTATGAAAAACTTCAATGTCTTTCACCTCTGGTTAGTGGTAATGATGCCTTGATTAATTTGGCAGCACATGCCCTATTATTAGCCTATTGCCATGGACCATTAAAAATTCTATAAATGACAAAAATGGACCAATCATATCTTCTTTGATTGTACCACATGATCTGAACATTAAATTAGTCTCTCTCTCTCTCTGCTCTGTAATTATTAGTTCTAGTATTATCTTCTAACCACTAATAGATTAACAAAACTAGAAAAATAGCCCACATCATTATAGTTCAACTAGTTAACCTCCCGCCTCAGGAAGTGGGAGGTGACAAGTTCGAGCTCTCATGGCCTAACCTGGTGTACCCAAAGGGCAGTGGTTATCACCCGTAGGGGTTTTACACTCGGTTTCCTGCAGTTTCGCACACGTAAATTAAAAAAAAAAAAAATTAGAAAAATATTATCTCCAAAAAACCAAATTGTATCATGTTGATTGGGAGATTAATCAATGTGGAAGGCTAGAGACATGTTGGAAAATTGGTCTAGCCAGCCACCTTTAATGTCATATTCTTTAATACAACCATAGATTGTATTCCATGCACCAAAATACCAATCCCTTTGTCTTGGTGATATGTTAATCACCAAAGAGCAAGAACTGGTTTTCCATAGCAGCCTCGTCGTCGATGAGTGACAATCGCCTCTGATCTTGTGCGGCCCACAGGAATGGAGTCCAGTGCATAGGGATGGGTGAGTTTAAAAGGTATTTGAGGAAGGATGATTCTCGTAAAAAAATAAGGTTTATTGGATTTGAAAAGTCATGATTTTCTAAGGCCCAATGATTGAACCTCAACATGAGATCAATTTTGAATTAGATTTTTAATTCAATGGTGTGATCGACTCTTAGGCCTTGGGTATCCATCCCAAAAGGCTAGCGCATTAGGTGGAGTGACTCAAGTCCTTTATGAATCCCTATATCTCTCTCTACACTTCCAATATGAGACTCGTTCCCTCCCTCCCCCATGAGCGACGTTGGGGTGGCAAAATCAGAAGGAAGATTGTGATTTACAAGTTAAATATGAAGTGCTAAATTTATGCTGATCTCATTCATGCACTTTCTCTCTAATGCTTTACTTAGTAACAATGGATTTTAACAAAATACAACTTGGAAACATCTAGAATATTCCTTCAAAAGGATTCTTTATATTTTATGATGTATAACATATGAATATTTTCAAGTGGGTGGGGTCAGACCTTGGTTCTTGTTAAACATGGCAAATCGGTTTTGAGTTGAATTACCCATCTACCTAACCTAAAGAGACTTTTATAACAAGACACGTATCAAAACTACTTGTTAAATGAGTGTAGACCTTTTATGGTTCAATGTGTTGCAAATAGATATTGAAGCAATTGAGTCACTTAGATTTATCCATTTATGAATTAGGTTTAGATTAAGTCTACTATAAACAAGTTTGTCTACCCATTTATAAACGGATTTGAATCAAGTCTACTCATTTATAAATAAGTTCGGTTGGATCTACACATTTATTAAACATCTGATGTCAAGTTAAGTCATTTATTAAATTAATTGGATTTGGTAATTGAATTGAGTCAAATTTTGTTGGGTCTAATTCAAAAGGATTAGGTCATCTTATGTGAATGTTGGCTATGATTCATCTAAAATGAGCCTGCTCTAATTTAGGTTACATATAGGATGTCAATAAGTCAGTTTATAATGAAATTGGGTCCAGATTTTATATGAGTTTTTAAAGTTAATAAAATATTAATATATTCTTAGTTTGTTCATAAATATATACTATTTTAATCTATTTAATATATATTAATATTTATATCATAAAATGTACATTATGGGATTTTTTATTCAAATCATGGTTCCAAATTCTACTTGTTCAGGTTAGGTCTTTCATCTTCATTATTTCAAATACCCATTGTGCATTAATATCATTAAATAGTAATGGGCATATAATTGCAAATGTGCTGCACTCACAATGGAGTTCAAACCTGCATGTGAGATTGGTCATAGCCAATCATATGATTTCATTAGAGAACCAAGTTTTTCATGAACTTAGCCTCTCTAGGATGGAGATGAGCCAGACCTTTTGTCACTAGTTCACCTAATAATTATCCAAGCAAGGAAAATGCCAAAAAGATATATATATATATATATATATATAATATAATAATTTTATAAATAAAGGAAAGATGCAAGTAAGAAATTGGAAAAAAAAAATTATAATTAGGAAACACATGGCACAAGTGTTTCAGATGTGCAACATTCATTCAGATGATTCAGAGACACGTAGGCTGAAACTCGGTCGGGTCAATTAAGTTTTAATAAATCTAATCCAACTCAAATAAAAAAAAATTGAACCCGACCAGATCTGACTTACCTGACTTGAGTTGCTGGCATGACCCATTTGCTGGCGCAACCCAATCCAGATTGCTGGCATGACCTGACCTGACTTGGACCTGCAGTCCGACCCATTTTTAGCCTAATTTTGAGAAAAAAAACCAGCAACAATTTAACTTCTATTTCCACCTTTTTCAATTTTATTTTACCTGTAAAAAGTTCCTTTGACTCTAATATAAATCATAATAAAATAACATATCTTCAAATCCATCAATTCATTTTTTTTCTTTTTAAAAGAAAACATATCAGCAGCAATACAATTGAGAATGAGCTTTATATTATTCATTAGTTGTAGTGTTATTCATCTTACAAAAGTCCAGGTCAAGTCGGGTCAGGGTTGATTTTAAATTTCTGAGCAGTCAGGACTCGAATTCCATGTGGTTTCTTTTTCCAATCCAATTCAATCTTAAATTTACAAATACACACCTCAACCCACTGATTTCTCAAGTTAAGTCATGTGGGTCGAATTAAAATCCTACCCAAGTTTCACCCCTAGAAACAAAAGAATCATGCTCAATCCGTTGCTAGTTTTATATTGCATAGCTTTAGATTGAGCAGTTATGGTACATGTATAGCTGTTAAATAGTGGCCAATTTAGGTGGAATAAAAGAATTTTCTATTAGAAAGGTTAATATATAAAGTGATTCTTTAAGAGTTATAAACAGATAAAATTTTACTTTGAAGCGTCGATGTGTAAATTTGTTTGGCTACTTGTAAGAATTTACTCTTACGTGTTTTTTTTTTAAAATAAATTTTGGAGGAGCACTGTCCCTTGAATCTCTTATGGATAAATAAGTCGAGTTGATTCTTAAGCTAACTCATGTTTTAATTTAACTATATTTTGCGTTTAACTCATGAATAAATTTTGGAGGAGCACAGTCCTTTGAATCTCTTATGGATAAATAAGTCGAGTTCATTCTTAAGCTAACTCATGTTTTTATTTAACTATAGTTTGAGTTTAACTCATGAACAAATTAACCAAGATAAAGTTAAGTCTTGCTTGACTCAATGTGATAGCTCACCCCGAAGTGGGCCCAAGCCTGAGAGACCAGGCGTCTCATATGGAGAAAAAATAGCCAGGCACAGCGCCAGGCGTGATTGAGAAATCTCACATTGCCTGTAGCCTAGAAATCTCCTCTGTAAATAAGTTGTGGAGTCTCATCCTTCTAGCATAAGGTTTTTTGGGAGCATTCCTTAAGTCTGTTAGCTAGGAACAAAGCGTTGCGGGCCCAGTTATAGGCCCACAGCTGATAATATTGTACTGGATGGACAGGACGTTACACTCAACTTGAATTCAGTTGTTAATAGGCTTTGTTCACTTCAGTTTAAAAACATTTCATTAGTTCATAATCTACTAATAATGCAGTCACAGGAAAATGCCAAAAAAGATTATCTAAAATAATAATGAAACAAATAAGGGAAAGATGCTAACATGAGACAGGAAAAATTTTATAGTTAGGACACATGTGGCACACGTGTTTGAGATGTGTACCATTCATTCAGATGATTCCCGTATGACACAATTGGACTGTATTTAGCATTTGATTCAAAAGTTTTGGTGAATGTATTGCTGATAAAATAGCAGCCACTGCTGGATGGAATTAAATATTTTTCCTTAGGAATCCAATATATAAATTGATCTTTTAGGAGGTGGGAATCTATAAATTTTAATTTTGTAAGTGCCAATATATAATTTTACTATTTTGAAAAGAGGTTTTTTTTTTTTGAAAAAATTACTCATATTTACATGCACATCCAACAAAGTAAACAAATGTTAACTTTACATATTTATCCAACATAATATATGTTCTTTTCTTCACTGCCTAACACTTAGGACCTGTTGTGTCAGACGACATATGTGATAGCTATTTTATAAAATCATTCATTTAGTCCATGCAAGACTTTTTATCACATAGAGCCTCACTAGCTTGCCTATATTTTTGCCACCGTACTTTCGTACTATTAGTTATATCTAAACCATTTTACTTTGAAGCCCAAATAACTAAACTTATTGTATTACTCTACTAAATTGTTTTCAATTTTTATCGAATCTGTGTAGGTGGTATTTTCATTTTGAGCACAAAATTGCCAAGAAAATATCATTTTTCATTAATATTAGGATTTTACCATTTTTGTTATTATTATCATCAAAATCCGATATTATCACGATAATATTGCAAAAATATGATAATATCGCGATATTGATGGCACTTTTTTTTAAAAAAAAAAAAGTTATAACCATAAGTAATTTGATTTACTTTTTTGATAACTTTAATGATGTCATTTAAAAATAACCTTATGTGGCATTTGATGATATTCTATGATTCAAGGAATGCTAGTTGATGAAATATATTTTGTTTTGTTGGATAATTACCTAAGTAATTTATTTCTTAAGTATATTTGTACTTTAATCATAAATTTATTTACGGTTATGTTAATTTTGAATTTTATTTTTATTTATGTTTATTATTTTTAAAATATTAAGTTTTTTATGAGATTTTCTCGATAATATCCTTGTAAAAACTCCAAAACTATTATTGAAATATATTTTTTAAAATTTTCTATGAGATTTTAGTTTTTAATTCTATTGTTGAAATTTGATTTTTAATTATTTTCTTCAATTTATTCTATAAAAAATAATAGCTTCCATTATTGTCTGATCTATTATACCATTCTTTTATCCTTTCAATTTAGTTTTAAAGATTTATCTCTTCTTCTTTTACCTTTTATTTGCGTCTCTTCAATTTTTCTTTAATATTTGCTTTTCACTCTCTCATGAACATGCTCAAAGCCTCAAACCACCCTTGACAACTTTTTCTTTAATTTATCATTTACTGGGCTACTCTAAAAATTTCTCTAATATATTTATTTTTAATTATATCATTTAATATTATTCTAAATCTTTAGTAAACTTTTTCTTTTAATTGTCCAACGCTAAACTCCATGTACCATTGCTAGTTTTATGATTGTTTTATAGAACTACCCTTTTAATCTTGTATCTTTTTTATCACAAAACACTTCATTGACTCGCGAATACTTAGCCCATCGGCCTCTCATCCTATTAGTTATTATCTAAATCTATTCTTTCATTTGGTTTCATAATTGCATCTAAATATCTTCAGTTTAAGTCAGACGCAATTTTAATTAGTCCATCTTCTCTGCTCTATAAATTACTAAAATTTTACTCTATATATTTTGTCATTGCGCTACTAATTTTTAAAGAATTTGTCTTAAAGATTTTTTTAATTTTTAATTTTCATTCAATTTTTCACCAACTAACACTATATAATCTGCAACATATACCATGTTAATGCATCTTGTATTTTTTATGTTAAGAATTATTGTTCAAAAACAAGAATTAATTGCTCAAAAACAGCTAAGAAGAATGTTAACAAACTTCCTTTTGAAGCATACTTCAATAATTGAAGTAAAGACCTTAATAAAAATTTCAGAACTTCCATAAACTTAATTGTTAGAACCTTTGGCTCATACAGGCTCAAATCCATCAACTCATCCTTTTGAAAAGTTTTTTTTCCATAAAATCTTGTTTTTATTTCAAGTAGCTTTTAAACATAAATTTCTCATATTTTTAGATAATAACTTGATAAAAGTGATTAAAATCCTTCTAAATCACCAAATTTACTTTTAAAACATCATTTTCCTAGTTTATATATTTTATGTGAATTTTTCCACTTTTATAATACTAATAGGATAAAAGGATAAAGGGTTAAAGATGGATCAAATCTTTTAAACTTGCAAATTAAATTTGAAAATTCATTTGTCTATTTCTAGTATTTCTTTAGATTATCTTAAATTATTCTACCTCACATTGAAGGTAAGATTAATCTCATAGGATACACGAAATCTCCTTCAAACCTCGTTAAACCTGGAAGGAGTAAACCATAGGAAGTGATAATAATGCATAATAGTTTAGCAAATCTTTCTAAATCACCAAATGATTATGATTATCATCCCCAATTGAAGTCGACTTTTTAAATTTTATGTCTATTTGATCCATCGTTCTTGTTTTTACAATTGTAACATTTCAATTCCATGCAGTGGTGATGTTTTATTCATTTGACCAAATCATTTTAAACAAATTTCTCTCATTTTTTCATTTATCAAATATATTCTTAAAATTATTCTTAATATGATCATTTTTACTTTACTTTACTTTTTAGAGCTAATCTATTCATCTATAATCCTGACTTTGTTATTGTCAACTGTTTCACTTATTTATAAATTTTAATTGAAATAATCGATATGATCCAAAAATATTATGAGTTGAAATTGAGATGATGTTAGGTCGAATTTTAATAAATTCAGTTCAACTAATCTAAAAAATTATTGAGTCCGACCTAATCCGACTCCAGTGGTTGGTCCAATTGAGCAACCCGACCATTCAAGTTTGTTGGCCCTAACCTGACCCAACTTGAGTTATTGGCTCAACATCCCCATCTCTTCTTAGGTCCAAATTGAAGAAAAATATCAAAAGAATTTTTATATTTTCTGAAACTGATGTTGAAAAGGTCAATTCAAATTGATTTTCTAACATCAATTTAACCCGAATTCCATATCATCTTTTTTACTCAACTTATACTGATTCTAAATTTACAAATACCAGTCTACTAATTTCTCAAGTCTCAGACAAACGGTTTTACTCAACTTTCAGCCAAACCAAATATCAACTAAAATTTTCCAATCATTTTCGCAGCCAAAAATTGCTATGAACCGAAAATTGCAAAGCCCGCGTTGTCTCGATATTCTAAAGATTAACAGACACCCTTTCGGACTTCCCGAGGCATCGTTCTCTTCGTCCTTCCCACCCTTTCATGTATAAATATACTCTTACATAATCAGTAACAGATTTCCATTTTCTGCAACGAGTCTGAGTCATGGCAGCAGCAACGAGCCTTGTCAAACTCAGCGCTTCCTCTTCCCAGTGGATCGCTCAACACTCCTTCAATCGCCCCAGCTCGACTCGTCCCTCCCATTGCCGGCTCGCCGTTCCGATCAGAGCTGGATCTGGATCTTACACCGACGAGCTCGTCCAGACCGCTGTGAGACATCTCTCTCTCTTCCTCTCACATTTTTGGCAGATCTTGATTAATTTTTCCCATTTTTTGTGTGATCTCATCTTGTGATCAGTCTAGCGTTTTGTAATCCGTTCAAGATATAAGGATCCGGATCGTGTGCCTTTCTTCAGCAAGGTTATAGGTTTCACTTTTGTAATTTTGTGCTTCTTAGGAAAAAAATCCAACTTTTTTTTTTCCGAAGATGATTTGTGGTTTGTTAGTCTGAGACCTGATTTCATTTTATTCTGTTTTGGTTTTCTTAATTAGGGGAAAGCAATGAGAGTTTAATCGGTGTTGGTTATCTGTTAGGAATTATTTATGCCTACTGAATCTTGGAGTCTTGTAAAATCTCACTCCTCCGTTGTCTTATTTTAGAATTTGATGTAACTAAAAGTCGGTTTTTGGCTCAAGCTTTCCACTTGATCTTTTAATCTTGAATTTGCTACCTTTTTAACTATATTTGTAAGGGTCAACCTTGGATTTTTTGGACTTGGTAGTTTATATATCATATATCATTTGCTTATTGATGTGGAAGATATGTCTCTAAGGTCTATTTTGAATATCCTATCTGATTTATCTGCTCTTCAGTGTGTGTTTTTCCTCTCTTTTGGAAATTTGTTTGATGTGCGCTGCTTGAGAAGACCATACACAAACCCCTTTCAAACAACTTAATGGGTGCCAGTTGAAGATGCTTTAGAGAACGGGGAGGGCTAATACGGACTTCGAATGTAGTAAGTTTAAATAGGAATTATTGAAATAGAAGTCACCTGCAAAGCCGGCCCATGGAACAAATACTTTTGTTATGATGATGATATTGAATTCCTATCCCTTTTGCTATTGCATTTATATCTGTAGCAAAGATGTATGAGAACTTGTACTCATATAAGAGCTGAGTTGGCATTGGAATCTGGAATAGTAAAACTAAACCCTGTGTGGAGTCTTAGTTGATGTATGTGTTATACCTTGCATTTTGTGCCAAACGAATTATTCAAATTTGTAAATATTGTCTTGTTTTAATAGGACAGTTTCATATGATAAGAGTGCATATGGTTCATCAAGACTTCCAACACAACTATAGTTAGTAAATTACTCAATGAAATTAGTTGACTCACAAGCATGATTTATTCGTGAGTCATCACCATCAGCGGAGTCATAAATTCATGTTCAGCTATCCATCTATTCCACTGGGGTAGCAAGTATAATATGATGGGTATCTTGCCTGGACCCGAACATTAAAAAGAAAACTTTGTGATAAATACTAAAGACAGTGGTAAACTCCTTGTGGGTATAACCACTAGTTGGACTTTGCATACCAAAAAAAGTCATGCTGTGAATGGCTACTAAAACCTTCTTTAGAGGTTTTTTTTCAAAATAGTGATCTAGTTCTTTTGTTAGGTTTATTGAGATGTTTCAAGTGCTTTATCTGCGTCCTTCCCCCTTTTTCCTCGTGTTCTCTTTGTAGTAACAAATTATGTATGTTTGTGTAAACACCAATTAGCAGAGCCAAGGTGTCAAACATAATGGCATGAATTTGCCCTGAAGGTTGGCTGATATAAACTATTAGCAATTCTCCGTGCCTCTCAAATTCCTCTCCATTTTGATGAAGGCCTCGAACAAATTACTACATTCATATAAGGATATATATATATATATATATATATATATATATATATATATATATACGTTAGTAATATCTCTCATCGAAAAAGGAAAACAAACACAAGAAACAAAAACTTCATTAGAGATTCATTTCACTTCTTGTTCATTTGAAGTTCCTTTCCATTTAATTGTCAACTTGAGTGCCTGACTGCAGACAATTTATCCCTAATATTATTGATTGCAGAAATCAATTGCTTCTCCTGGGCATGGCATCCTTGCCATTGATGAATCAAATGCAACATGTGGAAAGAGGCTTGCATCAATTGGTTTGGATAATACAGAAACCAACCGTCAGGCTTATAGACAGCTTTTGTTGACCACTCCTGGCCTAGGTGAATATATTTCTGGTGCCATACTCTTTGAGGAAACACTTTACCAGTCGACAACAGAAGGAAAGAAATTTGTGGACTGTTTGTGTGAAGAAAAAATAACTCCTGGCATTAAAGTCGATAAGGTACTTTTTCCTGTTGCATGTCAGACCTCTGCATCTTTGAGGAAATATTCTGGTTTATTTCTGCAGTTATCCATTTCTGATATATTAGTTATCACCTGAGCAATTTGTTGAATTTGCTTGCCTTTGTTCCCAGGGTTTGGCTCCTTTACCAGGATCAAATGGTGAAAATTGGTGCCAAGGTTTGGATGGGTTGGCTTCAAGATGCGCTGAATATTACAAGCAAGGTGCACGTTTTGCAAAATGGTCAGGCCAAATAATTTCCTTTTATATCTTTAAATAATGCTTTGTTTGTTTACTAAAAAAAACTAGTGCTTATGCAATCTATCCTTGAAGGAGCATGTTGTAACTCTTCTGTCGATTGTTGTCTTGGGTATTGGATTTTTAGGCGGACGGTAGGTTAGCATTCCTTGTGGTCCTTCTGCATTGGCTGCTAAAGAAGCTGCTTGGGGACTTGCACGTTATGCTGCTATATCTCAGGTATTTTACATATCCAAACTTCTCTTTGTTGCTACAATTGTATAGTTCTGCAACCATCTGCTTGGTACTCTCATATATGATGCAACAGGATGGAGATTAAGAACATCTCTTGTGGGTTTAGCAAAACAAAAAAGAGAAGGGAATAAAAGTGCAAGGAACTATAAGAAAGAAGAAAATGGACCTCCATTTATCGTTTATAATTGCAACAGAAGTTACTTAAAATTGGAATTTTGCAGAACAAAATAAGTCCCAAGAATAGACATAAAGTAAACAAGTATAGACATTTCATTATTCTAATTTTAAAAGAAAAGATTTTCGAAATATTTTGGTTATCTTGAGAATCAATGTCAAGAGAGTGATGTAAGAATTCATAAAGAATCTGACCCAGAGATGTGTCCTGCACAAGTTGTCCCTTTTTCAAAGAAACCATAGAAAATGGCTCTAGAAACATGGCCTCAAAGAATTTTCACAAATTGGGAGAAATTGTCATAGTCAACAACGAAGGCACCAACAAGGATGGATTAGAGTCGTTTGCAAGATTAAGAATGTTATGTGATAAGTTTGATTGTGTACCAAAAATATGTAGATTTGGATGTTATGGATTAGTTGTCATCAAGCAAAGGTGATTATGAGATCATTAATGTCAATGCCATTCTATGAAAGGAAGAGGGAGGATGATGTTTTTCATGAGCATTAGAGGGAAAGTTGGTGATTGTCTTGCCTTGATGCAGCTGATATTGTTGAAGGTGATGAAGCAGGTTTGAGGTCTCATTAGGACAAATGGAGACAATGATGGGCTTACGGCTGACTCTACAAACCTCAAGCAGGAGGAGAAAAAGTCAAATCAAAGATAATAGATTGTAACTAAGATCCCCTTCCCCTAATGAAAAATCGATCCTGGGGCTTGGGTCAAGGGCCAAGACATAAGATCAAATACGAGAGAGACCACGATCAAACCAATCTTGGTGCCGTGTTAGATGATCAAGGATTTTTATAAAATTGCTTATCTTTGATTAGAGAAGCCTTTGTTTGTAATAAGATTTTGATTCCTTCTTTATCGAAATTATCTCTCCTATTCTTAGGTTTTGTGTGGGACTCTACAGGATAAATGACTTGAACCAAGCCGACCTGTTTAATAGATGAGTAGACCCAACTCGAACTTGAAATAAATGGGTAGACCCAACTGACTTGATTATTGCCACGTCTAGACCTATTTAAAGGATAGTCTTAGTATGTGTCTCACTAGAAAAGTCTTTTTAACTAGGTAAATGGGTAAACCTAGCCCGAACCCGAAACAGACCCGAGCCGACTACACCCAAATAGCAAGACCCAAAAATAGACTCGAACCAAAATAAACTTGACCCCAACCTGACCCGACCTGATCCATTGTCAGGTCTATCTACTGAGGATCTTAACCCCTTAGGAGGTTAGAATGCATGAAGTTCATCCTGACTATCCAAAAGGATTTCAATGTTGAGATGAGGATTCATATTGTAAAACTTATCTAATCTTATCAATTGTTAGAAATTTAGTTCATTGGAACTCAAATTGTATTGCTCCAACTCCCTAAAGTATAAGACCAGGTGTAAAAAGTCAATAATAAACTAAAAAGTCCTTAAAAAATTGAAAGGTCTTAAATGCCGATAAACTCAGGCTTTAAAAACCATTAAAAAAATGTTCATACTTTCACACTCCTAATAACCCCATAATTCTAATATTTATACGAATTGTAAGATTTGTTAATAGATATAAAGCTATCATATTTTATGAATCGTAAGATACGAACTGTGTATCGTAAGATTTTAACAACAATGTATATAGCTAGGCTAGACCTAAGCCTTGTTAGAGGGTGGATGAAATTTCACCATTCAATCATCTAAGCCTTGTCTTTTTTTGAATGAGCTAAGCCTTGAAATTTTCACCTGTCAGAATTTTGATTTTTATAAGACATTGATGTGTTTCATAGCCAAATCAAAGGCTAGGGTGATAATGTTGGGGTTAAATTTCACTCTTTCGCTATTTGTCTAGCCCCTACCGGTCCCACCTAACCATGAATAATTGAATACCTCTATCCACTTTAATGGGTGTTGTTGGTAAGGTTTCTCATTAAGGATTTTTAACTAGAGTTTTCTTTTAGATTTTCCCTTTTATATTGGAGCACCTTGATACGGCACATGGCAAACAAAATGAACCCTTCTGAGAATTTGACTATCCTGTATATTTAATTGGTGGCGTAGATTAAGCAATATTCTCACCTTTATCCATATCAATTTCCTAGATTCTGGAAAATGACATGGCATGTCCCCACTCCTAGCAGTCCATCACTCCATATCCAGGCATTATAGCTGTTAGTTCAAGAATAATAGGCCTCTTGAAATTTTGATAATTTGATAGTTTGCTTATCAAGTTTCTAGAGTTGATAACACAAGTTTCAATTCCCATTTCCAAAGGAAACAGATGGATTCAAAGCAGTTGTTAGGCTTTATTGTTTCTGCTCAAAAAAAATCTTCAATGTGTTGTCGTATCATGGAAACTCATGGATGTTGAAACCTTGAAGTTGCTATTTTGAATTGTCCTTATTGTCATACTGTACATCTATGTTTCATTAAGCATTTCCAGTCAATTGTATTGACCCCTGTAGCTATTCTCACTGTGAATAGAATAAAAGTGTGGTCATGACAGTGACCTTTTTTTGTGGCCCAATGCATTAGAAAGTCTTCTTTTGTTTTCTCACTGGATACACAGGTTTTCTTTTTCATTTTCCTTTTTCTATTTTGGAATGGAGACTGAATTTTACTTGGGAAGAAGGTGGACAAGAGGCACACCTTATAGAAAAGGGCAATTGAACCGCTTAAAGAAGCCACAAAACTACATCAGTCTTTCTTTCTTCTATTTTAAAAATGTCATTCCTGATATGGCTTTAGACTCTGGGCAGGCCACATATTGCACAGAAAAATGCTGCCATGTTTTCTCATCCAGAGTAATAGTTGGAACTTCCTGTAATAGTTTCCAATTGAAGCTGCATAAATGCCAAATCACTAGATCTATATTGTGATTTCTGTAATAACTTGTGCACATTTGACTATGCATTTTAAGTAGCATACTTTTATAGTTTTACGACCATTCTAATCGCTGCGGGCAGATGATGCTCTTTCAAATATTTTGGATTTTCTATTGACATAATTTCCTTTTTGCAGGATAATGGTCTTGTACCAATTGTAGAACCCGAGATTCTTCTTGATGGTGACCACTCAATTGACAGGACGCTTGAGGTGGCAGAGAATGTATGGTCTGAGGTATTCTATTACTTGGCACAGAATAACGTAGTGTTTGAAGGGATCCTTCTCAAGCCGAGCATGGTAACCCCAGGTGCTGATCACAAAGAAAAGGCATCTCCGGAGACCATTGCCAAGTACACACTGAAAATGCTTTACAGGAGAGTACCACCTGCCGTTCCTGGAATCATGGTGAGTTCTCTAGACAATCATTTTTCTCTCAGGATCTTGTTTTTCACCTCCCTGTTAATCAACTGCCTAATGAATTTCTATTAGCTCACCAGATTAGTAATATTCATCATCCCTACCAAATTGATTCCCACCTAGCTAATTTCAAAAGGGAAAATCATGACAAAATACCACATGGATCGAGGACATGGAGAAGCAGGTAGGCCTTTAAAGATTTGGGACGAGGGGTAAATCACATGGTAGAATGAACCCAAGAGGGGGTTGGCCTGACGGTCAAGAAGCTCTCCTTATGAAGGGAAATCTTGAGTTCGATTCACGCTCAACACCCCTCTGGGCCACTCCCCGTAGTTGCTTACCCGGTGTGTGTGGGATTGAGAGGCCCCCAAGGACTAGTCGGATTAAAATGTCTCCTGTCTGAATACAGGTGAAACCCTTGAACACCGTTGGTCATAAAAAAAATCACATGATAGAATGTAGTGATGAGGATATGGTTTTTTATAGGACAAAATGGAAATGGAGTTGAAAAGCTGGCCCTGGATAGATGGGGGGTGGGGGGGGGGGGGGGGAAGTGGCTGATGACAATGGTAACTGATGATGCCTATCGACACATTCTGACTGTTGCATTTCCTGCATTTGCAAAACCACTTTAGGTAGCTTCTAAGAACATTGTTGCAACCATTTCTCAGCTTGGCAATCCAGATCATTCACCAGGTGACCCCACTCAGAACATATCCTACCTAGAAACATCAGGCTGTCTGCACACATCATGTAGACCCCAAATTGCAGTGGAAAACTGTTTTGTCTTTTTTTCTTTTTTCTAATTATCTATTTTCTCATATTCATCTCAAGTACTCAAGTCAATAGTGGACTAACTGGTCAATTAAACAGCTTGTTCACATTGGGTTGCACCTGATTAATTGTTTCAACTTTGTACTTGCGATGTTATATTGGCACATTTTCTGTGGAACTTTCAACTGTTCTAGTACAGATATCCTTTACATTTCCTTTTCAATGATATTTGACTTTGATTGAAAACTATTTCCACTTCGAGCATTCTGTAATCACACACCTTCCAAAGGATTTCCTCATTTCCCTTTTCATGTTTCTTGCCCCCAAAAATATCCCAGAATAGCCAAGTTGAAATAGGTTTAGGAAATGGATCCAAATACTTGTTTCCCACTCACAGTGGAAGGAATCTTCGGCTTTGTTGTTTACCGTGCCTATATACTCAGAATGATGTAAACTCTACCATGAATATGTGATTGATTTACTATGAAGCCCTCCATGACATGGCGTCATCATTGCTGCACTATCGAGATGTGATTGTTCTACATCTATAGAGTATGAGCACCATTCCATATATGGTTCATAGTTTTTTAATTAACATACAATTCAATCATATTGAAGGTTACAAATCTCTCTGAAAATAAAAAACAAAAACCATTAAAAAAATATTGAGTGTCATAATCTGTAGATCAACTATTTTTCAATTGATATCAGTAGAAACCATCACCCCAGTCTTCGTAATTGTCAAAAAAGAGAGGGTAATGTATACCCATTATTTCGATTAATGTGTGCAGTTCCTGTCGGGCGGTCAATCAGAAGTGGAAGCCACACTTAATTTGAATGCAATGAATCAAAGTCCCAACCCATGGCATGTTTCATTCTCGTATGCTCGTGCTCTCCAGAACACAGTCCTTAAGACTTGGAAGGGACGTCCGGAGAATGTTGAAGCTGCTCAGAAAGCACTCTTAGTGCGCGCCAAGGCAAACTCTCTGGCTCAGCTTGGCAGATACTCTGCCGCCGGTGAGAGTGATGAAGCCAGAAAAGGAATGTTTGTGAAGGGTTACACCTACTGAGACAGATAAACACAAAACACAGGGGAATTGTTATCCATGGGAAATTTTGTTCTAATATCGAGTGGATCCGTATGGTAGTTTTTCTCAATGGAAGTTATTCCCGAATAACGAGTGCTGGTTTAAGCAGTGGTCTTGATTTAGTAGTCTGTCATGTAAAACCAAGTGAAGTTGATTTTGGTAGAAAGTATGGAAGTTTCTATACTCATTAGTCACTCTAGTCTTTCATTGTCTCTGTAACAGCTCTACTTCTACACTTGCTATCTAACCAAATTGAGTAAATGGTCTGGATTTAGTTATCTATAATGTAAAACCAGGTGAAGTTAATTTTGATAAAAGTATGGAAGTTCCTGTAGCTTTTTAGTCACTCTCGTCTTTCATTGTCTCTGTAAAAGCTTTAGTTCTACATTTAGTGTGTTGCCAGCCCTAAGATACTCTGAAATCTCAAGGGCCCTAAGTACAGTGCAGGGTCTAAGATTGTGAGTAAAGTCATTAGTCACATTACGAGTTGAATAATTTAATTGAATTTTTTTTATTTGATTTGAAAGACCTCGATAGAACTCATTTACTTGAAATCCTACTCTCATTTTAAAGGGCCTTTTAATGTATTTCTTATGTAAGTCTCGGGTGATTTAATAAAAAGTAAGTCAAAGAACTATTAATTGACGCATTATGTTTTGTGACATAAACAAATAATACATTATCCAATGTGTTGTTCAACTTAGTAACTTACATACTAAATGCTTTTTAAAAAATAATACAAGACAATGATGTAAAGCACAATGACATGTAAGATGTGACGTTTACATTATATCATGTAAGTGCAGAAATTAAGAGCACGATTATCAGATAATCCAATAAATTAAGCGTATGTTTATATTGCACTAAAAAGTTGTAAATTGGTTTAGTAGTGCATCTTGCCATAGATCACCAATTTTTTTTTTTTATCAATTTTAATTATTTACTTTTGTAGCCTTTAAAATTAGAATTGATTGGTAAAATCAAAATATTTTTTTAATAGACCTATATTGAAGCAAAAGTTTTCAAGTAATCTATGATTTTTATCACCATCAATGGGCCCCACATATGAATCAAGCTTCTTAATTTAGAAAATTACTTAATGGCTACTAGTATTATAATGATAAAGGTTATGAATTCAAGACTCTAAGTATCACAAACTGTACAAGAGCTAAGAACTAAAATGTATAACTGCATCTATTAACATTTCCAGTCAAAACAATAATTGCACAGCTGAGAGATACATTTATTTATAATATAGTGTGTTTTAAGTATTTGGAAGTGTCAAAAAACCTTAAATTTTTAAAGTATTTTTATCATGCTATCGTAATTAGTCTGGATATTTAATTTGAAAATTTTTGAAAATACAAAAAAAAACTTTAAAATTGTTTTGACTGTTAAAAATTTTAAAATAGATTTTATTCCAGCACGTGAGCCTTCGAACGAGGATCCTTATAATCCACGATTTGATCATGGGAAGTGAAAACGGGAGTTCCTAAAAGAAAGAGAGGGAGGGTGTCTGAATGGGGCGCCTACCTAAATCCTGAAACAGAAGGTCACCAAATAAGCACATTCCAGTTCATTTTTTTTAACAGTAAGAGAGAGAAAATTATTAAAAGACAAAAATTACAAGTACAGGAGACAAAACGGGAAGATCTAAGAGGATTAAGCCCAATACAATAACATGAAACAGAATCAAAACTAAACAAATGGAATCGAGAAATAAGCCGCTAATCCAGTTCAAAACAATTACCATAAAGTGGCTTCTCAAATTTCTTCTCAATGCTTGTGTTTCTTGGCCTTTTCAGTCCCCTTCTTTCCTCTTCCAATCCGTGAATCATCGTCGGAATGCCGATGACTACTCCTCCTGCTCTTCTTCTCCTTCCTACAATGGTGATGCCCGTCATCCTCATCATCTGAGTCCCCATTGCTCCTCTTATCCTTCTTACTCTTCCTGTGATGGCGATGCCCATCATCTGAGTCCTCATGTCTTCTCCTCCTCTTCCGACGGCTCTCGTCCTCATCGTCGGAGTCATAATCAGCCCTTCTTCCACTTCTTCTTTTCTTTGACATTCCTCTCTTCCTCCTTTCTCCAGAATCCGACTTGTCTTACTCAAACGCCTCCTTTCTCGACAATGACTTCGTTTTCCCACCTTTCTTTCCATATCGAGCGGCAATAATCTTCTCAATCTCTGAATCTACATCCGAATCTGAGCTTTCATCAGCAGCCTTACGGTCCTCTCCGTTCACACCGATGCGATGGCTTGAAACGCAGCAGAATCTTTCTCTTTGTCATCAACATTGAGACCGAGGAAATTCCGGCACTGGAAGGTGAGGTGGCCAAGTCGGTCACACTTCTTGCAGGCTCCGCGTGCCTCATCGGCATTGGATCCAATGATGCGGGCAAGGGCAAGGAGACCTTGGAAGCTAGAATATGCATTGTCCTCCTCCGGTTCCGAGGAATTGGATCCCTTGCCACCGGATTGCTTGGAATCATTCTTGTTTGGAGCATACGGGTCATAGCCTATAGCACTCTGCCAGATGCCGTGGGTTTGTGGTGCAGCACTGCTGTGCACACGGTTGTTCCAAGGCATGCGGACCCTACTTGCTGTTGCCGGCATCTTGAAAGTTCCCTGGAAGAAAGAAAATAGTCCAGAAAATCAACCGGGTCGGAGGCGACGAGGTCCGCGAGCGGGTATGTCGATAAGGCTTGGTGACGGGTAATTGGGTCGGTCTAATGGGTCCGACGGTGAATGGGTTTAGGTTAGATGGGTTAAAATGGGTACTCAACAGTGGTCAAGAAAACAGAGACAGAAGCAGAGTATGTCGGTAAGGCTGGGATTGAACGTTAAGGGAAACAGGGACAGAAGCAGGGGATTTGATGATGGGGAGAAGAGAGAGAAGAAAGGTGAAGCTTCTGGGATCGAACTGGGGAAAAGGACGGTTGGATGGAGATCAGGAAGCAGGCGAAGGGACAGGGGCGATGGCAACAGGAGACGGGGTTTGGGCTGTTACAGAGAATCTCCGTTCTCTGTTAGTTGCAGACGAGAGAAAGTGGGAAAGAAAAGAGAAGAAAGGGGGAAGAAAGGAAGAGAAGGAGAAGACGAAGGCGGCTGGAATCGATTGGGGAGCAGAGTCCTTAGACTCGAACCAGCGATTGAAGGAAAGGAGATGGAGGTGAAGGTGAATCACCGTTCCCTGTTTGGCAGCGAGGAAAGGCGAGGAAGAACTGGGATTCTGTTCTGTTCTTCTCAGCCGAAAGACCTCTCTTATCGCTGATCAAAGTCGGTAGCTGATCAAAGTCGGCCGATTGGAGTCCGGCTTCTTCAGTCGGTGAGACGAAGGGGGGCTCACTGGACTTCAAGGAATGTCGCACGTGCGCACGAGGTTTGTGTGCACGCGTCTAGATCAGCACACGTGCTACATCACATTCCTGAAAACTTCTCGAATGAAAAATTGAACGTGAGAAAATGGAAATCGTGGTTTTGAATATCATAGAGAATTAACGCGCAAGTAATCCTAAAGAAAGAATTTTTTTTATTTCGATTTTTTTGACAAATTATTTTATTTAAAACAATAATTAGAAAAGTGGCAAATTCTAGGGATTCAATTGCAAGAAAAAGAAATTTAAAATTTAGAAGAGTTGGCCTAATTTTGAATTCTCTTCACACTCAAACCCCTGTTGACTATTCATCATGAAGTTAGTTTTATCAATTTAATCAGTGTATAGATTGAAAAATTTACATATATTCGTGAGATAGACTCACCTCTAATTTGAGATAAAGATACTCATATTAAAATAAAAAAAATAGAAGAAAATTATAGTAATAATCAAAAGAAGAGAGAGAGAATCGCCTTACTTCATAGAGATCTGGAGTTTCTCCACTGGCTTGGATGGCAGAAGGAAAACCACCGTTGCCCCACTAAGTATTATTTATACACTAATTATAATCATCATGTTAAGAGGTGTGTTTAGCCATTATTAGATTTAAAAAAATTAATTTATTATTTTAAAAATATTGTTAAAGTGAAATCTTAATGTTATAATTTGACAACAATTTGATTAAAATATTATTATTTGAGTGTTACCAAAGATCTTGTTAGATTTTAATATATAATAAAAATAAAATTTTAAAATTTACCTTTCATTTCACAATAAAATGCAAATTAATTTATGAGTTTATAGATAATTTTATGAAATAGTATTCTTCTTAAAATTCTACTTGAAGCATCACTATAGTAGAGATTTTATTTTGAAATTCTCACAATAAAATTATTTTCAATTTTAGATTATTATATCTCACTTTATTATCAATTTATTATCAAAAGTTATATAATTGAAATTGAGTCATAATAATCTTGTAATTTAGCTTTTCTAATAATACTAGTAATTTAAACCAAGGCAATGTCAATGGCTAATCTTAAAATTTTAGACCAATTAAACTACCCATGTGAATAAATACATGAAATATTATTAGATCCAGTGTCATGCCCCGACATGAGCACATAGAACGTGAGATTTTTTTTTTCCTAACCTCACACGGGGAAACCTACCTTGGTTTCTACATTCTATCATCCAATAAAAAGCATACCGTAACTCGATAGAATTCCAACCTATATAAATTCACACGTGACCATCAAGGTTCACATGTAGGCTCAAACATATACCATAACACACCTGAGAGCTCAACAAAAGTATAATAGTTTTATTACATGTCTGACAGTGATTCAAATAAAAGTAAACTTCCCTTCATAATGGGGAATATTGGGGGTTCCATATCCCTATTGCAGCAGTGGGAGTTCGTCCGTATCCAACAGTGTCCCTGAAATTGTAAAGGAATGAGGTGACTTAAGTCATTGAAGAGAAACAATATATAATTATAGCATATTATCAACCAAGCATGTTATCAATCAAAACACGCATCTCATGGTTATAACGAACCCACAGACATGATACAATAACGCAGGCACACAACCCACGCCCAGAGAAGAGAAACATGATATATATATATATATATATATATATATATATATATATATATATATATATATATATATATATATATATATATTTAGCATGCAACCCACGCACGCCAGTTTCTATAGCATTATCTTTTGTGAGTTACTGCCAAGTGCTTTACAAAGCATGCGGTCTACACTACAGTCCTTTACGACTTAGTGCTTCACACAGCTCGCAATACGGTCTACACTGAGACTCTTAGCGGCCCAGTGCTTCACACAGTCCGTAATACAATCTACACTGAGGCTCTTAGCAGCCCAGTGCTTCACATGGTCTATAATTCTACTCATAGGGTGTATTTCACAGTCATGCAGAACATGCGTTGTTCCTCCAACGTATATGCATTTATACAAGATTATCTCAAACACACGGCATATGTTCTACATACCATATTACATCCATTCACACAGCCATTTTCCACCCACCCAGCATATTTCACTTGCTCAGTATATTTTACTCACAACATATGACAACACTTCCATTCACACAACATATTCAATTCACAAGCATTTTAACCCGAAATAACATGCATATCAACACGTTATAATTTCAAGTAGACATAACTCGGTCTAATCATGTTATCCTAACATGCATATCTCACATATTAGCTTTGTTATATTCAAAATAGACATGGCTAGTCTAATCATATTAACACATCTCCACATGGTTAATATCACGTAGGGTTTTCACAAACGCATAAATAAACATTATAGATATAAATCAACATATATCTAAATGGCTAATCAATAAAGCCGACATCATTTAACAATTTACAGAGCGGTAAATTCTTTTGAAGATTGATGTGGAAAAATCCTATGATCATGTTGAGTGGAGTGGTCATTCATTGATTTTCTACTTTAGAAGATGGTTTTGGCTGTAAGTCGAAGGACTGGATGACAACATGCTTTATGGGATGCGTGTATATAGTTCTAATTAATGACTCCCCAACAAAACCTCTCTCTACTTCAAGAGGTTTGAGGCAAGGTGATCCTCTATCTCCCTTTTTGTTCACTCTGGTAGTCAGATGATTGAACAAGATGATGCTGACAGCTAGAAGTAGCAATCTGATTAGATGATTCGAGGTGGGTAGCGATGCTTTAGTAGTATCCCATCTACAGTTTCCCGATGACACACTACCATCCTCAAAGGTAGAGAGGAGATTTGGACTATTAGGGGACTACGAAGACTATATGACTTGGTATCTGGATTGAAGGTGAATATCGGTAAAAGTGTTCTAAATGGAATCAACTTGAGTGAAGACAATGTATCAGGCCTTGCATTAATCATGGGTTGTGCGGTGGGCAAATTTCCCATAAATACTTGGGGTTGCCTATTGGGGAGAATACAAGGTCCTGTGCGTTGCTGGACCCAGTAGTTGAAAATTGTGAGAAAAAACTATCCATCTGGTCAAGAAACCACCTCTCTATTGGTGGTTGATTAACTTTGTTCAAGGCCACCTTGTCAAAACTGCCACTATATTACATTTCCTTGTTCCAAATTCTCAGTTTGGTGGCAGGGAGGCATGAGACCATTGAAAGAGGTATTTTGTACGGGGGGAATGGAGATAGAAGAAAATACATCTAGTTAAATGGGAGGATGTGTCAGAAACCAAAATAGTAGGGAGGCCTGAGGATTACCAAGCTTAGAGATGGGATTGGAGCTCTACTGTGCAAGTGGCCTTGGAGATACGGGAAGGAAGTGACAACCTTGTGGCGAAAGGTCCGTTATTCTCTTAATGGGGAGGTAGGCGACTGGGATCTTAATGTGTCTAAACTAAAAAAGGGTCTTGGGTGGTGAGAGTAGCTTTCAGAATGGGGAGTGAGGGGTCTTTTGTTGGGAATGTTATTACGAAAGGGTTGAGATTTGTGGTGGGTAAAAGGAATCAAGTGTCCTTTTGGAAAGACCTTTGGGTCGGTGAGTCACTACTTAAAGAGTCCTTTCCTTGGTTGTATAGGGTGTCTTTGCATCAGAATGCTAAGGTTAATGAGATCTGGGGTTCAGAGTATGTCTATTTATTGTCTACAATAAACAATGTTTTTATCTGCAGGGACAAGGAGGACTTAAGGGTGTGGATAGGTGACCCATCTGGGGATCTCAGAGTTTTTATCCCTTGTTGTTCTCTTGTTCCCACTAACTCATCAATCGCATTGTAGTGTAGTAGTTGGCCAGGCCTAGCCCCTACCAAGGTGGAGGTTTTGTGTAGGGCTATCCTCCATGGGAAGGTTTTGACCAGATGTTAACTTAGGAGAGGAATCATACAATTCGAGGCATATTCATCCTGTGTGCTATGTAGAGAGGCTTAGGAGACAGCGGATCACTTTTCCTTCACTGCCCCTTCACTTTACGCCTATGGTAATCCTTTTAACCGTGTGGGGTCTCTTGGACCATTAACTCCAAGTTTGGAGATCTCATGTTGGGTTGGAAGAGAAGCCCATTCGAGGGAAAAGGGAAGCTCATGTAGAAGATCATTATGGTAGCAGTATATTGTTGGTTAGTCTGGAAGGAGAGGAATAACAAAGTGTATATATATATATATGAAAGGAATAAGAAAATATTTGAGGGCAAAGATTGCACAACTCAGGAGACCCTTGAGTTTTGCAAGGCTAGAGCTCCCTCTTGGGTTAGATGGTGACCAGACTTCCTTGGTACTTCTTTTTCCACCATTTCTTGGGAATGGTAGATCTACAAGATAAAAATAGGGTGGTGAAGATCAAGGATGGGGCAGGGAAAGTCGATGGAAGATTCTATCCTCTACTCGGGTCTAGTAGGGGTGAGAGATTTTAATGAAGCTAAATTTTTGGCAATTAGGCAATTAGTGTTAATATTCCATGATCATTTTCAAGGGAAGCTCATTGTGGAAAGTGATTTGGTAAATGTTGTGGGGTGGGCCTCAAGTAGGAAGAAGCCACCTTGGAGACTCCTACACGTCACGAGAGAGAGAGAGAGAGAGAGATCATTGTGCTCTTCATTAGAAATCTCCTTTATAAATATCTGGAGATAAACAATAGGATTGCGGATTTTTTAGCTAAGCATGGCGTTGATAGATCGAATATGTTCTTAGGTCTTTCTGTTTCTTAGCATTTATTTTTCCATTGTTGTACTTTGTGTCTATCTCAGCCACTTCTTTTGTACTCTTTCATTTTGAATGAAGTCATTTAGTTACCTTTTCAATAAAAAAAGACTAAATGTTGAGGGAGTAAGGGAGTTAGGTTACCTTGTTGGAGGCATGGGATTGGTAATACTAAATGGAGACAACGAAAGGAGTCGAAGAAGTTGGGGGAGAATAGCATCCACATGGAAATGAAAGCATCCATGTTTGTTTAGATTTAGATTTGGTTGTGGGGATCCTATCCTTTTTTTATGACCAACGTGTCCAGGCCTCTTAGAGAACCCCACTAATCCTCGGTTATGTGTAAGCCTCCCTATCCACACACACTGGGTAACTCTACGGAGAATGGCCTTTGGGGTGGAGTGGGAATCATATACATGTGCCTTGGTTCTCCAATGTGTGATGCTTTCATTTACTAGTGTTGGTCTTGACCCATTAGTCAAGTCATTGGCTGGTGGTGCCTTGCTTGAGGTAGTAAGATTGTTCTAGGATAGGATTGTACGCTTCATTTGCTAGTTATGTTGGTTTGTTGGCGGAGGAAAATGACGCTAGTACTGTGCTTGGGTTTCCCATCTCTATGTCAGGGCTCCTTCGGTTCTTTACTTAGGGTTCTATCCCCTTGGTTGTGGTTCTTGGCATGTATTGGCTCATATCCAGCTTGCAGGTTAGGTGCCCCTTGATTCTTTCTAGCCCATTGATTTTTTTTCTTCCTTCCTTTCTTTCATAACTAGAAAATTGTCAGGATTTCTTTCTCTTCCTTTGTTACATAGTTAGCAGAATTGTCAACTCCCTCTCATCCTAGGGCTGCGTTTGGATGAAGGGTAAAATGAGAGGGGGGTGAAAGGGGGTGTATCGAGGGGGGTATTGATCCATTGAAGGGGTATTCAAAAAGGTGAAAAAATGAGAGAAGGGGGGTATTAATCCCATTACCAAACAGGGGTATTGGGGGGTAATGGGGTAATACCCCCCTTTAACCCCCATCCAAACACATCCCTAATATTGTTGGTAACCTTTTTCTGATGATGGGTGGAACTTTTTTTTTTTTAAAGATGGCTGTGATATTTATTAAATGTTAAAATAAATACAATAGCAAAAGAGGACCAATAGGTCCCTTAGCTAGAACAGAGACTCCTTTAATTACAATAGACGGATAACTCTTTCCATTGTCAAAGATACCCCTTCTTTAACCAATTCATCGGCAGCAGAGTTTGCTCACCAAGGAGACCAAATAAGTTGATAGTTGTGGGTGGAGATAGAGTGACGAATCTTTTCGATTTTATCCAAGAAAATCCAAGGACAATTGGAACCGCTTGCCCACCCCACTATCACTTTGGAGTCTCCTTCTACTATGCTTCCAAGAACCCCCAAAGAATTCAATTCTAAAATACCCCTCCATAAGGCAAATAATTCCACTTCTATGACGGATCCATTGTGGAGTGTCCCAGCATATGTAAGAACTGAAGATCCAGAGTTGTTACGAATAATCTCACCATATCAGCAAGTCCAGTCTCACGTTGATAACTGCCATCAAAATTGAGTTTCAGAATTCCAAGTGCTATTCTTAGAGACATGGGACCGACTATAGTCTATATAAGGGACTGAAGATTGGGCTTCCATTGTGGGGCTGTAACATAACAATACACGGAGATGTAGCCTTCATCGGCCACATGTATTGTGGTGGTCACCATGGTGGACACCTCAAGAGGGAGAGGTGGGCTGACGTTAATGCATGTCTGTATACATTGAGGATGGTTGTATACACAGGCAACGACAAGCCGCAGATCTGATATTGTCTGGAGGACAGCTCGATGGCCGAAGAGGGGCGTAAGCAACAGTGCAATACCACTGCAGATCTGGGTTGTCAGATCTGTGAGTGGCAGCCAGCAAAAGTGCGGCTGGAGAGATGAAGCCCCTTCGCCAGAGCAGAGGTGGAGATCTGTGTGTGTGGGACACACCATCATCGGAGACGCTTGCGTTTGAGAAGCATATCGGGAGTTGCTCGTAGGACGCAGGAAGCGTAGAGGGAGGAACACAGAAGTTGGGTTCACTATTGGAGGAGGATCCCAAGGAATTTGAATTTTTGAATATTTTGGTGGAAGAATGGAATTGATGGGTGGAAGTTGATGTATTAAGTTGTGAGGCAAGGATGGTGGATAGAGGGAGTTTCTGAATTTATTTTTTTTTTCGAGCAATGAGTTTCTGATGTTTGTGTGTGCATGAAATGGTTAAAGGATTACATTAAAAAGAAGAAGGCGCAATTATGCACTTAGTTTTATAACAAACTGAGAGCCAGAAGAAGAAGAATAAAATATATACATAAGGAGCTTCATGAAAACACCAATGGGCTGCAAATCTAGCTAGATCAATATCTTCTCATTTATTTGAAGATCCTGTGACCACAAGTTGAAAACATATCCTGTATTTCTTTAACAAATTCTGCGAGCTGTGAAGGATAAAATTAGAGCCATGAGCACCAACCAATACACTTGTGAAAATCCCCTTATATGAAAGATACAAAATGCCTGAACATTCCAATACTTTATGACCTCTTTGGAATGCTTTTATCTTGAACTCATTAGCAATGTTGGATTAACTTGAAATGATTCAGGGTATCAATGTTGGATTATAAAAGAGTTCTATGTGTGCCGCCTCTGGAAGCAGGAGTCTTGCGTTCAATTCCCACTCCACCCCAAAGGGCCACTCCCCCCATAGAGTTACCCGATGTGTGTGGGTAGGGAGGCTTGCACATGCCCCGAGGATTAGTCGGGTGCTCTAAGAGGCCTGGACACCTTGGTCATCAAAAAAAGAGTTCTGTGTGTGTGTGTGTGTGTGTGTGTGTTGAAAATGGTAACTTCTATTAGATGGAAAAAGGATACATTCGTGGCTAGATCAACACAAAAGACACAACAGAGAACAACTGTTACACTCAATCATTAAGGTCACAACAAAAAACAAATCACAAGAGTTGAAATCATTCTAATGGACACTTGCTGAGCACAAGTAATCTCTGAAGGTGAGTTCCTGATGAAGTTGTGGTGACATGTCCAAGAGGCTGTGTGAAACTTTGCCTTGTCAACCATTTTTTCAGAATCTGCCACCTTATTTTGCCATGTAGAAGACTAGGAAGGGTCATGGCCCAAAGATTTTTTTGTGTGTATGTGTGTGTGGACATAACTGACAGATATTGATGATAAACATATGCCTATGAATGTGGTGATCATTTGTGACAATCTTAGCCTATCCTGCTTTCCAGCAGAATGTTGAAACCCTGGGTGGGTAACCTGGTTGCCCCAATTGATATGGGATAGAACACACCCGACTTTGGCCACTTGGATTTTTCTTGACTTTAATGAAAGAAGGGTTGAGAAAAGCAAGTAGTTTGAGGAGTTTGAAGATAACCTTTAGTAGCATGCAAATGAAGTTTATTGCATCTTATGCAGTTGCATAAAATGGATGGCATGCCATTGTTTTTCTTATTGTCCTTATGCACTTTATTTGGTAAACACTTGATATTAGATTCTATCAACAAAAAAAAAAAAAGCTCCAAGGAATGGAAAATTTGTAGTCAAAAGCTTCCATTGTTTTTTGCTCCAACTAGCTCCATGCTGTTTGTGATTATTTAGTGTTGCTTTATCTAGTCACAGAGTTAGACTATTGTTGTCTATCTTGTCATTATAGTTTTGGTGTACTGGTCCTAGTAGACTTCTTTATTTTTATTTAATGTAATTTTATTGTTACTGTTCAAAAATATTCTATTACTTTTTGCTTGGGGAAAAATACAAAATGCCTGGGCACAAGGGCCCCATGCAAGGCCCACTTCATGGTAAATACAAACTGCTGAAATTGTTCTCTTTTAAACTTAGATCTGACCAATTTTCTCTTTATGTCTATTGGATGCATCCTCACCATTGGATTGATCATGGTAAGTAAAAATATAATCCAAGTGTAAAATGAAGGGCTAGAATGATTTAGTGGGTCCAATTTGGACAGTTTGATAGCCCTATGATGACTCATTCATTCATCTAAAATTTTTCATCATAAGGTGGGTTTCACCCCTCTGATATAGCATGTCAGAGCACCTAAGCTTTTAGGTCCGAGTATCTGCCAGACCTTTGCTTTGACCTAGCTAATCCATCACTTAAGTTTGTAATAGTACTTTCTTCCGGTCCTTTATACGGAGAAGAAGGAGAGCTTGTTGTGTTCAGCCAGGCGAATGTTACCATCTCTATCCGAGGTGTGTATGATGCATTTGCAGATCACCAATTGCCTGAACTTTTAAGGACACCTTTGCAATCTCTTTGTTTGCAAATCAAGAGTTTACAGCTCAGAAGCATTTTGGAGTTCATATCTAGGGCTATACAGTCACCAGAATCCATGAGTTCTAGTGTTATTTCACTTCCCATGCTAATAGTGTTATCTTGTAGGTTCAAAATGCTGTTAATTGAAGATCACTGGGCTTTAGATGAGAAGGAAAATTTGACTGTGCTAGGTATGGGGAATTCTGTTTTTAATTACTTTGTTCTCTTCTACTGCCCGAATATCTTAGATGATTAAGGGTACCTTTGATCTCTTAAATAGTGGATGGAGGGGATCCTTGTTACATTAAAGAACTGTTGATTTCATTAAGGTGGCCCGTGTCATCTGGCAAAATTTGTTTTACATCATAGTGCAACTTAGGTGTTTAATTTAGTGCACTTAAAGACAGATGTACCTTATAATATATGAGACATTTTAACCCCAAGGGGTTGGACTAGTGGTTGAGATAGAATACTTCAGGATTGAGGTATTGGGTTCAATTCCTACACCTCCAGACCTCAAAAAAAAATATATATATATATATATTATGAGACTTTTTTCAGGACGCCATTTGTCAATGCTTCCAGTGGAGCCCAAGCTTGGAAAGATGCTCACAGTTGGTGCAATATTCAACTGCCTTGATCCAATTGTGACAGTTGTTGCTGGTTTAAGTGATAGAGATCCATTTTTAATGCCATTTGACAAGAAGGATGTAAGTTCAAGTACTATTCAGTATTGTGTTCAGTGTTTCTAATCAGGATAGTTGTGTGTTTTTGTTGTATGCTATTCTCTAGTAGTTCCTTTTTTATTTTTTCATATACACCTTTGGATTCTGTCATTTTGTTGGTCAGCACCATTCACAACATTTGGCTGGGCCACTACTGTTCACTGCACTTGGCTGGGATGGATGAGGAATTATAGATCTTGATCGTCAGCAAAATGCATACTTACTGTTCAGGTTTTATAAAAATCTTGTCTGCATGGGCATATTATGATGTCAGTGAGAAGAAGATGAAGGAGAAGCATGGTAAGGTCCTCCCTAAGAGCCATTTCAAAAAGAAAAATGTCCTCCCTAAGAGCAACCCCTAGTCTATCAGATTGAACTTAACATGAACTACATATATACCCCCGGAAAATGTAATAAATGTACAGTTCTATTGCACATATTCCATCATTGGATACCACATCTGGGGTCCATGGTGAAGGGATATCCATTTTGTGGACTCATTCTGGATTGGCGATGCCTCAATGATCTGGTATCTATCCTAATCCTATGATCTTTGGCCATTTTGTACTGGAGTGGGAGAATAAGCCAGCATTGTACAAGGGAAAAATTCATCTCCAATGCCTTTACACCAAAAATGGCCTCTTGAGATTCAGATATATGAGGAATCTCAACCTCGTGTTGGAGAGTATCAATTGCATGCACCACATGGTGCTTGCCTGAATTGAATGGTGGATTAAAACCCATTTAAGTTCTCCGGTGCTCAATCCAAGTTGTTCGCACTCACCACCAATTGTGAATTGCTTTATATCCTAAATATGCATCAACCCCTCTTGTACATAGTTGAATTTTCAAGTAAAAATTTGATCCACAAAATATTATTACTTTGTTAGTGTGCCTGGCTACTTTGAAGCTCTCGTGATTAGATCCCCCCAGCCTCCCATTTGGTATGATTTCCTTTCCATGTTTTCTATCTCATGGGTGCTGCCTCCTTTCTTTGTTGTCGATTTGGGATGGGGTTTGGGTCCCTCACCTTAATTATCATTTCACCACCTTCATTATTTGGGTCAACATTGATCAATGAGCAGTAACTTTATTAGAATAGTAATCCCCAAACTCTGCCATATGTCACTTTAAGATGGTCCTTGAGTCATGGACTGAGAGCATATATAAACAATAAATCCATAAGCCATTGTTATCCATCCAAGGAATGGTGTGATTGTGAGTATTTTGCTGGTTTTTCCTTAATCATCCATTTCATTACCTTCATCAGTAAGTCAACAATGATTGATTGGGCTGACCTTCGTTAGATTTCTAATCCATAAACTCCTTCGTATGTCACAAACCCACTTTAAGATGATCCTTGACTCATTAGTTTTTATGATGATTTGGCATCAAGCTAACACAATTCAATCAAGGGTACACACTTAACATCCACAGATTTTGTTTAGAGTTGTACTCTTAAATATTGATTCTGCGTTTTCAATTTATGTAAGCTCGACTCATTCTCCTTTTTATCATGTCGATTCAAGAACTAAAATGTATGATGGCATCCATTCACATACCAGTCAAAACAATAATTGCACATAGAAATAAAAGAGAAAAATCATATGAAAACAGGTTTACAAGATAATAGCATGCACATAAATCAAGTACATGAGACACTGAGACAGAAGGTCACCAAATAAGCACATTCCAGTTCATTTCACTGATTAATAAGTTTCAAGTTACATACTAAAGCAATTACCATCAAGTGGCTTCTCAAATTTCTTCTCAATGCTTGTGTTTCTTGGCCTTTTCAGTCCGCTTCTTTCCTCGTCCAATCCGTGAATCATCCGAGTCACTACTTCCAGAATCAGTTGGTGATGCAGCCACCCTACCTTTCCGCTTATGATGCCCATCAGACTCGTCAGACTCATCAGAATCATCCGAATGCCGATGACTCCTCCTCCTCTTCTTCTCCTTCCTACTCTTCCTGTGACGATGATGCCCATTATCCTCATCATCTGAGTCTACATGGCTCCTTCTCTTATCCTTCCTACTCTTCCTGTGATGGTGATGCCCATCATCCTCATCATCAGAGTCCTCACGTTTTCTCCTCCCCTTATCCTTTCTACTCTTCCTATGGCTCTCATCCTCATCATCAGAGTCATAATCAGCCCTTCTTCCACTTCTCCTTTTCTTTGACCTTCCTCTCTTCCTCCTTTCTCCAGAATCTGACTTGTCTTCCGCAAATGCCTTCTTGCTCGACAATGACTTCTTTTTATTCCCACCTTTCTTTCCACATCGGGTGGCAATAATCTTCTCAATCTCTGAATCTGCATCCGAATCTGAGCTCTCACTCTCATCATCCACTTCAGAACTCTCCTCTGAGCTTTCATCAGCAGCCTTACGATCGGCTCCATTCACCTTCGATTTATCCAATGCCGATGTGATGCCTTGAAACGCAGCAGAATCTTTCTCTTTGTCATCGATCTTGACGCTCAGGAAATTCCGGCACTGGAAGGTGAGGTGACCAACTCGGCCACACTTCTTGCAGGCTCCACGTGCCTCATCGGCATTGGATCCAGTGATGCGGGCAAGGGCAAGGAGACCTTGGAAGCTAGCATATGCATTGTCCGCCTCCGGTTCTGAGGAATTGGATCCCTTGTCACCAGATTGCTTGGAATCATTCTTGTTTGGAGCATACGGGTCATAGCCTATAGCACTCTGCCAGATGCCGTGGGTTTGTAGTGCAGCACTGCTGTGCACACGGTTGTTCGCGGGCATGCGAACCCTACCTGCTGTTGCCGGCATCTTGAAAGTCCTCTGATAGAAAGAAAATAGTCCAGAAAATCAAATTTAGAGATTTGAATTACCAATTATCTTCCAAGGAATCCGACGGAACGAAGAGTCTCAAGTTCGATTTTCAAAGAAATCTTTGGATTTTTTTTATTTCAGGGAAACAAATTAGGGTTTCGAAAGATGAAGTATAAATCAAGAACAATTTGGCATTCCTGAAAACTTCTCGAATGGAAAATTGAAGGTGAGAAAACGCAAATCGTGGTTTTTGAATATCATAGAGAATTAACGCGCAAGTAATCCTCAAGAAAGAAGGTTCCGTGATTTAGATTTATTTTGACAAATTATTTTATTTAAAAGAATATTGGAGAAGTAGCAAATTCTAGGGATTCAATTACAACAAAAGGAGTAAAAGAGAGAGAATAGTCTTACAGATCTCCGAAGTTTCTCCGCTCGCTCCGATCGCAGAAGGATCACCGGAGTTTCTCCGCTCTCTTCGATCGCAGAAAGGAAGAGACTTTTTGCCCTGCGTTATTTATATGGTAACTATAAGGCGTGATTTTTGGCTTTTTGCACCCATCTCTTAAAAAAGGAAATTCAAATTTTCTCATCTCTGTTTTCTTATTTTCCAAAATTTAGGTGAAAATTGAAATTTCCTCGATTTAACATGAGAAATTACTACCCTAACTATAATTATTATTATATATAATAGTCCTAATAAATTATTGTCAATTCATTTGTTTGATCAATTTGAAGTTGAGGTTTATATTTGGATTTGACAAACAATAAAATTTATATGTTAAAATTTATTGATGTATTCTTAGTGGAGTTCAATTCGGCGCGTCACCTATTTGAAATGAGATAAAGATACAACAATTAATTTTCTTTATTTCATTAATTTTAGAGCTTTTGATGTATTAATGTATCATGTCAAGTCAGAATCTTTATGACATCAACTTAGAAAATGGATAACTAGTGCCAATTCAAAAATTGTCACAAAAATATTAGCCGATTCCTTGCAATTGGTATGAAAAAGAGTCCGTACTTTGAATTATAATAAGGACAATTTCATTGATAACTTATCGTGTGACTAGTTGTATCCTACTTAAGTTGTGGGCCTAACTATTCAGATTTCATTAACTTTAGAGCTTTTTCATATTAGTCGGATCTTTAATCATACAAAATGCCAAGTGTCATGATATAAATTTTGAAAAATGTAAAAAGCTATAATGTATAAAGAAGTGAATATTGCCCGCTTAGGTGGTAACAATGAATAATCACAATAACAAGTTAACAACATTATATCATATTAGAGAATCTACATCATAAAAATAATTCTATTTTAAATTACTTAATATTTTTGACATGTATCAATTTCTTACGTGTTGGACCCTATACATTTAGGTAGAGTCCATTAAAAAAAGTGGTGATATATTTGTTGAATCTTTTTCAAATATATAAATAAAAAATCAATATAATATAATATATCAATCAAGTCACTTTTTAAATACTCAAAATTTAGATTTATTACATATTTTAATGAGCCCATACTCTAAAATCTAAATTATTTTTGTTGGATAAAGGTCCTTTTTCAACATATTAATTATCACCCCATTTCTTAAACATCATAACTAAACCCATGGGATTAAGAGATTTAATACCACACACGCCGGTGTAGGGATGATGCCAAAGTTTGAGTTTATTGAAGTCATTTATATTTTTAGAGATATGCTAAATTCATAATATCTTATAGATTTTTTGTACGTAGCTATTAATGTCTTATCAAATTAGAAAATAATATTAATATCATAATTTGAAAAAAAAAAAATAAATATATGAGCTATATAATTTAAATATTAATCTACAAAATTAAAAAAACATAGTTTCATTTATTCAATTAAGATCCTTTTTTGAATCCCATGTTTATGCATAGAAATCAATCAAATCATAGTTTTAAGTTTTCAAATCTTATAATCTACATGTATTAAAATTTAAGTTAAAATAGCAAATCTAGCATAATAAATTGAAGAAAAAATTCACTGACATTCTATCTATAATTTTCCCTAGTTACCTAAAATAAATCGGCTTCCATTTAAGACACTCTTAACAAAACCCTAAACGTGTTAAAGCCACGCGCTTTGAAAGAAGGCGTTAAAGCCACGCACTTTGACAGTGTTTCGACTAAATTTGGAAAGAGGGGCCCACTTTCATTTTTGAAATTTGAATATTCATCCGTTCAACGAGGGTGAACTACTAAGCTATAAATTGCTGCAAGTAGTGACCGACGTTCACTTTTCTCTCTTCCATCAACTTTCATTCTCTCTTTCCTGCTCTCATCTCTTCTGCGATCTTCCATTTTCTCTCTCCTGCTCTCATCTCTTCTGCGATCTTCCCTTTTCTTTCTCTCCTGCTCTCAGTCTCTGGTTCTGTTCTGTTCTGAATCTTTAGTTCGATTGTCATGGATGTATCAATCTTATCTCAACGCCCATATCAGGGCAGAAACATTGGAAGGCACCAATTTTACGTAAGTGGATCTATCACGCATGTTTCAAATTGCCATTTCTTTGAATTTTATTTCTATTTTCCCTAGCTTCGGTTTTTTTGACAAAAATATATAAAATATTTTCATAGAAACAGATCGAATTGCATTGCTTAAGCATTTTGATTTTAGGTTTTCTGATTCTGCTTTTATCATATACCTAAACCTATCTGGTTGTTCTTAATCTGTTTGATAATCTGTCATTTGGATGATTTGCAGGGAGACAGATTCATCCCCAACAGATCTGCGATGGATCTAGACATGGCCCGTTACTTGTTAATGGATTCAAAGAAAGAAAAAGAGAATACAGGGGTGGCCTCTCCATCAAAATCAGCTTACAGAAAGCATCTCGAAGAAGCTTTGATGATGAATAGGACCCGGATTCTCAATTTCAACGGTAGCCCTCCCACACCTGTCAAAACTATTTATCAAGATACAATCTCCGACGTGCAGCAAGTAAAAACGTTGAAGCCAAACAGACGCATTCCTAAGGTAACTATTAACTTTTCTTCCTGTTTTTATTGATTTTTTTTTCCCTGTTTTAATCTTTGAATAAAAAAAAAATCTCCGTTTCGTCGGGATAACTAATGGGTTCTTTTACATTGATCTCGCAGTCTGCAGAGAGGACAGTAAAAATTCCAGGCATTGTAGATGATTTTTATCTTAATTTGCTTGACTGGAGCAGTAGAAACACCATTGCTGTTGCTCTTGGAAACAAGGTCCGCTTGTGGAACGGTTCAAATGGGTCTAATTCAGAGCTTTTGAATGTGGGTGACGAGAATTGTCTAATTACCAGCGTCAGTTGGGCTCCAAATGGGCGTCATATTGCTGTGGGGATGGACAGTTCTATTATTGAGGTCTGGGATGCCACCACCAATAAAAAGGTTTATATTCTTTGCCTTTAATTATAACAGTAGTTTTAGATACATCTTTTTACCCCTTCTATTTCCATTTCATTGTCATAATTATCATGCTTTCTCAAGAGATTTTGCACTAATTAATTGAAAAAACATTCATACTGTTGTGGGTCCAGCCCACAAGAACGAAAGAAAGGAATGAAAAAAGAAGAGGAAGGAACCCAGGAAGAATCCCTTTGATGATGTACCCAAGACAGATTTCTGGCCATCCCTTTATTTCTGGCCATTCTTTTGATGTACCTGAGACAGAGTTGATTTCGGCTATTTTCGTATTATTTTCTCCTCTAAATTGTAATACGAAAACCCAAGATTTGTCTGAGTGATTGATTGACTTGAGAAAATTCCAAAAATTAATATAGGGCTGGGGTTAATTTATTTCAAGTCAAATACAATGAGACCCATTTTGTCAATAATCTTAGTCATTATTCATATAGGTGATGCTCTAATTCATGACAACTTCGATTTTAACTTGTGACTAATAGTCCTTGACCAATGACATGAGACTAGGAAGACAGATTTCAGGGCCTCTCTTCGAATGTAGAATAGGACCCAAGATGGGTCCTCATGTAAAGTGTCATATTTCCTCTTTTCATTTTACTTGAAACTCCATTATATTGTGAGCTTGTCATTGTATTTGGAAACTGTTCTGTTTTTTTTTTTTTTTTGTAGTACTTGTTCGTCTGTTTTTTTCCCCTTCTTCTATTGACATGATCACCATATGCCATGATTTCTTTTTCTTTTTTTTTTTGGTAATCTAGATATCATATCTTTAACATTGGTTATTATTTTCATTTGTTCCTGCAGTTGAAAACATTGGAAGATGGGCATGATTCTCGAGTCAGCGCTCTCTGTTGGAACAATCAGATCCTAACGAGTGGAGGACTGGATGGCATGGTTTTTGACAATGACTTGAGAATAAGATCAAACATTATCCACGCATACAGTGGTCACGAAGGAGAGGTATGTGGGCTAAAATGGTCCAGTTCTGGCCAGCAATTGGCAAGTGGAGGGACTGACAGTCTCCTCTGCATATGGGACCAATCAATGGCCTCTTCAAATTCTCCAACCCTATGGCAACACAGGTTTGAAGCTCACGAAGGTACCATCAAAGCTATCGCCTGGTGCCCATTCCAACGAAACCTGCTTGCTTCTGGTGGTGGTTCCTTTGGATAGACGTATTAAGTTTTGGAATACTCAAACGGGTGCCTGTTTGAATTCAATTAATACGGGATTCACAAGTATGTTCGTTATTATGGAGCAAGAACTGAGAAGGAATTGTTGAGTTCTCATGGATTTTGGAATAACCAGCTGATCTTGTGGAAGTATCCATCGATGGATAAGATGGCAGAACTGGCTGGTCACACATCCAGAGTCCTCTTCACGGCTCAGGTATAAAAAAAGACCTCTTTTTATTGATATCTGGAGTTCTTAGAGTGGGTTATGTTCTTTGTACTGATTTTGATTTTTTTTTCCTTCTCTTTTCCTGAACTTTCAGAGTCCAGATGGATGTAAAGTGGCATCTGCATCAGCGGATAGAACTATGAAGATTTGGAATATCTTCAGGGAAGACAAGCCTGCACACAAACCTTTCAGCAACGTGAGCTACATTAGGTGAAGATGAACAAGTGTAGTGCAATTTTTCCGATGAAGTTGAGCATGTATACAGCATTTTTTTTTCCATGTCTTGTGGAATCTGTACAGAGCGAAAAGAAAAGAAGAAAAGTGAAATTTCAATTGGAAAAGCATTAAGTTTTTCAGGAAAATCGTCATTTGTAGTGCTGAATTTACCACTTTTTTTTTATTACTTGCAATTGTAAACAAGAAATGAGCTTAAGATCGAGTATAAGAGTCTGGTCTCCGATGACTGTTTAAAGGTTTGATGTTATTAAACACTCATGTACTTTTTGAATTTCTGAATCAAATGCACTTTTTTAAATAGGTTATGCCTACTGTCATTGAAGAACTCTTACATTCTGAACTGTGCAGAAGTTCATAAGTTGTCATTGTTGCACTCATAAACTATTATGTATTATTAGGATCAGTTTTTTGAGGCCGTACATTAGAAATTATTCGTTGAGACTCCAAATAGAATAACTAATTTTGGGTCATCCACCTCGGATTGTGAGTATGAATTTGTTTGAAAATTCTAGTTTCCATGAAATATGTTGATATTTAAGAGAGAATTTACTTAATTCTTTTGGTACGATTTTTTAAGTCCCAAAACTATACCATTTTCACTTAAAATCAGTCCCGGAGTTCATAAAATTCAGATTAGATGAATTTTGATATCTTGTTTTTAGAAATCGGTCGAGAAACGGGTTTGTTTAAAAATCTCACTTCACAGCCCATTCGTGTAGGAGCTATTCGACATGAATAATGGTAGCATAAATTTTTTTTCCATACTTTATTATTCAATTTTAGATTATTTAAGAGTCAAATATAAAAAAAGAAAGATAAAAAACTGACAATGGTCATTCTTTAGTAGAAAATTAACATAAAATTAGTAGATTTTATTTTCTATGTTTCTCGATTTTTTGGAATTTTTTCCATTTTTTTTCAAATTATTTTAAAATTCTTGATTTCGTAACTTCGAAATCATAATTAAATATCTAAATGGCAGTGAAATAATGAAAAAATTACATAGAAATGAATCTTAGAATTTTCTAGATTTTTTTGTAGGTTTTTCCCATATTTTCCTTAATCAGGCATTTCAGAATTAAATCTGTCACACAAGTTTGGCAGAGTCAATTTTCACTTCTTACTTGACCTTTCACCAATTGGGTCGACTGATTGTCATTTTATCGGCCGCCTCCTACTAATATAATTAGCTTACCTATCTAATATTATATCAAATATTATGGGCTCACCCATAGGAGTTTTTACTCTGGGTATCCTGCGGTTTCTCAAATGTAAATTCAAAAAAAATATTATATAATTAGTTTTCTATCTAAATGATGATAGCCCACAGCCAATGTAACAAATATTTATGATACGGTTGTCGTTTGTAACGATAAATTTCCATTAAAAACACATTTTTACAGTAAAAAAAAAGGATAAATTCCTGTTAAAATTGCAAAATTTTACCGTTAAAAATACTTGGACCAAATATACATTTTTATTTCTGAAACATCATCTATATTTTCTAACTTTGGCAACATTATTTATTTATTATATTTATTTTTATTATTTTTAAATATTATATTTTTCGTAAGATTTTTCCAATAAAACCTCGAGAATTTAAAAATATCCCACTATTAACAATTTGACGTTAATATCCCGAAAATGAGATTTGTAACAATGGTTGTTACTAGTATATCGAGGATTAGAAAATGTTTGCTTTTGCAAACCTTTTTTGTTGTGGTTGGACCTGAACTGGTCATGGTCCCTCCCTTCGTAGCTGTAACAATTGGCTCAAGTGGTATCCTGTGCCTGTATTTTTTTTCACCCTATTAAAAAGGAAGATTTTTGCTACTTTATTGACAAAACCAGACGAAAACGAATCAATTATCACTTTGAGCTAGAACCAGTGTCATGCCTTATGTTACCTTCTATTTTTACTAACCAATTTTATGAGCCAAAATGTTCTAAATTTAGTATCATGTTTTCATTTTTATTCCCTAATAAAAGATTAACAAGCTTGTATTTATAGGAAGAAACTTGGATGAAGCTATCCCAAGGAAAGGCTTCAAGGGTTGTTTATTTGGCATCTCTCCACCATTGTTATTCCCAGAGTTAAAACTTTTGGATTCCAAGATCAAGGGCTAAAATGACAACATTAGCAGTACTGGTCAGTTGTCTCAAAACTTTTGGATTCCAAGATCAAGGGCTAAAATGACAACATTAGCAGTACTGGTCAGTTGTCTCAGTTCGTCTCCAGAGGTAGATGAAATTTTCGTCAAGAAGATGATTGTTGGGGTATGTGGCTCAAATTCATAATAAGGCCCATGTGGATCAAGCTATTTAAGCCAAACCAATCAGCTGTTTTGGATCCCACGTGAACACATGCATAGTTTGCCTGGATTTGGTATGTGGGGCAATACTTAAGTATCTATTTGTAATGTTACACAATTGCAATAGGATATGAAGATTAGCACCGACTGCATGAAGAGGATAATCCATATCTAAAAGGACATGGCAATGCATTTCTAATGCAAATACAACAGGGACCGACTGTATAAGGGAGACTGCAGGGCACGGAAATAGCCTGTTCAGTGGAGTTAGATTGGCAGACAAACCCACATATCAAGGCAGCAGAACAAGCCAGCCAGAACCCACACGAGCGCTAGGAGGCAGCGACGTCAGACGGCTGCAAGAAAAGGAGAAGCAAGAGGAAGAAAGAAAGCACTGCACAACCATCAGCGTCCTTAGGGTATCAGAGGAGACTTCAGCAAAAGCTTCTCTCGCCAGCAGATCTCTTACCGCACATCCAGCCGTGTGCAGGAACCATCGAGAGCAGCAAGCCTCTGAAGGTTTCAAGGGGCTTCTCTCCCACAACAGGCACTTGGGGCAGAAATTTAAAAAAAAAAATCAGAAGAACTCCAACGTGTAGAAGACAGGAAGGGTTTTTTTCGCCCGCACTATTCACAGCAATAAGAGAGCAGCAACAAGGAACTGTTCACAGAATTGCAAGCACAGGAGGGGCACTAGAGCACAGAACTCCTTCAATCCAAGGATGGCATCAAGAGGGAACAACTCCAGATCAGATTCAAGAAGCCTGGAATAGAGTCAAGAACAACTCAGAATGCTTCTACTGTGGTAAGAAGGGCCACTGGAAAAGAAATTGCCGAAAATACAGGGCAAAGAACAAAGATTAGAAGAAGGCTGAAAAGAATGACAGTCAGCTTTGCTTCAGGAAGCGAAGCAGAACTTCTACCAATCTCGCAAGGTAAGCCACTATCCGATGCATGTATTTTGGATTCCGTTTGTTCTTATCATATATGTCCTAACCGTAATTTATTTGATACATATGAGTCATACAATAATGGTAGTGTTCTATTGGGAAATGATGCACCCCGTAAGGCCATTGGAATAGACACCATTAAAATCAAGATGTTTGATGGAGTTGTGAGAACTTTGGGTTAAGTGAAACATGTACCAGTATTAAAGAAAAATTTGATATCCTTAGGCAAACAGGCGTCAAATGGGTACACATTCACTGGAAAGGATGATACACTTAAGGTGTCCAAGGGTGCAATGGTGTTAATGAAAGGCACCAGATTGAGCAATAACCTCTATAGATTGAAAGGGGATACAGTTTCAAGTGGAGCATCAGTCTCCACAGAAGAGAACACCAATGCAGATGATTCTCAGTTGTGACATATGCGGCTAGGGCATATGAGTGAGAAGGGCATGAGAGAACTCCATAAAAGACAGCTGCTAAAGGGAGTAAAGTCATGCAAATTAGATTTCTGCAAGTTTTGTGTGTTTGGCAAACAGAGGAAGGTGACTATTAAAGATGCAAGTAAAGATTGTAGAAGCAATGGTATTCTGAACTACATTCACTCAAATGTGTGGGGACCAGCCCCAGTTAAGTCAAAAGGTGAAGCTTCCTACTTTGTGACTTTCATTGATGATTTCTCAAGAAAGGTTTGAGTCTACTTCATGAGGGAAAAGTCAGAGGTCTTCACTGAGTTCAAATAGTGGAAAGCAGAGGTAGATAATCAAACAGAGAGAAAAATCAAGTATCTGAGAACAGAAAATGGTGGTGAATACAGACATGGCAGTTTTCTACAGCTTTGTAGAGATGAAGAGATCACAGGGCATTTCACAGTTCCCAAGACTCCTCAGCAAAACGGAGTTGCAGAAAGGATGAACAAGACTCTTATGGAGAGAACGAGGAGAGCATCAGGTTACATGCAGGTTTATCCAAGGATTTTTGGGCAGAAGCAATGAATCATGCATGCCATGTGGTCAATAGGTCACCAAATACAGCAATCAGTTTAAAGGTTGCAGAAGAGGTGTGGACAGGTAAAGATGTGGATTTTTTATCTTTAAAGGTATTCCGTTGCCCAGCGTACACACACATCTCCACTAATCAGAGATCCAAATCTGACACCAAGTCACTCAAGTGCATATTTCTCGGGTTTGAGAAGAGAGTGAAGGGGTACAAGTTATGGGGTCCAATAAAAAGCAAAGTGATTTACAATAGAGATATAGTGTTTGATGAAGCCTCCATGCTGAACAGGGAACTTGATAATGAAGTTCAAGAACACAGCAGTGGCAAAACAGTTGCAGAGTTGGTTCATCCTAGCATAGGCAATACAAGTCAGCATCAAACACGGGGTCAAGATGAGACTTGATGAAGGACACGCAGAATAGAGGCCCTATTTTTAGTATTTATTTTCAGAGTCCTTATAAGAAAGCCAGGTCGGTAGCTTTCCTTGTTGGTTTAGGAGTCTAAGAAAAGATTAGAAGTTGTTGTAGGATTGGAAACCACTCATGTGGCCTTCTAACTTAATTTAGGATAAGAGTCGTGTGTAGGGAGTAGGAGTGGAGTCAGTCTTAGAGTCTCATTCTATTTTTGAGTTCCTCTTAGAGTCTCATTCTATTTTTGAGTTCCTAGTTTTTCTATATAAATCATGGTTGTAATGGAGACTCCTCTTTCGAATTATGAATTGAATAAGAAATTATCAAGTTATTGTTTATCATCTCGTCCCTCTACCATTGTTGCAGGATATCCTCCACTGGCCAGTTCCAGTCACGATTCCATCGCATCTTCTTGGGCTTAATCCCAAGTGAAGACTCCCTCGCTGATCTAGGCTTTATCCCAGTGCTACAACCATCGCAAGGCACTTCCACCCTCCACTTTGCTTCCTCCAGTCTCTCACGTCACTTCTGCTGCTACCAGATCTCTCTCCTTTCGCCAACAGTTTCGCATCTTCATGTTTTTCCATAAACCCAGGTAATGCTGTAGACTTCTTCTTCCCTTCCTTCCATTTTCTTCCCTTTGGTTTCTTCTCCTTCTCTCCAACCCTGCTTCCGCCTCTGCAAGCCTTCCCTTTTCTTTTCCTTCACTTCGATCCCCTTTCTGCTTCCATTACTTAACACCAAAATCGTGCCTTTTAAACCATCACACATGCCCAAAAGCCATCTCCTTAAATTATCCCCTCCACACGTGTGACGACTTGCACATGTGCCTGATCTTTCGTCGAAACTGACAAGTTTATTTGATTTCTTCTCCGCTGCCGCTCCATCAAGACCAATTCATCAGAAGGTGAGGAACAAAGAGAGGCACAACAAGAGCCCAACAGTTTGGCACAGGGAAAAACAAAGAAAACCATCAAGCCACCTCAAAGACTTGGATGGGAGAAAGAGCAGGTACACTTCACCAGATGGTGAGATGGGTGCCAGGATTGATGTAGATGCAGCAAACATGCAGACCGAGCCAGTTACTTCAGAGGAGTTCAGGCGTTGCTTGAACTTGCTCAATCTCTTTTCATGCTAGAGACAGGATGTGCACCTTTAAGGTGCAAGTTTGGTGGGAGTGAGCTCTCACTAGGTGGAGGTGTTACAAACACATTACAACATTCTTCAAAGGGTCGGACATTTTTCGCCAGAGATTGTTGGGTTTTGGCCAGGTTCATTATTAGTGACGCCCAAGTGTGTATGTAAAGCCCAGCATATATAAGGGATATTTATCTCTAGGGTTTCAGTTGTGTCTTTCCAAGTGGGAGAGATGAGAGGAAAAAAAAACCAAAGAGAGAAGAAAGGAGAGAGGACATAGGGTTAAGGGATTGAAAATCTACTGTAACAAGTTGTCCAGATTTTCTCCATAAAGTAATCGAGCAGTATTCGCTCCATGGACGTAGCCCTTGTGGTGAACCACGTAAAATCTCTTGTCTTGTGGTTTGTTTGATATGTGTGCATTTTGTGACTTCATTCCTTACAGTATATGCATGTATACACTTCTGTCAAGTGTGTGTATCAAGTACTACTACCATTCTCATGAATCATCCCTTTCCAATTAAATAGTAGCATGGCTTAACCTACAAACTTTACCTAGCCAGCATAATATGGAAAAAGCTGCCTACCATAAAAAGCACACTCAACAAATGGCAGACTCAACATTCGTAGATAAATTCAAGCACAAAAGTAATGTATTCCCTCCTAGAACTACTTTAGTCACTAGGGATCACCACCCAAGAAAGGACTCAATGCCTCAATCTCTGAGCCACTTAAACCATAGAGCTTGACTTGTTTCAGAATATACAATTGTCTCTTTCCACCAATGTGTGACGAGGACTTCCAAGAGCACCACAGACAACAAAAAGCTAAAGAATATTTCTGTTTTAGAACAATTTCGAATGGGAAAAAGAAAAACTGTTTTTTTAGAAATATTTAGCAGAGCATTGCAACATTTAGAACTAAGAAACGTGAATCACAAGCTTATCAGTAATATAATGGAGGGAACCATCACCCTAGACACTTTGAATAGGTGAAAGAAATCCAACACTACTTCACAGAGTTATTGAAATGTAACACTTTCTCTAGAAAATTGACAGTGAATGAACATGTGAGCAACATTAACAGTACCATTTGCATGTTCAACGATGTCAACAGTAAGAATCTTATCCAAGGTGAGACTGTGTTTAATCTTATTGGAGCTCATGATCTCTACAACTTGGTCAAAATGAAACCAACACATCAGTGGGCATAGGTGTGTTGAAAAAGGATTCCACAGAAAAAGAAAAGAAAAAAGAAAAAAGGTCACTGTTATTTGGCTTCCAAATTCTATAGTCATCTGCAAAAGGTGCATTTTGCATCTTAATTCCTAATAATGAGGGACACTTGTAAGTTTTTTTTAATGAAGATCTAATGTAGAAACTAAGAATGTTGGAAAGGTTGGGGATTTTAAATCCTTGGCCCTAGAGGTTGGGAACTAGAATTCTTTATGGGTTTCTCTACCCTCAAAAGAAGACAGCAAGTAAATAAGATCTAATGGTGGTTATGATGGCATAACACAACATAGGAATGTGCAGTGGACATGATGGCATAACACAACAAAGGAATGTGCAGTGGACATGAGAATATAGCATAGAGATTATACCAAATCTGGTTCATAGTTTTTTTTAATATAACAGAAAAAAAAAAATTATACACACCCAAATCCTTCCACACTCATATCTGTCTCCTTTTTAGAGGTGACTAGTATCCTTTCTCCTAAAATTTAAATATGGCATGTCACATGCCCATTCACTGTATCATTGAATGGAGGAACCCCAAATGCACTCCGCAATTTGGATTATTAAATCCAAACACCAAATACAACAGTCGCCACCTCCATTTTTTGTGTCCAACCATAACTCATGCACCATGTTGTACATTGTGTATGTTCATGCATAACTTCATACAATAAGCAACCGTTGTAATCAGATAAGTGGGTTTGCTAGTGCATGTGTACACATGAGAAATACATCTCTACATGGAAATGAGTTGCAAGTTTCATACTTTCATCTGATATAAGAGAATTAATCATTCATGTGTGAAATCAATTGCAACTTTTATGTTTTGAAGTTAATAGAATTGAACGTAAACTAAGAAAATTCTCACATGGGAATGTTCTGCAATGAGTTTCAAGATGAAAAACATGACAAATAAACAATATCCTTCATCTAGAAAAACATTATCTTTTACTTTTAATGATAAGTCCTTGACTCTTTAAATAACAATTAAGACAGAGAAATCATTTGTCAATAATTGCAAGTAAATCACTGACCAAAAAGAAATTGCTAAATTTGTTACTCAAATTCAAAATATTTTTTACTGATTCAAACAAAATTGGCCTCCTTGGGCTTAATTTTTATCATTTAAGCACATGTGAAAACTACCATCATTCAAAAAAAAATCATTTGAGCACATATGGTATAGTTGTGAACATCAACTTTTTTTGGGGTATATCATGAGTATCCCCTACTTCACATTGGAGGTGAGACTAATCCTGTAAATACAGGAAACCAACTACAAGCCTCATGTATCGGGCAACTCCAGGGATAGTCGAACTCAAGACCTCTAGTCTATTCCTAGAAGCTCAAGCCAACTGAGCTACAACCATGCATCTTCATTTTTCCCAAGGGCTCTACAGTATTTACTAGGTACTCCTAGACGGTGGTGGCTAGCCATTGCCATTCTTCTTACTGGGTGGCTCTGGAAAAAATATCTAACTTCATATGGGACTCTAATGAAGTATTCTCAGCTTAATCATCATCTTCAACATCATCAAAGCCAGAATCCTATCTTCTTCTTTTTTGAAAGATGCCAGAATCCTATATTCTCTAGCTTAATACCTCATTAACTTAAATGTTATCCTCCAACACATCCTTTATCCAAACAAAACAATTTTCATTTTATAAAATACTTAGTGGAGTCCAGCCACGTAGGGTTTTCTTTTTCTAATCAGAATGCACCATCACGAGAGACACAGATTTAAGTACAAACATTTCATGTTAAAGAAATAACAATAGGACAATCTCAGAAATGTGTCCACTCTATCACGTAAGTTTCCTTTCAAACTCCTCTAACCAAAGAAGAAATAGAGCTCAGAATACAGACATCAAGACAAATAAATAGCTCTTGGCTACAATAGAAAGTAACATTATGGGATGATTAGCCTTCCTCTTTGCCTTTTTCCTTCCCTTCTTCCCACATCCACCACTTTCTCTCTTTTCCTTCCAAAGAGGACTTGTCTCTATATTGAGTGTTTCTACACTCTTCTTTCAAAAGAGGGGGGTTTTTCCATGACTTATATGTGAGATGGACAACCACACCTTTTGCAATGAAGTAACTTTTAGATAGCTTCGTAGAAGTTTCCTCCACTTCTAGTTAACAATTGCACTACACAGGAAAGCCCTCAATTCTTTCATTTCTTTTGGATACAGCTTGTGGGCTCCACCTCTCAATGAGGTGGTTCAACCCAAAAATCTTTGCCCCCCAACTAATAAGAAGGATTCCTCCTTGCTAAGAACAAACGAAACACTCCCTATGCATAGTCTTCACACAATCTATATTTCTCCTTGGGCATACATTTGGTCATCATCTATCAAGTTCTCATTGATGATTTTTCCCCAAACACAAGTGTGTTCTCTAAGAAACCTGGTATACGACAACTCACATCTATGAGATTGGCTCTTGAGTGAAAGAATGCATTCTTACTCAGATCAATGGTGTCTCGATTGTCACATAAAACCACTTTACTTGTTGAAACCTAACTCTAAGAAATTTTTTCAACCAAAACGGACAAGCTTTAGCTACATGCTTTTGCAGTTCTGATTGCCAAAACATGGCACCCCCTGCAAAAGCAAACAAATGTAGACTCATCATATCTACATCTATGAGCCTTTTTACCACAAGTCACAAATTTCTGAAGTTCAAGCATATGCTTTGTACCTATTAAATACCATGGAATCCATTTCAAGCATCCTTGTGTTGTTTTTCTAGATGTGCTATGTCTAGCCCTTTACATACCATGGCCTACATGGAACTTATGGGATATAACATGTGCACAGAGAATCTTTTCCATTTCACTTCTTTCTCACTGGGCAAATTGTTGTGCATAATGAAATAGGTTTGCTAGTGCATGCTCAAAAACTTAATTGTTATTGGTGCGTCTACCTCACATGGAGGTGGGTCTCAAGTTATGGGAAAGAAGCAATGTAATAACAAAAGGCCTGAGGCGTGGTAAACTCACTTTTTTAACCAAAACTGAAGGAATTTTCTACAAAGCTACATAGAAGAAAAAAATTGAAAATTAACTTCAGTGATCAGGGAAAATTACAAAACAGCGCAAGCAAAAAAGGCTTGCCACTAAAGAAAAGAAAGAACCAAAACCCAACCCCAAATTAAATAAAGTTAATTACAATTTCCGATGTCAAAGATACACCCCAACGGGCCAACTCATCAACCTCCAAATTGGCAAAGCAAGGAACCCAAGAAACCAAAAATCTCAATGGAATGGTGAATTCTTTCGATCTTATCCAAATAAATCCATGGTCACATAGAACCCGGAGCCCAACCAACAACTATCTTAGAATCACCTTCTAAGATACTCTCAACAGCCCCTAGCTCATCCAGAACCTGAACACCTCTCCATATTCCATAACCTTAGTGTATGCGAATTGTAGAAAACCCCTATCATGTGAAGAAAAGAGTGTGGAAACCCTTTCAAGAAATAGAAGTGTTATTTTTTATTTCACAAGAGAGAGAGAGAGAGAGAATGGGGGGGGAGAGACAAAATCACCCTATTTTTATTCCAAGTATCCACCATTGGTGAGAGGTAACATTGTTATGTATCCAAGAGCTTGGTCTCGATCATCATCATCAAATGTGAAAATCTCGTCTAATTGGGGTCCGCTTTTCGAGTTCTACTCCATTTGACCCCATCGAAAAACATAACTTCAATTAGTCCACTATCTATCATGCCTTCCCTCCACGCTTTCAATGGTCTACCTCGCCTCCTTGTGCTTGCAATCTCTAGCATCTCAACTCTATACGCGTGAGTCGTCTCTGGTCTTCTACTTACATGCCTAAACCACCTCAAACGGATTTATCTCATTTTGTCAGCAAGCGGTGCTATTTTTGAACTACTCTTAGTGAAATCATTTCTAATTCTATCTTTTAGAGTTAAACCACCCATCTAGCGTAACATGTATATCCCTGTTACCTTAACTTTGTCTATTTGTTTTTTTTACATTGCAGGTCAAATAACTACTTTATAAATCTGCCCCTTTAAGAAATGCAAGACTCTTTTGCCACACAAAACTTCACTAGCTTGTCTAAATTTTGCCCACACCACTCCCATCCCATTAGTAATATCTAAATCAGATCCCTCCATGAGATTCTACCAAATAACTAAAGTATCTAAACTCATCACAATGCATTACTAATTCATTTTCAATCTTAATCACATAACCTTCACTATCTTCTACTCCACTAAAGTTGAACTCCACGTATTTTGTTTCAGTTTTATTAAATTTTAAACATTTATCACATAAGTTCTCCAAGATTCCAACGTGATGATCTCAACTCTATACACTGGAATGATCTTTGGTCTTCTACTTACATACCCAAACCACCTCAAATGGGTTTCCCTCATTTTGTCATCAATTGATACTATTTTTAAACTGCTCTTAATGTAGTCATTTTAATTCTATCTTTCTGAGTGAAACCACTCATCTAGCATAACATGCACCGCTCTATTACCTTAACTCTGTCTATTTGTCTTTTCTACATCGTCCAACACTCTACTTTATAAAATATTGTAGATCTGATAACTATTTTATAAAATCGCCCCTTTAAAAAATGTGAAACCCTTTTGCCACACAAAACTCCACTAGATTGTCTACATTTTGCCTACACCACTCCCATCCTATTAGTAATATCTAAATCGGACCCTCCATGAGATTCTACCAAAGAGCTCAAGTATCTAAACTCCTCACAATGCGTTACTAAGTCATTTCAATATTAATCACATAACCTTCACTATCTTCTACTCCACTGAAGTTAAACTCCATGCATTTTATTTCATTTTTATTAAATTTTAAACATCTATCACAGAAGTTCTCCTCAAAAATTCTAACTTGATATTGAGTTATTATTTCATTTCAGTAATTAATACAATATAATGTGCGAAAAGCATACACCATAGCACTTCATCTTCGATTCCTGAATTAAACTATACATGATTAATGCACATAAGTACAAGTTCAAACTGGATACTTGGTGGAGTTCCACTCAAACTAGGAACTCCATCTTCTCTATACATAGAGTTCTACAATTGGTCATCACACCATCATACATATCTGAAATAATCTCAAAGTACTAACTAAGAATGCATCTATTTCTTAAGATTTTCTGTATCAATTTCCTTGGGACTCTATTGCAGCCTTTTTTAGGTCAATAAATACAGTATATGCAGTATTCATCTTGTCCCTGAATTTCCCACTGAGTTGTCTTAGTACAAATATAGCTTCTGTTGTCAACCTAGCTAGCATAGATCCAAATTGATTTTCAAAGATGCTTGACTCTTGTCTTAGGCAAGCCTCTATTACCCTCTTCCAAAGTTTCTTCGTGTGGTTCATGAGTTTAATTGCACGATAATTGGTGCAAATGTGAATATCTCATTTATTCTTATAAAAGGGACCACTATACTTTGTGTCTTGAACCATGTAATCCTAACCTAATCCTTAGTTGACTAGAGGAATTTAGAGAAGATAATCATTGTGATTACACTATTTCTAAATAGTTGAAGTTTTTTGAGCTTGTCCATGACTTCTCCATTCACATCCAGAGTTTTTTTCCAAATAAATATGAGTAGTTTGTGGTGACTTTTGCCTTCTTGTGCATTTATTTTGATTCACTTGCCTTTATTTTCCTTACACATTTAAAAGAAAAAGAAGGAAGAAAATCTTAAGGTTCCCTAAGATGGAAAGTACATAGTTTCCCCCGTCCACATCAAAACCCACATTATCAATCACCGTTGGATTCCTATGCAGAACGACAACCAACAATGATAGGAAGCTACAACAGACACTGTGATCTCCAATAAAATCTTTGCTCTTTATTATGTTTTTCTCTGCAATGAAAGATATGCAAGTACCTCAATTCACTTCCACATACATGAAGCCACAAAAGGATGGTTTCCTCCAACCATCATCCTATGGTCTATTTTGAATGGCAAAGTATCAGAACAAATGGGATCTCCTCATGCATCATGTTTGGTGCTGCTGCTCTTTTTTTTTGAGTTAGGGAAAATTTGTACCTGATGCCTAATGCCTCAATCGCCAAATTCTTTAACATTTAGCCTCTTAAATTCTAGAATCCAACTGAATGAACCCAGCCCTAGCCTAGTCCACTTAAAGTAATCCCTCACATGGGAGATCCCCTTAAAAGTATTCACCTAATTGGTTAAAGATAACCTCCACAACCAATACCAAGCGTCATAGTTTCAAAAAAATTGGTTGCACCACCACAAACTTGCATAATCAAGACCAATTGACTAATGGTGTAACTTTTTTTCTCCTCTAAGCCATTCACATGATTTATTTTATCGTTTACATTCTTTTTTGCTACACTAACGCTGACAAAAAGCAAATGGGAAGTGAACAAGTGATTTTCACAGCAATCTCATAGAAATCTCCAACATGAAAAGCACCAAGACAAAAAGCTTTTCTCAAACCTGTTGCAATCACTTAGGCTTACCAGTAACAGTCCCATGGACTGAAACTTCCAGCTTTGCAGCTAAAAATGGAACCAAGTTATGACACTCATTGATGGTGGAGATATGTCCAGCACCACACACTTATAGCCTGAAACAAATTTCAATCCAGTAGGGGTAGGCTAAAGATTTTCAACACAACCCTTATCAACATTGCAATATACCATAGTATCACCCACACTATAAATGTGGCAGATCAAAATAACAAAAGTTCAATCTAAAAATCTTTAGTAAGCCCTACCCTCTGCAATACACAAGTGTATTTGACTCAACTTAAAATTAAAACCATCCTTCAAAATGTCCTAGCAAGTTTTTTTAAAAAAATTAAAAAAAAAAAAAGAGAAGAAGAAGAAGAAAGAAAAACCATCCAACCGACTAGATTTGTTACCATTGACCCCTTCAATATCTATTTCACTTCATCCTCCTCATAATGCACTTCTAACTAAAAAACTTCGTCTTGTGAATGGTGGTGAAGAAAATGACATCCAATGGCATCACCTTTCCAATAAAGAAGGAAAAACACATTTTGAGTGACATACATATCCCATCCAAGTTTTCAATGAAGTTAATTTCGTTATGTTGTTTCCCATTCTTCTAGCATTTGCCATAATACTGCTTTTTACATATCCCATCTAGGTCTTCAACGAAGCTAATTTCCTTGCAGCATTTCCAATTCTTCTAGTATTTGCTGTACATTTCTTTCCTAGGGGTTTTTCCTTTTTAGAGGGAGGGGCGCACCCTTTTCGTACAAGGGAGTCTCTATATGACACCAGCAGACATCTTCACAATGCAAGACATTCCAATGCACTTTTAAATTTAACTATTGTCTTCCCTTCCAAGATCAAATCTATAACTTTAAAATACAATACAAAACAAAGAAACGCTGCTTCAACAATCGTTATAGTATGGACTTAGGTCAGTACAACAAGGACTTATTCAAACCAAGCCATAGTTGTTGTATGGACTTAGGTCAGTACAACAAGGACTTGTTCAAATCAAGCCCACTGCGACCAAGTGCTTTAACTTATGATTCATGAATCCCAACCAAACTCATTCTATTTTTTTCCCTTTTTTGGGAATGAAACCAACTATACGTATTGAGGTTTCTTTCAAAGATAAAATGAGAGGGACCCCTCAAGAATAAGTTTTTTGGGGATGTAAGCATAAGCTTTTTCTCCATTATTTGGGACTTCACATTTGCATGGATGTTAATAATGAGCACAATAAGTCAAATGCTAAGAACATCTAAATTTGCCACTGCATATTTGCATACAGAATGTGTCATTCATGGAAAAAAGGAGTGAAAAAGAGAACCTCTCAATGGGAATGAAAAAAGAACAATGAGAACAAAACATCCAAAATTCCAAGAGGGACCCCTCAAGATTAAGTTTTTTGGGGATGTAAGCATAAGCTTTTTCTCCATTATTTGGGATTTCGCATTTGCATGGATGTTAATAATGAGCACAATAAGTCAAATGCTAAGAACATCTAAATTTGCCACTGCATATTTGCATACAGAATGTGTCATTCATGGAAAAAAGGAGTGAAAAAGAGAACCTCTCAATGGGAAGGAAAACAGAACAATGAGAACAAAACATCCAAAACTCCAAGAGCCTACAAAAATTATTTTTTTTAAAATGAACCAAAGTAGATTGACTTCATCATCATAAGCCATTTGACCATTCATCTAGGGTCAACGAACGTAAATTAACTTGGATCAAAAAATCTAAAAGTGAAATAAAAGAACACTATTGCCAGTGTCTTAACACGGCCATGAAAAACAAACTCAAAATGATAAAAGAAACGCAATTTTCCACCAATTCTACATCAAAATTAAAACACCTTCACACTCCCACTATTTGTCTAGCAACTTGTTTAAATGAAGAAACTTATTGCATCACAAAAATTACAATGGATCTCGAAATCATCCTCCCCTACTTTGTCCCCGACATAATGACACTAGTTTTCTATTCTCACCAATAGTAGTTACAATCTTTTCATGATCCACCTCTTCCCAACTGCAAAACTTCATCTCCGAGAATGGTCTTGAAGACCATCAAGGCACCATCATCGTTAAAAGAGTGAGAGGGAGAGAGGGGGAGAGAGGGGGGAGAGAGAGAGAGAGAGAGAGAGAGAGAGAGAGAGAAGGCTCGAGGCATCCCTTTTGAGCATGAAACAAGAATTGTCTTCTAACTTCAACCATCACTCTAGCTAGCTAATTTCTTTATGTAATTTACTACTTTCTAGCATTTCTCATACCACTAGAAGAACTTTGTATTTCCACAATTCCACCACATTCTCTGTGATAGAGAATTCAACCTTTCATCTTTCCTTCCATGAAGAAATCTCTCTCCCTTTAAATACAATAAGAACTTAAGAAACTTTACATTTTGACTACAAATACTACTTTGGACTAGAGTGAGCAGGACATCGACTCATTCCAATGAGATCCTCTGAGTCTTAAGTAGTTAAATTCATCAACCCTACAACCAAATGAATTTTATATCTTCAAGAGAAAATGGATAGCACCAACTTGATAATGAATGCCTTTAAGATGTAAAGATTACTCATATCACTCCTTTAGGACTTACCATTTTACTTGTATGTTGATAATAAGCCCATCCATATTGAATGTTAGTACCCACATCAATCTGGAACCACATTTGTTTTGCAAACAATTTTGGTGAGGCCATCAAACCAGAAAATGAAAGAGAAGGCAGCTTCATATTCGATTGTGGCTGGTACAAGATTAAACTAGCCAATTCAGGCTCTGAAATGGTAGGTTCGAAGTATGTGGACCCCACACATGGGCCCAGGGTCCTCTTGAGGCTTAATGGACCCCACTTGGAGGAGGGTCACACGGCCAAAACCCTAGCTTAAACGTGGAGTTTGAATGGAGCAAGCACAATTGGCTACAAGTCAGCAACTTCTCTCATTGGCAAAAATTATAACAACTTTGCAGACATAATTGGATATCAAACGATATCAGATTTTGATGAAATATGGTTTGTTGGAAAGCTTATCCAATACACTTTCCAACAAGCCCGACTTTCACTCTCCTTAAACGTGTGTAACTCTTCCATGGCCGACTCTCCTCAACTCAATGGCGTGTCAACTCACCAAGTCCCACAAGGAATAGGACTTTGAAGGCATGTACAACTCCAAGGTCGACCAACTCAATGGCAAGTCATGAATGGCTAGTTTTGGGAGGCTTGTTTCTCATTGGTTGACCTTCGGCAGCCACCAAAGGCATCCAAGTGGTGGTCGAGTGGATCCTAGCAGAGGCTAAGAGTCGAGTTTTAGGATCCCAAGTGTGGGATGCCAAGTTATCTTTTTTGTGAGTTGTCTCTGATTGAGGCTAGTCTTGTGTTTTTAGATTGAATTAAATTAAAGTTTTGCATTGTGTTTTTTACTTAGTTCAATTGGATTGCTAAGTTCATTACATTCCATTTTTGGATTGCAATTCGTTTATTTGTTTCAACCGCACATACTAGAACTCCGGGACTACTTTTTCCTTAAGGATGTGTATAGCATCCCTTTTGGATTGGAGCACATTCGGCCGACGTTGAATACATCTCTATATTTCCTATATAGTTCCAAGATAATTCAATTGGATTGCTACCTTGGGCTACATCACATTTCCTTAAGGAATTGATGTGTATACTCACATGTTTAAAAATGCTTGTTCATAAAGCATAAAGTTAATAAGGTGCACTATAGAAAAAGGATGATAACAACAGTAAGGCATCCAAAAATGATTAAGATTGAAAAACATCAAATGCAAACTAAAGGTACTGTTCTGACTGTCTGGGCATTGCAATTACGAAATCATCAAAGAGACTAAAAAACACAGTTTTCTGCAAACACACAACATAGATACCAAAACAAAAACACTCTTAACTCCCCACCACACATACAGCAACCACATTGAATGAAGCCTGCTACCTCACAGTAATAATGTCGTCGATCTTCAAAATCATCCTCACACACTCTGCCGCCAGTGTGATTGCACTAGTGCTCACCAGCAAGGGCTGCACCACATTCTCCTCCAGAATGTTCGTAATCTGCCCCTTCCTAACATTGATCCCGGTATTGACCTCTCCTTGTGCATGCCTGTTACGGAGCTCTGTCACAATTGCAATAGGATTCAACCCTGCATTCTCTGCCAATGTATAGGGAATCACTTCCAAAGCCTCTGCAAACTCGCGCACACAGTAGCTCTCCATCCCCTGCAGCACCTTTGCCCATGCCCCAAGCTGCCTAGACAGCTCAATCTCAGGTGCACCTCCACCCGCAATCAGGAACCGCTTGTTTACCAAGCACCTCACAACACACAGAGCATCATGCAAGCTCCGCTCAGCCTCATCAATGACCAGCTGGTTGGAGCCCCTGACAAGCACCGTTGTTGTGCGTCCCATGTCCTTAATCCCTGTGATCTTTACAATTTTCCCACCATCACCAAGTGAGACCTCCTCCACACAATCTGCGAAACCCAGCTTCTCCTCGCGGAAATGCTCAATGTTGGCAATAGGCAAGCAATTTAATGTCTTTGTTATGAACTCAATCTCATCACGCTCTACATCCTTGACAACAAGAATCTTCGCCTTGGCAAGGTAGTGCAGAGACAGGTCGGTGACTGCATCACGCAGAATGCTCTTTTGAATCAGAAGCACGTTGCAACCTGTGGCACGGATCTTCTTAATCATTCCAAGGATGTAATTCCGCTCCTCTTTCAAGATCCGGTCCATCTGGGTGTAATCAGACACAACAATGCTCTGCTCAATGTCAGTCTTAGGGGGAGAGATCTGGAATTGGATGACGGCGATCTTGGCATTCTCAACACGGGTGGGGCCACCAGCAGAGTGACTGACCTTCTTATCGAACACAAGCCCGCGGATGAGCTCAGTGTCATCAACAGTGCCACCAGGCTTCTTCACAATTTTGACGTCACGGAGGTCCACGAGGTCAGGCTTGGCAGGGTCGACAACAGAAAGGACAGCGTCAACAGCTAGTGGAGCAAGGAGAGTAGAATACTGGCTGACAACTTTGCTGTTGAGTGAGGTCGCAGCGGACTTGACAAGAGACTCGCGGTCAGAGAGCTCGACGGGGACGGCCATGGCTGTAAGGACGTCAACAGCCTTCAAAGAGAGCTTGTGGAGAGCTTCAGAAATGACGGTAGGGTGGATGCCGTGGGAGAGGAGGGACTGGGCGTATTTGAGAAGTGCACCAGCAATGACGACGACGGTGGTGGTGCCGTCACCAGCGGCGGAGTCCTGTGACTTGGAGAGCTCGACGAACATCTTGGCCGCCGGTTGGAGGACCTGCATGGTATTGAGGATGGTGGCGCCGTCGTTGGTGATGATGACGTCGCCGTTGGCAGTGGAGATCATCTTGTCCATGCCCTTGGGGCCGAGAGATGTACGGACAGCATCGGCTACCGCACGTGCGGCGGAAATGTTGCCCTGGCGAATGTCGTCCTTGCGCTTGTTGTCCACGTACGACTCCGTCTTGGATGACATCCGTCCCGCTTGTATTGGGGCCGCTGCTGCTGCCATGGTTTTAGAGAGATGAGGATATGGAAGGGTTTCAGGGTAAAAGAGGAGAAGAAAAAGGGAAATGGGAAGACGAGTGCAGTAAAAGTTAGGGTTTTTGGTGAGAAATGGAGAGAAAATGAGAGAGGGCTTTGATTAGGGTTTGGGTGACAGTGAGTTAAGTCGGATATGAGGGAAGGGACGGGGACTGTGAGGGAATTTTTGAAAAAGACGGGGCCAAAAATGTGAAGTAAGAGAGAGGGAAAAACGGAGAATGCTCGAGAAATGGAAATTCCACTGGAGAGCAGAAGCGGGTCGGATTCGGGTATATGGCTTGATAGACGTCGGGAACGGATTCGATTCACCATTGAAAACTTGAAAGATGACATTTTATATTAATTTTATAAATTATATTATTTTGAATAATTTTTATAGTGACTTAATTTAAGATTTTATTTTTAAAATTATATTTTATTTATCTAATGCAATGTTTAAAAAAAAATAGATGCTAAATCTAGACATAAATTGTAAAGTTTTTTAAGTTAAAAAATTTGTTTCTAAATTCAAGTATTCATTTTTATAATATTCTATTACATGAATAAATTATATTTTAAAATACTTTTAACATGACTGGTATCACCCAGGTAATGTCTTGAGTCAACTTAATCTAAAAAATTGACAGGAAACCCCAAGGTTAAGTTAAGACCGCAAGTCGGACTGAGTTTTGTTATATTTGCCGTTAATTTACTTAAAAAAAATAGAGAGAGATATTAATAAGTAGATTGAGTTAAGACCGCAAGTCGGACTGAGTTTTGAGTTTGGTTGTGCCCAGAGCCCAAGCCTCGAGTTAACCCGAGTTTGATTTTATCTGTAGGATCGAGCCTAAATTTTACTAAAATTTATCATCTAAAAATAATAAAATATAATTATATGAAAATTAATCAAAAATGAAGAATGAGACTAACACAAGGAGATGATTGATAAATGCTTTGTATTTGTTACAATTATATATTTTTATCTCGTCTATATATATGTTTATGACATACTCATCCCGATTAATGAAATTACTTTACTAATGAAAAAAATCCTTTTATTAAATTGCAAATAAAGTTACTGTTGACACCCAATTATAATCTTCCTTTCTCTGAAGCAAACTGGTCCCTTTCAACCATCATGATTGGGTAAAGTAATTTAGAATAATTGAAACGGTTTAGAGGAGATTAAATTGGATTCCAAAGTTGATTAAAGTAAACATCCTTCTTTATTAACAATTGAAACCAATAGGGAAACAAATGGATGCTAACGAAATACGAATGGGTTGATGACTCATTTGACTCAGATGACAAAGACGAGCAAACATTATCGTACTATTACTTTTATGTAAAATAAATGCAAAGAACTTAATGAAAATATTCGATGAAAACGCAATGACTGATATCATAAATGGATCAGAAGCAATAACTAAATACAACTTTGAAATGAAAACAGTAGAGTCAATATTCAAGAAGATTAGTGGATCATTAATATCAAACTCTTGATACTACAGAATATGCTTCTTAAGATCATGGGTCTGAATATCGCCCGCTACGATTATTATCATATCGGCTGATATACCGATAGCTCGGCTGTATCATATCAGCCGATATCACAATATCAGCCGTTTTTATAAAAAAAAGAAAAAGAGAAAAATATCGGCCGATAACGAGTTATCAATCAATATATTGTAGAATTTTAATCCCCTACTTCTTATAATTAAAGTTATCTTGGATTGTGAAATGGGTCAAAATCCAAAAAGATGTGAAAAAAGAGAGCCCATTCGTTCAATTTTTAAGAGAAACTTAATAAATTCAAATTGTGAGAAATTTTGGGATCAAATTCATACATAAAAAAGCCTACTTTATTTTGTTCTTTATCCCACTCAAACGCCTAGATATTTTAGCCATAAAAAAAAAAATCAAATCAAATGGTAATAGAAGAGGGAGGCTCGTCCATGAAAGTTTTACAGTGGATATCTTACGATTTTTTATGGAATAAATTCAAAAAAAAATAGAAGACTAAGACAAAAGACGTTGGACTAGTTCAAATCCCGGCAAGTGCACTATTAATACTGCCTATAAGACTCTCCACTTACTTGAGAATGGGTCTCTGTCAAATTGGAAAATATTTTGAAATATGTGAATTCCTCTAAAAGTTCAAATGTTTGTTTGGAAAATTCTCCAAAATGCCTGATTTTAAAAAAATCATAAAAATTGTTCATTTTCTTATTTGTGGTGCAGAGAAAGAAACCAATGTCCATCTTTTCATGTGGTAAGAGGGTCAGAAAGAGGTCTGGAATGGGGCTTCGAGAGAGAGGATTGGTCAAGCCCTTTGTTTCAACCAAGCGAAAAGAAAGTTCATATGCAAAAAGAAGAAAGACAAATCAAGGAGTTCAGTCTCTTTTTATTTCATCCAACGGATCATTTCTATTGGAACAATATTTGGTTTCTTTCAAACACGTAAAAGGTTCCTCAAAAATAAATAATTGGATTTTTTTTCTGAAAATTTTGTAGTTTTTGATATTTTTTTTTTAATGAAACCCTTAATTTCTCATGATTTTATAATGACATGTAGCTTTTGTAAAAATTCTAAAGAATCCCTTTAGCTATTTTCTCTAATGATCAAATTTATGTTTGTTTTGGGATTTTTTTTTAGTCCACTTGGAGAGTATGGTGATTAAAAATTACTTTTAGACCGGATTTTAATAAACTCAATTCAATTTATATAAAAATTATTGAATTGCAACCTAAAGTGTTGACCTGAATTGCTCAGTCCAACCTGATTCTGAAATGTTGATCCGATTCAACCTGAGTGTTGGTCCCAATCAACCCTGAGTGTTATATGAAGTTTTTTTAGTGAATCCAGTCAGGTTCAATTTTGAAAAAACTTGACTCGATCTAACCCTAAAATTAATTCACTTTTTTCTTCAATTCAATCCAACCCTAATTTAAAAAATGTAAAATCAATCCATTTGATTTATCAAGTTGAGTCATGCACATCTAAGTTAAAACTCAACACAAATTTCACCATAGTGTGTTTCAAAAATTAATCAAATACACATGGTCACAAATTTAAAGTCATAAGTTTCTAGAAGCAAACAGTACATACTTTTAAAAATAATTACTTAATGTAATTCAAAGGAATTGAATATGGTTATTAACTCGTTTAAAAAAAGTTGAGTTTTTAGTTTGATTTTCACTCCACCTTAAAAAGTCATTTCCCGTCAATTTATTTACTCTGTGTAGATAAGAAGAAGGCGTGTACGTAATCTCAAGATTAGACTCATGCTCAGAGACACTTAAACAACTTTATTGTCAAAAATAATAATTAATATTAATTATTCCTCTCTTTCTAAAATATTTTTTCTGTCCCTCACATTCCATTGCAACAGAAAATTGAATAACAACAAAATTGTATCCAAACACATGTAGTCTCGCATGAACTCCATTGCATACTTAAAGCAAGCATGATTTGAGTTTATGTTGGGCCTGAACTAAGTGATCTACAAGCATAGTTATAAATGTCTTTCTTAAATGTGAACATATATTTGGACCTTCATGAATCCATACTTAAAACAGGTATTGGAGAATATTCACTCTGAGCTTCAAATTTTGTTATAATAATTTTTTTAAGACAAATGTATCCAGGTCTCTCAGACTATGTGATAAATCTTTATGGCATGTGTTAACTTCCCTATCTGCATACACCAAGTAAAATTACGGAGAGTGACATTTATGTGTTGAGAGTGACTTGAACGCAAAACCAAAACCTTCCGTAGCTTAAATGAGTTCTTGATAGTCAAACTAACCCTTATAGATTATGATCAATTTATTTTTAATTAAATAAATGAGCTAATTTAAATCCGTAGATATCAAGTGAATCTATATTTAACATTAGGCCATATAAATAGAATTTGATATCAACTTAAAATTACTCTTGTTTAGATTGTAACTTGACCTATTACATGTTTTTGATAAAGATAATATATTTTTTTTATAAATACGATAAGAGAGAGAAAATCTTCATTAAATGTCATACAAGTAAAATAAAATGTGTCATCATGTGTCATCATATTGACCCGAATGTCTACAAAAGCTTCTTAAATCGCTAATGTTATGAAAATGTTTACTAATAACTAAATTATAAATTATATGTGAAAGAGTAGATTCCATTTTACTGAGATGGATGATTGCATAATTATGAAGAACAAAGAAATCAATTAAAATGAATACAATTTCATCAATCTTAACATTGGTTTAAAATATTTTAAAAGATCATTATTTATAGAAAATATCAATAAAAATTGCTTAATCCAATAATGAAGAAAAATGCAAATATTAATTGTATGAAATGTTGCTAACTTAAATTTAGGGAGACATGGATTTACTTGACTAGGAAATCTCACTCGAAGCTCTTTACAAGTTTATTTGTACTTAATATAATTCAATTTAAATTAATTATTAGATAGGTCTATATCTAACATATCCACTTGTAGGGTTGTTCCTAAGTCTCGAACCCAACTTGAAAATCTGTTATAAATGAATGAGTTTGAATACATATATTAGTTTGATGGGTCAGATTAAGAAAAAATTCTAGACCCCCTTTATATGAAAGGTTAGACTTTTGCAAGAAGCTCGAAGCCCATGGGGTTTTACAAGCCCATGGGGTTTTAATATGTTTATCCACTATATATTTGTATACTTGTAATGGACTATCTTTCCTTTAAAAAAAGTATTTTAAAATTAATTATAAAAATAATCATGTTACACGTTACTCAAATTTAAACTCAAACTCAATTTTTAACTACTTAACCTCAATAGTTAACGTCATCAAATATCCTCCTTTAAAGACCCTAATAACTTTAATAATTAATACAAAGTGACTATAGAATGAATTTTGAATTAAATTTAATCTTACTATAGTTTATTATGTATATTTTAAATTAAACTGTTACAACTTTCTATAATTTCAAACAGATGTCTCATCTGGGGCTTAATACATAGAAACCTCTATAATGTAATATGGTTGGGATTATAGTACATATATTACATTGTAGAAGTTATTAAATTAGAGAGACTAATAATATTCATTTTTAAAAATCTCTTCAACACTCTCACCTATCACTAATAATCTTTTCGATTTCTTTTTGTGAAAACAAATCACTCATTTGGCTTCTTTTTATGAAAAAAATCATCCCACAATTGACTCTTGCAAAGTGGTCAGGCCATCCAACCCAAAGTTTTTCAAACGGGCAGATATCCTTGTTACCGTGTAGTCCATACGGTAAGCAAGTAACTCTAAAATGAGGAAACTTACTATGAAGTCTATCTCTGATTACTTTTTCGAAGGTTAAATGATGTAGTTTGTGAGGTCCTTATCACTTTTATAGTAATTTTGTATTTGAACGTATGGATATTACTTTACAAAATGTTGGGGCAATACATTTTTTTATTCTGAATGTATTAAGTATTGAGTTAGAGAGACTTATTACATTTTGAATGTGCCTAAGGTCGAGACCAACGGTCTGATATTATTTTAGACAGATTATAACTTTTTTTTTTTAATTTACGTGTGGGAAACTGCGGGATACCCAGCGTAAAACCCCCACGGATGAGCCCTTAAGGCACACCAAGGTTAGGCCATGGGGGCTTGAACCCGCAACCTTCCACTTCCTGAGATGGGAGGTAACCAGTTGAGCTACACCTATGTGTGTTTATAACTTTATAGACAGATTATAACTTTATAGACAGATTATAACTTTATAGAGTACTATATTGCAGAGAATTTACTATATTTTTTAAATAGATAGGTATGAACTTGGACGAGTTGGACCGATATCAAACCGCCTCGGGTTCATCTAAGTGGACTTGAGCCAGGGGTCAAAATATCGGCCAATATTGTGCGTATCAGCCGATATATATCGGGTTTTCGAAGGTCGATATATATCGGCCGATACATCTAGTATCGGCCGTAAAAAAAAAAAAAATCGGCCGATATGACCGAATTTTAAAAATTCAGTTGTTTGTTATTTTTTTTTTAAAAAAAACTCCTTTTTTTTAGAAATATCGGACGAGAAAGAATGGAAAGAGAAAAAAGAAAATATGGAGAAAAGATTGAAGAAAAAAAATCGCTACATGGCCTACACCTTTAACAGCTTTCCTTTCTCTTCTTTTTCTTCTTCGTTGATGGGAAAAATACAGAGAGTAGCAGCGGCGGCGGCTAGGGTTTAATAGAGAGAGTGAAAGAGAAGAAGGGTATTAAAATATGAGCATTAGGGTTTTAAAGTTTATAAGTGAAAACTCATCTTTACGAAAAGGAACTCACGTGAGCTTCCTAAATAGCTTACGTGGAAGCTCATGTGTGTACTCTAAAGTAATATATATATTTATTTTAAATACAATATTCACTTATACTTGGAAACTCATGTGTGTACTCTAAAGTAATATATTTTTTATTTTAAATACAATATTTACTTATACTGAAAGTAAAAAGTATAATGTTTTCTTTTATTTATCTTATTGTAATAATTTAATATTATATTTACCATCTAATATTTTTACCATTGTCATTATTATTAGAAGGTATTCTTTATTTTTATTATATCAATTTAACATAATTAATTATAGCTCATAATTTTATTTATCTAATTATTATCAATGAAAAATAATATCTATTTTCTCAAATAAAAGAAAACATTATATTGTTATGTATGACATTTGTGTGTTTATCAGTTCAAGTGATTAGGACCCCATTAGTTTTATTTTCTAATATTTTTTCTACATTATTATGTAATTTTCAAGCATTTTTTTTTATTTCTATAATTCATAACTTAAAATAACACTTATTGACTAAGAAAATAACTTATGAAATTATTTTTACAAATTCTCCTCATTTATCTGCTTTTCCTTGTAATTTCCACCTTTTTATTACTAATTATATAATTTTCCGATATCGTAACTTCAAAAATATATTAGAAGATGTAAATGTCCGATATTTTATGAAAAAATTACATGTTCAATAAGTCCATAATTATCTGCATTTACTGTTTTTTTTTTAATTTTTTTTTTTAAAATAAAACGGACAGGAGAGAGAAAAAAGCGGCCGATATATCGGCCGAACGGAGATATCGGACGATAGGAAAAGTCGGCCGATTTTTCTACCTCTGACTTGAGCTGTCCCGTAGCATAGCCCGACCCGGCCCGTGAATAGCCTCTCCTCTCATGATACCTGTGTTGGTGGAGTTTTCGCTGCATGCTCTGGTTCTCCAACAGCAGGGGTTTAGTCGCTTAGAGTTTACAGTTTAGACTCTTCTTTTCAGGGTTCAGAAGACTGAAGAAGAGAATCGTCCCCTTTCGGTTGTAGCCCTCTCTCCGGAATTTGACATCATTCCTCTCCAAAATTCACCGGCGATTAACCGGCAAAAATCTCACCAAAACGCTCACACTTTTTTCGATCTCCTGAACCAAAGATCCTCCTCCCGCATTCTTGCGGGGGAATTCTTTCACAGTGGATACCAATATACTGTGCTGGCGAGCCCTACCGCTCGTTAAATATTACCCTCTTCCTCGAAACCCTAGAAACTCCTTAAAACCCTCGAATCCACAGCCCATTTCCCCCACCACCGCCATGAAAGATCACCCCATGGGCTACGGCACCTACTGCGTACCCCAACGGCGCCTTTCCTCTATCGTGGTCGCGCCGTCTTCTTCTTCCTCTTCGTCCCGCTCCCTAGATTTCGACTGTCGCGAGAACCGTGGCATCATCTTTAATGCTCGGAATGACTCTTACCACCCATTCCTTGCTCAGCCGACCTTGCAGTGTGGGCGCTTCGCTGCAGACAATTACTCTAGTTATTCGGATGAAGAGTCTGATCATGAAATGGAGACGATGTCAAATAAGGTGGTTCCTCCATCACCCAACCACCCCCATTTTCTGTACACTTCCTTTCCATTATTATTTTTATATATTTATTCTGTCTTATTGTCTTTGAAGCTATTCAATTCTTTTAAAAAGTATTTAGTTTGATTCTTTGATGGTTCCTGAGATGGGATGGAAAGTAAATGCAATTGTTAGCAAATTTCACAGTGGAGTATCTGCAACTGCCTTCAACTTATCATTTACCACAATCACATCACAATGATCATCTCTATCACATTTCTTGGCAGTTAGTGTTTTTCTTTTTTCTAATAGTAGTGTGACTTGAATCCACAATCTTTAAGACTGTCTGCCCGTTGAGTTGAGTCTAAAAAGGCTATTTTTTATTCAAGGCTTGTGTAACTCATTACTCGGCATGGTTATGCAGAGTTGCAAGTGTCTACTCATACTGAAATAATTGAGTGTTAAACAATTTCACTTAGCCATATGAACCTCCATCTCACAAGCTAAGAGGGAGCTTGGTGGTCCTCTCAAGGTTCAGTTCACGCTAAGAATATCCAAGACAAAACTACTCTTTCTTGTTAGATGGAGACATTTGTTTGAATGGAGTTTGGTGATGGTTAAAAAGATGGTAAGCAATTATCATACATGGTTTCCTTAGGGACTATGTAGTATGGATTTCACAATTGATTTGCATGTGACCTCCTAACAATCTATTGTTTTTAAACAAGAGGCAGATGGTTGAGTGGTGGGAAACATTCCTGAATGGGGGGCCGGTGATCTGGTCAGCGTTTTTAGAGTTGCTGGTGTGGTCTTTGATAGTTTTGTGTCGATTGATCGGAGGACTGGGAAACGTCGTAATTTCGCTTTTGTTAGATTTAAAACGGAGAAGGGAAATGGTAAATGCTATTAAGATGATGGATGAGAAGGTGATTGAATGGAAGAAGATTCAGGTTAGTAAAGCCAGATTTGGCCCTGAGAATAGAAGGTTGATTAGAAAGGGAGAAGGAGGCTCTGCTCCTGAACGGAGTCTTGGTGAACAATCATGGTTCAGGCTTGGGTAGCAAACTTCAGCCTATCCATCATACCGTTTCTCTTCTGGCTAGTGAATTGTTGCATGTTAATGAGGCGTTTGTAGAAAACAACAAGGAAAAATTGGCTCGTACCTAGATAGGGGTTGCTCGTCATTCGGACACTATGGTGAGAGAGATTAAAGAGTGGCTTCTGGCGGTCTGAGGGTTCGATCTAAGGGTGATGGTCCGGCGGCTTTCCCCTTTTCTTTTTTGGATCGTGCTTGATAATGAGGAGGATAAAAGACGATTCAGTTACGAAGGTTCCCACTTGTTGATGGTCTGTTGAAGCGAATAGATAGTTGGACTGAGATCCAGGGCCCTGGTTTAGTGGTGGATTGAGTTAGGATATTCGACATTCCTCTGCATGCTTGGCGTAAGGAAGTGTTGTGGAAGTTGGGAGAACTGATTGGGATGGTCGAAGAGGTGGACGAGAGATGTTTGAAGATGGAGGTGGTGGAATTTGCGCGTTTGAGAATAGTTCAACCTTCTGATGTAGTGATTCCTCAGACATTGTTGTTGGATTTGGCAGATGTTCGGTTTAGTTTGCGGACGGAGTTGGAGCCTCGAGTGATAAGGAGTATGGAGGAAGTTTTGGCTGATTGTGATCGATCAGATGTGGTCTGCCCTCTTGCGGTCTTGGAGGAGGAGGAGGCTTTGGATGTGGAAAATGCTACTGTTCCTTTACTACCTTTTGTAACTGGCTCACAACAGGTTCTACAGAAGCAACCGGTGTCGGCAAAGGATCAACGACGAGCGGTGGTGGTGGCGGTGACGGAAAAGGAAACCTCCCTTCTTCATTAGTTTCTGGTGGTTTGAATTTGCGTGCGGGAACTCTCCTATAATATCGCAGCCGTTTCTCCTCCAGTGATTTCGATGAAGGATTCCCAGGCGAGGAATGTGGAGGGAGTTTCGCATCGTCAGGAGCAGGGAGAGTTACGGAAAGGGGAGTTAAGGCAGCCACGAGTGAAAATGACTTTTGAAGAGATCTTACAGTTGAGTTCGGGTAAGGCAAGGCCCAGTGCTGTTGGGCTCTAAACCTGGGGTTCAGCCCAGACAATCCACTTCCTAGTTAGGTCCAGGATCTTTAGAAAAAGCCCGTGGGTCTATTAAGGATTTTTCTGTTCATCGTGAACTTGTGATGACTTTTGCTCATAATCGAAGCCTGTCCAAGTCTTTCGCGCCTTCATTCGAGAACAAAAATCCTTCCGTTCCTATGAGCGGCACTGCGAAACATTCTAAATCTTCCTATAGGACCGCGGCGATGGCGTTTCCTTATCGTGACATTGAAAGGTCTCTCCTTTTCCCGAGGGAAACTGAGAGGCCCCTTCTCACTCTGTTTCTCCCTTTAGATCGTCAACTGGTGGTGGTAAATCTAGAGGTTCAGGTGCTGGAAGGCTCGGCTCCCAGTCCGATGGTGGAACAAGCTTTTTCTAGTATGGTAGACTGTTAAAAAGGGGTTGGTTTGGAGTTGCAGGTGGTAGATGGGCAGGTTCAACAGGTTTCTAATTTCTCAAAAAGACCTTTGAGTTGGGCGGATGCTTCTGATGGAGATGACTGCTTACCTTTGTCAGTTAGAACAGTGGGGCATGATGACGAGAAGATGTTTATGGTGGGTGCTTTGCTTGGGATCTCTTCTCCAAGTAGGTCCATACAGTTGAAAGAAATATTGAAGGATTTCTGGGAAGCTGTGAGAAGGGATCAGGAGGAAGAGCAGCAAATGAGAAGACATTGAAAATGGGAGGGAGAACTGAGAAATTTACAGTCCTCAGTAAATTATGATTGCCCTCCTGTAGTGGCAGGGACTTCGGGACTGCATAGAGTGACAATATGAAAATTATGTCTTGGAATGTTAAGGGCTTGGGGGCGCTTTCGTAGAGGGTTATGGTGAAGAAATTTGTGCTTACTCAGAAACCATATATCCTTTTTCTGTGGAAAACTAAATGTGAAGAGCCAGATGAAGGTTTCGTCAGATCAGTTTGGGGTAATTCTAGCATGGGTTGGGTGGGAAAGGCTTCGGAAGGTGCTTTTGGTGGATTGTGGACAATCTGTAATACGAATAAATGAAAGTTGGTGTTAGCTGTAGTAAATTCTTACTCCATATCTACGATGTTGGAAGATGAATCTGCTAGGAGGTCCTATCTATTTACAAATGTTTATGGATCAATGATTGATGCCAACAGAAGTCAGTTTTTGGAAGAATTGGCTCCAGCTAGAGGGTTTTCTTCTTCTCCGTGGTGCTTGGGAGGTGACTTTAATGTCATCCGTCATATGTCGGAGAGGAAGGGGTGTAGAATAATCTTGTCACAAATGTAGGCCTTCAGTAATTGGATTGGGGACATGGAGCTGATAGATTTACCTTTTGGAGGCGCTTATTTCACATGGTCGAATATGCAAGATAATTCGAGTCTTGCTCGCTTAGATAGGTTTTTGGTTGATTCTAGTTGGTTGGAATGTTTTCATCAAACCGCCTAAACTGTTGCCGTCAATCTTGTCTCGGATCATGTTCCCATTATTCTTGATTCATGTATGGAGTCCTGGGGCCCTATATCTTTCCGGTTTGAATTGGCTTGGTTGCAGGTTAATGGTTTTAAGGAGCTAGTAGAACAATGGTGGAGGGCGTCCACTCCTATGGGTTAGAAGGGTGGTTATTGCTTGCTACAAAAATTGAAGTTTGTTAAAGGGAAAATGAAATTGTGGGCCCAAGCTCGGAGAGAGGAAGAAAAGGTTGAGGAACATGCTTGGTTGGAGGAATTACAGAGTCTACACCAGTTGGAGGAGGTGGGGGTGCTACCCTAGGAACAATTGTTGCGAATGAAGGGCATTAAAATAAGTTTAAAAAAAAAAGCTTTGAGGGAGGAGATTCAATGGAAGCAAAGATCTTGATTAAGATGGTTGAAAGAGGGGGATAAGAACACTAAGTTCATCCATCATATGGCTAGTGCGAGAAGAAGAAAGAACTATATTCACCCTCTTCAAGTTGATGGTGAAAGGATTGATAATAGATCTGATATTTGTAAGAAGGTTGTTCTCTTTTACCAGAAATTGTATAAGGCTCCATTGAAGGAATTTCCTGTTCCAATTTTGTTTCCTTTTAAAGTGATTTCGGAGGAGCAAAGAGTATTTTTGGAGAGTACTTTTTGAAGAATCGGAAGTCAAAGATGCGGTTTGGCAGTTGGGTGAGGATAGAGCTTATGGACCGGATGGGTTCCCTATTTTGTTCTTCAAGCATTTTTGGGAGGTGGTCATTTGAATTTTTTGGTAGAGGTATAATATAAAAAAGTTTGGGGGCTGGATTACATTGGTTCCAAAGAAGTCTGGTGCGTCTTGTTTGAATGATTTTCGGTCTATCTCCTTGATTGGCAACCCATATAAGATTTTAGCCAAGGGTTTGGCTAATCGGTTGAAGGTGGTTCTTCCTCATATTATTTTCCATTCGCAAAGTGCTTTTTATGAAAGACATGCAGATTGTTGACTCGGTGGTAGTGGCTCATGAGTGTTATTTGGACTATAAATTCTTATAAGGGGAAGCTGAGGTGGTTGGTAAATTGGATTTCAAAAAGGCCACGATAATGTGGATTGGTTTTTTTTTTTTGACTATGTTTTGGGGATTGTTAGAGGAGTTGGAGCGATCATGTTTATCCTCAACTTTTTTGTCCGTGTTGGTGAATGGGAGTCCTAAGGTGTTTTTTGAGAATGGAGAAAGGTGCTAGGCAAGGGGATCCTCTCTCTCCTTACCTCTATGTTATTGTGGCTGAAGCTCTTCATCTTATGTTTTAGGTGGTGATGCAAGACAACTAATAGAATGACCCTAAATGCCTAATGTGGTCCCTAAAAATTAAAAGGGACGAAAATAATGTACCCTAAATCTAATATGAGTTGAAATTAAAATCTAAAATTAATATATGTAATTAATTAATATAAATTTATTACAAATAATCATGTAAGATATATTAAATCTAATGTGAATGAAAATAATAGGATCCAAAATTAAACAAATTAAATAAGTCCAATGGATAAAGGGTCGTGGGATACTGGGATGTACTGGAACTTTAAGGGGAGTATAAAGGGAATTAAAGAAAAGAAAGGTAGGGCAACCATACGAAAGACAGGAAGAGGGCAAAAGGGATTTACGGCAAAAGGAATGGGATGCCAAGAGTAGCGGAAGTCTCAGAGGCGATGAAGATGGTTGCATATGGATCGGAAGAAGGGAACAGAAGCGAAAAGGGTAGATTTGGTTTGGGGCAGCAAGGGATGTCCTCGGAAATCTAGGGAAGAAGAAGAGGAAGGAAAAAGGAAGAGAGATAGAAGATAAAGGAAGAAGAAATAAGTACCTGAAGAAGAAATAAGGCCTCACACCAAGCCTCACGCCAAGCCTTGCTCAAGGAATCACTCCAACACTCAATCGCACCTTACAAGGTATTTTTTGCGAAAATCTCAATATTTTTTTATTCAAATCTGTCTTTGCCTCTTGGAGGCTACAACTTATATAAACATCTCCTTACTAAAAATAAACTTATCTAAAAATAACAATAGAAAACGAAAATGGCCAAAATATGAAAATGGAAAGCAAAGTAAATGGAAAGTCCGGATCTGAAGAATCTGGAGAATGCTCTGCATCAGGTGGTTTCGTTGCAGGGAGAGATTCAAGGCTTCTGTATTGAGAATTTTGATATTGAGATTTCCCACTTGCAATATGCTGATGATACAATTCTCTTTCTAAAGGCAGATAAGGAGGTGTTGAAATCGGTTCGAGTGGTCTTTCAGTGATTTCAGATTTGTTCTGGGCTGAAGATTAATTTCAAGAAAAACAAATTGATGGGGGTTAATGTTGATCACAGGCAGTGTATTGGGTTGCAAAGTGGCATCTTTCCCTTCTTCTTACCTTGGTATTCCTCTTTGTAAAGGTAAGCCTAGAAAGACATGTTGGGATGAGGTCATTGATAAGATGGAGAAAGGCTTTGGTTTGGAAAGGGAAGTATTTGTCTATTGGAGGTAGGATCATCTTAATAAAGACGGTTTTATCTAGCCTTCCTGATACAAGACAAACTATAGGGTGACCCTAAATGCTTAAATTTAAATAAAGATAATGCATCCTAAAATCTAATATGGCTAAAATTAATTAATCAATTAATAACGGCAACAAGAAAATGTGTAGAACAGCAGTAAAATGGTTAAGAAGAGGGTTATACAGGTCTAAGATACAGATCTAAATGTAGTAGCAGATTTGATAAGTCTAGTACAGATCTTGGACAGAACTGTGACTGGTCTTGGGGCTATTTTGCGACAGATCTAGGGCTGAACTGAGACATATTTTGGGACATGTTTTGGGATTGTTTCTGGGACAGATTTAGGACAAGTTTTGGAGCTGTTTATGGGACAGATTTAGGACAAGTTTTGGAGCTGTTTATGGGACAGATTTGCGAGTAATCTGGGACAACAATTCAAGGAGAAGAAAAGGAAAAGAGAGGAAGAGAGATGAAGAGATAGAAGTAGAAGAAGAATACCCGAAGATGGAAATCTGGTAGCCTCACGCTAAAAGGCCTCAAGCCAAAGGAATCACTCCCAAATTATCTTCGTCGTACAAGCAACGGAAGAAAACTTAAATTTCATTCATCATTAAGTGTCAATCCCATATGGAGGGGTTACATCATTTATATAATGACTTTAAAAACATGAAAAAGACCAAAATACCCTCAAATAAACAAATACCAAACTACCCCCAATGATTAGAAAGCCCTAATTACATGTAAAACAACTAAATTTACTCAAATAAAATCAACTATTGGACTAAACAAATAAATGAAAGAAAAAATACAATCATGAAAAGTTAGAAATCCTAAATCTAAATATAGAAACTTGCTAAATATAGAAACTCGTGTGGTGCTCCGCATCACTTCCAGTATATTTTCTTAGTGCGTTCAAATGTTTTTTGGCAGTGATTGATAAATTGGAAAGAGTTCAGTGGCAGTTTTTGTGGAAAGATGATAGAAAAAGCGGAAATTCCATTTGGATAGTTGGTCTTAGGTTTGTAAACCAAAGGAGGAAGGTGGTCTTGGGATTCAGTCAATTCGTCACATTAATGGGGCTCTGCTGGGGAAGTGGCTATGGAGGTTGGGGGATTCTACTGAGGGATTATGGAAGGCTATTATTTGTTGCAAGTATAGGCTGCAGGGATACATGTGGAGGGTTTCTAATGCCAATAGGAGGGATTTTGGTTTTTGGAAGGGAGTTTGCTCTATGGTGCTGGTGTTTGGTGGTCATAGTTGGTACCGAGTGTATTCTAGTGACTATATCCTCTTTTGGTTGGACAAATAGTTGGGAGATACTTCTTTGGCTTTGGCGTTGGCGTTCCCTACTCTCTTTTCTATCGTCACGAAAAAAGAGGCTTCTGTTAGAGAGTGTTATGATTTAATAAATAGTAAAGTGGTTTGGGGCCCTTACTTTCGGAGGGAGTTGGAGGATTGGATGGTGGAAGGATGGATGTCCTTAATGGATCGTTTGGAAAGTGTTTTTGTAGTGGGTAATGGGAAGGATAGGTGAATTTGGGAGCTAGATCCTCTTGGCTTCTTTTTGTGAGGTCTTTTTGTAATCATCTTATGAGGGTAGGCGAGGTTCCTCTTGTTCATCTGAAATTTTTTGAGGGGGGTTCTCCCTTTAAGGTAAAGGTATTTGGGTGGTTTGCTGGATTGTAGAAAATTTTGACTATTGATAATTTGCGTCTTTGGAAGATGATTATTGCAGAATTGGTAAATCATTTGTTATTTCATTGTCGGTTCTCTTATTAGATTTGGATGCACTTCCTTCAGTTGCCAGGTGTTGATTTTTGTCTTCCTCAAGCTTGGAGTGTGTTATTCAATGAGGAGATAGTGAGGATAGGAAGTTCTTTTCGTCAGAGTCTTTGGAAAGCAACTCTTTTAAGTATTGTTTGGTCCATTTGGTTAGAAAGAAATAAGAGGATTTTTCAAGGAAAAGAATGTTATTTGGTGAATCTCATTGAAGTTATTAAGCTTAGAGTGGCTTGGAGGTTGGTTGAGTCGATGAAGTTTCAGGGTTTATCTATTTTGAATGTAAGTAGGAATTGGGCTTTAGTGGATTTTGCTAGGCAACGTTCATAGTCTAGGACTCAAGTTTCTTGGTCTCCTCCTGCAGTTGGGCTTCTCAAACTCAATTTTGATGGCAACTATATTCGAGAGATATGGCTTGCAGGTTTCGGTGGGGTTATCGTAATGATGTGGGGTCTACTATGATCTTTTTGCTGGCTCAATTCCTAATGGCTCGGTAATTGAGGTGGATTTGTTTTCTTTATGACGAGGCATATTGGAGTTGGAATAGTTAGGGGTCCGAGGGAGTTTGGGAGAAGGTGATTCAAAGGTAGTTGTGGGGTGGGTGATGGGATCTAAAATTGAGAGGATTCGGCATTCCATGGCGTCTATGAATTTAAGTATGCTTGGGCTCTTCGGTCAACTAACTTAGCGGCTGATGAGATGGCGCGTCAGGGGTTGACTTTGTCTACGGAAATTGTAAACAGATTCTTGTAATGGGTTGGGAGGGTTTTTGGTTGTTCCTTGTGTGTGATGCGGTCCTTTTGGCCTGCCTCTTTGTGTATCTCTTGTTTCTTTTTTAGCTTTTGATTAATGAAGTTAATTTTCAAAAAAAAAGAAAAGAAAAAACAATTTCACTTAGCCCAGTGGGCAGGGGCAGATCCAGGAATTTTATGTTGGGGAGGCCAAAGGTAAATTTTAAGGCTTCTAATTGGTTAAAGATTAAACCTAAATTGAAATTTAGATGAGTTTAGTGCAAAGGATCGATTAAATTTGGCTCGTCTATTAAACCTAAATTAATGCAAATAAAGATAAAAATAGAAAGTTTAATATAGAAATAAAAATCAATCAATCATCATGTTGACGTCATCTCACAAGAATAGTTCATTACCTTTCAAAGAAAATCATTCATTAAAGAACTCAAATTAATAAATAATTATTCAATGAACATAGCATATTAGTTATTAATCTTTCATTCTATTTATGCATGAAATGTCATTTATTCATATATCGAATATAACATTGGCTAATATATAATAAAGTGCGGCTTCAATCCCTGGTAATTCCAATGAAGGGCCACTCTCTGTGGGATATGTACAGAGTAAGGTCCCACCGCTTGAACTCGGCATGTGTGTGTAGGGAGGTGTGCACATACCCCGAAGGACTAGTCGGGCGAGACACCTGGACACTGTTCGGTCATAAAAAAAAGTACTAAATCATTATTTGTCAATCATCATACAATATCTGTTTATTGTTTATAATAAAAACGTTAATCATGATTTATTAAAAAACTGACCTTTGCTTTTGGAGAAAGAGAATGGCAGAGAGAGAGAGAGAGAGAGAGAGAGAGAGAGAGAGAGAATCATAAGTGGGTGTTAATGCTAGCACCTGCTTCCAGAAATGAATTAGAGAGAGAGAGGATGCCATGCACCAACACTCAAGCGTCCAATCTTAGAAGGAGAGAGACAAGATTTTAGCAATCTCTCTACAGTGGAACACTACTAGAATGGCAAATTTTTTGGGGAAGTGAGTAGCTTTCTTTTTATCTCTATACATTTAATAGAAATTTTTAGATTTATTAGAGGGGCAAAACAAATATCCAAATGCATTTTTTTACCATACACGACTCATATCCCAAGGAGATTTCCATGGTTTGAGGAGGCCACGGCCCCCCTAGGTCCCCTCTAAATCTGCCCCTGCCTGTGGGTCATAATTAACAACCTTAATTCTAAGATATAAACATGCCATTGGATGTAAATGAACATCAAGGCATTAGGTTTGGTGATGGTCCTGAGCCAATTCTCACAACACTTCATGTGAATTCAATTTATGAAGCCACATTCACTGAATTTTTTTTTTTTTTTAAATTTTTCGCACAAATGAACTTTGTCTGTTACTAGTTACTGTTTATATACATGCATGTTATTGCTGAAGATTTTTCTACAGGAAATAAATTATAGTATATCTCAATGTTTTAAAACCCGACCCAGTGCAGCGACCCGTTTTGGAGGAAGGGTGGGTTAAATAAGGTTCAACCAGGGTAGACCCATAGTCAAACCCAGTCAAACCCGTGCTATTAATATAATATTAAATTATTAACTAACGATTATATTTCATAAAAATATATTTTTCTTCTCACAAACCCAATTGTAAATACTAAAAATTAATAATCCAAAAATCATATTTTTAAAAGAACCAAAATCTTCATTTTCATTTCTTCATTTAAAGAAACCAAAGGTTTTTAAGGGTCACGGGTTTATGAGAAAACCGGGTTGACCCACGGGTCGCAGAGGGTTTTTAATCTAGAAGGGTCTTAAAATGACCCGACCCTGTGTTTCAGCCAGGGTCACGGTTGACCCGCGGGCGGGTCGGGTCGGGTTTGATAACATTGGTCTATCTGCTTATGGCCACGTGTATTTTTTTAAATGTGATCCTTCAGAGTGCTTCTACCCCTGATAACATTGATGATTGGAAGTGGAAGTTAAACACGCTTATCCGCAACAAGCATGAGCAAGAGATAGTGTCAAGGGAGAAAAAGGACAGACGAGATTATCAGCAACTTTCGGCATTAGCCACTAGAATGGGTTTGCATAGGTATGTTTATTTTTCAGCTATAGATGTTTGTCTTCTGCTTTTTGTTATCCGAAGTGTTCTTTTTGAGTGACACATAAAATTGGCAGCCGTCAGTATACAAGGGTTATTGTTATCAGTAAGCTTCCACTGCCAAACTACAGACCTGATCTGGATGATATGCGCCCTCAGAGGGAGGTATTTTTCTAGTAACTATCATGTGGTATCATTCAATGAAAATTTTAGAACACGTTTTGCATATTTTACTGATTTTCGACACTTATAAAACAATTATGGAGCTTTTCATTTTAAAGGGACAAGAAGGGCTTCACTCTCTTTTTTTTTTTGTATATTTATTTAATAATTTTGCTAACTTGCTTTTTATCTCATCCAAAATACATTTTTGTATTTGTTGAAAGCAGACATACTAATACTCTATTCTTCATTTTCTTCTTTTGGTTGTATTGCATTGATGTTCTCTAACAGTAATGGGTGGTCATTCCTCCTTTTTGTGTATTGCATTGACGTTCTCTAGCACTGATAGGTGACCATTCCTGCTCCTTTGCAAAGAAGAGTGGATTCTTTACTTGGAGAATACCTTTCTCGGAAGCCTATGAGTAAAGGAGTTTTGGGTCTTCCCTTTCCAAGATCTAGCAGCAATGAAAGTAATGCTACTGATGAAGCACTTTTTGAGCAACAAGAACTTTATGAATCTACTACTGGTGTCTGGGAGAAACTCCTAAGGCGTAAAAGTCTGCAACTACGTGAGCAACAATGTGATTGGCAGGTTATATCTCTCATTAGTAATAACTCCATACTGTTTGAGAAGTACTGTAAATTTTGATATGCTTATTGATAAATAGTTTATGGCAATATAAAAGGCAAAATAAGCGGTTCTTTTAAAAGTGAGATGAAAAATTTACATTTACTGGAATTATTGCTTTTTAAAGAGTTTTTAATCATTATTTTCTATAAGGAATGTTTGACAATTGCAATTTTTTTTTTTGAAATTGTTTCTATATTAATAAGAGAGAAGCACCAGACATGCAAGTATAGATTTCAAAGAAAATATAACAAAACACCCCAGCCCCCGATACACCCGATAGAGAAAGGAAAAAACTAAAAAAGAAACTTATGTCAATCCGATACACACTTTCTAGGCACGAATGATATCAAACACGGTAGTGTTCCGGAAAACATCAAGAGAGGAGGCCTAGGCTATGCATTTGGCGAAGGTCCGACTTCTAATAGATTGCAAGCTTTCCGTAATGTTTGAAGACCCAATTATACATTCCCACTAAAGATTCCAGACGATGGCAAAGAGAGCAAGACTCCACAAGGACGAGCACTTGGTAGAAACATTGGCGATCTCCCACGCAAAGGAGAGCTGAGGCAACAGAGGCAGGCATAGACCACGGCATCCCAAAGCGATCCAAAACTAAGCTCCAAACAACGTAAGGGAAAGGGCAATTGATGAGAATATGATTTACGTCCTCAGAGGCTCAGATATAAAAAGGACAAACACTGATTGTCGTTCTTCCTCTCCTGTGCAGGTTATCTTGAGTGGTGATCTTCCCGAATCCCACAGTTCAAAGGAAGCTGATAGCTCGAGGTGGAGCTTTTGAAGACCAAATGGCAGGGTTCACTAGAGGGCGTTGGAGGTTGTGATTATTCCAAACGTAGAATGACTTAGCAAAGAAGTTATTGGATGAGTTTGGCCACCAAAGCTGAGAATCTTCCTCTAAGACATTGATCCTGGAAGAACTAAGAAGCTGAAGGAGGCTAGTGTAGTCTTCCTATTCGTCAGTAGTCAGATCCTGTCTAAAAAAATGTTCCGCACAATTTGATACCCAACAACATAATAGAAATCGGAGATGAGGCCAGAAGGAGAAATAAATGTGGAAGAGGGAGGAAAACCAGTCAGAAAAAGGGGTGGAGTCGAACCAAATGTCAGTCTAAAACTTTACTTTGTCACCACGCCCCACTTTCATTCGGATTCCTTGCTTGAATCTGTCAACACAAGCACTGATGGCTCTCCACATTTCAGAGGCTTTACGGGGAGCATGATTGATGTCCCACCCATATTTACCCAAGCTATACTTGGAAACAAGCAGAGACTTCCACTGAGTGCAATTCTCCATAACCATTTAGATAGAAGGGCAATGTTAACTTCCTTAAGATGATGCACACCAAGTCCACCCGCTTCAACATGCAGGCACACTTCCTGCCAAGTAAGTAGGTGATCTTTTCTCTTGTCCTCCTGATCACCTCAAAGGAAATCCCTTATGATTTTCTCCAAGGGATAAGAGTTTAGGGGAAGCAGTCCCTTCGGCTATTTCGGTAAGCGAGTAGTCCGTTAAGTCCACTTCAAAGAAGGGGCTGCAGCAGAGTAACGGAAATTCCAGCGAGTGAAAGAGGGCTGCGGCAACAAAAGGGGACAGATCTGGGTGGCTTAAAGGGGACGAAGGTGAAGAAGGAGAAAAGAGAAGAAAACAAGAGAGGGGTAGATGGGAAAGAGAAGAGGAAGGACGAGTACCTGAAGAAGAAGAAGAAGGAGGAAAGGTAGCCTTACGCCAAGCTTCACGCCAAAAGAGCCTCACGCTAAAGGAATCGCTCCACACAAGGTTTGAAAAACTCAAAACTTTTATTTATTCAATTCATCAGTGTCTGAGTTTACAAGGGAGAGGGGTTTATATAATAAGACCTTACGCCAAATAAGAAACTAAAACCAAATTACATTAATATCCTTTTCTAAAAATAAAACACACAAAAATAGCAAAATATGAAATTAGAAGGTGCTGAGATGCACCGCATCAGTACCCCAAACCTTGTTGTTGACCACCTTTCCCCTGCTGTTGACCACCTCTTCCGGTAAGCGAGTAGTCCGTTATGGATCCCCCCCGTACCCCACTTTGTGGTTGACCCTTTCCGGCTGTGTGAGTAAAGATCTCCCTTAGTCCTCCGAAGGAGCAAGTGAAGTGACTGCAGAATTGCTTAGACTAGCTTAGACTTGCTTGACTGGACTAGTTTTAGCGGACTTACCCCCAGTTGCTTTGTGTGCCCCCTGTTTACCCCCATACCCCCGCTGCTTGGGCGTCCCTGTAGAAAGGAACTCCACTCAAAACGAACCGAAAATGCTTACTGCTTTGGCCGCTACGAAAAGAGGAACAAAAACAACAAGCAACCTAAGATTGGCCCCTTCAAAAACCCCAACTCGACAAGATGAAGGCGTTTCGCCCCGTATCTCACTGTTAGGCTTCCCCTTCAATCAAAAGGAGTTTCATAGCCATAGCTTTCTCCTGTGCACCGTACATCATACCTTCTGGTGGTAATAAAGCCATTACCCCAACTAGATATGGTTGAGGAACCTGAACTCCATATCGAAGCAAGCATAAGATACATAATTGGTAGCCCCGTGATCCGTTCACGAGACATAATCCGTGTTACTGACTATTACACACAACCCGCCATCCGTAACTACATGACCATCAAGCTATGCCCCAACCTACATAGGGGCCCTAGAAATTTCATCTTGCTTGGATGGACCTTCTTTATGAAGGAGCGAGGGATGCCTTTAGGCACTGGCCAGCGTGATACCAGCCCATAGAAGAAACAAATGTTATCTCAGCCGGTTGGCCCACCATACAACAATCATTAGAAGATGTTGACGCCCCGAACCAAACATGAACACACATGAAACTAAGAGTGTCTCAGACCAACAAATGCAGTGCCCTTGGTGGACCATCACATAGAATGGGAATGCGAGCGGGCGTGCTGGCCATCGTTAAGTTGTACAATCTTCTGTAGGGACCTATACGCTGGATAAACCATCATCAATAAATGTTCCAGACAAGGGTGAAGCGTGATGGAGGCAGCTAGAGAGCTCATTGATCGAGTGAAAGCATTAGTGGCGGGGATCGCAGTTTCATCACTACTAGGAAAAACGGGAACTATGGTAGTTGGCCTGGCCAAAGTACCAATTGGAAGAACACCACCCTTGAGGAAAAGATGTCCCTTCGCTCGAGGGAAGGCTTAACACATTGCTGTTTGAGAGTCGAAGCCAGGTTTTAAGAATATTTTCCAGATCCATAGGATGGGGATCCAAAGCTAGCACCTTGTACAGATGGAGATCCAGTGTCAGGGCGACCACCCTAACTCAATCTCTGATTGAGAAATCAATGAAAGGGTTGCATTTGACCCTAGACCAGTAGATAATCCATTGTATATGGGAACTTCTTCATGTAGGGGAAAAGGAATCAATAGCAGTTAACCCAACTTTTCTTTAAGGACCTTGCATTTGAACTAGTCATTCAACAAACAAGGGGCAGGATAGTAGGCTGTCAGAAGGCAGAAAGGTCAGTGTCATGGGGCAGAGAGGCTGGATAACTAGAGAGTAAGGAGGCGAGGGTGTGCACACATAGTGTGGGACGAATACAGGAATGGCAACAAAGGAGCAAGTAGAGATAGCAACAATTCACTACTCAGGTTGATATCGAGATCCAATAATGGGAATTGTAGTTTTGGCACCACAATTGGATTTTATATCAATGGGTTATGGGTCAATGAGGCCAATGGGTTCCGGGACTGGATATACACCTAACATCGGATCTGCTCAAGTTGTTATTGCTGAAGCTTGTGTTAGATCTTCTATAGGATATGCAATCTTCCCTATCCTTATCCCTACTCCAATTGCTCTCGCTTCCAAGTGCGTGGATGCACAAATAGGTCTACACAGCCTGTGAGTTGCGGCTCCCATTGGGGCCTGTCGTAACTCGAGTACTTTGCTCCGCCGTTTGTTGGGAAACAGAGATGACGTGGAGAATCAAAATGGGATTAGATTCAGATTAAAAAAAAAGCCAAAATGGGGGCAAAGTCAATCTAACTGCTTACCTTTTCATAAGCCATGCACTTACTGTAACCAATCTCACTGATCCCACTCAATCTTTACACCGTATGAACCGAGAATGAATGGAGAGGAAATGTTCATTCAAATTCTCTTTCTTCAACCCTTTCCCTAGCTCAGTGAGACACTGGCCAAATGGTTCAATGACGCCCGGAGGGGTTAGATACGAATCAAAAAGAATGGAACAAGGTCGAGCTACGGGTAGAGGTCGATAAGAAGCTCCAAAGGCCTACTCCTGCTTGATTCATTGCCCTCGTTCGATCAGGATCTTAGGAAATAATGGGAATGATGAAAAAGGGCTTGCTTTGAAATTAATGAATGAATGACAAGCTCCAGAGAAGGGTGCGGATCTTAGTTAATGGGACACATGAATGCAGGAACAAGAAGTAGACTGGTAACGCTTTTAGAATAGATTTAAGCAGGGTTATGCTTCCACCAAAAGATAGATATTTCCCTCTCCATGAAACAAGTTGTTTATGAATTTTTGGATAATGGGTTCCCACTGAGAAAGGCTAGGAGAACCAATGCGGAAGAAGAAACACAGCCCAATAAAACTGCTAGGCAAGCTAACTCGTCACCATACAAGTTGATGCCGAAATTTCACTTTTCATGTAGTTGATGCAGAGGGAGGAGGATGGTTCAAACCATCTAAGAAGGGCTCATAGGTTTCTGACTGATTCCTCATCTGCCTCGGAAAAAAACAATGATGTCGTCAATAAGCTGAAGGTGATGAAACTCTACTGATGATTCACCAATCTGAAACCACGGATCTGTGAAAAATCGGTTGCTTCAGATAAAGGGAGAATAGGAGCCTCAACTACCATAATGAAAAGTGCCTGAGAGAGAGGGGTCCCCGTGCCCTCATGAGAACTTCTAAAGAAACCTTTAAATGATCCATTAATGAGCATAGAAAACTGTGCAGAAGAAACACACACCCAAAGATCCAAAGACACCATTTCCTACTAAAGCCCAAACTTGAGAGAGAGGACAAAGTGGAGGAAAATCCAATCAACCATATCATGTGCTTTCTCCAAATCAAGCTTGAAGATGATACTTTTATGACGGGACTTGTGTTAAGAATCACTGCACTCATGAGCGGTAATCACTACATCCATGATTTGCCTTCCATCCACACCCGCGGATTGAAATGGGGAGATTAAGCTTGAGAGCAAAGGCTTCAATTTGTTTGCTAGAACCTTGGAGAGAACCTTGTAAGGGCTGCCGAGAGGACTGATTGGTTTGAAATCCTTCAGAGAGGAAGCACCATCTTTCTTTGCAACAATGACTAAGAAGGTAGCACCAAGCTCCTTAGAAAGACATCCTCTATGGTGACACTCCTCAATGAAGGCGATGGCATCATTCTTGACAATTTCCCAAAATATCTTGAAGAGAGCAATCGGGAAGCTGTCCCGACCTGGGGCTCTGTCTTCGTTGGGATCCCAAATGGCCGTCTTAACTTCATCTTCTGAGAACGGTCTCTCAAGTTGAGAAGCATTAGAAGAGGAAATGGATCTGAATGGAAGGCCAACTAAGGGCAATCTCTCCACCGGATTGGAAGAATAAAGCTCTTGAAAGTAATCCAGGATAGACAAGGTGATGGTTTGCTTATTAGTCACAGTGGAGCCTGTCAGTGGTGATGGATTGATACTGCTGACTCACCGGTGAACCGAGGCAATGGCATGGAAGAATTTAGAAGTTTTACCACCTTCATTGATCCACCTATCTCTACTCTCTCCACTTGATCTCATTTTGAATACTCTTGACTCAGTATTGCTCTTGTAGGTCTTGTCGAAGAAGGACATCATCCTCGGTGATAAAGCCAACTTGTTCACTTAGGTCAATTTGATTGATGCCATTAAGCAGGAATGCAAGAGCTTTTGAAAGAGAACCAAAGCAAGAATTGTGCCAACTTTTCAACTTACCCTTTAAGAACTTCAGATTTTGGAATAGGATAAAGCCATTTCTGCTAGATGGATTGCATTCATGCCTCCAACTAGTCATCAAATCTTTGAAACTTGTTTCCTTGAGCCAGCAAAGCTCAAATCGGAAAGGGGGAGGCCCCCAAGACTCTTCAAAAGTATCAAGAACTAAAGGCTAGTGGTCAGAGATGAGATGGGGGAGTACAATAACATTAGACCCAGGAAACATTTCCATCCACTCTGGAGACACTAGGAATCTATCAATCCTAGAGAGTACCATCAGACAAAGTGAATTCACCTCCTGAAAGAGGAAGGTCCACTAAGCTAAGAGCAGATATGTAGTCAGAAAATCTACTCATGATGGAGGTCAATCTGGTAATCCTTGTTTTCCCACCCGAGAATATGATAATATTAAAGTCCCCACAAATGCACAACCTGTTCGCACCGCCTTCCCTCTAAGAGACTGGATCTCAGAAAGGAACCAGGCTTTCTAGATTCATCGCCAGGGCCGTAGACAAAAGTCAGGGTCCAAGGCACACCAGAAATGCGTTCCTCAAGATGGATGGAGAGAGAGAATTCACCAACAAAGGAGTCACGCTTGTTGAATTTGGAATGCTTCCAGCAAATAATGATTCCATTGGGAGCACCAATAAACCCTTTAGCTACCTAACTAAATCTACGACCACCCCTACAAGAACGAATGGTTGAGTAAGAAGGATCTTCCAACTTGGATTCTTGAAAATAGAAAATGTTTGGTCTAAGAGGCTTAATGAAGTTTTAATTGTGGCCCTTTTTACCGGGTCGCCAAGAGCCCTCACATTCCAAGAAAGAATCTTCATGAGGAAACCGTGTTGTCACCTCGAACCTAGCTAAAACGAACTAACCTCTTTTTGCCCCTGGGGTAAGTGACTGATGAGCTCAACCTTTTAACTCCGAGAGGTCTGGTCTAACTTCCTGGTCTGCGATTGAGAGGGTCCCAAGTTCCTAATTGCTGAGAGGTAAGCGATGAGAACACCTTCTTCGCCAATGGCAATCAGACCTAGCTTCCTGCCAAAATGGAGCATTCTTTGATTAACCCAATCTGTAGGAAGAGATACAATAGTAGAAGGCTAAGCTGCTGTTTGGGGAAAGGACAAGCTAGTCAACTCTAACTTTGCCTTTAGAATTCTCCCTCACAATGGCCTCGGTAGATTCCTGTTTATGTGAGGGGATGACAACATGAGTAGAGGAAGGTGAGGGTAGGTAGGTATTGTCTTCTCTATTGTTTACACCGGTCCTAGAAACTAAATTCACAATGGAGATAGATGTTACAACAGTCTGGACTTGCTTCACCACCGAATCTGGATTTGTCATATCAGTTGCACTGGACAGTAGGAGGTTGGTCTCCAAATGCAAATGATCTTCTCTTTCCATAACATGATTCTCAACCGAAGAAGGAACTAAAGGCACATTGGAAGCATTGGTTAGAGCGATCTGCCCCTGCATCACTGTCGAAACTGGACCTTACGTTTCAGTTGTACCGGAGAGAAGGAAGCTGGTCACCGTTGGTATCTCAGGTAGGGGCAAAACCTGTTGTTGAATTGGAGGCTAGACAGAGCAGGCCTCGATAAGGAAAGTCTTGAAAGGGAGATATGGCTTTGAAAGGTGAGACAATGTTACCAGAGCATGATAGGGAAAGAGAAACCACAACTGGAGTTGAGTCTGGTTGATTTACACAAGGCATGTGGACGAAGAAAATCGTAGAACTAGGCTGATCTTGAGCTTCGCTTTGAAATGCAACAATAGGTTGTTTAGGGCCAGAGCTTGAGTTGTGGATGGAAGAAAGGCTAAGGTTCTGATTTGGGCCAGAAGAGAGAGTTGGGTTAGGTTTGGAGCTCACAACAGGGCCCGAGTTTGGTGTATGAGTTGGGCTTGGGTGAGGAGATGGACTAAGTTGTGTATTTGGGCTTGGGCTAGTATAGGTCGGATTAGGTAGTGGCTCATTAAAGGGTGGGCCCTAGACTTGCAGTTTGGGTTGGGTCGAGATGAGAAGATGGGCTAGGGAGGTTGGTTGGGCTTGGGTTGGGTTGAATTCAGGGCAGCCTGATGAGGGCTCTTGGTCACGTGCTGGGGTAGAGAAGGAGAGAGCGATAAAGAAGGAAAGAAAAGGGGTTGGTGGGTAGAGTAGGGTTGTCAATTCAGTGAAACTGAGGAAGGCTGCAATGATCAACTAATGGAAGCTATGAAGAGGCTTCTGATGAGAGCATGGCAATAGCCAAATGGCAGTTTGACTTTCCAACGGCAGACCAGGTCATTTTTGCAAGAGGCTTGCGAGAAGGAAGATGCGTAGAGGAGGCTGGGCGAGAGCTCAAATGGCACGTGGTTGGGAGGATCTGAGCTGGGTGCTGATCGACTGCAGGGATTAGAACCGGCGACGGAGAGATGAGGAGAGCATCTGAGTGCAATGACCAACAAGAATTTCGATCACTAGCGGTAGCAAAGCTTAGGAATAACCAATGAAGGAGAGTGATCGATAAAAAGAGGGTCTTCCATGAAGATGCATAATTCAAATCATGCATCTCCAACTTTCAAGGGTATGATTTTTAGATTCGTAAGACCTAGGCGACTATACCACTCTAAATCTAGCGAAGAGGAAGTGACAACTTGCAGAGGAGGAGGGATCCATCTCCACAACTTGGCCCAGGAAATCTCCAATGGCTTGAAGGGATTGAGGAAACCAAGCACCGAGTGGAAGCCCGTAAACTCTTAAGCAAAATTGTTCTTTGATCGAGTTCTTCTGTCCAAAATACAATATCAGAGAAAGGGGTTGCTCTTAGTGTTTTTTTTTTGTGAGAATAGGGGGCTCCTTCAACAGTCGACCGACTTCCTCTACAATTTCAAAAAATAAGAGCGTGAAGGGAGTCAATTATGCTAACAGAGACTTTGCTGATGCAACTCCACTCGAGAATCCAAGCCTTATCTTAAGAAATGCTAACCGAAGAAGACCGGAAGGATTGCTAGAAGGAAACTCTTCAGAAACTTAATACTCTGGGTTTGTTAAGGATAATGGACCTGCCTTTGTCTGAGTTGACAGTCCAAAAGGGGTAGCAACAACTTGGGAAAAAGAAGAGTTGGGTCCAACAGCAGATGGAGGTGCAAGATGAGAAGCATTGGATGTAGCGGCAGCACCAAGAGAAGGGATTGGAGATCTGCCGTTTTGATAGAGAGCTTCTTGTTTTTTATGGATCTTCCTTTAACGTCCACGATTCCACATAGAGCTTCTATCTTAGTGGCGAACTAGACAAAAGAGAAGCCCTTATGGATTTTGGACTCCTTTGGCATAGGTACAAAGCGATCCACTATTCTCCCTAATTGGCTAAAAAGGGAAAAAATGTCAAAGGAGGTAGGGAGATTTGAGATGAAGAGGGGAAGAGAAGTGTTGGGAGGGAGGATGGGGGAAAGGAGAGGGGAAGAGAAGTGTTGGGAGGGAGGATGGGGGAAAGGAGAGGGGAAGAAGACGATGGATCGGAGGAGAGGAGAGCCATCTTTGACAATTGCATGTTATATCCAATTTAACTTCTTTTCTTTTTAATTTTTAAAATTGAAGATGGTGTAGAAAGGTGAACTGTTAGTCCTAATCAGTTTCTCCACTCTTCAATCTACCTATAATTGAAAATGTTTCTTGCCAATTCAGTAGAAACCAAAGCAGAAATACTCAATAGCTTGAGATGGTCCAATTAAATTTGAAATGGCTTAGTACGACATAGTGAAAACATTCGATAATTGTGGGCATTTGTGGAACAAACTGGAGTTTGTTCTGGATATAACTTCTAGGTGCTTTTAGGATGGGCTTGGCTAAGTGCAGGCAAGCTAGTGAAGTGTTGTGTGATAGAAGATTGTCATTTCAACTAAATGGGTGTTAAAATAAGATGATGGTTAGATTTGAAATGCTATATGGAGTTGATTGTTGGGTGGTCAAGAAAAAGATAGGTACACAAAGTAATGATGATGTAGAATGAGATTGGAGAACTAAAGAGGAAGAAACCTTTGGAGAAACATGAGAGAGAAGAATATGAGAAGATGATAGCTTACAAGAGATGAGAAAGAAGATGATGGTGATATCCACTCATCCAAGAGACTGAGAGAGATGAGCGAAATAAATTTCAACAATCACTTTATAATTTGTCACTTTCAATATGCGTTTATTTAAAGATATCAAAACTTCATCAAGATCTAACTTTCTACTTAAGAGTCCTAAACCTACTACCATATAAATATACTTTATTAGCCCTCTACTCGACTCATAAGTAAAGTCCACAAAAATAAGAATTAGTAATATGATAATCACTACACAAATACTAATTTTAATCCAAGTTGTGAAATTAGTATTGTAATGGGCCCACTGCATCAAATAGTAATAAAGATGCAATCTCAAGATAGATGTGTGGTATAACAAGTGCATTACAAATAGCACGAAGGTTGCTTTGACAAAAGACAAGACAAGGTATGCCATCTAAGATGGTTTGGCACCTCTCATGGAAGACTAGAAACAACTCTAGTATGAAGAAAGGATTTTAAGTGTAGGGTTTTGGGAGAAGGGGGAGGCCATTAAAGACATGGATCAAGGTGGTAAGGCAGGGCATGATGGAATGTAGGGTTATAGAGAACATGATTCTTGATCAGGTTGAGTGGAAAAGAAGAACGCATAAAGTAAACTTATCATAGATGGGACAAATTCTTTGGTGATGATGATTAGATTTTTTTTTTCCTTCACTTGATATTTCCTGAAAAGCTTTCCCATCATTTTCAAAGCCATTTATCCCTTCTATTTAGGTGGAAATATTTCTTGACAAAATTCTTATGTATAAAGTAGAACCAATCGTCTTAAGGTCAAATATATTTTGAATTGGACACCTGTATTTGTATGAAAAAACTTCCCATCATTTTCAAACCCATTTATCTCATCTATCTCAGGTGGAAACATTTCTTGACAGACACTTATGGAAAAAGTAAAACCAATCATCACAAGTTCAAATATATTTTGAATGGAACACCTGTATCTAGACCTTGGTAAAATTGACCCGACCAGATTATTTGAACCTAACCCGAACATTTTAAATGGGTATGGGTTTAAAGTTGCGACCCAAATCCAAAATATATCCGAACCTACTAACTCATTTAATAAACAAGTAATGGGTTGAAACTTGTTGACCCGAACTTGAAATCGACACGACCTGACTAACCTATTGCCAAGTCTACGTTGAACTAGACCTGGCAAACTTTGACCTGACCCGGTTACCCGAACCGAACCTGAGTATTTTCAATGGGTATGGATTTAAAATTTTGTGGCCTGAACCGACTAACCCGTTTAACAAACAAGTAATGGGCTGAAAATTGTTGACCCGAACTCAAATAAGACTCGACCCGAAATCGATCCTACCAAATCCATTGCTAGGTCTACTTGTATCCATGTGTCTTGGATTTTAGAAAAAGTGAGTTTGAGTCCTTGTTCCTATATTTGTGTTTGTATGTGTACCCATGTTGGCAAATCATGACTGGTGAGGATACAATTTTTGATAGTTTTGAATAGAAAAGTGCAACTAAAAAATGCTGAAATGATGACAATGATCTAATTGGTAAAGGAGTTACTACATTCATTTTCTGATTATTGTAATAAATGTGAATATTGTAGACTATACATTCCCAAATGTGGATATTGAGGTTTCATGTTTCAATTTGAGTTCCATTTTCAAAAAATTGGTATCAGTTTGCATTCTATTTCCTTTTTTAGTTATTCCCTCTTTGTTTCTAGTATGTGTACCGCAGTCTCATAGAGATCACTCCATGTATTTTATTATTATTATTTTTGAGTGATAGATCTTTGTATGTGATTTGTGAAAGATAGTGTTTTTATCAGCCGTTGATGAGAATATGGCTTGTGTATACTGTTTTTGTGTCACCATAATGAATTAATTTTCTCTTCGTTTTCTACTGCAACAAATTGTTATCGAGTAATCTTGTTGAGGACTGCTCTTGAGTTTCACTAACTATTGTTTATTGTTTTTTCGAAAGAGACTAATTGTTGTATATCTGTCTGCATATTTGACTTGCAAGATGTATTTTGACCCTTCAAAATTGAATATTTGAGTGAATTGTTTGATAATTATCCACTCTTTTATAGGAATCTATAGAAGGACGGAAAATGCGAGAGTTCCGTAGGAGTCTTCCTTCATATGAAGAAAAGGATAAACTATTATCAGCCATTTCTCAAAACCAGGTCTGTTGTATTGCTGTTTTGTTTGTTGTTAGAAGTGTAGCCAATGCGATTTGCTTGGTTGTCCGGGTGACTACCTTTAATTGGAGTTTGGTTGTACTTTCTATTTTAGACTTATTTTTAAAAAATGATAATGAATTAAAACTATGGATATTTTTGTTATAGAAATCGGATTAAAAAACCCAGAGAGTATGGGTTAAAATATCTCTTTCATACACACATATAGGGAATTAGGAGATTATGGCTAGCCAAAGGGATTAGGGTTTGTTATTATTATTATTTTCGAGATTTTTGGGCAAAGGGTCTTAGATAAGGTGAAATAGTAGGTTAGGGTTATATCTACAATTCTAATATAGGGATATAGAGGTTGGGGCGCAAAATTGGGTAAAACAGGGCCAAAATGGGCATGTCTGTTTTACGGATGTTCGTCTCAGTGTTATCAGAACCGGAGCTGGCCGCGGACGAACCGCCTGTTGGACTGCGACCGTCTCTTCCACGGTCGGGTTATGATAAAAAGCCTTCCTAGACGTTGAACCGCATAAAACTGTAGTGAACCACGGTTGACCATGGTTTTATGCATTAAACCTTGACCTGCGATCCGCGGTTGACCAAATTTAAAAACTTAAGATTCAAACCAATGGGCCAGCCACACAAGACCAGCCCGTTATTTTTTAGTCCCAGGCCCCAGAAGGCCAAGAAAGTTGTTTCTACTTTCTACCTTCAGAACTTTTATCCCTTTATTGCTATTTCCTGTTGGAGACTTTTTGAAAGTATCTGATGTGGGACTTTGTAGTAGTGTGAGATAAACGCTCCTTTAGCATGAACTTTGGCCTTTGGGGTGTCGTGAGCAAGTAGGGTTTTTTTGGGTTTTCTTTTCTTTTATTTTTTGAGTGAAGTTAGTCAAAAGATGAGTCATATTTTCATATATTTAGTTATTTACCATTTTATTTGTCACATTAACATTATGAAATTAAATAATAATGTCTATATGTAGAATATAATAAATAAGTTTTATTTAAATATATTTATTTTATTGATTTTATATAAAATGAGTAAACCTAATATGAAATAATAACTGATATTTTATTATTCATGATTGTACAAATAATATGCGATCAAATGTTGTTTAATTTATTAATTAAATAGTGATTGAAATTTAAACAATTAATGGTATACGTTTAATGTTGTAAAGCTAATAATTTATATTATAAAACTATACATTTAATGTTTTAAAATTCATAATTTAATAATATTTATGGCACGGGGTTTGACCACGGTTGAACTTTATTTAACCCGACTTTCTATCGAAACGGTTCACTTCACGGTCCGGTTCTAATGACACTGATTCGTATTGATTGGTGGGTCCTTACGAGGTTTTGGTATTCGATGGTGGGGTTGGGTCTTGGTTTGGCTGGGGTTAGGGTTTGGATGAAAGGGGGGCAAAAATAAAGCGGGAAAAAAAAATAATGTGTAGAAATAGGGAAAAAAGTGGGGAAAATGAAATAGAGAAGAAGAAGGAGAAAGATTTGTTCCTTGAGTCACACAAGGTTCTTTTCTCTCATACCAAAGAGGCATGAGTTACACCGTGCTTGGCAGATGGGAGAAAGTTGATTTTTGTCATTAATTCATTCATCACCTTTCTTGAAAGTCTCTTATATCTATTTATAAAAGAATGATTTTTTTAAAAACCCTAGACACATGTGACTTCATTGACACATGTGACGTTCTAAAACTATGAAAAGAATGCCTCTTAACATTCTTAAAGCACATTTGAACTACACAACATAATACTAATAAAATATGAGAAAGACAAATGCCGGGATGGTACTGGATCAACGATTGGATCGATTCAATCCACCGATGAACTACTTAAATGATGTAAATGGATGGATCGAGCCAAACCTTCAAATCTGCTGCTAGATTAGCTCACAGTTTGGACTATCCATGAATGGATTTGTCTCTATCCATGGCCAGATATGTAGGATTGTGTAGAAATGCATCATCCGATCATGATGAAGTGAAATCTAGATTCTGATGCATTTTTCTTTGCTAGCCTCCCATGATACCCTCTTTAGAGCACACAATTCCTTTGATGAATACTAACAATTATGTGCACTCCTTTGCATCTACGTTTCTACTCCTTAGGAGATGAGCACAAATTCTTGTATCATTAACATGTTCATCGTGGAAGCCTTACTGCATCTAGTTAGGTTGAATATGAGCTAGAGCCAGTTGTTCTCATCCGAATGTGGCATTAGCAGGATTATAAAACTTGATGCTGAAGTTGGTGGAAATTAACATCGTTGTGGTGAAAACTAAAGAATGTGGCAAAAATAAACAGTATACGTTAAAAGCTAGTTTGTAATAGAGCTTGCAAGCTAATATGTTTTAGGCTTGTGTCTGAACAATGAATGAGATGGTTTAGTTTCTTGGCAAAGGCGGGAATAGAGAGACAGGAATTTTTAATTGGATGAGGTGATTTTATTTTTTACGAAGGCGAGAGTGGAGGGACAGGACTTTTTTTTATTGGTTTGAGCATGTGTGCATGCATGAGTACCCTTGCATGTGCAATTTTATTTTTGTGAAAGCAATTTTGGTGGGTCAGTATATCCCTCCTATATATCTCATAGAAAGTTATTGTATAAAAAATACTCTGTTTTTGTAACCTTTATCAATTAATTATCAAATTTCATTGCTTTTGTATCTGCATTATGATAATTTGGGTGGAACCTTTATGATTATTTCATAGGTGGTGGTGGTCTCTGGTGAAACTGGTTGTGGTAAGACAACACAGCTCCCTCAGTACATATTAGAGTCTGAGATAGAAGCTGTCCGTGGCGCAGTTTGCAGTATCATTTGTACTCAGCCTAGACGGATATCTGCCATGGCTGTTTCTGAAAGAGTTGCTGCAGAGAGGGGGGAGAAGTTGGGTGAATCTGTGAGTCCTACAAAAATTTCTGTTTTGTCCATGCAAGATTGCTGGTTTTCATTTTTCTTGATTATTTGAAGTTACACTTTTACTCTTTCTATAATAGGTTGGTTACAAGGTTCGCCTTGAGGGTGTGAAAGGGAGGGACACTCGGCTTCTGTTTTGCACCACTGGCATTTTGCTCCGGAGGTTATTGGTTGACAGAAATCTGAAGGGCATTACTCATGTTTTTGTGGATGAAATCCATGAACGTGGAATGAATGAGGGTAAGTTATTGAGCTTGTAATTTTCATTCTTGGGTATTTTATAGGTGGAAACTTACAGCGCTGTCATGTTGGCCCCAGATTTTCTGCTTATTGTCCTGAAGGATCTCCTTCCCCGTCGACCAGAACTAAGACTGGTTTTGATGAGTGCAACCCTGAATGCTGACCTCTTTTCGTCCTATTTTGATGGGGCACCAATAGTGAATATTCCTGTAAGTTTGAGATGTCAATGACAAATACAGTTGCACAGTAAGATTGGATACTTAGGCATGTTAGAAGTTTTGTTGATGACTTGGCAATAAAGGTCTTCACACACTGTTTCTTTGAAGTTTTCCAACTATTCATTTTATTTTACTGTTGACATGCTTTTAATTTTGGGGTTATTTTGAAAGATGTTTATTCTTTTCACTTAATCTGAAAAAAGCCCCATCCTTCTCTGAGTCTTTTTTGTCTTCATTCAAAACTGAGTTTTGTAGGCCTGAACACAGTGATCTTGTGGATGTAGAAATCAAAATTTGCATTTATGGTTTATTTTCAGGGTTTTACATATTCAGTTCGATCGCATTTTTTAGAGGATGTTCTGGAAATTACTGGGTATAGATTGACCCCATACAATCAAGTTGATGATTATGGGCAAGATAAAATGTGGAAAACACAGAAACAAGCAGTTAGAAAGAGAAAGAGTCAAATTGCTTCTATTGTTGAGGTAAGCAATTCTTAATTATTTGCTTCATTTTTGAAATGGTAAGCAATTATGATAACATGTATTTTGTTAAATTCTATCTGTTTTTCTCTCAGTTTTTTCCTCAGTATATACATATATTAAGTTTTCCTCTTAACAGGACGCACTTGAAGCAACCGATTTTAAGGAGTATAGCCCTAAGACAAAGGAGTCTTTATCTTGTTGGAATCCTGATTCAATTGGGTTTAACCTCATTGAAAATGTTCTATGCCATATATGTAGAGAGGAAAGGCCCGGTGCTATTTTGGTATTTATGACAGGTTGGGATGACATAAATGCTTTGAAGGAACAACTCCAAGCACATCATCTTCTGGGAGATCCAAACAAAGCTTTATTGCTTGCATGTCATAGTTCCATGGCCAGCTCAGAGCAGGTAACTTCTTGGTGAGCTCTATTGAGCAAGACTCATCTTCTGTGAATTGTTTTCCAGTATTTATTATTTCCTGCCTTATCCTTGCCTAAAAAAGGGAATTTTTTTCTATTTGTACTTGCTTTTGGCAGCTTTTGACCAGGAAATACTAGTAACAATATTTTAAAAATAATTTTTTTAGTTGGAGAACATTCTGCCATTAATCTGCATATATACTCTTAGTTTTTATTGTGTTTTCTTCCTTCTATTTTGCATGTCGTGGCTTTTTACCAGGGAGTACTAGGAATTTCCTTTGGGGCGTCCATGAGGATAAAAGAAAATACCACCTAGTCAATTGGAAGCAAGTTTGTCTACCCAATCACGACAGTGGTCTTGGTGTCCGGACAATTAAGGAAGTTAACAATGCCCTTCTTTCTAAGTGGCCCTGGAGGCTAGGCACTGAGGGTGACTTTCTTTGGAAAACGATTCTGATTCACAAATACAGAGTGGGAAATCAGGGATGGGAGATCAACCCTTTCCCTCGCAGAGCATCCGGTATGTGGAAAGCTATTGTAGCTTGTGTTGACAAATTCAAAGAAGGAATCAGGTTTAAGGTGGGGAGTGGTAACATAGTTAAGTTTTGGACCGAGCTTTGGTGTGACAGATCCAATTTGGCAACTCTGTTTTCTTCCCTATACAGATTATCTCAGCTCCTGACCGGAGTAATTTCTGATTTCTATTCCATTGTCAGTAACCAAGTTGTGTGGAATCTCTTAATTCGGCGTAATCTTTCAGACTCTGAGATTCTACGGTTTTGCAGATCCTTTCATCCTATCGGATCAGAATCTCTACCCATGATTGCCTTGTTTGGTGGCCGGACCCAACAGGTTGCTTCTCAGTCAAGTCTTTTATCAAGTGGAACAACCGGGCGAATATTCCTCCTATTGTCAATCCAGATATTTGGACATCCAAAGCGCCTCCCCGTGCAATCTGCTTCCTTTGGGCGACGGGAATGAATAAAATTCTGACTCAGGACAACTTACAGAAAAGAGGAAGAATCATTGTTAGTGCTTGTCATTTTGTCTCTAAGCTTCGGAAGAGACGAACTACCTCCTTATTCATTGCCCTTTCTCCCATTCAATATGGAATTCTGTGCTGGAAAAGTTTGGTATTCATTGGGTTTTGCCTTCTACGATGGCTGAGTTATCTTATTCTTGGAACATTGCTTCGGTCTCCCCAAAATGCTCCTCTCTATGGCGCTTGGCATGTTTTGCCATTGTTTGGAGTCTGTGGGGAGAACGCAACAACATAATTTTCAAAGATAGTGTCGAATCTTCTGATACTGTTTCCACTAGAATTTTTGCCAAATGTGCATCTTGGGCCTCTTCTCTTGAGCAATTCAAGAATATCTCTACGAATGACATTTTGCGTGCTTGGAAAGAAAGCATTGATTTAGCCTACGTGTTTCATTCTGTTGGGCTTTTCGTGGATGTTCTCGGGATGTGGGCTGATTGCAATGCTGTTTTGTTTATTTTAATCTTGTTGTATTTGCACCTCTGGTTCCTCTTTTTCTTTTAATATATTAACCTTTTCCAAAAAAAAAAAACTATTTAAAAAATAAATAGTTCTAATTTAAATATTTGATGGATGCTATTAAGGGTTTTTTAAAATTTTAAGTGTTATTGATTTATTTGCTGATTTTTTAAATTTATTAGTACTTATTACTTAATATTTATATTTAATCTCATATTAACATATTTTTGTATTTTTTTTTTTTTATAGATGGTTATTTACTATGGATGATAAATGTTAAATTTGTATAGGTATATGTCATGTTATATGTATTTATAATTTATAAAATAATTTTAGAAAAAATATTATGAATCTTACGATTCTACTATTTCCGATTTAAAATTTACAGTTGACGATTCAACCCCCCCCCCCAACAAACCGATTCACGATACGATTCGAGTTTGGCAACATTGGGTGTAGGAATTGGTTTGGCCATCCATCGGGGGTAGGAGGAAGGAGAGGCTAGTATAGACATGGAAACCGCCCATGGAGGGTTTTCATAAATTTAATGTGGATGACGCGGCAAGAGGTAAACCAGCCTGACAGGGGTCGGAGAGGTGTTTGATGATGAAGGGGGCAGTTTGATGTTGGCAGTTTGAAGTTGGCTTTCTCAGTTTCTATGGCGGTCAAAGACTCAAAATGAGTCGGAATCTGTGGGGATCAGGCTAGCCCTTGAGCATTGGAAGGGTATAGGTGATTGAAGGCTCATAGTAGTGGCAGACTCTGCAAATGCATTAGCTTGGGCAAAGGGTAAGAAGAAACTGCCATGGGAGTTAATCCTTATTTTCAGGGAGATTAGAAGGCTACGCGCAAGGACGGAGGTGCTTTTTAGGCACGTGAGGAGGTCCACCAATGGTGTTTCAGATTTTTTTGGCACCAACAGGAGTGGAGTGAGGGGTGTCTTTTATACAGTTGTTCTATTTTTGTTTCCGTTTGATAGTCTTTTGGTCCTTTCATCTATCTCGGATGGATAGGTCTTGTACTGTAACGCCCCGCCCTTTTCACTCTAAAATCAGAGTTTTTTTTTTTTTTTAATAATAATAAACAAGTGATCAGGGCGGAACGTCACGGCGCGAGTTAGGTTCGGACTTTTAAAGTCCGACCCTTAACTGGCTAAGCCCATGTGCGTATGGACTAAGTCCATAAGAACCGATCCACACATGGTACAAATAAACTTGCGGAATATACTTAATCTTAATCTAACTGCGGGTTATAATAGATCCTAAGGCTACTCCATTCTTAGATAGCAAAGTACATAATCATAATCTCCAAATTACTAAATAACCTTAAACTAAACATTCGTTCCAAACCATCCAAAACATTCCAAACCATAGCAAATAGTTAACTAAATTATTACAAGCCAACATCATCTAACTATCAAATTACATTGTCCATATAAACTTAAATAAAAAGTCCATATCAATCCATAATTTAAAGTTCATTCAAAAGCACAAGCTCCTATGCTTGGTTTCCTTCACGATCCTCGTTCTTCCCCTTTCCTGCGTCTTCCATTAAGGATAGAGATAGGGCGTTAGATCAACGCGCCCAGTAGGTGTTTCCGATTAGGGCTAGCACAAGGTTAGTATAAAAACATGCAAATATCATAATAGTACATGATCATCAAAACCTTATAAAAACAATGCCATGTATGTTATGCACATGTAATAAGTCCCACCCATCACAAATATACATAGCCTCCTCTTGACGGGATTTTCATCATCAAGGTACCCCACAGTGGTTTTTTGGACGCCCCGACGGAGTGTGGCCTCCGGTTTCCATAATCATCACCCCATGCCATGCATGAGATGTCCATGAGTTCATGCCATTTGTAAATACATCTTAACATACAAAACCACTTTGAAACATAATAACTTAGCACATAATTCATCAAAATTAAGATAAAACATCAAATATAAGTGTGGTTACGAAAATGTAGGAAACCTACACAATGTTCACTTAGATTGACCGCTCTTTTAAACTGTCACCCGTTCACGACTTGTACACCGTTCAAGAAGTCCCGTTACCTTGTTTATATAACAGCAAGTCAAATACATGTCCATCTAATTTCCAACTAAGTCTAAGTCCCAAAAACCACTTTGTGGGGTTCGGCCATACTACATGGCCGAACTTCACCCACTTAAATTTTGATCTCCTTTTTTATTTAATCCAAAACCATCCAAATAACTTAGTCTTTCAAATGTACCTTGGTAGGGTTCGGCCATACAACATGGCCGAATCTTACCACTTTGGTTTTGGCCCATCTTTCAAATCCTTTGGTCATTTCATTCCATATTTACAATTGTGCCATTAGACTAACCCTTGTTTAATTTTGCTTAATAACTAATGTCCATAACAAAACCCACCCTAGTGGGGTTCGGCCATACCATATGGCTGAACCTCATCATCTTAATTTGGTCCTTTAAATCCTTCATACATCCATCTCGAATTACATTATAAGTTAACCACTAAGTCCACCAAATGACCATTAGTGGGGTTTGGCCATCCTACATGGCCGAACCTCACCCTATGGATTTTTATCCCTTTTTCCATCATCTATGATGGCTGATTATTTACTTATACTAAGTCCATAGATAATCATATGTGATTCCTTAACCAAAAGCATACAACCATTGATAATTTCCAACCATATTCTTACTCCACTTAACCATAAAAATAGTCCATACACATGGCCGAACCCTATGGTTCTCTTGACTCAATCATTCCATCATTCATATATAATTTAGGCTCAACACTTTAGCCATAATAACCATATGGTTCAGCCATCCAATGGCCGACCCAAAATATTGAACTTATCTCCATTCAAAACCCTTTAAAACTTTCATCACATGGTATGGTTTTTATCCCTCAAAAACCATAATCATTACTAAATCCTTTCATGGGGTTCGGCCATCCAAAGTGGCCGAACCCTATGATCCATGTTTTGCCATTTTTAAACAGCATAATCCTTGATCTAAACCCTTGATAGATTCGGCCGTACAATAGCCGGATCATATTCCCTTAACCAATTTATTTAACAAGGGTTTATAGTGCACTTACCAATACCGCGACTCCTTCGGTTCTTTGACTACTTCTTGATCTTAACTCCCGCTTGCTCTTCCGTTCCTTTCTTAGTCCTTCCTTCTCCTTTAGCCAAGACTGATCTTGCTTGAAGACTCCTTGAAATGGTTTAGCCAAAGTATTGATTAGAGAGAGAAAGATAGAATTTTGGCCTTGGATGAGAGTGATAACCTTGATGCCAAACTCCTTTGCTCTATGTGTATTTTGTCTTGGTGGAAGGATCGGCCAAGGACTGATTGGTATGAGAGACAATCAGCCAATTCCTTTGGTCTTGAGAGATGGAGAACGGCCAAGGGAGAGAGAGAGAGAGAGAGAGAGTGAATGGAGATAAAATTCTATCTTTGGTTAACCAACTTTAGCCTAAGGTTGGCACCACATGTAACTCCCCTCCCATTCATTTCCATTACTTATTTCTTTTGGGGGTTTCATCCTTGAGATGAAACCCTCCAACGGTTTTTACCTCTTGAGCTGCCCTAGATGCAACCTACCTCATCACTTCTCCATGTGGGGGTTTCATCTTTGAGATGAAACTCCCAAGGCATCCAACGTGTAGCCTAAGAATATCCTTCCTCCATGTGTGAAACCATTTTGTAACTCCCATTTGCTTAATGCCTCCCTTGGGGTTTCATCCTTGAGATGAAACTCCCAAGGTACCCAACGTCTCCCATGCATGTCTTGTTGTATACCTTCCTCCACCATTCATCTCTCATTAACCTTGCATGTGAGAGTTTCATTTTGAAATGAAACTCCCATAGGCTCCAACGGTCATGTTTGAATTGGCAATCCATAACCGCCACTTTTCATTTACTTGCCCATGTGGGAGTTTTCATCCATGAGATGAAACTCCTACATGCCAACGGTTTTGTGTCTTTAACCCTTGGACCATCCAACTATCCAATTCCCCTTTAATCCTCATGCATAGGACTAATCTCTCATGCAATTCCAACGTGTATAAGCATTTGAATTTGAAATACAACCCTCACATATGTAGCTCCTAAAAACAGCCACCCCATTCATTACTTATCTAGGGGTTACATGCATGAGATTACCTCTCCATGCAGCCAACGTATACAAGGGTTTGAAAATAAGCTCCTCACCTATGTAACTCCTATAAAACCACCACCTCCTTTAACTATCTAGGAGTTTCATGCATGAGCTAACCTCCCATGCATCCAACGTTTTCCTTTGCTTTAAACTTGAAATCAAAACACTCCACTCTCATTCACACACTTCACTCTCTTAAAATTAATTTAACTCTCTCAACTCAACCCATTCGTTTAATTCAACTTAACCAATAAATTCAACTCATTCAAACTCAAATATTTAATTTATTTCAATCCAAACTCAAACATTTAATTAAACTTAACCCAATTAAGCTTTGAGCTCACCCAATAGTTAATCATGTCCACAACGACCCATTGGGTCCCAATTAGGTCCTTTGACCCAATTAACCACTTTGACCCAAATAAATGTACATTACCCATTTAACTTAATTTGAATCTTATACCGAGTACATTGGTTCCTACTTGAACAATGGGTCCCACCATTTTCTCATCTACGATCATAACCCTTTAATTCATAATTCCAATGGCATTTTCGTAAATACTGATATATTGAAAAATCTAGGGTATTACATGTACAGTTTTGTATTTTATATTTTATTTTTAATGAAGTAATGGTTGTAATTTAAGAGAAGAGAAATAGTTGTTTTGGACTTCCACTTCCATGTAAGTTAATCCTTATTTTAAGGGAGATTAGAAGGCTGCGCTCGGGGAGGGAGGTATTTTCAAGCACGTGAGGAGGTCCGCCAATGGTGTTTCAGATTGTTTTGGCAACAACAGGAGTGGAGTGGGGTGTCTTTGTACAGTTGTTCTATTTTTGTTTTCGTTTGATAGTCTTTTGGTCCTTCCAATCTATCTCGGATGGATCGGTCTTGTACAGTTTTGTATTCTCTTTTTTTTTTTTTTAATGAAGTGTTGGTCGTAGTTTAAGAAAAAAGAGAAATAGTTGTTTTTGACTTGTGATTTTTACCTTTTAACTGTTATAAACTAGCTGTTTCAATTGGTTTGCTTTCTGAGGGGTTTTAAGGCAAACTGAACTATTGAAATGGTTGGTTAAGGACAAATGGATGATTCAGCCAGTTCTTACGAAACTGCTTTTGGAGAGAATGTAATCTAGTTGAATTCTTAGAAACATCTCATCATGTATATCATATTTTTACAGTTTAAAGATGCTGCATATTTATCATCTATCACTTCATTGCTGAATTTTGTTGTGGATGGTATAATGCAAATGGAATTGAAATCATCACTGTGGTGAATGCTTTTAATGAATATAATAAAATGGTTTTACATTTAGGCTGAAGGAAATGCCAAGTTATGCTGTTATGTTTGCTGCTATATTTTCATATAGATACATGCTTGTGCCACTGTCCAATTGCATGCAGAGCCTTCATATTTTAGGAGCAAATAATTTATGCCCCAACAATTTTTTTAGTTCGTAGGATTCTTAACTGTTTTGTTTTGCATTTGTGAAAAATAATGTACTCCTATTACTAGTTTATGTTATCATTGCTCTCCGTTCCTTTCAAGTCTTCCCCTCCATTGCTTCAGTCCTTTCCATTGTCCTCGTAACTGTTTGTTTCTTTATATGCAGCGGCTAATATTTGAAAAACCTGAAATTGGAGTGCGGAAAATAGTGCTTGCCACTAATATGGCTGAGACAAGTATTACAATTGATGATGTGGTTTTTGTTGTTGATTGTGGAAAGGCAAAAGAAACATCTTATGATGCACTGAACAATACTCCTTGTTTGCTTCCTACATGGATATCCAAGGCTGCTGCTCAACAGGTAAGATTAACTCTTGGATGGAAGTTTTCTTATCATTAAAGGCGAAAAAGAGGAGGAAGAAGTGAAGAATAACATACCTGTGATTTCTCCCTTTCTTTCTTCTCTTCCCTTCGTTTTCGCAATTGTAGAAACCCTAAACCTCTTTTAGGCTTTCGCATGCTGCTTGCGGCGTAAACCCTAAAATCTCTCCGTCACTTCCCGACGGAAGAAACTAGATAAGTTTCTTCCACGTGCGTACTATATTTGCGTTATTTAGCTTTCTTCCACGTGCCTTACGAAAGATAACTAGATAAGTTAATGGCTTTCATTTTTTATCTTTCTTTTTATTTTTATTTTTTAATAATATTTTTGAGTCTTTATTTCTCTTTTTACTTAAATTCATTTTTTCCTCTAGTTTTTCACATGCTGTTTTTTCTTATTTTTTATTTTTTTCTATATTTTTCCTATTTTAGTTAAAAAACCTTTTTTATTTTTTTAATATTTTGTATCTATTTTTTTAAAATAAGAAGCTCTAAAAATGATTTTTAATTTTTTAGAAATATTTGATGAATGCTATTTAGGTTTATTTAATGCGTTTGATTTATTTGTTGAATTCTTAAATTGATTATACTTAATATTTATATTTAAATATCATATTAATATATTTTTGTGTCTTTTTTTTGGATGGTTATTTACGATTGATGATAAGTGTCAAACTGGGGACAACAATTGCTTGATTAATATATTTATAGTTTATATATTAATTTTATGATGGATGATTAATATATTTATAGTTTATAGAATAATTTTATAAAAAACATTATGAATCTTACGATTCTATGATTTCCGATTCACGATTCACATCCCTAGACCGATTGACGATATAATTTGAGTTTGACAACATTGCTGTTAAAAAATATTCTATTACTTTTTGCTTGGGAAAAACTACAAAATGCCAGGGCACAAGGACCCCATGTAAGACCCACTTTATGCTAAATCCAAGCTGCTGAAATTGTTCTCTTGTCTAGTGGATGTATCCTCACTATTGGATTGATGATGATAGGTGACAGTAGTAAAATGAAGGTCTAGAATGATTTAGTGGGTCCAATTTTGGACAGTTTGATAGCCCTATGGTAACCCATCCAGTCATCTAATTTTTTTTTTTTTTTATCATAAGGAGGGGCTCACCCCTCTGATATGGCATGTCAGAGCACCTACGATTTTAGGTCTGAGTATCTGCCAGACCTTTGCTTTGACCTAGCTCATCCATTACTTAAGTTTGTAATACTAGTTTCTTCTGGTCCTTTATATAGAGACGAGGGCGAGCTGGTCGTGTTCAGCCTGGCAATTGTTACCATCTCTATCCGAGGTGTGTGTATGATGCATTTGCAGATCACCAATTGCCTGAACTTCTAAGGACACCTTTGCAATCTCTTTGCTTGCAAATCAAGAGTTTACAGCTTGGAAGCATTTCGGAGTTCTTATCTAGGGCTATACAGTCACCAGAATCACTTTCGGTATGCCAGTTTTGTGTTATTGATTCGTTATATTGTTATGCAACTGTTGAACCACTTGAGTGGGAACCATTAGAATAGTGTAACCATATCATCTGGTTTCTAGTGCCTAAAAATGAAGTTTTTTTCTTTGAACACTGGTTTTATCATGAGTTCTGGTGTTATTTCACTTCCCATGCTATTAGTGTTATCTTGTAGGTTCAAAATGCTGTTGAGTATTTGAAGATCATTGGGGCTTTAGATGAGAAGGAAATTTGACTGTGCTAGGTATGGGGTATTCTGTCTTTAATTTTTATACTTTGTGCTCTGCTACTGCCCAAATATCGTAGATGTTTAAGGGTACTTTTGGTCTCTTAAATAGTAGATGGAGGGGTTCCTTCCTTCGTTAAATGACTGTTAATTTCATTGAGGTGGTTTGTGTCATCTGGCAAAATCTGTTTTACATCATAGTGCAACTTAGGTGTTTAATTTAGTGTACTTAAAGACAGATGTACCTTATAATATATGAGACATTTTTCAGGACGCCATTTGTCAATGCTTCCAGTGGAGCCCAAGCTTGGAAAGATGCTCATACTTGGTGCAATATTCAACTGCCTTGATCCAATTGTGACAGTTGTTGCTGGTTTAAGTGTTAGAGATCCATTTTTAATGCCATTTGACAAGAAGGATGTAAGTTAAAATACTATTCAGTAATGTGTTCAATGTTTCTAATCAGGATAGTGGTGTGTTTTTGTTGTATGCTATTCTCTAGTAGTTCCTTTTTTAGTTTCATATACACCTTTTGAGTTTGTCATTTTGTTGGTCAGCACCATTTACAACATTTAGCTGGGCCACCACTGTTCACTACACTGGGCTGGGATGGATGAGGAATTATAGATCTTTATCGTCGGCAAAATGCATACTTTAGCTGTTCAGGCTTTATAAAAAAAATCTTGTCTGCATGGGCATATGATGTCTGTGAGAAGAAGATGAGGGAGAAACGTGGTTATGTCCTCTCTAAGAGCAACCCCTAGTCTATCAGATTGAACTTCACATGAACTACATATATGCCTCCGGTAAATCTAGTAAATGATGTACAGTTCCATTGCACATATTCCATCATTGGATACCAGATGTGGGTCCATGGTGAAGGGATGTTTATTTTGTGGACTGATTCTGATTGTGTATGCCTCTATACACCGCTATCTATCCTTATCCTATGATCTGTGGCCATTTTTTATTGAAGGGGGAGAATAAGCCAGTGTTGCACTAGGGCAAAATTCTTCTCCAATACCTTTACGCCAAACATGATCTCTTGAGACTCAGATATATGTGGAATCTCCACCTCGTGTTGGGGAGTATTTGTTCATTGCCTTCACACTGAATGGAATGGATGAAGGGGAAGCGTTGCCTTCGAATTGGAAATAATGTCATTTTCTCTAATTGCATTGCCCATTTGATATGTGGTGATTTAATCTGGTAGTTGTAACCACATGGTTCTTGCTTTAATTAAGTGGTGGATTTCAACCCATTTAAGTTCTCCAGTGCTCAATCCAAGTTGTTCGCTCTCACCACCAATTGTGAATTGGTTTATGTCCTAAATATGCATCAGCCCCTCTTGTACATAGCTGAATTTTCAAGTACAAATTTGATCCCCAAAATATTGGAAGTGTTTGTTTGGCTACTTTGAAGCTCTCGTGATTAGATCCCCTCATCCCCCCATTTGGTATAATTTTTTTTTTTTGGAATACCAAGGTGTCCAGGCCTCTTAGAGCACCTCACTAATCCTTGGGGCAAACCTTCCTTATCCATGCACACTGGGTAAAACTGCGGGGAGTGACCCTTTGGGGGGAGTGGGAACCCATTTGGTATAATTTTCTTTCCATGTTTTCTCTCTCCTAGGGTGTTGCCTCCTTTCTGTGCTATCGATTTGGGATGCAGTTTGGGTCCTTTTCCAAAGAAAAGTGAAATCCTTTGGAAAGTCGTACACTTGGCCATTGTTTGGTCTTTTTGGCTAGAGCATAATAGAAGGGTTGTTGGAGATACATTATTGGCAATGGATGCTATGTTTACAAGATCAAGTCAAATATCAGTCAATGGGCTTTGGTCATTTTATCCTTGAATGGATTCTCGGTAGAACAACTTAATAGAAGCTAGGCAGCTCTTCTATGAACTTGTATTTCATTTTATTTAGACCCATGTGTTCTGAACCTTCTCTCGTGGTTTGACCCAACTCCTTGCTTGGCCTTCAATCTTTTGGATTTTTTTTTTCTTTTCGATTGTTTCTTTCCTTTTCCTTTTCCTTTTGATTTTAGACCTTTTCCCTACTTTTGTATCTTTACTTTTTCTCTTTTTAATGAAATTTCTTGGTTACCGCTCAAAAAAAATTGCAATCAATAAATTTTATTTATCACTCAAAAGAAGTGATTGACTGTGAGCATTTATTAAATAGCTGCCATACTTACCATGATTTGACTTAATGGGGTGGTAACATGGTTTGGAGGCTTTCATCTATATAGCTGAGGCTTAATCTTCTATAGGCTGTATGCCTAAGTGGACTTCCCCAACTGGCATTCTGTATATTCACCCATATACAGTTAAAAGAATTGGTCTGAAATATGTAAGATGTCTCAAGATTTTACTGTGCTGTGCCACTGCTGAGAATAAGATCTATCATTTTATATTGTACCTGTGTTCATGCTCTCGATATTACTGTTATACTTTTAGCATTAAAATGATAAAACTATCCATCTAGTAAAAATTACCAGGCTAACTAACTTTCAATCCTTCTTGTTTCAGCTTGCAGAATCTGCCAAGTCTCAGTTTTCTGCTCGATACTACAGCGATCATCTTGCTCTAGTCCGAGCCTATAGGGGTTGGAAAGGTGCTGAAAAGGAACAAAATGGATATGATTACTGCTGGAAAAATTTCCTTTCACTACAAACACTTAAAGCTATTGATTCCCTACGAACTCAGTTTCTGTCTTTGCTGAGGGATACTGGTCTAGTCGATGACAGTTTTGGTATGTGCAATGCCAATATGTGGAGCCATCATGAGCACCTCATTCGGGCAGTTATATGTGCTGGACTGTATCCTGGAGTTGCATCAGTTATGGTGGGTTCTCTTCTTTATTTTCGATATTATCCTCTCTTTCTTTCCATCATCATCACTATTAATGCCACTATACCATCTGTCTTCTCTTTTTCTTTGAATTTTTTTAGAGAGGCAACAATTTTGATATAATGAAAAGATACAAAACAAACTAAATGTATAACATCACATCATTGTTATCGTCAAAAGCCATTTTAGTTCCACTCTTCAATTTCCCCCCTTCAAAAACCCTCTGTATCACTCTGCACTATCATGTTTTTCTTTATCCCATAAATCCAAATTTTCGAAAGTCTCCCCTTCTCCTAGTCTCTACCACCTGTTGCCTCTCAGTTTTTTGTTTGAGGCTGTGCATGGACATCTAATACTTGTGCATACCATCTTATTTGGCCATTCCCCATCTTCTCATCTATTGGAGCTACCCTAAAGGTTCTACTCATCTATCTTAAAAAATACATTTTTGTTACTTCTCCTTTATCTGCTTGCTTTTGTTTTTCATTGCCCAACATTCTAATCCATATAGCATCACTTTCTACTTACTGCTTTATAGAATTGCCCTTTTAAATGTAATGGCACACTCCTTTCTTTTCCTTTTTTTTTTCTTTTTTTCTCTTCTTTTAGAGAGAACATAAAATTTTATTTAAAAGCAGAATGTAGTACAAAGACACTAAGGCTTAGCAAGATATTGGGCCGAAGTGAGAGAAACAAAATTAATCAAAAACCAAAATATAAAGGAAAAACACAAGTTTCAGGATATTTCATCCCATTTTAAACCGAGCGAAGTGGAAAACCATAAAACAAATCAGTAGCCAATGCCCGTTGGGTGATGTTAGATTTATTTCTTCACCCCACTGCATCCTTGGAGGATGCTTCAATTTGAAGATCCTTCTATTATGACCCAACCAGATGAACCAAGCAATGGCCAAGGAAATCATGTTCCAAAGTTCCTGGCCACGCTCTTGAAAATGAATTGGAACCTCACCCCAAATGAGAGAGCCTGCAACGAGGATAGCCCAAAGAGTGGAGAACAAAGATAAGAAATGGAACCAAATGGTCCTAGCAAAACGACAATGGCACACTCCTTTCATACAAACACTCCACTAGATTTCCTACATTTAGTACAATCGATGCACATCCTATTGGCTATATTTAAATTAGATCTCCCATTTTTCTCAGTGTCACACCCAAATATCTAAATATGGGACTGATACGCTGTATAACATCACCCCCATGTACAAAAATACCCTAGTGCTACACTCAAAACAAGAAAATCCTCAAATCAACCCATTCTCCCCCAGAGCACAACCAGTGCCTCTTTTCCTTAATACAAGTGTTTCTCCTAACTATGAACTTTATATATGAACCCCCTCTTTACGACATTCCACTCTACATTACGCTATAAGACAATTTGAGATGAAAAACCGGTAGTGCAATTTACTTCTGTCCTGGGTGACATAACTAGTCCAATGTCGTCTGCCCCATCTTATATTGGTTGATCTTGATAAAATTCCTTTGCACCAGTGTGACCTTCTAATTAATCAATACTGCCTAGGGACCAAAACCTTACCGAATCTTGTTAGAATGAGTTGAAGACTGACTTCTTTCTAGCTGTTTATCCTAGAAGTAACAAAACAATACCCAAAACCTTTCAAAAAAACGGAAGTACACAATTTAGGTTGCATTTTGCATTAGAAATTTTGCTGAAATCAACAGTTTTTTGCTTCAATATGCAATTGGGATTGCGTGGGAACTGGGGTATTCAGCAAGTCCTATAACCCTTGGATGGGTGAGGGGTCAATGATCATCACCATTATCATCATCATAGTAGCCATTAATCTCATCTATCTAGGATTCTTGAGCTCTACTTTTCCATTCCACCCTATCAAAAGCCATATCCATGGTTGCCGAGGCACTCAATGGCCTTATGAGACAAGCCAAAGAGATAAACCTCATCAAAGGCCTTGAGACCTCACCTGGGAGTTTCTCAATCAATCACCTACAATTTGTAGATGATACCCTACTATTCTGTGAAGCATCTAGTGGAGCTATTTGGGGTAAGAGCGGTCCTTGGGTGGTTTGAGTTGGTGTCGTGACTTAAAGTAAACTTAGGGAAGAACAACATTATTATGGGTTTGGGTGTAGAGTTGGAGGAAGTCGAAACACTAGCAAGGGAGATAGGGTGTGGAATGGGCAAGATCCCATTTACTTACCTAGGGTTTCTAGTAGGCGGGAATCCGAGATCCAAGCCTTTTTGGGATCCCGTGCTAGAAAGGATATCGAAGAAATTAAATGCCTTGTGTAGATCTTACCTCTTATTGGGAGGTAGACTGACCCTAATCAAATCATGCTTGGTGAATCTTCCCACCTTCTACCTCTCTCTGTATGAAGTTCCCAAGGGAGTGGCTAGAAAGATACGAAAACTCAAAGAGACTTCCTATGGGAGGGGAAGGGGGATTCTAGGAAAATCCACCTAGTGAAATGGGAAGAGGGCTAGGGATATTAGGGAGAAAGGGGGATTGGGGGTCTATTGCATCAGTGATAAGAATCACGCCCTTCAATGTAAATGGTTGTGGAGGCTCTCTTCAAAGAAAGAAGCCCTGTGGAGAAAGGCATTGGCAGCTAGATATGGTGAGGTAGATCCTGGGGGATGGAGAATAGGGAATGGAGCTGCTAGGGAAGGATCGTCGATAGTGAAAGCCTTGGTGAGGTTAGGAAGTGGGGAAGGAAAGATTGGTGAGGTATTCTAGAGGGGAGTTAGATTTCTAGTTGGGAATGGCAAAAGGGTGTTGTTTTGGGAAGAAATTTGGGTGGGGGAAAGACCACTAATGAAAGTATTCCCTAGACTTTTTAGAGGCTCTATATCGTGAAGCATCGATTGGTGAGTACTACAGTGAAGTCAATGATGTTCCACATTGGTCTATCTCTTTCAGAAGGTCCCTGTGTGATTTTGAAGAGGTAACCTACCAAGCCTTGATAGGAATCCTAGGAGACACTAGGTTAGGGTTGGAGGAGGAAGACGAGTGGATATGGACCATGGAACCATCGGCGTTCTTCTTAGTAAAATCAATCCTAAGGTCAGCATATGCAACAAATTCGAATTCACCGCCAATATGCAACCTTGCCTAGAACAACAAGATTCCCTTTAGAATCCAGATCTTTATGTGGACGCACTGAAAAGAGGATCCTTGTTAGACATAATCTTAAGAGAAGGGCGTCTTTCCTGAGGAAGCTCCAATAGAATGTCCACTGTGGGAAGAAGAAGAGGAGACTGTGGACCACTTGTTTTGTAAGTGCCGTTTCACATGGTCTGTTTGGTGCTCCTTCTTGAATTTATTCGGCTGCTAGTGAGTTATAGGAAATGGGGTGGAGGATTTAATGTCGGCGTGGATGGGGGGCCCTTTAGAGGTAGACATAGGATAGCATGGAGAATGGTCCCGTCTGCGGTTTCGTGGGAAATTTGGAAAGAGCGTAATGGGAGGATTTTTGAGGGGGTAGAGGGGGGCATCTAGAGAAGTCTTTGAGAGGGCAAAATGGCAGTTGATATGATGGTTTTCTGTGTAAAGAATTCTCGGGACTAGTCCCCTAGAACTTCTACTTGTCTTAGGAAGGTTGCATAAAGGGGATTGGGAAAGCTAGGAAACGTAAAGTCGAGTGGGTAGAGCCACCCTAGGATCATTTAAATTCAATGTGGATGGGGCAGCAAGGGGTAAACTCGGGCCAGCTGGAATAGGAGGGGTGTTGCATGATGATAGGGGTAGGATGTTTTTAGCATTTTCCGAGCCATTAGGGATAATGGAGTCAAATGAGGCAGAACTGAGAGCAACCAGGAGAGTACTCTAGGTTTGGTTTAGATTTAGGTTCGGTAATCTCATTATCGAAGGTGACTCGACTAATGCCATCTCCTGGGCTAGTAATAGGAAATCTCCCCCATGGAAGTTGATAAGCATTGCTAGGGACATCAAAAGGCTATGCAAAACGGGAAGTATCAATTTCACACATACACCTCGATCGGCGAACATTGTGGCGGACTTCTTAGTGAAAGTGGGTGTACACAAACTTAGACCGGTTATGGAACTGTTTTCATTACATCAGCCTTGGGAGAGTGGGGAGTAGGGTGCTACTTATTGTTTCTTTTATTGGGAGGGGTGTTTGTTCTTATATTATTGTTCGATCCTTTTCTTTTGCTTCATGTTTTTGTTGTTCCTTCTCTTTCTCCTGTTCTTGAAACCTGGTATAACTCTCCTATACTTGGTTCCCTCTCATGTACTCAATTTTTGTTTTTAATGAATGAAGTCATTAATGTTTCAAAAAAACAAAAGCCATATCCTCCATTATCCCACAATCAATCATATCCTTCATCTCTACAAACTAGGTTTTTTAATGGCCTCGCCCTTCTTATACCTTTTGCTTGCAACCTTTTAATTGTTTTTATTGGGGCTGTTTCAAGTCTTCTACTTACATGATCAAACCATCTTAAATGACTTTCCCTCTTTTTCTCATCTATTGAGGTTATTTTGAAGGCCCTCCTAATACCTCATTTCTAATTCTATGTTACTCTACTCATCATTCTTAACATTGGCATCTCTGTCATCATTACCTTTTCTACTTGTCTTTCCCTTATTGCCCAACATTGAACTCCATAAGATACTGATAATGATGATTACTATTACGCATGTATTGAGGATTCAATAATGATGATGATAATGATTCACTGTGATACTGTTGCTGTGCCTTTTTATTCAATTCCTCAACGGAGCTGATTATTGGTAATTCACTTGGTGCATGGAAATTGGATAATCCATGCAACCCAATCTGATATCCAATTTTCTCTGTGCACCAAATCAGCATTTTCTCAATCAATCGTTCAGCGTTTTCTCTGTACAGGATTTAATTGTTACTTGATGTAGCTATTAGGGAAAAGGGGGAAGCTAGGCCTGCCCATGCTCACAACAGTTACGAAAATTGCCATGAGGGCATGAGGCAAATAATGTTGCAGTTGTAATCAGACTATTGGATTTGAAATTGATGATGAATAATTATTTTAGGCTAATGACCAGCCCAATGTTATCCATAGATTTGATGATGAGTAATTATTTTAGGCTAATGACTGGCCCAATGTTATCCATAGATTGCTTTTATGTCATTGATAGGTATCCAGACATCCTAGAATCTTGGTAGAGATCACAAACGTTTAATCTGTAACAATGACTGATATTTAGATATTTGACAGAACAAGGAGAAGTCAGTAGCACTGAAGACTATGGAGGATGGTCCGGTCATGCTCTACTCTGTAAGTTCTTAGCAGTTGTCTTACTTTTCTGTGGTGGTTCAGTATCTTAGTATTTGCAATTACTATCATTATTACTATTTTGTTTTGATGTTAATTTCTTTTGTTGCTCTATCTAGAATTCAGTCAATGCTCGGGAGCAAAAAATCCCATATCCATGGCTGGTTTTTAATGAGAAGATGAAAGTGAACTCGGTGTTTCTCAGAGATTCAACAGCAGTATCTGATTCTGTATTGCTATTGTTTGGTGGAGACATTTCTCTAGGCAGCTTTGTAAGTTACATACATGTTCATTAACCAATCTGGTGTCATACCCATATCGTTCAACATTAAAATATCTGCATATGGGCCTGGCATGCATGTATACAAGACTCCAATGTTCACTTCCATAAGCTGCGACGGATGATCTTATCTGCCTTTTGAACATTGTTCCCTTGTCTGTCCAATGAAGGCTGAACACTTCAACAAGCCTATAGTATTCTTGTGAATCTTCAATCGGCAGCTAGAATCATCTGGAGAATGGAATTTTATAGGTGGGGCCCTAGGATTTGTTTTTTAAGCATATTTTACCTTTAAGCATGTGAAGGATTTCATTTACTCATTCTCTCTTTATTTTGCAGGCTGGTCATTTAAAGATGTTAGGCGGATACCTGGAGTTCTTCATGAAACCTCCTTTAGCAGACACATACCTAAACCTAAAGAGAGAGCTTGAGGAATTAATTCAAAAAAAAGTGAGTTTCACCCACACCCTGTGTAGGTTGTTTGGAAATGTGAATCTTTCCAATATTTCCATCAAATTGCTTTTTTTGTTTGGACATATCCATTCGATGTTATACCATTTTGATACTTTCTCTGAGTGTGTTACTTGTACTGAAAAGAAAGTGAAAAATACTTTTCAAAAAATAAAAATAAAGTGAAAAATCTATGAAAGTTTTTAAGTACATTTAGATGAGTGTACAAGCCTAATATTGCAATATCTCGAGTATAAAAGTGTTGTTTTATGGGTGAGTCTCCAAATGCAGTGCAGAAGTACTGCCAGGTGTGACATAAAGTCTTGTTATATTTAGCTAAAAACTGGAATGTGCTATATTCTTTCCGCGTGACCATATCTTGCAAGTATTATGATCCAATTTAATGGATACACCAGCTTATTGTTAATGAATGAGAAGGAACCAAGGCCCTTCCTATTTAATGGTTGTAGGTGACTTTGATCTTTGCATTTCCTAGTGTATCCTGTGAAGCTGCCTCAGTTTTTCCTGGTCAGAAGGTCCTATTCTTTAGCAGTTGCATCTACTTTCTCAGGTGTATTCTGTTCCTTTTCTCCAATTTTGGCCCTTTCAGGGTTTTTGTTGTAATATTATGTTTCCTATGGTTGAATAAAATTATCACCATTGTAAAAAAAGCCCCTTCCCAGTTAAAGGAAAAAGAACCTTTGACAATTGCTAATAACCACACTTCTCTTTGCCATTGTATCAGTTTGGACTTTGCCTTCTTAATGCCTTTTCTATATTATACTTAAACAGAAATGTGACTTGAACCCACAAGGCCACAACCTCTAAGGTTTACACTTGCCAAATGTGCTAAGAGCGTTTCTTGTCGTGTATATATTGATTGTATCTATTCTGAAAGGGTACGTGCATATATAATAAAATGAGAGCAAATCTTGGTGGCTTAAAAAGGAAAAAATAAAGAAAATGATTATTTACATACAAACAATCAAATGTCTGTCCAAATAGGATGATTCGGGTCAACTCTGTCTCGAAGTGGGTCCCACAAACCCCCCCCTCCCCTCAAGTTGGATCGAAGATGTCGAGTAAACTCAGCTTGCTAACAATTGAAGCGAGTTGAGTGTGGGGAACTATGCAAGTTGATCTTTAGACTGCAAATGAGAAGTGACAAGTCAGCCTTCAGAAATATGCTGACTGGAGGAAGTGGCAGTCAACTTCAAGTGTGCTTAGTCCATTCGTGAAAGACTGGATTGGAGGCAATAGTTGATCATAGTCACAAATATCTCCGATATTTTCAAATTTACCACGTTTTTATCGGTAAAATACCAATTGCTGTTAATATCCCGAGATTTATTGACACTACAGTAAATTCTCAATAAATAGTAATAGCACGATAATATCTCAATAAATTTCTAATAAATTCATAGTAAAATACCGATAAATTCTATATTGATATTTTATTTTATTTAAATATTATATTTTCCGCAAGATTTTCCCGTTAATTTCCCGATAAAAATCCAAGAATTCGAAAATATCCCGATATTATCGTCGCCGTTAATATCCTAAGAACGGTATTTGTGACTACGATGTTGACGGCCTCCTGATTGTCACAAAACATGATGAGTGGATCGGCAGGAGGAAAGCCTAATTCAGTAAGAAATTGGTGAAACCATAACAATTCAGAAGTAGAATTAGCCATGGCACGATATTTGGCCTTAGCACTAGACTGAGCAACAACATACTACTTCTTGCTTAGCTAAGCAACTACATGGGAGCCCAAGAAAACACAATATCCAGTAGTAGAGTCGCTATCATCTGAAGACCTGGCCCAATCAACATCAGAATAACTGCGAACCGGGCAAGTAGGCTGGTGTGGAACAAGCCGCGGCCAGGATGAGCCTTTAGATACCGAAGAATACGGAACACAATATAGAGGTGAGTGTCCTGTGGCTCATTCATTAATTGGCTGACTACCCCAACAACATAAGATAAGTCAGGTTTTGTGATGGTGAGATATATGAGCTTGTCAACAAGTTTATGATAAAAATTCGGTGTGTCAAGAAGAGTCTCATTTGAGGCAGATAATTTGGTGTTCACATTGAGCAAGTGTCAGCAAGTTTGTATCCAGAATAACCAGCTTCCTGGAGGAGATCCAGGGCATACTTCCACTGGGAGAGGTAGAGGCCATGAGAATACCTAGCAACTTCAATTCCAAAAAAGTACCGGAGGGGCCCCAAATCCTTAATATCAAAAGTTCGTTGAAGATAACGTTTGAAGGAAGAGATGGCTGCATCATTGTTACCTGTGAGGACAATATCATCAACATAGACCACCAAAAGCATCACAACGAGGTGGACGCGATAGATGAAGACTGAATGATCCACCTGACAACGTGTAAAACCATAAGATAACACGACATGGCTAAATTTCTCAAACCAAGCTTGAGGAGATTGCTTGAGACCATAAAGAGCCTTCTTGAGTCGACAGACAGATTGAGGTGCACTCTGCTTGACAAACCCAGGAGGAGAAAGCATATACATTTCTTCCTGAAGATCACCATAGAGAAAATGCATTCTTTACATCTAACTGGTGAAGTGGCCAGGCATAAGTAGTGGCAAGGGAGAGTAAGATCCACACAGATGTAATCTTGGCAACTGGTGAGGTGTCCTGGTAGTCCACACCACATGTCTGCGTGAAGCTTTTGGCAACTAGATGAGCCTTATATCTGGCAATGGAGTCATCGGGATTATGCTTCAAAGCAAATACCCATTTGCACCTAACACGAGTCTTTCCAGGTGGCAAAGGAACCGGATAGCAAGTTTTGTTCTTCTCAAGGGTAGTTAATTCTTCATCCATGGCTGCTTTCCAGGAGGGATGCTTCAAGGCTGTGTCAATCCTCTTTGATATCTTAATGTTGTCCAATGCTGTGAGAAAGCTGTGATAGGATATGATACAAATCGATCAAGTAGATGACTAGTACAAGAACGCTTACCTTTGCGAAGAGCAAAAGGGTAGATTAGATTGGTCAAAGATCGGTGGATCTGGACCACTGGCAGATGAGTGGGTGGAGTCAGGGCAGATGACAATCGAGGCTAGCGGTGTTGATACACTAGAAGAGGCTTGGTGGGACTGGGGGAACTAATATCTGTAGGAAGAAGAGGAAGGACGGGAGAAGGAGTGGAGGTGAAAAATAGAGGTCCCACTAAAAAAAGGTGACATCTATGGAGATGTAGGTTTTCCCGGTGAGGAGATCAAGGTACTTATAGCCTTTGTGAAAATGTGAGTAACCTAGAAAGACAACAAACTAACCCGAGGAGTGAGTTTATGGCCATAGAAGTTGTGAACAAAACACACACCCAAAGACATATAAGCGAATATGAGGGATGGATTTATGTAATGAGAGACGGTCAATGGGGGATTGGTTTTGTAAAATGCGAGATGGCATTCTATTGATAAGATAAGAAGCAGTTAACACCGCTTCGGGCCAATAGGACTGTGGGACACGCATGGTAAAAAAAAAGAGAACGTGCGACCTCAAGAAGGTGACAATTCTTGCATCCAGCTACACCATTTTTGTTAAGGTGTAGACGGACATGAGAGTTGATAGTCTATACCATGCTTTTGTAAAAAAGTAAGAAAGGAGTGTGACGAATATTCTCCTCCGTTATCGCTTCGTAAAATCTGAATTTTACACCCAAATTGAGTATCGACCCACTGGTAAATTTTTGGAAGTGATCAAACACCTCAGATTTATGTTTCATCAAATGTGTCCAAGTCATGCGAGAATAAGCATCAATAAATGTGACAAAATAATGGAAACCAGTGCGAGATTAGTAGGAGATTGCCAAACATTAAAGTGAATGAGTGATAATATACTAGATGGAGTTTTATTGATTAGACGGTGGAAGATGAGATTTAGCATGTTTGCCGTATTGGCAATGTTCACAATCAAAGGAAGTAAAAAATAAACTAGGAACAAGTTCTTTTAAAACTGAATTTGCAGGATGTCCCAAACGACAATGCCACAACCACATATTTGAAGAGAAAGAGGTCGAATATGCTTCAGGGTTTCCATGACGAGAGTCAAGAAGGTAAAGGCCACCCGCTTCACGACCACTACGCAACACCTATTTCGTGGTCAAATCCTAGAAAACACAATGAGAAGTTCATATGTTTAGTCAAGGCACTGACAAATAATAAATTGCGGGATAAATTTGGAACATGCAAAACAGAGGAAATGTCCAAATTAGGAGAAATGGGAATAGTCCATTTCCTATATGTGCCGTTAGCTAATTTAATCTTCCCACATGAACCAGGTGAAAGGGAAGAGAAGACGGTGGACATACTAGCCATATGATCAATAGCACCAGAATCGACTATCCAGGAATGATGGGAGACATGGTGTGCAGAGGACTCAATACTTGAAGTGGAGGAGAAATTATTGGAAACCTCGGAAGATTGAAGGCGCTCCAGTCATTACATAATTAAGTTAACGTGCTAGTGAGGCACAGGGGCACTGTCACTAGCCACATCAGAAGGAGCAGTAGGTGCAGTGGAGAGATTAGCATGCTTTGGGACGCCCATGAAGCTTGTATCGTATCAACATAGTTGTTATTCATCTTGCAATAGGTGCAGAACCAGTTCCCCTTTTTCTGTGGGCCTTTGGTGTCCTTTCGAATATCAGAAGATGGATCCTTGCTATGGGGAGCAGGAGGCCCATGAGTTGGAGAAGGCGTGGAAGAATTGGCTGTGATTAGGGCAGAGCGATCAACCAACATATGAGTCATAACGAGATAACGCCTATTATCTCTAAGTAATGTAGAGTAGACCTCATCCAGAGAGGGGAGAGGTTGTTGCCCAAGAACGCTGGGCTTGTATAGGCTCAAACTCGGCAGTTAATGCCAACTAAGAACGCAAAAATACGTTGTTGTTCAACATACTGGTGAAACTTCAAAGTATCTGCTGGATCCTTAAAGGTAAGGGATTGAAGCTAATCCTAGCTCCAACCAACAGACCGCATTGTCGAATAATACTGGATAAGGGACAACTCCCCCTATCGTAGAGTGGTAGCGGTTTGAGACAACTCATAAATATGGGTGAAGTTATCCCCATCAGAATACAATCTTCACCGTGTCCCAGACATCTTTAGCGGTTGGAAGTGTATAGACCAGATGCTACACATGAGCTTCCATGGAGTGAAGAAGCCAAGACTGGACCAGGGAGTTATTCGTAGTCCAGAAGGAGAACGTAAAATCAAGTTTAGCCAGTTTGGGGGCAGTACCATCGATATACAAAGAAAATTGCCACGCAGTTAAGAACATCGTGGCAGAATGAGACCACTCAAAGTAATTGGTCTCATTTAGCAATACCGTCGTGATCCGACCAATTTGTGCAGAGCCAGAAGAGGCCATATCCGGAATAGGAGTAGATGTGGAAGACGATGCCATGAGGTTGATGCATTATCCAAACCAAATAAAGGTCACAAAAACCTGACCCAAGTAGAAGAGTTTTGCAGAGATCTAGAAGAAGAGGTGGACATGGACTCCACACGGCAAGATCTGAAAGATAGGAGGTGAAGGTAGGGGCGATGCTGGTAGACCAAGGTCGAAGGCTTGTAGTGGAGGTTTCGCCTAGATGCCATGAAAAACACCAAAAACTAGGCGTCCCGGTGTCATCCGGACAACCAATGGAAATCTACTCTAAAGTGGGTCCCTACGTTGATTGATGGGAAAACACCCAAGTGATGAAAAGCATACGCTGGGGCGACAACAGTGGTGTAGGACCAGAAAGTAGAACAACGTTGAGGCAGCAGATCTGCCTGGTCAGGGGGGTTGCAGAAGGCAATCGTGGAATCACCAAACCAAAAATCCAACCCGATGGATTGAAAGGTCAGGCAAAAACAACAGGGGTAGGTGGGTTCCCGCTGGTGGGACCTTCGCCGCGAAAAAAGTTGTTGCAGGGAGATCCTTCTAGAAAGAAGAAAAGAAAGAAAAAAAATTTATTGAGAGTTGTGAATACGGCAGAGAGGCAGATCAGAGATCGTCCTTGCTCGATACCATAAAGAATAATTGAAAGAATAAAAGAGAATATGGAGAAATGAAGAGGAATCCTCTATATCGTGTATATATTGATTGTATCTATTCTAAAAGGGCTACATGTATATATAATAAAATCAGAGCCAATCTTGGTGGCTTAAAAAGGAAAAAATAAAGAAAAGGATTATTTACAATCAATTATACAACCAATTACATGTCTATCCAAAATAAGATGATTCGCGTCAACTCTGTCTCGAAGTGGGTCCCACAACACTCTGAACGTTTTTTTTTTTTTTTTAAGACTAAGGTATCCAGACGTTCTCACCTAACTAATCCGTGGGGCATATGTGAACTTCTCAATCCGCACATGTCAGAACAATGGGGAGTGGCCCTTTTTTGTGTTGAAGGGGAACCAACTCTGAACTCTTAACCTGTCCTTCTGGCTTATTAGGTATTGAACTTAGTGGCTTTTTCCTGGTGAGCAGCACTATTCATTGTATGATTGGGGTCACTAATTCTTGGATCATACTTGTCGAACTAGGTTTTTCAGGTAACTATTTACATCTGGAGCTTCAGTAATGGTCACCATTTTCCACTCTTCCATTTTTATTCATTCATGTTTTTCTCTATCAAGTCATCTATGAAACCCAAAACTGTCCAAGATAGACTTTCTTTCATTTTTATTCCTTCATTTTTTGCCCTCTCCCTCTCTATTTTTGCTCCTTTTTGATTTTTTTTTTGGCAATAACTTTTATTTGTTTGAAAGAATCATGTCTTCTGCTGACATAACCCTTGTTTTACAGCTTCTAAACCCCAAGCTTGACATCCAAATTTATGAGCAACTCGTAGCAGCTGTGCGCTTGCTGATTTTGGACTGACCCATGTGAGGGAAGGTTCGTCTTTGGCCGTCAAGGGAGACCACGACAATTTCCAAGCTGTCCAGAGCCAAAGCCCAGCAAACCTGTAGCTAATGTCTCAAAAATGGGTGATGGCCCTGGGGGTGATAATTCCAAAAGTCAGCTACAGACTCTTGTTACTAGAGCTGGACATGAGGCACCAACTTACAAGACTACACAACTTCCAAACAATCAATTCAGAACTACAGTTGAGTTTAATGGAATGCAATTTATTGGGCATCCATGCCACAATAAAAAACTTGCAGAGAAGGATGCGGCAGCTGAGGCACTAAAATGGTTAACAGGTGGGACTAAAAGTTATGAGGACATTAGTCGCATGTCTTTGCTGCTTAAAAAGAACAAGAACAAACAACATAGAAGGGTGTGAATCCAAGGGCAGAACCTAACAGCAGCTGGGTGCATACAATGATAAATGAAATACTTCCAAGGGGAACAGAACACCAAGTGATTTTGTCATGAATTGTGGTGTGGGCTTGATGTCTGTTTGGAGCCAGGAGCTACAGCTTGCTCGAGAGCTTCCACTTCACCCCACCCACCCCACCCATCACTTTTTAAATGGTATATGACAACATGAAGTTTCCAGGGGTAGAAGCAACAGAATTTTGCCATTGCAATGAGAAGCCAGATATGGGAATTTTTGTTATTGCAGAGAATTATCTGCTCTCATAGTAGTACCAGAAAGGCTCTTACGTGGGACATTGTCACTGTCAAAGCTATTTTTCCTATCCCGAACGTAAGGTCAGAAATCTCTTTGTATATTACATTTCATTGTTATAAGAACCATCAGATCGAGTCCCTGTACATGTGAGAAATCCCGACTCGAGCCAAATAAAACTCTCGATGCAAATCAATTTGTGAGTTAGCCCTGTGTCTAAATGTTTGTTATAGGGATCATCCACAGGCTACAATACATGATGGCCCTATTTATGCTCTATAGTTTTAATGTCTTAACCAATCAGGTGAGGCCTTGCCTAGCTCTCCTACCATCAACCATGGGCATGAGGTTGGCTTCTTGGTGATAATTTCACCATCTAGGCTTGGCTTTGTGAGTTTGAAGAGCTGGGCGAGCTGCCTGTGGCAACTGCAGGTTCTCCAATTTTATTTGATCACATGATGGAATATATTAATAAATAGTGAAATTAATGATAGTTATCAATAAAATATTAAAATCGCAAGAAGATTTAACCTTTTGAATGTTAGCTCTCTTTGGAAAAAGAAGGGTTTGATTAGATTTATTTATTTAAAGGTGGATTGTGGTGTCGTTTCTTTACCTGACCCATTACAGTAATATCTGAAGTCAACCAGCCATTTTTAACTGGATCCGAGGGCATTGTTCAAATTAAGTAGTTTTATTTTTTTTTTGAGCAGTCATCAAAGAAAATTCATTAAGAGAGGAGAAAGCAAGTACATGAAAATGTCTAAAAGAATTAGACCGAGAGAAAGGGGAAAACATATGAAGAAAAGACATAACAAAAAGAAAAACGCAAATAAGGAAAACACTCTCCCGGTGGTTGGCAACTCCAAGCTTAGCGAAAAAATCTGCCACGTCGTTGGTTGATCTCTCAATTTTGACGAAGGAGACATCCATTCCCACTTGTCAAGTCTCTCACCTCCTTAAATTGAGTAGTTTTATTGGAAACTCAAAAACAAAACCACAAAGCTATATTGGTTTAAGTGTTTCAAAATGTGACTCTGTCACTGACCTTACCTGACCCTAATGGTGAAACTAGGGTTGGGTTCTGGCCTGACCTGCTTGACCCAATCCAGAAAAAGCAACTGGGCTGGGAATCGGTGGTAGACATATTCAATCTACATGTTGGGTCAAATTTAAGCTCGGCAGGATTCACCTCTGAAAATCCTATTTGAACTGACTCAAATAGGATTGATCGTAGATGAACATCTAGATATTGTTTTTTATTATTTTTGGAGATTCTGTTTTTCAAGTTTTTATTATCGAATCATAAAATCATGCTGTGGATGGAGAGCATTAAGCGTGTATTTACTGTCTTTTCCCTTTTTAAAGACTTTTTATAGATGGAAATATGTTTAAAGATATAGATTGGGTTAGCGGGCTAGGTTATCAAGCTAGTGTCAGGTCAGTAAAGTTATAGGGCTAGATTAGGGTTGGAATGGGTGCTGTGAAGGTTTGGTCAAGATTGAGCTGAGCTCAACTATGTTTGATAATAGATCATGCTGAGTTTAGAAAAACTGAAACTGACCTCAAGTGTCGCCATGAAGGTTGATATGTATCGGTCACAATTCATTTATGCGTTGGGCTAGTTTCTAGATAGGTGCGGATGGAGGTGTATCGACTTGTAACGATATGTATCAGTAATTCATTAAATGATAAGACTTGCCAAGTTGGGCTGGTTTCACAATTCATTAATCTCATATTTATTCATCCTAATGATAGACTTTTTTGATATTATATATACAGGATGAAATATTATAATTTATGTTATTGGTAGGCAATACAGTGTTAATTGGTGAGACAAAAAATTGATTAAACAAAAAAAATTAAATTATGGGGAAAGCCCTACAGTTGACTAAATTTACAATTGACAAAAATAGAACACAAAGTATTTATTTAGTGATTTGGAGTGTCATATAGATTAAAGGGAAGGTTATATAGAATAATCATTAGCTGAACAATGTTTTATGGAGTTTAGTGTTAGGTAGTTAAGAAAAGACAAGTAGAAAGATAATGATAACATAAATATATGTTTTAAGATTGATAAATAGAATAACTTAAAAAAAAATAGATATAAAATAAATACATCAAAGGAGACTTAGAAAGTGACCTCATTAAATCATGTAATAATAGGAAGTTATTTAACGTGGCTTGATTATGTAAATAGGAGACTTGTAATAGCTTTTGTGAGAAAAATTGAGTTGGAGCAAAATGGTGAAGGAGACTAAAAAAAATGAGATGGGACTTGAGATTAATAGAGTAAATTCTTATAGGATAGAATGGAAAAGAATAACTCTGAGAGCCAACTTAGATAGATAAGATTTAAAAGCTTTGGTGATGTGATGGTTTAATAAATATTGTTATAAATTTATAGAATTTAAGTTTCGATTTTCAACATGTATAGTTTTGAGTGCGAGCCTAATTATGTTACATCCTCGAATTTGAGTTTGTGACTTTTTTTTTTGGTTGAAGATCAAGGTGTCTATCTCTCTTAAAACACTTGATTAATCCTTAGGACACGTGCAAACCTCTTAATTCATATGCATTGGATAATATTATGAGTGACTTGACCTCCTTTATCTCAAACGGATTTTTGACCGCCAAACCAACTCTTACGAATTAATTTGAGTTTGTGACTTTGAGTTCAATTTTCATTTGAATTAAAAGTTCAAAGCTCTCTTTGGTCTACTGCCACAAGGGGAGCCCATTTCTTTGGTAAATTGAAATTACTGTAAATGTTGATTTTTAGTATAAATTTAAAATCAATTTTGACATGTGTTCATTTGACGCATTCTCAGTGTTGCATCGAGTACAATAAATAAAAATATTATTCAATAAATTTATTTTTATCTCATTTTAGGCATTATAAAAGGTTCTATGATAATCACTCTAACAATTGTTTTTCAAATTGTAAAATAAGTCTACTATTTAATTTTTTAAATCATAAAGTGAGTAACTATTTAACATAATTAATTATAGTTGCCAGACCTTTTTAGTCCAGTGTGGTGTCATTCTGTGTGCTAAACTCTCTTCCTTGAGTTGCCAAAGTTAGAACTTTACTATACACTCCTCTGCTTTTTTCGGACCTCTAATTGGCCATAAACGGAATCATACTAATACTAATGTAACACAATTGAATTACAAGAGTGTATAATTTAGTTTTGAATTAAATTGTATTTTGTAATAAAGTGGTATCCAGTGAGGTTATAAAATAAAAGATTTTTTTTTTTTTTTAGAATTTATGTGTGAAAAAAAGCAAGAAACCCAACGTAAAATCTCCACGGCTGATATTTACAGTCTTGGACTACACCACGTGAGGCTATGGAGCTTGAACCTAACACTTCCTGCTTCAGGATTACCGATTAAGCTACTTGCATGTGAGACTATAAAATAAAAGATATTTTTAACATAAGTTTATAATAAATTAATTTTATTAAACATGTATAACCAGTTGATTTAAATTAAATAAAAAAAGTTATTAGAGTAAACTTATTATTAACTCTATATATCAATTGCTTAAATCAAATAGATACTTTAAGTAAATAAAATTTATTTCTTATTATTCTATATCACTAATTTCTATTTTAATTTGATATAGTTAGTTATTGCATTAAAATATCATGTGATAAATGGATGAATTATTGAGATGGTGAAGTTTGTGTGTTTTGCATGGTTGGCAGATTTGATGGTTGGTGCCTTTTCCTTTTGTAATGGTCGGTGTCAATTATTCCAACTTTTAATTAATACATAATAATTGGCCTTCTTTTTCTTCTTCTTCTCAATTTCTTCTGCTTGGAGGCGTTAACTTGTTTGAATTTTTATACCTAGGGTTGTACCTTTTTTTGAAATAGAAATCCATGGACCCACTAATCTACTCCTACAGATGGAAAGATCTGAACCGTCCTTTATTCTTTATCTCCTGATACTCAGAATTTAAGTTTTCCTCAGTTGCAAGCTTTCCAATCATTGAATAAAGTAGTACTATTCATCCAATGGACTTAAAACATCGATGACACTTGTCAATTTTCAATTAGTAGATCAGATTCGAATGGAATGAAATGAAAAGTAACTTTTGAAATTTAGCTTATTTGTGTATAGATAAATTGATTGGACGGTTGTGATCTGATTGGAATGGGCCACATATGCTTGTGAAGATGGCAAAGTGTGCACTACATTGTGGTCCTGCAAAGTGTATGTGGTTCAAGTTTTTGTGCATGCGCATGGGTAGCCGTACTCTGCCAGGTTATCAAAATCAGTGTCGGTTGTTGGTACTTATGGGCCCCACAAGCTATGGATTAGCTGACCATGCAGCTGAGTTCCAATTGGGTTGTGGATACTACTAAAGGGCTCTTAATAAAAACAATTATGTATTTTTTTTACTAGCGATCATCATGTGCACATTGTGTATATAGACACAAATTTTATCGTGATGTCCATTTTATCTTTGACATGTCGTATTGAAAATGTAAAACTAATAAGAATGTCAGAAATCTACTCTCTAAGATGTTCGCAAGTAATCTGGTTGGCTCATTGATTTCTATGAAGAATAAAACCGGCTCGTCAAATCACTTGTAACAGTAAATTCGGCTCGCGAAGATGTTCGCAAGTGATCCGCTTGGTGAGTAGATTTCTGTGAACAGTAAAATCAGTTTACCAGATCACTCATGAACAGTAAAATCGGCTCATCGAATCACATGTGAAAAGTAAAATCGGCTCTCTAAATCACCTGTGAACAATAAATCAGCTCGCCAAAAACTAGTAAAGGATTCGATTGGTGAGCCGATCTCTGACATTCCAAATTTTTACATTTTGGTACAGAGGTGAATGGCAAAGTGGGTATCACGGTAAAACTCATGTCTGTATACACAAAGTGCTCGTGGGAGGATCGTTGGCCATCCTTTTTTTTATGAAAGAAGTGTCGAACGTCTCACTTGACCAGTTTTTAAGATATGTGAAAATCTTTCAATGTCCATATGCCGAATACATAATAAGAGGAGTGGCCCTATGTATTAAGCTTGAATGGAAGACTTCTTACATGTCAAATGGATTCATGATCATCAAATCAAACTTCCGAAGTTTAAAAAATAATATTATGTCTCTGTAAGATTAATCTCCCTTTCAATGAGCCGTGGAGACACTTAAGTTATTTAAAAAAAGTCTACCATCTCTTTTTCTAAAATATAAGAAAGCTGGTTCACAAATTTGAAAATCTAAAATAAATAACTTTACTTCTAATATAAGATTTATAATGTAAAGAGTTATTTAATATTGCCATCTTCATGATAACAATAATAAATGATACTATTTAATACATATAGAATCCACTTTTTAGAAAATTAAACTATTCATGTGTAGTTAATCAATAAACGAATATCAATTTATAAGTTCAATCATATATCAAAACTTTTAATATCAGTATGAAATGCATAATATATTGAATTAATAACTAATTTATCAAAAATAAATAATCATTTACAAAATTGAAGAAAGGTCAGATATATTATTAAAAATTGACTAAACCCTTTGAACTCAACCAATCCAATTTACTGTCCTTCTTTCTATTTTAGCTATATTTTATATGAAATTTTGCTTTTATAGTCATTGATATGATATGATATGATTGGGTCAAATATTTCAAGTCATCATGTCTAATTACAAAATATATTTTATTTTTTTTCACAATTTTCCTTCATTTTTTAGGTTAAGATGAATCAAGTTTTTCCATCTCATCAAATTTAATCTTGAAGGCTTTTATATTTTAGCAAATTTTGCATATTTTTTTAACTATTGACGTAAATACGATAAATCATTATAATTTACAAATCTAATTAAACATTTCCAACGGATCTATCACCACTTCAATTGTCAAACTAATTCAACATTTCTATAATTTACCTTGTGATCAAACTCATTCAATCATTTTCATTGATGCATGGATAACATATATAAGATTGAAATCTTGATATTTAAGTGCATGTCAAGTTTGCAACCTATTTCATCATCATAATTATTCAATTTAAAATATTCATTACATACTTTTAAATTATATATATATATATTTTTTAAATGAAGAGCTAAGAAAATTAAATGTATGTTACGTGCTTATATCTCAAATTCTCAAAATTTCAACTCATCTATCATTTGACTTGGTAAAAAGTTGGAGTCAATACTACAAGAGGTAAAAAATGTGTAATAATAAAAATATTAAAAAATCCAATATAAAATAATATGTGAAATGGAATTGTTACATTGGATGGTTTTTCATACTACATTTACCAAGTTATATTAGTCATTCTCAACTCAAGAGAGGAGCCATTTAAATATTATTGATTTCAAACATCAAAGTTCTAAGGATGGAATTCATCAAACTATTAGAAAGTTTGCCCACTTGGGTATATCTCAACCAGTAATCTCCCACTTCAGAAAGTAGAAGGTACCAAATTCGAATCCCTATGACATGACTTGATGTGCCTTAAGAGCAGTGGGTATTACCCGTAGGCGTTTTATGCTGGATTTCCCATGATTCCCCACATATAAATTAAAAAAAATATATGAAAAAATAATAACAAAAATGAGAATTTTCGAAACACATAACATATTTATGAAGAATCTAAGTTGTCATTAATTTTTTATATGTACATATTTAAATACATATTCTTCATCAAATTTTGTTAAGTATAATATTCATTTAAATTTTTTAATTATGTAATTTTCATTTGATTCATCTAACAGTGTCTCAAAATTTATATATATATATATATATATAGGTGCTTATCCTAACATAGGAGAACTCTTTTAGGAGACATGGGTTTTCCAGAATTTTCATTTTACTGAAAAATTAAAAAAAAATCAAACTTTCAGTTCACTGTAGTGGTGCACCAATTCACTGTAGCAGTACACCGATTTAGAATAAGTGGAAGAGAGAATGGGAGAAGAGTTCATTGAATCGGTGCACCGATTAAAAGTAAGTATAAAAGAGAAGAGGAGAAGATCTTACTAAACCGATACACTAATTTTTGAATATATGATATTTTGCTTTTTCTGTACTAATGAGGGGGTAAAATTGAAACTTTACAAAAACTCGTATTTGATAAAATATTATGTCTATCTTAGGATGGACACCCTAAAATTATGAGCTGAAGAAGTCTTCAAGCCTCGTGTTTTGGTAGAGAAGTTCTCTTTCATGGGTGGCTCATACCGCAGTGTGGGTCCCATCTCTTCCCACTTCCTTGTCTCCGTTCTTTTTCTCGTTCATTTTCAACCTCAGCAGACAAAATCCTGACCTCTTTTTATCCGAAAATCTCATTTTGCTTTGCTTGATTCCTTTGTGTCGGGGGACATACATATATGATTTAATATCAATTGTTTTAGGTAGCATAATATGGGCCCGGGCCTGAGTGCGTCTGGGCCCATGTTAGATGGCATACAGATTATAATTCAAAATACCAAGCTGTCACCCAACTCATACTTCAATGATTAATAATGATATATATTTATTAAAACAATATTTTATAATGAGATTTATATGATAATTTCTCATTTAGACCTTGGATATAAAGTCAAATGACAAAAATACATGAGGATCAAGTCTTTTAGAACGTTCAATTAATCTTTGAGACATCTGTAAATTTTACTATTCACACACTGAGTAATTTTATCAAAAGTGACTCTTTGAAACTCATGACTTTACTTCCTGATATAGACTTAAGTTGTTATATCGATTGATAATGTTAAATTATTAGATAGCTAATTCAACAAATAACTATTGATTTCCTTGTATATTTTAATCTCAGAATGCCACATTCATTAATTTATGAGATCAATTGGATAATTGGGTTGTTGTATTTTTATATATAAAATGAAATATTACTATAAAATCATCAAAATGTTAGTGTTTCTGATGCAAGCTATCGGATGTGCAGATTTTGTTCCGTCAAGTCTATTTGAGCCTTCATCAATGTTACACCTGTTGTCAAATAAGTTTCAAATTAGGTTCGGATAATGATAGCCATTTTCATTGTTGATATCTACTCCTTGAGGATTAAATCTAAAACTTTATTTAAATAAACATTATGTCTTAGTTTAAAAATGACTAAACAACACAAAAATTGCTCATGTATTTTATCATAAGACCCTAGCCAACTCTATTGCCGAAGATGCTCAACAGAAGTCTTGGCCTTAATCAAAGGAGTTGGAGTTCGATTCTCATTTCATTTCAAAGGAACATTCCTCGTAGAATTACCTAATATAAATAGGTAGGAAGACTTGCATATGCTCTAAGGATTAATTAATTGCTCTAAGAAATCTGAACACCTTAGTCATAATTTTTTTTTTAAAATTAAAACCAATGCCAATAAATGTTCATGAATTCTTGTCTCCATCTATCTATTTTAAGAATGGTGCTGGCTCAAAGTAGGACTTACTATTTTCATCTGAATTTTTATTTTTTTTTATTTAATGTATTGTTTGCAATGCAATTTTTTTTTTTACCTTATCATGCAAAGGTATTTGAGTTGGATTTTTTGGATGTAAGTGAGAGTGAGGCTATTCATCACATCAATGACTTGGGTATAGTTGCTTATAAAGTAACAGTGACCTCTAGATTTTGTAGAACTTACATGAGTGGAATCTAGTGAATAGGATGAATTTGAAAGCCATTTAAGATAAGATAGAATACGTCAATTGGATTTTAAAAGTTATGATTTTTCAAAATTAAAACTTCAACGGTTAAAATGAATCAGTTTTGTATTGAAGTTTATTCCAACGATAGTATGAACTCGAAATAAATTCAAATTGAGTACAGACATAATTCATCAAGAGTCTGACGTAAATGTCACTCAAATGCGACAATTGACTAATTAAAAAGAATTTCTTCAACACATAGTGGCCACAAATTGGCACTTAATTTTTGAAGATACCATTTAATCCATCTTTCGCAGTCTTTAGTTTGAAGATTTTTTTTTAAAAAAATATACATCAATTTAAAAGGAATGATTATACTATTTTTATTATATAATAATAATTATGTGGTTTGATAAAAATTAACTATTGCTTTTAAAATAATCAACTTTGTCACGTGTGATCTCCACTGTTAAATTAATTAGTTAAGAGAGAAACAATTATTTAGAAATGCATATCTCTTATTTTATGATATTGGTAAAAAAATTAGAATAAAACATTTAGGAACATATGGTGAAGATTTTTACTCTCGTCACCATAAGAAGTTCTCACATAATCAAATAGAAGAAGGTTGCTACATCTGAATCAACTAAAAAGCAACTTAATTTCCCATGATTAATTAAAATCACTAATCATAATAAAAATAGGTTTAAAGAAAATTATTTTTCAAAATAAGATTTTTTTACATACATATATAATAAAAAAATTTAAAAAATAAAAATAAAAATTTAGTTGTTGTTGTTTAGGGGTCAACAAGTAGGCATAAATTTATGATGGGTTTAGTATATTGATTGTGCAGATGTCTGGATTTACTTTCAAATTGCATTAGGATTTAGAGTCCTAATTTAAGAAAGTGAATCCCAGTATTAAAATGTAATTAGAAAGTCTCCTAAGTTAAAAGTTATATATAATAAATTATATATAACTATATAGAAGGTATTCCTATCATCTATCTATATATATTTAAAATGAATTATTATATATAATAAGTTTTTAAATTATGTAGTTGATTGATTAAAAATATAAGTCTCAAAATAGAATTTAACTTCATTTCAATAAACCCTCAATATAAAAAAGATATAAATAATATTTTATTAAATATAAACCTTATTACGTTATCTAATTTTTTATTTAAAAAAAATTCAAACATTACCTTCCTCCCGTGATCATTTGTTTTGACAATCGTAACCGTACACCTGTACTAAAGGGTAGTCAGCATGGAATGGCTGGGACCCAGCGATTGAACAATCATTTTTCACATGAAATGGATGTGCAAAGGACATGTGGGAGGGCAATCTCGGTATTAAGAAAAAAACACTGCGTTCTCCACACGTATCCAAAAAACGCCTTATAAATACGACCTTTGACCATCTGCAGCTTCTGCCAACTCTCTCTCATCTGCTTCTCTCTGTCTCTCTCTCCTGTGCTTGTCTCTCTCTCTCCTCTGCTTCTTCCTCCTCTCTGTCCGTCGCATTTGTTTTCAGAGTTTCCTAACTCTTATTCTCGTCCCGTCATCTCCGGCTGAAGTGTCTTCTTGGAGATGATTTCTACGATTCCTTCCACGTAAGTAACCAAACCAAAAAAAGAAAGAAAGAGAAATCAGTTCTTTTTGTTGGTTTTCTAATATCAAATGTTACCGGTTGCCATTTCATTTTCATTTCCTCTATATGTGCGATTTTCTTTTTTATTTTCGTCATTGGAAAATTTCCGTTTTTTCTTCTAACATGGGTATTTTTTTTTGTTTTCAGTGAAAATTCGATAATTTGAACAATTCGGATTTTGTATGCCATGCATTTTGTTTTCTCTAATTTCGGGATTTTCTTCTATTCGTTTGAATTCTTTAATTGGGTACTTTCTAACTCGCCAGCTCTTTTTATGGGTTTAAAATTTAGCGTATAGAATCGGTTGACGTTGTGTTTTAATTTTCATTTCCTATGGATTTACTTATAGAACAAGGGATGGTTTCGAATTTGGTGTCACTATTTCAATGATTTCATCAATCATTTCCTTCATTCCATTTTTTGTCATTTTTATTTATTCACTAATTTTGGTGTTATAGGTACAGGATTGCTCTTTTTTTTTTTTGGGTTGTTTTTACAAGGTTAGACGTCAGGATTTTTATCTTTTTGGTTGTTTATTTACCATTCTCAGTTGTAGAATTGTGCATTTCATGCTTTCTACAGCTTATAATCTGCTTGTGGATGCACTTTACTTTCATTTCTTATCGAATAATTTCAGGTTTCTTATAGAGATTCTACTATCTCAGCTTCATAATTCTTCGAATATTTTTTTTTTTCAAACTTTTACTCAAACAAAATATTTTTATTGTTTTTGATGTTAATACTTGACGAAGTTGGCATCCAACTTATCTTTTAGACTAGTGGCTGACAGACCATGGTTATTTTAATAAAAGCAACACCACTTTCTTGTTTTTTCAACCATGGGAACAGTGAAAATGCGAAGGTGGCGTTCCTTTGATAAAAATGGTTGCCCCAATCACTAAACCATCTTTATTCTTTTATGAAGTCATTGATTGTTTCGCAAAGTCTTTGGTTGAAAAGGAACTCAACTAGCGTGATTAAATGAAATCTCCAAAGTCTGGTAACGCCATTAATATCTCCACCCATGGCATCTATGGGACCCCCTCCTTGTGGATTTAGATACCTACTGAAAACCTGCTCAACTGATATATTTTTTTGAAGATCAAGGTGTCTAGGCCTCTTAGAGCACCTGACTAATCCTTGGAGTATGTGTAAACCTCTCTATCCACACACCTGGATAATACTATGGGGAGTAGCCCTCTTGTATTGAGAGTGATTTGAACCCAAGACCTCCGACACCTGCTCAAATGATATTCTTAGTCATTTCATCCAATAAACTGAAATCGACCATCATGATAAGCCAATGAATGGCCTTGGATGGTTAAAATGTTTATTGAAGCTGATTTTTGTTAAGTGTCTAAGCACCGACGGAAGAATCTGCTAAGAGTGGGTCTACTTGACCTCACTACTTCCATGGATTAAAATTAAAATATTAAGATGGCAATTTTTTGTAACTTCATGCAGTTATGCTGTGAGTTTTTGGTTGAAAAATGATTTATTTGGGTTGATTTAGTAAAGACCATTGTCTGGTTTAAAAAAAAAGAATTGCTTTGCTTTTTCATCTTTTTGGGATGGTCTGATTATTCACCATTCGCCTGTGAATGCTTTCCATGTTGGTGAGTAGGATTTTCTCTGGAGTGAGTATTGCTTCTTTCATTTTTTTAAAAACTTGATATGTAATTTTTTTTTAATGGTTGATACAGAAATATTTTTTGAAACTAGTCACAATAAGCAGAGCAATGGTCATGCAGGGTATGCTGAATATACAGGGTATGTAGGGTGTGCTGAATTTTTTATTTGAAAATAACCTGTGATTCAATGTTGATTTTACTCTCAAATGGAGTAAAACGAAATGGGTCAGTTACTGTGGGACTATCTAATAATTGATGAAGCCATTGGAACAATATGCAGATAGTTTCTATTAAATATATTTGAAACTATTTTCTTTGATTGGCAATAACTTTCTCAAATTATGGTAGTTGGTTCTGTATCTACTGTAGTTTCATAATTTCATCATATTCTCATTTTTCTGGTGCTTGTAGACATTTATCGTTGATAAAGATATAACCATTTGATTCCTTGGGTGGTTATGGTTTATTGGTTTTTGGGGCTTAGTAGTGTTATTTAATCCTGCCCACTCATCATTTCCAATATTTTTATTTTCTGTTGTTTTGGTTACTTAAACTGTTTGGTTCTTTTTATAAACAAATCAATATATCCATGTTAGTGTGTATAACATTGATTTGGTACATAATATATCATGGTAACCTCATTTGGCAATGTGATGCAAAATATCAAATGTATAGAGCAAGAACAAGAACAATTCCTTCTATTGTTATTATTTTTTGAGTAATATTGATGAAGAAAAAAAAAGTTAGTTCAGTATCATTGTCTACCATGTGCAAATTTTTTAATGAATCAATTTTTTTTTTAATTGGAGAAAGATATTGTGACGACCTGACCCCCAACACGATATTGTCCGCTTTGGGCCCTAGATGGGCCTTCACAGTTTTGCTTTGGGTTGATGCCTAAAAGGCCTCGTGTTGGTTTGAGGGGCTGCCCCTTCTTATAATCACCTCCACCACCCACCTCATGGGCGATGTGGGACTTTTTCCCACCCCCATGTGGGTGGGGTGTTACAATCCACCCCCCTTAAGACCAGGCCGTCCCCAGCTCTGTCACGTCATACGGACAGAGGGTTCTACATAGGCAAGTAATGTCACACAAGTAGAGAGCCTACACAGTCCGAGTGTTGAACCGTGCTCTGATACCATTTGTGACGACTTGATCCCAACACGATATTATCCGCTTTGGACCCCACCTGGGCCCGCACGGTTTTTGCTTTGGGCCCAGCCACCAGGCCAGGCCCAAAAGGCCTCATGTTGGTTTGAGAGGCTGCCCCCCCTCATAATCACCCCCACCACCCACCTCATGGGCGATGTGGGGCTTTTTCCCACACCCCCATGTGGTTGGGGTGTTATAGATATTTTTCTTTTTGAAAGATAATTGGAGAAAGATATTATATACATGCATTCGGACTTTTCCAAAATTTTTCAATTATAATTTGGATTTTTAAATTTGAAAACAATTTAAAAAAAAAAAAGAACGAAAGAATATTGTGACCATAGTACCACATATTTGTTGTTAGGTATTGCTGGTTGATATGATGCATTAATGTGATTCAGGTTAAAGATTGATTCTTTTAAATACAAGAAAATATGTGGAACCTACACAATATCCCTTCTCAGGGAGATTGTGATTAAAAAAAATGGGCTAAATGGAAGAACTCACCATTTGGAGGTAGCACATCACATATATAGAGGTGAGGACGTTCCAACTGTATCTCATCATCCTACCTTCAATTTTTTTCCTTTGAAAATTTCACTTTTACGATCCATTGTATTTCATGGTCCACATTACAAGGTGGGGTGGGTGGGAGCTTGGGTTGGTTGCACTTCCCCCACTTGCCTCACCCATTACCCATTATCTGTTTTGGTCTCATGCACATTGCACCCAATTATATGGGCCATGTTCTCAAATTGATAGGTGTTCTCCTTAAGGTGGTCTCCTCAGTGTAGCTCTAAATATAATAGGCTGGATGTTATTGTTCATTTCTCCAATGCAATGACCTTGTTTAAGAGAATTTTGTGCTAGGAAGTTAGATTTTTTCTTTTCTGAATTTTATTTTTTATTCTGAATAATGTGTAATTGTTTGTCTCATCTCAAAGTTTCTTCTGCTATTTGTAGGGAGAGAGTATTAATTTCAAATTAGTGTGCCCGAGTCCAATGGACCTTAATGGTCCAGAGGAAATTAGAAGGAATCATATTGTTCAAGAAAATAACCATATGAAGTCCTTGAATGATGTTGATGAGTTTGATCCATGGACAGCATGGGCATATAGGCCGCGTACCGTTTCATTGCTACTTGTTGGCGCATGCCTTCTTATGTAAGTTACCTTGTTGGAAGTTATTGTATGCTTCAATTATCAAAACTTTCCTTGTAAGATATGCTGTGTTCTCACCACCAACATTATTAACTTGGTGGAAATATACTAACCCATTTAAGTGGTTCCTCTAGTATCATGTTTACCATTTGACTTGACATTGGATCTGTTATTATTATTATTTTATTGTCACCATGTCTACTTTTAGTTATTGTCATTTCCCATTGTCCAATATTGAACTTCATATAGCAATATGTATAATGCACTTGAAGTGTTGCACAACTGTCTATTAGTTTGTCCTTACCCCAAAAAAGGCTCCACTGGTGTTTCAAACCTCACTATATCCTACTTATTGTCTTATGGTTCTACAAAATTGAAGCATATGCTTTTTCTTTTGTTTCTACCCAAGTTTTTAACTCTATCAATGTGGCACTATCTTTTTCCAATATTTAAACAACTCAATATCCTTACTCTCAAATCTGGCAAAGTTGCATTACATATTTGTTTGCTAACTTTTAAGTTACTTTCTTCAAATGATATTCTCTTGTTGATTTCTTGTCTCACTAATTAGCATCTCATTCTCTACAAACAACATACTCTATGAAACTACATATAGGTTTTTTATTGTTGCATTGGCTGTATAAACAATTAAGGGCTTAAAGTAATTTCTTTGTTCCTAAACCCAATTGGGAAATCTTGATGTCCATGTAATTTTGTATTGGTATCAACCTTGCATACTTACCTTTTATAATCTCAATATATCAAATGGGGATGCATTTTCTCTTCAATGACTACTGAGTTAATTGTCATCACACCCTATCCTATGCATTCTCTAAGCCAGTAAAAAACCATAGGCCCCTCCATTCAAAAAATTGAAAGGTTGTAAGTATGGAGGCCATTGAAAACATCAATCAGGAAGGGATAAGGAAAGATAGGATGGATTGTGGGGTAGTGGAGACTATGATTTTTGATAGAATAGAATGGAAGACAAATGCTTAGAAAGCTGATCTCCTAGATATATGGGATTAGTGGCTTTAATGATGATGATAATGAAAAAGAAAAACATGTATGATATTTCCTCTTTTCATGACTTGTCTCATAAGGACACTTTTGTTGCTAATTGACTTGGCATAAACCAAAATTGTCTCTAGACATCACTCTTTAATGAGTTCCATTGTATGACATAGAAGTTCGATGGGGTCTGCACAATTTCGAAACTCCTTTATTTTGTTAAAAGGATCACAATACTCTCTCTCTCTCTCTCTCTCTCTCCCCCCCCCTCCCCCTCCTTTTTGCACAATTCTAACTCTTCTGTACTTCCATTAAAATGTTTTGTTAAACAAACTAGCTAACCAACCATTAGATTGATTAGAGAAAATTACCATTAGGCTAATAATGCTTTATAAAGCCAAGTGTTCGACAATAAAAAAAGACAACTAGACAATGTAATGGCAATGGAGATGCATATTGTTAGATGTATTAGTGAAGTAACATTAAAAGACTGAAATTACGAATGAACACATTAGGGAAGCCTTAAAATAACACCAACAAAGAGAAAGGGGTTTGGGCATGTACGTGAGAGCTAGAAATAGCCCTTGTGCAAACAGTCGAATGATTGAAAGTAGAAGGAACAAGGATGAGAGGAAGGCCATCAAAAGCATGGATGAAGGGGATAAGGAAAGGTATGGTGGATTAGGGGGTAATAGAGGGTATAATTTTTTATAAGACAAAATGAAAGAGAAGAACTCAAAAAACTGACCCCAAAAGATTGAATTAGTGGCTCAAGATGATGAATTTGGTTAACCAATTAAACTTGATTTCACCAATTAAGGCTCACACATCTAAAAGCATGTCATCTAGTGTTAAATTTCTAGTTTTTCTTCATTGCTACAACCATTTGACTTTTATTTTAGATATTTTTTTATTATCCTTTTTTTTAAAAACAATAACAAGAAAATTTTATTGATAAAATAAATGGGAAAAATACAATGAGTCTATCCAAGTAGTACAAAAGACTTGTACGACAATACAATATCAAATGTAAACTAGAAGATTCCCCAAAAATAGAAGACCTCACTAAAAATCTACTATTCCTATGGCTCTCTCCACTCCAGATTTGGCTAGATAGTCAGCCACACCATTAGTCGTCCTTCTAACATGTCTACAAGTCACAACCATATAAGTACAAAACTCCTTAATTTCTTTTATAGTCGGTATCAACTTCCAAGATGGCTTTTTAACACCAGTATGTAACGAGCGCAATCCCACATCGGAAATGCTCTGGGAAGTTCTTGGGTTTATAAGCGAGGGTGGGGAATATTGGGAGCGGCTAGCCCTTTTGACTGTGAAATCGACCCATGACACTTTGGTATCAGAGCAAATCGAGGCACTTTCATGTGGGACCAGGGCTCCCCCTAATGCGTGGACCCTACATAAAAGAGGTGTAGTTCCCCCTGGCAAGGGCACTAGGGACTGAAACGGGGATCCTATAGGCCTAAGGCCCCCCCTGATGCGTGGATCCTACACGAAAGAGGTGTGGGTCTTTTTGGCAAGGGCGCTAAGGATTGGGCTAGGGAGCCTGTAATGAGGCAATCCCACATCGGAAAATGCCCCGGGAAGGTCTTGGATTTATAAGCGGGGGCAGGGAACCTTGGAAGAGGCTAGCTCTTTTGAGTGTGAAACCGACATGTGACAAGTAGCTATCTTTTGTAACGACCCGACTCCCCCAGTAAGATATTGTCCGCTTTGGGCTCACCTGCCCCGCATGGGTTTGCATTTAGGCCCGGCTCACTTCCAGACCCAAAAAGGCCTCTTGCTTGGGTAAGGGCCTCTCCCCTCTTAAATCCACCCACACGCCCACCTCCCTGGGCGATGTGGGACTCTTTCCTACATGCCCAGGTGGGTAGGGGCGTTACAATCCAGTCCTTTTAAGCCCAAAGCCGTCATCGGCTCGGGCACAACAGAAAGGCAAAGGGCCCACACAGGCAAAGGGTTGATCTTTCTCTGATACCATTTGTAACGATCCGACTCCCCCAGCAAGATATTGTCTGCTTTGGGCCCACTTGACCCACACGGTTTTGCATTTGGGCCCGGCTCACTTCCAGACCCAGAAGCCTCTTGCGGAGAGGGGCTCTCCCCTCTTAAATCCACACACACACCCACCTCCTTGGGCGATCTGGGACTCTTTCCCACATGCTCAGGTGGGCAGTGGCGTTACATTTACATAATTCACCAAGTCCCCTTCTAATACTAATTCACAGTTTCCTTGCCTCGTCCAAAGGGATAAAGCTTTCCTAATCCCTAGAAGCTCTGCTTTGTTGGAATCTCTTTTTTTTTTTTGAGCTGTAAGAATAGATTATATTAAAAGAAGGCAAAAAGATACAAGGAGAAAATACAAAGAAGAAAGGCCTAAGAGGATTAGGCCCAACAAAAACAAACAAAATCAAAATAAACTGCACTGAAAGCAAAAATATAGTGACCCAAAAAGCTAAACTTCAGATAACCAGAACGATCCAAAGATAGAACCAATCACGCCGTTCTTAGCAAAGAAGTCCGCAACTCCATTTGCAGACCGACTGATGTGTACAAAGGAAACCTCACGGTCACGAGACAACTCTTTAATCTCTCTAACTAAGGTGATAAGTTTCCAAGGGGGATGCTTAACCCCCAACGCCCATTTTACGACATTGGAAGAATCACTTTCAATCACTAGTCTCTCCCACCCCAAGTCCAACCCTAGAGATAAGGCTCTCCTATTGCTACAAAGTTCAGCCTCCTTGGAGCCCATGGACCCCACTGAATCCGAAAAAACGAGACGGGAAATTCCGAAAAAAGAATAAAAGTTGCCCTCTTGAATCTCTAGCCACTCCCATAATGTTGGCTGGCCTAGGCTTGCCTCTAGTCGCCCCATCAACATTGATTTTAACAATAGCTTCCGAGGGAGGCGACCACTCCATTCTCCCAATATTCTTCCTAGAATTCTCCTTCATGCACCCATCCTACGATAGATAAAGGTTTGCTAGAGAGACTCCTTTAAATTATTTGATAATCAACAACCGAGAAATCAAACTCCACCAAGCACTCTCAAAGATTTCATCTAAACTTTTCACCTTATTTTCAAAAACCCTAACATCTCTTTCCTTCCAAATAGACCATAAGATGGTTGTCCTCAGTAATTTTCTCCTATCTCTGAATGGGCAATGAAGCCATCCCTCCAAAACATTAACCAAAGACAGTGCCATTACCCAGGAATAGCCCATAAGCCTCAAAAACCTATTCCAAAGGTCCATCGCTACCTTCCAATCAGTAATTGCTTATTATCCATTCATCGTTTCTATCTCATGATCTTCTTTGTCTATATGTTGTGTATTCAATTGATTGAGATAGATTCCTATCTATCCATGATTTCATTATCTTTCACTGGGACCATTTTGTTTATCTCTAATGTGCATTACATGACCAAGGTCTTTACTACTTTTTCCTATCTTGGCAAGTCCCTTTGTTGGTTATAAACTTGACATACAAAGTGTTCTAGGCGTTTTACTTGAGTTACTTAAGGATTTCATAGTTTCTCTTTTTCTAATTAATTCATTTAAACCTTTTGTGCTTCTTGATGTCGACAAGTCCTTGAAAATTGTTCTTTTTCACCGATGGCCTTTTTGCATTCCATCATCTTATTTTATCACGTGTAAACCTTTTATTCTTCTTGGATTCTTCAAGCAAACCATTGCTAACCTATTTAATACAACCTACCATTTAAGACAATAGCCTTTTATAACTTTACTAGGTAGCGAGGATCTATAGATCATGCTGGTACTTGGGCTGTTCTCTTTCCATGTTAGGGCCCATGAGTTGAATGTTATGGAATGGTGGCCTTACATGCCACATGCATAGTGCATAAGTTGTTCCAATACGTTACCCTTTGAAATGTTCACAATCTCTGGTGCTTTCAATTATCATGTACAGTGATTGACATGTATAAATGACTAATTTGAAGGATTATTGAACAATTTATATTTTGAGTTTCTATCACTTGAAGTCTCAAATCTTGACATTGTTTTTTTTCCTTTTATTGTAATTGTAGTGATATTTTCTTCTAAGTGACCTATTTGAAATGGTGTCCATTTATATTTCTTTGTGTTTTTAGTTGGGCGAGTGGAGCCCTTGACCCCGAAAGAGCTCCATCAGGTGATGTAGTCACATCTGTGAAGAGGTATGCCTATTTATCAGGATCTTACTTTTTGATGATACAATAGAATTTATGCAGTAAATTCTTTATTTTTTTAACCTTTTGTTCATATGTAAAAGTAATAATTGATCCATCTACTTCATCTCAATAGGGGGGTATGGGCAATGATTGCAGTTTTTCTGGCTTATTGCTTGCTTCAAGCACCTTCAACGTAAGTACTCTTTTTGACTATGCAAAATCTGGTTGATTCTGTGCTTCCTTTTTTGTTTCTCTGGTTACCAATTAATAAACATGTAGATATACATAGAGAACACTTAGATACTTAGAATAGATATGGATATTCATTTTTATGTCTTATCACATCAATTCAATGACGTACAATGTTCTTCATCCGAAGCACCGAAATGTATGGGTAATGGAGTCTACAAACATATCATAGAAATATATTACACACACACACACACACAAGTACATCATGTTGCCAGCCGTTTGCCCTTTCTTGTTGGTGGTTGCCACTCAAGCAACATGTGGTTGTGGGTTTGAAGGTTTGGTGCCCGTCTCTCTCTCTCTCTCTCTCCCCCCCTCTCAAGTATATCATATTTTAATTAGTTTTTAATCAATATTTACTAGCTGATAATGCATATTGACTAGGTTATGTAATTGTTACAAGTGGAAAACTAAAACAATAGATTTATTATTGACAAATTTTCTAAAAATACTAGGCCTAATCAAGGTGAGCACACCTTAGAGCTAGGTGAGACACAAAGTACGTCTAGAGCCTAGGTGTAGCCTAAGTGCACATTTGACTACTATGCACAAGACCTCTGACTATTACTCATGATGTTGATGGCTCCAAGTGGATTCTAGACTGTAACCAATTGGCATGTCAATGTGGTAAAGATTGCCAGTGATAATCAGTGTATATTTATCTCTATGTACTGTTTGTATGCATGAGTGCATATAGATTCAGTGTGGTAAAAAATGCTATTTCTAATCAGTGTGCAGATATCTCTGTGAATGTCCAAAGTAATAATAAGTTGGTAACAAAAATGTTGCACTAAGATTGATGAGTGGAGTGCCTTAAAAGATAAATTTAGAAACGACGATATTAGGAGACTTTTTGGAGATAGTTCTAATAGATGGGAAAATGAGGGGAAGCTGCTTAGAGCGGTTTGTCATGTATATATGGTGGTTCCTCACATATATAGAAGATGGAAACAACCCCTATATGAAGAATTGAAAGGTTATAAGTAGAAAGTAAGACACAGAGAAGAAGGCCTTTAAAAACTTGGACGAAAGGGTTAAAGGACATGATATATTTTGGAGTGGTTGAATGGAAGACAAAACTCAAAATTCGACCCTAGATGGATAGTAAATTGGTGATAATGATGATGGAACATGGTAACATTAATTACCTGTGTGCCTAATAGTAATTAACTTATTTGATGCACTTATTATTAGTTAAATTAACAAAATCCACTCCTCATGACCATTGTTGAAATATCACACTAATTAGAGTAATCTTCTCCAGTAGATAGAATCACCAGGAATTGAATAATGTCATCTATGTCCATTGCATTTGTATCTAAGTTCTCACATCACCTCTCGCTTGTGGCATTTGTATCCCTTGTTCATTTTTTAATGAGGTCTATATGTATGTCATGCTTTTTTTTTTTGACCAGTAACAACGAAAATTTCATTAAAACAAAAAAAGAGGTACAAGTACAAAGAATAGGGTCTAAAAGGATTAGACCGCAAAACAAGAATAACAACAAGAAAATGAGAAAACAAAACAAATGAACAAGAACAACAAAGAATGTCGTAAGAAGAAGACGCCCGAGAAATGATTGCCGACTCCCAATTTGGCAAAGTAGTCTGCCACTCCATTAGCTGAAGCCAATTCTCTAACCTCCCTTGCCAAGTTGACCATTCTCCACGGAGGACGTCTCAGACCCTTTGCCCATTTGAAAGCATTTGCCGAATCCCCTTCAATAACCAGTTTACCTTGCCCGTGAACTTTCCAAGTGGCCAAAGCTCTCCTAATACTAAGGATTTTCGCCTCATGTGAATCCTTGGTTCCCATCGACTCGTTGAACATGATAGATGTTTCACCCCTATAGTTCCTAAGCACACCCCCTATCCTTTTCGCATAGCTGCTCCGTCAACGTTAAATTCCATGACGCCCTGTTCTGGTGGTAACCATCACTCCTCTAACCTTATTTTTCTCCTATATCCACTCATACACCCTTCCCAAGTCAAGAGGAGATCATTTATTTTTAGACTCTTAAACTTAGTGTTAGCCAACAACCAAATGCAAAGTCTCCATTTGGCGACCTGGAAAAGCTCATTTTCGCCTGATGATTTTCCCTCAAAGATTTTAGCGTTTCTTTCCTTCCACAACATCCACAAAATTACTATTGTAATCACTTGCCAAGTGAGTTTCAATCTAGGGTTAACTCTCGGTAGGGACCACGAACCCATTGTTCCTATACATGACCTATCAAATTTATTTAGACATCCTTCTTCAAAGGACCTAAGTTCCCTGCAGAAGTCAAACTGTTAGAAGATTTGCCTACCCCCCATCTTATAGTAGTCCTGAATAAGTGCATTGGCGTTCCATGAAATCTTGAACAATCTTGGGAATATTTCCTTAAGGGGTCTCTCTCCTATCCACAAATCCTTCAAAAAAAGAGTTCTATCTCCCTTTCCTACCAAGAATCTAGTGTTGCGTCTAAACATGTTCCCTACCGTGCCTTCCCCTTGGCCTAATTTCCACCAAGTCTTACGCATTGTGGAACTCGATTTCTCTACATTCCTGCTTAGATACCATCCTCTCTTCTCCTCCACTCTATATCTGGCTGACAAAACTCTGACCCACAGTGTCTCCCGCTCTCTACTGAATCACCAAACCCACTTGCATAACAAAGCCTGATTCCTAAGCTGCATAGGAGCAAGGCCAAGTCCTCCCTTGGGTTTAGGTTTTAGAACTTCCAACCAAGCAACCAAATGTATGCCATGCTTTTATATGTGTATGTATGTAGTTTCTCACATCAGTCATAGAATTTTTAACTGTTGTGTTTTTCATACAGTTGGGCCCAACACCTTGAAAGTCCAAATTCCAAATCCTCCACATGCCCCCACCCTTTCCCTTGTTGAATGGTTCCATTTTACACCCTAAGAATTAGAAAAGATAGCTATCGATCTTAAACTTTTGGGCTTTGGAATTAAGGGCTAGATTTCCTCTAATGCACATTTCTCTTTTTTTTTTTTGTTTCTGGTATTCTACAATGTGTGCCTGAATCAACTTTAATGGCACTTTCATATTTTTTCTCTACTGGACAACTTCTAGATTTCCTTTAATGCACTCATTTTTAATGTTACTGAACTTAGCCATCTAAACATCTGTATCTATGTCACAATTGCCTATCTACTTTTAGTTTCTTGATTGCCAACATTCAATTCCATAATGCACCATCGAGTCTGATCACCGTCTTATTAAATTACCATTAAATTGAATTGACCCTTTTCTATCACACAACCCTATAGCTTGCTTTCAGGGCCCTCTACACCCATTTGACCACAATATTTGGTTTTAAAATTGCATCCATGCATTGAAACTTATAAGTTATCACAGTTTGGTGCTAAATCACTTCCAATTTTATTTAGTTCATCTTCCTTGCTCTTGTAATCACTAAAGTCAGTATATTATGTCTGTCATACTAATTTCCAGACTGTTTACCTCAAGAACCTTCCTTACAACTCCCATTTATTTTTTCATTGATTTCTTGTTTCACTAATTAGGATTGTATTGCCTTTGAATGACATATACTAGGGAACTTCATCTTGGAAAGTCATACAGACACATATAACTGACAAGAAATTACAAATCCACGGGACTATGATGCATGGATGCGGCAATGGGTTTGGACACAAATAAGGGAATAGGGATGGGTGACTGCATCTCCAGGAGATGGGTACCCGATACATGTGTCTTTTTCAAATATATTCTATATTGGGATATATGATTTTTTACTTGAGATATTTGACCCATGCAATACTTCCTTTGATTTTACTAAATTAGTCTTTTAAGAATTCTAATGTCACACAAATGTCTATTTTGTAAACATTTTTTATGTTGTTATTTTAGTCTTTCTTTGGTATGTCAAATGGGCCAAGGGTTTGAAGCGTCCTCCTTGGAGGTTAATTACTGTAGCTAGGGAGATTAAGTAATTGATTTCGGGCCTGGAGGTGTCTTTGGTGCAAATCAGCTGCATGGCCAACGGGGTGGTTGATTTCTTCGCGAAGAATGGTGTTAGTGGTTCCAATTATGGGACTTTCCAGTTACCGAGGGGATAATCTCTTTGTTCAAGTGGAGTCTTGTTCTTCTTGTTTTTGTGCTTGATGTTTTTGCTTTTTTTTTTTTTTGTGCCTAATCCTCTTAGGCCCTGTATATTTCTCGTGTATTTGTTTTCTTTTTTTGAATTTACGTGTGGGAAACCGCGGGATACCCAGCGTAAAACCCCCACGAGTGAGCCCACTACCCCTAGGGCACACCAAGGTTAGGCCATGGGGGCTCGAACCTGCAACCTCCCGCTTCCTGAGGCGGGAGGTAACCAGTTGAGCTACACCCATGTGGGTTTCTGTCATGTATTTGTTTTCTTGTTAATAAAAGCTTTCTCTTTTACCGCTAAAAAAAAATGTCATATCAAAACTAAATCACTAAAGAATGTCTTATGAATATGAAGTATCCTATAGCTTGAATCACCATGTGATGGTCATAATTAGGTAAGCTTCCACAAGTTAACTCAGTGAATAACATCTGGTTTATGTGCTGGTTTCTCACTTCAGCACAGGCACAATTCCTAGTTTGAAGTTTCCAGGAAACATAGAGCCTCCATATTGGAACTTGTATTCTTTCATTTTTTCCTCTTTGGCAACAAGTAATTCAATACTGCACTTTGTAGTGCCAGGTATGTGGCACATACACCAATTTTAACTGTCTGTGTAACATACAGCCTAGAGCTTCCCTAGACCCTACTTAACCTTGTATTCCATTTTACTTGTTCCTTTTCAATGAAGAGTTATAAAATAAGTTGCTTTATTATGCCAGTTAATGTAGAACATACACTTCAGCTGTGTTCGTGGACCTTGAAAATATGTCCCTTCTGATTTGGTAAATGTGGAAACAACAGTAGTTCTATAAAATAATGGCAATGATGACAATAGCACTAACATCTCCCTGAATTGAGGAAAGAACATGGTCTGCTTGGATAGCATGAGTTGTAAAATGCTTCTAACAGTGAATTTTTTATCTTCAATTTAATCATTTGATGCTATTGATGAATACTGTTATATCTATCACGGTATTTGCAGGGTACTTATTCGGCCACATCCTGCAATTTGGCGCTTGGTTCATGGAATGGCAGTTGTTTACCTTGTTACCCTTACGTTTTTACTTTTTCAGGTCAGTTCCTTTTTCTTTTCTTTATGCTATTAATTGCGTTTCTCAATCTGGAGTATATTTTCCTTTATTGTGAGGCGAGGTTGGTTTCAACTACCTGAACAACCTCAACAAGTAAGGTGTGCTTGTATGTATAAAAAATTTCCACTGGTTTAATGATATTGGTATAATGGTTATCGGATTTCCCTTTTGTGCATGTGGGTGGAATAGAAATAAAATACTACATTAAATAGGAAACTATTTCTCTGCCTTTTGCATCCCATAACCAACTAATCTAGCACTTCTTGTCATTATCGCCATCATCATTGGCCCATAGAAAAGGTTTGCCAAATCCAATTGCGACTGCATTGCCTAGATAGATGGGACAAATGACTTTGATGATAGTGATCTAACATTATCCAACTTAATATGGTTTCAAGTTCTGTGCTACTTAAAACAGAAAAGGGAACAGTGCCTAATCTTCGAGTTGCTAGTGATTTGGTGTACATACATCTAAATGCACACTATATATCTCGTATGGATTCATCATTGAAACCAGTTGTTTCTTGGTTCTTTTCTTTTTGGTAAGTTTTGCTGAACTTTTTATTGTTAAATTCAGAGGAATCTTGTTAAAGTAGGATTTGGAAAGCTTTTTTTTTTTCTCCATCATTTCATCATTCTTTTTTACTTTTTGAATTTCATCTTTATGGGTCATTCTCTGCTATTTCAAAGCCTTTCAATCTATGGGACACTTAGTGCCATACTTGTAGGGTGGGATTTGAAGTGTGCAGTTGCAACTGATCTGGATTTTTGCAAAAATGGGGTTATCCTTTCTGTTTGCTTAGTGTGAAACCTTGAAGGTTGTGGTTGGAGTCTTGTTACCATTTCAAAAAATTTCTTTGCTCTTAGGGTGGTGCAAAAACTAGACGATTTTTTATTGATATTTAGGCCCATATCAACATTGGGAAACACCTTGGCGATGAATTGAAGTATAAAAGGAAGATACCCTATTGTGATTTCTAGTTTCCTCTTCATTCCAAAGGCATAATAAACCTGTGAATTTTATCGATGTTTTAGTTCTTCAAGATGCTTTAGAGATATACAAGCACTATTTCAATCTGCCTCTGCCTGGTTTGTGGGTCATTAATGCCATTTCTAGTATGTGGCAGGGTGGACTGGTGAGAATCTTGTGGGTAGGGGGGAGGGCCAATTATAACCCTGATCCCACATCCTAACACTTGCTTTGAATATGGATAGAGAGAACCATGACTTTTTTCTTCTATTTTGATTGTTGATCTTTGGGACCATGAAATGTAGTACCTACAAGGAACCAATCAAGTTGATTTTGGTGGCCTTCTATTCTTGGATCAACCTTTAAAAGCCTATGATCTGTATCATCCTGCAAGAAGGTGGGCCTTAAGGCTGTCTCCATGCTTCCCATGCATCATGTGCACACACACGAGCATCATCATTGCCTTTTTTTCTTTTTGCATAATCTTATTCAGATATTGTCTGTATATGCTATCATATGAATCTGTGACGTTACTAGCTAGTTCATTACAATTTTCAGAGTCGTGATGATGCTCGGCAGTTCATGAAGTATTTCCATCCTGATCTTGGTGTTGGTATTTCATTTGACTTAAGAAGACACTCTGTGCTATTTGCTATTGTGATGCCACAGAAATAGTTGATGACTGACGGTAGTAAACTCTATGGATTTGCCTTTTACTTCATGCAGAACTTCCTGAAAGATCATATGGAACTGACTGTCGCATTTATGTTCCAGAGAACCCCACAAGCAGGTTTAAGAATGTTTATGTATGACATCTTCATTCAGAATTAGTTTTTTTTTCTTTTCCCTTTCCATACGCTAATCTCTGGATACTTGCAAATCCTGGGAAATCAGTATGTGAATAATATTCTGATGTGACCTTTATGTACAAAAGGGGCCAATGCCATCCAAATCATTGACCTGATCGATCCCACTGTGGGTGGTTGTTTGGATTCAAAGATGCTTCTCATCTACCCTTAACATACAAGTAGATGGTTAGAAAAATTGCAATAATTGCATAGAAAAGGACAGAGATTGGATATTCAGCATCATCAATTCTGGAACATTTTTGAATTTTCTCGGTCGACATTGGGTCACACCAGATTTTTATCTGGTACCACTATACCATTTTGTTCCTCTGTATGGAAAGGACAGTGCATTGGATACTCTTCACATGCAAATATACAAACCCCATAGTTTCACAGTAATTACATGTTTCACCATGTATCAGGATGCCACAAACTACTGATTTTGGTTTCTGGTCTTTCAGGAGACATTATTTGATGAATTTGTTCTAGCTCATATATTTGGATGGTGGGGGAAAGCTATAATGATTCGTAATCAGACACTCCTGTGGGTACTATCAATTGGCTTTGAGTTAATGGAGGTTAGTTTCTTCTTATAATTATGTCATATATACTATTTGTAGGATGTGTACTTTCTATTTTCAATAGGAAGTATTTGATACTACGATAATATATTGATATCCACATCCATGTGTACTACCATCATAAATATGATAATGATGCATTTACTCAAATCCAAACCATCCAAAACATGGGCCCTGACCAAAAAAATGGTGCTACATGATGCTTCTTTTTCCCTATAACCAGAAATTGTATTTACATCTATTATGCCTGCATAATATACAAGACAAATACTCAAAAGACCAACTTAAATCTATCTATTAGGCCTATAATCCACTAGGGGACATGGATGGTTTTCATTAACATACATATATCTGATATGCATTGTGTATGTACATGAATTGCTGCACTTTGCTTGATTGTCAACATTATTCTAATTTTGAAAATTCTTGAAATGCAATAATATGTTGTCTCTAATCTAAACATCTTGTAGCTCACATTTCGCCACATGTTACCAAACTTCAACGAGTGCTGGTGGGATAGTATTATTCTGGATATTTTGATCTGCAATTGGTTTGGTGAGAACTCTGACGCTTATTTTATTATTTCTCACATCACAATATACATAGGCTCATTGAGTCTTCTGTTTTGGTCAGTGATACAAGATTTAGTTTTGTGTTTGTTGTGTTTCATAATGAATTTTATCTGTTGCTTTGGTTTCAGTGATTTCTCTTCTCACTTATAATATTGGGTTCAGGTAGAACTTAGGAACAACGTTTTTAACAAATATAGTTTTATTAGCAATTCATTATTAATGGAGCTAGAAGCAAAATAATAACATTATTTGTGGACTTCTACATCGTTGTTATCATCATCATCATCAACCATCTATCTACGTCTGCTTTCAAGTTCTAAATTTCCATTCTACCCTATTTAAAATCATATTCTCCTTAGCTCCACAATCTATCATGTCTTTCATTACCCATTGATCTCTTTAAAGGCCTTCCCTTCTTGCACTTTCCACTTGTGACTTGTCAATTCTCTTTATTGGGCCTGTTTTTTTATTGTTTTCATAAGTGCTGAAACCATCTTTAATGGCATCCCTTCATCCTATCATCTATTGGGATTACACTTCGGGTGTTTTTAATGCAATCATTTCTAATTCTTCAGTGGTATTTCATTTGTCTATCTTAGCATACACATCGCTATCATCATTACTTTATCTACTTCCTTCTATCATCACCCAACATTTAGCAACATACAGCATCACCAATCTAATTGTCATTCTAAATAATTACCCCTTCAATCAATAGGTCATGCTCCTATGACATTAGTCTCTGTAGCTTGCCCACATTTATCCCATCTATGCCCATCCTATAGGCTAGTATATCCTATAAGATCCTCCATTTCTGAATATTTGGTCAATGTGCATCTACTCTGTGGCTCCATGCATACGATTCCCCAGCAATACAGATACGTATGAATACATATATGTATGTTTTGTGTACATATGTATTTTGCCATGAATGGTATAGATTTTGGTTACCACTTACCACAATTAGTTTCATTTCACATTGCAGGCATTTGGGCAGGAATGCATACTGTCAGATACTTTGATGGGAAAACATATGAGTGGGTCGGTATAAGTCGACAACCAAACATCATGAGTAAAGTATGTCTCATGACAAGTTATCTTATTAGACATTTATGCATGAGAGTGCTGTCTCTATATTATTTTCCAACATTTAATTGTCCCATGGACTGTATAGTTCATAGATGCAGTATTGGGATGTCTTTTGCTTCTTGCATTGTGTTTTTTCCTATGAAAAATTTGTTAAATGGTCTCACATACATTTCTCGGCATGGAATGTAATGAAATATCCTATTGGTGAAACATGTTGGAAGGTGCTTATTGTTGCAACCACAATGGTTGGAATTCGAGTCATGTCACCATTAAACAAACACATTACATTCACCATTTTAATATATATATATATAAGAGCTATGCTTGTAATTACAACCAAATCCCAGATTTGTGGATTAGAGAAAACTCAAAATTCAAATTCAAAAATCTTTGCAATCTAATCTAAGCTATCCTTTCTTTATAACATAAATTTGCACAGTAAATACAACCATTTACACACACTGAAATAATACTTTCAACAGGTGTGACCTTAGGATAGGGGGATCTTTCCAGCAGATGTTGTGTTGACATTTATAATATGTGGATAGAAAGAGGAGAGTGTGGTTCATTTATTTTGTGGATGAGGGTTATTTTGAGGGATGTGGTTGAAATTTTTCGCTCTTATGGGGTGCTCTTATGTTCTTAATTTGCTTGATTAGAAAGGTAATGAAGTGGGGTGGGGAGTCATTTAGAGGGAAAAGGAAATTGGCATTGGATACGATCCCATTGGTGGTGTTGTGATCAATATGGAAAGAAAGAAACACTATGATTTTTTATGGAAGGGAAAGGGTGTGGATGAGGTGTTTGATAGAGCTAAAATGCAGTTATGCGTGGCTACTGTTGTTAAGGAGTTCAGTATCACACTTTTACTCATCTATATGCCTCTTGAGATAACTGTTTGAGGGGTAGGAATGGGAGGCATAATTTTCAAACTAGGACCAGGACCATGACTTGACCAATTACTAGATTGCTAAACTAAAAGGCTTGTTGGGTCAGTTCAATTTTTTTAAATATTTTTGTTTTTTTAGTGAGACTTGGTCAATTATTGGGTTGTGTCAACCTGGTGACTCAGCGAGACAACCAAGTGACTCAGTTCAATCCTACATAATTATTCTCATTGAACCCTATATAGATTTATCTAAACAAAAAATACAAACATCACTAAAATATATTATTAATAAATCACCAAAATGAAGTCATTGTTGATAAACGATTGTGAAGACTTTAACATAGTTACCAAAATAAATATGATCATAAGTCATTACTAACTTCACAATCGTAACTCAATTATTAACATTCACTGACATACGTCTTAATTTCTAATGTATAATAATTAATTATTTTATCTGAAAACCTAATATATTAAATAAAGCTATTCAATCATAGTTCAACTTAGTTGACTTGGCCCAAGTCACAGGTGTCAAGAATATTAGTAAATCAGTTTAGTCAGATTAATGCTCAAATCAACCTAGTTCAACCTTTCAGGGAGATAAAGGTTTTACTTAAGGATCGGGAAATCTTGTTCATCAAAGTTAGTAGATCGGCCAACGGTGTTGCAAATTTCTTTGCAAAACAAGAATTAGACTCAACAAGTCAGGGCGTTTATTTAACGACCCGACCCTATCCACCACAATATTGTTCGCTTTGGGCTCCACGTGGGCCCTCATGGCTTTGTTCTAGGCCTTGACCCACATGGCTAGGCCCAAAGGCCTTGTGATGGAGAGGGGCTTTGCCTCCTCATGTATAGTCCCCTCCACCCAACTCCACAACCGATGTGGGACTTGGGTGGGGTGCTACAATCCACCCCCCTTAAGACCAGAGCTGTCCCCGGCTCTGTCATGTCACATCGACAGGGGGTCCACACACACAGGCAGGCAACGTCATGCAAGTGGAACCCACACAGTTCAGAGTGTTGAACTGTGCTTTGATACCACTTGTAACGAGCCGACCCTATCCACCACAATATTGTTTACTTTGGGCCCCACGTGGGCCCTCACGGCTTTGTTCTGGGCCCTGACCCACATGGCCAGGCCTAAAGGCCTTGTGATGGAGAGGGACTTTGCCTCCTCATATATAGCCCCCTCCACCCAACTCCACAACCGATTTGGGACTTGGGTGGGGTGCTACAGTTTACTATTTGTGACACATAGGACAACACCTTTGGGATGGGGTTCTTCTTTTGTTGTTACAATTTTATTTTTGGACATATGGGATCAGTAGTTGGGTGACTTTGTATTTTCTTTTCTTTTCATAGGGTTCATTACTCCTGAACCCATTATTATCTTCTACTCTTGTACCTTCTTTCTCTTTTAATGAAAATTCATGTTACGACTCAAAAAAAAAAAAAAAAAAAACCTTTCCCATTGACCAAGTATGAGTCAACCAAGAATTCGGCCTAGTTTGTTCAAAACTCAATCTAACTAGTTTTACCTTACCCAATGGTTGGGTTTATGATTGGTTTGGGTCGATTTGACAAGTTGACCAGGAACTCGGCCCAGTAAAAAAACTGAAGTGGGAGGTTGAGGGTGGTGAATGGTTGGGTAGCCCCCTCTTATGAGATTTCATAAGTTCACTATAGATGGAGCAGTTAGGACAAACCTAGTCCAGCATGCATCAGGGGGGTGTTCATAATGAGTGAGGGGAATAATATTTCTCTCTTAGAATCTACGAGTTAAGGATTCTAATGAAGTGGAGCTATTAGGGTTAAGAGATCATTGAAGCTATGGTTGAGCTATGATTTTGGGGGGCTTGTAGTTGAGGGGGATTTAGCTAATGTAATGGCTTGGGATAAAGGAAGGAAGAAGCTTCCTTAAAAGTTGGTCCCTTTTGTGAGAGACATCAAGAAGATGTGCACTGGCAGGGAGCTTATCTTTGGGCAAGTGTGGTGTATGATGAATGGGGTGGTAGACTTTTTGGCCAAGGCAAGTGTGGAGAGACCTGAGGCTTTGCGTGGTCCTTTGTGATGTATTCTTTGTACTTTACTCTTCATGTTCTTTGTTCCATTAGTATAATTCTTTTATGTTGTCTTGTTGTATCTTTGTTGTTTTTATACTTTTTTCTTATTTTAATGAATTTCAGTCATTGTTTCCGAAAAAGGATTCTACATGGTCATGTATCAATGTTATCTTGCATATTATTTGTTTAAAATATGAATTCAATACATACGCTATCCATGCAACTGTCCTTTCATTTTTTTTCTGCATTCCACTTGTTTTATATAACCAATCAGTATATAACAATACCAAATTTATTGGATTTTTTGCAAGTGATATTTTGACAGAGGCACCGATAAGTTGGCTTAATTTGAAAAAAAAACCACATTATCTTTCTATAGCGTAAGTGAGCCCAAACTTTTTGTAAGCTGTTTGGAGAAAGCCCCTTTCTATCCATATTAAGCATACTTTGCATGGATATGAATGTAGCATTTCTAAAATGGGATTGTGGCATGTTTTGGACCCAATCCAAAATATGAGACATATACAAGGACCTTCAAAATAGCTAAAATATCAAAAATCAGTTGCATGTAAAATTCTTGGCCTTCTAATCCTAGACCATGGAATAAATGATCACGAATTTGAACTCTAGCAGTGATAGTTCTTATGCCAACCCCTGATGATGATGATGATGATAATATAATCCAAGACCATGGAATAAATGATTGAAGTTGAAATACTAGATGATTAAAGATATTAGATGCTGCTAAGTTTTTGTATTTTAGCAAATCTAGAGGAACCATGTCATTTGGTACAATTTAATTAGACCGACAATCATGGCTCACTCCTATTTTGGAAATGTTACATTTAAATAACATAATGTGTTTAATAGAGATAGAGGAGCTTTCTTCAAACAACTTATAAAAAGTTTGGAGCTTATTTTAGAATATGGGAAAACAATGTGGTTTTTCAGATTAAGCGAAACTAATGGGGCTTAATTTAAAATCCCCTTTTGGAAATTGGTAACTAATTCAAAGTTCAAATCCAAGAGGCATTGTTGCAAAAATGAGGATGTGTCTATCATGCTATAGGAACTTGCCAAAATACAAAGTTTATTAGAAACAAAGATCAATTTCTGCAATTTTTGATGCATAGGGTGGGTCTTGCTACACTTTGGAGGTCTTGTCAAACATAGGCAAACAGAATGTTTAGACCATAACCTGAACTTAATCTTGTGAAAATGAAAGACAACTTCCAAGGCTTTGGGTTATCATTAAATACACATAAAATAATTTTATAATTATAGGATTCATATAGATGTCAAGATTTGAATTCCTATGATGTAGGATTAGCTATGGGATTTTCATATTTTAGCGTAAGGCTTTTTAATGAAATCTTAGCATCATTTTTGGATTTTTTTTAAATCACCCACTAACCATGGTTTTTTTTTCCTTTTAAGGTGAAACGAACACTAGGACAATTCACACCAGCACAATGGGACAAAGATGAATGGCACCCCATGCTTGATCCATGGCGGTTCATCCAAGTTCTTAGCCTTTGTGTTGTGTTTTTGACAGTGGAACTAAATACATTCTTCCTCAAATTTTGTCTTTGGATTCCTCCTCGAAATCCTATGATTGTGTACAGGTTGATTCTTTGGTGGCTAATTGCAATTCCAACCATTCGCGAGTACAACTCCTACTTACAAGACAGGTTTCTCTCTCTCTCTCTCTCTCTCTATTTATCTACATGTCTATCTATCTATGTATATTAAGAAATCCCCCCTACACGCTCTGTTTACCCTTTTGTGCATCTCCATATGGGGCCCACTAGGGCCCATGTGGATGGGTTTTATGGAAAGGTCTTTTCTTGAATATGGTGTCTACCAAAAATTACCTTGATCATATAAGTAAAGCCATTCTTTTTGAGGTCCATAGTTTGAATCCCTTCGAAACAATTTTATAATCCTAATTTGATTAGGCATGAATTTAACGGTGAGATCTTCACGGAATGGGGACAAATTTGTTAGGGTTGCAAGGGATTCTCTACGAACACACTTCAGACCCGTCCGATTACCGCAACAGCCAGGATGAAAACACCCGTTCCAGGTAGCTTTCTAGTTTCCCAATTTTGTTTGATTAATAAAAAAGGTATACCCTCTTTCCACTTGCCATTTCTCGTTTCCCTCGCTCTGGGTCTCTTTCCTCTCTCACTCCTTACCTCTCACCTCCTTCACCCACTAGATCTCAGCCCCTCTCTCTCGCCAGTCCTTCATCTCTCAACTCTCATCTCTTAGCAAATGCACTACCCTCTCTCAGATTTCTGTTGTCAAATTTGCATCTGATTTTTTCCCTCATATCTTGTTTGGTCTGATCTAAGGAACCCCCTTTCTCTCACACGATCTCTCTCCCTTTTGATTTTGGGTTTAGCTTCTTTCTATAACGAGCATAGAGGTCATCAGACCAAGGACGATTGAGCCAGTTATCGAGCTCACGAATGTTCACAACAGCATTGAAAGGGAATCTGACACTAGCTTAGTCCATTGTTCAAATCCCAAGGTATGAAATTCATGTATAATTACATCTTCATAATAAGTAAAGAAATTACAAAATTTGGGCTTTGATCAATAGACTCAGCGAGTGTCAGATCCCCTTTCAATGCCTTTGTGAACGATTGTGAGCTCAATTGTCCTCGGTCCGATGACCTCTTTGATCATTACATAAAGAAACTAGACCTGAAATTGGGAGAGAGGGAGAGAGATCATGTGAGAGAAAGGGTTTCACTTAGATCAGATCAGACGAGCTGAGGGAAAAAATTAGATTGGGGCTGCAAATCTGACAGAAGGTAGTGCATTTGCTGAGAGTTGAGAGATGAGAAACTGGCAAGAGAGAGGCTGAGATCTGGTGGGAGGAGGTGAGAGGTGAGGTAAGGAGAGAGACCCAAAGTGAGGGAACGAAAAATGAGTAGTAGAAAGAGGGTATACCCGTGTTTCTCTTTCTTTTCTGGAACAATAAATGGTTGGGAGAAAGGACCTTGAGGGAAGCTTATCCTAGGTTATATAGGGCTGCTAGAAATAAGGATGCATTTGTCAGAGAGTATTATGAAGAAGTGGAGGGTCAACCTCAATGGTCGGTGAGCTTTAGGAGGGGTTTAAGGGTCTTTGAAGAACAATATGTGCTACTAAAATGACTTGTGGGAGAAGCACATCCATGCATGGAGGATGAGGATAGATGGATTTGGTCCATTGACTCTTCGGGGATTTTCTCAGTTAAGGCAATCCTAAGAGCAGTTTATGCTAATCAGAATCAAGCGTTCCCCTGCACTCTGGCTTGGAATAACAAAATACCACCTAGGGTTCAAGTTTTTACTTGGGCAACAGCCAAAGGAAAGATATCAGTGAAGTGTAACCTTAAGGATAAGGTCCTCTTACCATAGGGCACATCAGTGGTTTGCGTTCAGTATGGATTAGAAGAGGAATCTGACAATCACTTAATGTGTTGTTTTCGAAGTTCATTTGGGTTAAGTTTTTGAGCTTGGTTGGTTGTGAGTGGGTGTTTAGTAGGGGCGTGGGGAATCTTGTTCCTGAGTGGTGGGGAACTCCATTTACAGGAATGAGGGTGGTAGCTTGGAGATTGATTCTAGCTGGTCAGTGTGGAAAGAGAGGAACGATAGAATATTTGAAGGCAAGATACGAGATGCTGGGGATGTCTTTGAGAAGGCTAAATGGGGCCTTGTATGTTGATTATCATTGTTTAAGGATTTCGTCTGGTGCTCCTTAGAAGACTTTTATCTTTCATGGGGAAAGGGTGTTTGAGGAGAGAGAGAGAGAGAAAGTTGGTCAAAACCTTTGGGTTTCATAAGTTCAATATAGATGTTGTTGCTAGGGGAAAGCCCGGCTAGCTGGAATAGGGTTGGGGAGGGGAGGGGAGGGGAGGGGAGGGGTGGGGTGGGGTGGGGGGTGGGGGTGTGTGGGTGGGGTAGTTCATGATGATAGGGGGAGGATGTTATTAGTCTTTTCCGAATCCACATGAGTTGTGGAGTGCAACGAAGCGGAGTTACTTGCGATTAGAAGAGCAATCCATCTTTAAGCAAAGTTTGGGAATGATGATCTGATCGTTGAAGGTGAATCTATTAATGCTATCGCTTGGGCAAGCGGTAGAAAGAAACTCCCTTGTAAGATGGTTAGCATTGTTGGAGAGATCAGGAAAATGACCAGGAATAGAGGCATCCCATTCAGACATGTAGGGCAGTCGGCGAATAATGTGGCAGACTTTCTGGGGAAAGTTGGAGTACAAAAGAGGGTGCCAACAATGGATTTTTTGTATTCAAGTTCTTTGGGCGAAGGAGTAATGGGCTTAGGGGTGTTGAAATGTTGACAACACGATACTCTTGTATGATATTTCCTTCATTTATATGGTCTTGTATAACCCTCTTATACGAGCCAAGGCTATAACTTTGTACTTACATTTATTTTTCAATGAACTCCATTCTTAGTTTTGTTAAAAAAGAAAAAAAAGGAAACTGGGAAACCAGAAAGCTACCTGGAAATGACGTTTTCATCCTAGCCATTGCGGTAATCAGATGGATGTGAGCTGCATTCGCATGGGATCCCTTGCAAACACGTGTGTAGGGAATCCCCCTTAATATATATATATATATATGATTTTTTTAGGTGTGTATCAAATGAATATTAACCGTTTGTTAAATAGTTGACCCACTTTGTCTAGGTGTCATGGATCCATTGTCAAGACTTCAATTGAGTATGAGACCTAAACAAAATCACCTTGATCCAACTATAGAAGCCATTTTTTAAGCTCTATATATTTTCATGACTTCAAATTATTTTTTATTCTCTAGATTTTTTCATTTTATGTGGAGCCCTACTTTGGCTCATATGATGGGTCTTTTGAATAGATCTTTTCATTCATGAACATGATAGCCGAAAAAATCACGTAGATCCAATCATGGAAGTCATGTGTTTTAGGCTCCGTTTTAATTTATTTTCTTTAAATTATTTTTAAAACCTAACAATTTGTATCGCATATGAGGCCCATTTTTACTCCTTTTGATGGTCCATTAAAAAATCTTAATATAACTGTGGAACCCTACAAAAATCATTGGATCAAATCTTAGAAACCATGTTTTTGAAGCTCTCATAATGTTTATGACCGTAAATCATTTTTTGAATATCCAATATTCTTTGACACTTTTACCTTTTTCTTTTCGTAATTATAGGTAGCTAATATTTACACTTTCAATAAGACCCATTTTTGTCCAAAGTTAATTTATTGATACGCATATAAATATGAACTATAATTTAAATACATGTGTAAATTTAATAAAGACATATTGGTATCATGTTTTTTATGGTTTATATTTTTAATACTTGTTAGTTTAATTCTAATATATCACTCAATTCATTGAAATATTTATAATCTCTCTTGATGCCATTTTCATAGAACTACAATATTATGAAAATAATGATCTCTTGTGTAACTCACACTTCAAGCTTCATGAAAATCTTTTGTGGGGCCCATCGGGGACTCTGAGGATGGGTTGGTATGAAACTTCTATGGTTGGGGGAGGAGGGACTTTGGGGATGGGTTGGTTTGAAACTTCTATGCTTGGGGGACGTGGCCTGCCAAAAAACAAGTTGAACGGGGCACATTACGGTTTTAAATGCACAAAGATCAGCATTGTCATAGGACGAGTTCAATCTGATGGCAAGTGTTACTCAGCATGGGATCAAATTTGGTTGAATCCAATTTAGGGGAGTGATTAATAGTTGTGAAAGAGGTGGAGCTGTAAATGTGAGCCCTCTAGTGTAGTTCTTGGAGTTTTGTCCCACGGAATGGATTTAGGGGGATCATGAGGGAAGAAGATTTTTGGTAAGAACCATATATGAGTGTAGATATCACCAATCAATCCACACCCCATGATCATGGGTGGCCCCACAAGGACTTTCACTGTGTGTTTTGAGGACTTTGTGGAATTGTCCTATTTGTACATAAGACAATTCCACCTTAGGTAAGCCTATTGGCAGGTCCCACATTTGGTCTGGCTGGATATGCATTGATCTTCACCATTAGATTGAACATCCATTAAGAAAAATGTTGTCAAAACTTCAAACTTTGGAGTGCAAATATCAAGAGTTTGGTTGAGTTGATAGGCTCACTTTGGGCATCCCCTTAACCCAAATGAGGTTATACCCATCCCTCCCTTTTTTAGTGTTAGAAAAACTGGTGGGCAATCTAGTTCACAAAAAAGGGGGAAAAAACCCTGATTGGACAATCCTTGGGCTGACAGTAGACCTTAGACACATTTTTCTCACTGAGGGATGCCATTATACATTTTTTCTCATTGTTTCTCACTGACACTAGACCTCACACACATATTTATTCTCATTTTTCCTTATGTATTTTGCTGATTCAGGAAACCTGTTAAAAAGGTGGGAGCGTTTTGTTGGCTTTCCCTTGCCATCTGCATAGTGGAACTCTTAATCTGTATCAAATTTGGCCATGGTGAGTCTCAACACGATTTATAGGCATGAGCAATGTGAATTGGGGTGTATTCCAAATCTAAATGGATTTGAGTATTGTATCCCAAACACACAATGGGTTTGAAAATTTAATGGTATGGATCATTGAAACCAATTGTTTGGATGTACCCCAAGCCAAATAGATTTGAATATTCTGACAGAAAAGTAGCCATCTGTTCTGTTAGTAGTTCCGAATCGATTGTGATTTGGGGAATGTCCAATTGCACCTTTTATTGGTGACTGCTCAAACCAGTGTAGTGGTGTCTAATTTTCAGATAATGATTGGTAAATACAGCCTTTAGCATATCTTTGGGTTTGAATAATTTTAGAAAACTTACCTTGACAGGTGGATCATGTAGGTTGAAACAATTCATTAGTTGTTCTACATAAGCCTATATGAAGTCCTGTCTGCTAACCCGGTTTAATGCAACGAGAGTAAAGTGATAAAATATTGGAGAGCTTACACCACACAGCCTTATACCTAATTTTAAGCATGGCCATCCAGTGTCTGTAATGGCATATAAATGGTTGTTCTATATTGGTGACATATAACTAGACTATAAATGATGGCATCTGTAATAACACTTGTCTTCTTTTACTCTTATCAGGCCTCTTTCCGAATCCAATGCCTCGATGGTTGATTTTTTTCTGGGGTTCTCTTGGGGCAGCCCTTGCGGTGTTCTTGCTTGCGTGGTCATGGAAACTTCGTGAAACATTACACAGAAAGACGCTTTGATTTTGTTTGCTGTACATGATAGTTGTTGCTTTATATGGATATTTGTAATGTACATTCTGTAAATGCTTTCAATTTTACCAAGTTATAAAAAGGGAGGGTTTTGCTGGTTTCTACTTCATTGTTGGGTACCAGGTTGGGCATCTCCTCTTGCAGTACAATTGCATGAACCATTTTAAGTACTTGGCCATCATTTTTTTCTGTTTGACAGATGAGAAGAAGTTAAATGTAGGGTATGTGAAGTTGTTCCTGCCAGCCATCTTTTGCATTGTCCATCCAGTTCTCACATGACTAAAATTTGATGCATCTTTTACTGGATGAACATTCATGCACTTGTTAGTTTTAATTGTCTACTTCTTCCAGTGGGTTTGGAAATTTGAAGGGTCATCTCTCAAGTTATCCCTAGATTCATGTTTGACCTTTTGAGCAGTGGGCCATACATGTAGGGCCATTTTAATGGAAAATACCGATGCACTGCCTGTTCTGGTTAAGTACAGTTATAGTGTTGGTTGCATAGGTGATTCAGTAGATTATACTAAGTTACTTTTAGAATCCTATCTTGAGTATGCTACTGCATATTATGAGCTACTCCAGTTCATTGCATTAAATGTACAGTATGAGAAGCCTCCATTTGGAACACATGAACTACCCATTTTTAAGAACAATTACTAAAGTGAGTGAAATATAAGAAGCATTTCTAATATCTGATTGGTCCAATAATCAATCTGTATTGTTCACTTCTGCATGTGACATAAAAAGACATCGCTGCATGGGTGCAGATTACCGAACATGAAAGAAGCAGGAAGAGGATGTTGAGCTTCAGTAGCTTTCTTGCTTGGTTTCAATACCTACCAAATAATCAAAATGTTGCACCTTAGTTATTCATGCTAAATCCTGACTATTCGCAATCAGTATTCTTTCAAACCGTGGGATGAATGTGTTTTTTGGTGTAAAATTGTTTCATGTGTTTGGCTTGGCTTGAATCAGGTGAAAAAGGTAGTTCTCTCCTGAAGAAAATTTTCTCACTCATAACAATTTGGTGGAACCCCACTTTTTACTCTTTTTTGACATTTTAAGTGAGAATGCTTTTGCCTTTGTCTTTTTTACCAAGTGAATCATCTATTCTATTTTCATCTGATCCAAACAGAACCACAGAGCCTACACTTCCCATGTATAACCTTAGGGAAGCTTTTGTGGAAAGTTAGATCTTTTGCGTTCATATACAAAATAAACCAAACATGACATACAAATTCTCCTAGGCATTGGCCTTCAAATATCGTCTCACATCAGACGTCTTGCTTTTCCAGTTTCATTTTGATTGGAAATAACTTGATTTTTTTCCTGTTCGCATCTTTATGATTTTTCAGATTTATTGTCGTCCTCCTTTGCTGAACATTCTAATCTCTTATTAGCACCACCTCCTTGTGAAAACCTTCATACAACCATAACATCATTTGGGAACTGCAAGTTGCAACACCCTTTGAGGACTGGTAATGAATCACATGCAGACTCTCTATGGGACTCACCTCCCTGTATCACTGCAGCTCTTTCCCGATATCTTGAATAATGTAACAGGACAAGCGAGAGAAGACATAGTATTATTCCCTTGGCATAGCCTACCTAACCATAGGAAACGGCATCACAGGTAGCTTCTTTTTCCATTTAGTCCTTCCCCTAACGATCTCTTCATTTTTGGACTCCTCTTTGATTTGCACTAGATGTGTATATCTTGAAGGCCATTTTTCAAAGGCACCCAAGAACCCATGCCTGTCGAAAATCTCTGTTGTCAATGAAAATCCTCTAAGGAGGTTGATGTCATTATGTTCTTGTTCTGCGTCTTCATCAGGTTCAGAAAGGGATTGCACTATGTCTGAAATTCCACTCTCCCTTCTATACACTAGTATGATGCTCGAAAGTTGGTGACCCTCCAAAAACAAGTCAGGGATCGTCTGGAGAAGAAAGTGTAAGAGCTTAGATTAGATCATTGGTAATGTTTTCTTCTTTTGTTTTAGTTGGCATTGTATGATGGGGGCTCAAACCGAGAACCTACGAGTGTGAAATACACTCCACACTTGTAGTCTTCGGCGATTCGGCCCCATGAAAGATTATGTAGTTCTGTTAGTTTCATACCTCTAGCATCCATCTGACATACTTCACATTGTTGACATGCTGGTTCATGTCCAAGTCGGTTCTCTTTGGCTGCAAAAATCAAGGGATACTACAGTTAGTGAAAATAGAATAAAATGAATGATTTTGGAAGAGGGTTTTGAGGTTAAGAGGCTAACACCCAGGCTAAAAGTAGTAAATGTGAAATAAATGATTATTTAGTAAGCTCTGAAGTAAGACTATGAATCTCAATTGCTAAGACTGAGTAGAAGCATACCTTCAAATTCGAGTTGACATATTTTGCAGTGTCATCCAACTTGATGATCTTTTCTGCGTTTTCTTCTTTGATCGCATACCGATCAATAAACCATGGTGAAATCTCAGCTCTCACCTCTTCTGGCATCTTAGACAGGCGCCTCGTTTCTTGGTTCATCATCACCCAAGTACTGTCAATGTTCAACTTATTTAGATTGAAATCACCCATGAAAACACCAAGAGGAAATGGTATAAGACATACTCATGACACGTGCCTGGTTGCGCGTGCAAATACATGTCCTGTTAGGTGACTTCGAATTAGCCAATCTCGCCGCATTCCATTCTTCCCTGATGCACCAACCCATGTTTCAATCTCCACTACTTCTCCCCTGAAATACAATGTCCCATGGATAAGAACAGAGAGGATGATACAAGAAAATTGGATCCTAATGGTGTTGAGGAAGGAAAAGCTTACCAGATGGGATAGCTATCGACTTCAACTTGCATCCTTGTGACTACCCATATAAGATTATTCTTCATCATTCCATGGGTTGCTCCAAATCCATCGCCGAGAAGACCTGACATCCATACATGGTTCAAGGCAGTCTCCTACATACATATGGATCCCAAGAAATTAATGTCTACTAATTACTTTTTGGTGTAAACATATAAAATGTATCATCAACCTCTGTTCCGAAAGAACTGCACTGCATGCCTGTTCAATATCTATCTATCTATCCATTATATAAGATTGAGTTAGATGATCACCTGGAGAAGATTGAGGAGGGTCTCTAGCGTGGCAGTCTTATCGGCCCCAACTTCGTACGAGCGTATGACGATGGTCTGTGTGTATCCAACACCACCTTGGGAAATGACTCCCTGACGAAATGGGTCTGCTAATTGCTTCTTGGTTGGAATGTTCTGTCGACTTTGCTCGCCAGGAATGGTAATGTAACCTGTTTCAGTCGCTGAAGCAGGGGAAGAGTATTTCGTGGCCACGCCGTTTGGTTCGAGCTTAGTTGTAGCCACAGTTGAGATCCCATTGACTTTGATGGAATTCACATTCTGTTTGTGGATTGTTGGGTCGTTTTCTCTTGTAGAGGAGCACTTGGGAGTAGAAAAGAATGGTTGAAATGAGAGGGATGCCATGTTTCAAGAAAGGAGGGAGGTTGAGATGTGGACATGGTATGTTGGTGTTCTTATAGTAAGTAGGAGAGAGCAATGCTCAATATACAGATGGGAGGATTTAAAGATGCTCTTAATGTGGCGGAAAGGTCAAAGAAAGGATGAAATGAAGGACAAAGTAGTGATTTTGTCATGGTAAGATCAAATCATCAATGTCTTTGTATTGTCTAGAGAAGGGTAGCTTCTGTACCAAGATCATTGGCATCTGGAACATAGAAAGGATCGATGAGTCAATGTAGGACACCAGTTACCTTTCTCGTGTTGCTATGTGCCAAGTTTTGGAGTATTCAATGTCACAAACCTAGTTATTTACATGCATACAATAAGACAAACCAAGAGTCCAATCAATCAATGTTTCTCCTTTTATTAGGAATGACGGTGGAATATATGTTTTTAAAATTGCATATGTACGTGTGGTTTAACTCGTGGCCTCTTGCTAGAGTGGGAGGTTGCGGATTCTTAAACCTTCATGGCCTTACCTTGGTGTGCCTTAAAGGTAGTGGGCTCACCCGTGGAAATTTTACGCATAGTATTCCATAGTTTCCCACACGTAAATTCAAATAAAAAAAAAAACTAATTTTTTGACATATTTTTTAAGCCAAGCAATGAAATATCTTTGGCAGGGGTTTAAATACCGTTATCGGCCGATATATAGGCCGATATTTTTCTCTCTCCAGCCGATATTGGCCGATATATCGACTGAGAAGGTGAATATCGGCCGATAACGATATATATTGGCCAATATGTACTCCTTCAAAACTGATACATATCGGCTAATACGATATGTATCGGCCGATATTTGTACCCCTGATCTTTGGAATGAACGGATAAATGTGTTGTTCACATAATGACTAATCTAAACGTTTCTAAGTACTACTCTATCCTTTGAATTAAATTATGACATGCGTTTAGACCCATTTATTCATTTTTACTATTGAATTATGTATCAAAATTATAAATATATGGTATATATGTATTTTTAAAATTAAAATGTTAAAACTTAAGATGATATAACAAGCTTAGGTTAAACAGCTTAAGAGTTTTTCATCCATATAATTGTTAACTTAGGATAAAAACTATGATTTCATGCATTTCATCAGCTCTGGAATTTTTGATATATTGATTAGATTCTTGATAATTGGTATAAGAGCAAGTTTAATTAAGGGTATTTCCCTTTTAAAACATGTTTGAGCCTTGTGCTACAAAAGTACCCACTATTATATATTATGTATTAAAATCTTAAAGTGTCACCACGGATATGTCCAGAGTTTCAATACTCAAAATTTTAGTGTGACAATGGTATTTAGAATTGATTTAAAAACGTAATTCATATTATAAGCAATAGCATTTTATAATATCTAATAGGTATTATTTTTCATAATAATTATGCAATTAATATTTACCCATATTCAGACCTTATATTAATTTGGTTCATAATGTTTAATTGGACTTGTATGCTGAATTCTGGATCCTTTTGTGGATTTCACATTCCAGACCTTAGACTCAGTGGAAGATCACTACACCCATTTGCACTCTTCTTGCAGCGTTGGTTGGTCACAATTTTAAGGACTTCCTAAGAATTTAAGAACTTTTCTTGATTGGAACTTTTAATTTGTAATCAATGATAGTAGTCTTGGTTTTTAGAAATCTCCCATGCCAGATTAATTTGAATTAGTCAAATCCGAGTTCAGCCCAAGTTGTCTTTGCACAATGGGAGTCTGATTTAAGTCCGAAATATTTATGTGGGCTTATTTGGGCTCAGGCTTATTTGGGATTGGAATAATTCTTTTTTTTACTCTTCTAAAAATTATAAATTATACTCCCTCCGTCCATTTTAGTTGCCTCATTTGAAATATTTGTATTTTTTAAGGAACTCTCTATATAAGGTTAGCACTCATGTGATCTCATCCATTTTCAACACATTTTATACTAATCAAATACAAATGAGACAATTATTTTGGGACAATTCCAAAATCCATATAGGACAACTAATTTAGGACAGAAGGAGTATATATTTATTTAAAAATAATTATTAAAGAAAATTAGATTTTTTGAATTATGGCTCAAATTCATGCTTATATGTTAAGCTTGGGCTTTATGTACTAAGACCGGCCCAATTTGAATTCAATTTACATCTTAATATTTTGGGACAAAAAATATACCCAACCAGAGCCCAAGTCAACTTGAAGTTGAATTTTTCAGGTTTTTTTTTCTCATGAGGCTCAGGCTCAGGTTGGGCCCAACCCAAGTTACATCCCTAGTTTGAAGCAAACTAATCATTTTAGATTAAGGCGTAAAGATCCAAGCACTGTAATAAATGAGTTAGGCTAGTCATACTTTCTTAGCAAGACTGTCTAAATAGATTTCTCATCAAATGAATCATGACTGGATTTCTCATCAAATGAATCATGACTCCTACATAATTGGATATGTTGGATAGGTGACTAATTGGATGAGGAGTGGGTAAAGTATCACTAGATCATCTTTAGCTATGTAATCTTCACCCTTTTAAATTTTAATGAATACAAGTCATTTATTTTTAATAGTCTAAAATCAAAGAATACAATGTTGAAATGGAGTACAACTTTATAAACCTAAGATGAGGATCTCGTTGTCCCCCCACGAATTGTGGAGCCCATATTGGATCTAATTGATCTACTTCTCCCTTCACACCCACCTACCCTATGAATTATACTCATGTCAAATTTGGCTTTTAAAGTCTATTGATCTAATCCAATGAATTTCCACAGTTAGATAAAATTGAAGTATTGAAGTCTTTAAAAAATCTGATTTCTCTTATCCAATCAATTAATATAAAATTTTATGGCTCATGTACACAAGCTTATGCCTTTTATGCTCTTATATAAATAAAATAATGTTCCTCAAAGACTGATTCTCATGAGACATATATGTAAGTGGCTTGGTGGACTCTACTTGAATCCATATGAATAACTGGTTTGAAAAGCCGTAACTTATATATGGTGTATAAATTCTCATCTTAATTGGATAAGTGAAGTCATATTTTTAAGTTTCTCAAAATTTCAATTATATCTAAAGGTAGAAATTCATTAGTTTAGACCAACAGACTTTAAAAATTGGAATGGCGTCAAATTGGATACTTGTGTAATTTATTAGAAGCCAGTGATGTGATGTGAGAGGAGAATGGTCCATAGAGTTCTTTTTCTCAACCAAATTTTGTATAAAAGTCTGATTGAGTGGCCTCGACATGACTAACAAAGTACATACATGATATCAATTCGTCCCACAATCAACTTAGATCTTCAACTTTTTTACTTGATCGTGGTCACCTCTCAACTCCACAATTTAGTTTGCTGGTCTTTATTTAATTTAAAGTCTTAAGTTGGATTCTCACTCCATCTGAAAGGGTCATTCTTTATAGAGTTATCCAGTGTGGGTGGATATGAATGTTTAGATATGCTCCAAAGATTAGTCGAATTTTCTAAGAGGCCTAAACACTTTGATCATAAAAAAAAATTGTATGAATGTAGGGACAATGATAGGATTGTTCATCTAAACAAGGTGCAAATGTCCAACACCTTCCTTCAACATAATTGAACCCTTATAATGTATGGTTTGCAATACCTATAGAGTAAGTAAATGGGTCACTTCTCTTAGTTTTGTACCCGATGTGTGCAGATTGTGAGGTTTACACATGCTCCAATGATTAATCAGATGGGACACCTGAAAATTCAGACGGGACATTTAGATACCTTGATCTTAAAAAAAAAAAAAAATTAGCTCTAGGTTGAGTGCAACATTGCTAATACTAGGGTCATTGACCAAGAGACACTAGTTGAAGGTCTGCCAGGGTCCACCATTGCTAATACTAGGGTCATATTCGATATCTCCGAATTCTTCTTTCCTATACATATACATATCCTATCAGCCGATATGTATCAACTGATATTATCACTTTTGGCTCGGAGATAGATTTGCCCCAACAACATTGATATAAACAAATCTTTACAGGGAAGCCAATTTTTTTTTAAAATTGTGAGATTGAAGCCAACCGACCATTTCGCGTTTTGGAAGCACCAATGAAACAACCCCCAATCAAACATCAATAAATGGACCCCACCTAGCTGACCCGGAATTAAATCCAACCTTAATCCACACCATAGAAACATCCCACCAGCATCCATTAGAACCAACCTGGACCCTTCATCCCTCTCTCATGAGGCCCATCAAATTAATCCATCATCCCAATCCTGTTGTTACCTCTGGACCCTCAACCTAGGCCTTGTTAGATCTCAAATTCAAGCCTTTTCAAGAGATGCTTCCAATCATAAACTATTCATTCCTAGTGGAATAAAACTTTCAATGGTCTTGATAATCACCATCAAGTTTGTAATAGTGCATGTGCAACAAATTCTCAAGAGACTCATTCGACATCAATAGGTAAGAATTGGAGATAGATCGGGGGTGTTTAATCCTTTCAAGGCGATAAGAAAAAGTGTATTTAAATTCAAAAAGATTAGAGATTTAGAGTGATGGTCAGGAACTTGTCTTAGAAAGTGGAGTCTTGAGTTCGATTTCTCACTTCACTCCAAAACTCACTTTATGTAGAGTTCTCCGGTGTGTATGGAAAGAGAAATTTGCACGTGTTCTAAAGATTAGTTGGGTGGTCTAAAAGACCTGAACAATTTAATTATAAAAGGAAAAAAAAGAAAAGAAAAAAGAGGTATATTTAAAGATGCATCTTACTCTCGATTTACTTTTGGCAATGTTAAGATACATTTGGTTCCATACTTGCAAGTGAACTAAAAATAAGGTATATAATAGCACTAGTCTTAAACTTTGATTTGTCGGATCCATAGTGAATTCAATAAATGCTCAAATAAAATACTTATACTCATACTTACCCACATAGGTGCAGTTCAGCTGATTACCTTCCTCCTCAAGAAGCGGAAAATCACGAGTTCGAGTTCCCATGGCCTAACCTTAATGTGTGCCTTAGGGGTAGGGGTCCACCCATGGGGTTTTTACGTTGGGTATCCTGCAGTTTCCCATATGTAAATTCAAAAAAAAAAAATACTCATACTTTTTCATCAGGTGATATAAAGTAGCACTAAATTATTTTTGATAAGGTCAAATGAAATTTCAAATGAATCTCATGGTCAGCGAGCAACAAAATTGTATATTGTAATATATTTAGTTTTACATATTATTTCGATACTTATTCTTATTATTGTGTAAGAAATATAGAGGTAAAAAATGCTAATAAATTAGAAACCACCGTTTTAAAACTAATATTGTTAAAGAAAATATTATTATGAACTCAACTAAAGTTAAACCCTAATAATTTATAAAAAATTAATTGGGCATGTGTATTAAAGTTGGAGAAATGATCCATCGTTCACAGAAATTGATGTGAACTATCAATCACAACACTTGAATTGAATTTTTAAATGTATTTAAAAAGTAATTAGAAGTTTACATTAATCAACAATGGATAATTTCTCTTTGTTGGGAAGCTCTTCTCCATGGAAAAGCTCACTTCTCTCTTAGTCTTACCTCAGTAATCGCCACCCTTCCCGCAGTGTAGGAATAGCAACTGGGAAGTGATCTTAGCTGTCCATTCAAGGCCCATCACTTTCACAACCTTCCCCACCAAATGCCAACCACTTGTGAACTATTTCCTCACTACCCATCTGAAGCCCACCCAACAAAAGGCCTTACAACTGTCTGATTGGTGGGCTTACTACTTTTTCTTGTGTTGATTCCTTCGTGGTGGGCCCTACTTCATTGACACCTCTCATCTATTGCCATTTCTTTCCTGGTCTATGCTTTCAGGTGTAACCATATTAAGCTTTTTAATTCTTAATGATTCCAACCTTAATAACAGATTATATGTCAAATCAGGTCTTAATTGCTTCCCCATTCTCAATTCTTATTGAATCTGGTATGTTGAAAACGTGATATATGTCAGTAGTGAAGACGTCATCCCACTGTATAATATAATGGGCCAGGGCCAGGCCCAGGTCCAATCAAATCTTATTTTAATTAGACTAAATTTGGGCCAGTGGAGAATCAAGATATGCATACTTGTCTGATGGTCCTGCCTAAAGGAGCAATCTAGGCAGGTGGGCTGAGTTGAGTCAAATCTTTGCCAGCCCACATTTAATTAGGGTCATTATTTTTTAACCAACCCACATTTTGGCCCTTTCAAGCTCATTTTTAACTCTCCAACCCATTTTTAATTCAGGCCAACCAATTTACGTTAATTTAAATCGGGATCATGGGTCATCCCGTGTAATTAAGTACATGATTTAGTGTATATACATTTTCAAGTGAAAAGGCATCTATAAAAACACAGTCATCATAAAAAGTTAATTTAAAAAAAAAATCAAATAATGATATAAAAAAATGAGGTGTGTGTAATACAATTCTGGTAATTCGGATGGATCAAGTTATACAAAGCATGACTTTACTCAATCATAAATTAAAAACAAATCAAAGTTTTTTAGACCAAACACATGATTTTTTAGGGTTAGGTTAGACTGCCCAAATCTCAAGTTGAGTCATCGGTGTTCGACTTAACACTAACACAAGTTGCTTCCTTAGTTCCACCTGCACTGCTATTACTGATGGATCTTTAAAAGATTTTCTTGGTTAGCCTAAAATGGATGAGAGGACAGTGTGACCTAATATGGAACCCATATTTAGGTTCATCTTGATCATCCAATGACCCTAGCCAAATAACACTGCAGACCCTTACAGCCCTATCATACAAAGAAACAATAGGTAGGTAAACATATTAATGAATAAAGAAAGGGATCTAACCCACGTGGGTGTAGCTCAGTTGATTATCTCCTGTATTAAGAAGCGAGAGGTCACGGGTTCGAGTTCTCATGGCCTAACTTTGGTGTGCCTTAGGGATAGAGTCCACCTGTGGAGGTTTTAAGCTGGGTATCCTATGGTTTCCCACATGTAAATTAAACAAGAAAAAGAAAAAGAAAAGAGAAAGGGATCTATATAAGTTATTATATTTCAGTGCAATTGTGATCTTTTCTAAGGAGCTCAGATTGATGGACCCTAATATTGTAGGTTTCTCAAAGTGGTCATGTTCTCTTGGATGGTTGGTGAACCACCCTTATCATTTACATGCCCATTATTATATTTCAGTTGTTGGTATCACTACATATATTAGGTTAAAGTGGTTGTTAAATGGTCTTTGTCTAAATAATCCCTAATTAGTATTAAGCTATAAACTAAACACATTTCTTGCCATCTAATAGAAAACAACATCTATATTATTTATGTACCCAAATTGGGATTTGCTTCCTTAATGACAAAACGTGGATTGTATGGCTGTGTTGTTGAAACTTCCAAGTAATTCATGAAAAGTTCATTTTGCAAAGTAAAATCTAGAAAATAGAAGGCTGAGGGGACATTAACAAAAAAGATTCTTTTGGAAACTGAGGGGAGACCTACCAAAGGTTATTCTAATACTAATCTATGATTATAGAAATAGTAATCAATCTTAGTAAGAAATAAGATTTTTTTTTTAATATCTCCTAGTCTATTCGATATTGACATCACATTCTCTCCAATATTTGGCAACCATATATCCCTCACAGTCATGTTTTCAATCTGCTGCTTTTAAGTAGAAGTTTCAATTTGCTATAGTTTAAGCTAAAGATGATGACAAACACAAGTCACAGTTGCGTGGATTAATTTTAAAAGATTAAGTTAACAATGATTGCATTAGGGATAGATTTAAAAGTACCTATGACCGAGATTAAATTGAGATAAACTCGTTTTGTGTAGTTTGACTATATAAGTAGAAGATAAATAACAACCACAATTGAGATTAAATAAAGTGAAAGGTTATAATCACGTTAAGATTGTAAAAGAGTTTTTTTTTTATAACATGGGTATTTCCACTCTACATTAGACGCAAGACTAATCCTATAGATACATGAAGTTACCTGCAAGTCTCGTATATCAGATAAGCCCAAGAGGAGTTTAACCCAATACCTCTAGTCTTTCTAATCCTACAAGTTTAGACCAACTGAACAATCCATGCGGACAAATGTTTAAAAGAGTTGATCACAAAGAAAAAAGCTTCGTGTTGGCCTTATCAAGCATTAGATCTAGTCTCTAGATTAGTTTAGCAAGGTTTTTAAAAATCCATCCTTTTTTAGCACTTCAACTACGTTTCAACCCTGAATTTTTCTTAACGTGGCTCAGTTACTCTTAAAATAAAATTATAAAAACTCGACCCACGATTTAAAAATGTTGGGACAGATGGCCCTCAATAACCTTCAAAGGGTTAAGAATTTATTATGTGAAATTGTTGAACTATTTTGTAATTTATAATTGTAATTAGTGTAAATAATATATTTTTATGAAAAATTTGATTATTGATTTTTATATATTATGTTTTGTATTTGAAAATTTAAATTTTATACTTATTTGCATATTATTATAATTTAGTTATTTATTATTGATTAACTAATATACTTAAGTAATTGATTACTTACTAATTAATATTATATATGACCAAGTTTCACCACGATTGGATCTAAGTTGAATTCTATTGAACTCAACCTTTTCTTAAACGTGTTTGATTTTCTTATAAAAGTTAAAATCATTATTTTAAAAAACTTACTAATTTAAGTAAAGCTATCAAATCATATAGTCAAAATGGTCAATGAATATGTTGAGCCATGTCGATTTTAGAGAGATGACTCATTTGAGTCAGGGAATACTGAGACTGAATCAACTAAATTAGTTGAACATGTTCTAATCATTTGCTCGACCAAGTGTTAGGTTCTCAGGAGCCTGATCATCATAGATGCACTGTTTATTCACTACACGGGTTCTAAAGGCTTGATCACCAAAGACGTTTTGTGGAACCGTCTCTTCTTCGATTTTTTACCTTTGATTATAGTGGATCGGTATTAACCTATTGACTACCGAAAGAAAGCCAGGTAAATCTATATGTTGTGGTTTGATTTTTTCTTTCTTCTATTTCTCTTTTAATATTGTTGTTTTTGTGGTAGAAAAAACGTTTTATCACAACACCGAAGTGTCAAAACAAACTCTAGACCTGTTTTTGACAGGTTTCATGTTTGTACCAGATCGAAACTGTGAGATGGTCAGATCCACTCTCATTGACTCATTCAGAATTCAGATTCATTCAATCCGAGTTTCAATAATATGGTGATAATTTTTAACTCATGCATGATTGTTAGATTAAATATGTGAACACTCAAGGCACATAAACTCATTTTCATAGGTCTAAAACTAATGAAGGATGATATTCCTCTCTCATTTAGAATTTCTTTTTGTTATGAAAATTGTATTATATATTTAGAAGTGTAGAGTAATTTTTAAATGCTACAAGGAACACGTAACTATCAGCAACGTATCATTGTATGAGAATAAAAGGGCGACTAAGATTGTAAAGGAGAAGGAAGAAAGAAGAAAGAAGAAGAAGAAGAAAGAAGAAAGAAAAAAGAAGAAGAAGTGACTTGATTTCAAATCAAATGAGGCGTTTGAGGAGCTTTGTGAGACAGGAACCAAGAACGTTTGGGAATGTGTTAGTCTTAGTATGCATGATTCTATCATTATTCGTTCTCTCCTTTCTCAAAGCTCACTTTTGCCCAAATGGTTCTCTCTCTCTCTCTCTCTCTCTCTCTCTCTCTCTCTCTCTCTCTGTCCCTCTGTCTCTCTCTTTGTGCATTTAACCTAAATATGTTTTTCTTCTCTTTTTGTTGCAGTGAGATTGCAGGTACCTCTAAAGGCCAATTGGAAGATAATGGTTAAAACTAAGAACTCATCTTCTCAGCTAGGTAACTGAAGGAGGGATCATTTTTCAATTTCCATTTTACTTCTAATGTTGTGGGTAGAAAGCTATAACAACATACAAATCATGCTATATATATTGGGTACAATAGCATGAGAAATGGGATTTAAATATCAGCTGAAATTAGTATTACAATTTGCAGTTTTGCAGGGTTTTCTTTTAAAAAATATTGACATAATTTTAAACAATCTAATGTTCGTATGATATAATACTACACTGGTACTTGAATTGTTTGGCAAATAGTAGTCCATAATTGGGCATTCGTCGGTATTTCAATCTAGGAACTCTTCAATGTCTTATTGGACTCCATTTACATTGCAGTGGATTAACATGTGAATCGATTTGATTGACATACAGCAAGATTTGATTGCAGTGGGTTCTCTCTCCTTAATAGTCGGTTTTAAGGATGACTTCTACTCATGTATTTTCACATGATATCAGAGAAGGGGTACTATATGAATGGGTTAGGTTCGTATCTCCAACCTTAAATGGAGGGCTGAGTGTCTCTAGCCCTGACACTGAAGGAGAGTGTTAGTAACGCCCTACACCGCCAGTGGACCTTTGAGTTATGTGGTTTATAAGCACATGGGTTCTCTCTCTTTATTAGCCGACTTTCAAAGATGAGTTCTACTTATGTGTTTTAACAGTACAATCTAATACAAATGGGTCACTGGAAGAATAGCAAATGCCCATCCACTGTGCGAAATTGGATCATTTTACTAGTGTCCTTTCTTTTGATTTGAATTATAATCTAATGAACTTGTTGTGGGTCACCAGATCAGCAGTCCTAATCAATGAAAACGCATGGCACATATTGTGCAACTACCTGTATTATAATAACAAGAGAATAAAAAGTTTTCGTGTTTGTCTATGCCTGTCTTTTTCAAATGTCTTGCCGTTGTTATTAGGTAAGAGTCTGTCGACTACGAGTATAGTGACTGTAATAACATTTACATTTCATGAAATTTACCCTACTGTATTCAAACTTTCTAACCTTGAGTTTATTTTCTTCTCCAAATTTGTGATTTTCCCCTCTAACCAATCATTAATTTGCTCATTTTGCAGTGGAAGAAAAAGAAGCCGATGTCGAAGTCGAACAGAGGGTGATATGTGACATGTCAGGGAAGAGATCTGATACATGTGAAATAATGGGGAATGTAATGATACAAGGAAATTCCACCACAGTTTCCATACTCAATCACCATTCTTCTTCCCAACAAGAGGAGTGGAAGATCAGACCGTATAATAAAAAGAGCGATCCCTATGCGATGGAGCAGATCAGCGAGTTGTCATTAAAACCCTCAATGGGTCAAGAACAAATCTCTGATTGCACTCAGAACCACAGTTTTCCTGCCATAATCTTCTCCATTGGAGGCTTCACAGGCAATCTCTTCCATGATTTCACAGATGTGTTGATTCCTCTGTTCATCACCTCCCATCAATTCAATGGAGATGTTCAGTTCATAGTAACAGATTCAAAGCCATGGTGGATTAGAAAGTACCATCTGATACTCAAACAACTATCCAAACATGAAATCATCGACATCAAAAGCAACGAAGAGATTCTCTGCTATAGACAGATGATTGTAGGTACAAATTTTCACAAGGAATTGGGCATCGATCCCTCAAAATCTCCAAACGGGTACTCAATGCTAGACTTCAAGAAACTAGTTAGGGAGGCATTTAATTTAGAGAGGGAGAATTCAATTCAAATAGGCGACCGGTCGGAGAGGAGGCCTAAGCTCTTGATTATCGCGCGTAAACGCACGAGAGCATTTGTTAATGAGAGGGGAATGGCGGAGATGGCCAAGAGCTTGGGGTATGAGGTAGCGGTTGCAGAGGCGGATACGAGTACCGATATATCAAAGTTTGCCCGTCTGGTGAATTCGTGCGATGTTATGATGGGTGTTCATGGAGCAGGGCTTGCCAACATGATCTTTCTTCCCCATGGAGCTGTGGTCATTCAACTGATTCCTTTAGGGAGATTGGAGTGGTTGGCCAGAGAGAGTTTCAAGGAGCCTGCCATGGACATGAAGCTGAACTACTTGGAGTACAGTATACAAAAAGAAGAGAGCACCCTGGTTGACCAATACCCACCAGACCATCAAGTTTTGAAAGATCCATTTGCAGTTCATAAGCAAGGTTGGCTGGCCCTTAAATCTGTTTACTTAGACAAACAAAATATAAGACCTCATTTGGGTAGGCTTAGAATTACTTTGTTAGAAGCCCTCAGACTCCTACATCAACCTGAATCATCATAGCTGAGCTTCACTATGCTCTGTATTTTTCCCATTCAAATTGATGCTCCTCCCATTTACTATAAGTCTAAATAGATGCAAGTTTGTCAAAGCAAACTATGAGGTATGTCATTAAAATGTATTGGATATTACTGTTTTGGGTTGTGTTGGTTTGGAAAGACTTGGGTGAATGTATCCTTAATACATGGTTTCGAAAAAACCGGGTAAACTTATCGACTCACTTTAGTCAAATTCTATTGAATCCAATCAACTCGGATGGACTAGTCTCATCTTATTTTTTTTTTTTTTCAAAATTTTAAACTATAATTAACATTAGTATATTTTTGTAAAGTGGTAGAAGAAATTGGTGTAAAATAATTTAAAATTGAGGCTAGAAAGTCTTGATCTCACCAGCTAATAAAATAACAAAACAGTAAAGGGGAATAGTTCGTTATAGTAGTAGTTGGGATGAAAGCAATGAAATGAAGAAATTATTGGCTCAATGGGCCTATAAAATGTATAGGTTAGATAGGATTTTAGGGGGACCATGTGAGTTGGGAGAAGTATTGGGTTGTTTTATTTATTTTAGTTTTGTGATTTCAGCATTTGATATGTCATGTAATCAACATGATTAAATGAAGAATGAAGCTTCTCTAATCACTACATAGATATTTTGAATCTAAATATCTTGAAATTTAATTCAAATATATCGATGCATAGATATTTGAATGTCAATTTAAAGGAGTTGGAGTGATGACAAAAACCTATTTAAAAAAGTGAGAGTTTTGAATTTGATTCCCACTTTACCGAAAATGTCATTCCCCATAGAATTATATGGTGTGTGTAGGTAGTAACTAAGCTCGCACATATCCGAAGATTAATCGAGCGATAAATATTAAATTGTTATTAATGAAAAACAAGAAGAAGAAAAGGACCCCGAGAATAAGGGAGAAGCCATGAAGCTGGTGATCACCTTTGGTAGAATGCATCCAAGTTTCCAACATTGTAAAAACATGTTTTTTGAGTGAGATCAAGAGAAATCTACAGACCATCTTTATATCATCACATCCCCATGAATTTGTCATTGATTTGGTGAAACTATTCAACTATCTTTTTCAAGATTAACTCTTAAAATCATAGCTAAGAATAAAGGTCAAGCAATGAGATTTTGCCACATATCTCCACATCTCCCACTCAACCAAATACATGTAACATTTCAACTTGCAATTACTTTGGCTCACGAATCAGAGGTCCTAGGTACGAGTCACTCGATGCTCAGGACTTAGAGAGAGTTATGTGAACCTTGAATTTTACCTAATGTGTTCATACTTGAAAAGAGGTCAGAATCTTGAGTTTCATTTGACATAAAAAATTCAAATACGCATAACATATATTCATTCTAAAGTCACGATATGACTCCACTATTCCAGAGATTTTCCTTTTTAATCCAATTTATAAGATTGCGCCCATTATTTTACGGTTTTACCCTTTGATGTCACAATATTATTCCACCATTCTGTAGAATAATGCTTTGTTCACAACTACACATATAAAATTGCAATAATATGGTATTAATTTAATGGTGGCTTTGGAGAGCAATTCACTCTACTTAGTATTAGTTTAATGGTGACTTGATATCAATATATATCTACCATATAAACAATCCTCTCTTTGTCCCATCAGTCCATGTTTGCTGCTTCCATGGATGTTGGCCATACTAGCACTGTTTCAACTACCATGAGAAGAATTTATTTAGAGATACTTAGACTTTCTAAAATTTACACTAATATCAATCAAGATGATGATATGAATCTAATACAAGTGTAATTTTGATTGGGTTTTTTTCAACAACTAATTTGGGTAGTTCTTGATGCAATTTGTTGATCCTAAGTTCTTAATCATTCGACAAATGGACAGTCAAAAATGAACCATATAGACCTAATATATTGACTTAAGAACTCATTTTTGGTGTTTGAGCATCCAAATACCTTTTTTAAGGCCCATATATCTTGAGGAGAGAGAAAATTTGTAGAATTGTGTATAAATTGTGCATTAGTAGTCATTTTTTTTATCAAATGATATAATATTTATTGAAAAGATTATTCAATTAGCATTTTAGCAAATTTAAATTTGCACGATTCTGATTCACGTAGACAAAGTTATGACTAATTTCATTAAAAGATATTATTAAGTGACCTACCAATATAGATGGTAAATTTGCTAAATTTTGTACTCTCAAACACCATAAATAAGGGTTTTTAAGCATCCAATAGAATCCAAGTAATCCCAATTTGTGTAATCATTTTGCTTTGCTTCATGCAAATAAACTCTCTCTCTTCTAGTTTTTTTTTTTTTCTAATTTAATTTATTCATGTAATTTTAATTTTAGTTTTCATTAGACTATTATTTTATTATAAATTTCATATGACGTTGGAATTCCTAGTGAGATTTTGAGCCTTAATTTTCATTCTAAAGTAAAATTAGATTTAGCTTCATTTTTCAATTGGAATTCAGAAAGAATTATCAATTGACGATTGCAATCGAAAAATAATTGAGGATTTTTAGAGATTCTAAATTTTTTTCAAATTTAGATTTTTCAATTCAATTCACAAATTTGAGATTTTCTTTCAAAAGTCGTTAGACTTTAGAATATTGCAAAATCAATCTTGGCCTTCCTTTGGGGCACATGCACGCAAGAGTATTGACCGTCAAGCCAACACCCTTCGGTGTATATTCTTTACACCTTTGTGCCAATGATTAAGTTGCCTAATTCTTTTGGCATTATATTAAATATGAGGAATTTCTTAAAGGGTAGGTTTAAAGCAATTTGACTATATGAGTCATTCAACATACGTAGAAGATAATGATTGTATGACAAATATGGAATTTCATGGTGGTGATGGAATCAAGATAATCAATAAATTAAGTAATTTTTTAAAGAATATTTAAATAATTTCTTTCTCTCAAACTAATTATTAAGGTTTTCTGAATGAATTTATATTCAAGTTGAAGCCATTCAAAACACTCATTGATTGACAAAGTCAAGTAGTAAAGTCTAAAGACCATTAAAGTTTATATTATACATAAAGTGATTTATTTAAATTAATTTTACATAATCTTATTAAAAAAATAGAAGATTCCACTTAACTCATCTTTCAAATTTAAGATGTGAATTGATCACTTGTATGCTGGTGCACAGCATATTGCATTGTTTATTTAGACATAGGGCAGTCAGGTGGGTGGTGGATCCGTTAAAAATGTATCTTTTTGTAATGTGGTCCACTAAAAATCACTTTGATTGATCAATCAAACCATGATTTTAAAGGCCAAAAATTCAAATATTAAAAAAAAATAGGTAAGCTTTGAAAATGAAGATTGATTGATTTAATTAAGATAATTTTTGGTAGACCATATATTTAAGGATTGACCTTTCAAATGAACTCATCACCATCTCATTAGTAAACTTTAGGCTTAAATATGCAAGGTAAAATGTTGGACTTAATTAAGGTAGACCTAAAGGTGCAACTTGAGCCAGGCCTAACCCGAGCCCGCATGAAAAAACCTACAAAAATTGGATTTGGATTGACCTAGGCTCAGGTCGAGTTCATTTTCGGACCCAAATATCAAGCATGAATTAGAATTTGGGTTGGCCCGGGCCTAGTATAGGAGGATGATTACCTACTTGACAATGAACTGGTTCTGAGTAGATAATTTCTTGTATATTAATAATAATGAAATAAATTAATCACATTAAAAATTGTCAAGTTGATCGTTAGTCATATGATATAATATCGTTATTAAGGACTTAAGTAAATATTCTCATTTGATTATCTATTTAATTCTCTTAAATTTTAAAAAGTAATGAATAATTGACAACTCTTCTTTAATTATGAGTAATTAGGCCCATCAAAGTGCCACACATCACCTTTCCATGCTAGCAGCACGGTTCACTTTCTAATCCGAGGTTACATAAAAATAATATCATATTAGGAAAAGCAATGCTATTAAATTAAGCACTTATTAAGATCATAATTATCATAAAATCATATACAAACGAGTTTGCATCAAAATTTAGTGCAAATAAGCTTATATGAATTAGATAAGTTTAAAAGGTCTTGTCTACGGAATTCATCGGGTTAGATTAGTGAAGTTTAAAAGTTAAATTGGGGGTAAGTAGATAAAAGGGAAGAATGGATCCATTGAATCTATTGTGAATCCCATAAACTAAAATTCGCACTAAACTTTATGCAAACTTATTTGTGGTTAGTCTTTGTTAAATTAATGTGCTTTGAAATAGTTTTAGTTAATCTCATGAATGAAACAAACACACATTTAAGAATGGTAAAGAAGAAAAAACCAAAATCCACTAAAGTTTCCAAGATTATACTAAACTAAGCTAAAAAATTTCAACATACTAGTTCTACAAGTCTTCACACATTTTCTTGAGACAACATCCATCAGCCTTCTTCAACCTTCTCTTCACAAAGCTACCCAATGAATGAATGAACCAACCACTCTGATACTGGGCCGTGAAAAGCTACCTGAAAGGCCTCAAGATACAACGGGAAGCCCACAATAAAATATGAAAAAAGAAAATTGAATAACATAAATATCACCTGTCTTCGGAGGTGAGACTAATCTCCAAACACACCCTTAATTCCACGGAGAGTGGCCCATTACAGATGAACGTCGATCGAACTCAAGACTCTACTTTACGAAACATGCTTCTTGTCACGAAAACCCATGAAAGAATTTTCATAACATTTTCTCTTTAACTCTACTGTTGAAGAAGCTCAAGAGCTTTCAACAGAGTGCCTCTAAATCTACCCACATCAAGCGTTACATTTTGTTTGTCCAAGAACACAGACTTAATGGCTTGCCATCCTTGTTTATGAAATGACATGGGATTTTCAAAGACTGGATGGTCATGAGGATATTGTTCTATCAGGGTGCTCTCCCTTTCTTCTATCCTATATTCCAAGTATTTTATCTTCATATCCATGGCAGGGTCTCCAAAATCAATTCTAGCATAGGTTTCCAATCTACCCCAAGGGACTATTTGGATTAGTACTGCATTAGGAGGAAGGAAGACGAGATTAGCGAGTCCAGCCCCATGGACACCCAGCATTGCATCGCACGAGTTCACGATTTGTGCAAATTCAGCCATATTCGTACTCACATTTGCCTCTGCCACGACTACTTCGTAACCCAAACTTTCAGCCATGGCAACTATATCGCTGACGTTCGTAAATGTACGCGACCGCCTTCTGGATATGATCAAAAGCCTTGGTTTCTTGGCCAAATCATCACCTATCCTAATTGCAGTTTCCCTCTCCAATTTGTAGGAGCTTCTTAAGAACTTAGTGAAATCAGGCATGGAGTACCGATTCGGCGATCGCAAGGGGTCGATGCTTAACTCCTTGTGGCATCTAAGGCCAACAAGTGCGCTGCCGAAGCAATGCACCCTCTCATCTCTGTCGAAGTCGATGATTTCGAACTTGGAGAGCTGGTTTAGTATTGCTCTGTATTTATTGATCCACCATGGTTTTGAATTGGTTATGAGGAACTGAACTTCTCCCTGAAACTGGCGAGAAGTCATGAACAGAGGAATCAACACGTCGCTGAAGTCGTGGAAGAGATTGCCTGTGTAGCCTGCAATGGAGAAGACAATGGCAGGAACACTGTGATTTACAGAGCAATGAGGGGCTTGTTCATGACCCATTACTGATTTTAGCGATATCTCGTTTACGTTCGCCATTGCATTTGGATCTCCCTTTCTAGCATAAGGTCTGATCTTCCATGTTTCGTTTCCGGCCATGATACCCATTTGAGGTGAAGCAAGAACTATGTTTGAGGAATTCCCATCCATCCTAGTATCTCCATCCATCTCCCAAACATCTGATCTTGGATATGAAATTTTGCAGAAGGGACCCTCTCTTCTGAATTTTTTCACTTTCAGCAACTTCACAATAGGAAAAAAATAATGATTATATTAACCAGACGTAATTTAGAAGCTAAGTTTCATTATATGTGGATAAAGTTCAAATGATAATCCTTACCCAACTGCTGTGAACTGCTTTTATTTTCAATGGTGAGCATGCTTAGACCTCCCCGCATTGACAACTGCAAATTCACTGAAAAATAAGCAGCAATCAGTTTAGTTTAATAATTTGCAATTGTTACACAAATCTTACCTCTTTTGGTAGGGATGTAATTGGGTCGAAATCAGGGTCAAGATAATTTTTAAAATAAGAGGTTCAAACCCGATGTAGATGTTAGGATACATGACCTACACCCATATCTAGATTTGAAATAGACGTCCAAATTGTCTTCAGATGTGCAAGAGAGGGAATTTGGAGGCTAGTATTATTATGAAATAGCAAGAGAGTCTCACGACGTGTAATTTGAGAAACTCATGACTTTATATAATATTTTAAGCACTCTCATCTCAATGACTAGCTTTTGAAAGTGAGTTCTATCTTAAAAATATTATGACGTCATGATTTTCTAACAATTATGTTTTCATGTCAATAGTTTGAACCCATCTAATATTTGAGTTTTGGATTGAAAAATTAGTTGGAAAGACAAATTTATATCCGAACATGATCACTTCGGGTTGGAAGCTTAGGCCCATAAAAATGAAGGCCCGTTTACACCATTATCACTCTACATTGGACCAACATTCTCTAATTTCACAATCTCACCAAGTGATCAGAAAGCATTGTGGAATGATTAAATTTGAACTGTGACAATCATAATACCATTTGCCACTAAAAATTTCATTGAGTACAATCAAGCAGCTTCCATCATTTGATGACCCATTTTCCTGTGATCAATGGAGGAACGTAGTAAGTGAGAAAGACTTACAAATTGGCCGGGGACCCAAGTAAGGTTTCAACAGCAGGATGAAGCTCAATGAGATCAGTAAGCATCCGGTGAGCGTGCTATATCGGAGCTTCTTCTGATCGTATCGGCTGAAGCTCTTGACGAACTTCATATCGTAGCAAATCGCCATTGTCGTGCTACCTTCCTCCTCTTTCAGAACAGAGTTACAGCAAAAATCAAAGATCCAACATTAAGAACATTGATGCATCAATGCCTAAATAGAGATATGAGACTCGAAACAGAAATGCAATGACAAATTCTTACATGAGAGGAGTGTGGCGCATTTCATCTCTTTAAAATCTTTAATGCCCCCCACGAATTGCTGAGTTTTTTCTTTTTATTTTTTTTTCTTTCTTCCTCAATGAAATGAATAGAGATGAATGAGAGAGACACTACAGTTGACTGCAGTGACAACTACCTCCTTTTTTAATTCTTTTGGGGAGGAAGAGCCGGCCATGGCCTTCCTTTGGAAAACAGTCGATCAACAGGCGGAAGTTAGACAGGCTTCTTCCAAATTTCCAATAGTCTAAAGATTGCTGAGCCAAAAATATTTATTCTATATTTACATGAACACCCATGCACTCAAAAGGAGGAGACCATAACTTGGACACTTTCATTTGTGGGTCCACATATGATCGGTTTTGTGCCGTTCGATCTTGATCTTGTGGGACCCATGATCATCTACCCCCTACCTATGAATAGTTCTCGTTTGCATTGAAGGTTCCTAATTCCTATCTATTAATCTATCGATGCTGATTGCTGACTACCTACTTGTAGACCCAGCTACGAAATGCAAATATGATAATTTAAACACTACTAAATAACATAACAAAAGCAACCAAAACCACAATTAAAAAAGGAGAAAAAGGGGAAGCAGGTCTGCAGGAGAAGGTGAAAATGCAATCCATGATTTTTTTTTAATAATATGGGTATCTCCACTCTACACTCGAGGTAAGACTAATCTAGGGCTGCAACTTGGACTCGACTCGAGAAATCATATGGGTTGGGTTGAGAATTTTGGATCAACGGGTCGGATCAGTTGAGAAGACAAAAATTCACATGGAATTCGAGTCGGGTTGGGTTGAGGATTTTATAAGTTAACTCGACTAAGCTAAAATTAGACAAAAACGGATTTAAAATGCGGGTCGAGTCAGAATTCGGGTTGATTTGTGATTAGAATTCAGGTCGAAATTTTCAGGATTGAGAATTCAGGACGAGTAGGGTCGGGTTCCTATAATATTAACTCAGGTCGGGTCAGATTTCTTGAAATCCGTCTCAACCCGGCCTGAGTTGCAGCCTTAGACTAATTACATGGATACACCACCTACAAACCTCGTGAATTAGATAAACTTGGAAGAAGTTGAATCGAAGACTTCTAATCTAATCTACGGTAACTTTGTTTAAACACTATATACACTTGACATTATCGAGCAAGAGATTACATAACATCTAGTAGAGTATAAATTAGATTATCAAATATATAACGCAAATATTGAACGATAAAACTCAATTGTTGATATAATGTGTGTCAAATTTTGGAAATCTGATATTCTATATAGACCATTAAAAAAATCGAAGCCAAACATGCAGAATCCTCCTAAGGTTTTAAAATTTGATAGGGAGAAAGATCATGGTTTAAAATTTTGAAAATTTTGGTCAAAGTTAGTCTGAGTTGACTCAATTAAGTAGGAGTTCGAGTCATGCGGGTCAACAAGTTTTATTGTGTTTTGCCTGACCTGAATCAAAGATCTCGACTGAATTTTTTGACTTGATAGAATTTTGAGTCAAGTTTGAATTTCGAGTTTTTAAAACATAGGGATGATACACCACTATGTTGACCCACTAAATTTCTTCTATTTTTCCAAAAAAAAAAAAGAATGATGAAAGTAACAATTGCTACAATAGTGATATGAAAGAGCTCATCAGCCGATTCACTAAGGATACCGAACATTGCAAACTGGGACTATTTTGGCTTTCGTTCTTTTGATTTACTTATTCATGAGAGTTGATTTAGAAATGATACTTTTATTAAGATAGACCACTAGACTATTTTATCTGTTATTTTATTGTGACAAATTAAAAAAAGTGAAAAGATATATATATATATATATATATATATATATATATATATATATATATATATATATATATATATATATATATATATATATCATTAATTTATCACGACAAAACAAAGTGAAAAATAGTCCCTTGCCCAATCTTAATAAGAAAACACTATTACCCGAATGAAGTTTTCTTATTCATTTTAGACTCTACTTTAGTGCTCAAAATGGGCCGGCGACTTCTTTTTTTGATGACCAAGAGACTTCATAGAGTATCAAATTGATTTTCGAGACATGTGCAAATCTCTCTATCCACACACCACGTAAATCTATAGAAAATTGTCCTTTGAGTTAAAGTGGGAAACGAACTCTCACTGCCTAAACGAATTTCCACCCATCAGTTTAACCTCTTCAGGTAACCAAGGACTTATTACACACCAAGTGCCACAGCTTCACTATAGACAGGAGAGATGGTCTTAAAAGGGAGCTAGTTTTGAAACCATAGTTCACAAGCCATCGTAGAGCCTGGCCCATCCAGGATGAACCGGTTTGATTTATTTGAACCCTTGTAGTAGGTAAGGAGTTGGACCTGCAGACTAAAATTTGGAATCATCCTTCGGACTACCTAAAGCAGGCCCCCCAAATGTCCAATTATAGTGTCGGTAATGCCGTAATGGGTAGGGTCGTGGGTTTCGGTGGAATTGGACATTCTAACATACACTTTTGTAGCCGTTGGATGCTTGACCATTTTATAGAATGAAAATATTCATGCACGTTTCTTTCGATCAATGCTTAGGCACTTTTTATGATTAACTTGCCAATCAAGCAACTTCATATTAGAGGAAGACAAAAATTAATGAATTGATGCAAATTTAATTTTATAATATTTTTTTAAAACTAAGGTATTTGAGCGTCTCACCTCATTAATTCTTGGACATGTGTAAATCTCTCAATCTGCATATGCTGGGTACATAATCATGGGGAGTGGCCTTTATTATGTTGAAGGGACTTGATCCCAAGACTTCCCGCAAACATTAGTTTTATAATATTTAACTTATACTGCGCATCTAAGATGGTCCTCACTCGATAAATATCATTTTTTAGGAAAATAAATTGAGATATCTTCTTGAATAAATAATTAATGACTAATAGAATTAAAGAATAAATAGTTATAGTATAATAAAATTAATATCATCTTAGTCATTTAATCTTGGCATATGGATGGAAGGGATAAAAAATGGCATAATAGACTGTGGAGTAACTGATGGTATAGTTTATAACAAGGTTAATTGGAGGAAAAAAACTCATAAAGTCAACCCCAGATATATAGGATTATTGAATGATTATAATGATGGTGTCGTTAACTTTTAAAAGTTTAAAAATGAAGGAAAAAGATTCATATGTCTTTTACCGATATAGCCCTTTTTAGGGCACACTCAACTATGCAAGGCCAAATGCCTAGGGTACAAAATTCGACCGATATGTACAGTATCAGTCATACATATCGGTTATATATAGATTGATACATATTGGCCAATATGGCTTAGTACAGTCATTTTCATTTTAAAAAAATAATATTTTTGAAAAAAAAATACTATTTTCACCATTTTTTGAGTTAAATCTTGCATTGGATGTGATTTTAAGAAGGCCTAGAAAAAGTTCTAAATTTGTCTATTTTGAGTTATTTTCATCAATTTTTATAAAAAAAAAATTGCTCTAAGATAATTCTGATTTTGTGGTTTTTGTGAAAATAATTTAATGAAATAATTTTGTGTCTTTATAGAATTGAATGGAGATGCCTTAATGTGATTGATATAGTTTGTTGGGTGTATGTGTGCTTTTCCAAGTTTTTTCAAAATATGCATGAAATCTAGGTTTTCTAAGATAATTCCCATTTTGGAGTTTCTTGTGGATAAAATTTAATGAAATGGTATACAAGGTTCATAGAATTAAATGAAGATACTTTTATGTGATTGATATAGTTTTTAGGTTGTTTGTTGTGATTTTTCTAATATTCAAACATTTTAATGAAATTAAGATTTTTTAATGAAAAAATCTATAAATTGTAATAGAAGATACATGTTACTATGAGATACTGGAGATCGTGAATTTCATTTAGGTGTTTTCTCATATTGATTTTCTATTTTCTAAAATTTTTAGATGTTTTTCAAATTTTCATGACATACTGTACTCATCAAAATTTCGACTATCAAGAGTCTAATACTCCATGAGAAAGGACCCTTTTTTAACAAAATTATGCTCACTAGGTTTTCCATTTCACCCTATTTTTCTATATTTAAAAAAAAAAAGTTCAATATCAGTAATACATATCGAGTGAACACTTTATTTAACACATGCTAATACATATTTAAAGAATAGTCTTGATATCAAATCTCATTAGAGTTTTCCATAAATAAATCACCCAGCAGATCTAGGTAGGTTAGTATAAACCATGCACCAGGAATCAATTAATTGATTATTTTATGTATTTGATCAAACTTATTGAAAATTTTATTTATTTTTTCATTTTATTGTTATCTAAAAATGTTCATATTCTTTATTATCACCTCTAAAATATTCATTTAATTTCATTAAAGTTTTTACAAGCAGGTTGAAATTTTAAATTTAGATTGATATTTAAAACTGGGGGATAAGAACTTACACGAAATAGATAAGAAAAAAGTTTAAATAAAGATAATAATAGTGATAAAATTGAAACACAAAATTGAATATTAGAGTGGCCAAGTTAAATTGAAATTTAACTAACTAAAATTACTTTATGATACTCTATAGAGACTCTATTTCGTGATGTAAATTACAATTGAGTAAACTCTAGAAACTTTCTTTCAGTTTATCTACCCTTCCATGAGCCATACTCATGGCTGTGTCATTAATTTTCTTCCCTGCTTCCTTTTGTTATAAAGAATAGACAAATGAATAGATTAACATAGGTTCTAACAAATTTTTAAAAATAAAATTTATTGAATCATTTTAATTTTTGAGTTTTAAGATAAAATAGGGGTGAAACTCGTGTCGTGTTTTGACCCGACCTGCATGACCCTACCCGAGAAATCATGCGGGCCGGATCACATGAGTCGGAGTTAAAATTAGGCTAAAATGGATTCAGAATGTGGGTCAGGTCAGAATTTGAGTTGAGTCGATCGGTGTCGAGAATTTCAGCCCTAAGATAAAAAAATTAAAAAAAAACTATGTGATATATTTCTATCTATTATAATGAGAATAAATAAAATAGAAATCAATTAAGCTTAAATCTAATCTAATAAATAAAATAATACTCTTGTGTGGAACCATATTGTTTTATTAGATCTATTTAAATGGGTTTATTTTTATTAGATCTTGTGTGAACATTTATTAGATCTATTTAAACATAAAATTTTTTTTTAAATTTTATTTTATTTTTCTAATGAGTCTCACAAACCATATATTTTAAAATATATTTATAAAATCTATTTAAATATAAACATTATTTTTAAAATTGAATTTTATTTTTCTAATATAAAACAACAATAATGGATGGCTGAATTACGGACAGAGATTTTAAGGTCTCTATTAAATTGAAAAATTCTCTTTAGAGATTCAGCCATTTAGTTTTTGTAGTTTTATATAAATAAAATAAAATTTAAATCTAAAAGAATATTTTTCTATTTAAATAAATCTGATGAAGACAATTAAACTGATATGATTAATGGGATTCAAAACATGATACTTGTCAATATTAAAAATAAATAAAAAATATACCCTAATGGTATTAGTATATAAGCAAAGCAGGAGTAAATGAAGACCTTAAGCATCAGTTTGCTTCCTACTCTCACAATGATTCTAAAAAATAAAGTCATTATAATGTTTGGTGTCATTATCAAAATCTTCTTAGCATAGATTCTACAGCTTTGATTTGAAGAATGCAATGTCACAATTTTCAAATGGGTTTGTTAGTTTGGTGGTGTAGCTTTTTCTTTATAATCATTCATAATAATGCATCTCCACTTCTGTATCTATATTCTATTTTGACAAAGACAAGATAACCATCCTCACATGAAGGATTGACTTTGTTCGTCAAAATCACGATATCGGTCGATATTTGTGGTTTTAATTAAAAAAATAATAGGAGAGAGAAATTTCTCAGCCGATACTGAGATTTTAATCCCTGGTTTTCCCTACTTTTTTTTTTAAGACCAAGATATCCAAGCATTCCACTGGATTTAGCCAAGAGTCTCACTTGACTAACCCTTGGGGCATGTGTAAATCTCCTTTTCTGCACACATGCCGAGTACAAACTACAGAGAATGACTCTCTTTTGCATTGAGGGGAACTTAATCTCAAGATCTCTCACATACAATGGTGGGAATATGATCTTCAAGCTAACCCCTCAGGGTTTAGTTTTTCCTACTTATGCGACACAAAAACTTATCTTTTTAAAGATAATCAGATCAAATATATTAAAAAGAGTAAACAGTAATATAAATGCAATAGGACTTAGACACGAAACAACTATAATATGTCCATATGGGTGTAGCTCAATTGATTAACCTCAAGCCGTTGGAAGCAGGAGGTGCCAAGTTCGAGTCTCTATAGCTTAACCTGGTGTACTTTAAGGCCAATGGATATCACTCGTGGAGGTTTAACACTGGATTTCCTGCGGTTTTCTACACATTAAAAAAAAAAAATAACTACAATATACAAAGACTAAACGCTATTGAATGTGGCATTTACTCCCAAGTTTTCTTAAAAGCTTGCAAAAGTGCAAACTTAATTATCATTCGTAAAATTGCATTTATTTGAAATCAAATTTTCAATTATTTTAAAATCCATTTTAATATTCGTGCAAACATTTGCCCATCTAATGAATATACTCGCATAGTTTTTAAGCATGGGATATATATATATATATATATTCGTTCTAAACATGTATTGATCGTAATAAAACGTAAAATCCATACCGGAACTCGGGTTGATGACCGTCTTTTGTGGTGGTGACGACGATGATCGACGGTCTAAAGACTCCCGTCTAAGTTATCTTCACTGATTGATTGGATGAGCAGATCTGAGCACAGCTTTGATGCTGAAATCTTCTCCTTCCTCACTTCTCTTGCAGGCCGGCAAGTTAGAAGAAGTATGGCCGTTGAGTCGTTGAGATCGAGAGTTGGACGCAGTGGAAGTGAGCAGAATGTCCATAATAAATAATCTCACTCAGTTTTTTTTTTACTGGGAAAGTTTCCACTTCGTCCTAATAATGAGTTTCTTAAAATAGAGACTCTCATTAAATACAGTAATTCAAGTGAATCTACAATATTAAAACTAATATTAGAAACACCACGTGACCAATGGAAGAGTGTTACTATTCATGTGTTTTATTTATTCATCTTTGAAAAACTCACAATAAGTTAGGTGACTCAATTCGAGTTGCGTCAACACGACTAAATTTTGAGTCAAGTGAGTCAGTGATTTTTATCTTCTTTATTTTTTTTTAAATACAGTGGAGATTCTCAAGTCGATGGGATCTCAAGTCAGCTCGAGTTTCGAGTTCTATCACCATCATTATCAATATCTTAAAAATATTTTTGTCGAGTTGAGTGGTTTTTTTTTTTTTAATGATCTAAATTTTCACTCTCTATGTTCTTCTGTTTTACGAACTCTGTCCATGCATTCAACTGTGTCTACCTTATATCAGGGGTAAAAAAAAACACCTAGAAAAAATATAGAAGAATATCATGAAAAACACCAATAAAAAATATATATATACAAATTTCATTAATATATTTACTTGTTTTATCCTTATCACCACTAAAGTTCATACACCATTGGAAATTTGTATGTTGTCTTACAAAGTCATCTATTTATTAAATTATGAGTTAGGAGAGTGGGAAATATCAATCAAAACTCTCTAAAAAAGTCATCTCATCAAATGATTGATCAATCTCACATAAATGGATTTATTTGATAGGTGATTATATCGATATGAAGTACATAAATTTTCACTAACAATTGATAATTTAACCCATATAATTTTAGAACAGAGTTGCAAAATGTCCATAATTAATAATCTCACTCAGTTTATTTTGTTCGGGGAAAGTTCCACTTCATCTTAGTAATGAGTTTCTCAAAATAGAGATTCTCATTAAATAGAGTAATTCAAGTGAATCTACGATATTTAAACTAGTATTAGAAACACTACATGACCAATGGACGGGTGTTACGATTCATGTGTTTTATTTATTCATCATTTAAAAACTCACAATTAAGTTATGTGAGTCCGTTCGAGTTGAGTTAACACAACTAGATTTTAAGTCAAGTAAGTTAGTAATTTTTTTTGAAATTTTTACATTTTTTTCAAAAATATATGGAGATTCTTGACTCGATGGAATCTCAAATCAAGTTCAAGTTTCGAGTTCTATCACCATCATTATCAATATCTTAAAAATATTTTTATCAAAGTTGAGTTTTTTTTTTTTTTTTAATGATCTAATTTTTACTCTCTATGTTCTTCTGTTTTACTAACTCTGTCCATGCATTCAACGATGTCTAACTTCTCATGTGACCATATGCATGCATGCAACTGTTTAGTTTGTCAGTCATACCATGGGTAAAAAAACACAGTAGAAAAATATAGAAGAATATCATGGAAAAACACCAAGAACAATATATATACATTTCATTAATATATTTACTTGTTTTATCCTTATCACCACTATAATTCATACACCATTGGAAATTTGTATGTTGTCTTACAAAATCATCTATTTAATTTAATTATGAGTTAGGCAAGCAAAACTTTCTAAAAAAGATATGTCGATTGATGAATATGATATAAGTGGGTTTATTTGATAGATGATTATATAAATATAAAGTATAAAAAGTTTCACTGTCAATTAATTCAAGTCATATAATCTTAGTTTTTGAATTTTGATTAGTATGACGATTAATTTTTAAAAGTTTAAATTTAATGGATCAAATAATTAGATAGAAGCGGAACTTCATATGCAACTTATTCATATAATTATCTTTACATCACACCCAATTATATGGCTCCAATATCTCAATCATGTCTCGTTAAAGAGTCTCAATAAACAAAGGGTTTCAGTGTTTCTCAAGAGAGAATACTTAATGAACACACCTAAACTTATGGCACTTGCATTCATAGTACAAAGTACAAATCAAATCCTTCCTTTGATTTTGTTGTTGCACCAAGTATCAATTTCTTTTGGATGACCCGTTGTCCAGGTATCTTAGAGCTCCCGACTAATCCTGAAGGTATATATAAACTTTTCTACCCACACATATCAAATAACTCTACGAGAAGTGACTCTTTGGAGTGGAATAAAAATCAAAATCAAGATTCCCACTTTGTAAGATGAATTCATCGTCATGGCATCAACCTCTTTATCAAATTTTGTAACACATATTTTTGCACCCACAAAAGTTCACTGATGTGAAATTTTAAATTACTCGCAAGCGTACGAACCGATTTATAGTATAGAGTATGAGTGCGAGGTCGTACCCAAGGGAAATCTACAAAATATATGTACGAAATAAAAAAAAATCGCACTATTTAAAAATGATGTGATTTAAGGAAATAATTTTCTAAAACATTTAGTTATAATCTTAATTTAAAATAATGAATAGTTTTGATAAATTTTTGAGAAAAAGAAAAATAAATAAAAAATAAATTTTTTTACATAATCTACAATGGAATCCGGTCAAACATCGACGTGCCATGTTATCCGATTTAAAAACAAAAACATGGCCTAGACTATGAAATATTCTGGAATTATTAAATATAATTCAAGTTTCCTATTTAATAAAATTCTAATTAAAATAATTATTAAATTGGAATTTTTCAAATCAAGCCTTAGGCTTGAGCGGGTTTTAAACTTGTGTTTCCCCAATTCTAAAACAACCGTTCTTGATAAGAACCTTAGACTGGAGAGACGGCAAGTCCCACTGATCCTAAAAGGGGTTCCACTTTTCATTGAAAAATCCTCAAATTAATTTGTTTCATGAAGTTCTTAAAAAGAATTAAAATTAAATTGAAAACCATCATTATTTAATATTTAACAATTGGGAATAACATACATCTAAACAAACCGCCATGAATTTTATTTAAAAATTCAGAAATGAATTACAATTCTTTTGGACTTTAAAAAAATAAAAATAAAATAACTTACAAGAAATTATTTATTTTTCTCTTGTCTTTCGTCGTCCAACTTCAGCCTTCAATGTCTTGTCCGGTTCAACTTTCAATGGACCCAAAGCCATCAATTTATAGGAGTGAGAAGAGATGAGATAAGGGACCATTTAAATTCAACCAAGATAAGGGATCCATTCAAATTTAAAATTTCTCTCTGTAGAGATCGGTTAACTCCTTTATCTCCTTATCTTTGTTCCTCCTTATCCCTCTCTTTTTTATCTCTCCTTCGGTTCAAACTCTTTTATCTTTATCCCTGTCTTTTATTCAAATCCATTATCTTTTATCCAAATCCACTGTCTTTTTCAAACGCCGAATTTTGCAGATAAGACATCATCATTCAAATGAAATTCACTGGTCCCGCTTGATCTTTTGAACTTGGATCCTATACTTGGACTTTTATCTGGCCCGGAATATTTGTGGACTTTGGCTCATTGGCTTCCAATTGCAGACTTTGTCTTCAGGCTTCAGATTTGAACAGTGGGTCCATTTGTGTGTTTATAATTTTCTACCACCTTTACACAGTCTAAAAAATATTATTATAATTCAAACTCTCATATCCGGATCTGAATTATAATAATTTACAATAATTCCAAATCAAATTAGGTGGTAAAAATTATAAAATTTTCAAAAATAGGATTATGGTCCACTTTTCTCCATTTTAATTCCTTTTTCTTGTATTCTCACAAATATACTGCAAAACTTGAAAACTCTATTAAACGCATCTAATATTCACAAATCAAAGGCTAACTAATAAAAAATTAAAGGGTAAAATGGTAATTTTCAGTGCTCAACAAATACCCCCAAACTTAGATTTTGCTAGTCCTCGAGCAAAATAAAAACTTAAAAACTAAACATTCAAATCCTAATTTATACCACTTTCGCTGGCACTCTCGATTGCATTTAGCGTATGCAATAAGCCTTTAAACCCCTAGGTTACCCCTAGTGGACGAGTTATAGTCTCGTGAAGGTTTTCAGTGATGACACCCACAAACATCAATTTTGTATAGTCTTAGTTTCAGATTCGGCAAAAACAAGTTCATAAAGATTTAGATATCATACGATTCTAAAATTTATTTTATAAGACTTATATTCGGAGTGTAGTGTGTGCTTAGCCAATATTAAATTTAGTTTTCTTTTCCAAATAGACACAAGTTTCGTACCCAACATCGGAAAATACGCTTTGACTTCAAACCTCACTAGATATCTCTCAGAAAGATTAACGCTCAGAGGTTGGGTTATTTTCTCTCAAAGGTATATGTGAGAGGAGTTTGTGTATTCAAATTCAAAATTTCTCACATATGTATTAGAAAAACGGTACATGACAAAGAAAATAATTGTTGGATCTCATGAATAGACGCCACTTTCCTGAGAACGTTGAGTTATACATTATCATTTTTCTTCCTCTATTCTCCACATGAAATACCATATTTCAACTTAAGATCAATAGGACTTTTAATAGGACGAAACATGGCTTGGGATCGGGTCAAATCAAAGAAGGATAATAAGACTCTAAGAATAAATATTTTGATCAAAAGGTTAGAGGTCTTTAAGATATACGACGAGATATTTCTTCCTCTAATTTTTTTTTTTTTTTTTTTTTTTTCAGCACTTTTCAAAATATTTATCTTTTTTTTTCTTTTTCATATCCTTATTTTGATGTCAGGATGTCTCTTTCTTTTTGTGTTGTTTTCTCTTTTACTTTCTTGTGCCCTTTTTTTTTTTTTTGTATCATCCCAATATTTGTCATCTCTAACCTTTTTTATGAATAGGTCAAGATATATTTATAATGAGGCTCAAACTCCAAAATCGGAGTTGGGTTTGGTAAATATGGCTGATCAAGAAAACATGCTAACTTAAAGGTTCAACTGGGAACTATCAGGATAAATTTTGACCAAAGATAGGTAGGCATGAAGGCTCAAACGATCCAAAAATGGCCTATATCATATCCTAAGTTTCATACAGTGATTTCCTTGTTTTAAATAAAGTCTAAAAAATTTCAAATGTACTAACTCAATTTTAATGGCGTTCTCAGTAATATGACCAAAATTGAAGAATGATGAGATCCACAACGACTTGATGCACTTTAGAAAGAAAAATGGATTGACTTAAATCCCTCAGAAAAATTGAAAGGCTCTAAAGCTTACTGGGTTAAGTCTCCACTAGTATTCCTTTGTTTAATACTAGACTCATGAAAATTTTTCTTTTCTAACTCAATTTAAATATGGCTGTGTAAATTTATTCCGAATATAAATCCTATAAAAATCTTATCGAAAAATTATGATATGAAAATTTTTATTTACCTATTAATGCTGAAAAATCACTTAAACTCAACAATTTTTTTTTTTCACAAGGGGTAGTCTCAGTGTTCATTTACTCTTCCCTTGATTTTTTTTTATTTTATTTTTATTTTATTTTTTTTTTATTTTTGACTCACAAAAACTTTTAGTGGACTCAAATTTTTTTTTTTTTTTTTTGGACTCAACTAGTGTATCCCATTTTGATACTTCAAACTTAAATTTGACATTGTCCTCAATATTCATTAATTCACAGTGATCAGGTGCAAATTAGAATTTTTTGGAACAGTGTTAATTAAGGTTCAATTGTATTTAAAACGGTTCACTCATAATGGACCTAAAACAAGAATCCTAAACTAGACTGACTCTAGACTGACGGACACAACAATTGACCTAAGATGGTGATTATGGTGATTTAGGTGACTTGGGTGGCTTTATGTAGGGAAGAAATGGTATAATGGTCAGACTCTCCTCACCATGGTTACAACGATTGGGTTCTCATGTAGGTTCTAACGTTGAAATTACCATGACCCAACAAATCCTACTGTCGCCAATAATGGATTGATGACTGACTGGATGTTCACAATTTGGGGACTCAATTCTAACCAATCGCTTTGTCGAATGACGTCTCCAAACACTCATTTTCACCAACAAGGACAAAACAAGACCAAAACAAATTCAAACAAAATAAATGACCTAAAACTAAAAATAAAAACCTAAACTAACCTAGGTCTCTAGACTGGCTCCTACTTTTCTTTCCAAATAATCTAAGTCTCCGATGAGAGTTTAACCACAATCATGGCCAGGTAAGTTCCCAGGTAAGTGGAGGAGCACACGGCATCTTCTTAAGTTTCCACTTATCCTTAGGCTGTTTACACCTTGGTGACAGAACTAATCCTAGACACCATGATTGAAGAAAAAATATTCACCGGTTACAAAAATTAATTTAGATTGAGAAAGTTCCTATTGAGCATGAAACCCTAAAATCTAGCCTAACGGTTCCTTAATTGATTTTATTACGAAAATGCATGAACCAATTTTACTAATCTTATTTTTCTAAATATTGTGAAAATGCAGTCCTAAATTACCATACAACATTCATACAAATATGCAAACATTAATAAAACAATCTAAACTAATGCATGAATACTAACAACCTAAATGCATGGATAGATTAAATGCAAACAATAATAAAGAACACCTTAAATAAATCTATATGAATGCATGATATACATATAAAATAAAAAAAAAAAAAAAATTAAAAACTTACCTTAGCCTTTCATGCGTATTTTCAGCAATTTTTTTTCAACCGCGCAATTTAAAGCTCCTTAGCGTGTTGTACATATCTCTATTGATTTTTAAGCGCGACATAATTAAAATTCCTGCAAAATAGACAATACAAGCTTTGGTGAAGATTCTGACTCAAATAAATAAAAAAATAAATAATACTAATCTAAGTGCACTTCTCCTAAAATTACAACTAATGGAAGGAAAAAAAAAAAATTAAATCAAGTCAAACTTTATTTCAAAAAAATAAATTTTAATTTTTTTTTAATTTTTTTTAATTTTTTCTAAATTTTTTCTAATTTTTTAAAAATTTTTAAAATTTTTTTTTAAAAAAATTTTTTTTAAATTTTTTTTAAAAATTTTTTTTTTAAATTTTTAAAATGTTTTTAAAAATTTTTTTAAAATTTTTAAAATTTTTTTTTTATTTAATTAAAAAAAATTCTAATCTAGATGAAATTCTAAATTAAGACATATCTGCAGTATTAGATTTATTTTCAAAAATCACATAATTTAATAGCACATAATTTTATTTCGAGATTTCCCCGGCAACGGCGCCAAAAACTTGATGTGAAATTTTAAATTACTCGCAAGCGTACGAACCGATTTATAGTATAGAGTATGAGTGCGAGGTCGTACCCAAGGGAAATCTACAAAATATATGTACGAAATAAAAAAAAATCGCACTATTTAAAAATGATGTGATTTAAGGAAATAATTTTCTAAAACATTTAGTTATAATCTTAATTTAAAATAATGAATAGTTTTGATAAATTTTTGAGAAAAAGAAAAATAAATAAAAAATAAATTTTTTTACATAATCTACAATGGAATCCGGTCAAACATCGACGTGCCATGTTATCCGATTTAAAAACAAAAACATGGCCTAGACTATGAAATATTCTGGAATTATTAAATATAATTCAAGTTTCCTATTTAATAAAATTCTAATTAAAATAATTATTAAATTGGAATTTTTCAAATCAAGCCTTAGGCTTGAGCGGGTTTTAAACTTGTGTTTCCCCAATTCTAAAACAACCGTTCTTGATAAGAACCTTAGACTGGAGAGACGGCAAGTCCCACTGATCCTAAAAGGGGTTCCACTTTTCATTGAAAAATCCTCAAATTAATTTGTTTCATGAAGTTCTTAAAAAGAATTAAAATTAAATTGAAAACCATCATTATTTAATATTTAACAATTGGGAATAACATACATCTAAACAAACCGCCATGAATTTTATTTAAAAATTCAGAAATGAATTACAATTCTTTTGGACTTTAAAAAAATAAAAATAAAATAACTTACAAGAAATTATTTATTTTTCTCTTGTCTTTCGTCGTCCAACTTCAGCCTTCAATGTCTTGTCCGGTTCAACTTTCAATGGACCCAAAGCCATCAATTTATAGGAGTGAGAAGAGATGAGATAAGGGACCATTTAAATTCAACCAAGATAAGGGATCCATTCAAATTTAAAATTTCTCTCTGTAGAGATCGGTTAACTCCTTTATCTCCTTATCTTTGTTCCTCCTTATCCCTCTCTTTTTTTATCTCTCCTTCGGTTCAAACTCTTTTATCTTTATCCCTGTCTTTTATTCAAATCCATTATCTTTTATCCAAATCCACTGTCTTTTTCAAACGCCGAATTTTGCAGATAAGACATCATCATTCAAATGAAATTCACTGGTCCCGCTTGATCTTTTGAACTTGGATCCTATACTTGGACTTTTATCTGGCCCGGAATATTTGTGGACTTTGGCTCATTGGCTTCCAATTGCAGACTTTGTCTTCAGGCTTCAGATTTGAACAGTGGGTCCATTTGTGTGTTTATAATTTTCTACCACCTTTACACAGTCTAAAAAATATTATTATAATTCAAACTCTCATATCCGGATCTGAATTATAATAATTTACAATAATTCCAAATCAAATTAGGTGGTAAAAATTATAAAATTTTCAAAAATAGGATTATGGTCCACTTTTCTCCATTTTAATTCCTTTTTCTTGTATTCTCACAAATATACTGCAAAACTTGAAAACTCTATTAAACGCATCTAATATTCACAAATCAAAGGCTAACTAATAAAAAATTAAAGGGTAAAATGGTAATTTTCAGTGCTCAACATTCACAGTTCTTACATTTTGTCTATGTTTTACTAGCTTTCAAACCAGTTATTGAGAAGCTTCTCTCCATAATTTTTTTTTTTTTTTTGAATGATATGGTTAGTAATTCAAACAAAAAAGGAGCCCAAGATACAAAAGTTTTGCCCACAGCCCGGGCCGGGCAAGGAGAAAGAAAGGAGATACATGGCAAAAAAGCCAACACCCAACAAAACCAACAAAACAATGTACAGTAATCTGTACAAAGAAAGTAAGTCAGAATAAAAGAGGCCAGCAAACTGATGATTTAATTTAGTAATACTGTTCAATTGATTTCTTATCTCACTAATCACTAAGTATTGCAAGCAAATATATCATGACTCTTTACGCTCGTTCTCGCCCTTTTGTTCGTATTAGTGTATAATCACACAATTTCTTTTTGAACATCTGAAGAAAATAATTGTATGCCACGCTTGCATAAACCTTTTTATAAATAGATTATTATCTTGTATAATTTTACCTTTTTTATTTAAACATTTCCATGAGTCGTCTCCATAAAAAAAATGATTATTATTGCTCTTTTCTAGTATAAATTTAAATTGATTCTTCAAATAATATATTCTGGTTGGCAGTATTCTTTAATGATTCTTTTTAGTACTCTCTCTATCCTAATTTAGTTGTCTGATATAGATTTTAAGAATTGTTCCGAAATAGTTATTTTATTCATATCGGAGTAGCATAAAGTGTATTGAAAATAGATGAGATCACATGAAGTGCTAATCTTATATAGAGAGTTCTTTAAAAAATACAAATGTTTCAAATTACACAACTAAAATAAGACGGAGGAAGTATAAAAGATCATATGTGCACCAATGAGTAGGGTAACACTTTGTATACTACACCGAATGGGTTCAATTGGTCCTCAACTATTATTCAAAAATGGTTGTACTCACCTACCTCCATGGATATTTTGGCCCTACCATAAATTGGTCTCACCTTTGAATTAAAAGATAATTTTAACTACGACGCTTAGTTATTCAATACAAATGATTTTTAGTAGGCTCTGTATTCAAAGTGTTAAGAGGAGATAACGACCTTTAAAAATAAAAAGGAAAATGATAAAAAAGAATAGATTGTAAAATTACTGATGATATATTTATGATATAATAATTAAAGAGGAAGAATTCATAAAACCGACTCTAAATGGATGAAATACCAATTAAGGATGATGATTATAATATAAAGCATGCATGGGCTAATAGCCACTGATAAAGTGGATCAATAACTTTTAATTTCTAAAAGGTTAAAATTTTAAGTATCTGAATTATTTTTTCATAAAAGGTGACCACAAGCGTAAGGATAAATAGTATCTTAAATATGTCAGCATGATCAGATCTTAGTTGATGGGCTTCTTATTCTTTGGATGAAGCCCACCAATTTAGATAAAGACCATAAGAACGAGGCTGACTAGTAGTACCCTGCTTGTGGTACCCTGCTTGTGAGGGGATTACCAATTGTATACAAAATTACAAAAGGAATATGTCACATCTTAGAGTAGTTTATAAGAATTTCTCAGACAGTGTTGTACAATTCTTAGTTAAAAGGTATACTTTAAAAATTCTTTATAAATGATGGCCCTATTAACGCCCAAAGTCCAACTCCAACTTTTAATTAGCAGTCTCTATCTACAGGCCCAAGCTAGTCTCATTAGACAAAAGGCTTGACCTAACCATCCAGTTGGGCTTATGCCCATGAGCAGGCTCAAAATGTTGGGACTGGGCTTCTAGCCCAAAAGACTAATCTGATAGGTGGAGTGGCACAGTGCCTTATAAGTCCTTAAATTTTCCTTCTCATAACTAATGTGAGACTGTCGTTCACACCCCAACACCCTCCCCTCGAACAAAGCTCTGCGAGAATCATGGATCGAAATCCCGGCTGATACTGTAATATCCTGACCCATGAGCTAGAGGCCATGAGGCTAAGCCCTAGAGGGGCTGATCCAAGTGAAATTGGGCCTTGTCGGTCTGACCAGTAGTATGGGCCGGTCAGATCTGACAACCCAAGAGTGGTTGGGCATGTGGGAGCTTTGTAGAGTCCCACATCGGAAGTGAGGAACTTCATGATGGGGTTTATAAGTGGTATCCCCCTTCACTCAGGTGTGACGCATTTTGGGCCTACCAGGTTGGGCTAGGCCCAAAAGCAAAACTACGAGGGCCATGTTTTGGATCTAGAGCGGACAATTTCACACTGAGTTGAACCCTAAGCCCTGTTCACGGGTTGGGTTGTTACAAATGGTATCAGAGCTCCGGGTTCTACACTCGGATTGTGTAGGCTTTACTGCCTTCCACTGGGTTCGTTGGATCGAGCCAAGGGCGGTTCTGGGCTTTAGGGGGGTGGATTGTGATATCCTGACCCATGAGCCATAGGCTAGGCCCTAAAGAGGCTGATCCAAGTGAAATTGGGCCTTGTCGGCCGGACCAGCAATATGGGCCAGTCATATCCGACAGCCCAGTAGTGGTTGGGCGTGTGGGAGCTTTGCAGAGTTCCACATCGGAAGTGAGGAACTTCTTGATGGGCTTTATAAGTGGTATCCTCCTTCACTTAGGTGTGACGTTTTTTGGGCCTACCGGGTTGGGCCAGGCCCAAAGGCAAAACAGTGAGGGCCATGTTTTTGGACCCAGAGCGGACAACTTCACACTGAGTTGGACCTTAAGCTCTGTTCACGGGTCGGGTCATTACAGATACAGTGCGTATCAGCTGAGATATCTCTGGTTTTCAATCCCCAAATTATCTGCGTATCGGCCTTACGAAGAAAATATCGGCCGATATCACCGAATTTTGGGCCGAATATTCGGTCCTGATATCGGTCAGTGTATTTTTTTTAAAAGAAAAACTAAGGAAAATAAAAGAAATAAATATCGGCCGAGATGATTGATATATCAGTCGGAATCTCTGCTGAATATCGATCTAATCAAAAAAGGGGCAAATTTTTCATTTTTCAAAAACAAAAAACTCGTTTGTAGAACCCACCTCATCTCGGTGAGATTTTGCCGATATAATATAATATCGGTGAAAAATGGTTTTTAAAAATTAAAGGGCGATATCAGTGAAAAAATGACTTTATTAAAATGATATTTTGTTTTGTAATTTCCAAAAGAAAAATTAGTTTAAAAAAAATCCAATGTTTTTTCCTCATGACTCAGCTCACATCGTAGCAAGGAGTATGTGGTAGGAAATAAATAAGAAACTTGAGTTCTATTGTGGCCATTATCTCACCTGATTTGAGAAAAATCTCTCACATGAAAATGGATTGAGAAGTCCAAAGATGACTAAAATAAAAGGAGAAGCAAAGTTACTTAAGGAGAATAACTGCTTTGTTAATTCTATCTACTGAGAGATGAGAGTTGGTGTAATAGTCTCAGGTATGAAAGACTTAGAAAATGCAAGAAGTTGAATGGAATTTGGGCTCCAAGTATGCAACAGTCATACATGCATGTCTACAACATTTTCCAATGACTTACTTGCATTCATGCATGCAGGCTCCATTTTCTAACTTCATGCAAGCAGGCTTGCATGCAGGTTCCGTTTTACAATGGCATGCAACTCCCTTTTTCAAAATCTCAAATAAATAATTTATACTACATGGCTTGTATGCAAGTTTCTTTTTTCAAAAACATGCAACTCTCTTTTTCAAAATCTGAAATAAATAATGAATACCAATGGATGATCTTGTGGGTGAAGTGGGCCCACAGTTGATTGGAAAGACAGCACAAAAGATTATTTAATCATAAGGTAGGACGATGGTGGTGGGTGTAATATAGAGTTATGATTTTTTTCTTCTTTTTTTTTTTTTTATCTCATTAAACTATTCATTGGAAATTATTTTTACAATTTTTCCTCATTTATCTACTTTTTTTGGTCATATTTCACCATTTTATTACTAATTATAGAAATTTGTGCTAGTGTAACTTCAAAATTATATTAGAAGATGTAAATGCCCGATATTTATGAAAAAATTACATACTCAATGAGCACATAATTAACTGCATTTTCTGTATTTTTTTTTAGAATTTTTTCAAACAAAAAAACGCTGTGGAGAGAGAAACTATTTGGCCGAGATCTCGGTTTGACCGAATTTTTGACCCCTGGCAAGGATAGAAATCCTCCAACCATCCAGTTCGGCTAGGAGATCTCTGAGTCCACATGATGTGACTTGGAGACCTAGCTCTAATACCATTATTGGGACTGGACTTCTAGCCCAAAAGACTAGCCTGATAGGTGGAGTGGCCAGTATCTTATAACTTATAAGTCTTTAGATTTCCTCCCTCAGAACTGATATGATACTCTTATTCGCACCCCAACACAAAAGTGGACTCATCTTTCACTATCATGGTCGTTGATATAGCCAAGTTATGAGTGGGGCAAACCTCAGTTGGCCCATTCAATTGGTATAACAGGCCCTCGAATTGTCTTTGAATCAATCTCCCAAAACAGAAAAATCCTAAATAGGTTGAGTAGGTTGATCAGGCCAGGTAAATGATTGATCCATCCATGTCTGAGCCGGATTCTCTGAAACTAAGCCTGAGCCCAGATTGCATCCGAACACAATGAGGCAAGGCCTGATGGGAGTCTTTAATTTGATTTGGAGGCCCATTTCAGTTTTCCTTTGAAACGAATGCTTTGGTGTTTCGGTTGTTTTGACATTCCATTTTGGAAAAAAGATGTTACAATAAATTTTATATAAGAAAATTGAAAAAGTAGAAAAATTAAATAATTGAGAATAGAAAAAATAAGAATTGGAAATTGGAAATTAATAAATAGTAAATTACATTAATATGATAAAATTAGAAAAAATATTTATGAGTGAAGAAGAAAAAGTGATTAAATTAAGAAAAAATGCATATCTGATAGGCTGAAAATAATTTTTGACCCGCTTTGCAAACTTCATCCGAATTAACCCTCCAAAAAAAAATACTTGTTTGAGTCATGCATTTCTTAAAAAATTAAATAGACATTACTTGATCCGATCCAAAATAAATTTGGGTCAAGTTGAGTAGAGGGGTTCCAAATCCAAACATGACCCAACCCAAATTAAAAATAATATTTAACTAATTTATTTATTTTTACCTATTATTTTAACTCATGTATCCCAAATAAATTAAAAAATCTTAATCTATTGGCTCAATTTTTTATAGTCCAATGGCCTCACATGAAAGGAAAGTCCTCTTATCTTCAATTTTTTTTTTTTTATAAAAAATAGTTTACTTTCATTTTTTATTTTGAAATCTTTATAGAAATTTAGATCGAGTTGGATCAAATCGAGCCAAAGTTAAATAAAATAAATTTAAATTGAGTCCATAATTAAAAAGTTCAATTTGAGTTGGATCTTATCTGAACAAATAAAAAGTCTATTATCACATATAATCAACTCGATTCAAATATGACGTGACCGGATTCATCATCAACCCTAATGAGGGTCAACCTACCAATTAAATAGGAAAAAATGACTCAAATTTAATGTGAAATGAGCTAGAGTTGGCTTTAAACAAAAGTAAGTTATAATCCTATTTTAATATTCATTATCAATGATAAAATAATTTTAATTGCATTGGCGAGATTTTATAAAAGGTTACAATCCTGCTAATAATTTTTTATACTTTTTTTATTATGTATGAATGATTTAGGTGATTCATATGCGAACGTGGAGAGAGAGAGTCTGCGTACAAATTGGCTTCCCCCCGTTACAAATACATAGGGCTGCAACTCGGGTCGGACAGGTCGGATTTTAATAAACCCAACCCTAACCCAAGACACAACAAATTGAACCCAACCCGACCCAACTCGAGTTTAAAATACTTTGAACCCGACCCGACCCGACCCGACCCGGTACTTTGGAGATTTCTCTTAGATTTCAGATCCTTTGAACCTCCATATTATCAAATGTAGGGATGAGTTTTGCTCCCTCTTATTTTAAAAAATAATGCGACATTTCATAAATGCGTTGAGATAGGCAACCTCGAGCCAAGAGACTTAGAAAAATGAACTAACTTTAAATTTAAGAAATGTATTGATTAGCATTTAAAAAAATTGAAGAAATGTGGTTCATTTCTTCAAAGACTGATCATTCCAAAAATGTCTTGAGATAGGCAACCTCGAGCCAAGAGACTAGAGAAATGAGCTAATTTTAGACTTAAGAAATGTGGGTCAGTATACTAGGAAAATGGAAATTGGTTAGCTGGCTAACACCCGAATGAATCAGGAAGCATCCTGCAACCTCATCCTCCCCATTCATGGCAGGCTTAATAAGCCACCCAAATTTAAAGAAAAAAAGTGGCAGTCGAGACTGAATCAATTTGCTGAAGGTAAGACTCAAGTAAATAAATCAAATACAGATTTCTTGAAGAAAGTTGCATTAAAATGTTTAAGCAGTCGATGCTTCCTATGGAAAATCCATTTCTTTAGGCAACATATGCAACAAAATGTGCAGTAAAACATATTGCAACTGGAAGAATAAAATAGGGAAACTCACTAAGGTCCGACTGAGAAGAAGAATAATAAGGGGGTCACAGCTCGGCCGAGAGAGTTGAAACTTGAAATCCACCTCTCTCGGGAGCGCTGAAGCTCTCAGATCTAACCAAAAAACCACTCAGACACAGTTCTTAGGATTGCTGAGAAATCAGGAAACGAACATATAGAGAAACGTTGGTGAGAGGAAGAACGAAACTTGAGAGATCTCAGTGAAGACGAGGGAAAGCGGAGAGGAGAAGCAATCGGAGGTGAGAGTGGAAAGGGAGAAAAAATTGCGGTAACTCTAGTGCTGAAAAAGGATAACTCTATTTGGCTTTGAGCATGCTGGAGGATTTTATAGTAAGTTTAGGAAATACGGGTCGAATCGAGTTGGGTCGAGATTTGAAGACTTCAACTTAATTAGTCTCAAATTTCGTTCGAATTTTTCTCCGCTCAACCCGATCCGATCCGATGGCCCAATTCTTATAATCCAATCCGTATGAATTCTCGGGTCGGGTCATACGGGTCGGGCCAAAACCCGACCCGAGATGCAGCCCTACTGAAATACAGATATTCCTACCGTAACAAAACTCACAAGATTCGTCACTAAATTGCGCTGTGTGGGGCACTCTATTATAACCTGCGCCACTAACCGGGATATCTTGTATCCCATTGGCATGGGAGATTGAAAGAATCAAGCTGCTGCTTCTCCATTGAAACTTGAAAGTTCCCTTGGGAGATGATGGGAAGTACAGCTCTAATCTCCCATCTCCACCCTAACTCCTCCTTTCTCCCTGTCCATTCCTCCACAATCCCTCTTTCTCTTCAAAAATTCAGCTGCAGCACCGGCACCAGCTGCAACAGCAACAAAGCGGGTCTTTTTCGGATTTCAGATCGACCCAGAAAGAACAGGCTCCTTTGTTTTGCTGCTGATGAGGGAGGAAATGATCAACAGAATGCAGGCTTTGGGTGGCCTAGGATCAGCTGTTGAAGAAAGGCCAAATCCTGGTGAGGCTCTTTTCTTCTTTTCTTATTTTGATTAAAGTACAAAAAATAAAAATAGACTAATCCGGTTTATACTTTTCCCCTTCGATTATGCATCTTTTGGTTTCTTCATAGGGTCTGTCTGTGGATTTTCTGATGTGGGTTATTTTCCCTTCGCCAATTTGTTTACACGGGTTTTGGATTTTTTTACACGATGTTGTCATGAACTGTTTATTTCTGGGTTTTGGGTTTGAATTATCCTGCGGTCTTTTTTTTTTTTCCTTTTTTTTTTTTCTTTCTTTCTTCTACATATAGCTTCTGTTTGGACTTCTCAATATTGGGTATGGGTTCTGTTTGTTTTGGAATTTTCCCAATGTTGGTATAGGTTTTATTTGTTTTGGAAGTAGCAATATTCTGTGTTCTTTTGTTCATCTTTGGAGCTTTGAGATTACTTTTTTATACTGTACCCTTCAAATTGCAGTGAGTTCTTCAATCTTCAATCGTTAAAATAGTATAGTTGCAATTTGGAACCTAGGGTATTGATATTGTTGGGCCTGGGCTTCCAGCCCAAAAGACTAGCGTGATAGGTGGAGTTCCCCAGCCTCTTATAACTCCCTCTTTGTCGGGTAGGAATGAGTCTCACATCGGTGAGAGGAGAGAAAAAAGGGAGTTATATGGGGCTGGAGAAATCCACCTATCAGGATAGTCTTTTGGGCTGGAAGCCCAGGGCCAACAAGTGGTTTCAGAGCCAGGGCCCAAGCCACCGATGGATCCTCTGGCCAAATGCATGGCCGGCGACGTTTATCTGCCGAAGAGCCTCGTTTGAGGGGGGATTCTTTGGTACGAACGAGTCCCACATCGGTGAGAGGGAGAGAAAAAGAGAGAGTTATATGGGACTGGGGAACCCCACCTATTAAGCTAGTCTTTTGGGCTGGAAGCCCAGGCCCAACAAGTGGTATCAGAACCAGGGCCCAAGCCACTAATGGATCCCCTAGCCTGACGGGATGACCAGCAACTGTTTATCTGCCGGAGAGCCTCGTTCGAGGTAGGGATTGTTGGGTACGAACGAGTCTCACATCGGTGAGAAGGAGAGGGTAAGATGGAGTTATATGGGGCTGGAGAACTCCACCTAGCAAGCTAGTCTTTTGGGCTGGAAACCCAGGTCCAACAAGTGGTATCAGAGCCACCCAAGCCACCGATGGATCTCCTAGCTGGACAGGATGGCCGGCGACGTTTATCCGCCGGAGAGCCCCATTCGATGGGGGGATTGTCGAACGAGTCCCACATCGGTGAGAGGGAGAGAAAAAGAGGGAGTTATATGAGGCTGAGGAACTCCACCTATCATCCTAGTCTTTTGGGCTGAAAGCCCGGGCCCTACAGATATGAATAGTTAGGTTGATGAATAATTCTCGTCTAGGGACATCTGCAACAGATAGGCCTGTTCACAGGCAGGGTTGGGGACGAGCTTTGTAGAAAAGACCAATCCCATTTAAAGCCAGTTGGGCTTTTAAAGACAAAGTCCGAGCTTGCCATGTAAAGCCCTTTAGTTTGCACATGCCATTGTTTTTATTTTTAATTTTTAATTTTGTTTTGTAAATTGAGAATTTAACTATACATACTGAAAGTATACTTAAGACCTATCATCAATTAAAATTTTAGTATAGAATTTAATTTCTAGCCTCTTGATGTTAATGGTCAAAGTTGGCAAACATCCTTGAAAAGATTTGACGCTTGGTAATTTTGACCGTTAAAATCAAGTGGCTAGAAATTACTTTTGAGAATAAATTCTAACATATGGAAGGTTTTTAAATTTGCTTTCAATTTCCAAAACAAAAATTAAAAATAAAAACAATACTACATACAGCCTTGTGATATATGTATATAATATAAAAAAAATAAAAGCCTCGGAGGGCCTTAAGCTCGAGCCTGGCCCGTCAGACAATGATCTTGTTCAACCCAATTTATTTAAGTCAGATTCAGGCCGTCGCAAGCCATATTCAAACAAATGAACACCCCTAGCAACAGAACTAAGGTTTACACTCCGGCGCATGACTATGGGTGGGTTAAAAAGCTCATCTTGATTGAATTCTTCTAAATCATATTTTCAATTCCCCAGAGAAGTGGTGGGAGGCAAAAAAAACTTTGGATGTAAATCAAAAAGTGAGTTGAAGTGTGTGTAGATGGTGTTGTGGGACCCAATATGACCCATTCATTCCTATTTCGACAAGTCAACTGTAGAGGTGTATGATTGAGTGTAGATAAGAATGATGATTGTATTTTCTATTATTTATACTTATATCCTCTAAGAGGAACAATACATCAATATACAATTCAGAGAAGAACTATTCTCCCTTTTTCTTCTCCTTTTCTTTCTTTATTATTAAAATTCTACAGTTGGCACCTAGCAGGTCACTTGGTCCATAACCCAGGTGAATATGACATGCTAGGATGATAGATAATACTTTGCCATTCCCGTATTGCACAGCCAATTAGGGCATTCATTTTTGGCCTAGGTTGCCAACATCATGCTGAGTTTTCAGACTCTATACAGGCTAGTGAGTAGTGCCTAGGCATTCAATTTTGATGATTCATTGAGTATATTCACAAAAATTTCAGTGAACTTTCTATCATATCCTAGGTACGATCATGCCTGCCACAGTAAGAATCTTCTCTCTTTTTAATTGCACAAAGTGAGAACTGATTTGTAAGCAGGGAATTGTTAACTTGGGGATTCTAGAATTGGACTTTCTCAGAAGTTTGTGTGTGGGTATAAGTTATTTAGAATATTTGCCCACATTTACTGATGAAATGATAGATTTATGGAGTGATTATGAACATGATTTTGATGGAGCAGAAAAGTAGACTCAGAAGGCCAGTCTTAGAGAGATGAGGTAAATGGATTTGGTGATTATAGTGGTGGAGACTTGTTGATGCGGAGCATGCTTCGGTTGCTTGTTATTACCGCTATGCTATTTTCGTTTTTAGTATATTGGGTTAATTTCGTTTTTTTAGTAAGAGTATTTATGTAATTTCCTTCTTTCATTTTAGTTTATTTTTAGAGGTGCCATAGCTTATAAAAAGCCCTCTCTTGTAACTTATTACACGATTGATGAAAAAAAAAAAACCTTTTTCCACAAATTTGCAATTGATTGGAGCGATTCCTTTGAGCAAGAGGCTTGGCGTGAGGCTACCATATCTTCTTCTAGGTGCTTCTTCTTCCTTCAACTTCTTTCTCTCTTTTCTTCTTCTCTCTTTTCCTTTTCTATTTTCCTTGGCCATGAATCCCTATAAGGAAGAGAAAACGAAAAGGGGCAGCGGAAGAAGGGATGGCTGCGGTGGAAACAGAAGCAGGGAAAGAAGAGGAGAATCGAAGGGAAGAAGAAGATGAAGGGACTAGAAGGAGAAGGAGGACAGATGTGTAGGGTACCTGATCTACCAATAATAAAGCAGCGAAAAGGAGGGAAAACTCAGATCTGGCTGCACGTCTTGGAGGTGGAAACTCGAACAGTAGATGGGAAGACTAGTGGCAGCGAAAGTTTGGGATAAAGCCCAAACTGCAGCGGGGCTATCCTCTTGGGATTAGGCCCAAGGCGGAGAGGATGATGCTGGATCTGGCCAGCCACAATGATAACCTGCAACAAGGCAGCATAGCATAAATAAACAGGGATAATAGTCCTTCGACTAGTTCAAGATTTTCGGAAATAAAGGTGTCTTTCTTCACCTTTCGAATCTTATTTATAACTCAAGCTACTGACTATTACAAGACTCCTAAACCGACTGAAATTCCACCTAAGGTGGACTTCTAACTCCAGAAGTTTCCTATGACTTCCACATTAGATTCCTACTAAAACTATAATTCCAAAATAGGATCAACATACTAAATAAAAGTAAAATAGCAATTAAAATATTAGGACATGGACCCAATTCGATATTAAGCTTGTAGTCCTAGCGTCTTGTCGACCTATCGTGAGATGTCTTCAAGAATTTATCGACCACCTGTTCTACATCATGATCTGTATCTTCTTTCTTTTTTCTCTCAATTGGGTCTTCCCTGTTTCTTTTTGGTTCCTTATGAGAGGGTGGGGATCTGGGCCTTTTCCTAGGAAAAGACGGGTATTATGGAAATTGGTGTCTTTGGCTTTCATGTGGGCAGTTTGGAGAAAAAGAGACGAGAACCTATGAAGATTAAGCATCTTTTAGGGTCACTTCAGATCATCCATCATCCAATGGGCAATGGCAGCAAACGAATCCATCGGATCTCTTGAGGAGGGTTTAAGGGGTTCTTGGGCACCACTGTCTTCAACACTTTCTGAAATCGATATTATGGGTGAGACCCTGTAATTTCATAGTCATTATATTATATTCCATAGGTGGTCTAAATGTACTGTTAAGGATCTATTTGGATGACACCTTCGCGATATACATTATTTCTTTCTTTTTTTTTTTTAATAAAAAGGTAATTGTATTAATCACAAAAAGAAGAAGAAAGAAATACAATCAGGAAGCTAAAACAACCAGGCAAAAAGAGCCCGACACACAAGAAAGAGAACCTTACAAGAAACCACCCCCCAAGAGATTACATAAATTTATTTACAATGTCCAAAGACAAAGGCAAACCCTAATGCGCCATTTCATCAACAGCTAAATTCGCAGCTCGTGGGATCCAGGAGTCCATAAAACCAAAAGAAGCAATAGAATGACGAATCGTTTCAACTTTAAATAGGTCCATGGGCAAAGAGAATCTGAAGCCCAGCCAACAACAACCTGATATACATTATTTCTTTTCTCATTCAATAAAGTTCAACAAACATTTGCATTCTTTGTTGTGTCTTAGGGAAGTGAGTAGGTATTTTCCACTCAAAAAGGATAATTTTGAGTAAAGGCTTGGACAGTTCTTGGACATGAAAGACCAGAGTCATTATTGGACATCTATATAGGTTTTGATGAAGTATCTATAACTTTATTCATATTGGGAAACCAAGTGGACATTCTTGATAACAAATCTGTTGCCATGGAGTGCATTTGTTGATTCCAAATCCAAGCCAAAATGTTGACACAGAAAAATCATATATACCATGAGGGCATTGTTAGAAAAACACATAAGACTAGGCCTGATTCCCCACCTTATGAGAAGATATTAGGTTTCAACTTACACTAAATGGCCTTCCAAGCAGTGCATAGGTGCAATGGTACATGACTCTAAAGTATTAACAGTGGAAGGAGGCTTCTTTCATTTGATCCCCTCATACATTCTACGCAGCCATGTGGACAACTGTTCGTGTTGATATGGTGCCTCACTGGCATGTCTTGTTAAGGGTATGTCAGTAATGTTTTTCTATATGTGGCCTAGTGAACCTGCTGTTTTTTTTTACCAACTTCATCACAAACAAAGAAAAGGAGAACTTCGCATTTGAGTAGTCTTTGGCATTCATGTAATGGAGTAATGTTCTTGATGCCCTAAGTGTGTAAAGGAGCCTCTTGGTTCCATTAGTGGTGAATTCTTGCATACAAATGCTTCGAATATGACCACTATCATTTGTTAGATGGTCATCAGAGAACGAAAGATAGGTCCAGTTTGGATACAACTAGTAGGATGGGCACCGCATGTTGGTATTCCATCATGTTCTTATCAAAAGCCAAGATAAAGGACTATTTTGGGTGTCCAAACACAAGTTATCCCATATAGAACATCTTGACGAATCCGAGTATGGGTTCTACCTACTTACTAGCAATGTAACAAATATCTCCGATATTTTCATTTTTATCACGAAAATATCGGCAAAATAACTTTTCCCTGTTAAAAACCCGAATTTATCGCGTCTGCTGTTTTTAACGGTAAATTCCCGTTAAAAACATGTTTTTATTGCGAGAAACGTTAAATTCCCATTAAAATTGCGAGATTTTGCTGTTAAATTCCCGTTAGAAATGCTTGGGCCAAATATACATTTTTTATTTCTGAAATATCATCTATTTTTCCAATTTTGACCACATTATTTATTTTTATTATTTTTTAAATAATATATTTTCCGCGAGATTTTTCCATTAAATTCCCGATAAAACCCCGAGAATTTGTATTAACAATTGCCATTAATATCCCGATAACGAGATTTGTGACAATGCTTAGTAGGATAGGTGAGGGTTGGGCTAAGTGTAGGCAAGCTAGTGTAGTGTTGTGTGATAGAAGCATGCTAAGTTGACTATAGGGGCCTGTTCTTTTCATAAAGAAATAGTTATACCTGCAATGCTATATGGAATTAAATGCTAGGTAGCAAAGAAGAGACAAGTATATAATGTTATGGACACAGTCTTGCAAGATCCTATGTTTAGATGGATATATGGCTGAAAAGTAGAGGATAGAATTAGAAATGTGTGCATCGGAGGAAGTACTAATAGTTGCTCTGTTAGAAGGAAAGGTGAGAGAATGTTGTCTAAGATGTTTTGGGCACATGTAGAAAACTAGAAACAGCTCTAGTATGAAGAAGCAAATGATTATAAGTAGAAGGTACTAAGAGGGAGTTTGAGGCCATTAAAGACATGCATTGATGTGTTAAGAAAGGACATGATATACTGTGGAGTAATGTAGAACATAATTTTATAGGTTAAGTGGGAAAGTAGAATTCAAAAAGTTGACCCAATAGATGGAACAAATGACTTTGATGATGACGCAAATAACCTCTTGAGAAATAACATGGATCAAAAAAAAAAAAAAATAGTACCAATTATGTGAATTTGGTCTTTATGAAAAGTTAAGAATGATTTGAATGATCAGCTGGACGAAGTGTTGTTGCATCAGGATGTTTCTTCAAGCATAGGAACTTGTAGCAGTAGACTTCACATAACACTTTCCGAGTCTTTTTGAAACATACTCATTCAGTTGACCTAGGTTTTTTACCAGGCACCACATTGGTAAATCATTGCGAGCATCCCTTCCTGTCCCAGCGAACCCAATTGAAGTCCTATTCATTGGGGATGTAGGTCCAGCGATTCAAGATGGAGACCCAGCTGAGTGGAAAGGAAAAACCTCTCTTTTTCGATCATCTTTAGGGGTTCTATTGTGCAAAGCCCTCCAACTAAAGAAAGCTGTGTTTGAAGGGAGGATGGGATTCCACAATCATTTGTTCCTGGCAGTCCGTGGATTAGTTTATCGCAAGCAAGACTATGTTAGTTAATCATTGGGATTATTCTGCCACTCATCGTGAACTTGTTGGAATAATTAGGTGTGGGAAGAATCCCTGTTGAGCCTTTTTTGTCATTAAATAGTTGTTTTGTTTAGAGCGTGTTGTTACCTTGAAACGTCTTACATATGCATGATACTGCACATTTCTCCTGTTTCTGTTGATTTTCATTGTTTAATATGTTCTTGTTTGTGAGATAGTATAAAGTTCCAACTTTTTTTTATTTGCAAAAACACTACATATATTGACACGAAGTACACATATCAATGAGATTCAGGCAGTCATTTGACTTTGCTTTGCCCTATTAGTCAGCACGTACTTTTCCTGTTATTGATTTACTGTATGACTGCATAAAACTTCATTTTCTTTTCTTCTTTCATCTGCATGGTGATGCATTATCATAGGTAAAGGAGTGTCTTTATCTCATGAAGTTTTCGTATTTTTCTGATTGATAACATTTGGGGCATGACAGATAATTCACAAGAAGCCATTGTAGAGAACTCACAACAAGCACTTTCAGAGAATGTTGAAGGAGAAAGTTCCCTCTATAACTTCCTTTATCCAAGTAAAGAGCTTCTCCCAGATGACAAAGAGATGACTGTATTCGACCATTTAGAAGAGCTCCGCGAAAGATTATTTGTGTCAGTTTTGGCAGTAGGAGCTGCCATGGTGGGCTGTTTTGCATTTTCCAAAGAATTGATAATACTCCTTGAAGCACCCGTAAGCGCTCAGGGAGTTCGTTTTCTACAGCTATCTCCAGGGGAATTTTTCTTTACAACTTTAAAGGTGAAAATATTTATGGGTTGTCCATCTATCTTAAATTTTATAACACTTTTTCTGGTTGTAGTTATTTTTTTGATCCATCTTATTTTGCATCTTTATTTAGTTCCCATTTGCATGTTTTGTTAAAAATAATATTAAATAGCATGTCCAATTGAGTCGTTTTGAACAGGCTCTTTTTCCCCCTTCTTCCCTCTGAGACTCGAGTCATGTCACCATATCCCAGAAAGGAGAAAAAAAAAACATTCAACACAATTCAATTGGAAGTGACTGGTCAATCATTCTAGTTTGCTTCTAACCACATACGCCACTTGGGGCCGTTGAAGCAGATTTCATTAATATTCACTCGTCTAATTTACCATTTGTATTTGCTGATATAAAGAGGTGAGGGTTCCCTTTTCATTGTTTGGTTGGTCGGTTGTGTTGCTACCGAGTTTCTTCTTGGTAGGTTAAGGTAAAGAAAATTGTTAGAGAGCTGAATTGATCTCTGGTTTGGGCCATGAACATCTGTTTGTACCCTTTTGTGAGCATGCTTCATTAAAAAAAATTTAAAAAAAAAAACCCTTTTTTCCTTAATCTCTTCTTATTTTTTATGGTAATTAGCAATGCTTTTTAAGGGAATTTACATAGGGGCATTTTAATTACAAATATGTCCCCATCAATCAGGGGGATTAAAAATGTTTAAAATGCCCTTTTGTAGTAGAGATTTCCAAGCTTCTTTGTCTTCTAAACTTTTTGTACTTGTCCAAAACAGATGAAACACTAAAGAATTCATTACAATATAATGAATTAACTGTATTTGCAGAAATAGAAACAAATATGTTGTAAAACAATTGATAAAAAGAAGAGAACATGAGAAGATAATGAAAATAATATAGATATTACTCCATTTACTCTGAGTAGGGACTTAACCTTTTTTTTTTTTAATTGTCTATGCAATTGCTGACTTAATGATGTAAGCAGGTGCAGTTCAGTTTTATGTATAGGAATTTTTTTTCCTGGCTCTTAGATATTTTTAGTGCAGGTGGCCATGGGCCACACATCTTTTCGTAACGTGTATTTGAAGCCCAGCTTTAGGTATCAAACAATATTAAAATAGTACAATAGCATTGTATAGCCTGTGATTGTGCATTAAAAAAAGCCTGCTATTGCAACATTGAGAATTAGATGCCAATTATGAGGACTAGGTGTAGCATTGATTCATATCCAGTAGGAAAAGTCAAATTTATAATTCAGGTATTTCTTAGAATTAAGGATGTAAGCAGGTGCAGTTCAGTTTTATGTATAGGAATTTTTTTTCCTGGCTCTTAGATATTTTAATGCAGGTGGCCATGGGCCATAATCTTTTCGTAAAGTGTATTTGAAGCCCAGCTTTAGGTATCAAACAATATTAAAATAGTACAATGGCATCGTATAGCCTATGTGATTGTGCATTAAAAAAAGCCTGCTATTGCAACATCGAGAATTAGATGCCAATTATGAGGACTAGGTGTATCATTGATTCGTATCCAGTAGGAAAAATCAAATTTATAATTCAGGTATTTCTTAGCTTAGGAGTGTTCAATTGGGCCTTAATTATTAAAGTTTAGTCCTACATTTTATCATGTTTAAATGGTAGATGTTAAAACACAGTGGAATTAATAGGATTATCATTTGCTAAAATTAGAATTAAGGAATTGTTGGGACACCCCCAGTTTTTATAAGGGACACTCCTACTACTTTATTTTGATTTAAATGACAAAAATGCCCTTAAGTAAATTTTAGTGCAAGATATAGGGATAATGATATGTGCACCATGACTTTTCTCCATGGTGCACCATCTTTAAAAGGAAAAGACCATTTTATCCTCTCTTTTGAAAGAGGAAAGAGAGAGAAGAAGAAAAGTAATGATAAAATGACATTTTCCTTTTAAAGGTAGCGCACCACGGTGAAAACCCATGATGCACGGATTATTACTCAAGATATAGTTATTATCACATAAGGGCATTTTTGTAATTTAAATCAAGATAAGGTTAAGGTTATCCCCTCTTGTAAATGGGGTTGTCCTGTCAACCCTCCTAGGATTAGGGTTTTTTTTTTTCCTGATATGTATAAATAAATTGTATTTCTGGATGTCCCACTTGTTTCATTTTGAATGACAATTGAAGAGGTTTTTGGAATATTTTTAGGTGGTTGTGGTCAACCTGCCCAATATTTGCGGTAAATTAAACTTGTATTGGTTCAGATGTATGCTGGTTAAGGAGCTGCTCTGTATGAGTTTGATTGTTGAAGGGGGATAACAGTTTGTGTTTCAGGCACATTTCATGTGTGTGGCACTGGTGGATTTGATGCATATTTTGCTGTGTTATATTCACTGTGGAATTGCAACTGGGGTTTTAGAATGGGCTGCATTGTTCTCTCTTTTCAATTTGTCGATCATATAATTTATAGGACAGCCAAAAGGTTTGTCCTCTTTCCTCTCTTTCTAAAACTTCTTCTAATGAGAACTCATCTCGAACAGGGTGACTCATCTTATTTCACCTGAATTGGCTGTTCTTAAAGGATGTAATCAGTCAGATTAGACTCAAGATTTAACTGGAGCCATGCCATGTCCCTCTCCTAGTTTAGACCTGATGGGATAAGATCAGCAACAAAGATGTTATTGCTATATGTTTATATTATTTGTTTGTTCACCTTTTTTTTAACTGCTCCAACCTAATTAAATCTGAGTATGGATCCTATGCTTGAACCTAGACCCAATAATTATTTGAATGATGATAATGATGTATTATGAGAAGAGCAAACAATGCTAAACCAGAAAACTAAGAACCACGAAAGCCACAACACTAGACACGAAACAACTAGAATCCCAAAAGACCAACCCCAAGTACAACCAACAAGTTGTAAGATCACAAGTGATGTTCTCAGACTGCATTACACCCTTTCTGACCAGAACTTCCCATTTTGCCCTTTCACTTTTTAATTCATGGAAGGCAAAATCAGGGGCAAACTTGGAGAGGTTCCATTTTTACATCATCTAGTGCAACATCTTGAGTCTGGACCTCTGACCTGTTTACAGCCCTGTATTTTGCAGTTAGTGTTCATAAAAGGCAATGGTACCATCTCTGAGACAGTGAATTGCTGATTTTATTTACTGAAATGTTGGTTTACGTAATTTAGTATTTAAATTCTAAGTTACCTGTTGCAGGAATTGGATGGTGGTGGTGTCATACAGCCACCTGCTAATTACAAAATGAAGATCAAGCTCATTATATCATATTTGAATATTTTAGAGAATGAAGTATTTCCATCTTTTACCATCAAATTTCTAAACCATATTTAGCATCTAATGTTGCCATGCAGGTGTCCGGGTACTGTGGGCTGCTTCTGGGGAGCCCTGTCATTCTTTACTGAGATTATAGCCTTTGTTGTACCTGGTCTAACAAAGGCTGAGAGAAGGTTCCTTGGGCCTATTGTGTTAGGATCGTCAGTGCTATTCTATGCTGGTATTTTCTTCTCCTATTCCATTCTTACTCCAGCTGCTCTGACTTTCTTCGTTAATTACGCTGAGGGAGCTGTGGAGTCCTTGTGGTCGATCGATCAGTACTTTGAATTTGTACTGGTGCTAATGTTCAGTACAGGCTTGTCATTCCAGGTTAGTTTTCTTTATGTTCTGTACATGTTTTTGTTTTAATATTAAATTAATTGTTTTCCAATGATTAACATTGGTAAATACATACTGGATTTCTCTTTCATGTTGCTATATTCAATACTTGAGATAGGAATCCAACACCCATAAGCGATCATGGTGTATAATTTATGAAATAATTATGTGCAACATTTTATTGGTTACTTTTCAGTATATCACCTAGGGAAAAAGATGCCACTAGTTTCACACATTTGTCGTTTTTCATTTTCAGGTCCCAGTTATACAGCTTCTGCTTGGGCAAGTTGGTTTAGTGTCGGGCGATCAAATGCTGTCGATCTGGAGATACGTTGTGGTGGGTTCTGTAGTAGTAGCAGCTGTTCTTACGCCGTCAACCGACCCCCTGACTCAGATGCTGTTGGCCGGGCCTCTGTTGGGTCTATATTTAGGTGGTGCATGGACGGTGAAGCTAATTGGCCGTTGACATATTCACAACATGAGATTTGTTTCACTCAAAAAAAAAGAAGAAAAATTGTTTTGATGGAGATGTGTGATCTCTTGTAACACCCATGATGTACTATAATAGATGAGAAAGAAGATAATACTCCTTTGTACCCCTGTTATCCTTGTTACATTTGCTAAATTGGTAGCCCACATTCAAATGACAGGCATGTATTATTATCTGTATTATGAAATCAATCTGTTTTGAGGAAAGAAAAGAAAGAAAAATCTCAGTCATGGATCCCTTTAAAGTCTAATTAATTAATGATAAAAAGTTAAAAACCCGAAAGATACCATTGTTGAGAAATACTAATATTCTGATTGACTCACCTGAGTTGACTTACCATGCCTGTAGAATCAAGTGAGCTGCCTAAGTCTGATCAAGGTTTTAAACGATGAAGTGGAATATTTGATTGAATAGTGATGGAAGTTGGCTTGAGCATTGTCACAAATACTATTTTCGGAATATTAACGGCGATAGATAATATTGGGATATTTTCAAATTCTTAGGTTGTTATTGGAAAATTAACAGAATTTTTTTATGGAAAATATAACATTTAAAATAATAAAAATATAATAAATGAAAATAATAATAAAATAAAAATATTAATAAGGAATTTATTGGAAAATTATCGCGATATTACCATTTATCATATTTTTAAAGTGATTTTATTGGAAATTTACTATAGTGCCGATAAATATGCATTATTAATGTGGTAGTAGATGAATGAATATGTGAGCTTAAATAGGAAAGAAAATTCAAAAGCCAACTCTACATGAATAAAATAAATATGACGACGTTATCTTTGGCGGACATTATCAGAGTAGAATATTAGGTCCACTTAGCATGAATACAATCGAGTCTACTATACCAGTGTTATTAAAGTTGGATCGGGCTGCGATTGAACACCTTCGGATATATATAACCAAATATAAAAGATGACTGGATATGATGGCAAATGACCATAAACATTATAAGACTAATGATGAGTTGACATTCCCTAAGGAGCTTTTCATTCAAAGTCCAAGGAGAGACCAGGGTCTTTATTTTCTCAAGGAGGTTGTGCATTATTATTGATTGAACCCCATATTGTTGGAGAAAATGGATATAGGAGTTCATGGATTACATAATTCAAAAGACTCTTCCAAATGAAATATTATAATTTTGTGAGATAGGTCATGAAAAATAAATAACTCAAAATCAAGATGATCAAGTGGTATTCAAATTTTATCCACCACCTAATGCCTTGTTCTACACATGCCAAACAAAGATGTGTGGCTCACTTGAAATTTTAATGAGCAAGTCTCCTCACATTAAAAAAACATAACATGGTTCAGGTTTGCTTCAAATATTCAAATTTGGGTGCAGTCTTTCTTTGTTGGCCTGACGATCAAAACGCTCGCCTCATGAAGCAAGGTTTTAAGTTCAATTCTTCCGGGCCACACCTTATGGGATTACTCTCCACTTAATCAGTGTATCTGGATTGGAAGGTTTACACATGCCTGTGGGATTAATCTCACCTCCAATGAAGGGTGGAGATTCATGTTAAAAAAAAAAATATCATACCTCTTAGTGACATCTATGGTTGTCTGCTGCAAAAAGACTTTGGTATTGCAATAAAAACAAAGTACGATTACACATGTATAACAATGTGTCAACATAAATAAGAAAGCCATAGAAACTGCTGAAATTAACATTTCATGTGTATTTCTTGCATGGTTCACACAGAAACGCTTTGCATTTTAGGCACTATATCTGTATCCAAGAAACCCAATTCAGATTCAAGTTTTCTCAATGAAGATTTTAAACCCTCATATGAATGGAGGAAACCTTCTGAATTGCCTTCCATGCTCTGAATAACTGCACGTAAACCATCAACTCCTCCAGATATTTTCTGAGCTGCCTGTTTCATAGAAGAAACCTCTTGAGGTGGATAAACACATGCTCCAAGCTCATCAATTTGAATGCCTAACCCTTTACACATCTCCAACAACCTCTCCAAGGAGTCCACGCAATCACTGCTGTCATTCAGATCATTTCGTTGCTTAAGCAGTGTAGTAACAAAGCGGATAAGCTCTTTGATGACTAGAAGGGTGTCAGACACGATCGCAATAACTGACTGGGCAACCATCATCTCATTAGGTGATAGGTCACTACCAAAATCCCCCCCACTTGAACTATCTTCATCATGGGGCTTCCCAGATGCCAGTGTCTGGAGCTTCATCGGGAACCCTGTCCTCTGAACCATTAGCAGATGAAATGGAGCCCGGCTTTAGCTCTTTCATCTCTCGGAGTACGTCTTTTACTGGATACTGCAACCTGTGTTATTGCTCGTCCAATAGCCGTGTAGTTAGTGGTGGGAGTTTTCTTGAGGGCACCACAAGCCTCCCAAACAGCACCCGCTAGCTGTGGAATTGATAGTTTCTGATTTGCATTGGGATACTCTGCATGGAATCCATGTAAAGCAAAGAAATCACCCTCCTTGGAGAGTAGCCACACATGACTCATTTGGACAATGTGCTGTCAAATATGATCGTGAACACTTCCAAATTCTTGCCACTACTACAATGAATCATAAATTCAGTAATGATATATAGATTAGGAACAGTCTATAGCTAGTAAAAGCTCACTGTTTGGTTAGGTTTCTAGTTTGCATGACTATCCAGACCAATAAATTGGGTTTCAGTGTGGATGGCATGTGAACACAATCTCCAGGGCGGGAATCACAACCATTCAATTGCTGATTAGAAAATAGATAATAAGAGAATAAAAAAAATACAACTTCATGTTATGTCTCAAGCCATCTCAAGATAAGACACCAAATGCTGGATGGATGGGACCTTAAAAGCCTGAGTTTTTCTATAAATGGGAAAGGGCCCATTGTATAACAGTTTGAAAACCTAAACTTTGGAACTCATTATGTTTCGAAACTTCGATCAAGCAGTAGTACAGTACATCCTTGTGAACTTGAGCATGTAATTGTCTTGTGCAATAAATATAACCATATCAGGAGTTCAAGCATACCATATGAAGATACAGCTTCTTTAAATAATGAAAGGCTATCATCCATAACTTGCTTTGCAGATGCATGGATACTGGCTCGAAGAGTGGGACCAGCACCAACCATACTTCCATGGCATAGCAATAGGAAGCCCTGAAGCATATTGCAGTATACACCCATGTTTTCCTCCAATTCTCTTGCATCAGGTGTTTCTCCACTCCATAACATTCCAGCTGCATCATCAAAAGGAAGCTTAATAAAATTGAATCCATGAAATTTGTTACGACTCTCTCTATGTACAAAATATGTTAACGTTCTATAAATCATGATATAACCAAAGCCCTATACATACACAATAATGGTTGCAAGTTCATGCCACCATCTGAAAAGAGAGTAATAGGTGTTAGCTGAGAGTAATTACTAAGAAGTGCAACTGATGGCTTACAGTTCAGTAAGATGTTTACCAACAACTATCAACAATCACTAATTAGTGCAACTAATAATTCACAGCTCTTATCATGTAATCAGTGAAACTCATGGAAACAATTTCATTTTTCCAGTTTTATTCAATCGGATGGTTTGTACGTTCAATTCAACCATTCCACAAGAGAAGTGCTTAAACATTAAAAATCAATTTTCAATGCAACTCAATCCCCCTCCACTATTATCCAGTTCAATCAAAGGAAAAATAACTTTAAACCTACATGCAGAGCCTGAATTCACAAAACAACTAGAGACATTAACAACCACCCATTCAGAGAAAACCTATAAAATGCATGCTCCAAACCAAGTTGTAAAGAGAGAATTACCAGAGAAGGATCAAAGATATATAGAGGGATTGCAGAGATGCAAAAAGGGAGAACTCAACATATGAGGAGAACGTAGTAGGCCATGTTAGGATGAGTTGGTCCCAGCAAAGAAGTTTTGAATTTCAAATAATGAAATGCATATGTGGGCCCTGACTGGACTTTTATCTACCCCACGATTAGCTCATTCATGTTTCATACCAAGAGAGAGGGAGAGAGAGATGATACAAGGTGACCTAGAGGGTCTAGGTAAAAATTGTGGTCTGATACACCAATAAGGACTCTCTCTCTCATGCAGGCAAAAAGAGACAGAAGAGACATACATACCTAAAAACAATAAAATTTGGCATTTTCAAACTTATTTTGTTTTTCTGGGGAGTATTGTACTTATATAAACTAATACCTCTGATGCATATTACTGTACCTGTGATACATATTGAATTGTCTAAAATCTAATGTAGGGCTCGATACCTTTATTTGTAAGTATGGGAGGGTATTGCTGACAAAAGAAGCACTGAAGATACATAAAAAGCATTTTTCAGGACAACTCATCAGCAAAGGAGACTTTTCTAATGCTATCCATTGAGCGAAGCATGGATAAGGGTCAGTTTCAGATAATTTATCTTATAAGGGAACAGCATTTATTATGCAATTCAATGTTAATTTCACTCAGTCATGGGAGGAGAAGTTTCTTGCAGAAATGGGTGTCAATTCCATTTCATTAGCAGACACACCAATGGCTGTAATAGTATCTAAAAGATTCATCTGAAATTCCAGCATGTTCTAGCTGGAACAGAATGGAGTGGAATAAGTTGGATCCTGCCAGAATGGTCATAATAAGTCACAACTCAAAGTAATTAGATTTTTCATTCTCCTTTTTATGGTGAATTCTTCATTATGAAAATCTACAAACTCATTTTTAAACAAACCTAGTAGTTTATTGGCATACTCAAGTAGGATATCCAAAACGTGATTTTTTTTATATTCTGCTCTCTCAATTTCTTGATGCCATCTTTTTCAGAATAGCCAAAACGCAAACCAGAACAGCATCCCAAAAAAAATTTAGTTACTTTTTGATGTTTCTTTTCACAGTAGTACAAGAGGGCTTTTGCAATTTTGTTGAGCTGATGGAAGGAAATACTTACTCGGGTCTTCATTTATCTACCATGTGTGTTGTAACATTGTAGTCCCTTGGTGGTGTTTTAAAGCATTTTAAAGGAATTTTTTGAATGATTTTAAGCAATTTAAAGGTTTCCGGTTATTATGTTTCATGGTGAGTTACTTCCCATTGTGGTAGCTTCAAAACTGAACTCTCTCTCTTGAAAGATTTTTTCTTTTAAAAAAATAAATGAAAACTGGAAAAGCATCAAAATTGAACTCTGAAGCACCATTGGAATCCTGAATTTGACGGTATCAGATAACTAATTCAGAACTTTTGAATGAATGACTTGAATCTTCTTCTGCCCCTGTTGGTACTAAACTATTAGGGGTGTGAATGATTAATAAGGCTATGTTGAATTTTTCCATTAATAGTTGGGGAGACTCCACTTCTGCAATCAAGTGAAAGGAGAATGGAAGAATGGTTTATGGAGCTTTGTTGATGCAAACAAGCAGATTCATGCTGTCTCATGTTTGGGGGCAAACGTTCAAGCATGCTCTTTGAAGCACTAATGGGAAGTTAAATTCAATTTTTCCACAATAACACATACAATTCTTGTCCATTTGCCCTTAATCCTAAGACTTCCCTTTGCAGGATTATGCCCTTTGAGCCTGTTATTATAATTTTAGAGTCTCATCTTCCTTTTAATAACCTTTAAAAAAAATGAACGATTCGTATCTTACAATTCATAAGGTATGATAAGATGAACGATTCATATCTATTAACAAATCTTACGATTCCTATAAATAATAGAATTATAAGGTTATTTGGAATGTGAAAGCATCAAACCTTTTGTTTTGATAGTTTTTAAGGCTTGAGCATTGAGCATTTAAGACCTTTGGATTTTTTAGGGGTTTTTTAATTCATTATTGACTTTTCACGGTATACTTAGATTATAAACTGGTCTTACACTTTTTGGAGGCTGCAACATTGAAATTTGAGCCCCAATGAACTGATTATATAATGTTCACTTGATATTGAAAGAAAGTTGGAGAATTATTTGCATTATTACCTTTTATATATATTTTACATTACTTCATATATTAATATTGTCAGGAAAAAGACTTATGAATCTCACGACTCTACACTTTACGATACACGATTTGCAGTTCAAGATGTATAACGATTTTACAATACGATTTGATTTTCACAACATTGATTATTATACTTTTAGAGTCTCGGATTCCTTTTAATAACCTTTCAAAAAAGGAAATAGATAAAAAGGTTAATTCCAATGTGTTTTTAGATATGCAATTTTTCAAATACAACCAAACACCAAAAATTGGTAATATTGGATTATCTAGTAAACTCATTTATCCAACAAGCCAAATTCTAGAATTTCTAAACCATCATTGTCATCACTTACCCACCACCACCATTGTCATGGAAGCTTGTAACATCTAAGATCAATTTTGTACATTCCGCTTCTGCACTCATCGTTGTTTAGGACCAAATCCTCTATTACTATGTAACCTATAAAATGTAACTTCTAACTATGCCATTTCATTCTCCCCCTTCTATTAGGACCTTGAACCATCAAGTGCTCAATTCTTTAAGCAGGGACCATTTCTAGACTTTTATGCTAACACCTTACTTGTAGCTTTTGGTGTTTATGCTCTCTTTTTTCTTTTGTTATAGACTATACCTATTTAGCTTCTGAATCTTTCTAGTTTTTTCTCCACTCCCAGAAGAGTACTTTCCATGACATAGCATTGAACTTCACATTCCACCCCCAAGTTTCCTTATGTATACAACTGTTCTTTAGAATTAAGCCGTTAAGGATATGTTTGCAATAGATTATTAGGATTAGAGCATGATTCCTTATACTTCTAAAAGCTTTCTCTTACTTAAATTAAGTAAAATAGGCTTGTTTATCATGTGTGAGTGACATACTAAGCTCTCTTGGAAAAGATTACTTAGAAGTGTTATCCCTAATTACTTCAGAGTGATGTCATGTGTGAGTAACTTCCTCATAAACCAATCCATCACAAGACCAAAATGCCAAAAAATAAATAATAATTAATTAATAAAGACAACACAATAGACCAAAATCACCCATAGGCAATATATTCAAATGCAAAGAAAGGAAGTCGAAACAACCAAATCCCCCATCATTACAGAAATATTAGAAAAACAAAGAATCCAAAGAAACAAGTTCAACAGGAAATTCCAACAAAAACTAATAACACAAAAACAGCTCACCAACTGTTGCTTGTTTTGATATCTCATCCCCAACTTTGGTTACTTCAGTCCAATCAACTTTTTCAAGAGAAGAAGAAACGCTCTCATCCAAAATCTAAGAGAGAGATAAAAAGAAAAAGGGACACAACCAGAAACATAAGCGACTGGAGTCGAGAGCAAGTGAAATAAAAATGAAAAAGAACTGTGAGGAAATGAGAAGTGGGTAAGAGTTTTAGCACCTGAAACGTATCATGGATTATTTGGGAGTGGGAATTGAGAGCTTTGGTGAGCTGGTTTCTGCTGCCTTTCCCCATTTTTTATCGCCTTTCCTTCTCTCTGCTATCAATCCTTCGTCAACCTTTCACTCTTACACTGTTTCCGACCTTCCGCTGCAGTAATGCCATCGTTATAAGGGTTTTTATTTTTTCCAAATTCCAAACCCCCTTTAAAATTACCATGAGCTTCATCGTGTAAGGTTCAATAAATTTGGATGACGAAGTTCACTTTTCAATTAAAAAAATTTAATTAAATAATTTTTTTAAGATAACCAAACTTTTAATCTAAGTTGCTAATGATTATATACTTTATTTTTAATATATTTGGAGCTAACATTTACTATTAAATTGAGTTATTGAGGTAAGCTATCCATAGTTGTGATAAGATAACCGGTGAAAGTCACAGAAGATAATATCAGCTGATACGATAATATTTTCTGATATGTATAGGTTTTAAAATTTATATATATCTCGGCCGATACAATACGTATTGATCGATAATCGGTCAATATCAGGGCGATATTCGATATATATCGGCCAATATATAACTGATATCGTCTAATATCGATGGTTTTAAGTAAAAAATAAAAATTAAAAATAAGTTTGCGGCCGATATTTCGTATCGGCCGTTTCCGTTTTTCAACCCTTGGGTGAAACTATAAAATACTCGAACTTTTGAGACAACGGTCCCATGTGAGGGCACCTTAAACCTTAATTGAGGTAGTGTATAATGACTTTTTTTAAGAGAGAGAGAGAGAGTTGTGAACGAAAAACTATGATCGAGAGAGATAATCGTCTCTCCTTTGATTTATTACTTTTGAGTAGAGTAGATTAATGTTGAATCCGTGGACGTATCGAAAAGGAACTACGTAAATTTCTGTGTTGTAGTGTTAACTTTCTTCTTCTTTCGATATTGTTGTTTGTACTTGGATGAAAATGTAATTTTCTCCCAAGAAGACCTACATGCAACTTATGTATACTCTCGAGAAAGAAAATGTGAAAATTAAGTTGCCATGTTATCCAAGATTTATTGAGATTGATCTTGCTATATCTGAATCTTTTGGTTTCATGCACATACGTTACTCTTCTTCAATTATGTATGGTCATTTTCTTTAACATTGTTTTTAGAAATAGATTATTTATTCAATATATTATACGTTTCCCATTGTTATTAAAAAAAAAACTGATTAGAATATGATTAAATTTTTAAATAACTTTAATTGATTAATTAATTTATTTATAAAACAAGTCAATACATTAATTTTTACCATGCACACATAGCACGTACCAATTAGAATGAAAAAATAACAGTCGAATATATATATATATATATATATATTGATAGATCAAGATGTGCAGGTCTCTTAAAATATCTCTCGCAACACTGCAAGCCTCTCTACCCAGACACACCGAATAATTCTAAAGGGAATGGTCTTTTGAGTGAAGTAGGAATCAAACTCATGACTCCGCCATCACTCAAACCCCTTTGGGTGTTTTAAATATCCCATTGACCCAATCACTTAGCCCATATTAATTCCTAAAAAAAAATGTATATCATTGAAAAGTTAGAAGTGCTACAGATTTTCTAAGAATTTTCACCGGTAAATGGCATGGAAGTATGGAACCAAACAATAGAGGTACTGCAGTACTGCTATCTGCATATCAGAAGTATTTATAAATTAATATCACTACTATTATCATTAAATCCTAGTTTTTAAAAGTACCTCTTCTGATTGGACGGATTTTCTCAACGTTTTAAAGTTACTTAGGGCGATTCCAGTCTTTGTAACATACAAACTGAATTGTTTTTTCACATGGAAAAAGAGCCCGAGAGTGGAACAAATTAGAGTCCAAATAGAGGCCACTTCATTGATGAAAATGGTTCAATCAGTTTTTTTTTTTTACTGAATTAACCTGTATTTCTTGATATAATATGTTTAGACAACATTTGCATTTGAAGTTATTATTCCAATTATTCTTATCTCATAAATATGAAAGATATTTTACTGCTTATTGTCTTTTTTATTTTTCTTTTTTCTTTGTATCGATGGGGACAATCTAAAACTAGAGAAAATTACCCACAACAATCTATTCTTCTGCCTCTGCTGAGGGATTGTTGGAGTTCTAGCTGTCAAGAGTAAATGCAGATTGCCTGCCTCTTCTTGGGGATTGTTGGAGTTCTAGTTGGTAAGAGTAAATGCAGATGCAGATTGCTGCCTGGGATTGTTGGAGTTCTAGTTGTTAAGAGTAAGAGTAAAGGTCTTTCCTATCATATAGAAACAACAATATCGAAAGGAAAACACAGAAGGAACAAAATCAACATACATAATCAAATCACAACACAAAGATTTGCATAGTTTCATTTTGGAGAGACGGCTCTTACCCTCGTTACAAATTCGTTTATACTCTCTCTCTCTCTCTCTCTCTCTCAAAAAGACATTATATTGTCCTGATTAGGGTTTATAAAAGGTGCAATGCGAAAATTACAAAATTTCCCTCCAATAAAATTTGGATCAGGGGTAAAGGGGGCGTTGCCCTTTGTGACCCCAGCAAACTTAGAGCAGAGCTCGACCAATGACAATGCAGATCTAGTCAACAGTACATATCTGATAATCAGACTCCACAGAACCAAACACTAATTTCTTAACCATGTATCAAAAAGTTGGAAACTTCAAATCTTAAAGATTTTAAATGATAATCCATCTAATAGCATCAATTGTGGTATAGAGATGAGCTCAATGTACAAAAGCTAGTCAATAGGAAACTGAGTGGTTTTTTCAAATCATCTAAGGTCGTCAAAAAGCATCAAAGCTACATTTCATTCATAAAGAGTTCCAACAATCTATTCATAGTACAAAAGCTACTCGTTGCTGAACGTTTGTACTTGTACATAAAGATTAACAAAAATGATTAAACAATAAATTATCTCAGTTTTCTCACTCACTTCAGTAATTCATTATCCGCCAACAATCTATCTGAAAATACCCGTGCCCTTGCCTTGTATGCCTGCAAAATTGAACAGACAAAATTATTCGCCAAAATGATAATATACGCAATTTATTCACAAACAAAATCCAAACTTAATTTCAATTTGTGCATTTTAACAGATGTTGAGCATTACAAATTCAGTATTCAGCCTGATTTGTCTGAATGCCATGAAATTTATCACCAAGTTTCAGGATCATTGTCACATCCAAAGCACCACTTGATCAAAACATCCAAAAGAATGTAAACTAGAATCAACATAGCCACCATTTCTGGCAGAGGATTTCTCAGAAGTGGCATTCAGAGTAGGCACATTCAAATTTAGGAACGAGATAATTTCAAGTCCTTGCCCAACAATTGACCAAAACAGGTCGAAACAAGTTGTAATATGTATATATATGGATGTAAAAATACCAAAAAATAGAATACACATGCATACATACATGTATACGAACATGTTTATGGTTGCCTATGTTGCATGAACACTTCAATCTAGGTAAGATGCCTGTGTCAGGCACTTCATTTTATGTGTAAAATCCGTGTCCTTATTATACAGGTAGTGTGTCCTTTCCACGTCCAAGTATCATAGATGGTTTAAAATAGAAGTGCAGGAGAAAGTAGAGTACAGGCTTTGAGAAAATCATTTGAAACCACAACGGACGAAGACGAACCTGATGTTGCCAATTTGTTAGGCTTGTTATTAAGGAGAGAAGGGCTGATTGCACAACAGATCCACTCAGTATTCCTATCCAAAGGCCCTTTCCTCCCATATGCAACACAAAACCTAGCACAAAAGCAACTGGAATTCCCACTATGTAGAATGCACCAAGGTTGACATAGGCACCTATATGCTGCCATCCGCATCCTCTTGCGATACCTGAAATATGGATCAGTGGGAACATAAAGATGGGAATCAATAACAGATAATTAAATATTTTCTAGAGTTCTCTACCTCAAAATTTCAATTAAGTGAAGAAATTGCACCTAATATGATATTGAAAGTTTTCGAAAACCATGACTCGATAACATTCTTGAGATAGAACTCACTCTCAAAAGATAGCGATTGAGAGAAAGTTGCCTCAAGTGTTATATAGAGTCATTGGTTCTCGAATTAAGCGATGTGGGACTCTCTTGCCATTTCATACCCTCACGTGCAGCTGCTGCATGTGGAACCTGTCCTAATACCATGTTAGAAAACTATGACTTGATAACATTCTTGATGTAGAACTCACTCTCAAAAGCTAACCATTGAGATAAGGGAACATCAAGTGTTATATAGAGTCGTTAGTTTCTCAAATTAGGTGATGTCGGACATTCTTGCCACTTCATGGGAAGTTCTGAGCTATCTATCTATATGCTTAACAAATCTATCAAAGACAAAACAAACGCATGCAAGCACACACCATTCTATCAAGATATACTAAATGCTAATTGGAAGTACTTCTACACTTACCCTGATAGGATGCCAATTGGAGTTTACTCATCAATTAAAGTTAGAAAAGGAGAGACGGAGGATAAGACAATCACCTGAGAGAACACCTTGTATGCTATCCATGATCACTGAGAGACTAATGAGAGGCACCATTTCTGTAACATAGTTAATGACTTCCTTCTCATTGCTGAAAGCATAACCCAGAATGTGGCTACAGGAAAAAAGGGTTGTGCTCACAATAATAGTCTCTGTGATTGCAACAGTCATCACAACATAGACAGCAGTCCGAGCAGCTTGTGGTTTTCCAGCTCCCAATTCATTTGAAACTCGTGTGCTAAAGAGAAAACAATCAGTGTTTTATTAGAGTTAATGCATACCGTTATACTTGAAAGGGGAGCTAACCTTGCAGCAGCACCAAGCCCAAAAGGTATAGTGTAGAGCAGTGAAATGGTTGTTACGCTGTGGACAAAAATTGCAATAAGTTGGGTCGTTCCCTCCAGAAATATCTCAACTTTTGGAAAAGATAAAATGCTCGAGCACAATCTGAAATATGTCTGTGAACATGTCCTCTCTAAAAAGTGGTCTAATCTTCCAATCTCGTAAGGGCAACAGTGTTAATTTGAATATGGAAAACTGATCAATTTTCCATGATTGGAATGGCATGTTCCTCTGCTCGTAGGGGCACAATCAATGGGATGGTCTTGCATAGATATGCCATGCTGTCCAGTTTGCTGCTAAGATCCTTTTCAGATGCCTTCAGACTATGGCTTTTGTTCTCAATTAGTAACTTTTTCAGTGGGACTGAAGTACACATTGTTTATACATACCATATAGAAAGCACTGAAGTTTCAAGTTGTGGATTCGGTGAAAGCCCAGAAAGCAAGATTAGGATCTCGAACGCCCACCAGTCAAGACTGTAACCATTCAAGAAACCAATTAGATAAAGAATAAAAGTGTAAAACCTTACATAGCTAAAGCATAGAAGCCATGAAAGTCATAACCACTGCCTTACCATATCATTACAGCAGATGGGATAGCAAGTCGAAAAAATTCATTGGTCCCTTTAAATACTTCCATTGAGAATGACACACGGGTTTTCTCACAGGATGGTGAGCACTTCACATAAATTCCAAGGATAATCACGTTCAAGCAATACGATAAGCTGATTGCTAATGCGGCCCCATCATTTCCCAACCCAGATTTAAACACTAAAATCCAACATACAGGAATATGAAAACACAGAGCTGCAAATGAGCTTAGAAGCATTGGAAGAATCAAACTCTGTGATTGAAGGAACTTCATGAGTGCTTGAAGAGTAGCATAAGCAAATAGAGCAGGGATCATCCAAATTGCGTATTTACCAGCTTCAGCTGATATTAGAGGATCTTGTCCGATCAAAGTGAGGATCTTAGCCATTAATACCCATATAAGCGAGACGGGTAGAGAGACCAAAAGGAGAGAGAATATAGCTCTATGTAAGTGAATTCCCAATGCTTGATATTGTTGTGCACCATAAGCTTGCCCGCATAGAGTTTCCAATGCACTGGCCATTCCCTTCTGTATAGTGAAGAAATTTCATTAAGCATAATGATCTATCATTAAGGAAATTACAATAAGAAATTCAGAAACTGACCTACATGTAATAGAACAAGGAAAAACAGAACAGAATTAACTACAAAACACCAATAAGTCATCTCCATTTAAACCTCTCATGGTATAATTAATTAACATCATGAGCCATTTGGCAATACTTACGACACAAAACGAGCGTCTTTTGATTACAGAAATGAATAACTTAGTCTGATTCCTGAATCAGTAAAGGTGGAAAATAAGCTGAAAACCATATTCACAGAGGAAGATTGAAACTACAATGATCCAATGAGAAGAGTACAGCAACATGGTTTTCTGAAGTTAAACCAACCACGATTTGGTCTAGGCTTATTCCTACAGATCATCATACATTACATGGATTCAGTCACTTGCTTTCTGAGGGGGGGATATGAACAGTACAGCATAGGTTGAATTGATAGCCTAAATCAAAGTTAGGATTCTTTTAAATCAATAGAGGTTTATACTACAATTGTAGCAAAACAGGACACAGTTTAACACCTCTTATTTGGTTGTATTTTTCTATGTTTCAAATATATATATCCAACCTAATGCATGAGTGAACATCTCCTGAAAATTTTAACCCAAGTAAACATTTTATAAGTTTTTTACTAAGTTGAATGATTTGGGATTCTCACTTATTCAATTTATACAAATGATATATAATATTTGATAAAAATGTTCTTCAATTAGTAAAAGTTAATCATCAAAGGATTATAGTTTAGGGAATCCAATTAAAAAAAATTATCAGTGAAATCATTACATTAATTTATAAATGAGCCACCTTATTACTATGACATTGGGAGTGAATGGTTAAAAAGTTCAGATTTATGACAAGTGGGTCCCATCACCATAAAACCCGAATTCTTGATAGAAGAACTGATGACCCACATTTCAACCAATACAAGTAGAAGGAAAAGAATTTGGTGATCTGAAGAATTAAGAAGCACTTTCATGTAAAAGTTTGCAGAAATGACTGATTTGCATCTATTTAAAACAAAGAAGAAGAAGAGGAAGAGGAGGGTGGTTTACAAGAACGCTGAAACCGGTGACACCAGTGAGAGAGGTGGCCAAGGCGGAACTGGACAGAGAGAGCTCTCCAAGGTGGCCAACCATCATTAGAGAAATCACTTGAATAAGGGATTGGGACACTGTGACAGCAACCATAGGAGCTGCTAACACGCCCAACTTCTTCACCTCCTCAATCATCACAACCCATCCTGAATTCAAATCCCCACCGTCCCTTCTCTCTCCTCCCACCTTCCTCTCCTCCTCTACCAGCAACCCTTGTTCCATGTCTCTCACTTTCTCTTATGGTCTCTCTATTTCTCCATCTACAAGTGAAGAGTGGAGACTCTTCCCCAGCTCCCCTTTTGTCACTCTCTCTCAGAGAGAAGAAGAGATGCTCTTCTTGTATAGGATTCAGATGGTCTGAATCAGCATCATTCATTTCTGACATTATTATTTGGTGGGACAATCGATTGGGACACTCTTTCCAATTTTAGCGCGGACGATCTTGTGTTGGGTTCAACTGAGGCGGCTCAGTAAAGAACAGAATAGTATTGAAAGAGAAAAAGTAATTCAAACGTAAACTAAATTGCTTGACAAAGGAAATCTTCATAAGCCTTTAGGTAGGTTACAGTGAAAAAGGGTATGAGTTGTGTCGACACCAATCTATTAAATAGATAGTGTATTTGTGTAAATCTCTAGGCAATGTAAATTGAAAGTAAACGGATTTTAAATCTTGGCCATCAAATTTACAAGTTTTTTTCTTTTTAATATGATTGATTCATGTATTTGGATGATCTATTATGTTTTCTTTGAAATAGCTACTTTCATAAAATTTATAAAAAAAAAATGAAAATATAAACGTGAACATCAAAGCTCGCCAAACTTTTTTATTCTTTCTATGATTGAGGAATGTTCGTGGCACTTAGAATTGTCATCGGTCGTGTCAGGGTAGAGACAACTTTTATTTAGATCGGGACTAATTTAATATTATTAAATAGTTTAAGTCAGTTTGAATCTATTTCAAATATCACTACATGAAGTAGTTAATTCGGCCTATTTTAGATTTGAGTCAGATTTATCTATATTTTTATTAATAAGTTTTTTTACAAAATACGTACCAAAATTATTATTTAAATATATACAAGTCTCATACGATTAGATATGTTACGTATACATGTAGTAATAATTATGTGAGTTAGATATATCTATTTATTTTTGAGTTCATGTTGAATCTAACCATCTATAAAAGGGTTTTAGGTAAAAAAGATAAAGTTATGTATGGAAGACACGACTTGGGTGTTTTGGGTTACCAATTAAAATTGAGCTCTTTATTTAATGAGTGGAAAACCCTAGGCATCATTATAAGAGATTTGTCATAGTGAATAACTTTTTAATATAAATTTACTTTTATAAGAGGTAAAAGTGAATTTTTTTTGCATCACAACATAATTTTATAATTATTTAGTTTCTTGTAATTCTTCAAATTTAAACATAATTCAAAGAGAAAATTATTGTACTCTATTTATAATTATTAAATAGTCTATCAAGCTTATCTTATGATTTTTCTTTTTACATTAGAGGATTTTCCATGCCAAATATGTATTGTTGTTTGGTGTGTTTTGTATTTTTAGCTTAACTGTGGATTCTTATATGATATATTATTGTTTTTAATTTTTTATATTAATTCATATATAAACTAAGAAGGTTTCTCTTCCCAACAGTTCGATAACAAGTTTAAAAAAAGAATGGATTGACATGGGTGTTGGCAAAGATATTGCCAACTTTGCATCTCTACCATTCATTTTGATGAATGGTGAAATTTTAAAATAGATATGATCACATAAAAGATGACTTCATTTTATTAATATTAAAACTTTAAAAGTATGTAGTTTCTAAGATAAATAGTTCTTAAAAATCAAATTGAACAGTAGACGGCCTCTAAAGTGTTTCATATAACAATGTATTGTAGTAAACAATGATGATGATTTATAATGTAAATAAGAGATGATACATCTTTCAATATAAATAATGTTAGCTTAAATATGAAAGAATAGATGTCCGTGGGTTAGTTCGACTGGTTATCCACCTTAAGAACTGGAAGGTGTCAGATTTGAACTCCTCAAACTTACCTTAGTATACCTCATGAGGTCAGAGGTATCACTTGTGGGGCTTTTAGTAGGATAGAGTATGAGATTTTTTACACATAAATCCAAAAATAAAATTAAAAATAAAGCATATATTATAATGATTATGACGACATTGCCTATGGCTGACATTATCGGAGCAGAATATTGGTCCGCTTAGCATCAATACAATCAAGTCTATATTCCACTCAAACTGAGTTGTATTCTTAGAAGTGAAATGTCTATTAATATTTGTTGTGTTTTTCATATCATCTACTAATATTGGTTGCATGTCGAAAGTATTAAATATGATATGGACACTATGAAATATGAATTAAAATATGTGCTGATATACATAATCAAGCTAGAGGTTTAAAATTTGGTGGGGCGATATATATTACTGATACTATGGTATTAGTGAATATACACATTATATCGCCCATAGTATTCTCTTTCTTTTTTTTTTTTCTACTATTTCGTAAACAATGTATAAAAATAATAGAAAAGAAAAAGAAAAAAAAGAAAAATCTTGAACAAACATATATATAATTATATATATTTTTCAAATAATAATCATCTTATAGAGTTTTAGTCCTTTCAAAGTCAAAATTTCAAAATGAATAAAATATTTTGAAAAATATCTTATTTTGAAAATTTCTAAATGTTTTATAAAATACAAAATTAACATAAGAAAACATCTAATATAAAATTTATATTGTCAAGTACCCCTAATACAATTGATAAATTTTTTATTGTAAAATTTGTGACTTTTGTAGCCCAATAAAAGTTATTCATTGGAGAATCAAAAGGCTTGTAAAGATTAAAGTTTGAAGACGAAGAAGGACTCAAGATTTGAAGTTTCAAGCATCACTCCAAGAGGACATTTTTTTGTTGAAGTCTTTTGGGTGTGTTAGAAGGTGGCTACTATTCCAACGCATTCTCTCTCTCCTGTAAATCCTATATACAACTGAAGATATGGTTGGTGAAGATATGGTCCACATGGACAGCTTGTAAATGCAAGTAGGTACAGTGATGAAGCACAGATCTCAAAAGATCTACAACAGATCCTGAGAAAAGATGATTCAGCAGAAGGCCAACCAGCTCTTTCTATGGCTTATCTTCCATTTTCATTTTTGGACTTTCGTTCTTTTTCTTCTCTTTTTTTCTATGTACTGAGCATTACGATTTTGGTTGCTCTTCTTGTTCTATAAACCCCATCTTGACTGTAACAACAACAACAAGAAACAATGAATGAATTGAAATTTCTCATTTCCTCGTTAGGGTGGATTCCCAATCTTCTCTTCTTCCCCTTGCTCGTGGATTCGAGTTCCCTTTCTTCCTCACACGTTTGGACGGTGATCCGACGTTTCTCTTAATCAATCTGTGTGTTTCCTTTTGTTGCTCGAGAGTCAACAACGTTTCCACACCTCTGCTGCCCGTGCAGAGACAACAACCCCCATCACCAGATCTGCACCTCACAAGTACCACCGTGCCACCCACTAGATCTGCTAGAGAACGCCTCACTAGTCGGGCTTCGCTCTACGATCACCCAGGCCTCTCTGTCGCCCCAACCAGTCTCAGCCATCGCCTCCTTCGTCACACCCAAAACCCAGCTTCGTCAACAGTCGCCAGACTCGTGCAAACCTCCATCCTCTCGTCCTCCTCCATTGCTTAGGCCCTTTTGCCAAACTCATCTTCCTCTAGCCTCTCTGCAACCAACCCTTTTATCCAGTAAGCCATGCCCAACCCCTTCCTTTCATTTAATTCCCCACCAACTTCCATCCATCCGTTGACAAACTCAACCTTTTTCATCTAACCCTTTTCTTTTCCACTTCCCTAAGACCACCAACCATTTGCCTTTTCTCTCCTCCCAAGACTACCAACCATCTCACGAGTTAAATAGACGATTCCAGACTTTGTAACATGCAAACTGAATTGCTTCTTCACATGGAAATAGAGCCCCAGATAGGAACAAACTAGAGTCCACAATAGAGGTCACTTCATTGATGAAAATGATTCATCAGTTTTTTTTAAAAAAAAACTGAATTAAGCTGTATTTATTGATATAATATGTTTAGACAACATTTGCATGTGAATTCATTATTCCAATTATTCTTCTCTCATAAAATATGAAAGATATTTTACTTGCATAATGGAAAGTAGAAATCAAAGTTCAGAATAAGCTCACTGCAAAAATTGAAACTGCTACTCCCTCCAAGTTTGAAAATCCCATATCCAGGCAAGGCCGGCCCTGAGAACCCCTGAAATCTCAGGGGCCCAAGGCGGAGTGAGATTTCAGGGGCCCTTTGTGATAGTATATTAAGGAGTTTAAGTGTTTCGAGGTCCTTTTTGTCTGGTGGCCTTAGGCGGCAGCCTACGCCACTTATGTCGAGGGCCGGCCCTGCATATCCACTACACATGGTGAAAAACCAGTTGCATGTAGGACATCAGAAATTGCAGTTATCAACGGTATCTACATACATGTGGAGTCCATTTGGGAACATGAAGAGCAAGTTGATAGCGAACGAGTATCGACGGAGACGATCTAAAACTAGACAAAATTACCCACAACAATCTATTCTTCTGGCGAATTGTTGTGAAATACATGAGTCGAATTCATCCTTAAAAACAGACTTAAACGGAGAAGGTGCCCATGTCCCTATAAATCCCAATATCCCAAAGCCCATAGCAATGTGGGACATGCTAACACTCCCCTTTAGAACCAGGACTGGACACTTGGGTCTCCCCCCTCCACACAGGGCTAGAGATACGAACCCGACTCATCACTATGGTCCCTTGCTCTGATACCAAGTTAAAACACATGAGTAAAACTTATCCTTAAAACCGGCTTATAAGGAGAGACTGCCAAACCCCACAATTAACAAGCCCACAGGCAATGTGGGGGCATGCCAACACTCTCCTCAGCGTCGGGTGCCCATGTCTTTATAAACCCCAAGATCTCAAAGCCCACAGGTGATGTGGGATATGCTAACAATAGTTGGAGTTTTAGTTTCTTAATCATTTATCAAAAAGTTAGAAACTTCAAATCTTGAAGATTTTACACCATAATCCATCCATAGCATCAATTGTGGTATAGAGATGAGCTCAATTTACAAAAGCTAGTCAATAAGTTATCGTACAGAAACAACAATATCAAAAGGAAAAAATAGAAGGAAGAAAATCAACACATAGAATCAAATCACAATACAAAGATTTACGTAGTTTCCTTTTGGTGCATCCACGGGTTCAACACTGATCTACTATGCTCAAAGGCAAGAAATCGAAAGAGAAACGGCTCTTACCCTCGTTACAGATTCGCTTATGTTCTCTCTCTCTCTCTCAAAAAGACATTATATTGTCCTGATTAGGGTTTATAAAAGGTGCAATGCGAAAATTACAAAATTTCCCTCCAATAAAATTTGGATCAGGGGCAAAGGGGGCGTTGCCCTTTGTGACCCCAGCAAACTTAGAGCAGAGCTCGACCAATGACAATGCAGATCTAGTCAACAGTATATATCTGATAATCAGACTCCACAGAACCAGACACTAATTTCTTAACCATGTATCAAAAAGTTGGAAACTTCAAATCTTAAAGATTTTAAATGATAATCCATCTATAGCATCAATTGTGGTATAGAGATGAGCTCAATGTACAAAAGCTAGTCAATAGGAAACTGAGTGGTTTTTTCAAATCATCTAAGGTCGTCAAAAAGCATCAAAGCTACATTTCATTCATAAAGAGTTCCAACAATCTATTCATAGGAGTACAAAAGCTACTCGTTGCTGAACGTTTGTACTTGTACATAAAGATTAACAAAAATAATTAAACAATAAATTATCTCAGTTTTCTCACTCACTTCAGTAATTCATCATCCGCCAACAATCTATCTGAAAATACCCGTGCCCTTGCCTTGTATGCCTGCAAAATTGAACGGACAAAATTATTCGCCAAAATGATAATATACGCAATTTATTCACAAACAAAATCCAAACTTAATTTCAATTTGTGCATTTTAACAGATGTTGAGCATTACAAATTCAGTATTCAGCCTGATTTGTCTGAATGCCATGAAATTTATCACCAAGTTTCAGGATCATTGTCACATCCAAAGCACCACTTGATCAAAACATCCAAAAGAATGTAAACTAGAATCAACATAGCCACCATTTCTGGCAGAGGATTTCTCAGAAGTGGCATTCAGAGTAGGCACATTCAAATTTAGGAACGAGATAATTTCAAGTCCTTGCCCAACAATTGACCAAAACAGGTCTAAACAAGTCGTAATATATATATATATATATATATATATATATATATATATATATATATATATATATATATATATATATATAAAAGTAAAAACACCAAAAATAGACATACAAATGCATACGTACATGTACACGAACATGTTTATGGTTTCCTATGTTGCATGAACACTTTAATCTAGGTACGATGCCCGTGTTGGGCACTTCACTTTATGTGTAAAATCAATGTCCTTGTTATATCGGTAGTGTGTCCTTGCCACGTCCAAGTATCATAGATGGTTTAAAATAGAAGTGTAGGAGAATGTAGAGTACAGGTTTTGAGAAAATCATTTGAAACCACAAAGGACGAAGATGAACCTGATGTTGCCAATTTGTTAGGCTTGTTATTAAGGAGAGAAGGGCTGATTGCACAACAGCTCCACTCACTATTCCTATCCAAAGGCCCTTTCCTCCCATATGCAACACAAAACCTAGCACAAAAGCAACTGGAATTCCCACTAGGTAGAATGCACCAAGGTTGACATAGGCACCTATATGCTGCCATCCGCATCCTCTTGCGATACCTGAAATATGGATAGGTGGGAACATAAAGATGGGAATCAATAACAGATAATTATATATTTTCTACAGTTCTCTACCTCAAAATTTCAATTAAGGGAAGAAATTGCACCTAATATGATATTGAAAGTGTTAGAAAACCATGACTCGATAACATTCTTGAGATAAAACTCACTCTCAAAAGATAGTGATTGAGAGAGAGGTGCCTCAAGTGTTATATAAAGTCATTGGTTCTTGAATTAAGCTATGTGAGACTCTCTTGCCACTTCATACCCTCCCTCACGTGCAACTGCTGCACGTGGAACCTGTCCTGATATCATGTTAGAAAACCATGACTTGATAACATTCTTGAGGTAGAACTCACTCTCAAAAGCTAGCCATTGAGATAAGGGTGCATCAAGTGTTATATAGAGTCGTTGGTTTCTCAAATGAGTTGATGTGGGACTCTCTTGCCACTTCATGGGAAGTTGTGAGCTATCTATCTATATGCTTAACAAATCTATCAAAGACAAAACAAATGCAAGCAAGCACACACCATTCTATCAAGATATACTAGATGCTAATTGGAAGTACTTCTACACTTACCCTGATAGGATGCCAATTGGAGTTCACCCATCAATTAAAGTTAGAAAAGGAGAGATGGAGGATAAGACAATCACCTGAGAGAACACCTTGTATGCTATCCATGATCACTGTTAGACAAATGAGAGGCACCATTTCTGTAACATAGTTAATGACTTCCTTCTCATTGCTGAAAGCATAACCCAGAATGTGGCGACAGGAAAAAAGGGCTGTGCTCACAATAATAGTCTCTGTGATTGCAACAATCATCACAACATAGACAGCAGTCCAAGCAGCTTGTGGTTTTCCAGCTCCCAATTCATTTGAAACTCGTGTGCTAAAGCCAAAAAACAATCAGTGTTTTATCAGAGTTAATGCATACCGTTATACTTGAAAGGGGAAAAAAACAAGAACAGAATTAGAGCTAACCTTGCAGCGGCACCAAGCCCGAAAGGTATAGTGTAGAGCAGTGAAATGGTTGTTACGCTGTAGATAAAAATTGCAATAAGTTGGGTCATTCCCTCCAGAAATATCTCAACTTTTGTAAAAGATAAATGCTTGAGCACAATCTGAAATATCTGTGAACATGCCCTCTCTAAAAAATGGTCTAATCTTCCAATCTCCTAAGGGAAACAGTGTTAATTTGAATATGGAAAACTGATAAATTTTCCACGATTTCCATTTTCAGATATGCATGTCCATCGGATGATTGGAATGACATGTTCCTCTGCTCGTAGAGGCACAATCAATGGGATGGTCTTGCATGCCATGCTGCCCAGTTTGCTGCTAAGATCCTTTTCAGATGCCTTCAGACTATGGATCTTGTTCTCAATTAGTAACTTTTTCAGTGGGACTGAAGTACACATTGTTTATACATACCATATAGATAGCACTGAAGTTTCAAGTTGTGGATTCAGTGAAAGCCCAGAAAGCAAGATTAGGATCTCGAACGCCCACCAGTCAAGACTGTAACCATTCAAGAAACCAATTAGATAAAGAATATAAGTGTAAAACCTTACATAGCTAAAGCATAGAAGCCATGAAAGTCATAACCACTGCCTTACCATATCATTACAGCAGATGGGATAGCAAGTCGAAAAAATTCATTGGTCCCTTTAAATACTTCCATTGAGAATGACACACGGGTTTTCTCACAGGATGGTGAGCACTTCACATAAATTCCAAGGATAATCACGTTCAAGCAATACGATAAGCTGATTGCTAATGCGGCCCCATCATTTCCCAACCCAGATTTAAACACTAAAATCCAACATACAGGAATATGAAAACACAGAGCTGCAAATGAGCTTAGAAGCATTGGAAGAATCAAACTCTGTGATTGAAGGAACTTCATGAGTGCTTGAAGAGTAGCATAAGCAAATAGAGCAGGGATCATCCAAATTGCGTATTTACCAGCTTCAGCTGATATTAGAGGATCTTGTCCGATCAAAGTGAGGATCTTAGCCATTAATACCCATATAAGAGAGACGGGTAGAGAGACCAAAAGGAGAGAGAAGATAGCTCTATGTAAGTGAATTCCCAATGCTTGATATTGTTGTGCACCATAAGCTTGCCCGCATAGAGTTTCCAATGCACTGGCCATTCCCATCTGTATAGTGAAGAAATTTCATTAAACCCCATAATGATCTGTCCTTTTTGTCAAAAAAGTAAAGGAAAATACCATAAGATTTATGACAAGTGGGTCCCATCACCATAAAACCCGAATTCTTGATAGAAGAACTGTGATGGCCCACATTTCAACTAATACAAGTAGAAGGCAAAGAATTTGGTGATCTGAAGAATTAAGAAGCACTTTCATGTAAAAATTTGCAGAAATGACTGATGTGTATCTCTTTAAAACAAAGAAGAAGAAGAAGAAGGTTTACAAGAACGCTAAAACCGGTGACACCAGTGAGAGAGGTGGCCAAGGCGGAACTGGACAAAGAGAGCTCTCCAAGGTGGCCAACCATCATTAGAGAAATCACTTGAATAAGGTATTTGGACACTGTGACAGCAACCATAGGAGCCGCTAACACGCCCAACTTCTTCACCTCCTCCATCATCACAACCCATCCTGAATTCAAATCCCCACCGTCCCTTCTCTCTCCTCCCCCACCGTCCCTTCTCTCTCCTCCCACCTTCCTCTCCTCCTCTACCAGTAACCCTTCTTCCATGTCTCTCTTATGGTCTCTCTATTTCTCCATCTATAAGTGAAGAGCGGAGACTCTTCCCCAGCTCCCCTTTTGTCACTCTCCCTCTCTCTGGACGAGAGAGAAGAAGAGATGCTCCTCTTGTATAGGATTCAGATGTTCTCATTTCTGACATTATTATTTGGTGGGACAATCGATTTGGGACACTCTTTCCAATTTTAGCGCGAACGATCTTGTGTTGGGTTCAACTGTGACCGGTGTAACAAATACCGCCGATATTTTCGTTTTTACCGCGAAAATATCGGAAAAATAACGTTACCGCGTTAAAAACGCGATTTTATCGCCTATGCCGTTTTTATCGGAAATTTACCGTTAAAAACGCGTTTTTAACGCGAGAAACGGTAAAATCGCGTTAAAAACGCGTTTTTACCGTTTAAATTTTTTCTTACTTATACGGCTATTCCATGTGCACAGAAACACGTAACACTCCTTCACGGGCGCTGTACCATTCACGTACACACATGCTGCCGCTGGAATTCTGGAAACGACACGAGAAACATAGATAAAATTTAATTATTTAAATAATAAAATTTATTTTAAAACTTTAAAGTTATTTTTTAAACAGTGTGTACTTTGAAAATTTCTTAAATTAAATATCCGGACTAATTACGATAACCTGATAAAAATACTTTTAGACTTCAAGGTCTTTTGACACTCCTAAATATTTAAAACACAGTATTTTACAAATAAGGGTATCTGTAGGGTGTGCCAAAAACACATTTAGGAGTATTAAAAGTCCTTAAAGTCTTAAAGTATTTTTATCAAATTATCGTAATTAGCCCGGATATTCAATTTGAGAAATTTTGGAAATACACAGTGCCTAAAAAATAACTTTAAAGTTTTAAAGGAGATTTTATTATTTAATACACTATGCACATTATTTTTTAAGCACTGTGTATTTCCAAAATTTCTCAAATTGAATATCCAGGCTAATTACGATAATTTGATAAAAATACTTTAAGACTTTAAGGACTTTTAATACTCCTAAATGTGTTTTTGGCACACCCTACAGATACCCTTATTTGTAAAATACTGTGTTTTAAATATTTAGGAGTGTCAAAAGACCTTGAAGTCTAAAAGTATTTTTATCAGATTATCGTAATTAGTCCGGATATTTAATTTTAGAAATTTTCAAAGTACACACTGCTTAAAAAATAACTTTAAAGTTTTAAAATAAATTTTATTATTTAAATAATTAAATTTATTTCAGGTTGTAAATTTGAAAATCCCTTTATTTGATTTAAATTATCTCATAATGCAAACTTCAGAAAAAATCCCTTTATTATATTAATTTTTATTATTATTTTAAATATTTATATTTTCCGCGAGATTTTCCCGTTAAATTCCCGTTAAAAACCCGAGAATTTGAAAATATCCCGTTATTAACAGTTGCCGTTAATATCCCGAGAACGGTATTTGTGACTATGACTGTGACGGCTCTAGAAAGAACAGAATAGTATTAAAAGAAAAAAAGTAACTCAAACGTAAACTAAATTGCTTGACAAACCTTGGAAATCTTTATAAGCATTTAGACAGGTTATAGTGAAAATGGGTAAGCGTCGTGTCGGCATCAATCTATTAAGTAGAGACTTAGAGAATGTATTTGTGTAAATCTCTAGGCAATGTAAATTGAAAGTAAAAGGATTTTAAATCTTGGCCATCCAATTTACAAGTTTTTCCTTTTTAATATGATTGATTCATGTATTTGGATTATCTATCATGTTTTTTATAAAAATAAAATAAAAATAAATGGAAATATAAACATGAACATTAAAGCTCGCCAACTTTTTTATTCTTTCTCCAAGACTACTATCTTCTATGGTTGAGGAATGTTGGTGGCATCTAGAATTGCCAATGGGTCATGTAAGGGCTGAGTCAACTTTTATTCAAATTGTGACTAATTTAATATTATTAAATAGTTTAAGTCACTTTGAATCTATTTCAAGTGTTGTTACATGAAGTAATTAATTCGATCCATTTTAGATTTGAGTCAGATTTATCTATATTTTTATTAATAAGACTTTTTCTAACAAGATACATACCAAAATTATTCTTTAAATATATGCATGTCTCATACGATTGGATATGTTACGTATTGATGTGATAATAATTATGTAAGTTAGATATATCTATTTATTTTGAGTTCACGTCGAGTCTATCTATTTATGAAAGGGTTTACCTAAAATTATTAAAAAAGATAAAGTTGTGTATGTGATACGGACATCGGTAACAAGCAAGATGAGATTTTGGCCTTTGCATTAGATTTTTATGAGAAGTTCCATAGGATGTCCAATAATAATGAATCCTATCATTTGGACAATGGAATCCAGCCCAAGAACAGGCCCAACAGAGTGGTCCATCAAGCCAGGCCCACAACTCAGGCCCATACTATAATGACCCATAAATTCGACCACGGTTTTCAATGTAATTTTCGGGTGTATTTTGAATAAATTTGGTGTTTAAAATCCAAATTTGAAATTAATGAGAATTTTGATAATAAATAAACTAATAGTGGATAATTTTTATTACAGATCACCATGGCCACATGTTAAGGGGGCCACGTTGGTGATGATTTGGCTCCATGACATGGCATGATACTATTGTAGGACCCACATACCATTGTTGCAGAGTCCACGTGTCAGCATAGTGGAACCCACTTTTGTAGGACCCACATGGCATTATGACTTGGGACCCCCGTAGCCAACAACTCATGAACTACTACTCCACCATCCCACTTTTCCATGTTTTAAGGCACAAAAGATGGGACTTGTTAGCCAACGACTCATGAACAATTACTCAACCATCCCCCCATCCCACGTTTGGAGGGACACAGCAAGTCTTTTTACTCCTTGTTTGATGCCTCCAAAGCAATTTTCTTATTGGGAAGCTTTGAAGAAAGAAGATTCAAAGACTTCAAGTAGAGGTATGTAACTAATTTTTTTTATTATAATAGGAGGTTTACTAGAGATTTAAATTTAGAATGAAAATAGGAAAATAAAATGTAAGTTGGAAAAATTCAGACTTCAGGACAGATCTATGATTTTCTGTGCGCTGTCGCGATAAAAATCATAACAAGAGTTTCCGGACGTCGTTTTTGACGAAATATGTTTTTATGGAAGCTACACTGATACGTCTAGTTTCTATCAGAATGTAAAAGTAAAATAATATAGTTTGATGCCCTAAATAAGACCTGAAAGTAGGACCAAATTTCTGGTTCAAATTTGAGAACAGTTTTGCTGCTCTTGATTAAAAGATCCATAAGTTGATTTTCCGATATCGGATTGCTACAAATTTATGTCTATTTCCATCTAGAAGGAGTGATATATCTCCAGTAAAAATATAGATGCTAAACAATTTGATTTGATGACCCAAATCTTATCTGTTAGACAGACTACTCGTTCTGTCTCAGCCTGTATAGAATGCAGCAGTTCGGTGTATAACATTTATCTTGACCTTTGGAGATCAGAATGATGCAAAGTTTGTGCCTAAATTGGAGCTCATGAAAATATCTATCTCCTTGAATTATTTAATACTTTTATTAATTCATTTGACAGGTCAAGTATAGTCTGTAAACTAGAATCTCGGTTAACTTTGCAAACTGTTGAGCGGTGAACATGTGTGAGTATTTTGGGCATAACTCAGGCTAGGAACGTCCATTTGGGTTGAACCAAATATCGTTGAAATACTTATTAGGAGACCTACCCACTGTATAAATATAGAACCTTGATTAAATCTGGTATGATACCAGAAATCTTTGTAAGAATGGGACAATGCAGTGCTAAGACAGAAAAAAAAAAAAAACTGTCTCTACATATCAGTCCCAAAGATGGAGTTGTATTTATTTCGAAATGATTTTATGGGTTTTTATAAATATTTTTAAGTACTTCTACTATGAGAGAGCTTTCCAAAGAGTATTTACTCGAGTCATTCCGATACCGGTGGAACCCAGAATGATTTTTACAAAAACAGTGTGCAATTTGTACTTCAAACCGAGAAAGGCTAGTTTGGCTACCTTCACAAAATCTAGAATACTTATTCTCTAAAAATGAGTGTTTGATTATTAAATTTGATTCTCTAAGAGGTATATCAGTGACCTTAGGGTGTGTGATGGCAATTTAAGTATTCTAGGACCCTAACTTGGTATTATATTTGTATGACTTGATACATGGAAATCGAATGAAGAATCGACAGCGAACCCGACGCTGATCGTACATTTATGTGATTCATCTCCCTCAGTTGATTATCATCAATCAAGTAGGTGTTCCTACATTGTTGAATGCACTAGAGTGATATTAGGTGTATTACTTCTATTATTGTGAATGATCAACTGAATTGCTTAAGTGTATGAAACAATGAGATGTGTGAATTACAATATTATGGTTTTGATTAAACATATGGGTTTTGATTAAGTAAACCTTGTATTGATGAGATGTTTGGAAATGTATGTGGAATCAACTTAAGTATCTTGAGTATGCGATATTGAATATGTGTTAATGACATGCACGTTGAGATGTTTGGAAATGTATGTGAAGTCAACTATCTTGACTATGTAATATTGAAATGCATGTGGAATCAAATATTTTGAATATGTGATAAGAAATGCATAGGAAATCAATGATGAGTTATCTTGATTATGTAATATTGTGGAAATTATGTAAATGAGCTGGAATTGGCATCATCATACATTCATGTACCTCATGCATGTGGTATGGGATGGGATTACAGTAGTTGGAGCCAAGGTTGGGCTTATGTGTGCACTAGCCAAGGCTGGGCTATGTATGAAATGATGATTGAACAAACTGTTGTGAATGGGCCGCGTCCATTGGATACACAAAATATAGGCATTAAAATTGGGCTAGAAGAGCTCCAGGGTCAGTAGCAGTCCCGAAATCTACGCAAGGCGTATGAGAGATGACACTTCCCCGGTTAATCCAGGTTAAGTTGTCAGTATAGGGAACAACACCTTGTCGGTTGCCTCCGAAATGCTGAGGACAAGTGAATGGCCAAATTGTAAATTATGGAAACGAAATGTAGTTGGGTATGAGACAAGTGGAAATGAGAATGGAATGTGATTGAATGTGGGATATGGAAAGGGAATGCATTGGGCATAGAATGCATTGGACATATCATTCATAGCAATGGCATTGTTAGTTGCAAATGCTTGTGATTATGAGTATTGATTAAGGATCATGGAATATGCATGTATATGATATTTATCTATAACACTCAAATGTGCACCCCCCCTCCCCCCTCCACCTCCTCCTTTTCTCCTTGATCGGAATTACCTACTGGGTGCGTTGACTAAGCCCATCATTTCCCCTCTAGATGATAATGCAACACAAAGGAATGGAGCTGAACCAAGTGGCAGCGTAGCATGAGCAATTGGATAAAGAAGAAATGATATTTTGAACCAGTTCATTTTGATAATAGATGAAATATATTTATAGGAGCATTATTTTGAGAAATGTAATAATTTAACTCCTAGTTTCATTTATTCCGTTAATGATTTGATATGTTAACTCCTAGGAGATTCATATTTTTGCTTCATATAGATCTTTGATGAATGTTATTAATTTTCACTGATTTGTTCTAAGTGTGTGCAAATGAAATGTTATCAGGGAAGTTAATCCATGTACACATTGTATTGGGCCAGTCGAGGTCCGAGTCTTTAGATTCGGGATCGACTCGCGTCGTGGTAAACTCCATTCCTTTCTCTCCATTTTTTTTTTAAAAAAATACTCTAATTTTAAGTAGGTAAAAAGGGCGGGGCGCCACACATACTTGTGAAACCCAAGCTTGGGTAGTGAATCACCCATCACCGAATCTTCTTGAGACTCCAAATTCCAGCAAGTCACTAAAGTCCTAATCAGATTGGATTTGGTTATTTAGAATTGGTGGGGATTTGGATAAAGTAGTTTAGAATTATTAAGATTGGTCAGTAGTTTAGTTTTATTAGGATTGGTTTTCTCTAATTAGTAGTTTCTTTATTTTATAATTAGGAAGTTGTTTTTTTTTTAATTACCAAAATTAGAGGAGGGTCGGTTCCTTTAATTCTTATTTTCATTCGGTACTTTTTCCTATAAAAAGGAATTGTAATCAGCCGATTAGAAAAGATTTGGATGAATAAAAGTTGATTTTATCCTTTAGCAAACAATGGTTTGTTTTCTCCATTGAGATTCTCAGAGGACAGGTAGTCCTAAACCAAGGTACCACGTTGCAATCGGTTATTCCAGAACCTGCAACTTGTGAGAGAGAGGCGATAACCAGAGGGGCAGCAACCATCTGTCGCTGGTTCCAGGCCCTATTCAACCTGATCAAGACGAGGTTGACAGTGAGACAGTCTGGAACGTGTTGCTGAATCAGGCCTCTTAGCAGCAGTTTGGCCAGTATCAGGGGTAAAAAAATCGGCCGGGCGGTTATCCCGGCCGATTTTTCATATCGGCCGATATATCGGTTCGGCCGATATATCGGCCGAACTTTTTCTCTCTCCTCCCCGTTTTTTTTTTTTTAAAAAAAAAATCCAAAAAAATTACAGCAAATGCAGAAAATTATGAGCTTATTGAATATGTAATTTTTTCATAAAATATCAGACATTTACATCTTCTAATATATTTTTGAAGTTACGATAGTGGGAAATTATATAAATAGTAATAAAATGGTGAAAATTACAAAAAGAAATAAAATAAAAGGAAAAAATTGCATCCCTTTAAAAGAAGTTATTATACATTAAATAACAGCAAATAAAAAAAGTTCATGTATTATTTTATAGGTTTTACCATTTTCTAACATTTATATATCATAGTCCATAGATAATAATGAAATAATTACAAAAAGAAATAAAATAAAAGGAAAAAATTGCATCCTTGTAAAAGAAGTTAGTATACATTATATAACAGCAAATAAAAAAATTTCATGTATTATTTTATAGGTTTTACCATTTTCTAACATTTATATATCATAGACCATAGATAATAATGAAATAATTACAAAAATAAAGAAAATAAAAGGAAAAAATTTCATCCCTGTAAAAGAAGTTAGTATACATTAAATAACAGAAAATAAAAAAAATTCATGTATTATTTTATAGGTTTTACCATTTTCTAACATTTATATGTCATAGTCCATAGATAATAATGAAATAATTACAAAAAGAAATAAAATAAAAGGAAAAAATTTCATCCCTGTAAAAGAAGTTAGTATACATTAAATAACAACAAATAAAAAAATTTCATGTATTATTTTATAGGTTTTACCATTTACTAACATTTAAATATCATAGTCCATAGATAATAATGAAATAATTAAAATAAGGAGTAAGTGAATGTAAAAAATGTTGATGTAAATTTTAACATGTTAGTAACAGTAACTAAGAGCAAATGAAAAATTTTCATCTATTATTTTATAGGTATTATCATTTTCTAACTTTTTTTTTCATTTATGCTATTTTATGTTGAAATAGTTAACAAAAATGAATAAATAAATGAAAAAAAATAGTAACTAACAAAGTACACAAAAACTAACTACAGATACATTAATATGGAAAAAAAATTATAATACCTATATAAAGCTTTTATTACTACATATCTTATTTAACTTCAAGCATTTTTTAACTTCTTTTATGTTATTTTTGGCTAAAAAAATTAAAATAAAATACAGATAAATCGAAATAAATTACAAAACTTACAAGATCAGTAGATCTTTAAATGAAGAAACCTTTGAACGGTCTGGATCGTTCGGTTTCAAACAAATCCGGGTCGTTTAGAACTTACTTAAATCAAGTAATGAAGAGTGCAATTTTTTTGAAAGATAAATAGTAAAATCTGATTTTCTCTTTGAAAATAAGGTGTGAAATTTGAGATGTAGGTGAATGGTATTTATAGGAAAAAATTGGACCGGTTCGATTTTTTGGATTTAAAAAAAAAATAAAATATTCAGGCATGCCGGACCAGCCGAATCCTGCAGTCCGCTGTACACAGAGATGTGATGGGGAGAAATTGGTTGACAGGTGAGATCTCGTCCGAGATATCTCCCGATATATCGGACATGAGATATCTTCCGATATATCGGTAAAATATCGCCGAACTTGAGTTGGGCCCAGGCCCGAGATTTACCGTTTTCAGGGGGAAAAAACGGCCGATTCGGCCCAAATTCGGCCCAGATTCGGCCGAGATTTGGACCGATATATCGGTCATCTCGGACGATTATTATTAATTAAAAAAGTTTTTTTAAAAAAAAAAAAAACAAAAAACCGAATTTTTAAAATTCGGCCGATGTGATGACCGATAATTCGGTCAAAAATTCGGACATATCGGCCGAATTTTTTTTTGTACGGCCGATATAATTCTGTGGTTGAAAAACCGAATTATATCGGCCGATACGCACAGTATCGGCCGATATTTTGACCCCTGATTCAGGCCTGTTCAGGTCTTAGGCGAGCTTGGTTCTCTCCACTTGTCCCGGCCCAAGGCAGTGTCGGGATTTCTTCAACCCGTGAGATTTGCAGGTCTCTTCTTGAAGTGATATTCAGTCCAACTGGCCCTAGTTCTTACTACAGGCCCATCTTGATTGCAAGCCCATTAGCGTTGGGGCCTTGTTATTTTCCGAATTCATCTCGGACCAGATTAATTATTCAGCTGCCGCTATATACACTGAGGTCAGATATTCCTTTTATTTTATTAGCCTACATCAATATGGAAGACACTACTTGGGTGTTTTGGGTTACCAATTAAAATTGAGCTCTTTATTTAATGAGTGGAAAACCCTAGGCATCATTAAGAGAGACAAGGGAGAGATTTGGGAGTTTTTTTTTTAAGATATAGAAAAAAGGAAAGAAAGAAGAGAAAGTAAGAAAAAAATTGAGTTTTTTGGGTGCTCATTGTCCAAAAATTGTTTTTTTTTTTTTTTTTTTATAATTTTTCTTTGTTGCCACTGCCATTTGATTTTGTCATAGTGGATAGCTTTTTAATATAAATTTACTTTATATATGAGGTAAAAGTAAGTTTTTTTTTGCATCACAACATAAAATGATAATTTTTAATAAGGAAATCATTCTTAAAAATGGGTGTTGATGTGGAAATCATTCTTAAAAATAATATTTTTTAATAAGGACAGATTACGAAACAGAGATGAGACCCAACAATAACGCTAACTTTTCATCTCTACCATTCATTTTGATGAATGGTGAAATTTTAAAATAGATATCATCACATAAAAGATGATTTCATTTTATGAATATTAAAACTTTAAAAGTATGTAGTTTCTAAGATAAATAGTGGTGATACCAGTGTTTTAAAAATCAAATTAAAGTGTTTCAATCCCTAAGATGATGTGGTTGTTCAAAAAATATTATTATTATTATTGTTTATTTTATTTTTCCTCTTCTTCTCTTTCACTAAAAATGTCATTTTTCATTTTTTTTATAATAATATTATGGGCTACAATAATATTTTTATTTTTCCCCATTTTTAATAATTTATTTTTCTTATAACAATGTATTGAATTATTATGATATTATATTAAGCAATGATGATGAATTATAGTGTAAATAAGAGATGACACATCTTTCAATATAAAGGATGTTAGCTTAAATAGACATAAATAGAAAAGAAAATTAAAAAGCCAACTCTAGATGCGCGTAGGTTAGTTCACCTTGTTGTCTCCCACTTTAAGATGTGGAAGATGACAGGTTCAAACCTCTCAGACTTACCTTAGTGTGTCTCATGAGGTCAGAGGTATCACCCATATTCTACTTAAACTAGTTGTATTCTTAGATGTGAAATGTCTATTAATATTTGTTGTGTTTTTCATATTATCTACTAATTTTGGTTGCATGTCGAAAGTATTAAATATGACATGGACACTATGAAATATGAATTAAAATATCTGCTGACATACATAATCAAGCTAGAGGTTTAAAATTCGGAGGGGCGATATATATTACTGATACTATGGTAGCAGTGAATATACACATTATATCGCCCATAGTTTTCTCTCTCCTTTTTTTTTTTCTTCTATTTTGTAAACAATGTATAAAAATAATAGAAAAATAAGAAAAAAAATAAAAATCTTGAGCAAACTTCATATATATATATATATATATATATATATATATATATATATATATTATTTATTTATTTATTTATTTATTTATTTCAAATAATAATCAGAGAGTTTTAGACCTTTTAAAGTCAAAATTTCAAAATGAATAAAATATTTTGAAAAATATCTTATTTTGAAAATATCTACATGTTTTATAAAGTATGAAACCAACATAAGAAACCATCTAATATAAAATTTATATTGTCAAGTACCCCTAATAACATATACCTTGTATTACAATTGATAAAAAATTTAGGGTAGCGATCGTCCCACGGGGATTTTGTGTAAGGAAACACTGGGTTTAGAGTATTGTCCATTTTACCCTTCCACTGCTGTACAAAGCATCTAAAAAAAATTCAGTGAGTCAGTCAGTGATCCGGTTAGTAATCCCATTTGTTGTGCTGTATGAAAAAATAGTTTCACTTAGATAAATTTCAGTGAGCCAATTTATATTGCAGTGGAAGTGTCACTGATCTGATTAGTGATTCAACGAGCCGATTCGAAAGACAAAATGAATAATATAGTAAAATTCATGTCGAATTATACAAAATATCTCTGAGAAAATCGTTATCAAATTTTTATTGTAAAGTTTGTCTTTCATAAAAATGTGCTTGTAGTCGAATAAAAGTTATTCATTGGAGAATCGAAAGGGTTGTAAAGATTAAAGTTTGAAGATGAAGAGCGACTCAAGATTTGACGCTTTGAGCATCGAGGACATTTGGTAGCTCCTATTCCAACATACTCTATCTATCTCTCTCCTGTAAATCCCAAGGGTAAAAAATTTAGTCAATACTGTACATATCGGCCAAATTATATCGGATTTTTTTCGATCGAACTATATCGGCTAATACGTATAGTATTGGCCGTAAAAAAAAAAAATTCGGCCGATATGACCGAATTTCTGACCGATAATTCGGTCATAATATCGGCCGAATTTTAATAATTCGGTTGTTTGGTTTTTTCTAAAAAAAAAAGAACTTTTTTTAAAAAAACGGACTAGAAAGAATGGAAAGAGAAAAAATAAACTATGGACAAAAGATTGAAGAAAAAAAATCGCTACAGCTTACCTTTCTCTTCTTTTTCTTCTTCGTTGATCGGAAAAATACAGAGAGCGGCGGTGGTTAGGGTTTAGCAGAGAGAGGGAAAGAGAAGAAGGGTATTAAAAAGAAGAGTATTAGGGTTTGTAAGTGAACAAGTAACCCACGTGAGTATTTTTTCAAAAAATTTCTTAATAAAATTTTGTTTTAAATAGAAAGCAAAAATTATAATATTTTCTTTTATTTATCTTATTGTAATAATTTAATATTATATTTACCATCTAATATTTTTAGAGTATCCATTCATAGTGATTAAATAATAAAATCTCCTTTAAAACATTAAAGTTATTTTTTAAACACTGTGTATTTTCAAAATTTCTCAAAATGAATATCCGAACTAATTACGATAACCTGATAAAAATACTTTAACACTTAAAGGTCTTTTGACACTCTTAAATATTTAAAACACAGTATTTTACAAATAAGGGTATCCCTAGAGTATGCCGAAAACACATTTAGGAGTGTCAAAAAACCTTGAAGTTTTAAAGTATATTTATCAGGTTATCGTAATTAGTCCAGATATTCAATTTGAGAAATTTTGAAAATACACGATGCGTAAAAAATAATGTGCATAGTGTATTAAATAATAAAATCTCCTTTAAAACTTTAAAGTTATTTTTTAAACACTGTGTATTTTCAAAATTTCTCAAATTAAATATCCGGACTAATTACGATAACCTGATAAAAATACTTTAAGACTTCAAGGTCTTTTGACTTTCCTAAATGTGTTTTCGGCACACCCTAGGGATACCCTTATTTGTAAAATAAGGTGTTTTCGGCACACCCTAAGGATATCCTAACTTAAAATAACACTCATTGACTAAGAAAATAAATTATGAAATTATTTCTACAAATTTTCCTCATTTATATCATTTTCCTTATAATTTTCACAATTTTATTACTAATTATATAATTTCTCGTAACTTCAAAAATATATTAAAATATATAAATGTCCGATATTTTATGAAAAAATTACATATTCAATAAGCCCATAATTATCTACATTTACTGTAATTTTTTAAAAAAAATTTTAAAAAAAAATTGGGTAGAAGAGATAAAAAATTCGGCCGACTATAAGAAAAATCGGCCGGGATCTCGGACGTGCCGATTTTTCTACACCTGTGAAGTATGTACAGTGCACAGATCTCAAAAGATCCTCTATCCCAAAACCTACAACAGATCCTGAGAAAAGATGATTAAACCTCTCCCACATTGAAAATGAAAATTAGAACAACAAAACAAGGCCAACCAGCTCTTTCTATTGCTTATCTTCCATTTTCATTTTTAGATTTTCATTCTTTTTCTTCTCTTTTTTCTATCTACTGAGCATTACATGATTTTGGTTCCTCTTCTTGTTGTATAAACCCCATCTTGACTGTAACAACAACAACAACAAGAAACAATGAATTGAAATTTCTCATTTCCTCGTTAGGGTGGATTCCCAATCTTCTCTTCTTACCTTGCTCGTGGATTCGAGTTCCCTTTCTTCCTCGCACGTTTGGACTGTGCTCCGACGTGTTTCTCTTTGTTGGCACCTCTGCTGCCCGAGCAGAGACAACAACCTGCATCACCAGATCCGCCCGCACCTCACAAGTACCACCGTACCACCCACTAGATTTGCTAGAGAACGCCTCACTAGTCGGGCTTCACCCACGATCACCCAGGCCTCTCTGTCGCCCCAACCAGTCTCAGCCATCGCCTCCTTCGTCACACCCAAAACCCATCTTCGTCCAGTCGCCACCACCATCCGTCGCCAGACTCGTGCAAACCTCCATCCTCTCGTCCTCCTCCATTGCTTAGGCTCTTTTGCCAAACCCATCTTCCTTTAGCCTCTCTGCAACCAACCCTTTTATCCAGCAAGACATACCCAACCCGTTCCTTTCATTTAATTCCCATCCATCCGTTGACAAACTCAACCTTTTTCATCCAACCCTTTGCTTTTCCACTTCCTTAAGACCACCAACCATTTGCCTTTTTCTCTCCTCCCAAGACTGCCAACCATCTCATTAGTTGAATAGACGATTCCAGACTTTGTAACATGCAAACTGAATTGCCTTTTTTCACATGGAAATAGAGCCCCAGATAGGAACAAACTAGAGTCCACAATAGAGGTCACTTCATTGATGAAAATGATTCATCAGTTTTTTAAAAAAAAACTGAATTAAGCTGTATTTATTGATATAATATGCTTAGACAACATTGGCATGTGAATTCATTATTCCAATTATTCTTATCTCATAAATATGAAAGATATTTTACTTGCATAATGGAAAGTAGAAATCAAAGTTGACAATAAGCTCACTGCAAAAATTGAAACTGCTACTCCCTCCAAGTTTGACAACAAATTGAATCCCATATCTACTCTTCACAATTCACATGGTGAAAAACCAGTTGCATGTAGGACATCAGAAATTGCAGTTATCAACGGTATCTACATACATGTGGAGTCCATTTGGGAACATGAAAGCGAGTTGATAGCGAGGCGAGTATCAACGGGGACGATCTAAAACTAGAGAAAATTACCACAACAATTTGTTCTTCTGGCATGAAACACGAGTCAAATTCATCCTTAAAATTAGACTTGAATGGAGAAGGTGCTCATTTCCTTATAAATCTCAAGATCCCAAAGCCCATACGATGTGAGACATGCTAACACTCCCTCTTAAAACCAGGGCTGGAAACACTTGGCTCTCTCCCTCTACAAAGGGTTGGAGATACAAACCCGACTCATCATTGTAGGTCCCTTGCTCTGATACCAAGTTAAAACTCATCCTTAAAACCAGCTTGTAAGGAGAGAGTGCCCATGCATTTATAAACCCCATAATTAACAAGCACACAGGCGATGTGGGACATGCTAACACTCCCCTCAACGTCAAGGCTGGAGATATGAATCCAATACATTTTTGTGGTACCTCCACTCTTATACTATGTGAAACACATGAGTAGATCTCATTCTTAGAAACCGACTTGAAAGGAGAGGGTGCTCATGTCTTTATAAGCCCCAAGATCCCAAAGCCCACACGTGATGTGGGATATGCTAACAACAGTTGGAGTTTTAGTTTCTTAACCATTTATCAAAAAGTTAGAAACTTCAAATCTTGAAGATTTTAAATGATAATCCATCCATAGCATTAATTGTGGTATAGAGATGAGCTCAATGTACAAACGCTAGTCAATAGGAAACTGAGTGGTTTCTTCAAATCATTGAGGTCAGTCAAAAAGCATCAAAGCGTGGACTATATTTCATTCATAAAGAGTTCCAAGTCAAAACTGTTTTGAGGCAAGAAGCATACTCCTTGCTGAATGTTTGTACATGTACATAAGGATTAACAAAAATGATTGAACAACAAATTATCGCCGAGTTTTCTCATTCACTTCAATAATTCATTATCCGCCAACAATCTATGTGAATATACCCGTTCCCTTGCCTTGTTTGCCTGCAAAATTGAACAAACAAATTTATTCACCAAAATGATAATATACCCAATTTATTCACAAACAAATCCTAAATTTCAATTTGTGCATTTTAACAGATGTTGAACATGCAAATTCAGTATACAGCCTGATTTGTCTGAGTCTCATCAACTTTATTACCAAGTTTTAGGATCATTAGCACATATCCAAAGAGCACCAGTTGATCAAAACATCCAAAAGAATGCAAACTAGAATCAGTGTAGCCACCCTTTATGGGCAGAGGCTTTCTCAAAAGTGGCATTCAGAGTAGGCACATTAAAATATTAAATTAGAAACGAGATAATTTCAAGTCATTGCCCAATGCCAATTGGTGTGAACACCAAACGACCAAAACAGGTCGAAACAGGTCAGTAATATGTACATATATGCATGTAAAAACACCAAAGCTTATGGTTTGCTATGATGCATGAACATTTCAATCTAGGTAAGATGTCCGTGTCGGGCACTTCATTTTATGTGTAAAATCCATGTCCTTGTGATACGAAGTAGCGTGTCATTTCCATGTCCCAGCATCATAGATGGTTTAAAATAGAAGTGCAAGAGAATGTGGAGTTCAGGCTTTGAGTAAATCATTTGAAACCACAAAGGACGAAGACGAACCTGATGTTGCCAATTTGTTAGGCTTGTTATTAAGGAGAGAAGAGCTGATTGCACAACAGATCCACTCAGTATTCCTATCCAAAGGCCCTTTCCTCCTATATGCAACACAAAACCTAGCACAAAAGCAACTGGAATTCCCACTAGGTACAATGCACCAAGATTGACATAGGCACCTATATGCTGCCATCCGCATCCTCTTGCGATACCTGAAATATGGATAGGTGGGAACATAAAGATGGGAATCAATAACAGATAATTATATATTTTCGAGAGTTCTCTACCTCAAATTTTCAACTAAGAGAAGAAATTGCACCTAATATGATATTGGAAGTTCAGCTATCCATCTATATGCTTAAAAATTCTATCAAAGACAACAAACGCATGCAAGTATTAAACACATGACTAGAACTCATTCTTAAAAACCAATATCAGAGTGGGGGTACCATAGGGATGGGTTGGGTTCATCTCTCTAGCCCTGCGTGAAGGGAGAGAGCCGAGTGTCTCCAGCCCTAGCGCTGAGAGGGAGTGTTAACATAAGTCTCATATCACCAGTGGACCTTTGAAATGTGAGGTTTATAAGCACATGAGCACCCTCTCCTTGAGAGCGGAATTTTAAGAATGAATTTTATTCGTGTGTTTAACAGCAAACACACACCATTCTATCAAGATATACTAAATGCTAATTAGAAGTATTTCTATAGTCACCCTGATAGGATGCCAATTGGAGTTTACTCATCAATTAAAGTTAGAAAAGGAGAGACAGAGGATAAGACAATCACCTGAGAGAACGCCTTGTATGCTATCCATGATCACTGAGAGACAAATGAGAGGCACCATTTTTGTAACATAGTTTACGACTTCCTTCTCATTGCTGAAAGCATAACCCAGAATGTGGCGACAGGAAAAAAGGGTTGTGCTCACAATAGTAGTCTCTGTGATTGCAACAGTCATCACAACATAGACAGCAGTGCGAAGCAGCTTGTGGTTTTTCAGCTCCCAATTCATTTGAAACTCGTGTGCTAAAGCCAAAAAACAATCAGTGTTTTATCAGAGTTAATGCACACCGTTATACTTGAAAAGGGAAAAAAAACACGAACAGAATTAGAGCTAACCTTGCAGCAGCACCAAGCCCATAAGGTATAGTGTAGAGCAGTGAAATGGTTGTTAGGACTGTAGACAAAAATTGCAATAAGTTAGGTCATTTCCCTCCAGAAATATCTCGACTTTTGGAAAAGATAAAATGCTTGAGCACAATCTGAAACATTCTAGTCTTCCAATCTCGTAAGCACAGCATGTCAGCATGTGTTAATTTGAACATGCTGCCTAGTTTGCTGTTAAGATCCTTTTCAGTAGCCTTAAGACTGGCTCTTATTCTCAATTAGTAACTTTTTCAGTAAGACTAAAGTACACATTGTTCACACATACCATATAGAAAGCACTGAAGTTTCAAGTTGCGGATTCGGTAAAAGCCCAGAAAGCAAGATTAGGAGCTCGAACGACCACCATTCAAGACTATGACCATACAAGAAACCAATTAGATAGAGAATAAAAGTATAAAACTTCACATAGCTAAAGCATTGAAACCATGAAAGCCATAACCACTGCATTACCATATCATTACAGCAGATGGGATTGCAAGTCGAAAAAATTCACTGGTCCCTTTAAATACTTCCATTGAGAATGGCACACGAGTTTTCTCACAGGATGGTGAGCACTTCACATAAATTCCAAGGATAATCACGTTCAAGCAATATGATAAGCTGATTGCTAATGCGGCTCCATCATTTCCCAACCCAGATTTAAACACTAAAATCCAACATACAGGAATATGAAAACACAGAGCTGCAAATGAGCTTAGAAGCATTGGAAGAATCAAACTCTGTGATTGAAGGAACTTCATGAGTGCTTGAAGAGTAGCATAAGCAAATAGAGCAGGGATCATCCAAATTGCGTATTTACCAGCTTCAGCTGATATTAGAGGATCTTGTCCCATCAAAATGAGGATCTTAGCCATTAATACCCATATAAGCGAGACGGGCAGACAGACCAAAAAGAGAGAGATTATAGCTCTATGTAAGTGAATTCCCAATGCTTGATATTGTTGTGCACCATAAGCTTGCCCGCATAGAGTTTCCAATGCACTGGCCATTCCCATCTGTATAGTGAAGAAATTTCATTAAACCCCATAATGATCTGTCCTTTTTGTCAAAAAAGTAAAGGAAAATACCATAAGAAATTCAGAAACTGACCTACATGTAGTAGAACAAGGAAAAACAGAACAGAATTAACTACAAAACACAAATGAGTCATCTCCATTTAAACCTCTTATGGCATAATTAATTAATATCATGAGCCATTTGGCAATACTACAACACAAAACAAGCGTCCTTCAATTACAGTAATGAACAACTTAATCTGATTTTTGAATCAGTAAAGGTGGAACATAAGCTGAAAACCATATTCACAAAGGAAGATTAAAACTACAATGATAGCAATGAAGAAGAGTACCCCAACATGGTTTTCTAAAGTTAAACCAACCACGATTTGGTCAGCTGGTCCAATTTCACCATGCCTTCTCTCTTTGCCATGGAACTTTTTTCTGCTCTTTCATGAAATTTTCTAGTCTTATTCCTACAGATTTTCATACATTCCATGGATCCAGTCACTTGCTTTCTGAGGGGGGGATATGAACAGTATTGCATAGGTTGAATTGATAGCCTAAAGCAAAGTTAGGATTCTTTTAATTCAATAGAGGTTTATAGTACAATTGTAGCAAAAACAGGAGACAACATAACACTCTTCCTAGGTTGTATTTTTCTGTGTTTTCAATATATATGTTTTTTCTTTAAAATTGGTTCCTATCTTTTTTTTGAGGTGTAAAAATTAGTTCCTATCTCAGCACATGTTATTCATTTTCTTTTTTCATTTATCTCCGGAGTTCTCTATGGAAGCTATCGTAGTCTAGTGGTAAAGACATTTGTTTCTCCGTTTTAAAAAAAAAATCTCTGGGAGTTCTCTTCTACAATAGTTTGATTAGAATTGTCTCTCTCTCATCATTGATTTCAATTATATACAGCGAGGTCTAAAATTATATTACTAGCGTCACTTACAAGAATTGTTATTGGAAAGTTTTCTTATTTAGTACCTATTTATTAAAAAAAAAAACAATGATATGATAAAAGAAGAAAGAAAAGGTCAAAAGGCAAAAATCTTTGAACAATGATCATATGTATAGAATTTTTTAATAATTAAAACTGGTGAATATTAATAGTCATAGATCACCAAATGCCCATCAAAATATCTTAAATATGTTAAAGTCCATTTTAAAAAAATCTATCAAATTCAAATTTAATAACTAGATTACCACACTAGAGTTATTAGTATGTTCTGATGTTTGATAGTAGAAATCATTTTTTTCTTAAAAAAGAATGGTGATTGATGAAAAACTTAAGACTTTATTTATGTGAGCCTTATTTACACAATCTACCTCACTCAATTGCCTAGTTTTTTTTATGATTTTATATGATTCCTATATTTAGATGTCATCCAACTATTAGATCTACTGTTGGAAGATGATCTTTTGATGTAAAATTTAGAGCTTGGACAAAATCACAAAAAAATATTAGATAATTTTATAAAGATAGATTAGATATGAGATAGGACCCACATTATAGATGATAGCAAGGGGTCCAAATATTGCCGAGACAAGATCTCGGGCGATATTCCATATCGGCAAGATCTCGGTCTCGGCCGAGATTTTGTCTCTCTTCAAAAAAAAATTGGAAAATCTCAGTGGCTTTTTTTTTCAAAAAAATAAAAAAGCTATTTTTTTAAATAATAAAAAATAAAATATCAACCGATATTTAAGCCGATATTCACCTGATATAGCAAATATTGACTGAGCCCACTGCATATCGGCCAAATATCACGGTCCTAAAAAACATAACATATCTCGACCGATACTGTAGCCGAGATTTATACTCGTATCCATTAGAAGAAAGAAAAGAAGAGGCAAAAAAGCCAAGCACTATCAAATCAACGGTCTACTAAAGTTCCACTAAGAAGTAAAAACCAACAACGACGGAAAGCGAGCTGCATTTGCTCCTCATTTGACCCACCACCTTTCTGAAATGACCAAAATACCCCACAAAAAGCTGCCAATAAACTCATTTAGCAAAACCAAAAGGAGGGTACTACTGTCTTTCTACGGATATCCTTCCACAAGCCAACGAAAAATTTGCGGTCAAAAAGTCAGAAACGGTCGGTAGTCCGAGAGACCACTCACATATTCACTCCATCACAATGCATGGTAGGATTGTGTATGCAAAAGAAAAGTAAATCAACCCTCTTTTATAAAATTATATAGTAGTCCATATATATATATGTGTTCATGCACCGGTTCTTAGTATAAAAATTCCATAAAACGTCAAACGAAGTATACTCTGTCTATTTTTCTGTCTGCATAGTTTTTATATAAAATATTAGGTAAAATAATATTACTGTACGCATTTATATGTTGGAATGGTCCTTTTCACAAAAAATCATCACAATTAGATTAATTGCCAAGAAAGAAGAAGAAGAAGAAGGCTTACAAGAACGCTGAAACCGGTGACACCAGTGAGGGAGGTGGCCACGGCGGAACTGGACAGGGAGAGCTCTCCAAGGTGGCCAACCATCATTAGAGAAATCACTTGAATAAGGTATAGGGACACTGTGACAGCAACCATAGGAGCCGCTAACACGCCCAACGTCTTCACCTCCTCCATTATCACAACCCATCCTGAATTCAAATCCCCACCGCCCCTTCCCTCTCCTCCCACCTGCCTCTCCTCCTTTACCAGTAACCCTTCTTCCATGTCTCTCACTTTCTCTTATGGTCTCTCTATTTCTCCACCAAAAATTTATTACTCAAGACTCTTTCTTCCCCAGTCCCCCCTTCTCTCTCTCTCATAACGATCATATAAGGACGAGAGAGAAGCAGAGATGCAAGAAAGACCTAGGCGCTTTCGTCCTCTTGTACAGAATTAAGACGGTCTGAATCAGGATTATTTTAGTGTGAGTTTGCCACCATTTTTAACATTTCTTATTTTGTGGGACAATCGATTTGGGATACTCTCAAGCCGGCCGATCTTAGGGTTGGGTTCAGCTAAGGCAGGTGTTATCTGGTACTTTTGGTCGTAGATCTAAGTGTCGACCCAGGGTACATATCGGTTGATACGTTTGATTCGAATTTTAAGTCCCTTATCACATCGGCCGATACGTATTGTGTCAGTCATAAAGGCTTCATATATGGCCGATATATCACCGAATCATATCGGTCCGATATTGGCCGATATGATTAATATTGGTATTTAAAAAAAAAAACAAAATGGTGATGGGCCCGGGTCAATATATCGGCCGATATTTACATTATCAATTTAAAAAAAAAAAACAGTTTCTTTTTCAGTTTTTTATATTTTTTAATTCAGAAAAAATAAAATAATAAAATAATACCAATATTTAAAAAAAAAAAGGAGAGAGAATCATATCGGCCGATAATTCAGCCGAATTATTTACTGGCCCGTTTTTTTCACCCCTTTGTCGAGCCATATGCATTGTATTAATCGATATATATCGGTTTTTTAGTCTCCATGCATATACATAATGGGTTGATATGATATGTATCAATTGTAAAGTATTCATATTGGTTATCGAGTAAATATCGACATTTAAAAAAATGATCTCGAATGTGGGGCCGACCGATATCTCGGCTGATATCGGGTAAATATCAGTCGATATTCTTATTTTTTATTTTCCAGGATTTCTTTTAAAAAAAAGGTCTGCTTTTCAGATTTTTTTCAAATAAAAAAAAATAAAAACGAATGAAGAGAGAGAATCAACCGATATCATAAAAAAAAGGGTAACGATCCTCCCACGGGCATTTTGTGTAACAAGACATAAGATTTAGGGTATTGCCCATTTTACCCTTCCACTGTTGTACAAAAGCATTTAAAAAAAATCAGTGATCCGGTCAGTGATCTGATTTGTTATTCTATATGAAAAAAAAAAAAAAAAACAGTCTCACTTAGATAAATTTCAGTAATCCGGCGAGCCGATTTATACCGCAGTGGAAGGGTAAAATGGGCAATACCCTAAATCTTGTGTCTGATTACACAAAACACCCATGAGAGGATTGTAATACACTGCTCCAAAAAGTCTCACATTGCTAGTGGCATTGGAAATTCCCTGGTATATAAGTAGTAGTCTTCCTTCTTCTATCACAAGGTCTTTTGAGAGCAACAGTGGGTTGGCTCGCCAAAGCAAAGCCGTGCGGGTCCATGTGTAGGCCTAAAGCGGACAATATTGTGCTAGCGGGACGCGTCGTTACAAATGGTATCAGAGCATGGTTCAACTCTCTGCCTGAGGGTGTAGGCTTGGTTGTTGTGTGTGAAGAGCCGGGGACTACTCTGGCTTTAAGGGGGGTAGATTGTAATACCCTGCCCCAAAAAGTCCCACATTGCTAATGGCATTGGAAATTCCCTGGTATATAAGTAGTAGCATTCCTCCTTCTAACACAAGTCATTTTGGGAGTAACAGTGGGTTGGCTCTCCAAAACAAAGTCGTGCGGGTTCGTGTGTAGGCCCAAAGCGGACAATATTGTGCTAGCGGGACCCCTGCTTTTGGTTTCAGTTTGGAAATACCATGTTCTAAATTTTGAAATTCGAACTCAAAATTTAAAATCTTTTGAGTGGAGAAACTCAAATCAATTTTTTGACTCAATTTGAAAAAATAAAAATAAAAAATTGTTGATTTATGTAACTTAAAATCTTATTGAGTTGAGTTTAAGTCAAAAAATGAATCTTTTAACTCAATTTCAAAAAATAAAAAACTTAAAATCTTATTGAATTGAGTCAATTTAAATTGTCTCGTTGACTATTTTTTAAGTTTTTAAACTATAGATCAGACTCAAATTATCTTAAAATTTTAAGAATCAATTTGATCGCTTATGTGAATAAAAATGAAATAAGCTAATATTTTAAATTTAGAACAATATTTATTTAATCATGTGCCATCTTCTAAGGGAATGAGATATTTTGATATTCACCTTGAGAGTATTTGATATGGGTCCAATTTATAAGTCGGTATTTTGATTATTTGACATATACTTTAAACTTGAAAAATAACAATAAACACAAAAAAAATATCAATTAATATTTTGATATATATTTTTTTTATAATTGCATTTCTATATTTTTTTTTCATCACTCAACAATTAAACATTCAACCCAATTTAATATTATATCTAACTTTTGTCTTAAGCCACCTCAATCAACAAATAATAGGGCCATGGATTGGTAATTGTTACCTTGTGATCATATGTATTCATTTGTTGGATTCTAGTTTCTCTAGGATTTAGATTTAGTGGGTTAAAAGGGGTGAAAGTCCTCAATTTTTTTTTCTTTTTAATTTTAAAGTGATCCATTGAAGAAACACCTTTAAACTGGATCTGATGTCTGATCTATATCAATTCATATTATAATATTTAAAGTCATTAAATTTAGTAGTGTGTGAGATAATTTGAAATAATTATTTATATGGGCCTTCATTCCACCCATTTTTAATTTTATCCATTAGAAAGTTTTTATTACAATGAAGGTCATCTTTGTACAAACCATTGGAAGTAATTTTAGATCTTGGTGAAGGACATGCTTGCCCATAAATGGGTAAATGGAGCAAGTTACCATGTTACACTTTTCAATAATTGGGCAAAAGAGACCCGCAAAATTTATTTTTCATTTTTTTTCAAAAGGTTCATAATAATTATGAGAGTATATTGTTCGATTTTCACTTTATCTTAAAGGGTCATTCTCTAAGTCTTACACATAATAAATTACACTCTTTGACATGACTCATTAGAACACTCGGGCTTTTAAACCCGGGTGGGTCACAGACCTTTCCTTTAAATATATAGAGATATAGACAATTATTCCATTTTATGATATTATTTTGATAGAATCTAAAAGCATCAAAACATATTATCAAAGATAAAAAATGTTGAATTGATATTAACATATTTATCAAAATGTAAAAAATATTTATAGTAGTGGCACAAAGCAACTTCCAACCAATAGTAATTACTCTTAAAAAATATGTTTAAACATTTTTAACATTTGGTTCTTCTTTCTTTAAATAGAGGTGATTAATATTTTTGGAAAATTTAGAGGAGAGAGATTCTTGTATTTGGATGATCTATCATGTTTTCATTTTAAGGTTGATGGCTTCTTTTATAGAATTTATAAAAAATAAATAAATGAAAATATAAACATGAATATTAAAGCTCGTCAATTTTTTTTTTCATTCTCCAATACTTTTGTCTTCTAACCTAGCAATGGATCATATCAAGGTTGAGTCAACTTTTATTTAGGTCGTGACTATTTGAGTCTTAATAAATAGTTTAAGTCATTTTTTTTTTTTGAATTTACGTGTGGGCAACCCAGGGTTAAACCCCCAAGAGCGATACTCACTGCCCTTAGGGTACACTAGGTTAGTCCATGGGAACTCGAACTTGGCACCTCCCGCTTCTTGAGGCGGGAGGTTAACCAGTTGAGCTACACCTATGTGGGCATTGAGTCTATTTCAGATCTCGTTAAACAAGTTTGGGTCGAATTTATCTATCTAATATGACTTTTCTAACAAGATACAAACTAATATTATTGTTTAAATAGGTTTAGACCTCATTAGATTGGATATATTATATATAGACATGACAATAATTATGTCAGTCAAATATGGCCATTTAAACTTTTAACTCAGGTCGGATTTGCCTATTTATAAAAGAGTTTAGGTCGGATTGGATCCTTTATCAAAATGGGTTGATTGGTTCGACTCAAGTTGAATATACCACTTGCAATGTCAAATGAAAGAGAGAGATTTTCAAGTTCAGAAGAAAGATGTAATTAGAGGACTCGAGAGAGAGAATTGAAAATTAGGATTGTAGAGAGAGTTTAGAATATTGACTACAATAGGCCATCAACATACTTTCTCTACCTTTTAAAAGGCATGAATTGAATTAAGATTTTATGATTTACTTCGAGTAGTCATTTAGAAACCAGGGTTTTTTTTTTTTTTTTGGTTAGAAAGACATCTTCTTCTTTTTTAATTTAAAGTAAAATTTCTATTTTACCCTTTTGATGTGCATCCAGATGATAAAAAAAAATTCAAAATTGGAAAGGCAAAATAACAATTTTACCTTAAATTTTGAAAAATATTGTCTCTTAACATAAAATTCGATGATCTAGATAGGCACCCTTTACTTCTTGACCTTTAAAATAATAAAGGGGCCATGACAAAGATTGAAGCAAGAAAAGAGGAGTGACCATGTGAGAGAATCAATCATGAAATTGCTTTCTTGTTTCAATTCTTAATTTTTCTTTTTTACTTTGGTAGCATTCAGAATCTAATTTAAAATAATCATTGATGAGTTAAAAAGGATAATCCATAACAATTGATATAGAGATTCTCTTATTATAAAATGTAGCATGTGATCCTATTCTTTGGGATTATATCTTTAATGAGGAGCTAAGGCTATAAGCACAAAATTTCTCTTGGGAATTGGGATATCCCTCCTTGTAAGCTTCATGGATTCAATATAAAACTTCAGTAAGGAAGAGATCATCAAGGAAAGAGAGATAATATAATGGTAAATATTACTTGTGTTATTAGAACAATGCATGTCCTCTGAGACCCACTTAAAATTTTGATTAATCAAATTAGATATTTTTATAATATTATTTTGTATATCCAATGAAAAACATGAATAAATTGTGCAAGTATTCATTAGATTTATTGTAGGCTTTATAGACCAATTTAACAAATATTTGCAGTTTTTTTTCATTCTGTTTTCCATTAATATCAGGATTTTATCACTTCTTCCATTATTATCATCAAAATCAAGTATCATTGCGATAGTATCGCTAAAATCTGATCATATTGCGATATTAACAACACTTAACTTTGATAATTAATTTAGAAATGAACTTATGTGGCATTCGATGACATTTTATGGAAAATGTGAGATAATAAATAATATTTTGTTTTGTTAGATAATTACTAAAGTAATTTATTTCTTATAGTATATTTGTATAATCACAAGTTATTAATGGTTACTTCAATTTTAACTATTATTTTTATATTCATTTATTATTAGTTTTAGAATATATTATATATTCTGAGATATTTTTCTGATGATATCTCAGTAAAAACCCTAAAATTTGAAAATATCCTGATAATATCGGTAGCCGATAATATTTTGAGAACAGTATCTGTGACATTGTCATAGACTAATGTTTATGCAATAATCTTAAGACAATTGGTCTTATGTGAGTCTTTATCAAAATTCCATGTTGCCAATCTCTTAGTATTTGATTATTTCAAGATTCAAATCTACGCAATTTTTTTTTTCAAATAAAAATGATAAACAACTTATACAAATCTTATTTTTCTTAAAAAATATAAGTTAACAAAATTGTAAATATAAAACATTAAATTGAAACACTACATTGATCCAATCTTGACCATCTCACCTAAAAACAAAAATGAAAGGAAGAAGAAACATAATGATGCATAGATGAAAACATGAATGAGTAGAAATCTATTCAATTGACCATATCTTTATTATTTTTTATTTTTCTTATTAAAAACCCATAGATTTGAAAGACTACAACTAAACTGCACTTCAACCTTAAATCCAAATTTTTAGTAACTTTTAATAGTCGAAATCATCATGTATTTTGAATTTTTTAAGAATCAATAGTAATTTTTGGCTATTAAGATCAAATAGCTAAAAACTGAAGTTAGACTGAATTTTAATTTCTTATATCTTATCTAAATATACTTTCAATGCATACAATTAGTTTTATATGATATTAAAATAAATAAATAAAACCTAAAATGTAATTCACTATTACTTCATAATTCATATATTAGTTCTATATTAATTTTTTAATGCATGTAAAAAAGAAATAACACTCATCTTTTCCTTCTAGATTTTGATCTTATAATTAAAACCATTTAATTGTGGATAATTTTGAAATATCCTACTAAGCTTTTTGAGTTAGTGCATGAACCTTTCAGTGTGAGTAGAAAGTCCATTAGTGATGCCGTGAGTAACCATCTGACCCAAACCCAAGTGAGCTGACCCCAATATTCTTCTTCCGCAACGACTTGACTTTCAAAGTTACAATATGCGTCTTCCATAATCAATTGTCGCAACTCGAAAGTGTGTGGTGAGTGGTGACTCACATGCGGGAGAGAAGTTTGATAACTATGGAATGAGCCGGGTGGTCATTGATTGATTAATTAATTTGGACCTTTTATTCGAACCTTTTTATTATTAAATAAATTGAAATTAGATCACATCATTTATTAAATAGATTAAAATACTCTATTTAAACTTTACTTTTGTAATCAAATTTGGCCACATTGATGAATTCTTTACAAATGATTGACTAAAGTCTTCTCCTATGTAATGACTCTAAAATCATTTTTACATAGATTTTCCATAATTACAATTATAAATTTCCAACTGATCATTCTGCTCACATTCTAATATAGTTAGGTTGGTAAAACTTTACGAGACATGTCTTCAAATGGATCATGGATTCCATATTTTTGAATTCGCTTGTTATGAGATTACGTGGATATAAAGTATATAGGATTTTACACTTTCACTGTCAATTCATAATCCAAGCCGTATAACCTGAAGTTTTAAATTTTGATGAGTATAGACTATTTATTTTTAAAAGTTTAAAATTAAGAGTTTGAATGATAAGATAGAAGTGAAACTTTATATATAAACTATTCATATAGTCTTCTTTATATCACATTCAATTATATAGAATCTAAAATCTCTCAATTGTATACTGCATTAGTGTCTTTTGGTGAAGAAAGTTTAAATAGAATTTTTTATCGTAATGAGTTGGTTTAGGATAATATTGTCCAAGGATTTAAATATCGGCGGATGTCCGCCACCTGTAAATTTGAGACAACAGGTGACAGCTCAAATGTCCATTTCACCACGTCATTTTATAATTTGTATACATGACTAGCACCTCAGCAAAGTATTACTTTGACTAGGGTTGCTATCTTGGGGTGTTTTCGGGCCAGGCTATGATTTATAAGCAGCCGGAGCCCATTTATGAATATAGAAGCCCATGCATGTCCCAACTCTAAAGCCCATCGGGCATTTCAAGGTTAAAGTCTGAGCTTACTGTTTGAGAAAAAATATTAAGCCTAAACGCGCTCATTTAAGATTGTTGAAAATTCAACCATTTGAGTTAGAGTGAACCACATTTGAATTCAAAATCTTTAATCTATTGATCTTAGAGGTCAAAGTCACCATACGTCATTTAGGTGGCTAAGAATTGATTTTTGAACTCAAATTTGGTCAACGTGTAACTAATCATGTTTACTTTCAATCTGAATAATCCCTATTTAAACTAATTTTAAAAAGAAAAAGAAAAATGAAACAAGCGAGCTTTCATGAGGTTATTTTAGAAGCTAATTCTTGCCTATTTACATAAATGAGACCGAAAACTTAGCCCAAGCCCTGCTTGAGGACTGATACGTGTGTTCAAACTTGTTTATTTATCATGGGTTTAGATGAATCTTAGACCAGGTTCAAGCTAAGGAATAGCCTTAGGTGGATTAGGTTGAGTTTTAAGTTAATTCATCTAAGGTAAAGATTAAAATTATAGGGCCTAAACCAAAATTAGGTCTATTCAGGCCTAAAATATTTGAAGTTGGGCTCAAGTACTAAAAAATTTCAATAAAGGGCTCATATAAAGGACTTTTAGGTACTTTGACTTTGCTTGGTGTATTTATAAATCACTATTATTAATCTATAACATTAAGTTGTAGTCATTCATCTTTTGTGGCACTTAAGATTTTGACAAGATTTTATTATATGAATCAAATTCTTTATCTATCATAGATATTATCAATAGTAATTTCCTTATATCTATCACTTCAATTAAGTTTAAAGTTATCATTTCACATCTAATTAAATTCATCAAATAAAATAGAAATAACCTATAGATTTTAAGTTTTATGACTCAAAACAATAAAATTAATTCCTCAAATTAGTGTCATAGGGTTTATGGAGAGAAAAAAAAGAAAGATACATGGTTAGAGTTTGGAAATGGAGAGTGACTATATTTGTGTTCTTCTGGCTTGTCAAGAAGTTCAATGTATTGGCCTGGGAAGTTTAGTATATGGGCTTGGGTTGGGTCATGTTGGTGGTTCTGGGTCTAGGAACCCGAACTCTGATTCTATATAAAATATATTTTATATTTTATACTGAAAGAAACCTATGCTACCATGTCAAGTAAATCCCACCAAGCCATCTTAATCTCTGATGTTTAGCATTAAATTAAACTATTAAACAATATTTTATAGTTAATCTTTGATTATTATTAAGAATAACTTAAATAGAATATTAATTTGTAACAGATTTAATTTAAAAAAAAAAAAAGAATGGTATCTTTGACAATTTGAATTTACCAAGGGTTCTTGATGTGAATATTAAAAACTTAATAATAAGGGAGACAACCATCTAAGATATTAAAAAACAAAATGACATATTATATGGTAAAATTTTGGATGTTAATGTCAATCTCCATCAAGAGTCATGCTCTTTGTATTGGTAATCCAATCATCTATAGTCATCCATGTCATGCCCCTTAGATGAACAGTGAAGATTTGGTAAATATAATGGAAATTTCTTGTATACATTAAAAACTCCTACTTTAGTGTCTACATTTGCTGATTGAATGTTAAACAAAACTGTCAATTAACTTATTATATAGACAAATGTTTGAAAAAATTAAAAATATTATAAGCTATAATGTATGGAAGAAACCCGTAAATATAAGAGGGCAACAAACACCTTAAAAGTAATCTCAAGGGGTTGGCTTGAAATCAATAAGCCCACCTCAAGAAATGAAGTCTTGAATTTGATTCACGTTCAATTTCAATGATTATAAACTCAATGTGTATGATATTCGGAGGATTGTACATGCCTAAAACATTAGTCAGATTTCCTCTGTCCAATACAGATGAGACTTTGGGCTACCTAGATCATAAAGGAAAAAAAAATACAAACACCTTAGAAGTTAAAAGTATTATTATACACGATGATTTCCACTGAGGCCTGTGTGGAGATGCAGGCTCTGTCGTTCGGAGTTCCATTAGAGTTCGATTGTTCGAAGAAAAGAAAAAAACATGGAAGAAGGAAACCCATCTCTCCAATCACCTCTAAATCCATGTAGTGAAAAGACCTCTGAGTTTAGAGGTGGAGAGAGCTCAGAAAAGGGAGGGAGGAGAAGAGAGATAATTGAAGAGGTGAACAAGCAGCTATGGTTAGCAGGGCCTCTGATTGCTGTGAGCCTTTTGCAGTACAGTTTGCAAGTGATCTCAGTCATGTTTGTGGGCCACCTTGGAGAGTTGGCTCTTTCCAGTGCTTCCATGGCTACTTCCTTTGCAACTGTTACTGGTTTCAGCTTGTTGGTATGTGGCTTGCTCATCTCATCTCATCTCACAATTCTCTCTACTTTGCTTTCCATTTTTAACAGGACAGGACATTGTCTATCTATCATTTTATGTTGGACATGAACAATCAATTCAAAGTGATTGGGTTCGTCTGACGGTTAAGAAGCCCACTTCATGAAGTGGGGTCTCCCTGTAGACTTAACGAGTGTGTGTAGATTGGAAGGTTTACATATACCCGTGGAATTAGAGAGATGCCAAAGAAAGACCCGACTGCACTTTTGATCTTTTTGGGGGGCCTAATAGTCTAATCTATGAGCAGGCCTTTTCATCTTGAGTACCAGTTCACATAAACTTTTTTAGCTGATTTATGTGCTTTCTTTTTATTATTAACATTTAGTATTTTCTTTAATTTTGCTTAGCTCTCACAAATCAAAAGTGTGCATAATTTTATAAAAAAAAAACGTGAGTTCTTAAATCAATACCCGTTCTTTTTACCCCTTCTTCTGGCTTTCTTAAAACAAATACGTTTCTGCTCTGTACTACTTAGAAGATCCATAAAACTAAAAGATGCTGATTCATGAAACCATGTTCCTTATAAAAGGGAGTACTTATCTTTTTTTTAGCAGATATAACCTTTGAAATGGCTAAAAACAGAAGTGGGTGGCCCATTTGATAAAAAATCTGAATGCCAAAATCAGTAGCCACAGAAAATTTAAGTTTCAGGAATGCATTGAATGCTGTTAAGTAAATTGTCTTAGCCCTTTCATGGATAGATCTTTCCCAATCAATTAATGGATTGTCTCTGTGATGAGTCATAGCTTAAAACTATGCTGATTGGAATGGCAACTATGCTGATTGGAATGGCATTTGATTTAGAACTTTAGAAGTAGCCAGGTGTATGGCAACAGTGCAGAAAGCCTGCAATGGTTTACAAGTCTTGCAAAATTTTCCCATTTCATCAATTTGAGAAAGTGGCCCATCAGTTGGCAGGTCTTAGATTATTAGATTGATGGAGATATTCCCCATTCTTATGATTTGTGGATAATGGAAGTACTTGTATACCTTCCAATGTCATCCTGTCTCAACAATTTTATTTTTTCCTTTTTTAAATAATGTTCCTCAGTTTCATCTAATATTGTGAACTCTGAAGCTGTAAAGCCAATATTTTTGTTCATTTCTTGCACATGGTTTTTTCTATTTACACGAATGATGAAGATCAAGGATTGTTTGGAACTAGCCATCTCCAAACCATATATATTTCCAGACTTGGACTATCAGTTGAAGGATCTAGTCCATTTTGCAACCTCTCATTTGCAGAACCCAATCAGAAGAACCTTTGGGCATGCTAATTCAATGCTCCTGTCCTGTGATACAATCCATCAATGAGTACTCATGGGTTGTTTTACAAGTACAGAACTGCTAAACCTTTTTCTTCATTTTTACCATGCTAAATGCTCATCACCGCCACCACCACCACCACCATCATCAATTGTCAATATCCCATCTGGAGTTGGCTTTTTGAGTTCTACTTCTCCATTTGACCCTATCATGAACCAAAAGAGAAGTTAAAATGGAATATGGAACTCTAAGAAAGATTTTGCAAAGAGGTGAGCACATAAACCAGCTTCCTTGCTTGATGTCCCACCTAGTTTTTACCATCCTAAAGGCTGTATAAGATGGTAGATATGTACTCTATATATGACATCAGTGCAGGTAATCTGGGCTATAACCATTTATCATTTTCTTAGTGCTTTAATTTTGTGTTTACCAGCTGGGAATGGGAAGTGCATTGGATACATTCTGTGGCCAAGCCTATGGAGCAAAACAATACCACTTGCTTGGTATTCACATGCAGAGAGCAATATTTGTTCTTCTGATCACAAGCATTCCTCTGTCTATCATTTGGGCTTATGCAGGCCACATTCTTGTTAGCTTTGGACAAGACCCAGAAATATCAATGGAAGCCGAGCTATATGCTCGTTGGATGATCCCGAGCCTTTTTGCTTATGGTGCTCTTCAGTGCCTTGTCAAGTTCTTACAAACCCAAAACATTGTTTTCCCAATGATGATAAGCTCCGGAATTACGACTTTGGTGCACATCCTTGTGTGCTGGGTTCTTGTGTTCCAATCTGGCCTTGGTAGCAAAGGTGCGGCATTGGCAAATGCCATCTCTTATTGGATCAATGTGTTGTTGCTTGCACTTTATATCAAGTTCTCTCCTACATGCAAGGAGACATGGACTGGTGTGTCAAAGGAGGCCCTTTCTGATGTCATCAACTTCCTCCGACTTGCTGTTCCTTCAGCTGTAATGGTATGGTAAGTTACATCTCTTATGCTCAATGATCTTTCTTTAAAAGATCAAGATGTCGTCACGATTGGAAAGTGTGAGATGGCATAAACTTTCAGAAATCAAGTTTCATAGCAACTTGGAACAAATTCAATACTGATGAGATGTAATCACTAGTAGTCACAAAGAGTCGAATCGTGTAAGTGCCCGATCAAGATGGGACAATGATGGGAGGTGAGATGCCGATACAATTCCCAGATGGGAAAAACTCACCAACATTCTGTTCAAATCACTTCATGACAAATGAAATGTACACATGAGCAGCCTAATTATCTTTAAGAGGAATTATGTGATCATTGACTTATATTCAAGGCCTTGATCATGTACATATGGGCCATAATTCAGTGATCCAAGACTTGGACATGTGAGCCATCATGGTCAGTTCATGTCCCAAATAAAACCATGCAATTAAAGTTCTAGCCATTGGGCTTGAAATATTTGGTTTCTCTGTTAGATTCAGCGACTTCTCTTCACGGTTAACCATCTATACCGGTGGCTGTTGATTGGATGTTAAGATTTGTGCCATTGTTGGACATTTTTTGGGATGTCTTTTACCAAAATCTAAACTGTAAACGCCTGAGGATACTCTGCATATCTTGGAGGCAACAGTAGTTCTGTAAAGATCTCTATTTCTTGAAGTTTATAATTTCTTTATTACAACTGTTTATTTATTTATTTTCATTTTGTGACAGCTTTGAATATTGGTCATTTGAGATGGTGGTTCTCCTGTCTGGTCTTCTTCCTAATCCAAAGCTAGAGATGTCGGTGTTATCTATCAGGTAGCATACTCCCCCATTTCTGTGGATAAAATCTTTCAAGCTTCTATTACTATCATTTGGTTTATATATGGACTCAAATTCAAATCTCTAAATTCCATCTAAATCTTACAAGTATTTTTAGTAACAACCATCGATTTTAACAGTGTCAACACGATGTGGTTAGTCTATATGATCCCCTTCGGTCTCAGTGGTGCTGTAAGGTGAGTTCTGTCAACAGTAATACCTTCTCGCGATATGTTTTTTGTTGTTGTATATCGATGCATCTCAAATCATGAATATTTGAATGTTTTGGCAAGGGCTGCTATACGAGTTGATATGGGAGGTATGTGACCAATAAAACTCTCCACATGATAAGGTTTCTTATTGACAATGTTCATGAAACATCCTTCTATCAAAATATTGGTGAAGTAGGATGTGTCAACTTCCATATATCTCGATTGAATTTATGTTATGTTTTTCTATCAGTACTAGAGTTTCAAATGAATTGGGTGCCGGGCATCCACGCGCTGCTCGCTTAGCCATATTTGTCACATTTATGGTGACCATCACAGAGGGGGTAGTGGTAGGCTCAACCACTATTTTGGTTCGTAGAGTCTGGGGCTATTTATATAGCAATGAAGAAGAAGTAGTGAAATATATTGCAACAATGATGCCAGTACTTGCAGTCTCCAACTTCATGGATGGAATTCAATGTGTACTTTCAGGTCTTAAACTACCTCACAGTTAAACTTCCAAATTAACGGCAGCACTATTTGAATGCTCTATTGAATTGAATTACAATAACCTAGTTTAATGAAGTGAATAATGACCAAGTTGTCAAATTGTGATTGCTTTGGTTAACATCCTAGGTTAAATATCAAATGTTTCAAATAGAATTTACATCACATTCCAGTACGGGAATGGATTAGGTCATTGATGTTTTTTATAACAAGAGACACTGGGCTTGTCCTTTTGTCCATTTGCTATCATCTAAGGGATGAAAGGATACACCAGTTTCCCTTGTTATAAAAAACACCAGTGTCCCTATCAATTCCCTTCCAGTACCCACTATAAATTGAATTACGACACTACACTTGAAAGTAGCTCTAGAAATGTTGTCACTATTTGGCAATTTCTCTCATTCTTTTTGGTGCTATGTGCTATTTGGCAATTTTATTTTCCCTGAACTGGAGTTTGAACATTCACAATGCAGCCAAGAGCCCTTTAGTTACTGCATTGGTTTGTCAAGAAGTTGAATTATACCAGTCAGCTTATCTTTTCTACCGCAACTGCCGTTTTCAGACATGTTTTCAAACTGATCTTGGAACATGATAATTCATCGGTGTCCTCGAATTTTTAGGGGCTGCTAGAGGATGTGGAAGGCAGAAGGTCTGTGCTTTTGTGAATCTTGGAGCTTATTATTGTGTAGGCATTCCTTGTTCTGTTCTCTTTGCCTTTGTCTTCCATCTTGAGGGAAAGGTAGGGCTCCTTCTTTTTCTTGTTTTCTTCCCATTTGATTTCCTTACTCATTAATCCTGTAATCAATCCAACCATTGATGTAGATTGGATCCAACAGTGAAGGTAATTCTAATCAGAGATTTGGGGCCACCACCCACAGAGTGTCTGCTTCAAGGCTTATTGTCCTGAAAGGTGGCCCCATATACAGATTTCTTTCACTGCATTGCAACTGTGATACCAATGAGTATTGAATGATTCTCACTTGAATCCTATATAGGATTTTAATCCATTCATGTTGTGGTTTCAGGGACTTTGGATGGGGATCATATGCGGGCTTTTGGTGCAGGTGTTGTTGCTTCTAAGCATCACTCTTCGCACGAATTGGGAGCAAGAAGTAAGTCATTTTCATGGAAATCACACTCTATGAACCAATGGATTAGTTTACATTCTCTTCATCCATGTGCTTACATGCTCATTTTGCTTGCACCATTATTCGCAACTACAACTGTATTACCTTCGCGTCCTTCATTTATTGTCCCACAGAACAACTGAATTTTTTATACTGCCCAAAGGTGTTAGGAAGCGGGAGGTGCCAAGTTCGAGTCTTCATGACCTAACCTGGTGTACTCTAAGGGCAGTGGGTATCACCCGTAGGGGTTTTACGCTGGATTTCCCGCGGTTTCCCACACGTAAATTCAAAAAAGTGCTAGGATGTCTACAATGCGAGCAATGTTTGGACCATATGCATCTGCAGCTAAGCTTTTGTTTTTAGACTCAAAGCACCAAAGCATATAGCTTAGCCAAATGTAAGCCAACACAACCATAGGAATGCACAAAATTGATGCTCAGAAAAATGTCTTATACCTTTTTTTATAAGATAGGGTCTTAAGAAAATTGGAGTGCATTTGTAAATAACCAAATATCACTCGAGGACATTGTCATCTCCAAAACGATAACTTAGTCTGGAGAAATTTCTCTCTCTGTCTCTTGTTAAACACACAAGTAGAACTCATCCTTAAAAGCAGGCTTGAAAAGAGAGAGTGTTCATGTGCTTTAGTGCTTATAAACTTCAAGACCCAAAGGTCCACTGGCAATGTGGGACTTTGCTAACACTCTCCCTGGGCTAGAGACAATCGGCTCTCCCCCTCCACGCAGGGCTGGAGTTATGAACCTGACCCATCCCTGTGGTACCCCCGCTCTGATACCATGTTAAACACATGAGTATAATTAAAACCGACTTGAAAGGAGAGGGTACCCATGTCCTTATAAACCCCAAGACCCAAAGGTCTACTGACGATGTACGACTTTGCTAACATATCTCTCTCTCAATACATCTTTTCTACATACCACATTTTTCTTTCTTCTCTTCAGGCAAGGAAAGCTAGGAATAGAGCTTACAACTCAAGCATCACCCTGGACATGACATCATGAAGTTGATCTCTAGCCATTCTTATACAATTTTTCTTAACAATTTATGGCAAAGTAATTGATGGTAGATATTATTATGTATCACAAATCTCAGCTTTGTAGGAGGTCATATTTTCCCTTCAGTGTAAAATGAAACCATATGTTTTCTCATGCACTAAGGATTCATTTATCTCACTGAGAAAATGCTTCCATGACCTTCTATTATTATATTTTAATTTTAAAAATTTAGCTTAAGAATAAATAAATTATGCATGTATAGAAATTTCAAAGCCCTAGAAAACAATTGTACTCAGGGGTCCAAATATTGATCGATACCTGACCAAGTGGACCGAATCTAGAAACAAAACAGTGCAGATATGTAGAGCTCAAAGCGGATAATATCGTGTTGGGAGCAGGATCATCACATATTCGAATTCATATAATACTCAGCCAAAGTTTTTTATTTTAAAGTGACGATTGTCAATTTAAATGAAGCTTAACTTCTTTTCTTCCTAATAATTTCTGGCCGCAACAAGAAAAAGAGCACCTTTTACGTGGAGTTACTTGAATCAGAGAAGGCGATGTTATGTCTATTACTTTAGTGCTGTGTTTTGTTGGTAAGCATGACTTTTGCTGGTACGCATTAGCAACTAAGCATCTTTAAGAAACTAATCATTCCCATAATTATTAATGAACCAGCAATCTCATCATGATTGAATTGGTGTGCCTAACATTTCCCATTTTTTCCGTTGGAAATGGTCTGGCTGTCGGTTGATTCAGTGCAATTTTAAGAGAATTTGGATCAATCTATTGCTTTAGTACTAAACAAATTATAGACATGTATATGAAATGATAAACTAGTGTCACACTATAATAATATACAATATTACAGTGAGAACTTATATGCTGACAATATAAAAATTACTAATTTTTGTGTTTACTATTATTTTATGATTTGGTTAATATTCAATTTGAACTGTGACGCCCCGGTCCAGAAAAAGGTCTCTGTTGGTCCGACCAAGAGGCACCATCGGTCCGATCGACAAAAGGCAGCTGGTTGGACGTGTGGGTGTTAAAAAATGTCCCACATCGCTCAGGAAGTGACTTTGTAAGGGGTTTGCATAAGGGAACTTACCCCCAACCTAACAAAACATGTTTTGGGCCAGGAATTGAGCATGGGTTCAATGCAAAGCCGTGTAGGTCAGTATGGGTCCAAAACGGACAATATTTTGTTGGGTTGAGTGTGGGTCGTTATAAATGGTATCTGAGCACGGTTCAACCCTCTGCATGTGTGGGCCTCCCCTATGTTATAGTCGAGTTGAGGACAACTCAGGGCCTAAGTGGGGTGGATTGTGATGCCCCCTGCCTAGAAAAAGGCCTTTGTCGGTCGACCGAGAGGCATCATTGGTCCGACCAATAGAAGGCAACTGGTTGGGTGTGTGGGTGTAGAAAAAAGTCCCACATCGCCCAGGAGCTGGCTTTGTAGGGAGTTTATACGAGGGAATCACCCCCAACCTAGCACAACGTGTTTTGGGCCAGGAATTTAGCCTGGGCCGAATACAATGCTGTGTGGACCCAACGCGGACAATATTGTGCTGAGAAGAATGAGGGTGGATACATGAACTTATTGAATCTACTGTAGATTCCTCTATTGATATTTTTATTTTTTTCCATTTAACATTTCACATTTAAATATTTAATATTCAATATTTTACATTCTTTATATAAATGATGAACACTAAATGCTAAAGTCTAAATGCAAAACGATAAACGCTTTATAATCTCATTGGTACTAAAGGGGGTTTTTTTTTCTCTTTCTCTCCTTGTATGAGTGAAAATCCAATCTTATTAAGTTTAAATAGTATGCATGTTGGTAGAGAAGAGAGATTTATAGAGGATTTGTTTCTATTTGTGTAATCCCAATATTGAGAGACTAATAGAGTAATCACATCAACGGTCAAGATCATCTTAAGGTCTGAAACGCTAAAACAAAATAAATTAAGCTTATTACCCTTAATACAAAACAAATAACAAATAAAAAAATACATTTAAAAATGTCAATTGTTTAATACATAGTTCATAAAAAATATTTTTATCAAATTAATTAATATTTTTTAACTATTATAAAGTTTAAAGATTATTAAACAATCAAATTGGACTAAATGAGCTTATTGGACCTTTAATGGGCCGCGGACGGTCCAGATCCATATCCTAATGGATCCAATGTAAATGGCTGGATTCGGATGGTCCCATAACGTTAATGGGCTGGATCCGGATCATGGTGAAATGGCTGGATCCGGATCCATTTACACCCCGAAGTTCCTTCATCTCTTGATCAGTAGTTGGTAAAATAGATTGCTCAATTATTGTCATTTTATGTTCATTGTATTGCTTTACTGATCTCATTGAGACACAGTGAATAAGAACTTCTTCTCTTCTTTTTCATAATTATGAAATAAATTTTACAAATGAACTCAATCTTGTAATATGAAATAAATTTAAAAAAAAACTACTAACACATTTTATAACAATGGAGTTCTGAACAAATAGTATGACAGAAGAAAGAAACAGCGGAAAACAAATGGCCTCAATTCAAACTTGACAGCGAATCTCTATCTCTGTGTTTCTTTTGATTGCTAAATGGTGAGGAAACTAGAACATTTGTACCGTCGCACTATGTAATTTGTAAAAGTAGAAGTGAAATTAGAAAAAGAAAAAGAAAAAGGGAAAACAAATGGGAGAGAAGGAAGAAAGGAATGAGCCAGTGAAATTAGATACAGAAGAAGGGGAAGGAATGGAGAGGAGATTATAAGGCGTAGAAGTGGACGAGGTCTTCGAGAGAGTCGGGCTGAGGGTCGGCGTTCTCCAGCATCCAGAGGAGGTGCTCGAAAAGAACCACCTCGCATCCAACAGTCAGAGCATCAGATTCTCCACCTTCTCCTTGTACGAGGAGTTGACGGAACAGAGGGTGGTCCACCAGGTGGGAGCTCAGCTGGTAGCGGCGGCGTGACTTCCCCACGTACACCTCCTGGAGGCCCTCGTGACTGTCGCTGCTGCGAGCGGAGGAGGAGGAGCAGGCGATGCTGCCGCTGCCGGTGCGAGTCAAGTTGCTGGAAGACTTCCATTTCTTGAGCATGGATTTGAAGGGTGACGACAGCTTTCCGCCTTTTGCCATTGGTTTTCTTCAGGTGGTGGATTTGGAGAAATGGAGAGTGGTAGTGGAAGAAGTGAGAAGGGATTGAATTTGGATGAAGAGGAAAGATGGGGGAAGCTTCGTTCCCTACTCAATATTTATAGAAGGTAGACATGAGAAAAGGAGAGATGAATGTAGAGAAGAACGGAGAGAGAGAATCAGTAAGTTAGGTAATGTTTTTTTTTTACCAGGTGTCTCGTGGTGGTTAGTGGCAGATGTACATTTCCTTACACACATGTCTAATTTAAGTTAGGTAATTTTTTTTTTTTTTTTATAACAGGTATCTCACGGTCTTTGATGATACGTGCACGTTCCGATATACATGTATAAAATTTAAGTGGTGAAAATTTACTCTCTGTCTATCTCGGTCATTCACAAAATCAATAGGTAGGTAGATAATGATTTGGAGTTATCAGTTGGGGAAGGAGGTAGGGGTCCAGGCCAACGAGGCTGCTGCCTTACGGTCGCCTAATGAAAACAAGAAAAGTGCAAATCTTGGTGTCTCTGTCCCCCTCTCTCTCTCTCTCCTCCCAACCTTACCTCAAGTAATCAGCCTACTAGTCCTGTGGATTGTTTTCCTTTTGTTTTTTTTTTATATCTTTGGATGGGTCCCACTCTAGAGTTCTGAGTGAGCTGGTGAGTCCTAAAGTAGGCAAATCAGAGAGAACGAAAGTGGCAGTAGGATTCAAGAAATCAAGAATTAAGTAGAACAACCGTGTATTCTATACTCCTTTTTTAATTCATGTGTTGGTAGAATAGTGAAATACGTGAGAGAGGATCATTTTTGATAATTTTTACTAAATAACTTTTCAAATGAGGAGAATAGAATAAGTGTCTTAGATAGAGATATAGTCTAGGGATTTAACATTGGTGGCAGGGCCGACTCTGGACATAGACAATATAGACTGTCGCCTAATGCTATCAGACAAAAAGAGCCCCCACATACTTAAATTTCTTAATATACAGTCACAAAGGACCCCTGAAAACTCACTCCATCTAGGGCCCTTGAGATTTTAGGAGATCTCAGGGCCGGCCTTGATTGGCGGGTAGATTGAGTTGATAGTAAAATCTTAATCAGTCCATATTTAATTTAAGTCACTATTTTTCGATCCAATCTATATTTAACTTGTTCATACTCCAACTTATTTTTAGAGCTTCAATCATTATTATTTCAAACCAACCAATTCAGATTGGGTTAAATTAGGTCACTCATCAATCAATATAATTAAGTATATATTTAGTCTATCTGTATTATATTGATATACTGCAAACAAAAAGTCATCTATAAAAATAAGTTTTCACCACTAAAACATAATCATTGTAAAAAATTAATTATAAAAATCATCAAATAATTATATAAAAGCGAAGGGTGTATATATAAAGATAATTTGGGCATGCAAGATTATATATAGTATGACTTTAATCCACCACAAGTTAAAAATGGATCATGTTTTTTTTTGCTTAGACCAACCTATATTTTAGAAATGTTGAGTTAGGTTGCTCATATTTGGAGTTGGGTGAGTCATTTTGGATAACTCAAGTTACACCTCAGTAATGTATAAACGCAGGCAGGGACTTAAAAAACACCTAGAAATACATATCAGACAATACATGTGTATCGGCGTTATGTATCGTTGTGGACATTTATCTCCGATTTGCATTCTCTCCTAATTTTTTTAATTTTTTTATAAAAATATAAAATTGTGAATTTTTTTTGGGAAAATGGAAAACCTAGTGTGAGCTTATTTTTAAAAAAAAATATGATTATTTTATAGAGTAAAATTTTGATATGAATAAAGTATGCCCTTAAAATTTGAAACTGTCTAAAAATTTTAGAAAATAGAAAATTAATACGATGAAACACTTAATATGAAATTCGAGTTGTCTAATTACAATTCATGTAATACCCCGCCCCAGAAGGAGTCTATAATGTGGAGCGTGTATATAGAGAAAAAAGTCTCACGTTATTAGTTGCATTAGAAATTCCTTGGTATATAAATGGTAGTGGTTCTTCAAAGCAAAGTCGTGTGTAGGCCAAAAGTAGACAATATTGTGCTAGCGGGATGTGTCATTACTATTCACAAAATTTTTTAATAAAAAATTTGAATTTCATAAAAATATTGGAATATTATAAAAATCAAACATACAACCTAAAAACTGTATCAATCATATTTATATCTCTTCATTTAATTCTATAAACATTTTTAACCATTTCATTATTTTTTTACAAGAAACTCTAAAATGAGAATTATCTTAAAAAACTCAATTTTCATTAAATTTTCAAGAAAACTTAAAAAATGAGAATTATCTTACAAAACTCAACTTTCGCTGAATTTTCCTTTGGGTTTCCCGTAATTTCCCATACATAAATTTAAAAGAAAAAACTATATGAATCCATTTTATGAGCCCCACCGTTAGGTGCCAGTGCCAGTGCCACTTGCCATGTGTATCTTCTTTAGTTCTTGTGCCGCAGGTGGGCATATTTTTCATGTTGATATTCTCGTGTAATTGGAAATTTTGTCGTAGTCGGCAATTTGAAGCTTAACCAATGGGCACTAGAAAGCACTTCACCACACAATAAAACCAAGGCTATGCATTCAACGGGGTCCCACCGCCCGTGGTAAGTTGGCACTAAAAAGAAACAAGTGGCCCCTTTTTCTATTTTAAATTAAAGGAACAAGTGGGCCCTTGTGTCAAGTTTTTCACGTAAATCTCTGTCATTTAGACGCGACTTATAGACACTCGAAAAAACTATCTACACGCTCATTTTCAGATTTTAGGGTGAAATTACCGTTCTGCCTCCGTATTTTTACTTATTCGAGCAAATTACCAATTCATTTTGGCATTCGTTCGAACGAATGTTCCACATATAAATTCAATTCATTTGAATGAATAGAGTGAACAGTAACGTGTGTTAATGTGCACCTATTCGTTCGAACGAGCGGATTGTTGATTCGAACAACTGTGCATAGTATTAATTATTTAAATAATAAATTTTTCTTTAATTTAAAGTTATTTTTTAAGCACTCTCTATTTTCAAAATTTCTCAAATTAAATATTCGGTCTAATTAAGATAACCTGATAAAAATATTTTAAGACTTTAAGGTCTTTTGACACTCCCAAATGCTTAAAATACAGTATTTAACAAATAAGGGTATCCCTAGGCTATGCCGAAAATACATTTGGGAGTGTCAAAAGACCTTAAAGTCTTAAAGTATTTTTATCAAGTTATCGTAATTAGTCTGGATATTCAATTTGAGAAATTTTAGAAATACACTGTGCTTAAAAAATAACTTTAAAGTTTTAAAGGAGATTTACACTATGCATTACTGTAGCATATGGAAAATAGACCATTATTTTTTAAATACTGTGTATTTCCAAATTTCTCAAATTAAATATCCGGACTAATTACGATAACCTGATAAAAATACTTTAAGACTTCAAGGTCTTTTGACACTCTCAAATGTGTTTTCGGCACAGTCTAGAGGTACCATTATTTGTAAAACACTATATTAAGCATTTGAGAATATCAAAAGACCTTGAAGTCTTAAAGTATTTTTATCATGTTATTGTAATTAGTCCAGATATTTAATTTGAGAAATTTTGAAAATACACAGTGCTTAAAAAATAACTTTAAAGTTTTAAAGGAAAATTTATTATTTAAATAATCAATACTGTGCACAATCGTTCGAACGAACAATCAACTCATTCGAACGAATGGGTGAACAATAACACGCATTACTGTTCACTCAATTCGTTCGAATGAATTGAATTTATACGTGGGTCATTCATTCGAACGAATGTCAAAATGAACGGATAATTCGTTCGAACGAGTGAAAATACGAGGGCAGAATGGTAATTTTATTCTAAAATCTGAAAATGGGTGTGTAGAGTCAGTTTTTCTGGGTGTCTATAAGTCACGCTGTCATTTATTGTGTTTGTTTATCATCTTAACGATGACATATTAGTCTTTTGAAATTGATTCGAAGTAGAGCTCTAAACTATTTGAATTCCTTCTCTAATGGGATCTGGCTGAACCAAATGGGGGAAGTGTCCCATTTCAAAAAAGAATATTCTACGCTCACCAACTAATTTTCAAATGAGGATAACAATTGCATTCTTTCATCTCTTCTTCTTTCTCATTGATTTATTTTTTAATTCACAGTCAATTTCAATGTCATTTAAAAAAAAACTTTGTTAGATTGAGTTCAAATTATATAAATTATAAACAATTAAATCTTTGTTGCTTCTTAAAATCACACATAAAATCAAAACTGCTTTTCCTAGTTTATGAGAAAACAGCCTCTCAAAAGATAATTTACTCAGCTTTAATGAAATAATTGGTGAGACTCTGAATATTGAAAAAGTATTCAAATGAATGCTTATTATCCTTTGAGAAATAAATATTTTTTTTTACAAATATTGTTGGAATGAATGCTTGTTCTTACCTAGGAGTCTCTTTGCTCATCACAAACTTAGTAGTTGAATGGGAATTATAATAAGGGGCTCTATTGCCACGAGGGATTATCTCATCGAAATCCTAACCAATTTTAATAATAGATTTAGCTTATGTAATGGCATTTACATAAGAATATCTTACATATTTTTTATGCCATCTTTTTCTCATGTAGTATTATGCTTTTAACAATAATAATAATTTAAGTAACTTTCATTTTTTATTTTTAGATAATATGGGTATCTTCATCTCATGTTGAAGATGAGTGACTCAACTTGTTTATAAATTTTTAGATATTTCTCTACACTTTCAATGTGTGACTTGTTCGCAGCCTGTCCCTTAATAATTTCTCTCGAACGAGGACAACCAACTCGTTCGCTGGTCGCATCTCCTCAGTCCAAATGAGTTAAGAGTCAATTATACCACTTTTTAGGACATGAGTATCCATTCCAAAATACTAACTTATTAGGTGGAGTAACTCAAGTCCTTTATAAATCTCTAAATCTTCCTTTAAACTTTTAATGTGGGATTTGTTTGAAGCCAGCCCCAACCGTTTACTCGTTTTGAAATTTCTTTTCTTGGGTTTAATTTGTTTTTATCCGTCTGGGAGCTGTTTGTGGTTTTGTGGAGTCTGGATTTATCAGCTTTCTTCACAAGGCTAACTAATGCATAATTGTCTCTAAAAAATTCCAAAATTCTAAAGGGTAGTATCGTGGATTTATATTTCACAGGTAAGGTGGTACCAGCAGGGTATCTATCAACTTGCTTTGTGTATCAAGTTCTGGTGATATAGATGAAAGTGAGCTCACCCTTTATGTCATAGGAGGTTGCAGGTTCGAGCTCCTATGACCTAACATTAGTGTGCGCTAAGAGTGGGCCCACCCGTGGGTGTTTTATGCTCTGTATCCCGTGATTTCCCACACAGAAATTCAAAAAAAAAATTGTAGCCATTAACCAAATGCTCTTGATTTGAATATTAATGCTGTAAAAAAGCAAATATTATATTTTAAATAACTTTTTCATCCTGAATATTGATACTACAAGGCATTTTTTGTTATCCTATAAAATAGAGTGACCTCTTCTTAAAAAATGTCCAAATTAAGGTCCTCTTCTAACATGATATAGTCATTATTATTAATCATGATTATAAAAGGGGGAGATGCCTTTTGGCGTTTCGCTTAAAGAATCCATGTCTTCTTTCATTGAGAGATCCAAATAGAAATGGGATTGACTCTAATGAGAGGACTTTAAAACAATTTTAGAGTTGGAACAAGTATTTTTAAAGAGTTTGATCTTTGATGAGAATGAATCAAAGTATAGTATTGAAAAAGCTTTAAACAGATAAAAATGATCAATGATTATGATGACTTGAACAATATTTGCATATTATTTTCTAAAATTTTGAAAAAAAATTAATTCAAACAGTGATTTTTTGTAGATGATAATAAATATGAAAAGTGATAAAAAGAGTACGCTTTTATATCAAATTGAAAAAAGCTTTATCCACCGTTGAATAGCTCAGATGGTGGCCTCTCCCCTCGAAATAGGAGAAGTCACGAATTTGAGTCCTGTTGATCTTTATCCAGGAGTGTAGAGTTTATATTGCTCTCTCCAGTAGTTTTAGAAGGACTATTCCATACGTGTAAGTTGGAGTGGGTCTGAAGTTCCTCCTGTCTTAAAAAAAAATGAAAATTGAAAAGAGCTTTACTTATTATTATTTTTTAAAAAGAAAAATAACTACAATGGAGACCGTGTTTATGTTCTAACCTCTTGTGATCGTTTCAGCAATTGTGTTGTATTTTATTCTGAATTTGGTAGGAGATGAGGTTGACACTCGACAGGTGATTATTATATGTTGTCACTCAGTTTGGTCCTTTGTGCCTCCCATATTTAACGAGTTTCTTTCTACTAAAATCAATAAAATACTGATACTGACAACAAAAGAAACTTGACCAAGATTCTCTTGCCTCCTAATTTAATATTTCTTCCACGTATTCTCTCATCTATTTTATTGGAGAAAACGGTGCAAAGCTAAATCTGTCAAAATCATTACAGATGTTTCTTTTGGTAGGTAATGTAATTTGATTCCATGGAAATAATATTATATCAAGATCATAACCAATCACAGCAAATGAAACATATCAACCATCAACCACCACCCCCCTCTCTCTCTCTCATTTAGTTACATTGGGTTAGGCCAATATAGTATGAGACAGATTCAATGACTTACCTTTTGTTCTCCTATCAGCTTTAAAGCTTTGACCTTTTGTTCTCCTATCAGCTTTAAAGCTTTTCATGTATTAGTCAAATATTTAACATTTGGTATCAAAGAAATTAACATAGCTTGAAATGCATATGGAGCGACTATTAAAAGGGCTTACATGATGTTAGAGTGAAGTTATCACAAAGATGAAAAGAACTATATAGTTCAACGTGAGAACTTTTGGCTTGATTTTCTGTCTAGTACGAGATATGTTTAGATTAGCCATTTAGATACTCCACTTTTTTTTTTAAGATACACCCTATTTCAAAATTTTATGTGAAATTATCATTTTACCCCTCAATTTTGTATAGAGGAATCATTTTTTTAAAAAAATTGAGAGGCAAAATGGTAATTTTCTTACAAATTTTTGAAAGGAAGTGTCCCTTAAAAGAAAAGTGGAGTGTCTAAATGGCCATCCTATATTTAAGGGTTTGATTTTTTGCGTTGCACCAACTCTAGAGCTTTTAGGCTGAATTTGGATGGGGGATAATGGACCCTCCATTATGTTTATTTGGTAACTAAGGGATAAGAGTAAAAAATCTACTTTTTACCCTTAGCCTCCTACTTTTGAAAACCCTTTTCAAACAAAGGGTGTTCATAATATCCAGAATAACTGATTAAAGGTAACCTCGGATAGCCTTAGTGTATTGACTATCTAACTACCATAAAGATTGTTAAGATCATAATATTCAATCCAATGAGAAGATGAATCATGAATTTGTGGAGATTAGTGACTCCACGTGTGAAAAGCTGAAAATAGAACAGATGGATGGATATAAATGGATGAATAGAACAAGTTTACACCATCACATGGGGTTTTCTGTCTAAACCAAACAAAGGATGAAGGGAAGATTGATTGTAGGGTGTGGAGGGAACGGGAGCATGTGGTTGAAGATACGAGTGAACTTGTGTTCAAGCTTCAAAATCTCCTTTTGTTTTTGTCACAGAATCACAATCATGACCTCAATCAGCAAACAGGAAACTGTGAGTGATTACCTGAGCACATGCATCCGACCATGTAATCTTTCATCTGATTGTCGCTTAATACAAGGTAATGACTGATTAAGTGTATCTGTTAGACAAGATTAGCACAGAAGTTGGGAGGTTATATTAGGACAAAACATTTTGGAAGATTGAAGTGTGAGGAGCATGTGGGGGAGGAGATGGACTACACTGCCTGTCTAGTCTCCTATTCAACTGATGATTGCTCCCTCAGGTGTCTTCGTAATGTATTATGATACCATCTTTCTCTCTGTCATCTAACACAAATGTAGTCAAGATCTCAAATCACATGCTTCCCACTCCTATAATCTTTTGGGTAGATTTTCTCTAATATTGATTACTGACCTCTGAGAGAGAGAGAGAGATCGATCTAGAAGGCTGTAAGGGGTTTATAAGCAGAGAATCTAGATTCTCTGTTGTGTTAGTACAAAGAATTTCCCCTACACTGATATGCAAAGCAATACCGTAGATATCATCAACCCGAGAGAGGGTCGGTCTGATGATTAAGAAGCTCGTCTCATAAAGGGAGGTCTTGAGTTCGATTTACACTCAACACCTCTCTAGGTCACTTCCCTGTAGTTGCTTACCCAGTGTACGTGAGATTGGGACCTAGTTGGGTTAAAATTTTCTTTATCCAAATATAGATGAGATCTCTGAACACCTTGGTAAAAAAAATAATGGACGTCATCTCTATTTCATTATGCACATTGTTTTATCAAAGTGTAAGAAATGTTCAGTGTAATGCAAACATATGTGTAACACAATATGCAAAAAAAATGTAATATAAATTAATATGTAAAAAAAAATGTAAAATGCAAAACCATACAGAGAAAAATACAAAATATAAATCAATCTGCAAAAAATATGTAAAATGCAGAATAATCTTGGCAGAATAAAATGCAAATGATGATGCAACATATTTCATTGACCTGCACATCTCTTTGTACAATTAATAACAAAATACCTTCCATATTTTCCAAGGATAAGATTAGACTCAAGATATATCTAACCCAGAGTACAAAATTGAAAGAGTCAACTCACTAGAAATCCGTGATACTTGGCCAGTTGGCCTAGTCACGACCCAAAGCTTGGTAATGGGTATGGACAAGTCCAATATGAGATTGTGAATATCAAGATATGGAGTTTTTCAAAACCTTACATGCAGGGGTACAAATATCGGCCAATACATATCGTATCGGCCGATATAAAACAGTTTTAGACCAAGTGAATATCAGTCGTATCATATCGGCCGATATCAGAATATCAGCAGATATCGGCCATTTAAAAAAAAAAAAAGGAGGAGAGAGAAAATTATCGGCCGATAACATTTTTTTAACCCCTACCTACATGCATTAGACCAAGGGAATTACCGAAATCCCCTTGCCAAGGGAAGTTACAGATTAAAGTTTGACACTTAACAACTGTTATTATAATTACTAATATTATTGTTGTTAATATTATTCTTAAATATCATGCATTTATGAATATGAAAGAATAGTTAAAAGTTTTTAAAATTTTGTAGATCTAAAAAGTATGACTTGATTGCTCAAATCATTATGATTTTTAGTAAAATTAAATTAATCCCTTCAGGCCACTCTTCATCGTTACTCCTTATCAACTAAATGAGTGTGTGTAAATTGGGAGGCTTACACATACTCATGAGATTAGTCTCACCACTAATATAAAGTGGAAATACCTGTATTATAAATGCATTCTACTTCTAAATGCATAACCCCACATCTCAAGAATAAGTGCTGGTTTTTCCTAGCAATTGTCTATACTTAAACATCTATTGAGTGAATTATTAAAATTGACCACTAGAATAAACGGAGACGAGAGATTCATACGAGAAAATATAAGTAAAAAAGCCTCCACTTGAACTTTTTTTCTTTTTTTCTTTTTTCCTGATCGAGGTGTCTAAAGCTTTTTAGAGCACTCAACTAGTCCTCAAGGCGTGTGCAAACTTTCTTATCCACGCACCGAGTAAAAATATGGAGAGTAGCCCTTTTAGGTGGGATGAGATTTGAACTTAAGACTCCCACTTCCTGAAGTGGGTTATTGACCAACACTCCAATCCCTTGGGGTTGACCTCCACCAATGTGACAAATACAATCGATATTTTCATTTTTATCACGAAAATATCAGTAAAATATCATTTTAGCTTTAAAAACGAGACCATTTTTTCATGAGAAATGGTAAAATTTGCATTAAAAATGCATTTTTACTGAATTTTTTTCTCCTTCCTTCCGCACTAGCACAGCCGCACGTCACAGACAATGCTTTCTTAGCAGTTAAAGCACGGGGCTTTTCTCTTTCTTTACTTCTTATAAAGTTTACATATTTAAACTTTTACATATTTATCAATATAAAAAGTCAATTAAATTAATTTTCTTCAAATATTAAATTATATATATATATATATATATATATATATATATATCAAATTAATATACTTTTAAATGTATATATAAATTTAATAATTTAAAACTATAATCCATGAATAAAGCAATAGATATAGATTAAATTTTCTAGTTTTTTTAATTATTCTAAATAAGTTGCAAAACAAGAATTGGCTTTAAAGAAAATTGCTCTTCCATAACGAAGTGATAAAAATAATTATTAATATGAATGCTCAAATCTTAATGTTAGATTAATAAGTAGTAAATATTTATTTTATTGTAGTGTTAATTTATTTGAATTGTACAATTTATGAGGTGAGAGTGGATATTAAAATAAAATAAAAAATTAGTTGATAATAATATTTCGATTAATATTTCACGTTTGTGACATTAGAGTCACATTTGTGTGAAATGAGAAGTTTCAATCTATTTGAAAATTTTCAATTCATTTTTTTAATAATTTATTATAAAGTAACACATCAGCCAAATAGCTGACATAATCATTTTTTTTTAAAAGTAAAGGTCCCCCAAAGGCTTGTTATCAGCCAAAAGTTTTATTTTAGCATCCATTGTCAATCAGACTTAATAGAAAATCCATTCTAATTTAGATTTTTCATAAAATTAAGCCCAATTCTTATGATCTTACAAACCATACTTAACATAATTTATTTAACCTATTTTCTTATAAATCAACTATCTAAGAATATATCTTTTTAAGTAATTATGTTCATAAGTAAGTATATAAAATTATAAATAATTTTAAATAAAAACTATTGCAATATTTTAATTTATAAAATTTTAAAGCCATTAAAATTAGAAAAGAGCCAAGAGACCCTTTTTAGTTCAAATTACGCTTTCTTGGTGGATAATTGTCTCTTAATTTATATTGGAAGACTTCTATGTAATAGTTAGCAATAAACTCATGTAGAATTGTGTCTTTTAATTCATATTGGAAGACTTCTATATAATATTTAGCAATGAACTCATGTAGAATTATATGATATTTTTTTTGCTCAAAGAATATTAGATGAGAAATATGTATCCGTTGCCGTTAATATCTTGAGAATCTGAAAATATCCCGATATTATCCGCTGCCGTTAATATCCCGAGAACCATATTTATGACATTGGCCTCCACTTGAACTTCCAAAGATAAAGAAACATGATGAGTCATTTGATCTCCATCAAAATCTCCATTGAATTCCTTACAAGTAATGCATGTAAACAAATACCATATCCCGCTACTAAAATGAGTTTGGAACTTTATATGCCTAATCTGAGTAGGGTGTGTGCTCTATTTAGGAAGGACGATGCCCTTGCATAATCTTTTTTTGAATTTTACTTTTTGCAATTCCTAATTTGGAAGTAATCAAGCAACATGTTGTCCAGAAAAGTTTTATTGATAATTCTTGAGATAATCCACATCAATGCAATGAAAAAAAAAAAAAAAGTGAAGGGCTCACCAGAGTGACGGAATGCCCCGAATAATCGACCCATTTAACAATTAGAGTTTAACAAAATCTTCCTTCTTTGCCTTGCCCCCAAAGATTTACTGCATCTGCTCCCTAAGGTTCGAAACTGATTTTAAGGTCCGAAACTGATCTTCTTTCGCCTTACAAAAATGTGGAGTTGTGTTTCCATGAGATAGTGGGAAATCTCAGAATTTCAAGGAGCTGAAAGTAACTGAGTAGAAATAACATAAGAGAGGTAAGAAATATGACTACAAAGTGGTCCTCATGATTTAAGGTTTGTGATGAGAAACTTCATAAGATACATACATGGGTTCGAACTCCAGCCCTTTGATTTACATATTGACGGTTTCTCGACCAACCAAAAGAAGGAAAAAGAATTACTAAGGACGGCAACAACTTGATATGATCTTGCCTTCACTGATGGAAGTGTGTAGAAGTTGGACCTGGTCAGATTTTGATGTGGGCAGGTGCTTTCCCACGACTGGTTACATTGCAGCTATCCAATTTTAGCCTCCTTTTTCCTTGTAGAATATGCAGTGACATCATTTTCAACATTCACTTGCCAACAAAAATACTGAGAGGAGGTCTCCCATCGTCTCAATAGACAGTCATTAAACAATACAAATATACCATGCAGGATATACCATAGGATCGATCAACTCAGCAGCAGCCGACACTGTCGAGCGGCTCACACTTATTGGAGTCTGAATGATTCCTATCCACGCTGGGGTACATGGACTCTGCCTCCTTAACCCAAAGATGGATACACTTAAGTCGAAAGATGAATTCCCAGAATTGCAATTACACACAAATTGCTGATAAAACAGAAGAAATCTAAATAATTTTTGCTGCTTGCCCACCATTTTACATTAAAAACTACAATGTTTTCCACCACCCCTATTTGCTACTCTGGCATTGGGCCTGGAGGATGATCACATTTACGGATAAATGATGCCTCTTAGATAAAGAAAGGAGGTAGGAAATGCTCACCTTTCCTATCGCCCAAACCAAATTCCGACCAAATCCACCACCATTTTGGGCCCAATTTGCAGTCTCAGCATTTCAAACCACTCCTGATCTCAAAGAACTTGATTCACAAGAATTTGTTATGGTAAAGATTATGAGGATTCAATACACCACATCAACAATAATGACTAAATTACAAATTCATCTCAAGATATTCTCTTCACTGTGTAAATGAACCATGCCATTGACCGCATTTCCCTTTCTAAACTGTACAACTAAGCTATTTGCTTTTACAGACATCTACATCTACATAGCTTTGCCACCGTTTGTACCAAAGCATTTGCATGAAAATCAGCTCTTTTTTCTTTTCTTTTTTCAGTGGGCACAGAAATTGTGACCAAATATATACATATGCTGACCAAAGCTCTCTGTGGTGATCCAAAAGTCTTGACTTCTCTCCAGCTCTAGAAACGAATCTCAGCCTGCATCAACTACCGGCACCTTTTGGAATTCTGCTTCCAATTGTGCAAAGCAATTCAAAGAGCTATATCAGATAGCCAAACTAACGAAAAATGTCAGCCTATTCTAAGATCACCCGGGCATCTTCCTTTGATGAGATTGCCGTGGATAGAGAAGAATGGCCAACATAATGCAAAAAGTCAGTCCAATAATTCCACCAAATGGTTGCCATGGATGGATGCCAGTTACCCAGAAAGAAGCATTGGCATTGTATATCAAGAAGCCTCCGGTTTGTAAGATGAAATTGGCTGTTATTACCCCTGCACGCATTCCGATTGGAGCAAAGAGATTGCTTCCACTTCTCTGTTTAGCCCCGGCCAGAGCTAAAGACAAAAACCATAGCCCTGGTATGGCCGTAAGTGACCTGCAATAATATAAGGATTAGGAACTTGTTGATTCAGACCAGCCTACAACAGCAGCAGCAACAACAAAGAAGTTAATGGTATGACCGGAGGCAGCAAACCCATTCACTGAGATTAACAGTTCAGTCAATTAAATCAGCAAGCTCTTTATTGACTTGGCTCCTCATAACCCCAAAGTCGAAAGACGAAAAGGTTTATGTTAGTGCCCTGGCTTTGCCGAATCCCTGTTTGTCAATTCCATGAGTCGGGAAGAAGCACTTGCTAAGAAGCTTGACTGACTCCAGAATGAAGATCATGCTCCACTGGATTGAAGCTCATCGTATATGGCAATCACAACAGGTATTTGTCCATAGATGACTTTAGGTGGTACCCACACCTTAGAAAAACTATCTCTAGGCTTAGTTGTACAAATGGTAAAAATCATAAAGAAGCCTAAGAGAGGAAGCTGGACAGGGAACTAGAAGTATACTTGAAAATATGAATTAAATTCACTGTCAGCTCGATCAGTCGTACTCACTGACATAGGTTCTGGATCATAGAACTTGTCATTCTGAGAAAGCCTCTGATCGAGAGTCTCGTACGCACCGACCTCTCGGTGATGAACTTAAACGACCTCTCGTGGTCGACTGACTCATCGGTAAAGGACTTGTGAGTTCTGGTCTGTGAACACAAGTGAGCTCTCGAAGAAACAGACATCTCGGTAATTCAAGACCGATCGAGAGTACCAGGACCGACCCCTCGGTAAAGGGCGACAGGTCGTTCTGGACAAGACAAGTTTCGGGACATGAAACTCTGTTAGCATGGTGTTGCCCCAGACCGAGCCTCTCGTATGGACTGACCTCTCGGTGCCATGATTGTCGATCCTATCGGCGACATCGACTTGTCAACTGAGAAGTAATTACACTGTTGGGAGTGCATTTAATGCGCAATAGTCGGGTGGTTGAACGGTAATAAATATGAACACTGACCCATCGGTGCCACCAACCTGTCGGTACTGGATAGTTTGAAAAACTACTTAGTCTCCTCTATAAATATGAGTGTTGTGTAATCGTTTCATTATCTTCCCTAAACTGAGAAAAATCATACACTCTAAATGAACGATCATCTCTCTTGTGCCTATACCCAAAAATCAAATACCCAATCTTTGATTAAGATTGTAAGAGAGAGAGAAAGGAGACAAGATAAGACATCAACTAGGATTCGAACCATTTTTCCTAGACATTCTGGAATTGTGATTGCTATACGACGTCTACAAGAAAGAACGTCGACACATTGGGTGAATCCTTGAGAAGCACACATCTTCAAGAAAAGAGCTACAAGCCAAGTGCTTCTTGGTTTTAAGTTTGTTTATAAAACCTTTGTCCCGAAAGTGGACTAATGAGGATTGGCTTCGGAACCACTATAAAAAACTCTAGAGTGTCAGTCTCTAGGCACAATGGTGGGTAGAATTTCCAGCCGATTGAGTGAAGTGAAATTCCTACTCTAATTGTGAGGGTGTAAGTCCCCACTTAGTGACTTTGGAGATAGCTTAAGGTTGATCTAGTTCTAACAGTGGATGTAGGTTGGTTAACCGAACCACTATATATCTTGTGTCTGTGTGCTTGTGGTATTAGAGCTAATTTCTTGTGCTAATTGCATAATTACTTTTACTTACACTCATACACTTGATTGCTATATCCGCTGCATAAATATTAATCAATCAAGGAATTTCAAAAAGGACCAACAAATTAGGATTAGTTAAGCACCAAAATCAGCATATGAAAAGAAAAAAAAAACCTCACCTACAAATGACCTGAGGTCCTAAAGACTTGATTATTTAATTAGAATATAAATTGGGCATATATTAATCTGCAACTACCTGGTGAATGGAAGTTTAGGATCAATTTCAAGGGAAAGGCCATCTGCTAATGACTTGTTCATGATAGAAACTACTTACTTTAACAAGTTCCATACACCATATATCTGCCCAAACAAATGAGTAATAAATGCCCCAAAAGTAACCGATTTTAATCATGGATTGGGACTACAACTTGTTCACGATCATCTAAGCCATTTATCCCATCAATCTAGGATTGGCATTTTATTTTTGGATTTGGCGAACTGCTTCCATGGGCTGACTGTCTATCTGATGCCCATGGGAGTTGAATCCATAACCTTTAAGCCGTAACAACAAGCATTTACCAGTTGTGCTAGAGTTTCCTTGTCAACGAAAGAAAACAATGTTCATGATATCTGGGATCCATGTCTGTTTCATAAAATTCTACATCATTTCATTATGACAAATCACTCAACTGTACACACATGTAGATACAGTACAAAACAGAAGGTAGGTGCTTCAGCTGCAAACACCCACACACGCCTCACACATGGATGGTGCTCAGCTGCCCCCTACCCCAGGAAAAAAAAAACACACACACACACAGATGGTTTCTTTTAAAGGATAATCCACACTTGTCTTCCCCCAACTATTTCCACTACTTCATAATGAGCTCATTCTTCTGGTTGGGAATAAAATGCAACCTTGAAAATGAGAGCATCAAAGGCTGATCAGCCAACCGCCTATCCTCCCAAAAATTAATTCTAGAGACATCACCACCGTCAAAGATAGATTCTTCTCCCAAGATACTTCCCTCCCTATCTTTCAAAGTCCCTAAACTTGAAATCCCTTCCAAATTGGCTTTCCACCTCTATGAGATGCTTACCTAGGAATTCATTCGCATTAAGGTTACTCATATTTCAATTTAATAACCTCAATCTACAAGGCCTCTGTCTCCTCAAATATCCACCAAATCTTCTCTAGAAAAGATAAATTCCTCTTAATTAAGTTGCCCAAGGACAAACCCCTTTATCCATAGGTAGCTAACAACTTTCTAATAGACCAAGTGCATCTTTTTATCTCCCACTTAATCCCAAAGCAAGTCTGATTGGATCTTTTCAAGAATATTGGCTACTATGTTGCATAAAGTGGACTTCATGAGAACAATTTGGTCACCAACATAAATGTACGATTTTTTGTTCAAAAAGCTAACTTTTGCATAAATCTTTCAATGACCAGCTTCCAAAATGATAAGGGATTTAAGATTAAGCCCCAAAATAAGGCCCAAGTAAGGAAAAGAAAAATGTGTCTTGTCACAACCAATGGAGTCATTTGATCTTTGCAACCTATCTTCTGGATTGAGAACACCAGCAATGATACTCCTGGAGATGTTTCTCTTCAAGTCGAAGATTGCTTGGGAGCACTTCAAAATCCTTAAGACGTCCAAAAGTTGTTCCTCATTGTCTTTGCAAAAGACAATGATATCATTTACAAAAATAAAGGTGGAAGACAGACGAACTTGAGTCAACAATTCAGAAGCCACTGATCATTACTTCGATCCTTTTGAATAACTAGCATATATCTTCTGATAGGTTTTATTTCTTCTTTAATGAGCTCAAAAAAAATAAGAAAAATAATGCGATGGAGAAGGTGGAATTCAACGAAGGGAGGGAAAGGGGATTGGAACTGATTCGAGGGGGTTCCTAGCCTCCTGAATTTGCCAACAATTATTATTTAATTCACTTCCAACAATTTCCCATACATATAGCATTACCATATCATAATCCATACAATTCCTCAACCAAGGTTATTAAGCCCAAACAAACTCTTATATCCAACCTAATATCTTGGAATTCTCTCCCGGCTTCAGTGCTAATTAGCTGCCAATCCAACCGAGATATTTGCAACGTCTGGTGGATGAGCCTTATCATTCTCCCACCCTCCGAGATGAACCATGTACTCAAGGTTCAAACTCAAAAATTGTAGCTTCAGCTGACTATAGTTCTCCAAAGCGTCCTCGACATGTAGTGAAGTCCATAGAAGCTTGTAGTTCAAAGAATTCTTGCCAAAATTTGCTGAGAAAAACTGTGTCATGATCCGATACAATTGAATGCAGGAATTCCGTGGAATTGGGCCACACTGCAGACAAAAATGGTGGCCACTAATTGAACTGTATAGGGTGTCATAAGGGACTAAAGTGGGTGTACTTAGAGAGGCAATCAACCACCACCACAATTACAGAATACCCATTGGAAGGTGGCAAACCATCAACGAAATCCATCAATATGTCGTCCAAGATGCAACCAGTATCTGAAGTGGCTAGATGTGACCTACTAGCATCATTGTGTCGTAGTTGTTTCTTCAGCCACATACTTGATGTCCTTTTTGAGGCCTTTCCGAAAGAACTGGGCCTGTATGTGATTGTACATATGAAGAAACACGGTAAGTCACAGAGAAGTCACACCTTGTACTGAAACGGAGTGGATAAGGCTAGACGTCCTTTGTAATACAGAACATCATGCAGCAACACGTACCCTTTGACAGCGCTCAGATCAGCCTTGAGGCGAGCTTGAATCCGTTGTAATTTGGCATTTGATTGAGCCTCACAAAGCACACCATCGAGGCAAGCTGCTCGTGGCATAATTGACCTGAGTCTGTGCGTTTGGATAGAGTCCACCCCTTCATTGGATCGGCCAGCCAAATGGAGAAAATCATAGTCAAAGCCTAAGAGCTTAGTGACCCACTTTTGTTGTTCAAGCATAGTAACATGCTAATCCGAGATCCAAACTCTTTTTCTAGAAAGGGTATCGAAGAAATTGAATGCCTAGAACAAATCTTACCTCTCACTAGGAGGTAGACTGACTCTAATTAAATCATGTTTGGTGAATCTTCCCACCTACTATCTCTCTGTACGAAATACCTAAGGGAGCGGCAAAAAAGTTAGAAAAAATTCAAAGAGACTTCCTTTGGGAGGGGAAGCGGGAGTCGAGGAAAATCCACCTAGTGAAATGGGAAGAGGCTAGAGAAATGAAGGAGAACGATGGGTTGGGGATTTATAGCATCAGAGATAGGAATCATGCCCTACTTCGCAAATGGTTGTAGAGATTCCCTCAGAGAGAAAGGCCCTGTGGAGGAAGGTATTAGTAGCTAGATATGGTGTGGGAGACCCCGGGGAGTGGAGGCTAGGGAAGAGAGCTACTAGGGATCGTCGATAGTGAAAGCCTTGATAAGGCTAGGGAGAGAGGAAGGAAAGATTGGTGAGATACTTCAGAGGAGGATTAGGTTGTTGGTTGGAAATGGCAAAAGGGTGTTGTTTTGGAAAGACATTTGGGTGGGGAGAGACCACTGATGGAAATATTTCCCAGACTTTTTATAGTGGCTCAAAATGGTGATGCACTCATCCATGATTATTATAGAGAGGTCAATGATACACCACAGTGGTCCATCTCTTTCAGAAGGATCTTGCGTGATTTTGAAGAAGCTATCCACCAAGCCTTGATTGGAATCCTTATCGACACTAGATTGTGGCTTGAGGATGAGGATAAGTGGATTGGGTCCATGGAGGCCATCAGGGTCCTTCTCGGTAAAATCAGTCCTAAGGTCAGCATATGCAGTAAATTGAGTGCACCACCTATATGCAACCTACATAGAATAATAAGATTCCCCTTAGGCTCTAGTTCTTTATGTGGACGGCCATGGGAAAGAGGATCCTAGCGAGGCACAATCTCAGGAGAAGAGGCAATCTTCCTGAGAAAGCTCCAACAGTATGTCCATTCTGCGAAGAAGAAGAAGAGACGGTGGACCATTTGTTATGCAAGTGCCGGTTCACGTGGGCCGAATGGTATTTTTTCTTGAAATTATTCGATTTCTCATGGGTTATAGGAAATTGAGAGAAGGATTTATTGTTGGCGTGGATGGGGGTCCCTTTAGAGGTAGACATAGAATAGCATGGAAAATGGTACCGTATGCAGTCTCGTGGGCAATCTGAAAAGAGCGCAACGGGAGGAATTTTGAGGGGAAGAAGGGGGCACTTAGAGAGGTGTTTGAAAGGGCGAAATGGCAATTGATAGGATGGTTGTCTTTGTGTAAGGAGTTTATGGGACTAGCCCCTAAGGATTTCTATTTGTCTTGGGAAGGATGTATGAAAGGGGTTGGAAGAGTTAGGAAGCGTAAGGTCGGGTGGATCGTGCCTCCCCTAGGATCATGTAAATTCAATGTGGATGGGGAAGCAAGCAGTCAACCTTGGCCGGCAAGAATAAGAGGTGTGTTGCATGACGATTGGGGTAGGAATGTTGGTATCATTTTTCGAACAAGTAGACATAATAAAGTCCAATGAGGCAAAACTGAGAGCAATAAGGAGTGCACTCAAGGTTTGGTTTAGACTTAGGATCGGTAACCTCATTATCGAAGGTGACTCAACTAATGCCATCTCCTGGGCTAGTAATAGGAAGTTCCCTCTGTAGAAGTTGGTAAGTATTGATAGGGACATATGGAGATTGTGCAGGTTGGGAGGCATCACTTTCACTCATACACCTCATTCGGCAACAGTGTGGCGGACTTCTTGGCGAAAGTTGGTGTACAAAAACAATGACCATCTTTGGAATTTTTTTATTATATCAGCCTTGGGAGATAGGAGAGTTGGGGACTCCTTAATATATCTTGTGTGGGAGGGGTGTAATGTTGTATCTTTTTTTTTACCCTCATGTTTTTCTTGTTTCTTCGTATTTCTATGTCTTATTCTTCTTCTTGAATGCGGGTATAACCCTCCTATACTTGGATCCATCTCTTGTACTCTCTCTTTGTTTTTTTTTTTAATGAATTAAGTCATCAATGTTTCAAAAAAAAAAAAACATAGTAACACGCTGTTCCAAGAAGAATTTGAGGTTTTGATGATCCATTCGAATTTCATAGAATCGGCCCTCTAAATACAGCCAGCAATTTTGAATGCCGAAGATGATAGCGAACATTTCCTTTTCATATGTCGACTTCGATAAAGTGTGCCCTGACAAAACTTTAATTATGTATGCAATGGGGTGTCCTTCCTGTGATAGAACAATGCCCATGCCACTGTTCGATGCATCAGTCTAAATGACGAAGCTTGGTGAAATCAGGTAGAGCCAGTACCAGTGATTTGGTCATTGCATGTCTCAACGTGTTGAAGGCCTTTTCAGCATTTCCATGCCAACCAAAGTTGTTTATGCGTAATAAGGATCTTAGAAGGCCTGCCTGCGAACCATGATTTTTTACTAACCGACGGTAATAGCCAGTCAAACTGAAAGGAAAAAAAAAACCAGCACGTAAACTCTTCAATCTTCACATAAGTGGATCGAGGCCAATTCAGCATGCAACTGATATTTTCAGGATAAGCTTCAACACCCTAAGTAGAGATAATGTGGCCAAGGTACTCAACCTTACTGCATTCGAACACACATTTGGTGCTATTAGCAAACAACCGATGATTTAACATTTTTTTGTAAGATGATGCAAAGATTCTACTTAGCTGAGGTTATAAATCAAAATATCATCGAAAAAGACAAGAACAAACTTTGGAGGAAGGGTCGGAAAATATATTTCCTCAGGGCTTGAAATGATGAGGGAGCGTTTGCGAGTCCAAATGGCATGATGAGGAATTCTAATGCGGAGCATTTTGGAGCATATGATTCTATCATTTTTATTTTTATTACCTATTTGGTTTAATGTATTTTTTTTATTTATTTGAGGGTATTTTGTTTTATTTTACATTTAGGGGTATTTTCGTCATTTTGTTGGTGTGTTTATTATAAATACATTGTAAGCCTCTTTAGGGCAATCAGTTGACGAATGAATTGAATGAATAAAATTTTAGGAGTTTTTCCAAACCTTGTGTGGAGAGATTTCTTTGGCGTGAACCCTTTTGGCGTGAGGCTATCTTTTCTTCTTCTTCAGGTACATCTCTTCTCTTGTCATCCTTCTCTCCTTCTTCCCTCAAGCCAAAATCTGCCAAAATCTGTCCTACAAACCCTTTCCTGGCGTTTCTCCTATTTCTGCCACCCAGATCCCCCTCTTGGTTTCGCCAGTGACCCTAAGACCCCTCTGCAGCCTTCATCCCTTCCAAATACTCATCTCCGTGCTTTTGTCTCTCTCCCTAAGCCCCTCTAGCCTTTGGCGCAACATATATTTCCATCCCTAGTGACTTCCGCAAGCCTCCATTACTTTCGTAACTCCCTCTTTGTCCAATACAGCTGCCGCAAGTCCCTTTTGTTCCCTATACCTATCGTGACTTTCTTCCATATGCTTATTTAACTCATTTGAAACTATATATCCAGTACATCCGACCTTTCTTTTAGCCCATTTAATACATTATATTTGAATTCTATTATTTCCATTAAAATTTACATTCTAGTATTTGCATGATTATTTGTAGTAAAGTTTATATTAATTAATTGCAAGTATTAATTGGATTTTAATTTCAGTCAGTATTAGATATAGGGTGCATTATTTTCATCCCTTTTAATTTTAGGGACCACATTAGGCATTCAAGGTTACCCTATCCCCTATCCTGCATCAAATTCGTAGTGACCCACGTGTGTGAAAAATCTTTTTAGGCACATCTTTGGACCTCACCCAAATCTGGTGATAACTGCACTTCAAATCCAACTTGGAAAATATAGTGGCAGTATGGAGTCATCCAATAATTCATCAATGACCAGAATTGGGAAGTGGGCCTTGACAGTTATTTGGTCGAGTGTCTGGTAATCCACACAGAACCGCCATGAGCTCCTTCTTCTCAACTAACAAAACAAGGGAGGAAAAGGGGCTCGTGTTATGCCATATGCTACCCTGATTCAACCATTTCTCATATAATCCGTTCAATCTTGTTCTTCTTCTGTATATGAGGAAATCAATAGGGTTGCATGTTGGCCAGAGGTGCGCCCTGTTGGATGTCAATTTTGTGTCATACGCCCTAGGTGGTGGGAGTCCTCTTAGTTCCTGGAATGCAAAGTTGAATTGACGTAACAAATCATCCAAGTCTATCTGACATGTCTGAGCTTCATCACTTGATTTGGCGTTGATGCCATATACGTTCGAGACCAACTGCTTGAGTAGTACAGGAGCATAATTTAGGAGCAATTTTTGCATGCAATTGAGCTAGCCTAGTAGAATGTCAGTGGTGCCTGAGCCGAGAAATCGATAAGAATGCCCATTGACATAGAAGTCCATAATTAAATTCTCCCAATCACACATAATTGGATCGAGGATCTAGATCGATTGGATTCCGACTACTAAATCAAAACCGTTCAAACTGATTGGGCCATCACATCAGCGCTAACTAGCGAATTTTCTCTCTCTAGCCTAGAGTTCTCCTCATCATTCTCTATGCCGCCTCAGATTAAGGGAACCAAGTAAACCATCTGGGGTTGGGCCATCACATCCTTGTAGATCAATAGTGCCATTTTTACAAAGGCCAAAGCACTCGAGTTTGTTACCATTGATAACCCAAACCTAGAAGGAATGCACAGGACTGAATCGGTCATGCCAATTGTCTCGCAAGGCCTGCATTAATGAAAGTATGGGTGCTTCCTTTGTCGATTAAGGCATAGTTGGCAACCCCTTATCTGCGTTAGCACAAGTATATTATCTAGTACTATAAGTTTTAATTAATTATTACTAAAATTTACTTCATGTTAACCATAATATGTACTAGCTATTAAAAAAAAGTGGGCTTAGTTTAGGAATTTAGTCTCTAAAAGAACTAGGTGGGGGTGCAAATGTATTAGGTGAGGCATAAAATGTGGAGCCTCTAGGTGCAATAAAGGTATGCTTTTGACTACTACGTACTGAGTACAACTATGAACATCGCAGGTTGGTTACTTGAAAATATCTTATGCTTGGATATGGTGCTTATAAAAAATAGGCTAGATATAATTTTAAAGGCCCAACAAACAATGGTAGATAAGAGGGTGCAATTTTATCATGTTCCAATCCAACAGTAGGTGCAATTCAAGTATGGGAATCCAAATGGTATAAATCCAATTTATGGGTGGATAATGGGATTGCGGTGGGTAAGGGATGCAAATGGGGCCTAGGATGGGAGGCTTCTCACCATGAGAACCCTCATGACTGTTCATAGCTGAATATTGATTCGATTTTTGGAACTAGTAGAGATTAAAAATTGAAATGATTGGAGATCAAGAATGCTAAGACTAAGTTCTTTCTCTATCTGTGGGGAGGATTGGACATGTGAAAGTAGGTTTTTCATAGAACTTCCTCTTGTATGTGAGATGATGTAGATGGGCTTTTTCTCTAGATGTGTGGTACATAACATGAGAAAGAAAGAGTGAGTGACACATACATGCATACAAACATGTACATAAATAAAGAGAGAGAGACAAACACAAGGACCATGAAGAGATACTTTTTTCTGCTTAATGAGACCTTAAGGTGGCAAGACTTACAAGATGATGTAAACCAATCACATGGAAATCAGTCAACAATGCACACAGAGAAGCGAATAAGAGGAGATGAATGTTCTCCATCTTCCACAAAGAAAAAGAACAGTGAATAGAATACCTTTGTAGTAAAGAAAATGCTAGGCCAGAAATTATAATTGCCCTGGTGATACCCAAGATCCACAGCTATTTCTTCAGGTAACCAAGACCTGAATAACAATTCTTCCACAACAGCTACACCAGTTGCTGGCACAATTCCTCGAGCAGCCAACACTAACATTTTGCCAAGCATTTTGAACCATATGATAGTTTCTCCTGGAGATGAAGGAAGATCAGAAGGCCAAGCAAGTTGTCCACAACCCAGCAAGGCATTCATTGAATGTATTGAGAGGACAAGCATGATACCACCCATCAAACCCTTCAGAAAATCATATTTCTGAAAAGAGCCCAATATTAGTTTTTAGCTTTCTAGGTTTTACAAAACTCATTAAATAAAACAAAAAATTTGCTAAATCTTTGATGCCTACCATGGGCAGAATCTGGTAAATATTTGCAAATTTAAAAATAATAATAAAAGGAAAAAAAAAACTTTTTCTTCAACCAGAAGACGATGGTTGCCAAAATAGAGCTGGTCACTAGCCCTATCATTTTAGTTTCATATAGCAACTGACTTCCCAGGGCATTTCTTTCACTTGACTATATCAAATCAGGTAATTCATTGTCTATACAAAAGCAATTGAGAGATAACCTGCTTCAGCTTTTGAGCATTTCATCATTGGAATTTCATTCCAGGATTTTTCCTCATATATTGGCAACAAGAAAAGGAATTTTTTTCTGAAGAGGAGGGGGGGGGGGGGGGGGGGGGGGGGGGGGAGAGAGTGGGGCAGGGGCGCATCAAATAAGTAAGAATTGAAATAATTCCAGAAAATTTCTCTTTTATCAGCCTAGAGAAAACTCATACAGCACTAAAGGGAAGAGATGTGTTGGAAAGCATCCTGTCAGAGTCCAATAACAGCTGTTGTTGGGAACATCTTAGAACAGGTAAGCATTTCTAAACAGCTCCCACTGACATTAGATTTGCCTGCCATTACATCATTTTAATAGTTAAATTACTTTCTTAGAGTGATTAGGGAAACTTCACCCATCTTTAATAGTACAGAAACTTCATCTAAGAAAATTGTTGGGATTAGGGAAGAAAAATGAGAATAAATGAGCAACACGCATCTTTTCTCTTTCCTAGTCATTAATGGATAGATCAAACTCCCTTCTATAAAATTAGAAATCCTACCTTCCTGCCAAAAAAACTCTAGATATAGAACTGCATGTGTAAAATCAATAATATTAATACCTTAGTTGGTGATGCTGAATCCAGCCCATATTGCTTGAGTGGATTTTCATATCCTCGGATTCGTTTTCCCCATAACATGACAAGTACATTAACAGCAGTGTAAAGACCTATAATGCAAGCATATTCAGCAATTCCAGTAGAACTCTTCACCACCCAATTCTGAACAAGCGTTGGGATAAGTGGCACAACCACTGGTGACCATAGAACCAGCACCATAAAGAAAAATCCCAGAATTCTGAGAAGGTTTAAAAAAGAAATAAATATTTTATTTATTTTTTAAAGTTGAATGGCATTAACTCATAAGCCAATTCTAAATTTCACAACATAGGAAGAATTATGAAGATAAGTAGGGGATAAAATGATAAAAGGAACGGCCAGACATCCTTGTGATCTACTGCATGTGCTTCAAAGTTACCAAGTGAAATAAATGATGCCTTTATTTTGATGGTCCAAATATGGAGATTCAGGACATATAATGGAATCATCAATGATAAGTGGCATGTAGGAAGAGAACTTTTTTTTGAGCAGTCCCAAAAGAAATTTCATTAAAAAGAAAACCAAGTACACAAAAATAACTGTTGTGGGACCAAATGGGACCCGTCTATGCCTATTTTAGCAAGTCAACTGTATAGGTGTAAATAATTATGTGTCAATAAGTACTGATTGTACTTTCCTGTTTTGGCCACCTTAATTGGCTCTCTTTCTCCTATTTATACTTGTACCCTCTAAGAGGAAAAATATATCAATACAACAAGAGCATAATTATTCTCTGATCTTCATCTCTTTCTTCCTTTCTTTCTTTCTTTCCCTTGATAAAAACAACATGGTATCAGCCAGGGAAGATCTTCTTCTCTAATTTTTCTTCTTCTTTCCAGTTTCCAGTTCGTTTTTTGTGCAGTTCTCCTTTTCCGGCGATGATCATAGTTTCTAGCGAAGGTACTGCCGGCGGGGACCCATCTTCCCCTGCCGTTTTTGACAGGGCTATCCATCTGTACGGCTGGATTCCTGATTTGGACTGGTTTACTAGGGTTTCTTTCAGCTCTCTCTCCACGTTTCTTTGCAATTTGGCAGCCCAGATCTGCATTTTTTGCTCAGATCCAGTAGATCTGAGCTTGGTTTCCACCCAAATCTTCTCCACTGGTGTCGCCCCTAGCCTACCTTCACACGCCTAAGGTGCCCCCCCTCCCCCCCCCCCCCCCCCCCCCCCCCTTCCCTCTCTTTCGGTCAACAATGGTCCCCCCGTGTGCCCTTCTCTTCTGCTACTGCTATACCGATCTGCAATATAAAAAAAAAATCTGAATTCCACTATTTAGATCTGCTGCTTGGGACTCTTGTTCCCCTACTTCTGATGCCTCCTCCTTTCGCCCCTACATCAGGATCACATCAAACTTGGGTGTCCCACCTTTCATCTTCAGTGGACCCCAATTTTTCTTGTTTTTAGGTGCTGCCGCTTGGAAGACTGCAACCTGATCTTTTGGGCCTTGCTGCCTCTTGTTCTTCTATTCGCATTTCTCCCGCTTGAACGGTTCTTCTTGGGATAATGGCCGCATCAAAGGACCCACTGAAGACCGCTAGGGAATCTTCTTACATTGATATGGCTTCTTCTGGCACTCCGAATATTGGCAAGATCACAACTGTGTCATTGAATGAGACCAATTACTTCCAATGGTCTCACTCGGCTAAAATGTTCCTTACTGCCAAACAACTCTCTGCTTTTATTGATGGTACTGCTTCTGAACCAGAGAAGAAGGACTCTCCTACCGTTCCTGGCAAGCTAATAATTCTTTGGTGCAGTCTTGGCTCCTTCATTCCATGGAAGATCATGTTCGTGGGACTGTCCTATACTCTTCCCATGGCTAAGGATGTCTAGGACACCATTAAGGCCTTGTATTCGGACAGGTGATAATTCTTACCCGGCTCTATGAGCTCTATCAGACTGCTTCTCATCTTCGACAGGGGGAGCTCTCCCTCATTCAGTATTATTCAAAGATGCGGACCTGTTGGCTTGAATTGGATCAACTTGAATCGGTTCAGTTTGTGAACCCTGCTGATGTTGTTCTCTATAACCAGCTTCTTAATCGACGACAGACCTTTGAGTTCTTGACTGGCCTTAATCAGGACTTTGAACCTATTCGGGCCTAACTGCTTGGCCAACGCCCTCTTCCCTCTCTGAAAGAGGTCTACTTTGCCTTACTTCGAGATGATAGGCGCCGCATGGTTATGACTCCTATGCCGGTCGAACGGTCTACCTTGATGACCACTCATCCTTCCATGCCTCCTCTCGCACGTGGGCATCCTGGTTTTCATGGCAAGGACCCTTCTTCTGACCTTCGTTGTGACACCAAAGGTCCCCGAAAGAAGGGGTCTCGGTTCTGCACTTTTTGTAAGATGACGAACCATTATGTTGATTCCTGTTATAAATTACATGGTCGTCCGAAGCAAGCTATTATCTCCGTCGCCTCGCCTGTTACCTCCTCTCCTGATGTGGTTAGTGACAGTGCCTCAGTCACTCGTCAGGACTTTAACATGTTGTTACAACGACTGGATCGCGTTCAACACTTCTGAGGTTTCCAATGCTGTCTCATCTACTTCAGGTACTGAGTCCTTTGCCAATCATGCCTCTTCTCATTCCTGGATCACCGATTCTGGGGCCACTGATCATATGGTGGGTATGTCTAATCTTTTCTCTTTCATTTTTCCCGTCTCTTATGGTCAAGTTAAATTAGTGAATGGTTCCTCCACTACCATCGCCGGAAAAGGGACCCTCCCTCTCTCTTCCACCTTACACCTTCCATCTGTGTTACATGTACCTTATTTATCTCGCAATTTGCTTTCTGTTAGTGCACTCAATAAACAATTTCATTGCTCTGCTACCTTATTTCCCTCTCATTGTGTCTTTCAGGATCTGACCACAAAGCAGGTGATTGGTGGTGGTCGTGAAGATCGAGGCTTATATCTGCTGGATGGTCCTGTTGGTGCCTCTGCAGCCTACTCCAAGTCCTCTTCGTCTGATATATGGCTCTGGCATTGCCAACAAGGACATCCTTCTAACTCTGTCTCAAGAAACTTGTTCCTTCTTTATCATTTAAATAGTTTAAGTGTACACCTTGCCAATATGGCAAAAATAAAAAAAAACTTTTTTTCCTGCTTCTATGAATAAATGTGCATCTTCTTTGTTTTCTATTATTCATTCTGATGTTTGGCAATCACCCTCTATCTCTCGCACTGGTTTACGATACTTTGTGTCATTTATTGATGATTATTCACGCATGACCTGGATTTATATCATGAAACATAAGTATGAAGTGTTTGATCACTTTCGCACATTTTATAATTGGGTTGCCACTCAATTTGGTTCTAAAATTAAAATTTTGCGTAGCAATAATGGGGGAGAATATTTGTCTAATTGTTTTATTCAATTTTTGCAAGAGCATGGTGTTGAATCCCAATTGTCTTGTCCATCTACACCACAATAAAATGGTGTAGTTGAACGAAAAAACAGGCATCTTCTTGAAGTCGCTCGATCTCTCCTCTTTACCATGTATGTCCCATCGTCGTACTGGCCTGAGGCTGTCCTAACCTCATGCTACCTTATCAATCGCATGCCATCCCGGGTTTCGTTGGACAAATCACCCATTGATCTTCTCTCACTTCATAAACATATTCATCTTCTTCCCCTACATATTTTTGGATGTACCTGCTTTATTCACCAATTTTCAGGTGATAAGCTTTCCCCCCGTGCTGTGCGATTTGTTTTTTTGGGATATTCCCCATTCCATAAAGGCTACAAGTGTCTTGATCCAGTTACTAGCAAAACTTATGTGTCTATGGATGTCACCTTCTTCGAGACAGTCCCTTACTTCTCTTCACCATCTGTCTCGTCTCCTAGTTCTTCCTCTCCTCCCTCCTGCCCTGAGTCCTACTAGCTCTGACGTGCATCCCCTAGCATTGACAAGCCAACTCTGGTATATCACCGCAGGTAGAACAGGCGTCTGCTCTGCAAGAACACCACCACGTCATCTGTTCCTGGCCCAGATCCTTCCCTTACTGATGCATACTGATCTTCTCATTGCCCTTCGAAAAGGTAAGCATAATTGTACCTCTCATCCCCTTGACCATTTTGTGTCTTATTATGTTGTCTCTCCTACCTATCACACTTTTCTTGCAGCTTTGGACAGCAGTTAAGATACCCAAGTGGATTGACACCGCTCTCCGTGACCCCTTGTGGAAGGTAGCCATGGAAGAGGAACTCACAGCCCTTGAGAAGAATCACACATGGGATCTGGTTCCCCTGCCTCAAGGAAAAACTCCAGTTGGGTGTAAATGAGTTTTTGCTTTAAAACATAATCCGAATGGCTCCATCGCCCAGTATAAAGCTCGTCTCATTGCCAAAGGATTCACACAAACTTACGAGGTGAATTATCAGGAAACATTCTCCCCCCTGGCTAAGATTACTTCTATTCGCATCTTGATTTCCATTGCCACTACTTATGACTAGCCGCTGCATCAGTTAGATGTGAAGAATGCATTTCTTCATGGTGATCTCCATGATGAAATTTATATGCTCCCACCACCAGGGTTTGTTAATTAGGGGGAGCCTCACTCTGTCTGCAAACTCCGCAAAGCTCTATATGGCCTCAAGCAGTCTCCACTGGGCGTGGTTTGAAAAGTTCAGCAGTGCCCTGTTACCTAAGAAGCACCGATACAGGTACGCGTATCGGATACGACATGTATCCGAAACGGGGATACGGCAAATTTTGAAAAACTAGGATACAGGGTGCGGCGGTATACGCCGAATTAAAAAAATTATTATATATATATATATATATATAAACAAAATAAATTCAGAAATTTACAAAAAATATCATAAATTCTACTATGAGATAAAAATTATTAGAAAATTATATTTTTATATTTATAATGAATACAATATATATATATATATATATATATATATATATATATATATATATAATACATTACAAAAGATATAAATTAGTAAAGATTACAAAAGATATATATTATAAAAAATTACACTATTAGCAATTTAATATTATGAAAAGATATATATAATATGTTTAAAAAATATTTACAATATTACAGTATATAATATGTGAATGATTGTTGAGGTTAAAAAAATAATACTGAAAAGATAGATAGAATATATATATTCCCCTTTTCTCCCCTGCTGTCGTATCCCGTGCCGTGTCCTGCCGTATCCCTCCGTGTCTGTTGTCGTATCCTTGACGTATCCGTATTTAAAAAATGTTTTATTTAATTGGATACGTATCCGACATGTATCTGAGCCGTATCAAACCGTATCCGTGTCGGAAACGTATCCAACACGTATACTCGAATGGTTTCGGAGTATCCGTGCTTCATAGCCTGTTACCTTGTGGTTTCTCTAAATGTCAGATGGATCACTCAGTTTTTATCTACCGTCTTCACTCTGTTGTCATGATTCTAATGGTGTATGTTGATGACATTGTCCTCACCGGTAATGACACTGTTGTCATATCTACCTTCAATGAATATCTACAAAGCACATTTGCTATTAAAGATCTGAGGCCATTGCGTTATTTTTTGAGTATTGAAGTCGCTCGTTCTTCTCGAGGACTCTCTTTATCTCAGTGAAAGTATACTCTGGGTGCAAACCTGCTGACACTCTGGGTGCAAACCTGCTGACACTCCATTAGATGTCAATACGAAGTTCTCTGCCACAAACGGGACTCCTCCTGATAGTCCTTCTTTCTATCAAAAGTTGGTGGGGAAATTGATTTATCTCACTATCACACGATCAGATCTCTCCTATGCAGTAGATGTGGTTAGTCAGTTCATGCACAAACCACGGGATACCCATCTTCATGCTGTCTTCCGCATCCATCGTTATCTTAAAGCTCATCCTGGCAGGGGTTTGTTCTTTGCACAACAGTCTTTCCTCTCTGTTTGTGGATATTCCGATGCTGATTGGGTCGGCTCTCCTGATGATTGCCACTCCACAGCTGGCTACTGTATCTTTTTGAGTTCTCATCTCGTCGATTGGCGTAGTAAGAAACAATCTGTTATTGCTCGCTCAAGTGCTGAAGCTGAGTATCGTGCCATGGCCAATACTACGGCTAAGCTTCTTTGGATCTGCCAATTTCTTCAGGAATTGGGTTTTGCTCCACGTGAACCGCTCATTATGTTTTGTGACAATCAAGCAGCTATCAACATCGCCTCCAGTCCGGTCTTTCATGAGCGGACCAAGCACATTGAGGTTGATTGTCACTTTCTACGACAACACATTTCTGAAGGCCGACTTGTTACTCCACATGTAAATCTAAGGACCAATTGGCGGATATCCTGACCAAGTCTGTTCCTCGTCACCAACTTACTTCTGTTATTGACAAGCTGGGTTTGTTAGACATCTTCGAGCCAGCTTGAGGGGGAGTGTTGTAGGACCAAATGGGAACCGACTATGCCTATTTTGGCAAGTCAATTGTATAGGTGTAAATAATTATGTGTAGATAAGTACTGATTGTACTTTCCTGTTTAGGCCACCTTGATTGGCTCTCTTTCTCTTATTTATACTTGTACCCTCTACGAGGAAAAATATATCAATACAACAAAGAGAATAATTATTCTCTGATCTTCATCTCTTTCTTCCTTTCTTTCTTTCCCTTGATAAAAACAACAATAACGACATAAGAGAGAGGTCTAAAAGAATTAGACTAGACACCAAAGAAAAACCATAAAAGGAAAACAACATAAAGCAAAGACAATAACTCCTCCAAGAGAGATACAATACAAGGGCCCTAATCAAGACTCGCCAAACTCAAAAAGAAAACCCCAAAGTTTGAGTTGTTGACTCCAAATTTAGCAAAGAAATCCACAAACCCATTTGTTGTGCGCATGTAGGAAGAGAATTATCACTAAAGAGAATATGTGACAACAGAGATTTATGGGAAAAAATCCATAAGAATCATGGGAAATGGTAGACAACCTTTGAAACAGTGGACGCTCTTCAAGTCGTAGGAATGAGATAAGCCTATCAATCAAACTCATAGCACCTCGAATACCACCCCACAGCAAAGCAACTTTACCAATCAGCCTCAATATTCCACCCTTTTGTCCCAAGTCTGCAAGAATTGCCACCAGCCTACACAAGAGAAAAACAATATAAAATGCACAGAGAGAGAGAGGGGATTAAAAAGTAGTAGTTCAACCAAGAATGAGAATTAATTAATTCTAAATGTCTACCTCTCCTGATCAACTCCCCATCGCTCCTTGTAGGTACTACGGGAGCAGCTACAGACATTGCTTTCTCCGCAAGGCTGGTGACTATATTGTTCTGGTTCCTTTCCTGATCTGCCTCAACCTTACTATGCTCCTTCTGTGGTTCGTCTTTCATATGTGCATCTCCAAATGGAACTTCAGTGTTTTGGTAATTGTAAAGCTCTTTCCCCTGTAAATTCAAACCGATGTGGTGAAACATGAGCAGAAAGTACAACCAAGGTGCATTCATTGAGAAATGATCATGTTGTCATGACCAATGCAGCTGGTAACAAGGTGTAATAGGTGTAATCCCCACGTTCCCATTTCCCAATACCTAATACCGATTGTGTTGATTCAAACATAATTGACCATCTAATGTTTAAAAGAAAGAAAAAAACAAGACATTGACAAATAAATAATTTAAAAGGTACAAAGAGACAGAAAGGCCATGTTATATAACCCATCGACATTCATCTGCGCACCTCATGCACACCCCAATGTAGGGGGCCATCAGGGCCTACATGGGTGGGTTGGCTGAAAAGCTCTATGCTTCAAAGTGGAGCCTAGTAAAAATCACACCGTCTGAGTCTTTGAAGCCAAGTCTTTTAAGGGCCAAAAGTCTCAACCGTTTTAGAATAATTTTTTAATTCAAATATGGGTGGACTTCAAAAATGGCAAGATCATCTCAAAATGGGCTCAAATCGGGTGAATATCCAATTCATGGGGGAGTAGGGGCGTGTGTAACAGGAGGGCCCCATTTTGATGGGTGGTCATGGGGCTAAATATATTGGGAATTCTTGTGTAATTTACATCATAATCTTAGACAGCCCATGTTAGAAGGTGGGCCCACCATTTGATATTTCACATTAGATGATGGATTCAAAATCTAGAGAGCTATAAACGAGAACAAACAGTGTGAAGATAGGAAGTATCAAATACACTTAAGGACCCTAGTTGTGGGTCATGTGGGCCCTTTTTGGCAATTTGAATCCATCACCAAGCAAAGTCACTTTAGTGTCAATGAATCCTAGGCTCTATAAAGTAGCTAGTGATAGATCTATGAAGGTTCAAGATTATTACTCTCTAGAGAATGGTACGGATAGATGGTCTATTATTTTCAGCGGGAATCTTAGGGGTTTTGGAACAAAGGAGTTTAGAGGAGCTTTTGGCCTTATCAGGGGACTAGCGACTCATCAGGTCTCTATTCAGTTCAATCAGGTGTTAATTTGGCCCTTACATGTAATTCAGAGGATTCCCCATCTACGGCCTTGGCTTGGGTCGGAGCCGCTCCTCCTCAATTACAGGGTTTTGTGTGGTGTGAAGGGGAAAATTCTGACTAGGGCTGGTCTTCATCAGTAGATATTTATTGAAACAGGATAGTGACCTCTCTTGTGTCATGTGTGGTCACCATGAGGAGGATATCGACCACCTATTTTGTAGTTTTTCATTGGTGGTGGAGTTGTGCTCGTGTATCGGTGAGTTGGTATCTAAAAACCTAGGGCTAGAAGGAAGACGGATTTGGGAGACTATATTGGCTACCATTCTTTGGTCGGTATGGAAGGAGAAGAACCTAAGAATTTTTTAGAACAAGGTTAGCAATGTGTGGGAAGTTTTTTTTTTTTTTTTTTGAGCGGTCACAAGAGAAAATTTATTAGAGAAAAAGTTCAGTACAAAGAGAAAAGGAGGTCTAAAAGCTATGGACCCCACCAATAGACAAGAAAATACAAGTGAACAGAGAAAGAAGAACTACAAAGTATGAAGATCCGGTAGAAAAGTATAGCAAATGCTTCGAGTGGACGAAAGGATCTGCCTAGTGCAATCCAATCTTCCCCGGTCATCTCAAATGTGGAAGCACCAAAGATGGGACCTCCTACACCATTCTTGGTGAAGAAATCTGCGACCTCATTTGCTAAACAACTGATGTGCAGGAAGTTTTTTAGAATGCAAAATGAAGGATATGTGCATGGCACTCAATCAATAAGAAATTTAGGGCTTTTCTCTGCTAGATTTTTACATATCATGGGAGAGATGTTTGGGAAGAAGGTATTGGGGGAGGGTACGAGGGTTTCCTAGTCTCCTCCTCCGTGTGGTTTTTTTCAAATTTAATGTGGACAAGGTGGCAAGGGGTAAAGTAGGGCCGGTAGGAACAGGTGGTGCTTTGCATAATGGGGAAGGTCCTACTTTATTTTTCTTTGAGTCGGTGGGAATTACAGATTCGAATAAGGTGGAACTGTTGGTTCTTTAGGCTACCTATGGTCGAGGAAACCTAATTTTGCAATGCGATTTGGCAAATACAGTTAAGTGATCTGAAGGTAAAAGACAGCCTCCTTGGAGACTAGTGTTCATTGGTTAGGGAAATTAGGTTCCTATGTTCTTCGTTAGAGGAATCCCTAAGGCATGTGCAGTAGTCGGCGAAAGGAGTGGCATAATTCTTGGCGAAATTGGGGGTGGATAGGGAGAATGATATTTTGGTTGTAACTTGAATATATTGTTGGGGGTTTTTGGGGTGTTATAGTAGGTTTTGGTTGTTTGTTTTCTTAGTTTTTTGTTTTGGATATTAGCCTTTTATACCTTGTTGTTTGTACTCTGTTTATTTATTTAATAATATTTTTTTTATGACTATCCAAAAAAAAAAAAAAGTCATTGAATTAGTATATGTCCCCTAAATCAAATTCATTAAAATATGGTGGGCCCACTGTTGGGCAAATCAATGATGCAAATGCTACAAAAAAAAAAAAACCAAAAATATGAGTACCATATTTTAGATAATATAAAATACTGGATGGAGGTGTCTTTTTCTCTCATCAGTCGATCAGCCAATGGAGTGGCGGATTTTTTCGCTAAAAATGGCATTGATGGAGCTATTCGGGGATCCTTTTATTTTTAGGAAGGATAGCACTTGTTGGGTTGCTTTTGTATCTTGTTGGTTTTAGCTTGTTTTTCTTACATTTTGGTTTATCCCTCTTAGGCTTTTTTCTTTTTCTTTGTTTTTCTATATTTTGATCCCTTTATTAATGATATCTTCATTGTCACCGTTCAAAAAAAAAGATAATATAAAATACTATTTTGTGATTTTAAATCCTTTTCAAATTTTTAGATAATATGATGTCCGAATTACATGAAATTAGATCCACTGGATAGGATATTTAATTACCTTTCCAATGGGATCAAGTTTGTGCAATGACATTGTCAACGGCGACCTTCTGGTGGCAAAAACGTACAGAGAGATTATTGCTGACTTAGGTTTTTTTTTTTTTTGGGAAACATTAACGACTTAATATCATTAAAAAAGAAGGAAGTATAGAGAAGGGATCCGAGTATAGGAGATATATACTCAGAGCCGAAAATAAGGAAAATAACATGAAAAAGAACAATGAAAAAGAGAAATACAAGATACATCAAAAAGACCACCCAACACAAGATCCAAATGTAACCCCCAAACCCCAAAAGTCAAGGCTGAGAAGATGAAAAAAATTCCAAAGATGGACTAAGTAATTGAACACCAGCTTTCGCCAAGAAGTCTGCAACGCAGTTTGCCGATCGAGGTGTATGAGTGAAAGAGAGACCACCTAACCTGTACATCCTCCAAATGTCCCTAGCAAAATACCAATCAACCTCCACAAGAGGAAATTTTTTTACTAGCCCAAGAGATTGCATTAGTTGAGTCACCTTCGATAATGAGGTTACCACTCATAAATCCATACCAAACCTGAACTGCTCTCCTACTTGCCCTCAATTCAGCTTCATTTGACTCTATCAACCCTACTAATTCGGAGAAAGCTGCCAACATTCTACCCCTATCATCATATAACACATCTCCTATTCCTGCCGGCCTTGGTCGCTGACTTAGGTGTCCAGATTTCTTCTCCTAAGTCCGTTATTCTGAAAGCAGGAGCTCTGGAATATTCTGACACATATTAAGAAAGTTATAACGAATTTTGATATGATCTATTAGGATTAAAAATTAATGGTACTTTAGTCATTTCAAGACTATGTTAGAGGTTTCTAGAACATTATCTAACTATTATAATATTATAACTGCATACAACACAACAGTTTTTCCAAGAAAGTTTTCTTAGGAATGTCCACTTCTTTCTTATATTAAATTTCCTAGAATTTGCATCCATGGAACCAAATAATCTCTAAAAGAGTATAAGGAATTATTGGATCTCAAGGCTTGAGATGTATACTTTTTAATGGCCGTATCCATATATGAACCTGCTATGTAGTAACTTGTACCTCTGACAAGTTGATATGAGAGTTACCTTGGAGCTATGATGCCTAGACACAACATGTACACGACAAGGACACGTCATTGATACAGCAGGGGACACAGATTTTACAATAAAATTGAAGTGTCCAACATAGAGGTATGGCCTATATTGAAGTTTCCGTGCAACATAGCGTTGGAGTCTCTCAAATAGAAGACTAACCCTTGACTGGTGAAATGGCCACAAATAGGACGGCCAAAAAAGAAATACAAGATCCACAATATGTAAGGAAAAAACAACAATTGGCTGTGATATTTCTTAATAAGATTATTTTTGGAGCATTCCCATGAACAGTGGGTGCATCAGATACACCCTCTAGATCACTAAAATATGGGTGCACATGCATCCCACACAGATGGAATTAGGGTGATGAAAGCTTTACATTTCCTCAAAGCCTAGGCCCTGTAATTCTCTTTTAAGGATATTGCAATTGTGTCCCAAGAAAATAACCGGGATGAACAAGTTCCTCAAAAAGAAGACAAGACCAACACTACGAAACACATTAGGAAATAGATTGGAATTGTTTATAACCCCACATACCATGTGGTTGTAGAACTAGGGAAAAGCTAAATGATGGGTATAATGCATATGAGATGGTAGAGATGCACCATTCTACAACATGTTTGATCTCAACTATAGGTGAATTTCTTCTTGCATGATAAAAGTTGATGAGAGGAACTGCAGAGTGCAATACATTCATTGCATAGATGACTGAAAAACCAACTCAAATTTTCTTACAAATTTGATTAATTACCTTTTGGCATGCCAGTAAAGCAGAAGCACTGAGGGCAGCTGTAACGGCACCAACCATCACTTTGTTATTGTTTGACATAGTGACCTCACTGCTCTCCAACTCCATTGTCAAGTGAATGATTCAATTGACTATCTGGATCCTTCTCAGCAGGAAGTATATAATGATCATCCTCAGACTTTGTTTTATACCCATCATGTATGTGCCCCACATTGACAGCTTGATACTGCATGGGTTGACTCTGGACAGCATCATCCAGAGCCGCAACTGGAAAATATTTTCTCAAAGCTGCCAAGCTAGAACCAACTACAACACCGACTGGCAGAACATTCCTCAAATGGTTGGCATCTACAAGAGCTGACAAGATTGCCTGTATAATATGTTCCCCCTGAATTGTATCAGAGTTCATTTTCATTGGGCCCTTACTTTCCAAAGTGTGGTTCAAATCTTTGTCACGTATTACTGCCATGCCCACAGAATCTGCAATTTGTTCCAAATCATACATAATACTTGAATCCAAAGCTTTCACATCAGGCATGCCTAACCTACGACTGACTTCAACCTTCAAAGCATCTAGTACAATCTTCTTAACCAAAAGCACAAAGTATTCTGTTTTAGCATAGCCCAGATCATCTCTTTTATCCCAATCATCCACTACCTCATTTCCTTCAGCTGATTGGTATTCAGGTTCACTATCTAATATGACATAAGATGGTTCAATTATTTTCTCCATATCGCTATTTACTGAAGGTAAATTATTCTGAGATTCTCTGTTAATGTCTTTAAAAGCTTCAACACCATGCATGGATTCTCTAGTGTTTCCCAGTTGACCCAAGAGCTTCCATTCACCTTCCTCTGGAAAATATTCAAGGAACAGATCAGACGTTGAATCTAAATCTAATGGCTTTGTATTTGGCACCTTTGAATGAAGGCATTTACGTAGATATTCTTTGTATACCGAATCTCCATAAGGGTTTATACTTATGTGCAATGGAATACTACGTACATGTTTAATCTTGTCCATGTTCTCCATGAAATGTGCTGGATCCATCACTTTCTGACTCAAACTATTGTTTTCCACATTCATGTTACCAACATCTACATTATCTCCCATTAAACTATCAGTTCTGTTAATCAATGACAACTTGGAAATTTCAGTGAGCTTCTCATCACTAAACTTTTTTTTGGCATCCTGATATGACCAATTAACAAGATGATCCTTCAACTGCATCTTATCAGGTGGCTTACTTATTTGATTTTCACCATCTTCCTTTTCAGAGTCAGTGTCACTGGTTATGGGAGATCCCTTTTCCATACCAGATCCTCGATCCTCATTTTCATCTTGCATACCATCATTTCCTTGGTTGTTTTCCTTCTCTAACTGGTTAATCATATTTTCTATAACCCCAAACACACTGTTAACTGCCATCTGGGTAGAATCATCAATACCTGTCAAGGCATCTAATGCCTGAGTAACATTAATTGAGGGGGATCCAGAAGATGATCCTGGCTTTTGTTCTTCAGCTTTGGCAACGGATTCTTGCCTTGTAGCCTGCACATTTTTGTCTTCATGTTCGTGAGTATCGGTACCTTCTTTCTCCATTTGCGAGGACTCAGGAGAGGTTAAAACCGAGGAGGAGGATTCTTCAGGTTCAGTATATGAAAATGGCTTACTTTTGTCAGCAGAAGACTCCATCTCTTCACCAGTAACCTCTTTTGTAGTCATCTGGTCATCATTGCTTTTGTTTTGTTTCATGTTGTGCCTATCACCAACAGCCTCCTCAACTCCACTTGTTTTCTCAGCGCTCCCACTTTCAACATTGGCTGAAGATTGATTGGCCTTACTTTGAGAAGCTTCCATAGCATGCTCTGTCTCACAAGAATCTTTAGATTCTGGAATCACGTGGCCTCCTTGACTATTTTCCAAAGGAGGACCCAAGTCTGCTGATTCCTGTGATTTCATTGAAGATTGAACCTCTGCAGACAATTTTATTGAAGACTTTTCCACATCAGTTTGACTGGTACCAGTATCATTTCGCAATTCATCACCAGAACTAAGTTGTGATGAATCATCTTTTGCCTTTGCCTTGCTATCATGTGAGATTCCTCCTTGCGAAGACTTGCTCTCACTACCCACACCCATTTTAATATCGTCTAAGGAATGAGAGTAACCACCGCTGGCACTTGAAAGTCCTTTAATTTTGTCTTTAATTGTTGTCTTAAGTCCATCAAAATTTAAGTTCACCCCTCGAGTCCTCACAATATCAGAAAATGAAGCTGTAAGTTTTCCTCGAACATCTTCAGGCACAGCTCCTTGCAAGGATTTCACGAATGTTTCTCCTTGTTCCATGGCAGCCAAAACCTGTAGAAGAAGAAAATCAGATAATTTCTATACATTGATCATAATATGATATGTCAACGACCAAGCAATACCTTTTTTTTCTGCTCCTCAGCTAATGTACCCGGTGCAGTTGCATCAAGCATATTCATAGCAAACTCTGCTGCATGTATTGCTTGGCTTCTTTCATTATCAAGTGGAGTATCTCCTCCATCATTCACTGAATCAGAATTTACAGAGCTAGACTGCTGCAAAACAACATTACTGTTTTCTTGATTTGGTTCTGTACTTCCTAGGCTCAGCTTCCCCTGATTTTTTTTATTGACTGGAAATGACTATCTGCTCTATCTTGAACCTCAACCTCACTTACGTCAAGTGCACCTCTAGCCCGAGCTGCATGAAATCCATCTGAATGGGTATGGTTAACAAAATTATCCTTGTTCTCATTATTAGAGGTTAAAAAAGAACGAGCAAGATTTTGACGGCCAAGAATACCCTTCTCACTTGAGACTTTTCCACCCAATTCGCTGTCTTCAGACAGAGTTAAACCTTTTGATGGACTGATAGAAATATCAACATCTTTCAGAAGAGGATGGCGTCCCTTCAGCAGCGCAAGCTCAACCGCTGAAAGCCACTGCAGTAAACACATGCACAAACATAAATTCACAGACAAGAAATGTCTGGTGAAGCATCGTCAGACTCCCAGACCACACATGCACCCAACTTGACCCAAAGGCCACACAAAAGCCATGAAGGCCTCAACAAGGTCATTATCAGCATTGAAGCCTTATTGATGCAAGCTCGTGGAAGACATAGACATCATCAACTTGGCCCTCGCAGTCTATGAAAATTACATTTGCTCAAACAACGCACTAATTCGAAGAGCTATAAGCGAAAGATTGGTGAATTAGAGCACCTAGGGCCAAGATAATTGGGTTCAAGATCATTTTCTTCTAATTGGGCTATTGGATCCTAATTCTAGAGGCGAAGAAAAGTCTGAGCATTAAAAGTGACAAATTACATCCTTGTGTAAATAAGCTTTGAAAAGTCAAAGGAGGTCGAGTGAATTGCCAAGATTAGCAAGTGCTTCAAGAGCTAGGGATTTTGTTACTTTTTCTACCCTTTTTTGTTTCTCATTTTGCTTGTGTCGCAGTTAAGTGGAGGATAATATTAGGGGGTTAATATGGCAAGTTTCGATTGGTGGATAAGGGCGTAACATGGATTCAAGACATGTCAAAGTGACCAACAATACATGTAAATGAGGATTTGTGTTTCTTTGTTTCGTGCTCTCAAAATCTATAAATAAGGGTCTTTGGGACACCCATAGACATCCCAGTTCAATTGTTTCTTCTACCATTTTGGTGAGTTATATTTTCTTTAAGAATTTTGTGAATTTATGTTCTTTTAAATTCCAAGGTATTTTTTTTTTTTTGGGAATTCATCGAGTGCTGGATTTCTAAAGAGGAAGTTCCTTCATTCAAGGTGTATTTAGGCCTAAGTTAGAATTATCTTCAAGGTGAGAGAATTCTTCTCTTCTATTTTTTGAGCCAATTTCTTTGGATTTTCTATAATTTCAATTTAGGTGATTGAATATAGGATTTCGTCAAAACCCTTCAGCCTTTATTCAATTTTCCTTAGATTTAGATTCCTCAAAGTCTAGATCTAGAAATTCCATTAATTGTGATTCTAAGGTTCTTCCAAATCAAACTTTCGGCTGCACCACTTATCCATCGAAGTTTGGCAAAAGATGTAAGGTGAAATGCTGCAATCTTCGTTGAATCCATAGCAGGATCCACATGCATACATGTAAAAAAATTCTTGAGCAAGAAATGTAGGGTGTATAAACAGAGACATGCGTGGACAGCTGAAAGAAGGATCCAGATGCATAAATATAAGAAAATTCACAGTAAAAAAGGTATTGTGCAGCCACAGAAAACCACCGCACACATGCATATGCACCCACACCGCACACATGCATATGCACCCATATACCTGCTTCTTCCCACCAGACACTAGCATGCATGCAGACTATCTTCTATTAATGAATTCCTTCTACTAATCAAAACCAACCAATTCACAGAAACATAACTCTGCAAAAGGCATTTTTTGCATTTGCAGGCTTGCAGCAGCAATGCTATGGCAAGTTACAAATTAGAATAAGCAAATGCACCAAAACACCAAACATGAAGTGGTTTCAATTCCATAAAAGATGCATTTATGTTCCTGTAACAGGAGTAAAAGCAAAGGAATAATGAATTATGATTGACAAGAAAGATTGCAAGACAGATAACATTACCTCAATCGCAAGATGTCGGCACCATGGAATAGCGGATCTCTCCCTCGAAGCAGTACTTGAAGGCAAGCAAGAACAGAGAAGCAGGCTTGTGAAAGGATTTTCTGCTATTGAGCCACGTGGAATAGAGAATGGAGGCACCGCCCATCATGACTCTGATAAACAACCACATAGTTAAGACAAAAGAGTAGTGATTAAGAGACAATGCTCAACCAAGAAGTTCAACTATTCAGAGAAAAAACAACTACAAGATTCATTTGTATGATATATAGTACAACATGAATAGCATTTACAACTGTCTGACATGGGTATCTATAGAGAATATTATACATAGTCATAGTGGTATCTGACATGGGTATGGATGTCTAACATGATATGTTAGAATGGGAAGTGCCCAGGCATCTTAAAAAGTGTTCTATACTTCACATGAATGGTGCTAGTTAACAACCATAGTAATTCAAAATAGAAAGCAACAAGAAATTTCAATCATACAGACGACAAAAATCTTTTGCAGTACTTAATCAGGTTCCATTTGAAAATTAAAAGAAAATTCTAGGAAGCTTGAAGAGGTCAAAATCTCTGCCTTGGGATCTTTAAGACATGACAAATAGATTTTTCAGGGAGTCTAATAGACCAGGGAAAAAAATACTAAGATTATTATGCATTTATCAAAATAAGAAAAATAATAGCTATTTTAATGCATGCATGTCTTTAAGCGTGTTTCATGCATGATGGAACAACATTAACTCAGATCTTTCTTTCAGAATTGCACTCCAACAGAATTTAACCCATGTAGCATTTAGCATTGTTCGATTTACGCCTTTCTTATACACAAACCATTGAGCATGTAATGATATGTAGAGCATTTAAGGTCTGCCTAAGATGATGAAGACCAATTCTTCCCCCATCCATTTAACATTTGTGGCAAAAAACCCTGTATCTTTTAATGGATTAGACATGATAGGATAAGCATAAGCAATGCACTGAAGAGGCATGATACATGGTTTGTTACAGGTAGGACAAAAATAACTCTGCAAACTTGAAATCTGAAGTACAGGAACACATGGTAACTTGAAATAAGACATAGGTTCCACATGGTAATGGGAACTGAAGAATACTATCAGAAGTGGCCGAATGAGTGACTCCTACAACTAAAGTATAAGCTTTGAATCAGTACATTATAAACCACAAACAAAGACATCCATGTTCATTTAACAAAAAATTATTCAAAATAAATGCCTGGAAGAAAGCATGGAAGCATGCCTGTATGAAGAGCACAGGAACTCTGAGACTGCCAACCGACTCCCTTGTGCTAGACTTCGAGTAGAAGTCTTCAATGGCCTCAAATCCATAAGAAACCATTGATATAGCTTTGTCAAAATCACGCACCGATGTAGCTGACAGACCATCTGCAACATTGAATCCTTTCATTCTGCCCTGAAAGAGTTCCTGCAAGCATGAACAGAGTATCAAGCTCCTAGCAAAGATGCATGGGCACATGTACATGTATCAGAATCCAACATGAATACAAGGTGTCTGGTTAAGCAAATCCAAAAATTACAGGATTCATGGATTAGATATGATGATTGAATATACATAAATAAATATTTCTCTTGAATAAAAATAACATATAATTATGTATAAAATAAATTCTAAACAATCATAAAATAAGCATTTTAATATTCTAGTTAGATTTCAAAAGAAGAAAAGATGTATTATTATTTTGTCACCACACAAAACATAGTACTAGAAGAATCTATGAAGCATGTAGATGTCCAACACAAATGGTTGTCTATTTCAAGGAATCCATGTAACATAGACTGCAAGATGAGTTCATGTTGCACATATCAAAGAGGTAAATAAGATGCAATTAGACTTCCCACAAAGTAGTGAGTTTTGTTATAATGAAAATAGGGAAAAAAGAAAGAAAGTAAGGGAAGAAAAAAGAGAGAATTCTCAGTGTATTGTATTGCTTGATCATACAAGAGAAGAGAATACATGTATATATAGAATAAAGGGAGCCAAGCAAGGCGATGAAAAGGAAAGAAAGATCGGTTACAATCAACGCTATCTAAAAGTCAAACACACGTAAAATGTGAAATCACACCATATTCTACAACATGTTTTCCCTTTCTTATTGGCATAAAAAGATTTTTATTTAAAGAAAACCAGTGTAAAGGTGATACATTTATCCATCCAACAAATCCTCAACCTTGTTAGTTCGCAGAATATCTATCAATCCACCAGTCAGCTTTTGGTCCATAGCAATATGATGTGGGAATGACCTTGTAGCTTCCTCTAAATCAAAGGGATTATCTACGCAAACTGCAGCGGTTAGAGGTGTTCTCTCTCCCACTTCACCGAGATATTTTGTCAGCATATTTGCACCATATCCCCAGCTGATACTCATCAATGTTGCCCATGGCCTCGACTTGTTGATGAACTGTATAGCTGTGCAGATATCATCGCTGTCAGCAGCTGTAAATAACCTACATAAAGTAGTTAAAAACTCTACAATCAGATAAATATCGTCACTGCAAATATATTGCACAACAGAATGAACCGCTTTTCTTCTTTATAGAAAGGAATTGCATATTTGCAGAAGCATCCTTGGAAATTTAGGGTAATGTACCACAAAGAATAATGTAATACGATAATGTATCACATTGGTAGGCACAATAAGGAAATAAGAGAGAACAAACTACATCAACAAGATGGTTGCTCAACAACACACATAAGTACCATGTACCACTCTGCACACCAACGTGTGGGCCCGCTTTTGCCGATGATAATGGACCCATTAGAAAGGGACTTACAAAAACTTACATCAATCAAATCAATCAAGCTATAATTTAAAAACTGAGTGTAGAGTTTGACAAAATAATTGATTAATTAAATTTTTAGCAGCTTCAAAAGCATGGCTAAGGTGATTTTTGGTGGGCCATATAATTCAAACATAGGCATTTCCAATGGACCCATGGCCATCACCATGGTTGGGCCCCACTACCTAGTGCACTTGTGTGCAGATCAACATTTGTCTATCAAAAAAATGTGTTACCTGATCCAACCGGTAAACTCTACCGAACTGTTTCAATAATTCAACAAAAGGGAACTATCTTCAACCCGTGAGGCTTGGCTTGACGGTTAAGAACTCCAATAAGCTATGGGAGGTTTCGGGTTCAAGTCTCACTCTCAACATATAAGGACCACTCCCCAATGTTTTAAAACCCGGCCCGTGGGGTGACCTGTCTTGGAAGAAGGGTGGGTTAAATAAGGTTCAACCAGGTTGACCCATAGTCAAACCCGGTCAAACCCGTGCCATTAATATAATATTAAATTATTAACTAAGGTTATATTTTATAAAAAATGTTCTTGTTAAAAATTTGTACAGATAAATACTACAAAAAAATAATACCAATTCTTAAAACAATGTTTAAAGCTTTAAAACTCACTTCGTAGTTGTTCAAAATTATTATCATATTATTAATACAAAAATATCATATTCTGTTAATATACATTTTAATCATATAAAATTTCAATCATTCAAAAAAAATATTTATTATAAAAATTATTTATTTTACTTGGAAACATTTTATTGACATATAACTTGATTTCTATTAAGTTGTAATTTTTATATTTAATAAATTTTCTTTTAGAAAATATAATAAAGTAAAAAATAAAAATTAAGTTAGATATAAAATTAGTATATTTTATTTTTTTAACACATAATATTTTCTATTAAATTTTTCTATTTTAATTTAATTTCTATTAAATTATAATAATTTTAACAAAAATAAGTTTTTAATATAAAAGGAATCCTAACTCTCGTTGGACATCTACATAAGTATCCCAATACCGCCATTACACAAAGTTGGACAACTTAAATGGTTGAAGACCTTGACTCCTATCGATACCTTCCCATCTTAAAAATCCCTAATGCATGAAAACCCTAACAACGCCGCCGCAGCCGCTGTCCAAAACAAAAAGAAAAAAGAAGAAGATGAGCCCTAAGTCTTTTAACTCGAACGGCGAGAAAAAAGGTAAAAAGGAGCGATGATTTCATTTTTCTTCTTTTACATTTTCTTTCTTTCTTCTTCTTCTACATTTTCGTTCTTTCTTCTTCCCCATTTTCTTCTATCCAAATGTGTGGTGATAAATTCCAACAACCAGCATTTAATTTATTTTTTTTAAAAAAAAGGGTTTTAGTTAAAAACGGGTCAGGGGTTAATGTCAAAAACAACCAAGGATTGAAGTAGGTTTTTACGGGTTTTAAACCCAGGCGGGTTTTAAATCGACCCGACCCATTAAGTAGCCGGTTACGATTGAACCACGGGTCAACCCGCGGGCTGGGCCGGGTTTAACAACATTGCCACTCCCCTTAGTTTTACTCGGTGTGTGTGGATAGGGAGGTTTGCACATGCCCCAAGGACTTATTCAAGTGCTCTAAGAGGCATGGATACCTTGGACCTTAAAAAAAAAAAAAAAGGGACCTATCTTTCTTTTCCAAATATAAATAATAGTAATGTGGGCATCAGTGAAGGTGGGTCCAAGCCCAATTCATATGAAGCCAAGTCCAAGATCTGGCCCAAGCCTTGGCCCAACAAGCTGCCCACACCTACACAACTCAGGCCCAAAGCAAGCAAGGCCCAACTCGCTAGGTCCAAGTGAGTGAAGCTGATGCAGGACAAGGGATAGGGTAAACCCTAAATGCCTAAATGTGGTCCCCTAAAAATTAAAAGAGATGAAAATAATGCACCCTAAAGCTAAAATGGGCTGAAATTAACCAATTAATTAATATAAATTTGTCACAAATAATCAAGCAAAACTTCCAGAATCTGATGTAGACAAATACATAAAGGATTTAATAAAAGGGTGGAATGATTTCTCTTTAAATGAATTGGGCATATGTAATTTAAAAAAAAAAAACCTATGCTTCTAAATAAGCATGTGCTTTAATTGAGGGCTCTAATCCTTAGGGGCGGTTTTAAGGGGGGAGAAATTAATTATTGAAAGTGACTCTTCCAATGCAATCAAATGGGGCCAGGGTCTGAAGCGCCCCCTTGGAGATTAATTACCTTAGTTAGGGAGATTAAGGAGTTATTGGTTGGGTTGGAGGTATCTTTTTCTCAAATTAGTAGGTCAGCAAATGGGGCAGCAGATTTTCTGGCAAAAAACGGTGTTGACGGGGCTATTCGGGGCACGTTTCTTGCCCCAGGCAGTTAGCGGCTTCTTTATCTAGGGGTTTTTTTTTGGATAGCAGTTGTTACTGCTTCTTGCTTTGCTTGTATTTTTTTTCTTTTTTCCTTTAGCTTTTATGCTCCTTTGGGTGGCGGCCTAATCCTCTTAGGCCACTCCCCTTTCTTTTTTCTTCACAGTAGTGTTTTCTTTCATTAATGATAATCTACTCTCAACTGTTTCAAAAAAAATTGAAGACATTGAAAGGGAGGAAGGGACGAGGGCAAATAAGGATGGGAATACGAATGGATTATGTGGGCAGCAAAAGGACTCGAAGAGGTAGTGGGAAAAAAAAGGGCTGCAAGGCTTATGGGACTCACGGCAGAAAAGGGGACTGGAGATAGGACAGTACGAACAGGGGAAAGGGCTGTTTGGGTTGGCGGTGGAGATGGGAAGGCCAAGGGAGCCTTGAGACAGTAGAATAGGATGGTTTAGGGAGGGACGATGGCGGTAGGAAGGGGGTTGGGGCTGTACGAAAACCCAGATTGAGTTAGGAAGGGGAAACAAAAACAGTAGATAGGAAGTTTGGGGTTTATGGCAGATCTGGAGGACTTAAAGGGGGTGTATAGCAGGTGGCAGCAGAAGTATGGGATGTATAGCTAGTGGCGGAGGTGGTGTTGGGCCTAAAACAGGGGCGACACTTCTATGGAGGTGAGTATAGGAAGGTAGAACTCTGGAACTGGTCTAAAGGCTGGTGGAAGGAGGACAGAAGGGGATGGGGCACAGCAGTAAGAAAAGAAAAGGAAAAGAGAGAAAGAAGAAGAAAAGAAAAAGAGAGAAGTAGAATACATGGCTTCTCGCCCCGTGGTCTCTCACCAACTTCTGTGGACTCTCTCCACCAAATCACCGTCGCATAGAGGTGATAAGAATCTTTCAATTCTTATTCATACGTGAGTTTGCCTCAAGGAGGCTACAGCTTATATAGAACTCTTCCTTTCTTAAAATAAAATATTAACTAAATAAAGCAATAAACAAAATAAAACTAACTAAAACAAACCTAAAAGAAAAAATAAATACAGCAACTACTAATTATGGTTAGCAACTACTAATTATGGAATCTGCAATATATACTCCGCACCAAAAGCCCAAGTTGGGCGTGAGTCATCCATGACAGACTCTTTTGAGTCAACACATGGCAGTTCGGTGGAACAAATTCCTACTCAGTTTAGGATTTTGTTACACGGTGAAGTAGTAGCTATATCCAACTAGGTAGTTAGTTTATTTAGATGCTATGTCTTTGTTTTTAATTAGGAATAGGGTTTCGAATCTGATGTATAAATTGTAAAGGAGGGTCGGTTCCTCAAGTTTAGTGATTAAGTCGGTTTTTTTTCTTATAAATAGGATCGTATGTAATCAGATGGACAGACGATTATTACCAGATATTATGAAAAAAAGTTTAGTTTAGTTTCTCTAGCAACAATGGTAGTTGATTGAGATTGCATACTGCAACCAATTGCAGTTTTTGTGGGAAGTAGAACTGCCACTACACGCTGCAGAAGTCCCTGTGCTGGCCAGGACCACAGCGCCAGGAGGCCAGATTCCAGGTGGTCCAATCATGAACAGAGGAGCTGTTCTCTGTTTATGTTCTCATCGATTAAGGAAGGTAAATATACTTACTTCCAGCACCTGTTGAAGAACTTGGAATTCAGTCCCAAGTGTGGACATGATCTGCACCAAGTTTGGTGTCCATCTTGAAGAACCAGACTACTGATTGTCTGCAAATCCCCTTGGTATCGTTCCAACTTGAGAACCAAGGAGTGGTACTCATCTTAGGCCCTGATTGACTGGTCGAGGCTGTTTCAGATCAGGCGCGTTTACAGGATGTATTTTGATCGAGCAAAGCAGTGGTTGAGACTGCTTTGATTGGCAAGCCCAGTCTACTTGTGTGTTTCTGTTAGAGCCAGGTGTCAACCCAGGCCTGTCTGGAACTGTGTGGTTCAACCAGTTTCGTTACAAGCTATTCTGTAAGCCGGCTGTGCAGGCCCTATTGACAGACTCAAGCACAGTCCGGCTTAGGTCTCTTTGGTGGGCTGTAAACAGGTCCGGCTGATTTTAACTATCAGACTTGATAAAGTATTCAAGCTTCCGCTATAGTTCGAGGTTGGGTATCCTTATTCTACCAAGCCTACATCAAATAGTGAGGATAATATACATAAAAACATGTATAACAAAAAAAACAAGTACAGAAAGAGTAAATGAACACCAAAAATCCAGGTTTTTCTTTAGGTTGAAATGGTGGCCCCTGAAATTAATTATACCCAAGCACCCACGCACGCATGCACATATAAACGCAAAAAAAAGGACCTCTGTTTCTTTTCCAAATAAAAATTATAATGGTTATAATAAACAAGAAAACATGTATAACCAAAAAACAGTACCAGAAAGAGTAAATGAACGCAAAAAATCCAGGTTTTTCTTTAGGTTGAAATGGTGGCCCCTGAAATTAACACAGTCAAAGAAGGCATGTTCCTGTCTCTTCCCAAGAAAGGACGTAACTTTTTTTTTTCCACACAGACACAAAAAAAAAAAAAAAAACACAAAAGCAACCTATCTTTCTTTTCGAAAAAAATAATCCAAATAAATAATCGTGATGATAATAAACAAAAGAAAACATATCTAAAAAAATAGTACCAGAAAGAATAAATGTAACACCAAAAATCCAGGTTTCTCTTTAGGTTGAAATGGTGGCCCCTGAAATTAATTACATGCCATCTGAGCTTCTGTCTTCCACTGGTGTTGTAGTGCTGAACAACTGAAATGTTTAACTGCCCAACTAAAAAAGCCATCTTAATTCTTCTATACACAAGTACCATAAAGTAGATTTGCCTTTAAGATTCTCTGAATTCAAATTTTCCATGAAATAGCAGAGGGTAACATTTCCCACAAACTTTTGAAACACTTCTTAAGCAGCCCCAATGACCAACCATCCCTGAGAACCCTAAAGGATGGTAGGACAATCCAGTTGAAGGTGAAAATGAGCGAAGAAGAGACATAAGACATGGGCCAATAAGCAATGTAGCAAAAGGTAATTAATAGACACCTCTGCAGCAAAATAGATAAAGTAAATGGAAAAGGATTCTGAAATCCTCAAGTTAATGGTGTTTTCAAATTGTTAGTAGTTAGAATCTCAATCTATATTTATTTATTTTTGAAATGGTTCATATACTGATAGAAGGCACCAGAGGTGCAAGAATCTCAATCTACATAGAGCACTATTTTCCAAACAAAAACAAAAATGACAACCAAAGTTAGTATTTAACAATCATTCAAAAACAAAAGATATAACAGAGAAAGATTGATTTTTTAAAAAAAAATGCAATCAGCCTCCTCATTCATATTGTTGTATCCTCCTTATCTCTTAAAATACACCTTTCTTTCCTAGAACCAATGATTCTTGAAATTGTTTATTTTTAAAGTCTATCAACTTCCTCAAGAATCAAGCACCACATCCACTTCAACAAATACATTCCACGCATTCTTAATGCTTTTTTTATGGAGCTGATATCCAATGTACTCTCCAATCTTGATTTCAATTTGCTTTCTGCCACCCCAACATCTTCTCAAAATCAAATTCACCCCCTGTTTCTTTTTTGTCTTTTTGAGCTAGGAATTCACAGCATGTTTCTAAATATTAAACCTAGCTCCATGATATGTCCCCAAATTTTGTAATTCCTTTTCATGCCACTAATCCCTTCTCATATCTTGCTTGTTCCACTCCACTCTCATCTACTACATCTCTCTTTTATTACCCTTCTCCATAACACATCTTCCTCTCCATATCTTCTAACATAATTTGAGAGAAGAGTTCAATACACCTACACCACACTTCTAACACCTAATCCCCCATTTTCCATTGGAAGCTTGACCACTTTTACATTTTGTTAGATGAAATAGCTTATTTTACCCTTTGCCCTCCCAAGGAAAACTCATGTGTAATGTTTCAATCATTTTGGCCACCTTGTATGGGATTTTGAATAGAGATAGCTAATACAACAGCAAATTTGACAAAGGGGAGTTCTAGTGTAATTCTACCTCTGAAAGAGGATCTACTTTTTCCACAAATCTGGTAAATTTTGAGTCTATCAATAATCAGGTTCCATATGGATATTGGATCCAGATTATTCCCAACCAAGATCCTAAGGCAGCCAGTGGATGAAGCAAGAGATGTTATGTCTTCTTATAGCTCCATCCCTGCAACTTTCCTCTTTGATGTGTTGATGTAGAGTTATGAAGCCATTTTTATCATCTACATCTGCTATTGTGATATTGCCATACTTGTATTGCACCAGAAGAGTGCATCAATAAAGCTATGACAACATGTATAAAAGAGAGCACCATCACTATATTAGAATCATAAGACTTGTTGCACCTAAACACACCAATCAAAACTTGAAAGATGGTTCTGCAGCCAGGTCATTGATATCCAAGTGAAATGAATTGAGAATCAGGCTTTCTCAGAAAAAATGTACGGAATGTTTTCCAATGTGGATTCTCTTCTCATACATACCATGCATATATAGAGACTTGGATTTTCCTATGAATACCTGTGAAACGGTTCTCCAAAAATTCCTGTTGAGGAAGAAGCTACTAGGAAAGTAGTTGGTTACAAATCCCTTAAATAAAAGGGTTGTTTGGCTCTTTGAGCCATTGAGGCTCTTTAGGCATTCAAGTGGACCCATGCATTCGAACATGCAAGTACTATAAAGGGAAGCACTTGGTCATACCCAAATGAAACAAGTTCTTCAGGGATGTTCCATCAGCAGAGAAAACAGTGGGGGCAACACAGCAAAAGATGATATGTAATACCCCACCTCAAAAAGTCTCACATTGCTAATTGCATTGAAAAATCACTGGTATATGAGTGGTATCCTTCCTCTTTTAGCACAAGGCCTTTTGGGAGCAACAGTGGTTGGCTCACCAAAGCAAATCCGTGCGGGTCCATGTGTTGGCCCAAAGCAGACAATATTATGCCAACGGGACGGGTCATTACATGATATGTCTGCTACATCCAAATATTCAAATTAAGCTAATTGTCATGGGCCAATTACCTGAGGCAAGCAACCAAGGCCAACTGATCAGAAAGGAAATCAAGTTTGTGCCTTAGTATGTGAAAAAGTTCAAGAAAAAGAAAAAGAGAAACAAGAAGTAAAGAGATTTCTAGTGCTCAATAGTAGGACAGTGTAGAAAAGTATTCTACCGTATAAATACTTGTATTGTACAAGTGTATGTGTACATGTAGAATAATGTAGTTGTGTAGAGCTTGTGTGGAGTCTTAGGAGCCTAGAACTATCTAAGATATCTTCTATGGAGAATTCTAGAAATGGGGTCTAGAACATTCGCAGCCATTGGATTGTTGCCACATGGCATAATCCTAGCTATTGGTCATCATGGACTCAAGTATAAATTGGTGTGGGGAGCTCATTTGCTCCTAAGCTAGCAAAGAGTTCCAGCAAGTGTGATCAGAGCTTGAGACTCTCCCAAATCCGTTGTAATCTCTTTGTGTTCAAATCAAGTTGAGTGCATTCTTATTCGAGCCTTGGTGTTCCATCTCTCTCAATCTTGTGTTCAAGCTATGTGGTTTGGTGTGATCACTTTGGCCCAAAAGAGCGACCAACTTAGTAAGAAGGCTTACTCGCTTGACGACTGACTGTTTGAGTGAGTACCAGCTGGATTGAATCAAGGAAGGATTCACCAAGTCCCATGACATAATGCTATGTTCTTGCTGATGGCACCTTAAGTCCAACATTTGCGAATATAACAGAGGCATTAAGGAAACAGTATAAATTTGGGGCAGAGCAATTTTAAGCTTCTGCATTTTTTCAAGGAAAAAGGGCTGACATAATGACATGCTCCCCACTAGTCTGGTTTCAGTCCCTGTTCCTTACGGGTCCTCAAACTACAAGTCTAAAGGTTTGGTTTGATGCAAAGCATGGCACACAATTCCTCACACGCACAAACAAGTTGCATAAGCAAACTTAAATACAAACACTTCCAACATGGAAATTCAGCCAAGCAGATCAAACTCAGGTGTAAATATCTCACCTTGCAGTGGTGAGTGGTGAACCAGCACATCCCCGAGGGTTCATAACAACAGGAAAACACCCACGGACAAGCACTTCGCCGACAAGTGACCTTATGTTGCTATCCATGCTGCCCTCAGCAGTTCCCGGCACAATCAAAACAGTTGTATCCAACCCATGCTCCTTGGCCAAATCCAAATTAGCAGGCCAGTCCAATGATATCATCCCTCCATCGCCTGCACTGATACAGACTCGCTGATAAACAAGCTCGTCCTCCAAACCAGTGTTGGACCCAACAGGACCAGGACCGGGGCCAGGGAGAAAAATTCTGCCTCTGTTCCAATTCACGAAGTGGCGCTCTTCCTTGACAAGCCTGTCATTGATGCCTTCAAGAAGATGAAGCTGGGCATCGTCGTTTACAAAAGAAATGGAAGGGCATCGGAGCAGGACGAAGCGATTGAAGGGCGTGGGACTTGTAACCAATATCCAATTGCCAATGTCAGCCCCGTCTTGTCTTGCATCCGAAATTTTGCGGAATCTGCGGTCTCGGGAGAAATAGAGAGCGGCAGCACCAGATGCAAGGCCGAGGGCGGGAGCAATGAGATCAAGAGAGGTGGAGGAGGGGAAATTGGAAATAAGATCGTTGAAAAAGTTGTGAAAGGAAAATGATACTTTGAGGCGGCGGCGACGGCGTCTATGGTAGCGAAATTCAGGGAATTCGAGGCTTCTGGAAAGGAAATTAGGGTTTTGAGGACGGACAAGAAAGAAGTGAAGATGGAGAGGACAAGAAGTTGGCCGGAGACTCATCTGAATATTAAATCGGAGAGACAATAATAAGAGTATGTATGTGTGTGTGTGGAAGAGAAAGAAAGAGAAATCAGACCAAACGGGAGAGGAGATCGGCGTGACGTCGGTGTAACGTCCGGCAAAGCCAGCGGTGGTGAGAGAGACAGAGAGATGTTTGGATGGTGGAGAAAGGCGGAAGAGTACGGGTAAGGCTGCAAAAGCATCAGCTTAGGAAACGGACATGGGTGGCCAAATCTACTTACGTAATGCAGGGAATATGCAAGGCCTTTTTGGGGAGCCAAGGTTTTAAAAAAAAAAACATTTTTAATTTCTGTTAACACTTAAATATATTAATTATTATTTCAACAAAGATTTTCTTATTTATTATACACTTGAATTAGTATAAGTTTGTAGTTGCCTACATCTCAAATTCAAATTTCTTACTCCATTTTATTTTCATATCTTTTAAATTATCATTAAAAATATGTTATTAATGACAGAAGAAGTATTAAATTCTTTTTTTATAAAAAATGTGGGAAACTTACACACTTTTAATAGAACCTCCACGGATGAGCCCAGCACACCAAAATTAGGTCATGGAGGCTAGAACCTCCAACCTCTTGCTCCTAAGATGGAAGGCAACCAATTAAGTTACACCCGGTGAAATATTGAATTTTATTATTATGAAGGATACTTATCTTTTTGTCTATATTTCAGTATCTAAATAATGAAAAATATATTGTGTCTGTTATACTATCAAAATAATATTTTAACCATTTATAAAAAAATTAAAGTCATTTTCTTAATTTTAGATTTTATATTCTTTTAATAAAATCACCATTTTTCTACTTAATAATGTAATATTTTTAAACTTTGAAATTTATTTTACTTTCCATCAAATAATACATATTGAATACAAGATAAGCATTAGTTAATAGAGTGTTTTATCAAAAATAAATATCATTTTCAAATAAATTTGTTGCTTTAAAATATAGATTTTAAAAATAACTAATTGTAAAGTTCCATTTTGTGATTGAGAAAAAATAGGTGGCCATTTCAATAGAAAACTAAAGAACATTTGTTAAGGAATTAACAAAGAAATATTTTTTATTAACAAAAACTATCTCCTTAATTATTGAAACTATATTTGTATCACTTTATCAACGGAATTCATCTTAAAACAAATACTAATTATCTATATCTTTAGACATTGTGGTTCCTTATGGTGTAAAGTGAAATGAAAAAGTAAGGAAAAATGTGAAACCGATCTCAATTTACATCTCGGCCAAAGGCCTTCTAAAATTTCTGAAGGTGAGAACCATAGATGCACGTGCTCTAGAGTAAGGGTCACTGGGGCTGCCCATGACCTCTCCCTTCATCGAGGGGAGAAGCCAGTGGTGGGCATATGGATTTTGACATTTAATAATGATTATGATGAAATAATCACCAACATACCATACTTAAGCACGAGTCTCAATATTCATTGTAATGGCTTTTCTTTGAATATATAGTCTATCAAAAATCACCTTTATTAAATTAATCAAGCAAATTTTTTTAAGCTCTCCAAATCGATGAGTTTAAATTATTTTTTATCTTTAAATTTTGTGGACTTTAAAAATATGTCTAGATTGGTCCAATTTATATGAATTTTAGTAGGCGTCATTGACAAATAAAGACCTTACAAATGGACCTATCACCAATTTATTTAATGAACTTAAACTTAAATATGTAGAATAATACTAACATATGTAAAATGTAGTGGTGACCATTTTTTTTTAAAATATTGAATTTGATTTGAAGCCCTATCAACTAGGTCGATATGCAACCAAGTGCATTTTCATATTACTTTTAAAATATTATATATATATAATCACTCACATGTTTTGAATTTGAATTAATAATATGTGTAACTCTCAATCACTATCAAACCTAGATTAAGTAATTAACCAAGAAACATATGAGAAGTGTATGGTAGGCAACCATGGCTTAAAATTTTGTAATTTGAATTCGACTTAAAATTTTATTGAGTTAAATAATTTAAACGAGTTTTTTTACTTAACTTTGGAAAAATTAGATAAAACTCATCAATTTGTTCAACTCCAATCTTATCAAATTGAGTCAACTCAGACTAACTCGTTAAAATTTTATCTAGTTTTTATACTATAATTGTAAGACATAAAACACGTGATAAGAAAAATACATAAAGAACGTGTCAATACATAATTTTCCTTTTTCTTAACTTTTAGTCCATTATCATTTTATTTCAAATATTTTCAATGTATTCCTTCAATCAATTGATTCAAAAAGTTATCAACTAAGTGTTTGTCTAAGTAGATTTCATTTATAATTACATGTAGCCTTAGAAGCGGCATATTCTCTAGATAGCCTTTGGCCTTTGGCCTTCGGCCTTTGGCTGTTTGTATTTGTTGTTTTCCCGCCTGGTTCTGGGCTGTGGACTTTCATTGGATCCTTAGCCCATGGGCTTCTCTTTGCTATTTGCTCTAGGAACCGGTCTATGGGCCCATTTTCCTGCTTTGCCCAGGATGTGGGCTCATTTTGTCTCTTTATTCCTTATTCTTGGAGCCTCTTTGTTGGCTCAATTTTTTGCCTGGCCCAGTCTGTTGGTTAATCTCTGTATCTTTGGGCTTTCCACTTTTTGAATGAATTGTTAACCTTCCATTTTTTTTTATTTAAAAAAAAAGCATAGTCAAGTGTGTAATACCCACACACTCTCACCTGGGCATGTTGGAATTGTTTCACATTGCACAGGATAGGTGGGGATGTGGGTCTTATTAAGACGGGAAGCACCCCCCTCATCAACAAGAAGCCTTTTAGGGCCCAAGCGTGTAACTTGGAGCCAATGCAAAATCATGTGAATTCTTAGGGTCCAAAGCTGATAATACCTTGTTGGGTCGGAATAGGTTGTTACAAGTGAGACACCCAAATCTAGATGTCTGATCCATGTTTCAGTGATATAGAATGTTGATAGGCAAGTTCACCATGGAGATCAATGTTTCCCAAATCAGAACACCATAAAATTCTAATATTTTTTGGCAACAGATTGAGGACCAGAAAAACTCCTATAAATGAAACCAGTAGAAAATATTTATACTTTACTTCAAACATTTTGAGAAAAAAAGAAATGCCTTCACCAGGTTGTTGAGGGGAATGAGGTTGACAGCCTAACCCAATCTCCTCTCCCACATGTGTGACTACGAGTATGGAAATGGGAGAATTATCGTTGTATTTAAGAAATGAAATCTGACAATTTCTATCCATAGTTTATAATATTTATGAGGTTCATGATATTCCAACTCCATACACAACTCACCCCACGGTTGGTTTTTGGCTCAAAAGACTTTTATTGGGCTTGGGCTTCTCTTTCTCTATTTTCAAGTTTTGAAAGTAGGGAGCTGTTTTTCTCAGGGAGTGAGAGAGGAAAAACAAGGAAAAACCAGAGAGAAAGAGCAAAGGAGAGACCAAGAGGAAGGAGAGCAAAAGGGTTGTAATATTTGATTTTCTTCTTAAGAAAATCATCACGCTCCATAGGTAGGCAATTTTGTCGAACCACGTACATCTCAGTATTGTTCTTACTTGTGTGTGGTTTGATTTTGTGATTTTATTTCCAACATCCACGTCATTGATCACTCTCTTACCATCACCACGGACTACCCGATGCTTCATTGCACACCTTCTTCTACTTTCTTAATCTCTTTATTTGAATGTTAGATTCTTTCCATCCAACAGAGAGAATTCACCGATAATTTTGCAAGATAGTAAATAATTCCTACAGTTTATCAGGAATTTTTTGTGTACATTCAAAAATATTTCTATCAATGTACTTTGACCAAAAAATAGCTTAAAAAAATAACAAAATTTAAAAATACTGAAATATAAAATAAGATATGATTTATGGGTGAACTCCTCCAATTTATAAATTATAATATTCATTACACTCCCCATTACAAGAAGACAGAGAAGATAAAACATATTAAAATCTACTTGACGACGATGAGTACAAAGCCTAGTGTCTCATTCTCAAAGACAAACGTTGGTTTTGATAATAATAGAACGATGAATACAAAGCCTAGTGGAAGTTGGGCTTGATAATGATAGAATTACCAATCAAAGTTTTTTTTACTAAGCTATCGAGGTATTTTTACCCGATTAATGTTTGGAGCATGTGTAAATCTTTTAATTCATACACGTTGGATACAAAACAAAGAGGAGTGATCCTTTTTTATATTGAGGGAACTTGATCCCAAGACTTCTTATAAATAAAGGCGAGTTTTAACCACTAAATCGATTTTCAAGTAACTTAGTTACAGATGAGAACTTAGTTATAAACGAAGAAAGCTCCATTGAAAAGATCGTCCGTTTTAACATTTGGATTGTTATATAAGGCAATGCAATCCTAGAGAAGGAGTGCAGTTGAATTGAAAATGGTGAGGCTAAATTCATATTTCATTCTCTGTTTTATATTTCACTTGGCAATTCGATCTTCGGCAGATGTGGGACTGTCGGAAAAAAGTCAAAAGACCCCTGCCTTCTTCATCTTCGGCGATTCAACAGTGGATTCCGGCAACAACAATTACATCCAAACCATCCCAGAAAACCAAGCAAACTATCCGCCCTATGGCCAAAATGGCTTCTTTGAAGGGCCTACTGGACGTTTCTCCGACGGCCGTGTTATTATAGATTTTATTGGTAACTTCAAAATTTTCACATGCAATGAAGTGTTACTTCCTGATTTTTGGATTAAGTTTTGGAGTAGAACGAGTCTCGTATTGATTGTAAAAGAGGAGATTTAGAGACTTATAAAGGACTTGGGTCACTCCATCTAATGGATTAGTCTTTTGTGTTGGATACCCAATCTTAACAAGTGGCATCAGAGTCATATCCCCATACATTCCGATGACGTTCTATCCATTGGAGAGCCTCGTTCGAAAGGAGATTGTTGGAGCATGGAACGAGTCCTACATTGGTTGTGAAGGAAGGAGATTTAGAGACTTATAAAAGACTTGAGTGACTCCACCTAATGGGCTAGCCTTTTGGGCCAGTCTTAACATTAAGCCGATAATACTTCAATTACAACGTGATTGTATGTTTTTTTATAGGTATAGTTGCAAATCCAAAATTACAAGATGAATTTTAATCATTCTCATTTTTTCACTTCAATTGATGCAGCAAAATATGCAAAGCTTCCTTTAATTCCTCCATTTCTACAACAATCTGCTGAATTTATCAACGGTGCCAACTTTGCTTCTGGTGGGGCAGGCATTCTTCCTGAAACTAATGAAGGACAGGTTAGACAGGGACTTCAGACTTCAGATTTCTATTTTTCATTCTCATTTCAAACTGATCAGAGTCTTGTAATTTTCTGAAATCTTCAAATTTTCAAATTCAGAATAGTAATTTAGAAATCAATTATCATCCAATATACATTAATGAGATGAAAGGAAGGTAGAGTGCAGTCTTAACATTTAAAAAAATTGTGGATTTTCTGTTAATCCTTCAAATGTTGTAGTTATTAATTATTTGATTTTACAAGATGGGTTGTGTTGTTTACAGGCCATTGACCTTCAAAAGCAGCTCAAATACTTCGAAGAGGTGCAGAGCTCATTAACAGAGAAGCTGGGAGATGTGGATGCTACAGAACTAATATCAGAAGCTGTCTATTTCATTAGCATTGGAAGTAATGATTATATGGGGGGTTACTTGGGGAATCCTAAGATGCGTGAATCCTATCCTCCTGAACAGTACGTCGGTATGGTCATCGGCAATCTAACACAAGCTATCCAAGTGAGTTTTTTTCTTCTATTGTCAGAATACAATCAGTTCAATTCGTCGTGTTCGCAAGCAATGCCGAATTTTTTCTTTTGGTCTTTTAGGGGTTTTCCATTCATTTGAAGAGTAAAATTAATGTTGAAGTTAGTTAGGTTTTGTAGAGTCTGATTGTCAGATATTTACTGGTGATCTCATCTCCTACTAGTTTGAACCCGTGGACGTACCGAAAGGAAACCACATAAATCTTTGTGTCTTTGTGTGATTGATCTGTGTTTTTGTTCTTCCGACTATTGTTTGTGCGCTTCTATTCACAATAGAAGTTGGCCAGAGATTAGAGAAGGACATCTCAATATTCAAGTGAAAGAACAAAGCATAAGAGATTCCAAAAATCACCTTTTACTCATTCAACAACAAAAGAAACTTTAACACTGAGAGGTTAATTTGATGGTCAAAATTCGCCCTTGTTTGCGGGAAGTCTTGGAATCAAGTCTCCCTCAACACAAAAAGGTCACCCCACATTATTTTGTACTCGGGTATGTGGATTGAGAGGTTTACACATGCACAAAGACTAGTTGAGACGCTTGAATACCTTGGACTTAAAAAAAACAACAGAAGAAACTGCCAATACTGATCTGATAAGGGTGGTTTCGGGTTCCAACACCTCAAATGTTACAGAATTAAAAGATGAAAACAAATTAAGAAACTTGTACCAATTATGAAACTGTTTACTTTCATATGTAACGGTAACGATCGATCAGTATCTTAAGGGAACTAAAGTTCTAGTTGTTGTTATATTGATAAATGATATAGATGCTGTACCAAAAAGGAGCCAGGAAATTTGGCTTTCTAAATCTCTCTCCTTTGGGTTGCTTGCCTGCACTGAGAGCCTTGAACACCAATGGGGAGGAAGGCGCTTGTCTCCCAGAAGGTTCGGCACTTGCACTGGCACATAATAATGCTCTCGCAGCTGTTCTCACCAACATGGATCATTTCTTGAAAGGCTTCAAATACTCCAATTCCAACTTCTACAATTGGATCAGCGATAGAATACAACACCCAGATAAATTCGGTAACTATAGCTTCCATGACTCTCTCTCTCTCTCTCTCTCTCTCTCTCTCTCTCACATCACTGAACACTGAATACTTACTTACAACTAAGACATTTTTTCTTTGATTCCAAAGATTTCAAGGACGGAGTCAATGCCTGCTGTGGGACAGGACCCTATGGAGGAGTCTTCAGCTGTGGAGGGAAGAAGGCAGTGACAGAATACAAGTTATGCGAAAAACCTCAAGACTATGTATGGTGGGATTCTTTCCATCCAACAGAGAGAATTCACCAACAATTTGCTGCAGCACTGTGGAGTGGGCCACCTTTCTCTGTAGGGCCTTACAATCTGGAGGATCTCTTCTTCGGCAATGAGATCATTGCAGATATTGTTGATGACCCAAATACTGTGTACTCAAGCACTCTTGCTTAGTGAGTGGTGGACTTGCATTTCTTGAGCATATCTTTCAAATTGAAGTGGCAAGCTTACCATGCCATCCTGATGAATGAGTATTTAATTGAAAAGGAAATGAAATCAACATCACTTGTGTCAGTTTAATACATTTTGTCGCATGATTGGCAGTGATTCTTGTACATAATTTTTTGAATGCGTTTATTTACATTGTTTTTTGAATGTCAAGCAGCTATTTGATGGAAATCTTGATTGCCCCTATCAATATGTCATTAGTGCTATAGCGCGTTGACATCATTAGTTCACAATCTATTGTGCAATACAGTTGAAGCCGTTCAATGATCGGAACAACAGAACATTTATTCAAATCATCATCCACATGCACCCAGTCTGATTCAGATCATTATCTACATAGACCTCCACCTCTGGGCCAGATGCTAGAGTGAGATTCCAACTCTAAATGTAACAATAGCAATTTGGTCTGCTCTGTTTGCGCGTGTATGAGAGCTTTTTCCATACACCATGGCTTACTACATCATTCAGCCTTATCAGGTCTTCATCAAGGAAGAGAGCCAATCAAAAGACGCAAGCACATGTCGATGTATGTACTTTTAAATGTACACAAGAAGTTCTTGTGTGTGTACTGAATATGTTTGGACAAGGAGAACTTGAAAAGTGGCAGACCTACAGAAAAGTTGTGAAGTGGGGGTTCTCAAGCTAGTAAAGAACTTGAAAGTGGGAGTTCTCTTGCCTCTTGAGTGAGGCAAAAGCTGGAGAACTGGTAGGTGGGAGAACTTGTATTTGAACGGGTGAGGGAACCAAATTCTCTGTTTTTTCTCCACCACCTTTAAGTATGGTATGCTATCCTACAACTCTTATTTATTTACATTTCACTTCAGATGGCAGTATCAAAATGAGGAAATACATAAGAAAACCAAAGAGTTGTTGCCCAGTCACAAGAGATAACCCCCAGATGATCTGAACCGTTCACCAGTGGGTCCATCGTGTATGGAAATGCCCCAAGGTCTACTTAATCACAGTAACTGGAAATTTTTCCTATTGAACATGAATTACTGGCCATAAATCCATGAGTACCACACCCATTCAACTGTTGGATTAAACCATGGTGTAGATCTTGCTTGCCTGAACCTTTGGCCCCATTGTCCTAATGAGGCTGGATGAGCTCAGTATTGCAACATGTGGCCTTTCAAACAGAGGAGAAATTAGGATATCTCTGGACCAATACATGGGCCCTGAATGACCAGTTTAATATCAGCTCCATTTTGTTAGTTTCAGCTTTATTTAGGCCCATGTCCCATGAGTTTGGGCACTAGCTGACTAGCTCAGCCTTGTTCTCTGCTGTGTGCCTTGTATGTGTTCATTATCTTGCTATAATATGATAGATCAATTTTGAAGGTTTCAAGGGCCAAAGGGCCACTCTTCGTAGAGTTATCCGGTTGTGCGATATTACTACCCAGAATGTATGGTGGCACTCTTCCATCCAATTCTGATGACTTACCAACTACTGGCAGGACTAATGTGGAATGGACCTCCAAAGTTTGTGAGGCCCTGCAACCTCAAGGCCTTGTTTTCTGTGTATCGACAGGTTGGGTATTGGAGGGTGAGGGATTGACTGAATTCCTATTATGATTTCTTGAATTCATCTGGCATCTGAAACATTGTTAATATTTAGTTAATGATGGTTAATGGAGGAATCCATTTGTTAGAGATGACAAATATTGTAAATGGGCCAGTCAACAATCCTGGTTTAAGCGAGCAGGAGAGGCCATTAATTGCATCATTGGCCAGGCTCTGAGCCGTTTACCTGAAAGAGTAGAGTATAGAAGAATTGAAAATGGTAGAAGAGATCAAACGTAGGACATGAGTCCCAAAGAGAAGATGTCTAAACATCAACATTCAAGAGAAGCAAATAATGATCGTAGCAAGGACCACCTACAATGCCAGCAGTGTTACTGTCGGGTTCCAGAGATACGACAATATCGCTAGACAAGATAGAAATCTAACGTTATATAAATTTAGAAAATGGCTCACAACCTCTCTCATTGAAATCAGGTTATATAGAAAATACGGGCCTCCTCATAAAGAAAGAATAAATCAATAATCAAATTACCATTTTGTAATTTGGGAAACTAACAATAATAGAAAATACAATTATTGCAAGTCAACCGTTTCCGTTAATACTCCACCGCAAACTCAACGGTGGTGAAGCGACGAGTTTGAAACTAAACGTGGAGAAGCGGTACTTTGATAGACCCTTGGTAAAAATATCACCTAGCTGATCCTGAGAAGACACAAAATTAATCTGATGAGAGGCCGCAGCGACACGTTCTCGTATAATGATAATCAAACTAATGTGTTTAGTTCGAGCATCGAACATAGGATTAGCAACCATGTAAATGGTACTGAGATTATATATGCAGAGAATGAGAATCTCAAGGCAAGGGATAAAGGAAAAAAAAAATGGCAGGCAAGAGAAATCTAGGTCTGGCTCTGATACCATATAAAAAATTAAAAAATGGCTCACAACATTTCTCATTAAAATAATTTATATAGAAAATACAAGTCTCCTCATAAAGAAAGAAAAAATAAATAATCAAATTACAATCATGTGATTCGAGAAACTAACAATAATAGAAAATACAATTATTGAAAGTCGACCGTTTCAATTAATAAACATGAGTCTAAGCTTAAGCTTAAGTGCCTAAGCATCAAAAATCAATATACACCAACGACTATCTTTGGCATTGTAACTTCTGACGGCCTAGATTTGTATTTCAGTTCACAATTGTTTATATTATAGACTTCTTTTTTCATTGACCATGGAGCATGTATATGTATGTGTTTATATATACTTGTAGATGGTCGAATTGAAACACGAATCAGAATATGATCTTTTTTTTGTGACCAAAGTGTTCAAGTTTTTAGAGCACTCGACTAATCACTAGAGCATGTGCAAGCCTCCCTACCTACACACACTAGGTACCTCTAAAGGGAGTGGCCCATTGAATAGAGTGAGAATCACTTAGGACTTTCACTTCCTGAGACGGGTTCCTAACTACCACTCAAGACCCTTTAAATTCATATTATAGTCATTTTTTTCCGAACAACACCTTTAGAAGAATAATTTCTAAATAAGAATCACGACACCAACTCTCAAGTAACACACTAGTACTACATTAAAGAGAAGCACACTGTCACAAAATAAATAGTAGGGCTAAAATCGGGCCGGGTCGGGTCAGGTTTAGAGTTACTAAACAATGGAACCCGACACGACCAGACCCGAACTTCTGACCTGAACATCTCAACCCGACCCGACCCGACCCAAATTATAACTGGACTCAACGTGCAGTCTGACCCACCCGTATTTTTAACCCATTTTAGCCTAAATTTAAACGGGTCAGGTTAACTTGAAAATCCCTCAACCCAACCTGACCCAAATTCAATGCGGGTTTCTATCTTCTCAACTCGACCCACTGACCCAACTTCCATGACCTGACCCGGTAGATTTCTTGGGTCGGGTCATGCAGGTCAGGTCAAAGCCCGACCCGAGTTTCACCCCTAGAAAATAGTGATGCCTACCAATTTCAGGCAAAGACACACCCTGCCCCTGGATTTGGGCTGCCAAAAGGGCCTTGGTCCAGTCGATCTGGATCTGACCCAATAGTTTTGCAAATGAGTGGGACAAATGGTTCATGGGACTAGGAACAGGTCATATTTTAAAACTTGAGTAAATGTAATCGATTTAATAGGTCAAACCGTGGTCATGAGAGTCCAAACTATCTAACTTTTACTCCCATATGATGAGAAATGACACCATCAACAAGAAGTTTAAGATTTTTTTTAATGTTTGCTTGGTAATTTTTTCAGGCATGGACGTCATTCTCTTCTCCATGATAGTACTCCTACGATTAATTTTTGACATTTAAAAAATACAGCTCAAATAAAGAAATCACAAGTTCTTGTACCCTTCTTGTCAGGCCACCCAGGTCTTATTTGATGGGCCATATCTTTTATTTCATTAATCTAATTCAGCACTGCAGCCTGACCAAGAGATCTGCTTCCACTTTTTTATTACTTTTGAAATTTTTTTTTATAACATGGATATCTCCACGTTGTATTGGAGTTTAGATTGATTCGAATAGTATATAAAACCATCCATGAGCCTCGTGTATTAAGTAAAGCTGCAAGAAGTTGAACCCACCCGTAAGCTCTAGTCTATTAATCATGTTTAGAAATAGAATAAATTTATTAAAAACTTAAGAACTTAATCAACCTGTGTATAATTAATGTAACATGTAAGGTCCTATAAGCAAATTATGCTAATTTTTCTAGCAAATATTATTAAAGATCTAACTTAAGTCAATGATTATGAGTCTTTTAGGACATAATAATTGACTTGGATTTGAAGAATAATTTTCATTACTTAATCTATTTTTAGTCTATAAAATTCTTTTATATCCAATATGTCACATGTCATGAGAAACTATCAATTCTTAATTGAATAATCACTTTTATAGAGTTCATAACTCTAAGTATGATTTTTAGCATATTTAAACCTATTTTAAAATACATGAATGAATAACTTAAGCACAAGTTATTTGTATGTTAAATTTTGAAGCTTCTAAATATATTTAAAATTGTTTATTTACAATTTTAACACTCTCTTGTCAATCATATTTTTTTAATTGACTCATTCTCACCATTATCTAAATAGGGGGGATTTATTGTTTCTCTTGCTCGCCAAATTTTTTTTGTCTTTTGATTGACCAAATTTTGAAAAAAAAAAGGGTTGTTCCACGATTTCCCTTTCTGGCTGGGGATCCCATGCTCTCTATTATTGTGTAGGCCACGTCAGCACAGGAATATTCGAGAGAATCTAGGAGCACGTGATCCTCATTCTGTCATCGGATGGCGATCCCATTTCGCCATTAGTTTCTTCTCAGCAATGCCAAGGTCTAGATTTGATACGAAAGAAAATTATTGTAGGCCATTTTAATTATTAAATTTGTTAAAGTTTATTGATGGGTGATATATAACGGATGAAAAATGATTAAACGATGGAAAAATTTGAACTTAAATATTAATATTTTTTAATGAAAATTATATTTTTTATAACATGATATCTCCTCTCTACATTGAAAATAAAGGCTAATTCCAAAGATATAACAAACCACTTTGAAAGCCGTCTGTGTATAATTCGTTTTGAAAGTGTAAAATCTAAGACCTCTAATTTATTTATAACAAAATAGACTAACTGAACTTCTCTTTAAGAATTAATTAAATTTATATTTAACAATGAGATATATGCATTTATTTTAATTTTTTGTGGTGAAATATTTGTAAATTTATTTTAAATACCAAATGAGTCACAACAAGACCTAGATCTACTCAGGGGTGAGAATTCCGGTCACCCCATATGGCATTTTATCGTTAATATAGTTTCTCTCTCTTTTATTTTCTATTTTTAGAAAATATGAGAAAATTAGAGAAAATGAAAAATAGTGGGAGCGTATTCTTGTTATGTTATTTTTATGGAATATTAGAGTCCTGTGAGTCAAAATTTCAATGCAAAATAAGATATCTTTTAAATTTGGAAAATGTTTTAGAATTTTGAAAAAAGAAAACCAACATAAGAAAACACGTAATATGAAACCTATGTTCTCGAATATCTCATAATGTTATATATCTTCTATTACAATTCATATGTTGAAATATTAGAAAGATCACACAAATATCCTAAAAACTATATCAATCACATCAAAGGATTTTCATTTAATTCTAGAAATATTTGTATATCATTTCATTAATTTTTTCACTATAAACTTGAAAATATAAAATATCTTAGAAAACTCGACTTTTATTATTTTTTCAAAGAAAATCTTGAAAAATTATATGAACACCCTACGAACAGAAACAATTACTTCAAGACATCTCCATTGAAATCCATAAGCACTAAGTATTATTTCATTAAATCATTTTCTCAAAAAACCTTTAATTTGAGATTATCTTAGAAAAAAATTAAAAAAAAAGTGATGAAAATAACTCAAAATCGTCAAAGTTGAAAGAGAACTATTTGAAATTGACAAGTACCTTTCGTAATTGTGGAACTTGCTTCTAAATCTTCTTAGAATCACATTAAACTCAAAAAATGATCAAAATAGTTTAAACAATTATATTGGACAATACGCATCTTACACAAAATGTAACAAATACATATCAATCAATAATATTGGCTGATATTTATAACTTTGAATTTATTGTCAAGACTTTATTTGAAATTTAATAAAATATAGAACGTAAGATTTTGGACCTCAAACAGGAGATGATGATTATAGAACATAGAATTTTCAAGAAGCAACAAGTCAGTCCACTTATTTTAATATCAGCTTCAGTTCTTTGTCTTGAGTGTCTTCTTATTCTTAGAAAATATGGATGAAATGTCATTTTCAACCAAGGTGAGGGGTTTTGGAGGTGGGACCAGTGGGAGATTTACAAGTTTGTTAATGAGTATGGGAAAACATATGTGATAAAGAATGCGTGGGGTTCAGACATGGCAGGTGGCATTAGCCATGTGGACTCTACTCTATTATTAAATTAAAAATAATATAAATATGAGATAAAGTGGCCTACAAACTTCAACTTCCAATTTTGTTGAATTTCAAAGATCCCTAACATCAATGCTGAGAAGCTTCGTGCGAGCGAGTATACAACTTGTGGCAGTTCAAAGGACAGATCCGGTGATTCAATGGGAAAGATACATAATTTGACGAGGATATCTAAGGGTTGGGTGGGGGAGAATGTTGCCCCCAAGGCTTAACCTCATCCAATTATACCATCTAATAGTATAACTCAATTTGGTGGTGGATAAATGCTAAAAAATGCCAATGGTTAAATGTAAAAAACCTTTAATAATAATGACTTAAATAAGAAAAAAGGGTCAAAGTTAAATCCATTAAAAGCCTTTCAAATTTGTTGAGTCAATTTTAAAGAAATTACATCTCATCAACCTTTCAGCATTTTTTTATAAAATATCATAGAAACATTCAAACAGTTTCTTAATATCAATAAATGATTGGATGAAAGTAATCACATGATATGTTACAATAAGATTGAATCAATTTTACATGTGAGATTCACTCTTTAACAAAGAAAACCTTTGAATTTTTTTTATCTCTTTGAGAATGTTATTTGGCTTCAATATCAGGGGTAATAATCTCGTCCGATATGATATGTAATCAGTTGATGTTGATAGTTTTTTAAAAAGAAAAATAGGAGAGAGATATTTACCAGTCAAGATATCGAGATTTCTACCCATATTCGATGTTGATAATTTATGAGAACTATTTACTATTAAATTGAGATACATCGTGATATATGACATAGGCGAAATTAAAGAAGATTGGCCGGAGCTATGGCCCCTCAGATGTTTTGAAAAACTACCATTAAAGGGTAAAAATTTCTATGAAGGCCCCCTACGTTATGTAAAAAGAATTGAGTTGGACCCTAAAAGATTGAATTTTATACATTGACCACTTTATAGCTAAGTTTTTTTATCACATAGTATATCTCAACTTAATAGGAGTTGGATCTTATGAATGATTTATTTTACAATTAATAATTCATTATGGTGAGATATTAAGAGTTAATAGATTTTTTGACAAAAAATAAACTTCATATATTAAACTAACTTAAAATGCATCATGGCTCAGGACGAAGTTACCTCATCTAATCATTGTTTGTAATTCTTAAAAAAACAATTATTTATAAAAATGATTATAAATTTATTTTCTATAATATCAAAATCTAATTCACTTAAAACCGATTATCTAACTTAATTAATTGCATATATATATATATATATATATATATATATATATATATATATATATATATATATATATATATATGTTAGAATAGTAGTTCTAAGCGGTCAGCACTCAGCAGTCAGTCACTCGTGCGTTACCAAATACTATGACAGTGCCACTCGATGCTTGAATATATTTTTTTTTAAGCCTATGGGCAAGTATCATTCAAAGAGGAGAAGTTCCCCAACAATTACAAAGAAAGAAATCCATAGCAAGGCAAAAGCCATAAGATTAAGATACAAAACAAAAGAACAAGTCCACAACCCAAGCCAGGATCATAGAAAAGAATCAAAATAACCATAACTGCAGCTTTGGATATTTGAATAGCAAGTTAAAGGATAATATATTTAAGAATAAATTATATGAACAATGATCTTAAAAAAGTATCATGTGTATTAGTTGAATCAAATTTTAAAGAAATACGTAAATAAAAAATGGATACAATCATCTTATTTCATCAAATAAGCTATATAAAATGAATGGCTTAAAACATTATTAATTTTAAAATTAAGATTGTAAGATTAAAATTAAATAAAGGTATAATTTTACATATATTTATTTATTTAATGTCAGTATATATTTTATCCGATTAAATATGTCCCAAATCAACTTTTAAGACTATTCTACTTATTTTATTTTTCTTAATCGATTCTCTATTTTTTTTTCATATTTAAGTTCCAGAGTACTATTTTAAGCATGATATAACAAATATCTTCGATATTTTCAAATTTATTATATTTTTATCGACAAGATACCAATCGCTATTAACATCTTGAGATTTATCGGCACTGCGATAAATTCACGGTAAATGGTATATTCTGATAAATTTCTAATAAATTCTTGGTAAAATATCAGTACATATTAATATTTTTCTTTATTTTTTTTTAAATATTATATTTTCTACAAGATTTTCTCGTTAATTTCTCGGTAAAAATCCAAAATTTTTAAAATATCCTGATATTACCGATCGTCGTTAATATCCCAAGAATAATATTTGTGACAATGCTCACGAGTAGATGAGTAGAAGGTTTTTCGATATTATTTCATTAGAATGAGTCTAAAAGTTGATCATTAAAGGTAACAATTAATAGGATATATATGGAATTATAATTCTATTTAATTAGTTTAATATTTTAATTTTTATTTTTGGAAATTATGATATTTTAAATAGTTGATTTTATATAGTTTATTTAATGAGATAAAACGATTAGATAAGCATAAGGTCACATCCATATTCTATCCACATATCATTTTACACATAACATCTAATTATATAGTTTAATAATTATTTTTTATTCATTCATTGACACACTGGTGCAACTCTCGCTTTAACCAATGGTCGGTTCACGTGCGCAAGTTTGAAGGCATCTGGAATCTGTAGCGCCACGTCACATGGATGCAGCCACTCCACAAATACTGACAAGACTGCATGAGAGGGAGAGAGAGTCTTAATTTTTAAAATATATCAAATGTTAATTAAAGAATTTTAAATTCAATTTTTTACGTCAGTTTAAGTTAAAATAGATTTTTTACTGATATTGCAAATTTTAACTGATGTATAATTAGATCAACCTTTATAATCTCAATTTCTTACATTAATGAGTGCCCCCTCAACCTTAAAAAGAGTGTTTACTTTAAATTATTGTATAAATATTAATTACAACTATAAATATATTCATGATAATCATTATAAATATAATAATAAAAATTATAAATACATTCATAATAAATTATTATATAATATTCTAAATACAGTAAAGCCTTTATAATTTGTTACTCTATAAAGTTATAATCTATTTAAAATAATATTGCCAGTCGGTCCCAACTATATTAAAAATATTCATGATTAATTTTAGGAGTTTTTTTTAAAATGAACAGTGAATGTTAATTTGTTAGACCCTCTAATTAAATAATATCTCTAATGTAATATATGTACCATAGTCCCAACCATATTACATTATAGAGGTTTTACTGTTAATAAGATTTAAGTATTAATGTTGATGACGATATTATATAATATATTTTGAAACTCATTAACTATAATATATTTAGTTAACTATTGACATTTATGTTAAAAATATTCTATTTATTTAATTTAATCCTACAAAAACAAGTAACTAAATCTGAAACAAATTATTTAGATTAAAATAAAATCATTTTAATAAATATAAGTGTATAAAAGGTAAATTTTTTATATAAGTAATCCAAAAATATACATTCTTTATAAAATCAGTGAATTCCATAACATATTATAAATTATTAAAACTACAAAATTGATGCTAATCATTAAGTTATAAAGAATAAATTTAAACAGATAAATAACAAAAAATGGCCTTCAATAAATTTCAATACAGTATATATGACTTTATGTATATCTACTCCTTTAATTTTAAAATTAAATTATATCGAATTAATGATGTAAAATACTAAAAAATTTAAAATAAGATAAATTAATAAAAAAAGTTAAATATTATAATCTTATTTAAATTTTATTCATATGATCTTGTACAATGTGCTCTGAAAAATTTAACACTATTTCTTTATCCAATTCTCCAATTATTTTATGTAGTAATGCAAAGTCTCTCATTGTGACTTTCCGGCTCGACAAATAATGATATTGTTCTTTTTGGACCTATACACCTCTAAGGTTTTGCCTTGGGTCAAGTCCACTTGGCCAGGCTCCAAAAGCCTCATCCACGTGAAAGGTATTCCCCTCTTTTTAAACACATACCAATTTTACCTCCTGAGCGATGTGGAACAATTTCCACACCGGTGGAGTATTACAATCCACTTCTTTAGGACCAAATTCATCTCTAGCTCTTTTAAGACAATCACACACAGATAACGGGCCCATACAAATCGAGAGTAAAATCATTCTTTGATACCAATTGTGATACCTTGAACTCGTTTTTTTTTTACACTTTTCATTATATTAGATGTAATAAATGAAATTTAATTAACTTTAGTGAAAAAAACCAAAGAGATAAAATATTCTGTAGATATCTACTCCAGAAGATCCAAACTCAGTAGGGTCAGCTCTGTTCTGATTCAGGAGTGGGTCCAACGATTGGTACTTTCAAGCTGACCACCGCCCTGTCCAGCTTATCTAATATTGGTAAAATGCCATGTCATGTGTCGGCACTATTTGTTCCCAAGTGTTCATTATTTTGTATATTTGGATATTTTAAAATTAGAGTCCAAACCTCACTTTCATGAATAATATTAATACACTTTGTGTTTAGAGATTCAATTGGATAAAAAAAATATGGCTTTGCAATAAAATATAAATTTAGAAAATAATTTCTCAATTATCATTGAATGAAAATGAGTTCCAATATATATATATATATGGCTTTGCAAATAATTTATATCATAAAAGATATTTTATATAATGTCTCACCATCACCATCAGCTTTGTCTTTCACATGCTACTACTATTCTACACTTCATCAAATTTAGTCGACTCATGTTTGAAATTATACTAATTATTCTTTTAACTGTCCATCTTTCAAAATTCAAATTTAAAATTATAATCATGTGATCAGATTAATTCTTAAACATCATTAAATATAAATAAGTATCTTTTGGCGTTTCATGTTTATTTAATGGTAGTATAATACTAAGTACAAGTGGGGACCTCAATCTCCATATCATTTTTTTTGAAACAAATCAAATGGTAGTGGTCCATGACTTGATAAAGATGAAGAACTTTCTTCTTAATATATCCAAAGTTTCAATATTTCTAATAGATTTCATAATAGAAGATTTTCCAATAAAAAACTCAAAAATAAATGCTTGAGCACTTTTCATTATAAAAATAAGATTTTAGAGTCAACATAGAGATTGATGTCTCTGAAAACAAATGAAATATCCGTAATCCTAGAAGTCTCTCAAAGATAAAATATATAGTCGGCATATTAAGACACAGTTCTATTTAAACCTCTACGAATGAAGGGAGCACTTACACATACCCGGATTTTCTGCCTCTACACACCCGTTTCTGAAATTTCGGGTGAAATTACGATTTTACCCCCGTGTTTCCATTCATTCGAATGAATGCCCAGTTCATTTTGGCATTCATTCGAATGAATGGGCTGAATAGTAACACGGAATACTGTTCAGTCCCATTCATTCGAATGAATGGATGATTCATTCGAATGAATAGTAAAAAAATGGTCACTATTCCTTCCATTCATTCGAAGGAAACGATCATTCATTCGAATGAATCGTTCATTCGAATGAGCAGAACGTTCGTTCATTCCGTCGTTCGATTCATTCAAGTTCCAGCGTCATTCGAATGATTCAAATGAATCTTCAGTTCAGTACATAATATTTTTTTTAAAAAAATTTTAAACTTATTTTTTAAGCATTATGTATTTCTAAAAATTTTCAAATTGAATATCTAGACTAATTACGATAATCTGATAAAAATACTTTAAGACTTCAACGTCTTTTGACACTCCTAAATATTTAAAACACAGTGTTTTACAAATAAGGGTATCCCTAGGGTGTGCCAAAAATATATTTAGGAGTGTCAAAAGACCTTGAAGTCTTAAAGTATTTTTATTAGGTTATCGTAATTAGTCCGGATATTCAATTTGAGAAATTTTGGAAATACACATATGCATAGTGTATTAAATAATAAAATCTCCTAATACACTTTAAAGTTGTTTTTTATGCACTGTGTATTTCCAAAATTTCTCAAATTGAATATCCGGACTAATTACGATAACCTAATAAAAATACTTTAAGACTTCAAGGTCTTTTGACACTCCTAAATATATTTTTGGCACACCCTAGGGATACCCTTATTTGTAAAACACTGTGTTTTAAATATTTAGGAGTGTCAAAAGACCTTGAAGTCTTAAAGTATTTTTATCAGATTATCGTAATTAGTCTGGATATTCAATTTGAAAAATTTTAGAAATACATAATGCTTAAAAAATAAGTTTAAAATTTAAAAAAAAAAATATTATGTACTGAACTGAAGGTTCATTCGAATCATTCGAATGAATCGAATGAATCGAATGACGGAAGACGGAATGAACGGAACTCGAATGAATGAGCCATTCATTCGAATGAATGGGTCATTTGAATGAATGAGGCCCATTCATTCGAATGAATCGTCCATTCATTCGAATGAATGGGGCTGAGCAGTATTCCGTGTTACTGTTCAGCCCATTCATTCGAATGAATTGAAAATACACTTGATGATTCATTCGAATGAATCATTCATTCGAATGAATGCCAAAATGAACTGGGCATTCATTCGAATGAATGGAAATCGGGGGGTAAAATCGTAATTTCACCCGAAATTTCAGAAACGAGTGTGTAGAGGCAGAAAATCCGGGTGTGTGTAAGTGCTCCCCGAATGAACTCACTATCCCTAGACACACTAAGGTTAGGCCATGGGGGTTCGAACCTGCAACCTCCCACTTCTTGAGGTAAGAGACAACCAGTTGAACTACACCCATTTAGATTGCAAAAACCAACTTTGTTAACATGTTAGTTGCTTTATGACATGATGTACTTGGTTGTAGCCCAATGAAAGACATTTTTTACTAGTATAATACACTTACTGTATCTTGCTTAATCCTAAGCTTATGAATCAATCCTTTTAACCATATGACTATTTACCTTCTGTAATACCCTGCCCCGGATTAGGAGTGTTTTAGCTTAATTTCCGTGTTTAACCGGTTGATCTCGAGGTTTTCGATCAGGGCCTTGAGGAAAGCCCAAGTTTGGCCCAATCCGAGCTCGTGAGCTCAGAGATCCAGCCCGTCCAGCTGGAGGGGTATTTTGGTAATTTACCACCTGTTGTGATTATTTCTCTAAATTGTGTGAATTGGTGATTATTTTTGATTGATAATACTCTCCTTATGAAATAATTTGCATTTCTAAGTTTAAAATGAATTTAGTTTTCAGAAAATGATATTTTATCGCCCGAAAGAGAGTTTTAATTATTTTAAATAATTTCGGGTAAGAGATAAATTTTGAAAATGGTATTGGGTGTTAGACCATTTTTATATTGAACTAGATATTTCATTTCATCTCAAAATAAGGTTTACAAATTAGTTATTTTTACATTTGTTTAATTAAGTAATTATGGATAAAATATGATTTTTGTTTAAATCAAGGGTTTTTAGTGAGAGATAATTCACGAAATTTTTATGGTAACCTAAGTTTTAAAAACCCAACCCATCTGTAAGGATGGATCTGATTTTGGAGTTTTAAATTTATTACTCTTAGTTCAAAAATCAGTTTTTATTAATCTGAGTACCTTTCTGCAATTATAAAAATCTTCAGAGGGCTGATCTGCAAACTGCAGGATTTTCCTGCATACGCCATGCAGGCGTGCACGACCGTTCGGCCGGATTTCCGGCCATCATGAGATCTTCCGTCTCATCCCATCGAGCAGCAAGTTTTCCGGCCCTCCTTACCGTTGAATCATGAGTACTGGCCGTCCCGTCCCATCGCTGCTGCTAATTGTGCAGCTGATTTCCGGCGTCTCTCTTGAGCTGAATTTCCTATAAATTCAAGCCTCTTGGATCGGTTTCAACTCCCAGCAAATCCTTTGCATTTCTCTTCTCCGTCTCTGTTCTGTTCTCTGATTTTCCAACCAAGACCGAGAAACCTGCAGACAGAAACTCTCTGGTTAAGCTGCTGTTTTTAAGTAACAGTGAGCTTAGAGGAAGATTTTCCAAAAATCCAAATTTCAACCCAGGAATCGAAACCAAGGTATCCATTGTATTCCTTTTTAAATTCTAACCGATTTAGAATCAAACAAAACCGATTTTGACCCTGTTTTGATGGAGAAAAACCTGTTTTAAGTTTTAAGAAAAACCATGGGTTTCTTGTACCCGTGAGCTTTCACTGTTAAAATCAGATGACCCTTTGAGCTTTTGAGCTCCAAACCAATCCCTATGGAAAGAGGACTCCCAGAGGAGTCCATCAGACCAGACGGATGTGAAAAACGAATCCAGGAAGCCCTCCCTTTCTGGAATCGCATTTCACCTGTTTTCCGCCGTGACTGTCTGCTGTTGCAGACAGTCAGAGAAGACGACTCTCGGAAGGTCCGAGAGCCCGATCTTCGGACAGTCCGAACGTTCGGACGGTCCGAGCAGTGACCCTCGGACGTTCCGAGCTTCAACCCGAAGCCCAGTTCGCCCGAGGTGAGCCAGACCCACTTCGGAAGAACCGAGCCAGCTCGGAAGGACCGAGCCAGCTCGGAAGGACCGAGCATCCTCGGAAGGTCCGAACCTGTATTCGGATGTTCCGAGATCTGCAGACCCACGAGACTTCTGTTTTTCTGTTTTCTGGACTTCGGACGGTCCGAGACTCAGTCTTCGGACGATCCGAAGTCAGGCCTCAAGTTCCGAGGCCTGAGACTCAGTTTTGTGTGGTTCGGATGATCCGAAGCCACTGACCCAAGTTCCGAAGTGATGTTCCGAGGAACACTGTTTTGAAAAATAATAAAATATTGTTTGATTACTGTTTTAATCTTGATTATTATTTAGTTAATGTAATTGCTCGTTGATGATGATTTAAACCCCCCCCCTGTTAATTAAAATTGTACTAACCCTTTTTCCTCTTACTATTTATAATGTAAATACTATTGTATACGCTTTCAGTCCGACATTAGTCGGGAACTGAGTGATTCACTTTCAGGACGACACTATAGTCGGGCACTGAGTGACCTCGAGGCCTACTCAAAATGTCAGCTCTGGTCCTATCCAGAAGACAACCGAGAAGTGACCCGAGGATCTAGACCTTACTCAATAAGTCAATCTGGTCAATGCCCAGAAGACAATATGAGTTTGGACTAAGCCCCTTATGTTTATTATATTATTATCTTGTGGATGATTTAAAGAGGATAGAAACCAAATAGGAGACTCATTCCATTAAACCCGGATATTTTGTAGGAAAATATATGATTTCCAAATTCTACGTATATGTACGTATTTGTTATGTATATTGATTGAGCACTTGTATGTTGTTTGACAGAGACCGCGAAACCACACAATCACGGTGAGGGAACTTAACTCTGCAGATTTTGTAAACAGGTGTTATATTGAGCAATGAGTGGTTTCGGTTTTGATGAACCCACTCATGTGCCTATACATGATGCACTATGGTAAGAGTGCTGTGATGATTTGATATTACGGTGTTGACCGTATGTGTATGTAAGACTGTTTCCACGTACCTGGGCTATTGAACCAATATCGGCCATATGAGAGATGGTTTATGTCTACTGGACCATGGGCGGACCATGCTGTCGTCAGTTGCTGACTTGAGGGTGTCAGTACCGGTTACGTTTAAGAGCCGGAGATGTACTTGCAAGGATGTATTTTGACCGTGTCGGGACTTAATACTGGTCTCAGTGTAGTCGGCAGGCGTTACGGTGGATAAAGGCAGTGATTGATAGTTGATGATGTTATTATCTTATTTGAGTTTATGCTTACTGTTATCAAGCATGTGATATTAACCGTTGTTAACCTGTTTTACTATTTGCTTAATGTGCACTGTTAATTATCCTTCACTGGGCTTGTTAGCTCACACCACTCACCTTTCAGGCGATGAACCCGAGGAGGAGGACCCTCTCTTTCAAACTTAGGGCGTTTGAGCCAAGGCAGTGTTTTGGGATTCCCCCGGAGCGGAATGCCCTGATCTCTTTCTGTTGGTTCTCGGAACCGTTATTTTTGTATTAAGTACCGGATGTGGTACTTAATTTGCATTTGACTATTGTAATCGGCTGTGTTGCCATTTGAGACGATGTTCTGGATTGATTTATCAATGTTAATATTTGTTTGATCTTATTATTAGTGGATGTTATTGTGTTGTTTTGCTATGTCTATGGGGCATGCTTATGGTACATGTTTGAGTCCTCTTAGCGGGCTGATGTATAACCACTGGGCCTAACTGTTGATCCGGCCCAGTAAGAGTGCTTGCGGATTAGTTTACTTTCCTTTCAAAAAAAAAAAAAAAATCAGTCGCGTTCCGGGCCCACTGGTCGGGTCGGGGCGTGACAGCTTGGTATCAGAGCATAGGTTCAACTCTAGGACTGTGATGGGTTACTACCTAGTTAGAATTGTTTTTGCCCTAGTGTTGCTATTGTATTGACAATTTCTTGTTTGGTGATACAGATATGTCAAGCAATAATACCGAATGCTTCCAGGGGACACCTAGCGACCCTATCGTCATAGATTCTGGAGATGACTCCGGTGCGCCAAGTTTCGATGTGGTTGCACCTAGGGAGGAGGTAGTAGTGGCATCCCCCGAATACCACGTGGGTGCTGAACCTGAGGAGGAAGAGGGAGATGTCCCAATTCCTGAGGAGTCGGTGGGGGAGAACGGTTCACCAGAATATGTTCCGGCCACTCCGCCATTGGACGAATATCAAGATGAGATGTGTGAGCTCTGCAATCAGGCAGGGCACAATTTCATCTATTGCCCCTATCCACCCAGTGTCATTTGCCCTGTTTGCGGACTCCGCGGACATGGAAATGCCAGAACCAATTGTCCTTATGTAGGAGGACCGGGGATCATACCCTGTTTAACTTGTGGGGTGTACGGGCACAAATCTGAGGCCTGCCCAGACAACTTTTATTATTTTGGTGGTGAAGAAGGATCTTTTTCAGGGAATTAGATCAATCATTGTTAGGGGGCATCAGGGAGTTTTGTCTTATAAGGGTTAAGTTTGGTTATTTTGAAGGGTTTTTACACCCTACTAACCTTTGTACTTGTATTGAAATTGTTGAATGAATTCTAATTGAAATTGTTACAACTTGTGTCTTCTACTTTGATAAAAAAATTTAAAATTTGGTTAATGATATTTACAAGTGTAAATAACAGATGTCAGGACCCAACGCAAACCGAGCCAACTTTCGTGGGAGGAGGACTGGTCTTCCACCCCGTGACCTACCCAATGAGGCGATACGAGCGGCGGTTGAAGCATTTCAGCAGATAGCTGAAAATATGCGACGTCCGCCAGTCCAAACGCCAGAGGAGAGAGCCACCTCGGCTCTGAAAGAGTTCAAACGTCTGAACCCGACTAGCTTCTCGGGAACAGAAGACCCCAGCGCTGCGAGGAACTGGCTAACCCAGATTAGCCGAATCCTCAATACCCTAGCAATCGCCGATGATTTACGTGTGACCTTGGCAACTTATCAGCTCGAAGGGAACGCCTACGAGTGGTGGGAGGCGAAGAGCTTGGTTCGTAATCACGAGCCAATGACTTGGGAGGAGTTTTCTGCAGCATTTCTGGCCCGTTACTTTCCAAAGACGGTGAAGGAAGCAAGGAAGAGAGAGTTCCTCAACATTCAGCAGGGTTCAGATACAGTGGCACAGTATGCCATGCGCTACATCGACCTGATGCAGTTTGTGCCGTGGATTGCAGCCAATGAGGAGGAGAAGATCCAGCATTTCGAGAACGGACTCAGACCCTTCCTGCAGCGGCAAGTGGCCGGCCTAGTGTTCAACACTCTGGAGGAGATCATCGAGCGCGCTTCGAAGGTAGAAGCGGTGGACTCTATCAACCGGAGCACTGACAGCTCTCAGAAACCTTCTTCTAACAAGAAGGCAAGGTTCAATCAGCAGAAGAGGCCTTTCTTCAAGAAGAGCCAACCTAGTGTGGGCCAGTCCAGTCGGTCCGACTCTCGGCCAATCGTATGCTACACCTGCAATCAGCCAGGGCATACTTCTAGATTCTGTCAATCCAAAGGAGAGAGAGCTTGTTTTCACTGCAAGCAAACCGGGCACCTGTTCAAGGATTGTCCTTTTTCTGGTAAAGCGGCACCTTCACAAGGCGCAGGAGTTTCCTACTCCGTGGCGCAGCCATCTGTCGGCAGAGGTTCTCAGCAGGCTTCCAGAGGATCAGCGACACCGAGGAACGGACCACCTCGGAGCGATCAGGGGAGAGGACGAGGGCGTCCTCAAGGGAGAGTCTACTCTTTAGGGACTCAGAAGGAGGAACCAATGGAGAACGCAGTAATGGAAGGTACCCTTCATCTTTTCAGTCTTTTGGCTCGAGTGTTGTTTGATACCGGTGCTTCGCATTCCTTTATCTCTAGAACTTGTTGTGTTGGATTGGGTTTGAAACCTGTAGAAGTAGTTAACCCGCTAATGGTAGTTTCACCTTTGGGTAAGAAGGCTTTGGCAAACCAAGAGTGTAGATCTTGCGTTTTGAAGATTAGCGGAGTGGAGTTGTCTTATGATTTTCTAGTTCTGGAAATGACGGACTTTGACATCATCCTTGGTGTGGATTGGATGTCTGTTTTTGGAGTCTTGATAGACTGCCCTCAGAAGAGGATTCATGGGGTCTCCTCAACCGGTGAGAGGTTTGATGAGAAGTTGGTACCCTATGAAAGGATGAGAGTCACTTTCTCTGGCCTTAGGGCGTATCCCGGTAGTGTGGTGGCAAGCATGGGTTGGGAAGATGTAGGTGGTGTAGGGTCTGTTGCTCCTCGGGTGGTGTGTGAGTTTATGGATGTTTTTCCTGACCAGTTGGCTGGGCTACCTCCACGCCGAGAGATAGAGTTTGTTATAGACCTACAGCCAGGAACATCTCCAATTTCCATGGCACCTTATCGGATGGCGCCGGCAGAGCAGAGAGAGCTAGCTACGCAGGTAGAAGAGCTTCTTAGTCTTGGTTTTATCCGTCAGAGCAACTCGCCGTGGGGCGCACCTGCTCTCTTTGTGAAAAAGAAGGATGGATCGATGAGGATGTGTATAGATTACCGGCGGCTTAACCATGTAACTATTAAGAATAAGTATCCGTTGCCTAGAATAGATGACCTCTTTGATCTTTTGAGGGGATCGAAGTGTTTTTCGAAGATCGATTTGAGATCGGGTTACCATCAGTTGCGGATTCGAGAGGAAGACATTCCAAAGACTGCTTTTCGGACGCAGTATGGCTTGTACGAGTTTGTTGTGATGCCTTTCGGTTTGACGAACGCACCAGCCATGTTCATGGACTTGATGAATCGGGTGTTTCGACCGTATCTGCGAGAGTTCGTGATAGTCTTCATCGACGATATCTTGATCTATTCGTCATCAGAAGAGGAGCATGAGCGTCATCTGCGGATTGTTCTTCAGACTCTTCGGGAGCATCAGCTGTTTGCTAAGCTGAGCAAGTGTGAGTTTTGGTTGACTCAAGTGCAATTTCTGGGACATGTAGTGTCTCCAGGAGGAATCTCGGTAGATCCAGCAAAGGTAGAGACCGTGAAGACTTGGGAGAGTCCCAAGAGCGTGTTCGAGATCCGGAGCTTTCTGGGATTAGCAGGATATTACCGAAAGTTTATCCCGCACTTCTCTCAGATCGCGGTACCGATGACTCGGCTGACGAGGAAGAACGTCAAGTTCGAGTGGAGCGAAGCTTGTGAGAAAGCATTTCAGGAGTTGAAGGAGAAGTTGACGACGTCTCCAGTGTTAGTGATACCCGAGCAAGGACGAGGTTACGATGTTTATTGCGACGCGTCCAAGTTTGGTTTGGGTTGTGTGCTGATGCAAGAGGGGAAGGTAGTAGCTTATGGTTCCAGGCAATTGAAGGGACACGAGCAGAACTACCCGACTCATGATTTAGAGTTGGCAGCCGTTGTGTTCTCGTTGAAATTGTGGAGACATTACTTATATGGTGAGAAGTTCAATGTGTTTTCTGATCACCACAGTCTCAAGTATATCTTCACTCAGAAAGACTTGAATATGAGGCAGCGTAGGTGGATGGAGTACTTGGGAGATTATGACTTCAGTCTCTCCTATCACCCGGGGAAAGCCAATGTGGTGGCCGATGCCTTGAGCAGGAAGTCTCATAACGACGTGGCGAGGATGGCATCCTTGCAATGGAAGATGCTCGAAGTTCTGTCCGAGTACGATCTGGAGCTGATCGAAGGAAGCGGGTCAACAAGAATCCATAGTTTGGTTCTGCAACCCGAGGTAGTTAGTTTGGTGTTGGAAGGACAACAAAGCGACCCAGAAGCAAAGGAGTTGGCAACTCAGCTTTCAGGAGGAGCAACTCTAGAGGACTGGAAGATCAAAGCAGACGGAAGTCTTACTTTCAAAGATAGACTGTTCGTGCCAAAATCGGACGAGTGCAGAAGGAAAGTGCTTGATCACTTTCATCGATCTCGCTTTGCAGTGCATCCCGGTGGTACAAAGATGTATCGTGACTTGCGGCGACTTTTCTGGTGGAAAGGTATGAAGCGCGAGGTAGCAGATTTTGTGTCCAAGTGCCTAACTTGTCAACAAGTGAAGGCGGAACATCAACGACCCGGTGGAAAGATGCAACCTTTGGAAGTGGCTGAATGGAAGTGGGAGCATATCACGATGGATTTTGTAACTGGTTTTCCTAAGTCTCCTAAGAAGAACGACGCTATTTGGGTAATAGTCGATCGATTGACGAAGTCAGCTCACTTTCTACCGATCAAGAAGACGGATTCCTTGGCTACTCTAAGTAGATTGTATTTGAAGGAGATAGTCAGATTGCATGGAGTGCCTGTATCCATTGTATCTGATAGAGACCCGAGGTTCGTGTCAAGGTTTTGGCAAGGATTGCAAGAGGAGTTGGGGACTAAGCTGTGCTTCAGCACTGCTTTTCACCCTCAGACGGATGGTCAGTCAGAGAGAACCATTCAAACCTTAGAGGATATGCTAAGGGCTTGTGTGATGGATATGCAGGGAAGTTGGGAAGATCATTTACCTTTGATCGAGTTCGTCTACAACAACAGTTATCACTCCAGTGTGCAGATGGCACCCTACGAGGCTCTGTATGGCAGACCGTGCAGGTCACCTCTTTGTTGGACAGAGGTAGGAGACAAAGCGCTACTAGGACCTGATCTAGTGCGAGAGACGTCAGAGCAAGTTGAAATAATCAGACAGCGTCTCAAGACAGCCCAGAGCAGACAAAAGAGTTATGCTGACAAAAGGCGACGACCTTTGGAGTTTGCAGTTGGCGACCGAGTTTTCTTACGTGTGGCACCGCGTCATAGAGTACAGCGGTTCGGGCGCAAGGGAAAACTATCACCTCGATATGTTGGACCCTTTGAGATCTTGAGGAGGATAGGTGAAGTGGCCTATCAGTTGGATCTTCCTCAGGCTTTGGAGAGAGTGCATAGTACGTTCCACGTGTCTATGTTAAGAAAGTACGAGCCTGACCCGTCACATGTGATCAGTTTTGAAGATATTGAGGTATCAGAGGACTTAACGTTTGAAGAAGCGCCAGTCAAGATTCTAGAACGTCGGACTCAAGAGCTCAGGAGGAAGTCTATATCCCTAGTGCGAGTGCTGTGGCAACATCGCGACGTGCAACATGAGACGTGGGAACCTGAATCGACGATGCAGAAGCTGTACCCTGGCTTGTTCACAGGCCAAGAAGGTAGGATTTGTTCTAAATTTCGGGACGAAATTTTCTTTTAGGAGGGTAGGATGTAATACCCTGCCCCGGATTAGGAGTGTTTTAGCTTAATTTCCGTGTTTAACCGGTTGATCTCGAGGTTTTCGATCAGGGCCTTGAGGAAAGCCCAAGTTTGGCCCAATCCGAGCTCGTGAGCTCAGAGATCCAGCCCGTCCAGCTGGAGGGGTATTTTGGTAATTTACCACCTGTTGTGATTATTTCTCTAAATTGTGTGAATTGGTGATTATTTTTGATTGATAATACTCTCCTTATGAAATAATTTGCATTTCTAAGTTTAAAATGAATTTAGTTTTCAGAAAATGATATTTTATCGCCCGAAAGAGAGTTTTAATTATTTTAAATAATTTCGGGTAAGAGATAAATTTTGAAAATGGTATTGGGTGTTAGACCATTTTTATATTGAACTAGATATTTCATTTCATCTCAAAATAAGGTTTACAAATTAGTTATTTTTACATTTGTTTAATTAAGTAATTATGGATAAAATATGATTTTTGTTTAAATCAAGGGTTTTTAGTGAGAGATAATTCACGAAATTTTTATGGTAACCTAAGTTTTAAAAACCCAACCCATCTGTAAGGATGGATCTGATTTTGGAGTTTTAAATTTATTACTCTTAGTTCAAAAATCAGTTTTTATTAATCTGAGTACCTTTCTGCAATTATAAAAATCTTCAGAGGGCTGATCTGCAAACTGCAGGATTTTCCTGCATACGCCATGCAGGCGTGCACGACCGTTCGGCCGGATTTCCGGCCATCATGAGATCTTCCGTCTCATCCCATCGAGCAGCAAGTTTTCCGGCCCTCCTTACCGTTGAATCATGAGTACTGGCCGTCCCGTCCCATCGCTGCTGCTAATTGTGCAGCTGATTTCCGGCGTCTCTCTTGAGCTGAATTTCCTATAAATTCAAGCCTCTTGGATCGGTTTCAACTCCCAGCAAATCCTTTGCATTTCTCTTCTCCGTCTCTGTTCTGTTCTCTGATTTTCCAACCAAGACCGAGAAACCTGCAGACAGAAACTCTCTGGTTAAGCTGCTGTTTTTAAGTAACAGTGAGCTTAGAGGAAGATTTTCCAAAAATCCAAATTTCAACCCAGGAATCGAAACCAAGGTATCCATTGTATTCCTTTTTAAATTCTAACCGATTTAGAATCAAACAAAACCGATTTTGACCCTGTTTTGATGGAGAAAAACCTGTTTTAAGTTTTAAGAAAAACCATGGGTTTCTTGTACCCGTGAGCTTTCACTGTTAAAATCAGATGACCCTTTGAGCTTTTGAGCTCCAAACCAATCCCTATGGAAAGAGGACTCCCAGAGGAGTCCATCAGACCAGACGGATGTGAAAAACGAATCCAGGAAGCCCTCCCTTTCTGGAATCGCATTTCACCTGTTTTCCGCCGTGACTGTCTGCTGTTGCAGACAGTCGGAGAAGACGACTCTCGGAAGGTCCGAGAGCCCGATCTTCGGACAGTCCGAACGTTCGGACGGTCCGAGCAGTGACCCTCGGACGTTCCGAGCTTCAACCCGAAGCCCAGTTCGCCCGAGGTGAGCCAGACCCACTTCGGAAGAACCGAGCCAGCTCGGAAGGACCGAGCCAGCTCGGAAGGACCGAGCATCCTCGGAAGGTCCGAACCTGTATTCGGATGTTCCGAGATCTGCAGACCCACGAGACTTCTGTTTTTCTGTTTTCTGGACTTCGGACGGTCCGAGACTCAGTCTTCGGACGATCCGAAGTCAGGCCTCAAGTTCCGAGGCCTGAGACTCAGTTTTGTGTGGTTCGGATGATCCGAAGCCACTGACCCAAGTTCCGAAGTGATGTTCCGAGGAACACTGTTTTGAAAAATAATAAAATATTGTTTGATTACTGTTTTAATCTTGATTATTATTTAGTTAATGTAATTGCTCGTTGATGATGATTTAAACCCCCCCCCTGTTAATTAAAATTGTACTAACCCTTTTTCCTCTTACTATTTATAATGTAAATACTATTGTATACGCTTTCAGTCCGACATTAGTCGGGAACTGAGTGATTCACTTTCAGGACGACACTATAGTCGGGCACTGAGTGACCTCGAGGCCTACTCAAAATGTCAGCTCTGGTCCTATCCAGAAGACAACCGAGAAGTGACCCGAGGATCTAGACCTTACTCAATAAGTCAATCTGGTCAATGCCCAGAAGACAATATGAGTTTGGACTAAGCCCCTTATGTTTATTATATTATTATCTTGTGGATGATTTAAAGAGGATAGAAACCAAATAGGAGACTCATTCCATTAAACCCGGATATTTTGTAGGAAAATATATGATTTCCAAATTCTACGTATATGTACGTATTTGTTATGTATATTGATTGAGCACTTGTATGTTGTTTGACAGAGACCGCGAAACCACACAATCACGGTGAGGGAACTTAACTCTGCAGATTTTGTAAACAGGTGTTATATTGAGCAATGAGTGGTTTCGGTTTTGATGAACCCACTCATGTGCCTATACATGATGCACTATGGTAAGAGTGCTGTGATGATTTGATATTACGGTGTTGACCGTATGTGTATGTAAGACTGTTTCCACGTACCTGGGCTATTGAACCAATATCGGCCATATGAGAGATGGTTTATGTCTACTGGACCATGGGCGGACCATGCTGTCGTCAGTTGCTGACTTGAGGGTGTCAGTACCGGTTACGTTTAAGAGCCGGAGATGTACTTGCAAGGATGTATTTTGACCGTGTCGGGACTTAATACTGGTCTCAGTGTAGTCGGCAGGCGTTACGGTGGATAAAGGCAGTGATTGATAGTTGATGATGTTATTATCTTATTTGAGTTTATGCTTACTGTTATCAAGCATGTGATATTAACCGTTGTTAACCTGTTTTACTATTTGCTTAATGTGCACTGTTAATTATCCTTCACTGGGCTTGTTAGCTCACACCACTCACCTTTCAGGCGATGAACCCGAGGAGGAGGACCCTCTCTTTCAAACTTAGGGCGTTTGAGCCAAGGCAGTGTTTTGGGATTCCCCCGGAGCGGAATGCCCTGATCTCTTTCTGTTGGTTCTCGGAACCGTTATTTTTGTATTAAGTACCGGATGTGGTACTTAATTTGCATTTGACTATTGTAATCGGCTGTGTTGCCATTTGAGACGATGTTCTGGATTGATTTATCAATGTTAATATTTGTTTGATCTTATTATTAGTGGATGTTATTGTGTTGTTTTGCTATGTCTATGGGGCATGCTTATGGTACATGTTTGAGTCCTCTTAGCGGGCTGATGTATAACCACTGGGCCTAACTGTTGATCCGGCCCAGTAAGAGTGCTTGCGGATTAGTTTACTTTCCTTTCAAAAAAAAAAAAAAAATCAGTCGCGTTCCGGGCCCACTGGTCGGGTCGGGGCGTGACACCTTCTTTCACTACTCACTTTTAAAAGCTAACTGTTGAGAGAATGATGAGTCAAGTGTTATATGAAGTCATTGGTTTTTCGAATTAAATGATGTGAGAGTTTTGTCACTTCACACCCACTCTCACGTCCACTTGAGCCCTATAATTACACGTGAAAACTTCAGGCTCGCCCTCACATGTGGCTCGACTCTATAGTTGCATGTGGAACTTACTCTGATACCATGTGAAAATGGACTCACAGTTGTTGTGTCTTCTTCAACCAGTAAGAGAGTACGAGTATTGTATTAATAGAAAAATACAATGTACAAACTAAAGGAAAGAATTTACAAATGCAGAAAGTCAAAAAATTAAAAGATGGGTATCATTCAATTGATGAAAATCAAGAATACGCTAACAATTGTCCCTTTCAAGTATCTCATGATCCATTTGCGTGCATATAAAATATTAGGCATGCTACATGTCATTGTTAGAACTGATGCTTTCAACCCAAAAAACTAATTTGTTAGGTGGAGTGAACTAAATCATTTATAAACTCCTAAATCTTTTTCTACACTTTTAATGTAGGATTCGTTTGTATTAGCTCCAACAATCCCTCCCTCGAATGACCCTCCGACAGATAGAGCGACGCCAGATATTTCGTTCGCCTAGAGAATCTCCAGAGCCCACAAGAAGTAGCCTGAGACTTGGCTCTAATACCGCTTATTACGATTTGGGATTTCAGTCCAAAAGACTAGCCTGTTACATGGAGTGACCAAAGTCCTTTATAAACCCCTAGATCTTCCTCTATACTTCCAATGTAGGACTCATTTGCAACAGTCCCAACACATTTAATCATTTTATTATTGTAAAATAGGCCATGAAATTTAATGACCAGCAACAACTAAAATTTAAAAGCTTAAACACAAGCCTAATATAATTGTGGCACTGAAACTTTTGATGATTCCCTTTTCCACGCATCTTTCTCAAACACATGGTTTCTTAAACATAGCGGATGGTTATTCTTAGAAAAAGAGCTTTATTTGTGTCTCGCAACCGGTAGATTATGCTTTTGGGGATTGTGAATTTAGATGATTAGAATAAAATCTACTCAGAATAAAATCTTGTTCTTTAATTATCATTAGAGGACAAAAATATTGATTTGTTGCTAAAGTAAAAAAGGTTTGAGAAGGTTTTTAACTAAATATGGAGACTCAATAGATATAAATATACTTGTACAGAGTACCCCTATAACTTAGAATCTCTTATTTTTTTAATGTTTGTTTGATTGTTTCACACATAGCTTTATGAAAACGTTATTAAGAGAGTCACACCTATTTCATTTAATTGGACGATTTATAAAAATTATATTATACATTATAAGTTATATTCATAGAACATATAAACTATAAAGAGGATGATATCAAAACATGGCTTTATTTAAATTTATATGTATTGTAAAATAGTTTATATGTATGTGAATATCTATGAATTAACATTGTAACAAAATTTGTTTTACTCAAAGTTAAATATAGGCTAATAGTATAACTCAAAAAATGAAAAAGTGAATAATAAAATTAGATATTCAAAAATAATTTAAAGTAACCAAAGTTATGAGATCTTTAAAAAATATGGTTTCTAAGATTGGAGCGATTACTTTTATGGGGTTTTATATTTATGTTAAAGATCTTTTAATGATCTATCAAATAGAGTGGAAATGGCTGTCATTAGAGGATGCAAATTGTGAGGATTTTAAAATAATTTTGAAGTAACTAATATTTAGAGAGCTTAAAAAGGATGGCATCTATGATTGAATCAATCTGATTTTTTTAGTTTTCGTGTTTATTGATGAAAATATCTATTCATATGTCCTCATCAAATGGGACGAAGAATCACACAAGATGCACAAATTTAGTAAATAAAAATTAGATTTTAAAGAAGATGAATGATAGAGAAATGCTATACAAATCAAGTGAAAGAGGGAGTATATTTTTTAAATTAGAGATATTTTCTTTTTAAAATAATAATATTAAAATGCTTTTTTTGCAAAATTAATAATAATAATAATAATAGTTTGGGTAGTGATCCTTCTATGGTCATTTTGTGTAACTCGACACGGGTTTTACTGTATTGTCCATTTTGCCTTTCGAACCGACTCACCAAACCTTCGAATCAGCTCGTCGGATCACTGATCAGATACTCTTCTACTGCGGTATAAATCGGCTCACTGAAATTTATCTAAGTGAGACTGTTTTTTTATACAGAACACCAAATCAGATTACTGAATCGGTTCACTGAAATTTATTTAAGTGAGACTGTTTCTTCATAAGAACAACAAATCGGATCACTGATCGGCTCACTGATTGGATGACTGAATTTTTTTTAAATGCTTTTGTATAGTAAGTAGAAGGGTAAAATAGACAATACTCTAAATCCTATCTTTCATCACACAGAGATGATCGCCACTCTAATAAATTTTACTCTTTTCAATAAAAAATAAATGAATTGAAGTGACATGCGTCACATGTCTAATCATGTTAACATGATTGATGATCATAGGCCAGTGGCATGCTTCGTACGAACTACGAACTAATGGCCATTGGCAAGGCAGGAAGCAAGGCAGCACACATGGTCAACTCTTAAAATTTGGCACGTTTATATTATTCTATAAATGATTTAATACGCACGGCTCCGACGTTTCTTTTCCATTTTTATTTTTTACCTCTTTTTATTGCCGTTTCTCCTCTACGCCTTTCTCTTCTCTCTCCCGCTGGGGTTGTGTACCACTGCGGGAGTAGAAGAAGTTAAAAAGTAATGATTGGGTTTAGTAATTACAGAATGTAATATATAAATTATATTATAAATAGGAAAATATAAAGAGAAGAAATCCTTTTCTTTACTATTTCTTATTTTTCTGGTTTCTGGTTTGTGGCATTTGTGTGGATCTCCAATCTCTTTGTTTCTTTTCTCCTCTTTTCACTCTTATTTCGATTATTTTCCTTTTCGCTTTCCAAGCCCGTGTCTGCAAAGGATTTTTTTCGAAGATCCGACCTTTTTGTATGTGGCAGTAGAAGGAGAAGAAGAGATCATCTTCTTTCCCTTTATATATGTATAATATGTATGTATAAGAAGTGGTTTATTTTGATTTGTTATAGGCTCTATCCCGTAATGGGAAGTGAACAGGTGCGGGCCAAATGCTAGGGTTTCGGTGATCTCTCTCCTTCTGATACTGTCCGTCTGATTGATAGTCGAATCATGGAAGAAGAGAAGGTTTTGATTCAGGATAAGCCTCACTCTCAGAACTTCTGCTTACAGAAATTTAGGCTGTATGAAACTCGATCGGTGAGATACTGCCTCTTTGTTTTTTTTTTTTTTTTTCCAATTGTGCTCTTTTTTCAGTTTTTTTTTTCAATTGTGCGCTTTTTCCAGTTTTTCCTTATATCCGTCAATTTCCCTTTTCTTAATTTTTTGCCTTTTGTGGGTTTGGAAACTCAATCTTTAGTCGAAACTGTTTGCTTTCATACCCAAATCTTTGGACCGTGGAAATTGTATTTTACTGCGTCCTTTCTTTTTCTTTTTAAAAATCTCATCTCATGAGTTGTTCCTTCTCCTTAAGGATTAAGAGTTGTACTATGTATATGGATCGAATTTTGTATTTACTTTTGTTATATTTGGAGTCCCCTCTGTGTACTCAATTTAGCTGTATTGATTTTGGCAGCTGGATTCTATTAGCTATCTTCTTGAATCCTTGTCAAAAATTTCTAGTATTGCTGATTATATTGTCTATGTGCTTCAATTTGCTGCAGCTGTAAGTATTTTAACTGAATCTGGTCAACAGTTTTGGTAAATCTTTTGAAATTATTTTGGGGGTTTATGCTACATTCCTAAGGTTCCACAATTGTAATCCCTAGCATTGCCTTCTGTCCCAATAGATGATTACTATGTTTGAAGCCAATAATTCATTATTCTTACCAGCATCACATTATTTGTTTCTTTAGGGTGGGCTTTGATGACTTTTAGAAAAGGGTGGTTTCTGATGGATATTGAACTAACTGTTGCATTATTGCTTTAGAAATAATTTTGCAGTTTTTGAGATTCAATACAGTTCTAGACACATCACTTCTTTGTTTTTATCCAGCAATGTTATGAATTGGCCCACCTTTGCGTGATTAAACTGCTCTTCGGTTTGCACACTTGACCATGCTGCAGAAGAAATCTGTAGTATTTGTCATTCATGTGTTTGCTGGTTATTACTTTGTTATGTTGTTTCTGTTGTATGGAGACACTCTTGGCCAGGTTAGATATTATATGATTTTTTTTTTTTTATAGGAGCTATTAGACAATTTGTACCCGCAAGAAGTTACATCCAATTTTTTGTTTATTTACAAATACTACAGGAGATCCCACCATCCACTTGTGTTGGAAGTTTGTCTATAGTTTGAAGCACTGGGAGCAGCAAGATGTGTTACTTGTATTACATTTTGTATTAGAGAGTACCACTGTGCAAATGACGAGAGAATTCTATACCATGTCTCATTCAAGATCAAATAACCTCATGGAATTCATTTAACTGGTCTAATTGATCTTGTCATTCATTTACCAGTAAAAAAAGATTCTGCCATTGAACTTTTCCTTTTTTATGTCTGCTTATATTTCAAACATTGTTTGTAATGATTTCTGATGAGTTCTCTGGATCGGCATCTGTTATTTCTCTGCCATTTGGATGCTTATTTGATTCTCGTGAATACCAGTTGCTGACTTTTACTGGTCATCTATCTTTGGCATTTTGATTCCAGAGTTGTTATCGTCATGCATCCTGTTTGGGTTGTTTGATTGTCTTGGTTCCATGTTTTTTCAATTTTCTTCTTTGTCAAATAATCTTCATTGTAGATGTTAACTGGGAGCATAAATATCAACCATGCCATGCTTGCCGAACCCAATATATCCTTTAGCCTGTTCTTCCCAGGAACTTCAGTAAACATATCAGCCAACCGTCTTTGGACTTCATATGGCATAATCCCTTTTTAATTACTTTGTCTGTCACAAAATGACAATCAACTTCAATATTCTTTGTCCTCTAGTGGAAGATTGAGTTGGAGAATATATGCATTGTTGCATGATTAAATGTGGGGATGGATGTTCATAGATACTCAAGCAAGTTAAAGCAGGTTTTGAGTCATAAGATAATTGATTTTTGCTTTACCCTTTTTTTATAATATACCTTCCATCATCTCTATTTTTTTGAATGGTCTTTTTTTTTATTTTTAATCTATTTTGTATTTTAAAGTTTATTTGATTTTCTGTATTGGTTGGTCCTCATTTATTTTATTTTTTAAATTTGTTTGGACCTTTTAAAGCTTATATCTTCTCTTTTGTAATAAAATTTTATTTTTCCTAGGAACAATGATGATATGGTGAGACGTAGATGAGTTGTTTTTACTCTTCAACTTCTACCTCATGCATCATCATGAATTGTGTAGTTTGTTGGATGTGGATATGTATACTTTTTTTCCTCCTGTTATCTTATTATTTAATCATTGTCTGACTGCATGTTGCATCAGAACTTCTATATGATAGGAAGAGACAAGACTAGAACATTGTGGAGGGTATTAAAGATTGACAGACTAGAGTCTTCTGACTTGAATATTTGCCAAGATTCTACAACATACTCGGAAGGTGAATGTTCTGAGTTGTTGAAGCGGATACATGAAGGGAATAAGTCAACGGGTGGCCTGAAATTTGTTATCAGTTGTTATGGAATTGTTGGTATGCACGTACTCTAGAAGTACTGTCTCATGTGACAGTGTCACAATTTTTTTCCTTTTAAATCTTCACAGATCTAATATGACTTGCATTTCTGTTTTGCAGGTTTCATTAAATTTTTAGGGCCTTATTACATGTTGCTTATAACAAAAAGAAGGCAGATTGGCGCCATTTGTGGCCATAAAATATATGCAGTCACCAAGAGCGAGATGATTCTACTTCCAAATCCTACTGTGCACTCCAATATTGCTAATTCTAGGAATGAGAACAGGTCTTTTGTCCATTCTACATGTAAATGTGTAACCTCGGGGGTAGTTTCAAAGAAATTTGTATTCAAAATTATACACTAACCTGTTGTATTCAGTCAGAGAAAGTCATATTTATGTGGATCTTTTTTCCTCTTTATTAGCACTATTTTTTTGTTAAATGAGTCATCTGTAGTTGAAAGGAATTCCATGCCAATGGACTCTTACTGTACTTTTGGTGTTACTTTTTAAACTATACGAATGAGAATATGCCCTCAAGTGTTGAATCATCAACATATCCTTCTTCACTTAAACTCATTCGACTTGTATTTTTATTTTATTTTTTCTCTTCCAGTTTTAGACAATTTTGCTTGTCAAATACAAAATAGATTGTTTGTAGATTCCTGTGCATTTGCCAGATGGGTTATTGCAAACATACCAAGACATGAATCATTCATTTATGATGGTAATATGAACTTGAACTAGTCATGTTAATGCTGAGGATATCACACTGCTGTTTTTCTATTTAAAGTGATAAAATCTCACTCACTTTCATGCTTCTTTTTTACTCTCACTGTTTCGTTATGATTTTTATGCACATACATTCACATATTTTCATTTTTCTTAATGTGATGACAGATACAAGAAGCTTCTATGCACAGTGGATCTTACCAAGGACTTCTTTTTCAGCTACTCATACCAAGTTATGCGTAGTCTTCAAAAGAACTTATATGATGATCAGACAGGAAATGTTCTATATGAAACAATGTTTGTCTGGAATGAGTTTTTAACTCGTGGAGTTCGGAATAACCTCAAGAATACTCTCTGGACTGTTGCACTGGTCTATGGCTTCTTCAAGCAAGTAAGCTTCTGGAGAATACTGATTTTAATGGTATTTTTGGGATGATGAAGTTGATCATTTGCTTTATTTCAAAATCTATTTCATTTCTTTACGCAAATATTCTTATATTGTTCATGTGGTTTTATGGACGTGTTATATTTTCATTCCTAATCAAAATAAATGAACAACAATGTTATATATTTTTTGGTTTTGGGCATAATTCACAATTCATTTAACCGTTTCATAAAAAAAGGAAGGAAAATAAAACCATGCTAGTATGCTCATGAACATACGAGACAATATAGTGAGCATTTTATGGTTCTTCTTTCAAATATGGAATATAAGCCAAATTTGAGATGACATTGAACCTTTAATTTCCTTATGTGCTGCCTGGTATGCATGAAAACACAAGTATAAAACATCTTTTCATTCCGTTATGCTCATAAGGTAGTGGGTTATGCAACTTATCTCTACTTTTTGTCTCGTGATACTCCTATTTAGATCAGATTGACGAGGAAGGCTAACATGTATGCTTGCGTCTTTATTTAAATATGCAAACATGTCTAGCTTCTTTCAATTTGGTAGTTCTATCTATGATCACTCAAGCATTGGAAGTGAAATCACAAATTCGAAGATGGTCATTTGTAGGTTCTAACAAATCTATACACCTTTAATGGAGAAGAAGGGGGAGGCCATTAAAGATTAGGTTGTCGTGGTAAGAAATGACATGATATCTGGCTCACTGAACATCTGCTCTACCAGTGCCAAACAGCAAGGAAAGTTTGGTCTAAGATCATAGACTGGTTTTCTGCTCCTTGTGTGTTTGGTGAATCTTTAATCAGGCATTTTTGTTCTCGGGGTTTTGGCCATTTAAATAGGAAGGGTTTCACTCTTTGGAGGATCTCATTTGTGGCATTTGTTTGGCTTCTGTAGCTTGAAAGGAATGCTTGATGTTTCATGAACGAGGCCATAGTTTTACCTCATTCAACTTATTAGATAGTGCTCAACAACTTATGCAGCAATATCCAAAGAGTTCAGAGGAATTTTACCTAAACCAATTGTTAGATGCTGGCATCACCAGAATATAGCTCAAGTTTGGCTACCTCGCCCTCTAGTTCTTATAAACACAATTTCAATGGTAGTGCCTTTAGGGGCCCAGCACTGCCACCACTGGTTGTCTTATCAGAGACTCATCTGAGCAGGTGTTTGTGGCTTTCTTTGGCCCATTTAGCCTTGTTTCACCATGCAGCAGAGCTGTAGGCTCTTCTGGTTTGGACCAGAGAAGCATTTAGGCACAACTTTCCCCCACTCTGGTGAAGTTGATTCCACTGGTTCCATATCTTGGACATTAGGATCATTGTCTTGCCCCTGGCACTTCGCTGACTTCTTGGATATCTTGGGTATTGCTAGAAGAGGTTTAGTATAGGTTGTTCAGAAATTTAGGGCTGCTAACGAGGATGCTGATACTTTTGCTAAAAGAAGAGTAGGTAGATTTTTTTTTGTGCTTGAGCTGACTTCTTGTTGTATCTCTATTTTCTAAGTTATTTTTTCTTCTTTCCCATTTCTTGCCTTGTTTCTTCTTATTGTCATTCAAAAAGAAGAAGAAGAAGAAGAAATGAAGATAGAAAAGATAGGAGAATTAGGCGGAGGAGGAGTAGGAGTAAATGATAGATTGTGGAATGGCAAAGAGCATGAGTGGGAAACACATCTCCTGTTTCGGCTCTGTTGCGGTTGGAGAAAATAACCCCTCCTTCCATGGCGAAGGAGGGAAACTGTAGATCTTTGATTGGAATCTAAGATCTGGTAGACTTCTAACACAAGCGAACTATGGGTCAGTGGTGGAAAGAAAGCTTTTCCGTTTTTTTGGGAAACGTACCAGATTGGGGGGCAAGAGATCTTGTTCGAGTCTTTGGAGTCGCGGGGGTCGTTTTTGATAGTTTTATGCCTTTCGATAGGGAAACTGAGAAATGACGGAACTGTGCTTTTGTGCACTTTAGAACGGAGAGGGAAATGATAAATGCCATTAATCTTTTGGATGGCAAGAGGATACAGGTTAATAAGGCTCATTTTGGTCCGGAGTTTAGATAGTATGGTCGTCGAGAAGATGGTAAAGCAGAGCAAACTAAACAAACCACATTGCAGAATATCGATTCTGGAGTGGGAGTCAAGCCAATACCTATTTATCATACTGTGTCTCATCCTGGTGAAAGTCTTCTACAACTCAATGAGGCTTTTGTGGACACTGATAAAGAAATCTTGTCTCATACCTGGATTGGGGTGGCTCAACGTTCGAATTTATTTGCACAGGAGATCAAAGACTGGATTTTGGCGAAGTGGGGGTTCGATTTGAGCATCATGGTTCGCAAGTTGTCTCCTTTCATTTTCTGGATTTTTCTTGCGACCGAGGAGGATAACCACGGCTTCCGTTTTGGCGATTCACTTTTCGTTGATGGGCCCCTCAAACGTATTGATAAATGGACTGAGTTTCTTGGCCTTGGATTAGTGGTGGAGTGGGTTCGGATTTTTGGAATCCCTCTACACGTCTGGAGGAAGGAGGTGATGTATAAACTGGGAGAACTGATAGGGATTGTGGAAGAGGTGGACGGTCGTTCCTTGCAAATGGAGGTGGTGGAGTTCTTACGGTTGAATATCGCTCGGCCATGTACAGTTGTTGTTCCTCCAACGCTATGGTTGGATGTGGGAGATATCATATTCCGACTGTGGTCGGAGGTAGAACCAAGATCGTTGAAATCTATGGAGGAGACGATGACCCAGGGCGCTTCGGTGGGTGGGAGTCGTCATTTAACGATTTACAGAATGGTGAATAGGTTTGATGGGGATTCTACTGGTGGATCTGGCCCTTCAACTTCAATCGAACATGGTGGTAAGAAGGGATTATAGAGACAAAATAACTCTTCCGGGCAGTCTGAGGCGTTGCTGGCACTGGTCACAGTGAGTGGCTCTTCTTTGGCAGTTACAACAGTTGTGGACGACAGTGTAGGAATAGTTTCTCTCCCATCGTCTTTAGAAGTATGTTGAGGCAAGAATTAGGGATTTAGGGCAAACTGGACGAAGAGATAGGGTTCAAAATGAACCTATCGTGCTGGTGTGTAAAGGGCATTCGGGTTCCAAAGTCAACCCACTTTTGATGGGCCGTAATATGAAGGATTCAAAACAGCGTTCCGGCTTGAACTTAAGCCCATTATCGTTGGGTCTTCCTCCCGGACATCGTGGGTGATGCGGACCACCACACGAGTTTCCATATTTAGCAAGTTTTTATATTTAGATTTAGGATTTCCAGCTTTTCATGATTGTATTTTTCTTTCATTTATTTGTTTAGTCCAATAGTTGGTTTTGTTTGGGGAAATTTAGTGATTTTACATGTAATTAGGGCTTTCTAATCATTGGGGGTAGTTTGATATTTGTTTATTTGAGGGTATTTTGGCCTTTTTCATGTTTTTAAGTCATTATATATATGATGTAAACCCTCCATACGGGATTGACACTTAATCAATGAAAATGACAACTTTTGCTTTGTGCAAACTTGCCTCCATCGTAGGAAGCATGGTGAGAAGCCAAGGAACCCTCGTGAGAAACTAGGGAAGGCGAGAAGCCACGGGAAAATGTGAGAATCCTCTTCCAAGATCCACATTTTTATTTATCTCTCTTCTATATCTCTCTTTTTCCCTTTCTTCTCTCTTTGCTGCCATCTCAAACCCAGCCGAACTGTTATCCCAAAATCATCTTATTGCTGTCCCAGATCTGTCCCAGAACCTTCCTATTGCTGTCCCAGAAAAAATCCCTGTTTACCGTCCCGACTGTCGCAGATCCCATCCGGACTCATCCCGATTTGTTCCAGATCCCATCTAGACTCGTCCTAAGCCCTTCCTAAGTCCCTTACAACCCTCCCTTACCCCAAACAACCCCATAAACTGCTGTCCGAACCCATAACAGTCCCATATATGACTGTTTACTGCTGTCTTATCCATTGAGATCCTCTATTTTGTTGTCCCATACTATTAAGATCTCATATTACTGCTGTCCTACAATTTCTTCTTGCCACACAGCCAATTTAATTCCTATTTCTGATGATAGATCTACATATTTAGGGGATTTGACAAACCCCTTTGTTTTGAGGGACCTTTACTGCAGATGTGACTTGGTTTGGATTATCTTATAATCACTTATATTAGATTCCAAGAATTTGCATGATTCTTTGTGGTAAATTTCTATATTAATTAATTGCATACATTAATTGGTATTTAATTTCAGCCCATTTTAGATTTAGGGTGTATTATTTTCATCCCTTTAATCCACATTTAGGCATTTAGGGGTACCCTATCCCTTGTCCTGCGTCAGTGGGTCTTTTTCTTCTACTGTGCCCGGTCCAAAACATTTAAGTAGACAGTTTGGGAGTCAGCCACAGTCCCCATGAGTATACGACAACTCTCCATTGGAGGTTACATCTTTCGGACATGATGTTTCTCTTCGGCGGGACGTCCCTACTCAGGGAATCCGCGGGGTTAGCGATGATAATGGAAAGCATGTGGTTGTACGGAGTTTTTAGGAAGGGCCCTGCAATGTCTGAGGGGCTGATTAGTTGGGTGGATGAAATGGAGGCAGAAGAAAAAAAGGAGAGAGAGCTTCGAAATTTGCATTCTTCGGTTAATTACGATCGTGCTCTAGTTGTGGCTGAGACCTCGGTTGTGCAGGATGATAGCTCATGAAGATTATGCTTTAATTTGATAGGGATTAGGGATTGCGATTGTATGTGGAGATACGTTCCACTTTTTGTTTATGGGGCTACTTCTAGCTAGCCTTTTTTGTAATTTTATATATTTTTATATAATAAAGTTAACTTTCAAAAAAAGAAAGAGTATGAGTGGGAAAATGGAACATCAGTAAGTTGATGTCTTATAGATGACATAACGGAAAAATCTATATTTGTCTTTATTGTTTGTAAAATGGAGCTAGATCTCTTCTCTTTCTCTCTCTCTCTCTATGTATATATAATATCTAGAAAAATAACTTTTTTTGAGGGAGAAGTTGCAGTGGATAAACGTGGTAGAACTAAATAAGTTGTAATAGCCATTGAACAAATGAAAATGCCTCAAGGCATTAGCGTTCTAATTCTATATACCCAAATTGATATTATGTAAGCTTGCATTTCGCATTAGAAGTTGAATGTGTGTAATTGGTTAATTTTTGGATTATGACCAATAATTCGTATTTTCATCATTATTGAATACTAGTGAAATTTAATTGAGGGAAAATTTAAGTTGTTACTGTTCATAGTTCAACATATGTCATCAGCCAAACTTTTTTTATATTATCTTGTAGAGAATATAAGATAATCAAATGGAAGGTGTTTGTTAGGAGCTTTGTTGATTGGTGATCCCTTTACATCCTATGTTCTAGTGAATAATGTTGGTAAATGAAGAAAAGACTCGCAGAAGTACAGGAAATAGAGATGCATCTGTTGAGATAGGTGAGTGAGATTAATGCTGTGTTTGGATGGGGGGGGAGTCTGGAGGCATCTCCTGTTTGGATACATTTTTCGGGAGAAAGTGGGGCCCACAAACAGTCTATCTTCCCCTCCTCCATGAAAAGATCCCTCCACCTCTATCAGGAGAATACAATATTCTCCACGACAAGAGAAGATGGGCAGAAGTTCTCCTACCCCTGGAGAACCTCCTACTGTATGTTCTCATCCAAACACAACATGCAGGATAGAATATGCAATGATCAATTGCATTAGGAGAACATTGAAGATAACTTCAAGTCTTCAACAGATAAGAAAATAAGAGAAGGCGATCTAAGATGTTTTGGGCTTGTTTGTAGACCACCAAAATAATTCTAGTGGAAAGGATTTATAAGCTAAAAGTGATGGAGACGAGGAGAAGTGTAGACCTTTAAAGACTTGGATTGAGGGGGTTAAGAAGGACATGGTTGATTAGGGCGCTATACCGATAAGAGATATTCCGCAAAACATGCAGAAAGAATCACTTGGATGACTGTGATCCAAACTTCTTATGGATTATCAATTTGATAAAACAAGTAGTGAATTGGGATTGGTCAGCAAAATCACTTGCAATAGAGAAAGTGAACGAATTGAAGAACTTCCTGCTCTTGCTAGATGAGTTCTCCATCAGTGTGGGAATAACTGAAGAGAATACAGTTTGATGTCTGTTCTGCTATTGCTGATCGAGAAGGAAGAAGATATACTTCCAATCCTAACAGGTATGGGCCTTCGAAAGATTTTTTTTTTTTTTTTTGAAACATTGACTGAATATCATTAAGAAAAGAAAGGAACTACATAAAGTACACAGCGAATCCGAGTATAAGAAATATATACTTAGAGCCACCAAAGAAAGGGAAAAACAAAGAAGCAGAGAATAAAGAAAAATAATCCACAAACATCCTCCTAAGAAGGATCCAAAAGAAGCCCCCAACCCCAAGAGTACATAGCTAGTGGGAAGTGAAGAACTCCAAAGATGGAGAAAGAGAATCAACACCTGCTTTCGCCAAAAAATCTGCAATCACAATTTGCTGATCGAGGGGTATGAGTAAAGGAGACACCACCACGCCTGCACATCCTCTATATGTCCCTAGCCACACCGATCAATCTCCATGGGGGGAAAACTCTATTACTAGCCCAAGCGATAACATTAGTAGAATCACCTTCAATAACAAGATTACCGTTCCTAAATCCAATCCAACCAAACCTGAAGAGCTCTCCTAATTGCCCATAATTCAGCCTCATTAGACTCCATCAATCCAACTGACTCTGAAAAGGCTGCCAACATTCTACCCCTATCATCATGTAGTACCCCTCCAATTCCAGCCGGACCTAGTTTACCCCTCGCTGCCCCATCGACATTGAACTTGCAAGAACCTAGAGGGGGGACACCCACATCACCACTTTCTTCTTGCCTTTACTAGCGCCTTTCATACACCCCTCCCAGGACAAGTAAAAATCGTCAGGATTCAGCCCCCGAAACTCCTTATATACAGACAACCATCCAATTACTTGCCATTTTACCTTTTCAAACACACCTTTAGGATCCCCCTTCTTACCCTCAAATATTCTCGCATTACGTTCTTTCCAAACAACCCATGAGACAGCGAACGGGATCATTTTCCATGCCACCCTATGCCTTCCTCTAAAGGGGCCCCTCGACCAAGACTTGACTAGCTCCTCCACATCACCACTTAGAACCCACGAACACCCAAGCAAGCTCAAGAACGAATACCAAACCACCCATGTGAATCGACAGATGCATAACAAATGGTCAATAGTTTCCTCCTCATCCTCGCATAAAGGACACGTAGTTGAAGCCTCAGGTGGAATAACACGCCTTATAAGATTGTGTCTGACAAGGATCCTTTTTTTCAACACCGTCCACATAAAGAATTGAATTCTAGGAGGGAATAAATTGTTCCAAGCCAAACTACAAGTGGGAGGAGGAACCGAAGGTGAAGCATAAGCTGAAAGAAAAATTGATTTAACCGAAAAAGATCCTGAAGGCTCCAAGGACCATATCCATTTGTCCTCATCTTCCGTCCACAAAATGGTTGCACTTAGGATTCCAATCAAAGATTGGTGGATATTTTCCTCGAAATCACGCAAAACCCTCCGAAAAGAGATAAGCCACAGTGGAGAACCATTAACCTCACTATAGTAATCACTGTTCAGAGCTTTCCGATTCTGAACCACGCTAAAAAGACTGGGGAGGCCTTAGAAAGATATTATCCAATAGAATTTGTCCCAAACATAAGGCAGAATATCCTTGGGACAGATCGTAAGCATAAAAATGAATTGTCGGAGATGGACAGATTGCCTATAGTGAAGAGCCTATGCAAGTATGCTACATCTCTGCATTCCATGTTGTGAGAGAGAGAGAGAGCACCCTCAGAGAATGAAGAAAACTGATTTACCAGTCTACAACAAATTAAATTTGAAAACCTGGTCAAATCCCATTGTCTGTGTGATTAGATCCCAACACAGAATCTTACAGATGATACAAGACAAATCAAATTGTACAATGTGCCTGAGTAGCAGCCCAATTAGAGATAATTCAAATAGTACAATGTGCCTTCCTAGCAGCCTAGCAGTCCATTTAGTGATCCCTTCACAACTAATTTTCTACAACATATTTAACATAGGTTGCCTTTGAAAGAGCCTTATTTTACTCTGTACGTGTTTGGCACTGCTATTTCTCTTCTCTGATATGAAGAGAACTAATGTTGAAGTCTGTTACGTTGGTTAACCTGATTGACAATTCTCTAGTTGTTTCAATATAAAGGATTATGTGTTGACTAATTGTTGGATAATGATTGATAGGTGATTTGTTCTTTACACACGCATATGGTGTTTCTCTTGCATTTTTTTTCTCTGTATCTTTATTTGGATTTTGATTTTTTGGAGTTTGTTTTTGGTGACTCCAGGCAAAACTTTCAATATCAGGGAGAGATTTTAAGTTGACACTCATTGCTAGACGCTCACGTCATTTTGCTGGTACCAGGTAATAGGTTGGAATAAATTAGATCTTGTTAGATATAGAGTTGCAAGGGCCATTTGTCTGCATGGAAAAATCTCTCCTTTGTTATTTATTTCATTATTTTACTTATCACATCATATGAACTGAACCATTTCAAAAAAAAAAAGGAAAAACCATTTAAAAAGAACATCATATGAACTAAGAGCCTTTAAAGTCTGCATACAGAGCACTTACCATTGTGCGATGAGCTCATCATCTCCCTCTCAAAAGCTTTCCCGCAATTTATGTTTATGGAAAAGGCACAGAAGATGGTTGCAATAGTTCTTAATCTTTTTTGTTTTTTTTTTAAAATAGGTTTCCTTCTCCGTTTAGCCCTTTTGTAGTTGAGATTTGAGGGATTTTTTGGCCTTCTGGCCTGGTCTTATTATTCAAAAAAAGTTCTTGATCTTTCTTTGGGGAGTTCTAAAGATTGTTTTGTGTCCTTTTTTTAGTGTGAAGAACACCTCTAAAGATACTGTGTGCATCTGCAGGTTTGGGTGCTTGTTGGAAAAAAGTTGAAAACTTTCTGGTCTGACTTTGTGTGCATGTGTTTGTCTTCCATCTAAATTGCCCAGAAATTTGTATGTGTACATTGATTTGGGTTAGAAGCATGCAACTGTGTCAGACTGATACTCTGATAGTTGTATCATATTATGTAATGTGTACTGTAACTAGTCATTTTGTGTTGGTTTTGTTGTTTGAACCTGCAATGATTTTAGCATACTTGCCACAAGAAATTTACAGTAGACCGTAAAAAGTAATTACTATAAAAAATAAAAACTCATGTGACATGCTTATATATGTATATGTTTGAGGAGAAATTCTTAAACACTCTAAGATGTATTAAGCCAAGCATGGGGCCCACATAACAGGTTGCCTTTTTTAGTGATAGGTCCCAAAAGCTGATACTTTCTTGCCTTTTTTGAGTGATGTGATAGTGCCACATCAGCATGGCTTACTACATTATGGAGTAGACCACAAGTGTAACTCGTGTACGTGTAAATGTATATGTATATATTTGAGAAGTTGTAGGTGCTAGGAGAAGGGGTAGACCTCTGAAAATGTGGAGGGAGGGGATAAAGAAAGACATAATAAACAGTGAAGTGACTGACTGTATGGTTTATGATAGGGTTAAATTTAGAAATAAAACATCATCATCTTTATCCCATCATTTTTGGATTTGGCAAATTTATTCGATGGCCTAACTACTTATTTGTTACTCATGGGACTTGAATTCACAATTGTAACAATATGCTCTTCCTAGTTGTGCAATGCATGTGTGTGTGCGTGGAGAGAGAGAGAGAGAGATGACCATAACAGTGAAGTGACTGACTGTATGGTTTATGATAGGGTTAAATTTAGAAATAAAACATCATCATCTTTATCCCATCATTTTTGGATTTGGCAAATTTATTCGATGGCCTAACTACTTATTTGTTACTCATGGGACTTGAATTCACAATTGTAACAATAAGCTCTTACTAGTTGTGCATATGCATGTGTGTGTGCGTGGAGAGAGAGAGAGAGAGAGAGAGAGAGAGAGAGAGATGACCATAAGGTTGCATCTGGTTTTTTTTCATCTTTTTTTTCAATTTTCATTTGTCACATTGAAAAACATAGCTCTCCCTTAGCACCCTCCATGGAATTTCATTCGCACCGCCTGGGGTGGGCCCCACTTGGGCCCACATAGAGGTATTGTTTTTTGGTCCGAAGGTGTCCAAGTGTCTCACCCTACTAATCCTTTGGGGTTTGTGCACACCTCCCTGCACACACACACCAAGTTCTTCGATGGGGAATAACCCCATGGGGTTGCCAGATTTGAACCCAAGACCTCAATCCTGAGGTCTTGTACCCAGACCACTGGGCCAACCCCTTGGGGTTATAGATGGGTGATTTTGAAAAGTCTTTATGGTGCCTATAAAATTCATCTTGATCTGATAAGTGAAATTATGTTTTCATCATCATCATCAACAACGTCAAAATCCTATCTATCTACTGTTAGCTTTTTGAATTTTACTTCTCCATTTGGCCCTATCATAAATAGGAATAACAATTTAGCCTCAAAGGCCAAAGAGTGCGGCTTGTAAAAAACAAGGCTTGGCCATTCATTGTCAACCCAAAACTTAATTTGGCTCGGGCTTGGCTGATTAAATAAAGCCCGAATAATCGGGTCACAATTGGCCATACACATGCTTAGGCCTGAAGCTTGAAGCCCAACCCAATAAGGTAACTTACGTACAGTGTAGATGCAGCAGCTAGGTTTAGGCCTGAGACAGAAATACAAGGAAAGGAATAAAAAAAATATATATATATTAAAAAGCCATCAACTCATCTTTCTCATTTCAACCACTAAAGGAACCCTAAGAGGCAAAACCAATAAAGAAAGTAAGAAATCCAGGTTTTTTCTCTCTTCTCATCTCCTCTCTCTCTCTCTACTCTCTTCATGTTCTTTGTAATTTCTTCGTTTTTCTATTTTTTTTTTCCATTTCATCTTCTCCACTACAATAGTTCCTTCTTATTCTTCTTCATAATTTTCTCTATTTTCATTCTTATTTTTCTAATCTTCTCTTCTTATTTTTTTCTTTGATTTTTTATTCTTCTCTTTTTTCCCCCCTTCTTTTGATCCATTTTTCTTTCTCTCTCTCTTTTTTCCCCATTCTTTTCTTCTAGTTTTTTAATATGTTTCTCTCTTTCTCTTCCATCTCTCCTTTTCCAGTTTTTGTTTTTTTTTTTTCGTTTAGTTTTAGCATTCTTCTCTATTTTCCTATGATTGCTCTTATTTTCTTTTTTGAGTAAAGGATTATTATTATTATTATTGTTATTATTCATTTCCTATTTTCTCCTTTGTTCTTATTTTCCTTTACTCCCTCTGTTTCAGGTTCTCTTTATCTCCTCATTTTTTTATATGCACTTCTTTTCAGTTAGGCTCGGGCTTGCCAATGGGCCTTTCGAGTTTGTTGAAATTAGGCTTGAGCATATATTCCAAGCACGAATTGGGCTTGCGGTTCCCTTTCTGAAGTCAGGCTGGGGCTAAGCACAATACAAGCTTTGCCCAAGCCAAACAGATTCTCATTCTTAATCATAAACCATATAGTCAGTCACTCCACCATTTGGTCTCTTTCTTTATCCCTTGCCTTCATGTTTTCTATGCTCTATCCCTCCTCCTTGTACCTATAACTTGCCCTTCCCTCCATGTTTTCTATGCTCTACCCCTCCTCCTTGTACCTATAAGTTGCCCTTCATTCCATGTTTTCTATGCTCTAACCCTCCTCCTTGTACCTGTAGCTTGTAGTCTCTCAACTCTACGTATTGGGGTTGTCTTAGGTCTTCTATTTACACATGATCAAGTCATCTCAACGGCTCTCTCAATTTGTTTTCTATCGGGACTGTTTTTAAATTGTCCGTAATGAGGTCGTTTATGGCTCTATCCTTTAGTGTTAATGTACTTATTCAACATAACATGCGCATCTCCATCACCCTGATTTTGTTCATTTGTTTTTTCTCCATGTTCCAACACTTTGCTCCATAAAAAATTGTGGGTCTCATAACTGTTTGATAAAACTGCCCCTTTGAGCGATGTAGGACTCTCTTATTACCCAAAAATCCTCTAGCTTGTCTACGCTTTGCCCATCATGCTCCCATTTTATTAGTTATATCCAATCCTCCAAGAGATCCTACCATCTCCAAATTTATTGCAATGTGCTATTAACTAATTTCCAAATTAAGATGATGATCTCCCACATGTCTCCTTATTCTGAACTCTTTGTTAGTTCGCCTATGTGAGACCCACCTACATTGATGGTGATGCATCCACTGGAAAGATCTAACCTTGAACTTGTTGTCCATAAAAAATCATATCAATTGGATGTATGAAGCCATGTGCTATTATTAGCTTTTTTGTTTTTCATGTTCCATATCATAAAGGTATGTGGATTGGATGGGGTCCAACCAATAATACATGGTTAGCCTCCCTAGAGAAAATTATTGCATACGTCTTCCTGAGTGCCCAAAATCAGAGTTTGATTCAACTCAAACTCAGTCAGATGTGGTTAGCCAAGTTGGGTGGGACTTGTGTTGTTTGACTGGATCAGTGATTTTCAGCTGCCTCGTTGCTGATTTTGATCCAATTTGGCCAAGTTTTGACATGCTTGAAAGGGGTAATTATAAGTAAGAGATAATATCTGAGATTTAAGAAGTCACCATCTCTGATTCATCTGGGGACTGATTGTATGCATTAGACCAAGTCAGGTAAAACTCGTGCTGTTTTGCATGTTATCAGTGATTTTCAGCCTAGTCTTTGGTAATTTCTATCCAACTCAGCCAAGTTGATTTGAACTTGGTCTCCCTACCAAGTTTCTGACCTTTGAGAACATTCTAGATTTCTATTGCAATACACATATGCAAGCAAGAATAGAAAACACCCTTTTATTTCTCATCATGAAGATATGTTTGATGTAGGACTAATGCAATGGCCTAAAGCTAATGGGCTGAGATAAACAAAAAAAATTACTATGTCAATAAAATATAAAGTATCATGCCAATCATGTGCAAATAAGAAATCCCACATGGACAAAAATTGTAAAAGTCCGAAGCCACATCACAGTCCCACAATACTGTACCTTGGAATTATTCGTGAGGGTCCATGGGATTCTGGACTTCCACTAGCTTAGGAAATTAGCCCAATAATCAATGTAAATTCTCCTAACCTCTTTATGGATTTTGTTTTTAAGAAAAGAAAGAAAGTTTTGAGAGTTACGACACAACTGAGTTTAGGGAATAAAATTCAGCATTAATTGACAATTTGAAAGTTTTTCAGCAACTAGTAATCTGTTTTACACATCAAGTAGGCCATTGGAAGGACAGCGTATTTTGATTGTCGAAGGTTGGGGTTGAATGCAAACAGCAACTACAAGGAAGAAAAAGAGAAATACCTTTGGAGACGAACAGAAGTACCTTTGGAGACAACAGAAATAGGATGCAGCGCCAATCTTTCGAAGCAAGCATTGCAAATAAAAGCAATTTCTGGAATGGGAAAGCTACCACTAAGTACATAATTGACGTCCTTCAATTAATTCTAATTAGTAGCACCAGCTCAATTACCACTCTGGTAGTCACTCCTTGATTACCTTCTCAAGACTGAAACAGCAGAGCCATAAAAGTATCTTACAGAAGCCCTGAGAATGGCAAGTTACTTGGGACCAATGTCCTTTAGAGCACAAATCTGCTCCTCCCATGGTAGACATCACACTCACAACTAGATCCTTCCCTTCTGCAAACCCATCTTTGATCTGGCTTAGTAGACTATCATCAGTTCGGAGTCGAAGATCATCTTTGGTACTACCATTTTCAGTCGGCAAGGTCACAAATCCATCTTCAGAAATATTGAGCAGCTGGTAGTCGGTTGGTGTAACATGAGGAACATCACAGTTGTAAGATGAAGGTACAATGTCCTCAAGCTTTTTGGCAGTGAAAACATCAATGCCTACAGAGTGACATTTTGCATGGCCATGCTTTCCAGTCAAACCTCAACAACCTTTGGAGAGAAAAGAAACAGAAATGGGACAGGAATCACTCCCTAAGTGGCTTTACACTATCAGTCCCTTCACAGGAGTTCCAATTCCACATTCTCAGAAAATAATTTCCATTCATTCATTCATTTCTTCTCTAATTACAGTCATATTTATAAAAAAGAGAAACATAGTAACTACCCCTCCTGCAGTTTTACAGCATTATCTGCAGAATTAACTGCTGTAAACTATTTACAAAACACATTCACTCTCTAGTAACTGCTATTGATCAGTTAAGAAACTGCTATAGCACTCAGTTACCAACTGCTGTGTCATCAACCCACAGTGAGATGTGGGCCTTCTTCTTCTTCCTCTTCCTTTGATAAACTTTGTATCCTGGGGCGTCATCAATGTTCATAGCAATTAAAATAAATAAATGCCTGCTTTCCATTGTTTTCAAATTGTGTAACAAAAGATCCAATGCTTTTACCTTCCAGACACCAATCTAAAAAAAAATCCAAGCACAAAAAACCAGCCATCTGCCATTGTTATCTACTAATATTTTATATTAAAGAAAGAATCCTAATATAACTACTACACTAACACAGTAACACTCCTAATAGGATACCTTTTCTTACATAATAAATTTTTAAATATAACTAAACATGGTAGAATAATATAATAAATAAAAACTCTAACTAGGAAGATATGACCAATTTCCCATTCATGTTCGTAGTAGAAAACTCGGGCCTGATTCCCAATGAAGTTTTGGACAAGTCTTGCATAAACATGGGCCTGATCCATAGACTTGGGTCCATCTATGAATTTTCTTGGACCTTAACTGCCTCATTTTTTGTAGTAGTTTGGGTTAAAATGTTATGAATAAAAACATTAGGGAAAAACTAACGGAAACATGTGCTTCAGATGGGATGCTTGAATCCTCAGCCATGTCTTGTATCCTGTTCCTGCATCTGTGTTTTTAATGATATCTGCATTTGTGTGTTACTTGTACCAATCAATGGAAATGCTGTTTCTATGCATCCAAACAGTCCCTTAACATGGTTTTTTTGTTGTTTTTCGGGAACAACAACAGTCCCTGAACATCTGTACTAGTGCTTTGGTACAATGTCAGTTTGCCATGGTCATAGCTTCAGTGGTGGCCTTTGGAAGTTGCACTAATGTTCCTTTTTTTTTTCTTTCTTTTGGGATAGGTATTTGAAACGAGGTGTAAATGAGAAGGGTAGAGTGGCTAATGATGTTGAGACTGAACAGATTGTATTTGAAGATGTTCCTGAAGGCTATCCAGCACAGATAACATCTGTTGTGCAGAATAGGGGCTCAATACCCCTTTTTTGGTCACAGGAAACTTCACGCCTTAATATTAAGCCAGATATCATGTGTAAGTTCCTATCATATCGCAACTTGCAAATACCTGTGGTTTTGCATCATATATTTGCTGACAGACATATTACTGTTTTATTCTTAGTGCAAAAGAAGGACCCGAATTATGAAGCCACTAGGCTTCATTTTGAGAATCTTGTGAAGAGATATGGAAATCCGATAATCATTCTGAATTTGATTAAGGTAGATTTTAAACATTTTAGGAAAAAATTCTGCAAGTTTTATTTATGTGAAAATTTGTATACATCAATCGAGTTGTCTTTTCCTCTTCTGCAATAATGGATGCTTCTAATAGGCACGTGAGAAAAAGCCACGTGAGTCCATACTCCGTGTGGAGTTTGCAAATGCAATCGATTGCCTTAACAGAGATCTATCTGAAGAGAATCGACTGAAATTTCTGCACTGGGATCTACACAAACATTCTCGAAGGTTTTATTGCATGTTGGCTTTTCATTTATATCTGTATTCTTAATGGTGATATCCAAAAAAATTCTAACATGTAAACATTTTACTTCCTTAGCAAAGCGAGAAACGTGTTATCATTATTGGACAAAGTGGCCACGTATGCATTGAACTTAACTGGCTTTCTTTATTGTCAAGTAACACCAACAATGACACTTGAGGGAGCACTAAAAAGTCATATGTCCCTGTAAGTATATTGGTCATTTCTATTCTATGCATTACTTATCATGTCGCATATGTGTTTTCCAGTCTTTTCTCAATAAACTATCAAAAGGGACACACACCTGGCTTCTTTCTGAAAAAGGGTGGAGATGCTGTCTTGAAGTTGTGTTTCAAACTACAGATGAGTTACAGCATTACACCTTGCAAGTCATTTACCATCATTAGTTGTGCTTGTTTGAGCCATTTTTGTATCTTGAGTTGCATGGACGTGCGTATTCTGGTCCATTTCTTGGGGTCTCCTAAGTATAATTTAGCATTTGCATGTACTGTCCTAGATTAATCTTAAAAAAAAAGTATTGTCCCTAGATCTATGCAAAAGGAATCTTAAGCCATGTTATCTGTAGGATACAATCTATGTGTTGTCCACTGATGACACTTTTTCTTTAATCTATTTTAATATTCAGATGGTGAGATGACTCTTTGCACCTTCTGAATGCATTCCATCACCTTCAGCAACAGATGAATGCAAAAGATATTAAAAGAAGCTATATTACTATTTCATTGAGTCACGCCTTTACCAATCTGGTAAAATTCCAACTACAAACTGAAACCACCATTCACAGTGGGAAGCGCTATTGTAGATATGGTGGTGATTGTGGTTTTATGGAGCCCTAACCTAGACTCTATAATCTGAACTCATTTCAACGTCCCTAGGTTCTAGGCATTGTGATGTAGTTTGACCCACAAATGATTGCAAATTGAAAACGAAGCAAGAGCGTTATTAGGCCCACATGACCAACTGCTTTCTCTCAAGTAGTCAAATCTCCACTCACGATGAGGATACACCAGTAACTTGTATAATAAACTATCCAAAAGTTACCATGCTAGGGGTGGCAACACTCTTTTATTGTTTCATGGGGCTTGCTGCATATAATCCAGTCTATACCATTGGATTGAAGCCACGTGTCAAATCTCCAAGTGTTTGAAACATTCTAATCTGTTTTCAATTTTTAATAAAGCTAGTAATAAAATCCATTTGATTTTCTAAATCTTATTGCTATTTTTGTCAATTCTCCATCTCATTCCAACTCATCATTTCCTCATCATCCTTACCTATTATTTGATCTTGTTCAAACCCATGATTGCAAGAATCCTCCACTGTTGATTTTGACATGTATGGATGTTTATATTTTGGCCCTTTGCCCACCCATCCATATCCATAAACAATTCATCTATGGTTAAAATCTTATTTCATATTGTGCTTGCATCATATTACAGTTATCTCTTTGTGTTGTCTACTGGCATTTAATCACCTTTTGGTGACAGATGGATGCGAAGGGTTTGAAAGGACAATCTGATTTCATTTGCAAGGGGTCATGCTGCTATCGATGTGAACCAATCTGCAAAAATTCTAACTTAAATTCAACCTAACCCACAGAATGAGAAAGTTTCTTGATGGATATATAAACCTCAATCCCCATGTGTTTGGCATTGTCCACTGATACCTACTGTATCACCTTCCCTCTTCGCTTTGGAAACAATCCAGGCTCAACTCAGACCTGTATGATGGTGAGTCTGAGCTTTAGATTACACGGTGAAGCCCGACATTGAGCTTGGGCTTGAGGTTGAGACAGGCTGATCAAACCAGGACATAATGAGACTGATAAGTCAGATGTTGAACATGAACCTGATTGGAAGGCATAACCAGCCACACAACCTAGTGGTGTCCCTCTTACCACTATGTGGTTACATATGTATAATATTTTTTATCCTTTCTTTTGTATTTTATTTTTGGGCCTTTTAGGTTTGATCAATGCTGGGACCAAGCTGGCTTGATTCCAGTTATCAAGTGGGATGAATTTTAATGCTCAATCCCTTTTTTGTGGGTTGAGCTCTTCAGGTTATTGTTTAGCAGGCCAAATTCCTATTCCTATTTTCTCCTTGATCAGCAATTTGTCATAGATGACTTGTGCAAGCACACCTTCTGGAAAAAATACAAAATATCATTGTACTTAACCATGCTTGAGTACTTGCAGATGAAACTCTATTATGAATAGTTCTTTTTTAGAAACTTCAGGCAATTTGTTTGAAATGATTGAAAATAAATAAACCCATTTGGTTTTCTATAATGTGCGGGTAAATAATTAAATAGTGCTTTTTCTTTTTTGGTTAGGATGTATTGTTCTCATGATTATAAGCAATGTTTGGTCAAGATATATTTATTGGTTTATTATTAATGTTGTCCAACTCGTTACAGGAAAGATGACTTTGGCAATTGTTCTCCAAAAAGTCTTGACAACAATAATATAGGTGACAATGATATCTCAGAGACTGTAAGCCAACAAGATAATGCTGATGTTAATGAAAATTACTTGGTCAAACCACCAATATTTCAGAAAGGTGTCCTCAGAACCAATTGCATTGACTGCTTGGATCGTACAAATGTTGCACAATATGCATACGGTTTGGCAGCTCTTGGTCATCAGCTTCATGCATTGGGATACATAGATGCTCCAAAAATTAATCTGGATGACCCTTTAGCTGATTATTTGATGAAGTTTTATGAGAGGATGGGTGACACACTTGCACTCCAATATGGTGGTTCTGCTGCCCACAATAAGGTATTTTGTTGTTTTGATTTTTGATCCATAAGCATCTTTCCGTCTCATTGTTTAAAACATTTATTTGGTTAAACAACAATTGCCATGTCATATGAATCAATGCTTCTTGTGGAAGAAACAATGGTCTGTTATTATTTTGTAAAAAAAACTTTCTACACAATTATTATTTGGATGAATTGGTTTGAGTATTAAATGATATGTTATGAATGACCCCCAACCCCACACAAAAAAAAAAGGAAAAAGAGAGAAAGATAAGTGTTATCACCTTAGAATCTTTTTTATCTATTTGGGGTTGGCTTTATGACTTCTATTTCTAACACCCATTTAGGAATGTGTCAGCCATTATTAAATTTAAAATTATTGTGTCTGATTGCTTCATTCCAATATCTTCTTAGTTTCATCATCTTCCCACTTTCTAGTACTTAAATTTTTTGTCGAGGTGTTTCAACTTCTACCTGTGCTCAATTATTTATTGATTTTATACTGAATTTCCTTGATTTTCATATATTGAGCCTTCTTATGTGCTTACTTTAATGCACTAATTCCTGATTCTATCATATTTTCTTTCCTCATACATCAATCTTAGATTGTATCTCAGCTTATAGTTCATTTTCTTGTTTTTACCTCTATGTGCAACATTCCTTTCCAAATGGAAACGACTAAGATCAAGTTATTGATATTATCATCATTCACTGTAAGAGTAACTAGAACAAATTGATACAAGGGGGAATAAGAATAGTCAAAATAACTTGGTGAGAATCTGGGGATGTGAGAATTGGAAGTATTCTTGAAGGAGATAAAATGGCTTTCTCAGGAGCTGTCGATAGTTCCAAGTTCATCAAGCAATCAAATGTTTCAAAGATTCTTTTAGGTCTTTGATAATGATGGGAGTTCAGTGAATGCTTTCATTTCAGTGGCAGACTTCTACAACAAACTGTGCCATTTGCATGTCTTTGTAAATGAAATAAAAAGTTACGTAGAGTAATATCAATCTGAGGCCTCAAGAGTTGACTAGCTTAGCAGAAATTGGCAAAAGGATTGGGAAGTAATGTTCTGCAATCATTCCTTGCCACTTCATACCTTTTGGTCATTTCTGGTGGCACTCTTGCCTTAACCTTTTCTTTCTAATACCGTTTTCTTAAGGAAAAAAAAAATTCTCTCAAAAAATAAAAAATAAAATTTTTAGTTACTCAAAATAACTATGCTGTATAAAAATGTTGCTTCAATGTAAGTGGCATATTGCAAGAACATAGGATTCCAAGAATGATATGAGGTTTTGAATAAAGATATGAAATTATAGAATGTGTCCATGTGCATATTGTCTATGGACTTAATGTACATCTCCTCCCTATGAATTTGATACACTGGCAAACTTATACTGCATTTGTGCAGCTTTGCACAATCCTGGAAACATGACATTTCATCATACCATTGTAAAAAAAATTATTATATCATCGGTAAGGAGTCATGCTATGACCTTTCTTTCATCACTCTTCAGCCTTTCTATTCTCTTAGTGACTGCTTGACAACTGATACTTTATGAATGTGTGATTGTGAAACAAGGCACCATTTTTGGCATTTCACATTTCTTAATTATGAATAAGTTCTCTTCATAGTCCAATTTATTCTCTTCACTATTTTCTTACCTAATGAACTACTCTGGGTCTTAAATAATAAATATTATGCTATTAAAAATTACTTCTCATTTTGGTAATTTATAGTTCCGAAGAATCTTTTAATTATTGCACTAAAATGCCATTCAGATATTCTCTGAAAGAAGGGGTCAATGGAAAGCAGCAACTCAATCCCAAGAATTCTTTAGGACCCTTCAACGGTACTACAGCAATGCTTACATGGATGCTGAGAAGCAAGACGCAATAAATGTGTAAGCTTTTAACCTTTTTAAACGTTGCTGGAGTTGGTGATCACTTCTGCTGTTTATAAATGAAATTTCAGATGACTGTAGTACCTCATTATCAAGCATATATTTCATTGCTTTTGTTTTTAATTGATTTTTTAATCTTTTGACCAAGTAGGTTCTTGGGGCATTTCCAACCCCAACAGGGAAAACCTGCGCTTTGGGAGCTGGACTCAGACCAGCATTACAATATTGGAAGGCGTGGCTTGAACTTAGCTGATGAAAATGGAAGGTATTTTTAGAAAAGAATTGGACTCACTTATGCCTTTTTTAGCTGATTGCAAGAAATGCTGATAGAAATACAACGTTCTGAAAAGCAAAATTGCCTCTTGTTTCATAGAATGGTAGATTTGTTGTGAGTCACTTGTGGCATTTTGTACATGATTACTTATAATTCATGTTAAAACACTTATGGACAATACACAAGCAATCAAACATATCAACTGACAAACCTACAAACCAAGAAAGGTTTGTTTTATAAACATCCACATGCAAACAAACTCCCATCATTTGTCCCTTCTTTTAGTGTTTCCAATATTGCTTTGGTGTCACTTGTACGTGTCTGTTTTGCTTGATTGTTACATCTGAAGTTCCTGAGAAGATTTATTTATTTATTTATGGAGACTGAAAATAAATGTATTGTTCAAAGGAATGATTCAAAGAAGGCATCACTATGAAAGAAGTATACTAAAAGCATATATGAAAGAAACAAAATTAGAGGGATCCAATAAAGGTTGCAGATCTCTCCACCCCCAACATAGCCAGAAAGCCTGCCACCCCCATTTGCTGATTGCCCAATGTGGCTGAATAGGACCTCCAAAGACCTCACTAGTCCCCTAATATTCCTAATTACTGGTCATAACTTCCATGCCATGGTTGTCAATGCCAACAGTTTCTAACGAGTATTCACTTTTTCTTGTTATTTTTCATTAAATTCTATCTAGTTGGGTGTGATTCATATTGTTTTAATGTTTAAGTATGTGTGTCTATGGGGCTTCTGCATTACATCTGAAGTTTCTTAGTGAGTATGCATTTCTTGTTGTTCTTTTTCCCCTTAGTTTTATTTAGTTTGTTGGTGTAGTCCTGGTTATGTGTTATATCATATCCTGTCTTTTGATATTGATTTGATTTATTTGAAGGACCCTCAAAGTTTTTGCTAAAATCACTGATGATCAAAATCCGTTTATTATTATATGTAAACTTGATGTTTTCTGACAAAAAAATTCTTTATGCTGAACTAGATTTCTTGGAAACTATTGATCCTAAAATATGAATCAATTTGCACTTGACTATGATTCTTGCAATTGCTCAGGCCTTGATGAACCTGCTTGCTTTGATGTGTAGAGAAGTTCTAATATACACGTCATTTTCTCATGCACATTTTGCCATGTTTACAGGTCATTTTTCAAAAGATCCCTTTCAGTTGGTAATATTCTCTTTGAAAACAATACACCAATGTCAGCTACAAATATCAACCAGAAGAAACTCCCTCATTCAGCATTGGCTGAGAAACACCTTCAAGATGGAGCGAACCAGGGTCTTTGTGATTCCACTCCTGAAATTTCAACTTGTGAAAATGATCTATCATATTCAAGGTTAGCTTATTTAACCTTTTTCATTATCTGATGCATGACTGCCTCCATCTGCATAACCCCGCAGGGCCCACTTGAGCCCCTCTACCTTCTCACTCCTTTGATGCTTTGTATATGATATCTACCAACTTGATTCTATTTGGAATCAATGCACTGTTGAATTGAAAGCTTATTTTTTGGTTACACCTTTTTCCCATTTTATTTGGGCCTTTTAAATCCATACCTAGTTATGAAATCAAGGTAATTGGAGAACCACTCATCCACAGTATGTACTGAAGACAATATAGTCCTAGAGCCTCAAAGGCAACTATGAAAGGTACATGCCACAGTGCAACCTTAGTTTTACTGGGTGACTCATCATATACATCGTAAAAAAGAAAATTAAAAAAAAAAAAACCATGAACTGGAAAAGGTAAAGGGATCTTTTTGTCTATATTATTTCTTTCCCAAAGCACAACCATACTCCCTTGTCCAATGGGGAAATTGTGATCAGTTAAACTAAGTGGTGTCCCTCTTTTTAAACATGAAAAGAGTTTCTTATGCATCTTCTTTGTGAATGGAATTAATGGATCGTTGCCATCGCCTCTGAAGCTGTTCTGCTTATTGTTAACTATTTTCTTGTAGGTACACTCCTTCAATGACTTGCAGGCAACTTTTTATAGATACACAAAGAGATCCATGCCATGAACCAGGTCATATTTATTTCAGTGAAAATGGTGCTGGTGATTCAAATTTTCTTGACTTGGATTGGCTTTCTTCTTCTGGGAATTCTTGTGAGGAAGAAACATATGAAAGGTAACTGCGTGATTCATCAATATGACCTTTTTCTTTTCTTTTCTTTGAAAAAAAAATAATTCTGTCAGTTGATTCTCTGATTGAACAACAAAGAGTGCAACCAGTATATTTTCTTGACTGCAGATCTGCGCTTATCAACTCCCCTGTCGCTAGTCTATCATCAGAGAATGGTATCAACAGCTCAAGTATGGAACCAGCCTTGTCTCCAAGGGCAAATGGATCTAGCACGAGGGTGGGTTCTCTCTCTCTCTATCTCTACCTATCTCTCTATCTATCTATCTATTTCTATGTCTGTTTGAAGGAAAAACAGTGAACAGTTCAAAACTATTTTATCATTCTATTTATCATATGGATGCTACAAAGAGCACCTTCCAGCAGTTTTTTGCGTGTGAGACTGCACCCTGATAGTGACCTGATTACTGCCTAGTTTTCTAGGTATAAGAAACTGTCTGTATAGATGTTGATCAAATTAAATATGTATTTGTCTTGAGAATTAATTTTAGTCCAACTAGTAGGACTATCAGCCTTGATTCATCCATTTCTTTGTATTCTCACTATTCTGGTAACCTAGCATGCCAATAGCTTTAGACTGCCCTATCTAAAAATGTGTTGAATGGTTCAAAAGAACGGTTTTAGATGGAGTACTCAAATTGCAAAAAAAAAAAAAAGAGGGAGGGAGGAAAAAGAAAAATGAGAACTCATTTGAATTTGATGATCATAACTTTTTAACAATAACTGGCTACGTATCTGGTCCAACCATTCAGTATATTTGGTCCAATTTATGGTTATGATCATCAAAACAATTTGAATTTATGTAGTATGAAATCAACAATAGGTGTGTCCTATACAAATTAAAATTCACATGCAGATGATTGAAAATTGGATGACAAGTATAGTTCTATCGATTCAACTTGATCATTTCTCATTTGTCTTTGGCAATGGGTGAGTGAAGAGATAGTAACTTAGAAAGTCATTCCTAGGTATATATGATAAGGCTTCCATGATTATGATCATAGTAGTCAAAGGTTCACCTAAGGCGTGCTTGGATTCCATACCAATTTTGGACTTCGTAACTTTAAAATGCGCTCAATTCATTAGACATTTCTGTTTTTGTAGTACTCTTTTTTTTACTTTTGTAATAACTATTATGTATTCTAGTTGATATCAAATAACAGCTAGTATTACTTAATTAGAAGCTCTAATATAACATAAATGTGTCTGTGTAATACATATATAATATATTTGAAGCACCATTGCCATACATTTTACCAAATAGGATCAGTAATGCTATATTTTGTTAGCCATTTTAAAAGAAATTGTACTTTTTTAACATTTTTTGGGGTCCATAATAGAAGCCATTTTCATTTGAAGAAACTGTAGAGAAGGTGAATGAGAGGAGGAAAAATTTACGAATGTTTTTTTATTGACTTACAAAAGGCTTATGATAAGGTGTCAAGGAAATTAGTTTGGTAGACATTGAAAAGGAAATGCATCGCTGCTGAATTTTTGGAGATTATACAACATATGTTTGATAAGGTGATGGCAAGAGTAAGAATGGTGTGTGGGGAGACACGGGAGTCTCCTATGGAAGGGGGACTACACCAAGGGTCTGCTTTGAGCCCCTCATTTATTTGTCTTAGATATGGATAGTTTCACATATAAGATGGTCTATGTTGTTTGTAGATGATATGGTTAAAAAAAGGTGAAACAGGAAGTCAATTGAGTAGTAATTTACAACTATGGAGGAAAGCTTTGGAGACCAGCATCGTGAGCATTAGCAAGACCAACAAAATATATGGAATACAACTTTAGTGGATCAAAGAGAATAGAAGAATGGGTCAAAAACTGGAAATGGTCTAGTAATACAATGGGATGAGTTTAGTTACTTAGGTTCAATGGTAAAGGTGAACGGATGATCTAGCCAATATGTTCTTTTTTATAAAGTAGTACCAACTAGGAGTTTAAAGTTGGTCAATGAAGAAAAGACAAATGGGAAACTGTATAGGTAATAGAGATGTGTATGCTGAGGCGGATATGAAAGATAAAACTAAAAATAACCACATCAGAGGAACCTTGAGAATGGCTGTGATAGATGAGATGATGTGGGAAAACCGACTAAGATGGTCTCATCATGTACGTAGACTACCACAAATAACGTCAATACAAAGAATGTCAACTTAAGGTAGCCGGAACTAGAAGAAGGGGTAGACCTTTAAAGACTTGGATTGAGGGAGTACATAAAGACATGACAAAACGTAAAGGGATGAAATATATGGTCTTTGATGAAACTTTATAGAAACTTAGAACTCAAAAAGTTGACCCTAGATAGATTGGAAAATGCTAATGATGATGATGACGATGAAGTACTTGGCGAGCATTGCTGCAATGAAGACAAATTAATGAATATACACGAAGTATCTAAATGCATGCACCTAGCAAAATTTGGCTCATGCTTACAAATGTGCCTAATGCCTTGGGCTCTAGGATGCTTTGGCTCCTTGATTGTGCCTTACATCTTGACTCCATTTATAATGATATGTTGTATGATTAGCTGCATAGCAAAATTACAATTATGCCAAGACATGCACTTTGTGCTTTAAGCTCAATGACCCATTGGTGCCTTGACTACTATTTATGACAAAATGTATACGATTAGCATTGTTAAAATCTTATAATACATAATTTGTATGATTTGATAAGAGATTCATATCTATTAAGAAATCTTATGATTCCTATAAATAATAAAATTATTCTTGCAATTTTGTTTTGAACATTTCTAATGTTTTGGTTGTTGGCTTTTTAGTTCATTGTTGACTTTTCACAATGTACTTGAATTATATATTGGTATTATATTTTTGGAATTTGGAACATTAAAATTTGAATTACAATGAAATAGTTATATAATATTCATTTAAAATTGAAAGAAAGTTGGAGAATTACTCACTTTTCAAATATCTTTTATGTTCTTTCATATATTAAATATTTTTAAGGGAAGACGCATGAATCTCATGATTTTACGGTTTACGATACACGGTTTGTGATTCAAGATGTATAACTGATTTTACGATATGATTCAATTTTCACAATGTTAACTATTAGCATAAGATATTGGTAGAATATACATGACACCCAAGTGGGTTGTCTACCTATGCATATGAGCCTCATATGGAACCCATTTGATGATAAATCTTAACCATTTTAAAAAAAATCCCTCATCTAAATGTAGATCCAAGTTGGTTTGATATCCATTTGATGCATCATTACTGTTGGATTGAGCATCTTCGATAAAAATATTTATCCTATGATTTTAATTTGATGTTAAAATAATAATGCTTAGGATAACTTGACTGGCCCCATTTTGGACAGTTTGAAAGCCTCCATGATGAACTATGCAACCATCCATTGTTTTTTATTATGTGATGGGTCCCACTCTTTGACATTTGATTCAACTGTCCATTGTTTTTTTTATCATATGATGGGTCCCACTTTTTGACATTTTATGTCAAAGCACCTGAGCTTAAAAGATTGGGTGTCTGGTAGGCCCTCTTTAATATATTAGATCATATTTGGAGTGACTGAGCATTCAAATTTGAACAGGTGAGAGAGCAGATGAAGACAGAAGTGTCCTGTGATTCATTCCAGAATCCAGACGACGTTGGTGAATTTTCTGACAGTTTTGTGCACTGGGTCATAAATGGAGAGACCCTGTGCCATTGACACTGATTTTTATTTTTCCTACCGCGTTACTTATCTGACTTCAAGGATGGCAGACCCCGCAGGCCAGGAAAAGAATAAGAAAGGTGGTAGATAAGAGCAGTGGTGCCAGCATTCGTTTGTAAGATACCTTCTGCCATAGTTTTCAATGGTTTATTTTCTGTTTCTTCAGCCATGAATTTTTTGGTTGGAATTATATATACAAATTAATACCAATGATTCTTTTGGAGCTCGGCTGCCTTGTCACTGTTGTCAATCTGAACTATCATGTAAATATATAATATATTTGCTTGAGCTCCAATTGGGAAAGTGCATTCTGTTGTCTCATGCTTGTTTGTAAACAATATGGCTTGACTTGTTGGACTGTCTGAGTTGAAGCCTGAAGGAAGAAGGTACAGGAAGCAATGTCAATGGCTTGGCATGGCTTGAAGTCTAGAGACCTTGGCCTGATTTGTACCTAGATTGGACTGCAATTGGAATGTTAATGGCTTTGGCCATGCCTAAAAGCAAGTCCCTACTAACTAATCCAGGTTTGGACCTTAGTTTTATTTATTTAGTTATTCACTTTATTTGTTTATTGTTACAATTTCCTTTAAGCGTTTATCCCAACGCTAAATCCTTGACTGTGTTTTGATTATTTTGGGTTGGACCAGTGCCATGATTCTAGCTGTGGCTGGTTAATTTATTGGCCATGATGTGGCCCAGGGATGGAGTTCATTATACCATGCACATGAGATCAAAAACTGATCTAATCTGACACTGTATAGGTAATTTGCAACACTCTATATGACTTAACATGTTGGCCTGGACTATTAATCTATAAGCCGACTGGATTAATCACTGGATTATTATTACTATTATTATTTTATTTTTTTCTTGGGGGTTGGGTGGGATTTGAAGATGAGTTTTGAACTAACATGGGTCTCATCTAATGTTGATCTGGGACAAACACTAAACAGAATCTAGGTCCAATCAATGTTCTTGTGTCCATGGGCCTAAGATCATATGCCTCTGTAGACACAGTAAACCTAGCTGCCCTTTTGAAGAAGAGTGACCCATCCAATCCACCACTCTGCTTATGCCTATCTTATGCCCCTGAAAATATTGGGGTACCATTGGAAGCAGAACATAATGGCCACTTGGTAAGGAGTACCAAGTGCTTCCCATTAGATATCAATCATAGTTTATACAACACTATCGCCCATCAAATTTATGGAGTTTTAAACCTAAGAGGGGGTTAGCCTGGCGGTCAAGAAGCTCCCCTCATGAAGGGAGGTCTTGAGTTCAATTCACGCTCAACACTCTCTGGGCCACTCCCCATAGTTGTTTACCTAGTGTGTAGAATTGCGAGGCTTGCACATGCTCCAATGAATAGTCGGTGAAAATGTCCCTGTCCTAAATACAGGTGAGACTCTTGGGCACCTTAGTCAATCAAAAAAGAAAATATGGAGTTTTTCCCCCTTTTTGCGATATGCAGTAGAATGCAACTCCAATAGAGTCAACCAAGTAAGCATTATGTGATTATAGGATCAGGAAAAAAAGGAGACTTGCTGAGAGAAATCACTAAATCACCAATCTAAAGTTACACTTGTGTCCACAAGAAAAAGCTGACCAAACCTCAACGATCACTGGCCGGAGGGACTCGATAATCACCTGCGTGCAGCCGCATTCAAATGATAGATCACAGAATACACCTCTATAGAATTGAAGGTGATTTTTGGTTCCTTTTCTATTTCCTGATTATTTTCACTGTTTCAATGGCATACATCAAATGGTTAATAATTACTGATGAAGCTGATTTTTGTAGGTCCCATCCATCCTCTAACTGCCTTTATGTGTTACCAATTCGGTTCTAACATTCTATTGCAATACCATGGTGCAAGGCTTTAACCAAATAGCCTGCATCAATTGTTCTTCGAGTGTTATTTTCTGGAATTACAGTTTTTTTTATTTGAGATTTTGAATGATATTTTTCTGAAATACAGTTGCTGATGTTTCTGAGATTTATCAGCATAATTGATTTATAAGGTTCTGTCACTCAATTTTGAACCTGGTAGACTCAGTCCTGTCTATAGATCCTATTCATATAATCCAAGAGGGGGTTGGCCTGACGGTTAAGAAGCTCTCCTCATGAAGGGAGGTCTTGAGTTCGATTGATGCTCAACACTCCTCCGGCCACTCTTCAGTAGTTGCTTACTCAGTATGTGTGGGATTGAGAGGCTTGTACATGCTCGAAGGACTAATCGTGTTAAAATGTCACCTGTCCAAATAGGTGAGACCCCTGGTCATAAAAAGAATTCCTATTTATATCAAAAGCTGGGATTTTGAATGCATCAATGGTAAAAAATTCAAACGTCTTTAGACTTTTGCATTAAAGGGGTTTTAACTTTTAATTAAGCTGCAGATTGCTTTAATTTAGTTTAAGTGGCTATAAATTTTTAGTGGGAGTAGTTTATTTTTAAATTTCTACAACAGTCACATAACTCTATACAAGGCTGAATTACTTATAACTTGTAGGTGAAATGAATTCAAATATATCTATGAAATTGATTTCTTTGAAAAAAAAATAGACAAACAACCTCTAAAGGAATACAATGATTACTTATTATATGTGAGTGGTGGGATGTACTGTCCTAATATAGTTGTTGATTAATCAATGAACAAATATCAACTTGAAATGAACTTGTTAACCACCCTATGGGACTGATTGTTATTTTCTAATTATGAAAAATAAATAGTAGAAAGTGAGATTTTTTTTTTCTTTAATGAAATAAGTGCCCGTTGTCAAAATCACAAGAAATATGACATTTTCTCTCCTTTCAAATTGAAAAGTTTCAATGAAAATAAGGATTCTGATGTTAACAATCAAAATGTCAAGTTTTCGTAATGTGACATGTGGTTGAATTTCATTGCACTTATTGAGTAATATAAATATTATTTTTCAGATAATTTTTTTTTCAAAGAAATAAACAACTCAAGAACAATTGGTCAGCACTAAGGAAAATTAGAAACTTGGAGCTTCGATCTTCTTTTGATCTATTGATTTACTTTCTCTACTGTTGATGCTTTTTAAGATTCAAAAACCAATACTCGATTCTGTCCCAAAATACTTGTTTCATTTTCAAATTTTTTATTTCTTAAAGATTGTTTTATAAAATATTGTTTTTTAGATGTTGATATTTTATTCTTTGCACAAGTCAAATATTATAAAAGAAGGTCATTTTCTCATCACATTATAATGCGATTTTGAGCTGAAAATAAATGAATTAGACAAGTAATTCGAGACAATTCAAAATGCGTATAAAACAAATATTTTGGCAAAAGAAGAGTATTCTTTTAAAAAAAAAATTACAAAATTTTAATTCCAAGTTACTCATAGTAACTCTACTGCACGGGTATAAAGTCGGTTGATACGTTAAGTATCGGCCGATTTATTTATTTATTTAAAAAAAACAAATATCGGTTGTGGGCCCAGTCAGTATCTCAGCCGATATTTATATTTTTTAATTTTTTTAAAAAAACAGCATTCTTAATTTTTTTAAATGATTTTTTTAAAAAAAATAAGCCACCAAAATTTTAAAAAAAAAAATTGAAGAGAGAGAAGTCAAAATCTCGATCAGGCCGTTTTTTGGACCCTGAAGTCTACTGCGCGTTGGCCAAATAGGCTCAAACACCTCTCTCCAATGGCTGTGGGCTGTGGGTACAAAATTCTATACTAAAAATGTCTGGAGAACATTTTATCCAGGTTGCTCGATCGTGGGTTATCAAAACGTGGGACCCACTCACACTTGTAAACGTTGGGGAGATGCAAACGAAGTGACGAGAGACAAGATAGAAATTTATCACGTTGAAAGAAGCAATCAGAGATATCCACAAGTCTCATAAAAAACATAATATATATATATATATATATATATATATATATATATATATATATATATATATATATATATATATATAGGGAGAGAGAGAGAGGCATACAGCTCGCATGTTTCAAGTGTTGATATCCCATCAATGAGGAGAAAGCTGTGAGAAAATCCATTCCAATGTGGTGGTGGGATTTTATCTCATTTAATAAATGGCTTCTCTCATTATTTATTATGTTAGAAACCTGTGGCATGTTGCCACATGGCCAGTTTGTAAATGCTAGGCTAGCACATCCATTGTTGGCATTAAATTTATTTTTAAATTCAAATCAGCAATTCTGTATGGATGGCATGGCCCACATCCGAGCCAGCAGTCTAGTTAATATTCAGGTTAAATGGTCTACAATTCTTGGTCTTTGTATAGATGGATAAATTGTTTTGATGGTAATTTAATAATATATCTTTTATATTTTTTATAATTTACTTGTGAGAAATCGTGAGATGTTCAGTATTTCTAATGATAATTTGGAGGAAGAGATATACATGAAACAGTAAAAAGAAAAAGAGGACAATGTTTGTAAGTTAAAGAAAAGCCTCTATAGACTGAAACAGGGGTATAAGAAGTTTGATTCATTCATGATGGATTAGGGGTACATTAGAATGGCTTCAGATCATTGTGTGTGTGAAGAAATTGATTGATGGCGACTTTGTTATTCTTCTATCATATGTAGATGACATGTTGATAATTGGACAAGACTCTACGAAGATTGACAAGTTGAAAAAAGAGTTAGAACAAGTTTTTCTCAATGAGGAACTTAGGACCGGCACAACAAATCTTGAGAAAGATCACTCGTAATAGGAAAGCTAGAAAGTTATGACAATCATAGAAAAGTTACATTGAGAATGTGCTTGAAAGCACATGTAAATATATCGGCCGTACAAAATATTTCTCGGTCGATATGGCCAATATATATCGGTCTGATATCGACCGATATGATTAATATCGGTCTGTTTTTTCTTTAAAAAAAATTAAAACGGTAGTGGGCTCGAGTTGATATCTCGGCTGATATCGGACCAATATCGTCCCAGATATCGGCCGATATTTTCGTTTTCAATTTAAAAAATAAAAAATAAACCAGCTTCCTTTTGGGTTATTTATTTATTTATTTAAAAAAAAAAAAAACAAGTTCCTTTTGGGTTGTTAAAATATAGCATTATTGAAAATAAAATCAACAAATTCTTTACATGCTTGTCCACCAAAAACTTCAAGCTCATTTCATATATTTTGTGGATACTTAAATATGAAAGAAGAGATAAAAAAGGTAGAGAATAATTAACATTGCAAACTTGGTTTCTCTATGTATGACAATGGTTAAAATTCCAATAGCAGATAGCTCTTATACCAAGTTAGTTGAATGGTTAAAATTCCAACAGTACACACTTAGCCCATTATTTAAATGGTTAAAGCTCCAAGAACATGCAAACTTGAATGCAGGCTTTTAGAATTCCAATAGCATGCAGACTTTTAGAATTCCAACAGCATGTAGCTTCCCTTTTTATGCGCATCTCTGTCCCAATAAAAAAAGTAGTTCCACTTCATGGAGAAACCAACGGGCAACCGTTATTTCCAATAGGAGTTGTTATTTCCAACACTATTTTCAATAGCGATGGTTAAAGGCTTAAAAACTCATTTTTTTTCTTTCCATAGTACTTAATAGTAAAAAGCTATTTCTTGGCAGGCTCTCTTTTACATTGTTCTCTCTTTCTCTATCTTCTCTCCCCTTTCACACACACGTTAAGAAGGTCCCACGGGTGAGGCTAAGAAAATGTGGAGATTGGTGAGGCGTGCAAACAAAGTAGGTTCAAACACCTTTCATTTAAATTAGTTTTGTTAATTTAGAAATAAAATTAAAAAAAAAATCATAATACTGATTACTAAATTTATCAAAATTTTCTTACATAATTTTTCATTTTATTTTTCATTTCTTTTATTTTATTGTTAATTTTAATACTAATTGTTTTTGAAACTTAATTAAATATTTTGAATATGTGAATGACCGATATTTAATGAAAAATTACATATTCAAGAAGCCCCAATTTTTTGGAAATTATCATAAGCTTTTTAGACTTTTTTACTTTTTTTCAAATATCATAAGAGGGAGAAAAATATCAACCGAACTAAAATATTTTTTCAACCCTGCTGAAAGGTTCAATATGGACTAGGCAAAGATAGTTGTCTCTCCTCATGCAAGTCATTTCAAGCTCAGTTCTAAACATGTCACATCTCAAAATTTCAGGAAGTTTCGTATGTATTTTTGGACTTTTAGTTTTCTCTCCTCATTTTAACTATGTCATGTCTTGAAATTTTGGGGTGTGACAGAGAAAGAAAAAAGAAGAAACGAAGAATGCATCAGCTGTGAGACATTAGATCCAGTGCCTCCTTCGACGAGCTTGAGACATGGTTAATTTTGAGTATTCTTTAAAAAGAACTATTATTTCCTGCAATTATAATACCTTAGACTTTGGACCTAAGTCTAAGAAGAATATTGTACTTTTTAAATTGATATAGTGGATATGATTCGGAGTTGTCCCTAGGTTTTTGCCCTTCAAATTGAAGGGGTTTTCCACATAAATTCGCGGTTTGCCTCCATCATTATTATTATTTTTATTGTTGCTACTGGATTTGTGGAAAATGGGAAATTGTGTTTCCCTAACTTGTGGTATTAAAGTTATGTCCCAAACTACTGCATGTGGATTCAGAGGATCCCTTAGTTGGATGGGATGGCCGATGACGTTTTATCTACGTGAGAGCCTCGTTCGAGGGGAGATTGTTGGGACAGTGAATGAGACTCACGTTGATTGTGAAGAGGGAGATTTAAGGACTTATAAAAGACTTTGATCACTCCATCTAATAGATTAGCTTTTTAGGTTGGATATCCCATCCCAATATAAAATATAGATGTATTGAAAAGATTTAGGTCTGCATATAAAATCCATATCAATTTAACCATATCTTCAAATTTCATAAATTTTAAAAATCAAAATAATTTACAGGAATAAAATTTAAAATTTTAAAAATAATAATTCTATTTATTCAATTAAATTTGTAATGAATTTATTACATAAACCTAAAATGATTTATACACGAGTGTATGATCATTTGTCTACCTAGTCTCTCTGAATTGTGTATCACTTATTAAAGATAAATGCCCATTCACATCTACCACTACCGATGTTTATTATATATGAAAATTATAAAATTAAAGTTCTGAACGAGAAGAGAAAAGGATTAAATCATCATTGCAATTTTGTTTTTATTTTTTATATTTATTATCATTTAAATACAATTTAGTGTCTTCTTTTATTGAAAATAGGAGAGAGTAACTACTCAAAAACAACAACATATATATAATCATCCATGACCTGTTGAAACAAGACCCAGCAACAGGTTGGATCAAGTTCAGATTGGACTTTGCTTGATTTAGATCTATTTAAACTTCTGATCTACTTCAAGTCTTATCATCTGAGTTAAGTCTAAGTCAGTTTGTATCGAACCGGGTTTACTTTTTTACTTGACTAGTGTGACTTTTTTCCGCAGTAGTACTAAGACTAAGAGTCTAAGACTATCATTTAAATAAGTTATAAACGTCATAGAATTACATGTATTATAATACACGTGACAATAAGATGATTAGTCAAATCAAATTATTTATAAAAATGGGTCGGTTAGAGTTGATTTTCTTAAGTTTAATTAAAACATATTTTAGAATTAGTAAAAAAGGTGTCTGAACATGAGAAGTCCATTAAATTATTATTTCATATTGAAAAAAAATATTATAGATCATCAACACCAAGAAAAAACGTCACATGATATAAATAATGGTCTCAATGGTAGGGCTGTATTTGGATGGGGTAACCCTCCGTTTACTGTTATTTAGTAATTTAATTACAGGGAATATAGAGTAGAGATAAAAAGTCAATTTTTTACTTCTCTCCTCCCACTTTTGAAAACCCTTTTTCAAACTAGGAGTATTCATAATATTCAAGGTAACCTCTCGTCAAGAATAACTCCAGATAACTCCTATAAAATATATCGCTCGTCTAAATGCAGCCCAAGTTTCGTAAGATAATTTTTTGTCATTTGTTGTAAATACAAATGAGAGTTAGAAAAATAATATATACTTAAAGTCATTTTTTGTCATTTTTATTAGATGGAAGATGAAGAATATAATAAATGATACAGTCCTCCCTTTTTTATGAAATAAAGGTTTTTTTTTTCAAAGAATACAAAAAAAAAACACTTTTCTCTCTTTTTTAAAAAAATCTATTTTCTCCAGAGAGAATTGGAATATTTAATCAAAGAAAAAAAGAGATAGTCCTCTGTTTGCGAATATAATATTCTGTATATTTTTAACAATAAAAATGTTTGATTTTAAAGCTGAATTTTAATCTATTGGATATTATGAATCAAATCCAAATACCCAACACTGGGTATCCCAACTGGTTGCCTCCCACTACTTTCAATGAGAGCTAACAGGTTCAATCTCTGGTGGCGTTAACTGGGGGCACTCTATGTCAGGGTAACTACTGTAAATTTTATCCTTCATCCAAATGCAGCCCAATTTCACGAGACAATTTGTTGTATACAAATGAGAGTTAGAAAAATAATATATACTTAAAGTCATTTTTTTGTCATTTTATTGGATGGAAAATGAAGAATATAAAAATGATACATTCCTCTCTTTTTTATGAAATAAAGGTTTTTTTTTTCAAGAATACAAAAATGAGACTTTTCTCTCTTTATTAAAAAATCTATTTTTCTCTAGAGAGAATTGAAATATTTAATCAGAAAAAGAGAGATAGTTCTCTCTTTGCCAATATAATATTCTGTTTATTTTAATGAAAATAAAGATTTTGATAGAAACAATAAAAATATTTGATTTTAAAAGTGAATTCCATAACATCTTTTGGATAAATATGAATCAAATCCAAATATAATTTTTTTTTACAGAGATATTATTCTAAAAATTTATATAGATTACGTTATTGTATGAAGATTTTATGAAGATTTTCACCACATTTAGATGAGGCAAGTGAACAGACTATTAGAGATTTTGTGGCGGGGATAATAAGAGTTTATAGCTTAAATAATATGGTGGAAAGGTAAAGCATACAGAGCTTAACATATTTAGTATATTAAAATAGGACGACGTTTATAAAATAGGGAAGGACTTGTTGATTGCTACCTGTTTCAAAGTTCAGACAGGAAGATTCCATTTTCTTTCTCTTTGGTTGGCAATTTGGCATGTGTTCCATGTGTAAATTTGCCTTAATTTTAGTTGGGTTGTCTCATTAATCAATAAATGTGGAGTGATGGCGATGGGAGAAATCCACGAAATTGGGAATAAGAGTTTTAAGTTACTATGTCTCATTCTAATGGAATAAGAGTTTTAAGTTACCATGTCTCATTCTAATGGATTATTCTTTGTAATTTACTGTCTCTAAACTCTAAGAACTTAGTTTGATTGTCAATTCCTATATTTATTTGTCGGAGGTTTTGAGATCAAATCATGCTCAATATAAAAAAAGTTCATTTCCCTTAGTTCGGTACCGGGTGTGTGCAGATTGAGAAGTTTATACATGTCTTTAGGATTAGTCAAGTGAGACGCCTAAAAAATTAAAATGAGACGCTTAGATACCTCAGTCTTCAAAAAGAAAAAAAAATTACTATGTCTTTGTAGGCAGAGAAGCTAGAACATGTTATGAGAATTAATCGACTGTTCTAAATAGCTTAAGCCAAAGGTGAAAAAAACGTCCAAACCGATAATTTGGCTGATATGATTCTGTAACGACCCGACCTGAATACAGGGCTTAGGGCATAACTCAGTGTGATATTGTCCGCTTTGGACCTTGCACACAGTTTGAATACGCACAGTTTTGTTCCTGGATCATGGCCAAGGCCCAAAAGGCCTCACACAAGAGTTCTATGGGGTGGCTTCTAATAAATCCACCCCCTCTTTTCTTTTCCACCGATGTGGGACTCTAAGAAAGGGAGGGGCAGGGTATCACAATCACCCCCCTTAAGGCCTCGAGCCGCCCTCGACTAGACTCGGCTCAGCTCAACAACACCAGGGAAGGAGGAAAGCCCACACAGTCCGAGTGTTGAACTCGGCTCTAATACCAATTTGTAATGACCCGACCCGAATACAGGGCTTAGGGCATGACTTAGTGTGATATTGTCTGCTTTGGGCCTCGCACACAGCTCGAACCTGCATGATTTTGTTCCTGAGCCCTGACCCACATGGCCAATGTGGAACCCCTTGCCCAGCCGATGTGGGGAGTCCCACATCGGTTAGGAAGGGAGAAGAATGGAGGTATTTAAGAGGCCAAAGCCCATTAACTAGCATGACGCGTTTTGGGCCGGGCTAGGTGGGCCCGAGCCCAAAGGCAAAACCTTGCGGGTTCGCTTGTGTGAGAGGCCCAGAGCGGATAATATCTTGCTGAGTTTGAGCCCTAAGCCCTGTATATGGGTCGGGTCGTTACAGCCAAGGCCCAAAAGGCCTCACACAAAAGTTCCATAGGGTGACTTCTAATAAACCTACCCCCTCTTTTCTTTCCCACCGATGTGGGACTCTAAGAAAGCGAGGGGAAGGATATCACAGATTCTCTCTCCTCTTTTTGTTTTTTTTTTGGTAAATATCAGTATTATTTTCTGAATTAAAAAATATAAAAAAACTGAAAAAGAAACTGTTTTTTTTTAAAAAAAAAATTAGAAAATGTAAATATCGGCTGATATCGACCGATATTTTGAATATCGCCGATATCGACAAATATTTTGACTCGGGCCCATCACCATTTTGATTTTTTTTTTTAAAAAAAATACTGATATTAATCATATCGGCCAATATGATTCAGGCGATATATCGGCTATATTGGCCGATATGAAGGCTATACAGCTGATACAATACGTATCGGCCTTTTTTATTCAGCTATTAAAAACCGAATGATATCGGCCGATACGTTTCGTATCAGCTGATATCTGTACCCCTGGCTTAAACACCTGGGATAATAAAAAAAAAAATCCATTATCAATTAGACTAAGACATAGTAGTTATGATCATTATTTTCTATTTATTTATGTAAACAAAGTGTCAACTCTAAACTCTAAAGAGGAAAGAAGAGGCTTAGATGATGATATGAAGGAACATAAGTTGGTATATTCGCATTTGTTTTCCAGCTAATTACGCCACTTTGGCTTTGAGTCTAGAGTTTTGACACGGGTCTGAATTGAAAGGAATAAGGAAACATTTCAAAGTCAAGTTACAGACACAGCTGAAGTTTAAAATTTTCATTTAAATATTAAAAATAAGATTTTGGTAAAAAATAATTAAAATTCCATCTAAAATTGACAAAAAGTTCAATTCATTGTATTTCTTAGAAAACCAAAAAAAAAAAAAAAAACTATATTTACATATTAGTGTTCTTCTCAATTTTGTACAAATCTGGATCAGCCATCAGAGATAGTTTGAAAATCCATTGGCCATCCACAAGATTGTGAGTGTTTAGGTTATTTTCAATTACCATACATTGTCACATATTTTGAACATCTCTAATTTTTTGAAAATATATTATATAATATAAGAAGTATCCCTTGAACTAAGAAAATATCAATCCATACGTCTTTGAGATGGTCAAATTTATTTAGTTTTAAAACTTTGCTTGAATTGGAGGTGACCTTATTATTTACGTCATTTAAAAAAGAAAGAAATATTAGTATTTTTATATTAAGAGACACTAATTATTTTTATTTTTTTTACTTCATGTACTAGTGTCATGTGTTATAAAAACATTAGTATTCTTATCATTTCTCTTTTAAGATAAGAGAAGTTTTTTCCACAAAGTGGACAATATTTGATGTGGCAATGCAAGTTTGGATTAAAAATTTAATTATTTGGTGCAAAGATCTCTAACAAATTAAGACAAAAACAAAGAATATAATTAAAAATGTCATTTTAAAAACATCACCTGACTATTTAGATTTCTATCTTCAACGATTGGTCAAAATAGAATTAATTTCAGATGAAATTTTAATCAAATAATGAGATTAAATTGAAATGTCTTTAATTAAAAGAGAACAAAATTAACGAAGAACATATAGATTTGAGAAGAAAGGATGTGAATTTGAACCACATAGACCTCAATGAGTAAATCTAAAATATAGAGTTAAAAATGACAAATTGGTCAATAGAAAACTAAGCACAATCTTAATACGTAAAGTGGGGAGAAAATGCCAACCTTTGAAAAAAATGAAGAGAATAGACCTAAAAATATTATTTAAAAAAGAAGAACTCGTGAAGTTGATTTCAAATAGATTGAGATTAACTAGTCGATGACATATAGGAGGTAAAATGTGAAAAATTTACCTTACACCTGCGTGTGCGTGAACCAATCAGCTACAAACAAAAGCCGTTGACCATGTAACTTCTAGAATATACTTGCTTCCTACATAATAATTAATTAATATAATATATAAGAAAGAAAAAAGGAAAAAACTAAGCCTTTATCCTCACGTCTTAAGCTCCAACGTGCAAGTAACAAATAACAATGGGTAACTTGCTTATAATTCTTGTCAACCTTTTCAATTCATAGTATCATCATATGAATAATAAATAAATCCATAAATGGTAAGAGAGAGACTGAGTCCGACTAAATAAAAAATCAGTTCAGTTTTTACCTAATCTTTTGTAGTAACGGTTACACGTGGATGAATCTGTGTACTTGATCTGTACGGTTGGATCAGACGATGGATATTTGGGTGCAAAAGGGACGAATATAGGGACGAAATCAACCAAATGATCTAATTAATCCATCCATCCATCCATTTTCTAATTATTTCATTACTTATTTATTTATTCATTATTGCATATACATTGTTATTATTAAATATTATGTTTAAAAAAAAAATGTTAGAAAGAAAAACAGTTGAGGGGAAATAAAACACGGGAAATACAAATTTCCCCTTCGTTGTTGTTATTTGTGTGGATCTCGCGTCTCTTCTCTTCCTCACAAGAAGTTGTGGTTTTCCTTCTCTCTCTCTCTCTCTCTCTCTCTCTCTCTCTCAAGCTTTGCTTTGATTTCCCAAGCTGTGATCTTTCTCCTCTCCTTTTCTTCTCTGATCGAAGAGAGAGAAAGAGAAAGAGTCGCCTTTTTTTTTTGAAGATCACAGGTGCAGAGACGGGAAAAGAAACGTCTTTTAGAGATTTCCTTATTTGCTTTTGTGTTTTTTTTTTCTCTTTCTTTCTCGTGAACGTGAATGGAAGAGGAAGTGTTGGACAAGTGAGGGATTGAGGAGCGGAAAATGCTATATCTGAAGCAACCGAACCCCATTTCAGTGTTCCGGAGCTCCAGATTTGGGTGATCTCCCTTGCTTTCGCATGTCCGGCTGATATCTCCCGAGCCTGAGGCTCGGGATTCGAACCATGGACTATGAGAACGAGCCGCGGGCTCCGATCCAGGACGAGCCTGATCCTGCCACCTGCTACTTGCACAAGTTCAGGCTCTATGAGACTCGATCGGTAATATTGATATCTCTCGTTGTTCTCTCTCCCCTTCTCTAACATTTCAATTCAATGCCTTTTACGTGTTTGGTAGCTCGATCTGTACATGATTCTGCAAATAATCTGTCCTGCCTCATAGTATTCTTTTTCATCATCATTTTTTTATTTATTCTTGAAATGTTCTAATCTTTTTTATTTCTATTACTCACCGCTCTATCTTTTCCCCCCAAATTCTCAGTTAATTGCAGCTCTCTCTCTCTCTCTCTCTCTCTCTCTCTCTCTCCTCCCTCCCTCCCTGTGCCTGAACTTGTAGTTGGTTTGTGTTTTAGTGCTCTTTTCTGCTTTCAACCTTCTACCGTTTTTCCCCTATGAGGCCGTTTTGGTTGTCTTTCGTTCATAGTCTTGCTGCATTGCTATACCTCTCTGTTTACCAGAATTCAGTCATGAGATTTGTTAGATGGGATGATCTCATTGTTAGAATTTTGCCAGAGTTTATTTGTTGTCATCTTGAATTCCTTCTCCCATGCAAGTTACGATTATCATGTTTGTTGCAAACTTTTTATTTTTATTGCTCTTTGATAGGTAGTTTCTTTCTTTGTGATTTCTGATGAATTTTGAATTATTTGATGTACTCATGATTAAGCATGATGATCATCATCACCAACAATCATTTTCCCGTATGTTTGGGGTTAGCTTTACGACTACTGTACCCTATCAAAAGTCATATTTTCCAGCACTAGGCAATCTCGCATATCTTGTCTTACCACCTCAATCCAAGTATTTAATAGTCTCCTCCTCGTAGTTCATTCTACTGACCTTGAAATTCATCTTACTGGGGCTGCTTTTGGTCCCCTAGCTTTGTACCCTGACTGTCTTAACCATTCATTTTTTCTTCTGCTAGGAGAAACATTCAAGCTTCCTATAATGCACTAATTTCTAATTCTATGTATTCTTCTATACAATGTGTACCATCTTAAGATGCGCATCTCCACCAGTCATTACTTATCAACTAGTCTTTTGTGCATTGCCCAACCTTTAGCACTATATAGCGTTGTAAGTCCACCTACCATCGCTCAACTAGCTTGCTGACATAGCCCATGTTGAACCATCCTACTAGCTACATCCGATCATACCCTATATTGGTTCTATAATTGCACTCAAGTATTGAAACTTTGTACAATTTTGTACTAGCTCATTTTATATGTTAACCCAATGGTTAAGCATGATATAATGTATTTTGAGATCGAGTTCCTACAAGACTATGAAGTGTTTGTTTAAGAGAACCATTAAATAGTATTTTAGTCCTATAGGGTTGCTACTGTAATTATTGGTTGACCCTTGGAAAACAATTTCACAAATCCATTTATGAGTGCCCATCCCAAATAGATGGGATAAATGCATCTAATGATGACGGCGATGATGTTTGGTAGTCTATGTTGCATGGGCTCTTCAAAATATGTGACACACCCTGTTTCAAAGCGTCTCTGTGTTGGACACCTCATGTATTCTTTGTGGACTCATCTAGTACTTTGTAAATTGTTTTTTGAGATGACAATAACATTATCACACCCTTATCCTTTTGAAACGTATCTAAAATATTGATTTGTTTGTCACTTGATTATTTAGAGTAAAACTTGTACATGATATTCTATTAGTGTTATTTTCACTTCTTATTTTCATTTGACAACAAGTATAAATATGAATTATTCAAATATTATTCTGAGCCTGTGAATCTTATGTTTTGTGATTGGCCGAGTCCAACACCTTGTACCAGAGTTGGATTTTGACAGATGCACCCGTACACATGCAATATGGCTGGTAGTAGTATCCATCTTTTGCATTTTTAGCTGCTCTTTTGGTTAGCCATATAATGGGATAAATAGTGCTTGTGCTGTTTGGTCCATTAATGACATCCTATCCTCTTTTGCTTAAAAACTGAATGTATAAATGACATCCTTTTTGTGGGTTCCATCAACAATGAGCTTTTGGTTATATTCCCCTTTTTTTTTAAAAAAAAAGTAAATTAATCTTCCTTGTCTAATGTTGCGTTGCACTATTGTAAATCCAAAGATTGTTGATGCTGATTACAGTCATAAGTTCCACTTCCTTAAATTTATTACCTGGATAATATTAATGAGATATCAGTCTGCACTCTCGCTTGAGTTTTACTGGAATAGTCTTGATCAACACTAAATTGTTCCCTTTTTTTTTTTTCAAATATTGTTATCTCAGCATGCTGTTATGAAGTTAAGGGTGCATAATTGAACTTTGATTCAATTATTTGATTTTGATAAGCTTTGTTATGAAAGTCCAACATTTTCCATGAGGGAAAATATATTTTTCTGAGTAATATATGACCATATGGTGTTTTTTATGTATTAATATTTGACACTGAAATTAGGGGTGCTTGAACACCTCTTATGTCTTCCATTTTGTATATTTGCAAGTTCTGTTCTTTTGTGTATCTCTATATCCAATCACTATATAGGTGACATTATAACAAAGTTGTGCATTCTATGCATTGCATTTGTAAAACTGTACTTAGTATTTAATGATTATCTGATTGCATCATGCAACAGAATTTTTATATGATAGGAAGAGACAAGAGTAGAACACTGTGGAGAGTGTTGAAGATTGATAGACTCGAGTCCTCTGAGTTGAACGTTCGTGAAGATTCTACCACATACACAGAAAGAGAATGTTCTGAATTGTTGAAGCGGATACATGAAGGAAATAAGTCCACGGGTGGGCTGAAATTTGTCATCAATTGTTATGGAATTGTTGGTATGTACAGTAAAGTTGCACTTTTTTGAATGATAATGCTTTCAGAGACTATTTCCTAATCATGAGAAGTTCATAAAAATCTGACATGATGCTTTGTATGTTTTGCAGGATTCATTAAATTTTTAGGGCCTTACTACATGTTGCTTGTCACAAAAAGAAGGCGGATTGGAGCCATTTGTGGCCATGCAATTTATGCAGTCACCAAGAGTGAGATGATTGCGCTTCCGCATTCTTCTGTGCTACCCAACGTGGCTAATTCTAAGAATGAGATCAGGTTTTCTTTTTTTCTATTAACAACTATATGTACAATGTTGAAGGTTCTCATAAAGAAATAAGGATTCAGTACTAAAATCATACTTGCTGCCTGATGATTCTTTGAGTGATTCATTCTGATGTGTAACTTTTTTGTTTTTAAAATGGTTACAAACAAATTATCTCGAGTTTTAAGGAGTTCCATTGCTATGGGCAAATTCTGTTCTCTGGAGCATAACCTTTTCATTAATAGCAATGAGATCAAATCTTTGTTTAATTCACTTGTGTAAGCCCTTCAATGTCAAGTTAACAGTGTAGACCTAATGTCTGCAAAATGATGCCTTGTATGCGTCAAATGTTGTCCAGTCTATTCAACATGCAAATGAGTATTACTATAGTAAAAGATGATGTCTTTGTAGATTCAAGTCTAATAGTTAGAAATTTCCTGTAAATAAATAGAGGGATGATCATATTATCATATTATTAACATAAAACCAAAATATAAATGTTGGAGTTGATCATTATGTATTGTTTTTATCATCTTAATTGCTGCTCATGCTTCTTCATTTGTCTCTTCTATCTACACCTTCAATGTTCACGCATTCATGTAATTTGTGTTTGTTTTCCCCGTTTTATTGATGATGTAGATACAAGAAGCTCCTATGCACAGTGGATCTTACGAAGGACTTCTTTTTCAGCTACTCGTATCATATAATGCGTAGCCTTCAAAAGAACTTGTGTGGTGATGAAACAGGACAAGTTCTCTATGAAACAATGTTTGTTTGGAACGAGTTTTTGACTCGTGGAATTCGGAATAATATCAAGAATACTCTCTGGACGGTTGCACTTGTCTATGGATTTTTTAAACAAGTAAGTTCTAGAAAAGAACAATCAAGTGTATGTAGGCATTTATAAAAAGTTGTCAGATAATGGCTTAAGTAGTTTCCATAATCTATTTATCAATTTATGTTTGTTTTATCATTGGTGTCTTAAATGATTTTTTTTCCCTTATTTTGTAAATGCCAGTAAGAATGAGAAAATCGTTTGGTCATTTTTGGTCCTTTGGTTCAATGAAGAAAGGCAAACCCAAGTTTGATGTGATCTGGAACTTGACCTTTCTATGTGATGCTTGTACCCAAAATGATAAACTTATCATAACCTCGTCTCCATTCCACATTGAATGCATAACCATGTTCTATCATTTCATGATGGTTTATATCACTTGTTACTTTCTTAGCTTTTATGAATGATCAATTGTTTTGATTTGAACTGAATGTCACGTTATGAAATTATTTGTTCATAATAAAGCTGACACCTTGATAATAGGATGATGTAGAAAAACGAATATTCATTATATAATTCAGACTACATGGCAACACAATCTGATGGCTTAAAAAAGCAAATGGATTGAAAATTTACCCCTGAAACCCCAAAATGCTTCATTGTCACCCCTCATACCTATGGGTTGTTTGGCTTAGAGGAATCAACAGAATTGTACCTTGTTTTCAAGAAGATTTTGGAAGTTGAAATGTTGGGGTGAGTATTTGAAGGAAACTCATTTGAGGTGGTTTGTTCATATTAGTAGAAGACCAAACACGGCCCCAATGCACAGAGTTGAGAGGCTATGGATCAAAGACACTAGTAGGAGAGGCCGACTTTTGTAAACATGGAAGGAAGGGATAAAGGACATGTTAAATTGTAGAGTGGCTAATGGTTTGATTTATGATAAGGTCAATTAGAGAAGAACTCAAAGCCGACACCAGGTAGATGGAATGCTGGCTTGTGATGATGATTTGAAGGAAATGTGCTTTTTCCTATGCCACTTGTGATGTAGGATACGGGAGATCCATCTCTCTTAGGATTTACTATTTTCGCATTATTTTTAATTTAGAATTATTGTGTCACAAGGAAGCTAGGTCGGTAGCTTTCTTATTTGATTTAGGAGTCCTTTTCTATTTTGATTTCTTATTTTTTTTCTTATAAATACAATGCATGTAAGAGAGGGACTTACCATTTTCGAATTATGAATTAAATCAGAATTATTACAAAGGTTTTTACCTATTGTCTTCTCTTTTCTGCCTAAGTTGCAGACCCTACCTCGTTGGCAAGATCCAACCATAACTGCACACCGTCGCTGATTCTGGGCTTCATCCCAGAGGAGATATCTCTGTGCCATTGCTGTAAAGCTTGGGCTTTATTCCAAGTTCATTGTCATTTCCACCTTCCCTTCGTGTCACCGTCACAATTGCTCGAAGCCTCCCTCTTCTCGCAGCAGATTCGCCTCTTGCTGTTGTTCTCTTCCTCGGATCCAGGTATAGCAAACATCTTCCAGTCTTTTCATCATCTTCTTCTTTCTCTCCGTTGCTTCCGCCGCCGCTGCCTCTTGTCTCCCTGTCTCTATTTTTTTCCCTTTCTTCCTTTTCCCATTTGGTTTTACCCTAAATCAGCCCTAAGACTTGTTGCCACACGTGCCAAGTATCCACCCCGTTAAGCTACATTTCACACGTGTGGCAAGTTGCGCTTGTGTGGTCCGATTATCGTCAGAATCGACTTAATTTGATTTTTATCCCCGCTTGCACTACATTAAGTGGATCAGAGCCAAAGTTTCCTGCATCCAGTGACGATCTCCGCTCCTCATCAGTGATCTGAAAAAATTTCAGATGGCATCCACCACCGCTCAGTTTGATACATTTAAAGTAGAGATGAAAGAATTGTTCACAGACTTTCGTGCAATCATGATTGTATATTTCGCTTACAGAAACACCGGCAAGAATAAAAAAGAAGAGCCACCACATCGGGAATATTGGGATGATGAGGACGTTGAGCAATTGGTTCTCAACACCCACCCACCCACCCAATCCCAATACACATAATTCTAGCGCTTCTCGCCGATCCTCTAGCAACAATGACTATCGACTCAAGGTTGAACTTCCCTCCTTCAATGGCCTTCTCCACATCAAAGAGTTTATGGAATGGGTCACCAAGGTTGAGCGTTTCGTTGAATACATGGGAGTCCCTGAAGCAAAGCAAGTTCCATTGGTTGCTTTCAAACTCACTGGAGGTGCTTCTTCTTGGTGGGAGCAAACTCAATAGGATAGATCTCGACAAAATTTGGCTCCTGTTCGTACATGGTTCTGCATGAAGCAGCTTTTGAAAAGTCGGTATCTGCCTCCTCATTACTCGCAGGTCTTATTCAACAAACTTCAGGACTGCCACCAAGGTACACATTCTGTTCAAGAATATGTTGATGACTTCTATCGCCTTCTCTCTCTCAATGATCTTCATGAGACGGAAGAGCAAAAGATTGCCCGTTTTCTACGTGGTCTGAGATGGGATATTCGCGGGTCACTTGCTGCCCATTGCCACTACGCCTTAACTGCCGCCACAAGTGCTGCTTTAAATGTTGAATAATTCATTGATGACCCTCGCCCACCAACCCAGCCCACTAGCCATCCCACCCCTCATACGCCTATGTCCCTCCCCAATACCAACCAGAACCAGTCCCTTCCCAGGCCTCTTATAAGCCTCTCGCATCACAACCACCACCTCTGAACTGGCCTCCCCGATACAACAACCCTCCACCTCCTAATAAGCCCAATCCATCATCCTCTTCCTCTTCCTCTTCCACTTCCAATCCCTACACCCATCCTAACCTCCCCAAGTGCTTTAAGTGCGGCCGTTCCGGGCACCGTTCCCATGAATGTCGCAGCAATGTGGCGCTTGTCACACCCAACACTCAACATGATGCGAATGATGATGCAATTGAGAATATTGAAGCTGATCCTCCTCATTCATATGGCACTCAAGAGGAAACACGTCTCCTGTGTATTCGCACCTCCTCTCTTACTTCCTTGGAGCTGCCATATCCGCTCCATCATCTCTTTCGCGCTCCGTGCACAGTTCACGACCTCCCTTGTCTCTTAGCCATTGACAACGGTTGTGAAGACAATTTGATTTCCCAATCCTTGGTCGACAGGTTACAGCTTGCTGTCCAGAAACTTCATACTCCACACTCTGCTCGTTGGATCGATGATGCTTACAGCAAGCCGATTACCTTCCAGTGTGAAGTCCACTTCTCCATTGGGAACTATACGGATTCTGCTTTGTTCGATGTGATCGACATGGATATGTGCGACTTGATACTTGGACGCCCTTGGCAATTTGATGTTTGCGCCTTACATGGCGGCCACTCCAACACCTACACCTTCAAGAAAGGTGGTTTCACGTTTGTTCTTGCCTCCTCCCCATCTACTGCATTATGTGATTCGTCTTCTGCCATGGTTCTTGATGCCAGAGTTGGTGCAGATGAGAGCGACCCAGATGAACTCGAGGACGAGTTTTTTTTAAGACTGGGGGACTGATGTAGGATACGGAGACCCATCTCTCTTAGGATTTACTATTTTCGCATTATTTTTAATTTAGAATTATTGTGTCATAAGGAAGCTAGGTCGGTAGCTTTCCTATTTGATTTAGGAGTCCTTTTCTATTTTGATTTCTTCTTTTTTTTCTTATAAATATAATGCATGTAAGAGAGGGACTCACCCTTTTCGAATTATGAATTAAATCAGAATTATTATAAAGGTTTTTACCTATTGTCTTCTCTTTTCTGCCTAAGTTGCAGACCCTACCTCCATCGTTGGCAAGGTCCAACCATAACTCCACACCGTCGCTGATTCTAGGCTTCATCCCAGAGGAGATATCTCCGTGCCATTGCTGTAAAGCTTGGGCTTTATCCCAAGTTCATCGTCATTTCCACCTTCCCTTCGTGTCACCGTCACAGGTGCTCGAAGCCTCCCTCTTCTCGCAGCAGATTCGCCTCTTCCATCTTTGCCTCTTGCTGTTGTTCTCTTCCTCGGATCCAGGTATAGCAAACACCTTCCAGTCTTTTCATCTTCTTCTTCTTCGATCCCTTCTGCTTCACTTCTTCTTTCTCTCCGTTGCTTCCACCGCCGCTGCCTCTTGTCTCCCTGCCTCGATTTTTTTCCCTTTCTTCCTTTTCCCATTTGGTTTTACCCTAAATCAGCCCTAAGACTTGCTCCCACACGTGCCAAGTATCCACCCCTTTAAGTTACATTTCACACGTGTGGCAAGTTGCGTTTGTGTGGTCCGATTATCGTCGGAATCGACTTAATTTGATTTTTATCCCCGCTTACGCTACATTAACTTGTCTCCTCTTGTTTAGTGCCTTTTTACTCTATTTCAAGTTTTCAATTTCAGTGTCTTTTGATTGCACACTAGTTGAAAAATCTACTTCATTCAAGGGACATGTACTACATTTTCACCATGTTCCCATAGCCAAACAACCATTAATGTAACAATCCCTTAGAGTGCATATGTGTGCCTTGAATCTAGAGAAACACTAAGCTATATGTTTAGACGTGTCTTGAATTTGCAAGTTGATCCTATAGTGTTGCACCTAAGTGTTTCCATATAAAGTGTTTGGCCCCTGTTAGGTTTCCTTACTTCCATTCTGTTAGCTGTATTCTTTCTCATTCATCTATAAAATTGTACTCATATATATAAAAATGAGAGAGATTTGTCTTTTAGGGTAGGTGCAATTGCTGAATGAAATGGAGGGTTTGATTTGGATATAGCTGATAGATGGGTGCAGGGTAGGCTTAGTTTAGACATGTTGGTGGATTCCATGTGATGAGAAAAACCTGTGCTAGTAGAATTTTGTGTTATGTAAAAGTGCCATGTCAATTGAAGGGGTGTTTCTATAAGACAACTAAAAGACCTATAATGCTATATGGAGTTGAATTTTGGCCAATGAAGAAAATATAGGTAGATGAAGAATTGGATGTGAAGTGTAACAAGAAAGGATAGAATTAGAAATTAACACATTGGAGAGCTTAAAAGTAGCTCCAATAGAAGAAAAAGGCGGAGTGTTGACTAGGATGGTTTGGAAACATCCTTACAAAGACAAAGATTGAGGTATACAAGTAGAAGGTTGTGGGAGAATGGCCATGAAAGGCATGGATTGAGGTGGTAAGACTTGTTATGATAGAACACGAGTTGATAGAGAGCAAGATTGTTTGAAGGGTTGGGAAATGTATAATTTGAAAAAATAAACTTGGATAGATGATACAAAGGCTTCAATGACGACAATGATAAAAGGGAATGTACCACTATTTTAATAGAGGATCAAAGGAAGGAAAACAAAAGAAGAAGTGGAATTTTTTCCTTTTTTGGTAAAGCAAGGGTTTTGGGGATAAGAGGAAGGGGGTGGCGAGGAGGGGAGGGGTTTAGTGGTGATAGTTGTCTTCCCCACATCTTGCCACTTTAATCCATGTTTATAGTGGCCTCTTCCTTACCTTCTAGTTGTAATCATTTGACTCTTCACATTGGGTTGTTTCTATTGAAGTATGTGTCAGTATCATCGTGGTTAACATTCTCTCACCTTTTCTTTTATTGGAGCAACTTTTAGACTTTCTCTATCTATTCTTATCAACAACACATCTATCGTAACATACACATTTTGTTTGAAAGATCACAATCATCATAAGCAAGGTCGTCAAAATCGTACGAGTCGACTCGTATGATTTGACCTGATTTGGAGGGTCTAGCTATTCAAATCGCATCATGAATTGGTAATTGCAAAAAATGTAGGAGTCTTGGATTGACTCACAAATCGTGCGACTCAACCCAATGAATTGTGGTATCGTGCGATTCAGTGGGAGGAAGAAAGAAAGAAAGTCCATGGTTTTGGAAAGCGATGTAAGGAATACCTCTTTTTCTTCTCATCTTTCTTCTTTTTTCTTCTTCTTTGCTGCTATTCGCTCTTTTTTCTTCCTTTCTTTCCTTCCTGGTCCGTCGTCTCTGTGCTCTGGTTTTCGTTTTCTTCTCGTTTTTCTTCCTTTATTTCCTCTCGGCTCTTGAAAGTTTTGCTCCTCCTTTCGTTTTGTTTTTTTATTCGCAAATGGCCGTAGTTTCTAAGTTCCTAATAAATTAAGTTTGCAGGTCCTTGAGTGAGGACTGTTAGTGGTTTCAGTATTCAGTCTATTACTGTTTCAGTATTCTTTGGGTATGTATTCTATATATTGTATTATAGTATCTTTGGATATGTATTCTATATATTGTATTATGTATTCGGTAATACTTTATTCTGTATATTGTATTGATTACAATATAAAAATACAGTTTCCTAATAATAGAAAACAATTTGTACAATTAATAGTTTTACAAAATAGAAAAAAACCGTAATACTATATATTGTTTCAGTATTCTTTGGGATATGTATTCTATATATTGTATTATTATTCTGTATTCTGTATATTCTATTGATTACAACATAAAAATACAGTTTTCTAATAATATAAAATATTTTGTATAATATTCTATCACTACAACTGTGGCTATAAAAAGCAACATATAACAAGCTATATACTTTAACATTATAAATCTTGAAAGATAAGTAGAAATTTCTTTTATAGCTCATATTATTATCATCTCATGGCCATTTTATTCAATCTATTCAATTGAAATTAAATTTTGTAAGTTACATTTAACAAATATTTTTTCTAAATTATCTATATAAAATACATACTATTCAATTATAGTATAAATAATAATTTTAGAAAAAACGTTATGAATCTTATGATTCTACAATTTTCGATTCACGATACGATTCGAGTTTGACAACATTGATCATAAGCCATTATTCCATCTATCTGTGGTGAACTTTTTGAGTCCTATGTTTCCATTCTTACCTAATCACTGACCATATTAATAGCCCCAGTACTAGTACCTATCCATTGCAGCTTATAAATTCTTTGTACCGGGGCTATTTGTGGTCGCCTATGGACATGTCCAAACCATCTTAGACTCCCTTCCTTCATCTTCTCATCCATTGGGATGTTTTTAAGGTTCTCCTAGTGTGGTCATTTTTAACTTTATCTTTTGATGTAATCCCACTCGTCCATCCCAACATATGCGTCTTGATTGCCTATACTTTTCTACTTGCCTTTTTTTCATAGCTCAATATTTGCTTTGATTGTACTGAAAGATTAAAAAAAAAATGTCATTAATGACCTAACAATTTGCTATCACATTACTTCATCTACGTATCTTTTCTTCCTCACCAATATTTTTCATTTTGAAATGGTCTCACTCAACATTCAGCCTCATATAGCATTGTGTTTCTAACTATCGTTTAATAGAAACACCTTTTTAATCATAGCACTTTTGTTATTCAAATGATGCTTACTAGCTTGCCCATCAGTATTGGTTATATCTAAATAAACCCCCGTTTGTTCTATAGTTGCATCTAAGTATCAAAGTTCCTCAGTGTGAGGTACCAAGTCATTTATGGTTTCAATTGGCTCATCCCTTCTATCCTCAGTGTCAACTAAAATTACATTCTATGGATTCCATTTTTGTTGTACATATTTTCAATCCATTTTCCCCAAATGCCTTTCGTCCACATTTCTAACTATTTAGTTTAGTTCACTGATTAGTTCTACATTATCTACAAACATGTAGTAAGGAACTTCATTTTGGATTTCCAGTGTTGAGTTGTCCATAAACAAAGCAAGCAAAGAAGGGCTGAAAGCAGATGCTTGGTGAAGCCTCACTTTTATTTGTGTGTGTGTGTTTTTTTTTTTTTTTTTTTTACATTTTTGCATGTGGTTTATTGGTTTCCCATTGGAAATTGGTAATAGTGCTTTGGTTCGATTGTGCATGGTGTGACCATTTTGGTGAGATGGGAATATTGAGTTGAATCCAAGGTTGAAAAATTTATTCATGAGAGATCAACACTAATTGTTTACTGGAATGGAAATAATATGCATGTGCAATTTGTTATGATGAGATCAAGGTGGTCATGTGAGCTGTTTCAACATTAAATAAGGGAAAATTGCTTCAAAACACCATATAAAGAAACTGGAAGTGTAGAACTCAAAAAGCCAACCTCAGATAAATGGGCAAGTGGTGTTTGATAATGATGTTGATGAACACGAATGCAAAATCTCATTAGGTACATTGCATTGGGATCTAAGGAAGGATCAAGATTGTGATTGGCTAAGCGTCATGGTTTGATTGGCAAGGGTTTTCTTTGTTGGTTTGAGCTCAAATTTCACAAAAGGTAAATCAAAGTCATCTCAAGCTTCATTTCTGCTAATTGAATTGGGTAAATAAGTGGGTTAATGATGGCAACAAAAACTTGAAATGATATTTTTAAGGTGGAACAAATTTGACGGGTTGGAAATTATGCTTGTGACAAAATGAGTGCAAAGTCTCCTTGTTGAACAAGATATTTATGGGGAAAAAACTGAGACAATGGATGATATTAGTGGAAGAGCTTGACGTGGATGTGGTTAAAACAAGTTGTTTATGTCATAAAGACAAGATTCCATACAAGATAACAGACAATAGAGTAAAAAACTGAGGCCCTAGAACTTTGGTTGAAGTTGTAGAATTTCTACATGATGAAATCTTTGACAAGCAAATGGTTCTTAAATAAACAATTGTACGGTGAGGGTGCAAACTTGAAGCATCTAAATAGCTTTAAAAAAATTTCTTGCCAATTGCTAGTTTGAAGGTAAAACTCGAAGATGAAAATGAAGGATTGTTTTCTTGGGGCCTCTATCGTCACTTCCTCCTTTGTACATTCACCTAGTTATACCTTTGCTTTATAGAAAGGAAAATATGGAATAAAAAAGGTCGCTGTTACTCTACTGTTATATGGGATGATGAAGAAATCGAGGAATGAGCAAGCCAAAACAATGGGCTTCTGGCAAAACCAAAATCGTGCTAAGAAAATAGTAGGATGATGGCAGATCAAATTAGAAGTCTCAGTGCAAGAAAAGGGAGAAGTGCATGATGGTTGCTTTCAATTCTACATGATTTAGTGCTAGAATATTCAGACACTGATACAATCCATTAACATGACTTACCTAATAAAACCTTTTATCCTCTCCTGTATTTGATATATACCAACTTTACTGATTTTACCAGTGTTGCCTTTTGCAATTATATGATATTCAATTCATAGTTTTTGTCTTGGTTCAGTGCTGCTATTTCATTTTTCTGGGTTGAATCTTTTTGTTACGTCGAACATGGTGTGTTTATGAGTGAGGATCTCATTGAGATGCTTGCTTAATGGTGCTGAAAGCAGCAGTAAAATGATGCTAAAAATCTGATAAACCTGTTAGCATGGAAAATTATTCTGCAATTGTTTGATATGAATCTTTATCCAGGTTCACTGGTTGCTGGATAATGATTTATAGGTGACTTGTGCTTCGTAATAGCTAATGGGTAACTAGTCTATTTGTCTTGTATGGTTTTGAGTGTACACTTTTTTCTTAGGTTTTGATTGTTTAAGGGTTGCTGATGGCTAATGCATTTTGAATCCAGGCAAAACTCTCAATATCAGGGAAGGATTTTAAGTTGACGCTAATTGCTAGACGTTCACGTCATTATGCTGGTACCAGGTTGGAAAAAGAATTGGCACTGTTGTGTATATTTTGGGTTTCAGTATGCTTGACTATTATTTTGCATGAGAGTTGTCAGTTTGTCATAATCATAATTTCTTTGGCAATTTTGTGGGTTAGGTATTTGAAACGAGGTGTGAATGATAAGGGCAGAGTGGCTAATGATGTTGAGACAGAACAGATTGTGTTTGAAGATGTTCCTGATGGATGCCCTACACAGATAACTTCAGTCGTGCAGAATAGGGGCTCGATACCCCTATTCTGGTCACAGGAAACTTCACGCTTGAATATTAAGCCTGATATAATATGTAAGTTTTTCCAATGTAAAGAAAGAGCTTTCATGGCACATCCTTTTCTTTTTTGCCAGTCCATTTACTTCCAACAACTTCTCATTCCAGTGCAAAACAAGGACCTTAACTATGAGGCTACCCGACTACATTTTGCGAATCTTGTGAAGAGATATGGAAATCCAATTATAATTTTGAATTTGATTAAGGTAAGTCACTAATTTAGCGTGGAACAATATTATGTCGAATCAATTTGTCATTTAAAAACAATCATATGTTAGTTCTTCAGTTGCACAAGAATCTGATATTTCATCCCTTTATTAATCTTTCTTTGCAATATTAGCTGTTTCTAAACATTTCACCAAAAAAATATTGGCTGTTTTTAAACAGGCACGTGAGAAAAAACCTCGCGAATCTATACTCCGTGCAGAGTTTGCAAATGCCATTGAGCATATTAATAGAGATTTATCTGAGGAGAATCGTCTGAAATTCCTACACTGGGATCTTCACAAACATTCAAGAAGGTATTTGACTAGTGGAACTCCAACCTACATTTAGATCCTTGTGGTGATTTATGGATATACAATTTTAAGTTGTGAATTGTTTGATTGATTCTTCAGCAAAGCGACAAATGTGTTATTGTTATTGGGCAAGGTGGCGACATATGCATTGAACTTAACAGGATTTTTTTACTGTCAAGTGATGCCAACAGTGAGACTTGAGGGTGCTCTAAAAGGACAAAGATCAGAGTAAGTATATTTGTCATGTCCACCCATTGATGCCAATAGATTAATTTTTGGTGTAGCATATTTGTTAGCCATAATATGTGGAAGTTCAAATACTATTTAAAGGATACTCTGAGGAGATACTGTAGCCTCTCTCTCAAGGGGTACTCACCATAAATCATGTGACACCTTTCTATTCTTTCACCACTACCCCTTGAATTGGATATTTTTCCTGCTCTATCCATTTATCAACTTATATTTGTCATCTTATGGTGAATCTCCCTAGTGTGGTTTACTGTTGAAGGGTATTTTAGATACTTAACTTAGTAAATGTCTGGTTTTGAACTATGACCTTAAATTTTAGTATTTAAAAGCACCTCTTTTTGATAAAGGAAGCTTTATTATTTTGTGTAACTCCTATTGTTTCATAGTATACTTATTTCTTAATTGTTATAATATAAACTAGTCCAGAAATATATACCTAAACCTCTTTATAAAATGACGACTAAATAAACCTCTTCTTGAATTTAACCAAATAGTTCTTGTCCACCACCTATGGTAGTTGGTGTATGATGTATTGCATGTAACTGTGATCTCCCTATCTACTTGTTTGAGTAAAAGTTCCTCCATTTGACTTGCTGTGGAGATTCTTGGGAATTATGCACCTTGAGAACATCTAACATATTGTTTTTTCTTTAAAAAGTTCACATCTCATGTATAATTGTTGAAAGAAAAGAGTCTAAAACCTACAAGCTTTTGGGTTTTGAATATATCGCATGCTAAAAAAGACAAAGGATGGTCTGACTATTAGTTATGAAATTTCAAAGAATCAAATGTCAAAGTGCTCTTTGGGTTGGTGAATGGAGAGCATGATAAGGGGCTCATGACTTTTGGTGGTTACAACAAAAAGGGATATGTATACTCTCAAGCTAGATCCCACTTGTCTATGGTTAGGGTCCATTAGATAAAGATATCAGGTAGGGTCATCCCAAAAAGAGAAATGGGCCCTTGAACCCATCAAAAAAGAGAAACTTGATAGGTTTAGTTGGCCTGTTAATGATTAATGGGTGCAGTCCTTTTTGTTTAAAAAAAAATGTATGAACTTGAGTAGGATAATGGTGTCACCAACATGACATTGTAGTTTTACCGAATTTGTTATTTTTTTATTACTGAAACTAATCATGGAGTACATTATGGAGTTGATAATAGAATAGAACAAAATTCTCAAGCCATTTTAGAAAAGTTATCAGTTATTCAACTCAAGTTTAAAAGTATACTGAGAAAAGTCTCAACTTCGTTGTTGGTATCCTTGTTAGGGACTCCAATGAGGCATAATTTCTAGCCATTGGATGAGCAATCTCTTTATGGGAGGAGGGGGTGAGCATAAACATGTCATTGATGGAGATTCATCCAATACTCTTTCTTGGCATTGGGCTAGAAGAGACCTCCTTGGAGGCACAGTTGGGTTTTTAGAGATATTGCTTGGTTGTGTAGGAATTGGGATGTATCCTTTAGTCATGTGAGAATATCGGCCAATGCATTTGCAGATTTCCTTGCTAAGGCTGGGGTGGATCAACATGAAGGTTTTCTTTGGATCTTTGTAAGGGGTGTGCAGATCTTTGATGTTCTTTTTGTAAATTTTTTTCTTTTGGGGTGGGGGGGATTGTTGATTGGTCTTAAGTATGATTATCCATACCTTGATAGTGATTCTAGAACTTTTTGCGTCTTCGAGGATTGCTATATATCTCTTGTACTGTAATTCTTTATAATTAATGAAATGTGGCTTCCTCTTTCCAAAAATGAAATCATAAAATTTTATTTTAGGGTAAGGAGTGGCTAGTCAGACTCCTCATGACAATTAAAGTTGTCAAGGCTTTAATTGTAATTCTGTCTTGGTCCTTATGGACAATATGCCCACTTGCCACATTATCGGGTTCATGTGTTGGACTTGGGTCAAATATGGGTCAGGGTTCTATTTGTTAAGGTTGTCAGTTCTTACATAGAGTAATAGGTTTCTTGGATTTATTTTTCTTCTTTCTATTGCCACATGCTTGGTATATTTTTTAGTCCTAAAATTGGAGGAACTAAGTTTGTTCTAATTGTTAGAATTATTTAAAATAGTTGCTTGAGATTGAAATTAGTTATAGCCTTTGTTATAGGGATTATGTTTAGTCCTGTTTAGCAACCACATGAACTAGTTTATCGATAATTTGGTGGTCATTGAAGAAAAAGAATGATCTTTCCCTTAGTTCCTTTTACCTTAGGATCTTCTTTAAATTTTCCTCCTTTCATATACATTTCGAGGCAAATTTGGTGTTTTTTTAGGGTTTTGTTGAGAAGGTGACATGACAAAAGTCTACAGCATAGTTGGTAAGTGCTTTTTGCTGCATCCATTCACGCTGTGAATTTGAGTCGTGTGTGCATCAAATAGACAATTGTGCAGCTAGTTCTATTTATTCTTCTGCGTGGAATAAATGCTTTCATGATGATAATCACTTCAACCTGTGACCTTTATGGTTGCAAAATTGAGCACGTAGTAACGAGGACACATCAGCTGGGAACTTCTTGAACATGGCCATCTCAAGCTAAATTTTGATGGTACTAGTGCTAGAGAATTGGGGAAAGCTGGTTTTGGTGGAATAATTTGCAATTTACTTGTAGATATATTTCTTTCCTATGCTGCTTTGTTGCCTTTCTGCCATGCTAATGAGGCGGGACTTCACGCACTTCGGAAAGCGATTAAAAATTTGGTAGAGTTGGTGATGTGCTTGAAGGAGACTCCTTTGTGGTGATCCAATGGGCTAATGTTGTTTCTCGCCCTTGGCATCTTTGGATGAGATGGAGGAAGTTAGAAAGGTTGTGAGAGCAAAAATTCTCTCATATCTTCTAAGATTAGGTAATGCTAAAGTTGATAGGTTGCTAAGGAAGGTGCAGGTTTGGTTTATTCATGATGAGTCCTTTTTAGGAGGGGTGTTTGCCTAGAGGTTGTTTTGATGTTCAAAAGTCTTGGTTTTGTTGCTGGATGTTTATAATTTTGGACGTATTCTTTGTCATATGAAAAAAAAAATGTTAAGTCTTCCAAAAAAAAGAAGAAAGAAACTGATCCATTAGCCAAACTAGGGATGCTAAAGCATCTTGATTGTTTGAACCTTATGCACCATGCCAAATGGGTCCACCTACTCCCATTGATGATTTAATTCGCAAGGACCATAATTGGGAATTCTTTACTCTATCTTTCTTTGAGGAAGGTGAAACTTAATCAACTTAAATTTGTTAGAGCCCCGGTTTATCCGTGTCTCCGTGTTGTCAATTTTGTAACAAGTATCAGAACCTTGCCTTTGGAAGTAAAAAGATGCCGCATGAATATTGGTAACACTAGAAACACTGCAATGAGGAAAGTGGAGCTCTAAGAAAATTCTCTAAGTGTTTTGGCAACCAAGTAGGTAAATTGAGCTGTAGTGGACTAGAGGTTGTCCTCAAAACACCCAGATAAATGGGACCATATTAGATCTAAGTGGATCCTCAAATACCCAAGGTAATAATGGATTTAGGGTCACCCTAAACATACAAGTAAAATGTCCTAAAGGCAAAATAAAACTGAAAAGGTCTAAATGGACTATACGCGATCAAGGGTTGAACTCATACTCATGTTAATTTAAAGGACCTAAGTGTGTAGAATCCTACTTGTGCAATATAGCCTAAGCCCAAACCAAAAAGCCCAAGCCAAAATTCCAAAGCAAAATGTTATATGTTGTACTCAAAGGAGGTTCGACTGGTCGAGCAAGACATAGGTGTGTTTCGACCCTTCAAAGCCATCGACTAATTGAGTAGACTTACGGCATTTTCCAAATTTGGTGGGCTTCGGGTTCGACAAATCTTTGGTCTGCCAATCGAGCAACAAGATGACAGAGCATTTTAGGCCTTCTCGGGTTCGACTGGTCGATCATGGTCGACCAATCAAACAAAGTCATGATCTTTTCCGTGTTTTCACTTGATCGACCTGTCGACCCATCGAGACTTACCATTATTGCAAGCTATAAAATCAGATGGTCTCGACTTGTCGACCCCCAAGTCACCCGCGCCTCGAACTGTCGAGGAGCGTAGTTTTGACATAGCCGTTTTAAACTTTATTATAAATAATTGGCTAGGTTTTAATTACTATAGAGAGAGAGAGAGAGAGAGAGAGAGAGAGAAACGAAAGAGATTAAGAGAGAACCCTAATCGTCTCTGACCTTCAGAGAATGTCCTTTTCCTTGAAAAACTGATATGACCTCTGTGAACCCTCTCTAATCATTTAATAAACCATTGTTGATAAGCTTGGTTATGCTTTCGATAAAATGATCAAGAGAGAATTTTTCTAGGAATCCCCATAGCATCCTAATCCTAGATCTGGCCTCTCCTTCGGTTGTACAACATTGGTGATCGTGCATTCATCAAAGACTGGAGCGCAGAGGCATCTATCAAAGAACACAAATTTTTGAAGACCAAAAGCAAGTGTTCTTTATTTTATTTATTTTCATTATTCTACTTTGTAAAGTGGATTAGATCTCTGTGAACCGAACCACCATAAAAAATAGGTGACCTCGGTGGTCGAACCTTTCAAAATCTAGATGTGTATTGATAGGGTATTTTTACCCTTTCATAGTGTGTTTTGGATAGCCCAAGGTTGGGTGAGTCCAAGAGTGGACATAGGTTAAAGTGAAACGAACCACTATAAAATCGACCTGTGAATGTATGATTTGATTTTGTGGTTTTTCATTGTTGGATTTGTTTATTACTTGCACTCTAGTTTATTCCGCTGCACGTTTATTAAAATAATTTTAAACTAGTATATTAAAAATTGAGAAGATCCTATTCACCCCCCCTATTGAGAAGAACCACCATAAAAAATAGGTGTCAAAGAGTAGACCTTGGTGGTCGAACCTTTCAAAATCTAGGTGTGTATTGATAGGGCATTTTTACCCTTTCTAGTGTGTTTCGGATAGCCCAAGGTTGGGTGAGTCCAAGAGTGGACATAGTTCAAGTGAAACGAACCACTATAAAATCGACCTGTGAATGTATGATTTGATTTTGTGGTTTTTCATTGTTGGATTTGTTTATTACTTGCACTCTAGTTTATTCCACTGCACGTTTATTAAAATAATTTTAAACTAGGATATTCAAAAATTGAGAAGATCCTATTCACCCCCCCCTCTAGAACCGTGCATTGGCCTAGCCCGGACTTACAAAATTCACGACAACTATTCAAACTCTCAATCAAACGCTTGATTTGATATTACGTGTATGTTTTTTCATGAAAAAGAATCAAATTTCCCTTAATTTCCATGAAAAAGGACCAATTTGAACTCCCTCGATTTACTGACCAATTTTCCTTAAACCCTAAATCATTTGAATTGTTGACTAAATTCCAAGTGGAATGGCTCCCATAACCACAACTAAAGGACTCCAACATGCACTTTCTCAAATCATTAGAAAAACACTTTTTTCAACCCAGCACCCATGAGATCTTTCAAACCCACCAAGCCATGCCCAACCCAGGGTGTTTTGGCCATGGTAGTGGCCCTTCATTGCCTTGCTATTTGATGACCTAATTAGAGTAGGTCCTAAAATCCTGATGAAAATTAGATATTAAAGTTGAAAAAAGGGATTTTTATTTGAGGAATCAGTGAATCCAGCACTAAAGCCATTTGGGAAATCAAATGGAATGAAAAAACAAAAAAGAAGAAACAAATATGCAACCATTCCAAAAAAGAAAAAAAATGTATTAGGATCATTATTTTCTTTTTCTTTAATCATGTGTCCATTTGAATATTGGACTTGTATTAGTATATTTAGGAGAGAAGGAAAAGTAAAAAAGGTTTGTTAGTTTTTTTTTTTTTTTTCAGGTGCCTAATTTAGGGGTTTGGGTCTATATCTTGCTAGATATGACTGCATGAGTCATAGCCAGTTAGCCATGCTGATAAATTGATAGAAATGTACAATAATCTCACTAATAAAGAGTAGAGCCGCGGATTATTCATTCAATAGAAGTTAGTCCAATTATTCATTTGTAACCATCCATTTAAACAATAAAATAAGCTATGCATATTAAGATCATTTTGGCCATCAGGTTTTTGCTTACTAATCAAATGATTTTTTTTGGGGGTGGAATGTGTAGAAATTAAGATCATATTTGACATAGAACTACTATAAAACTGTCAACGATTTTTATGGGCAGTGAGCTATCCATATACAATGATAGGTTATATGCTAAGATTAACAACACGTTGCAGTCTCATGTAGATTTTTTCCAAAGGCACTTTACAATGAGTACAACTAGGAATAAATGAATTGAATTTCTTTTTGAGAAATATGTGGCAAAGTTTTTGTAGCCTAGCATTGCACCAGATGCAATTAGGGTGTATAGATTATTCATATTGAAAATTTAATCAATATGGTCATTTACAGACAATAAATCTAACGTTGATTCCATCTTAAAAAAAAAAAAATAGATCTAAGGTTGAAAATTTACATGAGTCCAATAGTTTCACTAATCATGTATTCATTTCTATGTTGTATCTCTCTTGTACATTTGATAGTTCATGAAATTTTCTATAGAACTTTTCAAAAATAAATAAAAAATCATCAATCATCAATTTATTAATTAAGTAGTGGTTGATTTCTTTATTTTATAAAAGATGCAGTAAAGGTGATCGTCAAATGGGTGTGATGTGCTTCTATGTTGGCCAAAAAAAATGGAAAATTCATCTATAAAAACAACTAAAAATTGCAAAAGTAATTGTAAGATTTGATTTGATGAATTTGAAAGATTTGAAATGCCTTATGATATTAGTATCAAAAATAGAAATATTCGTTTAAAAATAACTATAGAAATAGAAAAAAAAAAAATTAAGATTGGATTTTGTGATCGGAGGGATTTGATCCAACTTTATCATATTATTTATCTAAAAATATAGGAAATTTGTGTAAAAAAGAAGACAAAAACAATAGAAAAGGGGATTTTATGATTGTGTTTGCTAAGTTGGAATTCTTTTGTTCAACTTTGTTATATTATAATCTAAAATAGAGGAAGTTCATGAAAAATGGGATTTTCTTTTTAAATTTGACTATTTTGAAGGGTTTGGCCCCCACCTTTTATGTTAGTATCTAAAAATAGAAAGAATTTGTGCAAAAGTTTGTGAAGTAGAGAGAATTATCCACAATCACTCTTTTTAGAATGGTATCTACAATAAATTTTTTGACTAATGTTACTCGCATGAAGCGCATGTTTCTCACTAGTAACAATAAAAAAAGCTGGTTATTTTTTGAATTTTCAACCCTTGGGACCTTGTTTAATTTGACAGGAACATATGTTCTAGTACCATATTGTGTTTCCTTTATGAAATGTAGTGTACTAATGTTACTCGCATGAAGCGCATGTTTCTCACTAGTAACAATAAAGAGAGCTGGTTATTTTTTGAATTTTCAACCCTTGGGACCTTGTTTAATTTGACAGGAACATATGTTCTAGTAGCCATATTGTGTTTCCTTTATGAAATGTAGTTGTATTAGTGTTGAATCTTTTCCCTTTAAGGAGAAAGTGTTCATAGGCCAAGAAGAGGTTCAAAATTTTAAATAGGAGAAAAGATCTGCTGAATGAAAGGGTAATGGACCTCTGCACCTATAATAAGAAAAGAAAGGGGATCTGTTGGATAGTTGAATTTCTTAAAGGATAATTTTGGTATTATATAGTTTCTGGCTGAAAAAAGAGTAGGTGGTGCCTCCTTCAGTCATCAAACTAAAATCCGTAGCATCTAAATCAAGACCCATCATTAATCATTATATTAACTAAAATAAACAGGTTATGAAATAGCAGGGAAACTGATCATAATAGGACCCTTGATTTAGGTGACAACTCTTGTAATGTCAGGAGGTGTCTAGTCAATCGAAAGTTACTTTTTTTTTTTTGGAATCATTGATAAAGAAATCAATAAATTAACTTATGCTCTCAAACTATATTGCATTTTAGAGTTCTGCTTTCGTTCTATGACTAGTGCTCAGAAGTAATATTTGGGTAAAAAAGATGCTTGCTAATTCGGGTTATTATTTTTCTATGGCCTGCTTGATGCAGGAATGATGATGTTAGTGACCATCTTGCTCAAAATGAATGCAACAACAATGCTGGAGAATCCGACATCTCTGAAGCTGGAACCCAACAAGATGATGTTGATGTTAATGAAAACCACTCAATCAAGCCACCAATGTTTCAAAAAGGTGTACTAAGAACCAATTGCATCGACTGCTTGGATCGCACAAATGTGGCACAATATTCCTATGGTTTGTCAGCTCTTGGACAGCAGCTTCATGCATTGGGGTACATAGACGTCCCAAAAATTGACCTAGATGACACACTGGCTGATGACCTAATGAGTTTTTATGAGACAATGGGTGACACACTTGCTCATCAATATGGTGGTTCTGCTGCTCACAACAAGGTATCCCTAAAATATTTTCTAATTCACAATTTTTGTTTGCAACATGTAGATATTTATTAGGTTTTATCTTTTAAATTTATTTAAAAATTAAAGGAGGGTGATTTGTTTAGGACAAAGGAGCAAAATTTAACCACTACCTCTATTTTGAGGAAAATAGAGGTACAGAAAAGAACCAAAAATATTACAAGATTGGTGAAAGTGCTCCTAAACAAGTGAGAGAAGCAGGCTATGCATTGGTTCTTTTGAACAATCAAACCTCTTGAATGAATGATATCTTTAATCTCAAAAATTGTACCTGCAAATCACCAAGGAAAATAAATTTAGAAAAACCAACTGATAGCATTGCAAGAATGCCTATGAATCAAGCATTTTGGATATCTAGAGAATGAAGTAGCTTACAACCTTTAAAATTGCTTTCACCTCTAGATCTCCTCAAGTATTCTTCTTAGAAAAGCTGTCATTATAAAGTGCAATATTCTAAAGCTATTAAAAGGACTATTTGTTCTTTGGTTGCTGGTGGGTGATCATGTCTTAGGTGCTTTTTCCCCTGTCCTGACTTTGTATCTCTCCTTTGGTGCACAGCTTGTGCGCTTTTAATAAAGTTACCATTTCGTAAGGGGAAAAAAATCTACTCATAATTATGATTTTTTTCTTCAATTGGTTGAGAGGAGGGGCAAAAACCACAGCTATGATTTTTTTCCGGTTCTTTTTTTCTTTCCTCTTTATCTTTTTTAAGATCTGCAGTTTATTTGTGGAAATCACAATCTATTAAATATGTTATCGCATGATTATCTACCATAGGCCATAATCATACCATACTACTAAAGCGCTTTCATGCTAGAGTTGTTAGTTATTTGGTATTCTATTTTTAAGAGTCTACCTTTGGGGACATTTTTATCAAAAATGTATTTGCTTATATCAATATATCTAAATTTTAAGTTAATCGATATCCAATTAAGAGGATATGTTCACTTGTTATTTGAATCCTTTCTTTATGTATTAGGTCTTGGGAGTTCAAATCAGATTAGTGGGTTTTTATAGGCTTATGTGTGTGTATATGTGCGTGCATGAGTGTGGTGGGTGGGTGGGTGGGTGGATGGGGGTGTGGATGTGTGTGTGAGACTAGGTATTGGGTGACCGGGTGTAGTAGTAAAAAACTACACCCTATTTCTTGGATTTGTGGCAAGTGTCCATGTCAATTGTGTTGCCTTTGTTTTTGTGATTGCGAGATGGGCTGTTGACTATATGCGGGGATGGCTTTTCAAATTCTGCTTCTTTATTTGGCTCTATTATAAAGTATAAAGTCCGTCACTACACTATCTGTTATGTCTTTCTTTAACCTTTTCCTCCACATTTTTAGTGGTCTTCCTCTCCTCCTTGTGCTTGCAATTTGTAACCTTTCAACTATACATACTGGGCCCATATATGGTTTTCTACTTACATGGCTAACTAAGACGAGTTTCTCTCAATTTTATTATATATTATGGTTATCTTTAAATTGTCCCTAATTTGATCATTTCAATTCTATCTTTTACGGTTAATCCACTCATCCAACTTTAACATGCACATCTCCGTTATATTAAATTTGTTTATTTGTCTTTTCTTCATTGCCCAACACTTTACTCCATTGAACCTTGTGGGCTTGATAACTATTTTACAAAGTTGTCTCTTTAAACAATGTCGGATTCTTTTATAGCAGAGGACTTTGCTACCTACATTTTGCCACCCTGGTCCCATTTGATTAGTTTTATCTAAGTCAAATCCTTCGTGATTCTACCATAAAGCCTAAGACCGTGTTTGTTTGCAAGAATAGATGGGGATGAAATTGAATGGAATGGATGAACTTGGTCCTGGCCCAAGCCCAGATACATGTAGCCCATTCCATTCCGTTCCCCCTTATTCTATGTCGCTATCTTCTGTTCCATTAAAGTTGCACTCCATGTATTTTGTTTTTTTAGTGATATGTATTTTATTTTCATTATACTAATTTTTAAATTATTGGTCTAAAAAATTTTCCTCCAAGATTCAAACTTGTTATTAAGAAGTTGTTTTGATTTACTAATTAATACTATATCATTTGCAAAAGCATACACCATGGGACTTCATCCTGGATTTCTAACATTATGTTATCCATAAACAATGCAAATATATTTGGGCTTAACATAGATCTTTGGTGGAGTCTGACTGAAATTGGGAATTTTGCAATCTCCCCACATGGTGTTCTAACGTTAGTAGTCTCTCTGTTATGCATACCCCGTATAATCTCTACCTATAAATATTCCATATCAGTCTCCTTGGGACTCTATCATAATAAGCCTTTTCTAAGGCTGCATTTGGATGAAGGGAAAGAAGGATAGTGCGAGGGATTCTCCTTTCCCCTATTTGGTATTTACTATTCATGGGAAAAAATGAGGCTCACTTTTCTCCCAAATTCTCCTCTCCAGCCTAAATTTGGCTTCTCCTAAAGAGGGAGGAAAGACCATGGTTTCCTCTCTTTCCTCCTTGCTTATCTCTTTACTTATCATTTTCTTTATACCTTTCCCCCAAGATTACCAAATAAATACAAGAGAATCCCTTTCTCAAGGGAATCCCCTAACAAGCTTTCTCCTCATCCAAACGTAGTGTAAGTTGACAAATACCATATATAGGTTCTTCCGCCTCTCCCTAAGTTTCTCCACGAGTTGTTTTAGTGCGAAGATAGCTTCCGTTGCAAACCTACTTGATATGAACCCAAATTGGTTTTTTAATATACTCAACTCTTGTCTTATACACACCTCTACTACTCCATGATTTTATAGTGTGACTCATGAATCTAATAACACAATAATTTGCTACTCTCTTTCTATATGTAACTTCATTTTCAAATTCTGTATTCAAAAGATCTTTAAATTTAGTTTCCCACTGAATATTTATTTGTTCATATTTAACTAGACCCTTTGATTTTCATCCTTAATATATAATATGTGATTGAGATCTTTACTCTTTTGTTCTCATTCCTTAGCCAATTTATAAATTTTCTTTTCCCTTCCTTGTTACCAACTATGCAAATAAGTCATAGTAGGCTTCAAATTTGGTTTTACTTGTTTCTTTGTAAGCAATTTTCCGTGGTAGTTTATAATTCTCCAGTATTTCTTTTTCTTTTTTTTTTGCCAGAGCTTGAACTGGATTTTCTTTTTACTAATAGCCCTTTGCACGTTTATATTCCGCCACCACGTGTCTTTACATAGACTTATCTATTTCTTTTAGTTTTACATAAAACCTCTTTGACTATTTTTTTAATAAATCTAGACATTTTATCCCACAACTCATTAGAGTCGAGATCATCATCCCACTCTTTGTTCCATAGAACATAGAACCTTATCCTGGAGAGTATCCATTTTTTCCATTTTCAAGTTCCACCACCTAATTCCACACAGACACACACCCACCCCAAATCCAGGTGAAGTAGGATTAAAAAAAAATACACCCCATTTTTTGAGCCAATGGTAGATGTCTAAGTCATTTACATCACAAGGGTGCTATCACCCTTTTTAAGGTAAGTTTTCAAATGTTTTTGTCCTTTTGTGTGATGTGAAATGGGTGGTTGACTACACCTAGGTTTGTAGGTTTTCCCACACATGCATGTATATACCGCATATATTCAAGGCTTTGACATTTTAGTAAGAATGCTCCCTGATGGTGTCAAATGTCACTCTTTAGTGCTTGTTTTTTTTTTTGGGGGAAAAGTCACTCTTTAGTGCTTGTTGAGCTATATATAAAGCAAGGATCATCCCACAAACGAGTTTGCACTTAAGTTTGGTGTAAACGGCCGAATAGCCCCACTTGGACTCACATGGATAGGTGTGTTTGAAAGGCCTTACTTGTATGTGACGAGTATAAAATTTCATCTTGATTAGATGGATGAAGCTTTCCTTTTTAGAACCCTCAAAATTTCAACTTTATTTGACCGTAGAAATTCATCAGGTTAGATCAATAGGATTTAAAAGTCAAATTAGTGTCAAATTGAGTATAGGTGCAATACACGGGATGTGGATAGGGAATGGATCCATTGGGTCCATTGTGGCCCCACAAACCAAACCAACTTCCTACAAACTAATTTGCTGGTGATCCTCGTTATAGGGTTGTACCAATCCCTTTTTAGTCAGGCCTTGCTTAATGAAAAAATACGGGAATATGCACAGGGGTGACATTGTGTGATGGAAAATGTTTGTCGTGCAATTACATGGAGGAGGGTTTTACAATCTTGAAGAACTTGACACTTTGAGGGAGTTGTATGGTATCACTAAGGTGTCATCCCTTCTATGATCTATCTTGCCTTGGTTGTGATCTCATTTGTGCTTTGTATTTGCTTAGCCATTGTTTTTGGCTTAGCAACTGCATGAATAGAAGATACTTTGTGGAGCTTTCTGAAAGCTACCATGTTTTTTTAATGCTTCTTTCATGGTAAAAATTCTAAAAATCTATTGGCTCTATGCAACGAATTTTCTTATCAAAATAACCTCTCCAGCTTATCAACAGAGATATTTTTTCATGATAATATTAAAAATCCATTTCATTTCTTATATTTACTATTTAATAGCCCTAAGAAATCTATGAAAACACAGATATTCTCTGAAAGAAGAGGTCAATGGAGAGCAGCAACCCAGTCCCAGGAGTTCTTTAGGACCCTACAGCGCTACTACAGCAATGCCTACATGGATGGTGAAAAGCAAGATGCAATAAATGTGTAAGTTTACCTTCTTAGCCTAGAAGTATTGCTGTATACATTTAGCTGGAGAATTTGTCTTGCAATTTCTGAAATAAAAGAAATTTCATCAATTTTACTCTCTTACTGCCAAGCATTTATTTTATTGCTTGCGTTTGTTTTTGTGAACAAGCAGGTTCCTGGGTCACTACCAACCCCAACCGGGAAAACCAGCACTTTGGGAGCTAGACTCAGACCAGCATTACAATGTTCGGAGAATTGGTGTAAGGTATGACTGGAAATATTAGTTTCATCTTAATTTTGTGTCTCCAATGCTACTAACCTAAAGAAACGCAAATAAAATGCCTATGTGAAACATACAGGTGCTTTCTTTTGAAAAAAAAAATGCAATGAAAGTTCAATATGGTTCATGTCTTGTGCTGCAACGGAAATATGATTTTGCAAGCTGTTATAGTTCAATTGATACTTCTGTCTATATGGTGATTGTGTCTAGTTATGTTAAGACATGTCGACTTGAGATCATGCATTTTCAATTGTCAAGTTGGGAAGAATAGCTGGTCAACCACTTGGAATCGTTATATCCATTCAATACAAATTGTTCAACATCTTGAAATTTTGTATATGCAATATTGTTGTGGCAATGCATTTTAAATGTTTTCTAAGTATTTTTATTTTATTGATGATTACAAAATCCCCGATAGTATTACAAGTCATGGTCGTTTTTCAGGTCTGACTGTTAGTTTGTTATCTGCACAATATTGAGTGCAAAGTATGAAACCATCTGTTTGATTAGAAGTTTTACCTATGCTGTGCTCCATTTGCATATGCACTAACCTTGAAGTTGTCTTCACAGGTTATTTTTTCAAAGATCCATGTCAGATGGAAATATTCTGTGTGAAAATAGCACACCAATATCAGGCACAAATATTGGAAAGAAAAAACTCCCTACTTCAGGACTGGCTGATAAAATGCTTCAAGGTGAAACAGTCAAGGTTCTGTCCGGTTCCACACCAGAAATCTCAACTTCTGAAAGTGATGTATCATATTCAAGGTTGGTGCAATTTGTCATTCCCCCCTGTGATGCATTGAGCTTTGTCTGTTTCTCTCAGTTTTCAGTAGAATATGATTTATATTTAACAAACGTGAAGCAAGGGAGGCTTCTGTCAAACAGATTGTGACATCCTAAAAACCTTAATTTATCTTTTATTCTTGTTAGCGGTATCAGTTCTATACTGTAATCAGGAAAAATGGACTGTGAAATAAATATAAAGCAGTTTTCATTTTAGAAGAAGGTTTTCGTTTGGTAGATGCAAGAATTTATTAATTAGCATCTTGACTAAGCTCTTTATTCTAGGTACACCCCTTCAATGCCTCGCAGACAGCTCTTTGTTGATACACAAAGAGATTTATATTTCAATGATAATGGGGCAGGAGATTCAAATTTTCTTGACCTAGACTGGCTTTCTTCTTCTGGGAATTCATGCGAGGAAGAAGCATATGATAGGTAATATCCATGATTTGTAGTTGTACTCTCTTTTACGGTCTCTAAGCTCTCTGTTCTCTTGTATTTTTTAAATTTATATGTGCATTTATATTTATAAGTGATCTGGCTTATCAATGGTTGCAGGTCTGCACTCATTAGTTCCCCTGTCACTAGCCTTTCATCTGAAATTTTTAGCAATGGCTCTGGTGTGGAGACAACCATGCCCTTGAAGGAAAATGGATGTGGCACTAAGGTCAGTTGCACAACAGTTGACCAATCTACCAATTGAAATCTCAGTGTCTCAGTAAGGGGCCCCAGTTTGATTGATCTTTATGCTTCATAGAAGCATAATTTTTGAGTAGCGATCCTCCCACGGGCATTTTATATAATCCGACACGGGTTTTACTGTATTGCCCATTTTGCCTTTCAAATTGGCTTGATGAACCCTTCGAATCACTTACAGCAAAGGGTTCAGTCAGCCGATTCGAAGGGCAAAATGGGCAATACAGTAAAACCAGTGTCAGGTTACACAAAATGCCTGCGGGAGGATCGCTGGCCGAATTTTTTTCCCTTTTAAATGTTTCAGTCGATTGTTCAATTTTGAAATAAAATCTTCTGCTACAGCGTAATGTCAGTCTGGATCCAGACAATTTTCTTGTGGGAGCATGACTTTGATTAAATAGTTTAATATGTAGATGATAATTGCATACGGCAGTGTATGTGATCATCAATCATCACTTAATCGAGCATTGAACATGTGCAGGGCAGAGAACAGAGAGAGGCGGAAGTGTCCTACAACAGAGCCGGGGATCCTGACAATCTCAGTGAATATTCTGACAGTTTTGTGAATTGGGTTATTCATGGAGAGGCTTTATGCCATTGATGCCAATTTATTCTTTCTTTTTTTCCTCTTTTTTTAATTTTTACATCACCTTCGTCTGACTGTGCTTCGAGGATGAGACATGCCGGAAAAAGAAATAAGAGAAGCGGGATATGACGACACTGGTACCGGCATTCTATTGTAAGATATGTTTCCTCAATAGGTACCCTTTATGGTTCATGTTCGAATACTTCAGCCGTGAAATTCTCGGTTGGATTCATATGAAGTATGAGAAAATATCTATAATTCTTTTCGAGTCTTTAGTCCACTGCAACTTATGAACCTGAATTATCATGTAAATATGTCATAATATATTTTACTCAAGCTTCCCTTCAAAATCAATCTTTTTTTTTCTTGGGTCCTTATGATTGATTGTTGTGTAACCATTGCGCATTTATGTAATTTGAATTTTGACTTGTTTCCAAATTGGAATGCGGAAGTGTAGGGTTTTAATTACTGAAGGACTTGGTTGGCAGAAAGAGAGTGATTATTGATACGTGGTGTAATTATCAATCTTAATGACACCCAAAATCGAAGTTCCATTGCTAAATATCGTAGTTTGCACTGAGTTTTCTGGATTTCTGACGATTATCAAGTCCATGTGCAGATCCTTTTTCGGTTCCTTATTTCAAGTTTGGATCCCTGTAGCAAATGCTATATTATTTTTCTTACAACATTTCTAAAATTGGGAATTGGTATAGTTGTTGGATTTAACCTCACTAGAATTCTGTAGTCATACGCTATAAAGCCATGAATTAGTGGGCTTTGGTCTCAAATGACTGAACTTCAGAGGGGGTTTAATACTTGGATTTTAAGGTTCCAAGTATTGAATCTGAATTTGATTCAGGATCTGAATTATAAGTGGAATGTAGATGCAGATTTAAATGTAAGTGCTTGGATGTGAATGCAGTTCACCATGGACTTGAGATAGTTTTGAATTTGGATTGGATCTGCAATAGTTTATTTACAATAATCAATGATTTAGTCTTTAATAATACCAGTAACTGTGTTTATTTATAATAATCAATGATAGATTCTTTTTTTTTTTTAAAACTTGTTGTAGTTTGCCTCTTATCTTTTCTTCCGAGTTTCTCTCTTCTTTCCCTACAACTCATGGTGATAGGTACTCTCTCTGCCTTTTTTTTTCTCCATTTTTGAAAAAAATGACAACTTTGTCTGTTACTCTCCCCTGATTTTTCTTATTGAAGTCAAATTTTTAATACTAATATTAATATCAAGTAGATGTTAGTATACGATCTAAGGTTACATTTGTATTGTAAAGCTTATTTATTTATTATTTTATTGTTTTTAAGCATGAAACCTAGCAATGGCACATTCGTTCAATTTTTAGGCATTTTTATTTATATAGCTATTGTTTTCTAAAATGAAATAGATGGATAAATAAGTTGAAATTAGTTTGTATTTGATTTCTATAAATGAATCAACTCATTTAATAAATAAATTCGAACTAAGATCATTGTTTTTTTAATGACAAAGAAATCTAAGATCCAACTTCTCTAAATACGAGGGCATTAGATAAAACTTTAGATGCACACAACTTTTTACACACTATGGATATCAAGTGACTATAGCACTTGAACTTGAGACCTTTAATTTCTGAGATATGCTTCTCAAGTGAGCTACTATACCGTCCGAGGTTAGAACCATTGATTCTTAAAGGATGTAAAGGAAATGACCTATATAATAAACAAAAATAATAATAAGTCCCTGAAATAAATTGACAAGATTCACAATCTATTCAAAGGAAAATCATCACCGACAGCCCATTACCACTCTATTTAGTGAGTCCCATGTCAAAATGCACACATTAATACCGTGCACGTGTGAACATGCGATAAATATTACTATATAAACTTGTGTCATTTAATACCGGCGATCTACTTTAAAAAACAAAATGCATAGCATGATCATGAAAGAAAAGTTAAAACCGAAGTCAAAAGAAAAGGCAGACGGAATGTTAACGAAAATTTTTGGTCACCATCGCCCATGCATACGATAACCCAATAAAACCACTACATTCTCTACCCTGTGGTTAATTCAAAAAGTTTTCAGTCTCTTAGCCCATCCTCCCAGTCTCAGGTTGGGAGATCCAACTGAGCACCAACTTAGTTGCCAGACGAGATGGGCACATCGTTTTGGAGAATTGCTGGTTTGAAAATTGCAAGAATTCTCCCATTAAGTCTCCACCCTCTTCTCCTGATAATGATCACAATGATCATGAAGAAAATCTCCTGGAAGGGAAATTGCCTGACAGATGCAAGAAATAGATGAAATGAGTGAACGAAATGCCCATATTTCAACTGGACTGGTTCCGATCAATCTGGACCTGGTAGACTTGAACTGTCCCCGAATATGCAAAGCAAAAAGATGATTGACGAGAGAGTTAAAGAGAGCATAAGGAACCTGATCTTCTCTTTGCTCTCAGGTGAGGATCATGTGAGTCAAGGCTGACATGGCAAGCAGTAACTGGTGCCAAGACCAACCCAGACTTTCAATTAGTAGACCCTAACAACAGACTGAAACTTTCAATCGGGATGTAAAATGGCAAAAACAAACAAAAGCCAAATGAGTAAAAACCACGTCACACTTGAAGCAACCAAAAGGCTATGCCTGCATAACATGTATCCATCTGAACCAACTCTTCATGCATAGGGTCTCAGCCTTCAACCAGGCACTTATTCAGTGCACTTTCTACTTTTGTTTTTACTGAAAATTTCTTAACACTAAATCCATTTTTATTTTTATTTTATGACCAAGGTGTCCGGGGGTCTCACCTGTATTTGGACAATAGAGGACATTTTAATCCGACTAGTCCTTGGGACATTTGTAAGCCTCCCAATCCCACACACACCGGGTAAGCAAAAATTGTAAAACAACTGGACAAAGCAAAAATTGTACATGCACTAAGGGTGAGGTTCTCAGAACTCACGTAAGCTAAATACTTGAAACTTGACTGAATAACAAAAAGGTAACAGTGAGGAACTCTCTGAGTTTGATGCTGGAAATGCTATAGCCTCCAGTCCACAAAAAAAGTTGAATTGCACTAGGCACTGCTCACTTTAAATTTGAAAGGAAAATTAAGGGGAAAAAAGTTTGCTACATAGACCATCCCAGGAAGAATTAGCTCAGAATGGGGTAGATCCGGGTGATGTGCTCTAATGGAATGGAGTCCACTGTGTTCTTCTTGAGTTCCGGCTGGTTGAACTCATTGCGTGGAAGAACAATGAGCTGACCTCGACCATGGCCCTTCTCAAGGACCCAGCCATAGTTGGCAACCTGGTGCTCCAGGAATTTGTCCAATGAAATACCTTCAATGTTGATGGCCTGTCACAACACCAGTTGCAGAACAAGAATATACAGTAAGATGTTGTAATAGCACAAACACAGAAACAATTGATCATGTCATTTTGGAAGTATCAAGCGAGTGGTAATCCAATTAAGTGCACAACATAAAGGCCAAATTCTTCTTTGAGTTGTCTCAAAAAATTTTAAGATTGGGAGAATGTTAAAAATTAATATATGACTTGCAAGTCCCTATGTATTAATACATACACGATGTGCTTAAGTCCTGCATTGGAGTAACCAGTAATGTGGTTCCATGTTCCAGAGTAAGTCTGAATCATCAAAAGATGGATAACTCAAAGTAGATCTTAAAGTTGAAATATCCTAAAACTCAATCTTCTGGCTTTAAATTACGTTTTTTCATGAATAATACAATACAAAAGACTAAAAAGGAAGGAGATATGCCAGACGGCATGCTGCACAGATACTTCAATTTAGGCAGCGTGTCCATATCGGACACCCTCATGACCATGCCAGCCACTTCATTTTTAGTAAAACCCATGTCCCTGACGTATCCATGCCCTTTCCAGGCATCATAGGCTGGATTCCATTGTTCTTTTCATTCTATACCCAAAGCAGAGCCGTCACGTCAACAGTGTAGATCATTGAATCATGCAACCCAGTACTATCAAACAGGTGTGAAAGGAAACTGTATAGATACCAATGCATCACAACCATGCAATGCCTAAGATGGCAAGATGTTGGAGTTCAACTAACAAAAATTGATTTCTGAGAAAAGGCATAACAGCAATATTAATGAAAATCCTGTTTCCCAAGCAGTAATAAGATAGTTCACCTAACTGTAGAGTTCACTTTCAATTTCAGTGTACTTCTAATGCAACCTAATTGAGAGAAACAAAAGTTACCTCTGCAAGTACAGGCCTCGGCACTTTCTGGTAAGTTAGGGAAAGGACATGAATGGCATAAGCTTGGATTGCTTGATCAAAACCTGGGTATTCCCTTCATATCAGTAAAAAATAACAACCATCTATAATTTAAAGCACGATTCATCAGAAATGACCAAGCTACCAATCCCTTTCAAATAAAATGATATACTTTTCAGCATAAATATAGTCCTGAAAACAAATTTGCAAACTTCATGACCCTGAAGTATTATAATCACAGAATTCTGATCATGCGGAATTCTGGATCTAAGCTGATGATTTAGCTGCTACAAATTCAGAACGACTCTCTTTCCAAAAAATGTATTTGAAACATTTGAAACATGGTAAACTCAATATATGAGGAATAACATGCAACATGAGTACCCACTTCAAAAGAAACGAAAAAGAAGAGAAGAAGGAAAAGTAAAGGATGAGCTAATCATATCAATACGAGCAATTCCAGATGGTTCTCTGAGTCAATTTGATATGGCTAGATCAGAATAGAAAATATGTTACCTGGCACAACTTCAACTATATTACGGTTCTTAGCTGCTTCATCCCAGAACTCACGGAATCTTGCTGTCTGAGGTGATGAAATGGTTAGTCTAAGTGATGAAACGGTTAAAACTAGCAAGATAAATTCAGAGATACTGCAGAACCATACCTCCAGATAGTGTGACAGGACAATCAGTGTCTTAAACTGCTCCTCCATTTGCTGATAAAAGCAATAAAACCCTTAGCTATTTATTTTGTCAAAAAATAGCCATATTTGGTACGTTAAAGGATGTTGGAAATTATCTTTCCAGCAAGCCCACTTTTTTTAAAAAAAAACATCTTACATGCATTTGAAGTGATTATGACAATAGGGTCTATCTAATAGGGCTACTTATTAACCTTTGGTTGATTCCAACATGGACAAAAGTCAGTAATTTGATGCGGTAGAACATTATAACCACTAATGGAAGACCCTAGGATAATGTAGTTTAGCTATGATCACCTTTGGAGTTTTTGGGTGTTCCAATGAAAATCTCAAAAGAGGAAATACCTTGGATGCATAAGTAGGCTATTAAGTCCTTAGCCCATTATGTAAAGCACCTGATGTCATTTCCCTCGCATAATGGATTCATAATGTTCTGTTTGGTGCAATATGGAACAAGATGGCGAGTTCTAAAAAGTTGTTCCATGTAAGGCATTATTGTCATTATAGACTAGCTTCAGGGTGATGTTCTGTTTGTTAAAACTGAATTGGTTAAGACAGAGCAGAGTGACCAGGTTGAGGTGAAGAAGGTGAAAATGAACAAGATGAATCTAACCTCTATGTTCACTAGAAATCTACCAGGGGGAGGTCACCTCTCAATATCTCCTGCCTTTTTTGGCTTGATGAAGGATGTTTTCTTTCCAAGCAAAAAAAGGCTTGAAGGGAGGTGTTTAGCCTTTCATTAGATAAGAGAAGATCCAAGTCTAAAATGCAGTGAGGACTTAAACAGATCTTCAATAATGAGGAGGAAATTACTTGTCCAGAGAGCTCACTTTGAAAGACCAGGCATAGAAGTGTTAATAGAAGAAAAACTATTGAAATAACAGGCAGGACCAATGTTGTTCGCTAGTGGAAGGTATACCGATGATGGATGGTCGTTCCAATGGCTGGATCTATGTCAGTAGCTGATCCTTTGTTGAAGTGGTGCTAAGTCAAAAAATGGAAGTGAAGGTAACATAGATAAAGGGGAAGAAGATAAAATGGCAATCAATGATGTGGGAATTCATAAGAATACGGCATGGTCAGCATGAAGTTTGTTGTGCATGCGGTACCCATCTCTTTGATGGGTCAGGTTAGGGAACTTTTTAAAAATAAAGAACTGGAAGACACGACTTCTAGAAGACTGGGGGTATATGTTACAGTCACATTAACGAGGAGAATGGCAAATATGGCAAAGAAAGAGGAATTATTTCCCAAAAAGAAAAAGAGGGAGGGAGTGGTGGGGGTGGTGGAATTGCTATCTTGGAAGGGAGTTCATCTCATTGGAGAAATGGATGATCCTTAATGGAAATCTGGATCCAGTACAAACTTGAAGGGGTTGGAGTGATGGCTAGGAACCCACCTCAAGAAGCGGGAGTGCTGAGTTCAATTTCAACTCCACCCCAAAGGGCCACTCCCCATAGATTTGCACAGTGTGTGGGTAGGGAGGCTTGCACATGCCCCGAGGATTAGTCACGTACTCTAAGAGGCATGGACAGCTTGGTCATCAAAAAAAAAAAATCTGGATCCAGTGCGTCACAATCCATAACAATCATAGAAGTGGGAGTCTTGCTCAAGTGGCAAAAAGGGTGGGTGAGCTTGTGATGGTTGAATGAAGAAACATCTAAAGGGAGGATCTGAATTAGCTGAAGATGGTAGTAGAATTGGAAGAAACAGGAGCAGAAATGAAAATATTAATTATTTTCAATGGCCTATTTCTGATTGATTCAATAATTGGAGAACTGAAATTCGGGGATAGATACAATCACTTGGTCAAAAAAGGTGAGATCTACAAGGAAACAGCTGTAAGAGTGGCTGGTAGGGTGATTGATGGCAGGGACGTTTGGCAAACTGTCAGACATGACCAATTCCATAAGCTCAAGGAATTCTACTGAAGTTGGTCTTCCCCAGGCAAATACTGCCCCAAGACATCCCATCTGAATCAAGAGAAGCATGTGATAAAGAAGATGAGCCAAATAGTAAATAATAGATATAGCAGATCCTGAAACTAACAAAGGGGGAGAAGATAGGAATGTTTCATATCAAAATCATTGCAAATGGGTTAACTACAGCAAAGTCACTGGGATCCATGTCTACAGCAGAAGGAAGGGGGGTGAATGGTCTGGTGAGAGGATTAAACAACTAGGGGTAAAAAGCAAGGAGCAAGAAAGAGGCTTTTATAATTTTGAAATTGAGCAAGAAATTGAGGGTGTCCTACCAAGATGAAGGCAAGGAACAAAATTAGTGCGGAAGATGGAGCACAAAGACAGCAGTTGAATGTCAAACACAAAACTAAGAAGTCAGGAGGTATTACAGTAAAGTTTTTCCCGCTTACATCAAATTTAATTTTGGGAGAAGGAAAACCACAAGAACAAACAGTCATAAGTTTAATGGACAATCGTTACTAATGTCAAGGTCTCTGTAGAATAAAAAAGATGTTTAATTAGGAGAATAGAAAGAAAAAGGAAAGTGATAGCCACTCATGATCCAAGAAACAAAAGCAAAGAACTGCAGGAGGAGGTATTCCAGAGATAAGGGTTAATAGAGATAGGGGTGGACAGTGAAAGCCTTTTAAGGACTCACAAATAGAAGATGATGAAAGTAATGGGAAGGGCAAAATAGTTATCCATAAAGTTGAAATGTAAAGCTTCAGGTTTTATTTACCTTTAAAAAAAAACCTCAGGTTTTACTTCAGTCTTGTCAAAAGCATGTGGAGTGAATGTGGATGTCTAATGGGACATCACAACCAGTATCACTATGTGGCTCATGGAAAATAGGCCCAACAATGGGGTTGATCACATGATGTTCATGATGATGGATGTAACCCAAATGGAAGATGAACCAAAAATCCTAGTAGGATGGACGTCTATCAGGTTTCATTTTGTCATAGCAATAAGGGAAACGAGCATACATCACTCAAGCTTGGAACTAAAATATAACAAAGAGTTGTCACATTTTCTGCTCAAATCAAATATCAGTTCTGTTGCAAGACTGATCAAAATGTAATCTGCTTCGATTGGATCCACATGGCCTTGATAAATCAAATAAAACTACAGATTAGAGGCACATTGAGTGTTTAAATCTCATAATGCGAAACAATGAAAACAATGCTATAAAGACGTAAAAAAATCATATTTCTTTTATAATGATTAATTAATTATGCCAAAAGTTTTGTTCACACCTACACAACTCCAAAAAACATGAATGCTAATAATTGTTAAGATTGAAGATAAGGAAAAGAAAAATACCACTCGTTCTGGAATTAAGAAGAGACAGAGGTTAAAATCTGGTGCTGGCATTGCCATAAGTGCCTGTTGAAAAGGGTTGTGGAGAAGAAATGAGTTGCATGAAATAAAACTAAATGCTCATTGTTCTGAGTCCTTGTTTGAGATGAAGATTCACCGAACCTTAACCAAAATCAAAGCAACTATTTGAATACTCATCCGCTCAGGCTCGAACTGTATAGAGAAGAGAAACAATGTAAGCCTCATAGAAGTAATTCTGACATAAAATAAAGACAAGCATAATCCAAGACACCAAAATGCCAATGCGAATATTAACATATTAAAGCATATTTTAGTATCATGAAGTAATTGGTTAGATACAAATAGTCTACCATTAAGAATAAATAACCTTTTTCAAACTAATTATTACAATGATGAATATTATTACTATAAGACAAGAAACCAATTAAAAAAGAAGAACTTGAACTTTGGAGGATAACTTTTAAGGCTAAGCTGAACAAAGAATATGTCAGACAAATTTAGTGGATCCGAGAGTAGAGAAGACAAAGCAATTAATATTAAAAGTGACTTAGCACCACAATGTGAAAAATTTCTAACCTGATAAAGGCGAAGAAGACAAAGGTTTGCATCCAGACTGTATGTTTGTGATGAAACCTACATCATAAATATTGAGTAAATGAAATATCTTATTTACATGAAAATAATAAAGGAAAACAATAAGATATACTATGAGCATGAAAAAACTAAAATGTGATAAACAATAGACATATTCTTATCACCAAAAAAAATCCATACTCTAGTAAATCTCAGTATCAAGTTCATGTTTGACACTTAAATAAAATATGCAGCAATGATAAGTCTAAACTGGATGAAGATGCCATGGGCCAGTACACTGGACCAATATGTATGAACTGAAAAACGAGGCCTCTCCAACAATTTAGATTCTAAAAGGAAAACAAAAATAATGAAGGAGATATTCAAAACTTTGTCAATTATCAAGGTACTAAGATTATGAGACACGCGAAAAAAAAACTTTGGGAGAGGGTAATAAAGCAATGTTCAAGACAAGAGTCAAATATATCGGAGAATAAATTTAGATTTATACTTAAGTAGGTAACAACATGAACAATTTTTTATATGGAGACAACTCATGGAAAATTTAGGGATAAAAGGAGGAACCCCCATATGGACTAAAGTTCAAACAGAAAAGGTATACTGCCTGTATGAATTGAAACAAATTAATTCAGATTTATACCAAGTGAACAACATAAGCAATTTTATATTGAGACAATTCATGGAGAAGTTTAGAGATAAAAGGAAGAATGTACAAATAACTTGTATTGACTTGAAAAAAAGGGCTATTACCAAGACAATGATATGGTAAGCATTGAAAAAGAAATGCATTTCTAATGAGCACTTTGAGGTTATACAAGATATCAGATATACATGAAGGAGCAAATGCATGAAGTGCGACAGCTAGTGAGAGAATGGCTGTGGTACAACGTTGAAATTTGCTCAGTTGGATGTGGTACAACATTGAAATTTTCTCAGTTGGAGTATTGACTTCATCAATGGTTGACTTTGAGCTCATGTTTATTTCCTTTAGCAATTGATGAATTAACATAAAAAATAAAAAATGAGGTGCCATGCTGTATGACATTTCCAAATGATATAGTACTACATAACACCAATTAAATAATAAGATAGAATAATGGAGGAATATGTTTTGGGACAAATGGCTTAAGAATTAGTTTTTTTTTAAGAATATATGGAGTTAGCTTCAATGAGACAAAAGAGAGGGAGAATGACCCAATAAAAATTGAAAATGATTTGGTGTTGCATTGTGATGAGTTTAAATACTTAGGCTTAATATAGAATCTTCTTTCTTTTGAAAGCCTCAACTATAGAATCTAATAGGAGTCCAAAGCAGAAACAACCAATAGCATAGAAGGGGGTGGGCAAAATGTAGAGAAGTTAGTAGAGCACTGTGTGATAAAAGAGTCCCACATTGATTAAAGGGTTAATTTTATCACAGAGGTATCAAATACACAATGCTCAATAGGGCAAAGTGGGCAAATGAGGAAAATACAAATAAACAAAATAATGGTAACAAAGATATGCATTATAAGACCCGTGAGTGAATAATGTTAAAAGATAGACCCCAAAGAGACTTTGAAAATAATACCCAATAGATGACAAAAAGAAATAAATTCATTTATTCTAGGTGGTTTGGTCACACTTATAAAAGATCGAAAATTTCTCCAATACATAAAATAGAGGTTAAAAGTTGAAAGTACAAGGAGGAGAGGGAGGCTATTAGGATCTTGATGAGAAAGGATAAAGAAACAGATGATAGAATGTGGTGTGCCAAAGGGTATGATCTGTGATATGGATAAATTATAGTTTAAAAACTTTAAAAAAAGGGGTAGGATTTCAAGTTACAAACTGCACTAAGATTTCTGAGTCGAGTTGAAAAAGTTGTCCAAGTTACTTTTTGAATCATCTGAGTCAACTTTGGATTAAATGAAAGAGTAGAACTAAAAAATTGTCCCCAAATAAATTAGAAAGTGGCAAATGATGATAAAAAAAGAAAGAAAATCTATTAATGAATTTCACAATTCCATATGCATCAGCCTTTATACGCCACCAAATACAATGTGTACAAAACATCGATGAATAGACACAAAACCTAGACAAGAGAAAAAAAAACCTGCCTATAACCCTTCCTCGGTTTAAAAAATATCCTCAAAACCCTGCAAGTGATTCCTAATCATGTCTGACAGAAAATGTATAAATGGTTGTGTTCATAATGATGCATTTTATATATGTTGATTTCAAGGCTGAACCCAGAAAACACAAATATGCAACGGGCAAGATTACTCAAAAATGGGAGAGTGACTAATCTTGATTTTGCAGAATTAGCCCCTGCTTGGGCCATGTTAAGCCCCAAGTAAGTTCATCCCTGTAGCCATATCCATCATATCAAAGGTAAGTACAACTGAGGCAAGAGGCGTGTTACTCATCATGTATTTCAAAGATATAGGGTTGTTTGACATGGATAGATTCATGTAAGGGGCTAACCAAGACAAAGGTCTTGTCCTTAAAACACATTCCTGTGCCGATAAAACGGGACAAGAGTGACCTTAGACTCCTTCACCCAGTTATTCAGAACCTCAAAATACATGACTACAGTGAACATCTAAATATGGATAGGTCCAGAATTTCATCCACATGGGTGTGTCAATGAACTGTTAATGGCAACAAAATGTACAACAACAATGCCCAGTGTCCAATATCCCAAAGAATTAAGAGAGGATGATTCCCAAAGAACAATAATTGTGCATTGGAGTGTAATCCACATTGCAGTACATTATAACAACTTAAGTATCTTATAGGCAAAACATAGATGGTTATCTGGGTAAGAACTTGAGTAGGGGGGAGAGGCAAAACATCACTGTCCACACTGATCACACGCAACTATAGCAGGCAAAATGGAAGGCAAAATTTGCATCACTGAGCACGAAGTGATTTTCGGAAAAAAAAAAAAACTATCTACCAAACAAGGAGCGATTATGGATGGGTAGTACACCCAAAGAACCAGATAGTTGAAGAAAGTATATATTTTCTTTAAAAAGTCATCTATCTATGACAATCAATCAAAAGATTGGAAAAATGGGTGGCTGGGACGATGCCTGTTCGTGGACGTAGTTCTCGAGATCGGGAAGGATGTCGGGATTGTACGGATTCACAGCAACCAGCTCCTCTACCGTATACGAAATCTGCTGCTGCTGCCTTTGCTGAATCTCACGTTCTCTACCCATTGCAGCAAATATATGAACACACAGAAGCAGATACTGAGGCAAACGAGCAGAGGGGAAATAGAAGAGAAGAGGAGCGAGCGCCTGCAGATGTGCACCGGAGCGATTAGGGCTTTTAGGTTTTAGCCTTTAAGGACGAGAAACGTAGACAGAGCGGGTGAAAGGAAAAACATTTCTAATCTGCGGTCACTCGGTCATTACTGAGCTGGGTGGGCCGTTTCGCGAGCAAGGATTGGAAACGATATTTAAAACTCGGAAGTTCGACTCTACTTAAGTCGTCAACGCGTTGAGTTGATATAAAGACTCAGCGAGTTTTTACCGGAAAAAAAAAAAAAGGGTCAAACTATTAATTAATATTACCTAATATAATTAATATATTCTAAAAATTAAAAAAATATAGGATAAATCATTGAAAATCTTAAAAAATAGTCTTCTGCAAACTATCAAGAGAATGGGTAATAATCTAAAAAAGAAAAAGCCCAAAAAAGGCAAGACTTATAAAAAATAAAGAATAAAGTACACAATATAAAGGGAAGTAGAGAAATAGAAAAAACAATGAGAAGGAAAAAAATAAAAACGAAGTAGAAAAGGGGAGGATTAGTTAAAATAAAAAAAGGGAAATAAGTATGAGAAGAAGAAAATAGAAAAAAGAAAACTAAAAAGAAAAAAGTCATTGAAATAAGAAAATAAAGATAATGAAGAAGAAATAAAAAGGAAAAGACAAAAATAAGCTTATGATAAGTGGTGGCTAATTGATCACTGCTCATTACTTATCCTTTGTTTGTTTTTTTGCCCGTGATCCTCACACAGGCATTTTGTATATATAGACACAAGTTTTACCGTAATATCCAATTTGCCCTCCATTTGCTAAAATTCATGAACAATGCAATCGGTTCACCTGAAATTGCAAGTCGACTCGTCAAAATTCATGATCAATGCAATTCGACACTCTAAAATTTCAAATCAGCTCGCCAAAATTCATGAACAGTACAATTTGGCGCTTCAAAATTTCAAATCAGCTCGTCAAAATTCACATTAATAATAATAATAAAATCTGCCTATTGAAATTTTACTGTTCATACAAATGGGTAAAATCGAGAATACACTAAAATCGATGTCGATAAACACAAAATGCCCGTGGAAGGATCGGTGGCCTTTTTTTTCCCTCTACATCTAATGAAAAATGAGAGTAGGATTTTATCTTTTTCAATTTTTTTCTCTCTTAACTTGTCTTCTCTTTTCTGTCCTCTGCTTTATTTTTCAAATGCATCATGTATACTTTATCTTAATTTGACTATATTTTCCATTCACTAAGTTAATCAAAACTTGTTACTAAAACAAGATTTCATCATGCAACTTGATTTTTATCAAGTCAATTGAGCTAACTTCTAAGTTTTTAAACTACTGTAGTCACAAATATATAAATATTATGCACATAATTTATTTATTAAAAATAATAAGCTCCATATATTAACATCGAATGTTAAACATGCTCTTAATCTCCAACCTAATCTAATTTTTGGACTTGTGTTGAATTAATATAGCAATGAAAGCGCCTTAAAACAGTGTATGAGAACTTGTCAAAAAATCTCTTTTGGTTATACAATGAAACAAGGATATAAATCTCAATAAAATGGATATCGGCCATATCGTTACAGACATCTCTCTTCTTCTTTTCTTTGAAAAATATCAGTTTTTTTATATTTTATTTATTTTTGAATTAAAAAGAAAATGAAAAATGAAAAGAGACTTAGTTTTGAAAAAAAATTAAAATCGTAAATATCAGTCGATATTAACCTGATATGGCCAATATCAGCCTGGGCCTACAATCGAAATATTAAAAAAAAACAAACGATATTACTAATATCGACAAATATATATCAAATATATATCATCGATATTATTACTGTACGGTCAATATTAAGATTTTCATCTATGAATGGAGTGTTCATTTTTCAAAATTTTTAACATTGAAGATGTTTTAACTCGATTTAAGTGAAAGAAGTTAGGACAGGTTAAAAGTCTATCGGGCAATACTTTAGGCTATTTTTTAGCCCGTTTAGCTCAATGGACAAGCTCACACTTAAAATTTGTTGAGCATTTCGACCAATTTAATTTTTAATTATATAACTGAACTATATTATGTATTTATACATTTGTACTGTATATTACATATTATATACCATGTATAAGTTAACCAACCCAGTCTAACCCTAAAATTCCCCATTTCCCACATCAGCGTAAAAAATAGTAACCAAGGAAAAGAAAATCCTATGGTGCTCTATCTTTCCCACTTTCTTCAGTTCTTCACTCTTTCTTCTACCTTTCAATCAGCGGTGACAGGGCGATGGACAGCAGCTTGATCAGATGTGCTCTCTTTCTCTTTCAAGCGACTGACGGAGGTATCAATCAGCTCAATCAGGTGCTCTAATATCCTTCAATGCCCATGTTCACATTGAAGGAAGTAGCTAACATAATCCTTCTAAACTCTTTTCTTTTAATTCTCACCTATTGAAAATCCAAGAAAGCATCATACACAATTTGACTACTCTCCATTTTGTGGGTTTTTAATGTTAAAAAAATTGTTATCTATGCAAAATATTAGAAAAGTTTGGATGAGAAAATGAGTATGAAATAATATTGAAAAGTGAAAAATTAAATGGCTATTAGGAAAAACTATGAGTTAGGCTGGCAAGATACACTAACAAGATATGCCATAAATTGTAGGTTCCACAATTTAGGTTCATTTCATAGATCATGGACATGGAGTATATAAAGTTTTACTATGAATTGATTATTCAAGCCATATAATTTTGGCCTTTAAATTTTTATCAATATGAGTCATTGATTTTTAAGAGTTTAAAATCAATGGATAGGACCACAGATGAAACTTCATAAAAAAAAAACCTTTTCATACGATTCTCTTTACATTGGATCCAACAAAGTGGCCCTTAAAAATCCATTTTTATTGGATGTCTAACAACCGAGACAACTTTGTCTTCTAAGACTATCAAGTCAATGGTTTGTCTATTGTTGTAACTATCGTCTTCCATTCTCATGAATCTACACCTAGAAAATGAGCGAAAAATAGAATGACAATCACAACACTGGAAGAAAATGAGGAAAAAGATAAGAATGATAAGATATTGCTCCTCCCTAAATTGCTTTTGTCATTTGAGGTCGTACAAGTTGAAAATTTGCTTGGGTTCATCAAGTGGATGTTCGGCCATTTATCTTCTTTTTCTCTTTCTATTTTACTACTCATCTTCACTTTCATAATCCAAATCCTTTTTGTTTTGGATTCAATCTATTCTTCATCTTCTTCATCCAAAGCTTCCTTATACGATCAGTATTGGAGATGTTTGGTCTGAGGCATGATTGATTTGAAAAAGTCAAAGTAGAAAAGGGTGAAAATTAAGGAGAGAGGCATCATTTTAGGAGAGGAAGAAGAGGGAAATAATAACGAAAGAGAGGATTTGAAAATAAGGTCTTTTGAGCAAAAGCGGTTCCCCTCAATTCCAGGGTTTTGTTTGTTATGATGATACTTAGTTCACTGTCTTAATGAAAAATGATGGACAATTCATCATCTTTTACTAAAGAACAAGGCCTGAGAGAATAGGAGAACTATCATTGTAAGCTAATGATGGACAAACCATCATTTTACCAAACAAAATCTGGATTTCCCATAATTTTGTTTCCCAAGGGTTCCATTCCAAATTTCTGTTGTGTTTTCCATAGTTTTCACCCCTTTAGAAACCAAAATTTTGGAAAATTATGACCAAAATGTTATACATGAGGTACTATAATATGAATCCCTCCTGAATGAAAGTAACAACTCCACAAGGTCCAAATTTATCTTGCATCGATCGTTACCAAATGTCCAAGGGGTCTTCCTTCTCGTACATAAACTTGTAGATTCCTATCTTGTTAGTGAGTGAAGGCAGGCCAAAACGTGCAACATATCTAAAAAGGCTAAAAAATATTTATATAAAACTATGACAACCTCTACAAAAAGCCGACACCTAAGTAAAAATTGTCACAACCTTACAAGGAAAGGTTTCATTTCTTATGGTAGAACTCTCAGATCTTTCCAAAAATTGAAAATGAAACTACTTCTCCAAGAATTATAACCCTTGAAACAAGAAAAAAAGGTCTTCCAAATGAGATCCAGGGGTATACAATGCTTAGAAGGGGATCTATATCCATTCGAAAAGCCTCAAAAGAAAACAATACAACTTCTCCCCTAGGCATAATACCTAAAATTTTCTAAGCATGCCCTAGGCATCAATGTCGATTATAAGGCCCAATGACGATTTGTAACTCATACTAAAGTTCCATGAAAATGTTTTCAAGATGCTTGCATACCATTAGGATTTCATCTAAAAGAAAGCCTCTTAGACACCCTCTCAGGGCCCTGGCAAATGAATCTTAGATCCCTCTTTTGCAAATGGAACCCTTGGACCTCATGTGGCTTTTACAATGAAACTCTGGGCATGTCTTGCCTTTCTCTATTTTCGAATTCTTTAACACTTGACATTTTAGAGCAATTTTTTTTTTTTTGGCACTAATTGTGTGCTTTATAAACTTTTGTTGGCATTTTTGGAGACTTAAAAGATCATGGAGGAAACTTCATGAATGATTACATGACTTGGCCATCAATAAAAATAAAATAGACAAATGCAAAAGCAGACAACGATAGAAATCAACAAGAAATCAACAAAAGCACATACATATCAAATGAGGTCATAACATCAAAATTTCTGCACCACCAAGCCTTAAAACTACCCCTGGGTTTATGTATGAGCCTGCCTATAGCTTCTCAGGATCAATCATTCCATATCCCTCTGGCATGAGCAATCAATCCCTCTATCATTTCAAAAGGATTGGTGGTATGATGCCCAGACAAATAAGCCCTCAATAGCATGATGCGTGTATGAGCCCTATGCCCAGGGACATTAATCTAAAGGTATATAAATTTCCATGTAACTGGGTCAAAATAGCATGATGAAATGAGTCCCAGTAGGATGGTGTGGTCATAAGTTTTGAAGAACCAAAAGTATTTTCAAGTGATTGAGCGACCATCCAAAGATACAAAAAATTGCCAATAACCTTCTAGATCTTATCTAGTATACTCTCATGAATGATGAAAAACAACACTTAAATGGTTGTATAAAAGGTAAGGCTTGATCAGTTGGCCAACAATCATGTGGGCAAGTATCCAAGTTTGTAGGAGGAGCATACACCCGTTGTCTAATGAGTGGAAGCATAACTTCGAAGTCAAAGTGTGTAGAAAAAATTGAAAACTGTATAGGTATTGACAATGATGGGGATGGTTGTTGCTAGCAAATGCGAGAACAAATATTTCTATGACCACAGAGAAATAAGAAGTCCTCGTCAATTATTGCTATAATGCATTTGGTAAACTAAGGAATTTTGGGGCCATCGGCTCAGCAAAGTTATACTTTGCCACCTTCTCTGACATTGCTATCAGAGGAATGTACACTTTGTCTGTCATGGGAGGGGTCCATACAACCCTTCAACGATATGGTCTAAATCCCATAGAAAATAAATGTGCCCATCAACCTTCACTAGCCACAACCCAAGATGACCTTTACATGCTCTCTCTGGATGCAAACCCAAAATGCCTTGTGCTTCCACAATCTAGATTGTTAGTTCTCCATTTCAAGGAGAAAATGGTATTAGAATCGGGGCACCAACATCCAGTAGGTGTTTCAATTATTGGCCAGCAAATGAATGTCTCTCAGAGATTAATCAAATTGGTAAGTCCATAGTTTCGTTGATGGGTTAGGTGGCAAGGCCTAAAAGAACTAAGAAATTTGTATGAAGAGGTAGTAATACAATTGTGATTTTCAAGATGGGTATCTCTTTTTCCTGAGCTCTCTAGAACATATATCTGTTATCTGTCACTAAAGAAAAGGAAATCTAGGGCATTCATGTTGAGCTCAATTTTCAAATATGAAGAGGAATCAAGGAAGAAGGCTTTGAAAAGAAGAAATTTGAAAAATATGGAAACAAGGCAAAGAACATTACACGAAATGCATGATTTTAAAAGAATTCTGTCTCCATTTGCAAGGGGTCATGGAGTTTTTGTTGTATTTAAAATGCTTTGCTTCCAGGAAGAATAATTTTATAGAAAAGTATATTAGGTTGGTGTTGGAGATATTGACATGAAGAAGCCCAATTAAGGTGATCTTAAGCTGTTAAGGATCTCAGTCAGACAAATCTTAAAGTAAGCACTATTAGATCTCATCTAGGAGAAAATACATTGGACGGAAATTGTATTTAGAATTGGGAAATCAAGATCAACTACATTGAATGGCACAAAAGAGCTGAATTCAAGGACAATTAATTAAAAAAAAATACATGGAATTCTGATCAATACACCCTTTCTTATGTTCTCTTTCTTAAATCATTCTAAACAAACTGCCAACCTTGGCCAAGATGTGACTTTTTATTCCTAGCCGAAGTGCAAAACCATTAGTAGTTACAATGAAGGCGTTGATTAGAATAAAATGAATTCGTTATTTAACAAATTGACTATGAGAAATAGAAATGGTCCCTACAATACAAGGATCCTCTCTTTTCTTTCCTTTGTTATCTCTGGCCATCAATTTCTACAATCTCTTTGGATCCATAGTCTTTTAGTTTGGAATTTTTATTTTTTTTGTCTTTCTTATTCTCTACTTTTTCTTTCTATTAGTCATTGAAGGTCAATTGAGACCTTTTGACTGTTGGGAAGACCTTTTCTTTTTTCTCTCTCTTTTACTTTTCTTTTATTTTCTTTTATACCTTACTTCTTCTTCTCTGTTTTCTCCTTCCTCTATTGTTCTTTTTCTCCCTTTATTCTCTCTTTCTTCTTTTCTAAATCCATTTCAAAGCTAGGTTTTTATAAAAAAAAAAAAAAGGGACTTCCAAAATCCAATTTGGATTTTATATTGAGGCAGAATCAAAATTGGATTTATCTGCTATTGCTTTTCTTGTTTTTGCATTTACTTTATATTTCTATTTTTATGGATTATCAAACCTTTGATGAATCCTGCCAATTATCTTTTGAATCATCATCATCATTTACCAAGATTGTACCTCGTCAATTATTCAATGAAGTCAATTTCTAATTGAATTTGAAATGGGATCCAAGAGGTAGGCACTCATTCTCTTGCTCTTGTTTTGATTAGGTCACAAGTACTTCTATTGCAAGTTCTTCATTGTTTTCCTGAAGTTTTGGGTCTCCATAGCAAATCAAAGAACTTTGTAGCTTGTTTAGAAGCTATGCTTGAAAAGTAAAGTAATCTGAGCCATAGGATCAAGCTATAAGTTATTCGTGAACTTATTGAACAATACACTAGAGAAGTCAAGATTACAAATACTGGTACAGTACTTCAAGTAGGCGAACACGACGTTGCTTGTATCCATGGTCTTGAAGTAATGGCTTGGGAATTGGTAGAATTTGTACGAGTCTACAATTGACATTGCTTTTAATTTGAAATCAAATAATGTTGGCGTTGTATTAGTGAGTGACAGCTTGATGCTACAAGAGGGAAGTTCGGTAAAAGCAATATGAAGAATTTCTCCGATGCTAGTTAGTGAGGCTTATTTAGGTTGTGTTATAAATGCTCTCGCTAAACTAATTGATGAAAAAGATGATATTTCACCTTCTAACTCTCAATTAATTGAATGACCTGCTCCAATGTTTTTTACCTCGTTTAAGATTGATTTTTGCATCAGAAGCTTGAAAGGCTTCCATCCACCCAGATTGGATCATCACTAGCCTTGAAAGCCATTTCAATTGTTCTTAAGCCATTTTATGAGGAGAGAAATGAGAAGCCAAGCCACAAGGTACTCTGATCTTCCCGTTGGATGACTCTATCTAACTTCTAAAAGTTGTCTACAAGGTTGGAAATGTATAACTTTGTAATAAGAGGCATGGATCTGGACTGTACATATATAATGGCTTGAGATCATCTCAATATGGGGCCCACTTGTGAGAACTTTTTCTTATTTTTTTGGAGCATTAGTTGAAGTGCCTCTTTCATTTAGAAGGGCTGTAATTGTATTTTGAATTTAAGCGAATGAAATCAAACTTTTATTAAAAAAAATATTTTAGAATTGAATTGTATTTTTTCAATCCACATGTTTTTTATTGAATTTTTTTAACCTATGCTTGGGCTATCTTAGCCAAGGAGTTACATGAACCATTGCTGGCTCTAATACAAATTATGCCTATTATACATAGTAATTGAATATGAATTAATCATTCGCCATCGATTTGGATCTTGGGTTTTTTATGACTGAAGATGTCAAGGCGTTGCACTCGACTAGTCTTTTGAGACATGTGAAAACCTCTCAATCTGCATATCGAGTAAGTCTCTGAGGATGACCATTTTTAATCGAGACCCATCTTTACCATAGATGGTATCTTTCCAATCCATCTTGGAAATGATGCTATTCTTTTCTTGATTTTGCTGTAGCATCCATCTACAAACTCTTAGAAATTAAGATGCAAAACACAAATCAAAATCACACACAAGGAACACGAGATTTTACGTAGTTCCTCACAGTCTCTCTTTCTCTACATTCATAGCTCAAAGAAAACTCTAGGAGAAAAGAAATATATTTATTCTTAACACTAGACTTGGGTCCAACAGACAGTCGAAGCTCAAAAGGAGTTAATTATGTGGCTCTTCTTGTGTGGTGTGGGACAGGCATTATTTATTTCTAACACAAACAAATTTGTGTTCATTGTTATCATTGATCATATGTTAATTTCATATAGATTTATGGGCCATGAAAGCCCGTGGATATGGATCCAAATCATATCTAGGAACATATGATGCTATTTAAAAAGTAAAGAGCTTAAACACAACAAAGCCGTCTAATGATGCATTTATTTCTCTTTTGTTAGACTTCTTTAGCAAATAAAGATTGGATAGAGAGTGCAAAGCTCTTTGAATGTTTTCTTTTGATGGGCATCATTTGGAGAGTTAGTCATTTATATCTCCTTGTAGATGTTTTCGTTTGATTAGCCAGGCTGCCTTTTTTCAATCAATCTTTGCCAACTCAACGTTTTTACTGGTGCAACAAAATGATGTACAAGTACTACAAGAAGAGAACTCAAAGAGGTTGGAGTGATAGTCATGTTTTTGTTTTAGGTAGGGCTGCAACTCGGGTCGGGTTTCTTAAAATCCAACCCGACCCGAGTTGATATATATAGAATTCGATCTGACCCGACTCGAATTCTCGATCCAAACTCTAGAACTCGACCCGACTCGAATCAATCCGAATTCTGATCTGACCCGCATTCTGAATTCATTTTAGTCTAATTTTAGCCAGGTCAGGTTGGGTAGGGTTAAGTAGTAAAATCTTCAACCCGGCACGACTTGAATTTCATATGGGTTTTTATCGTCTCAACCTGACCCGACCCGTTGGTCAGAAATTCTTGATCCGACCTGCATGATTTCTCGGATCTAGTGATGCGATCTGATTTTGCAGCTCTAGTTTTAAAAAACTAGAGTCTTGAATTCGATTCTTATTTTACTCCAAATTACCAACTTCTATAGAGTTACCTTATATGTGTAAGTGAGGAGTCTTACACAAGCCTAATTAAATAGGTGCTGTAAGAGGCTGGACACCTTGGTCATAAAAAATACTAGAAGAAGGCTTAGAGACAGAATCCTCAGTGTGCAAGGGTTTGAGGGAGTCTCTTTCGTTTCTTATAAGTTGAGATACCTTTTCCTATCAATATTCACCCACTCAATGCTTTTCTTGGTTCAACTAGATGATGTATAAGTGCCACATTGAGAGACATATATAGTCTTTTCAATAAAGCTTATAAAGTTTTTTTGTCTCCTTGTTTAAAAAAATAAAAGAAAAGAACGGCTTGTGAGAGAAAGGATCTTTAGTGGATAAGGTTGAAGTTACTCTCTTTCATTTTCCTATGGATTTTTTTAATCATGTCTCTTTCATTTCCCTGTGGATTTTTAAATTTATTAGATACCTTTCTCAATCCATTTTCAGCCGCTCAATATAGCTATTGTAATAATAAGATGACATTGATGGTCGTAGCAACGTGAAAAGATAAAACATCCAGTGAAATTTTTTTAAAAAAAAAAATAAGAGAGAAATTTATCGTCGGATATTTCGGCCGATATAGAGATTATAACCCTGCTATTAGGCATTGAATGCATAATTTTCATATGGGAAGCACAGATAGCATTAGATCCACCATAGATTTCATAGAATTGTACTAATACTAATTAAAAAGTCATGAATTAGAAGTACTCAATATGAAAAATGAGGTGTTGTGGTTAAAGAGCTTTTTTCATTAAAAAAATTCAAATATGTTAAAATTGATATATTTGAATTTTTTTAAATTAATAATGAGATGACTATTAATTTTAATGCTAAGAATATTTTTATCTTAACTTTTGTTGTAAGTTTCTCTAATTATCTAGAATGGAGTGCAACCCATCAGTCCACTACATGTTATGCATCAAAAGAACCCTATTAATTTTAATCAAAGTAACGTCTTATTTGTTTAAAATTCTAGAACACTTTTATTGACACAGAATAACCTTTGGTCTCAATTTTTAGTTTTAGGGCATCTGAAATTTTGTGGTCAATATGGTGCAATTCATTAGTCGACCATATGTCATGTGTTAATAAACATTTATGTTATTTTAAGTTTTAACCAAAGTTATACTCTTTCGTCCCATTTTAGTTGTCTCATTTGAAAGATTTATATTTTTAAGAAATTCTCTATATAAGGCTAGCACTCCATATGAGCTTATCCATTTCAACACATTTTATACTACTCTAATATAATGAGACAACTAATTTGGGACAATTCCAAAATCTATATAAGATAACTAATTGAGATAAGGGGAGTATAATGTTAACGTAAGAGAATGGTAAAGTAAGTTAATAAATAATAAATTATATTATCGACACATGATATTATGGGCTAATGGATCAACCATATTGTATATAAGATTGTAGACTTTTGTAGAATCAAAATTTAGAGGCAAATATTATTTTTGACTATTAATTTCAATGGCTTGAATTATATAGCCATGGATAACTTTTTATTCTATTTAATTTTTTTTGGATAACGAGGGTATCCTGATACCCTCGAGGTATTGATCCAACTAAGACTAATCTCTTGAGGCTCGCACTGACATTACCCACACAGTCGGTCCGGATAAATCAGGTGATAGCATCAAGATTTGATCCCAGGACATGAGGGAGCAAATCCATGCGAAGGTTTAACTCTACAATAATTCATAATTTATATTCAGTGTGATTTAATTCATTGGTCCACTAGATGCCATGTGCCCAAAAACATTGTGCTATTTTAGGGGAAAAATCTAAGAAAAACTTGGGCATTTTGTGCATTGAGTTATAAGGCCCGCATGTGAGGGCCATTTGATGCTAGATGCAATTTGTTGTAATTGTTGTTTCCTGTTCTAGATATAGATAGATCAATGTCTATTTGATGCATTTCGTCATTGGATTGATTATCATAGAGTAAAAATATTATCTACAAACTTTATTTTGATCTCAAAAATTAAACATTAGAATGGTTTTTTTTTTATGATCGAAGGTTGTCAGGCGTCTCACTCATAGGGGATTTTACTCGGCTGATCCTTAGGGATATTGTGCACACCTCCTAACGCACACATATCGAGTTTAAGTCATGAGGAGTAACTCCATGGGAGTAGTCCAAAGGGGTTTGATCGTGAATTGAACTCAAGACCTTCCTTCATGAAAAATGTCTTGAGTTTAATTCACGGTCACACCCCTTTCAACTTCCTTCATGAGAACCTATGGCATAAAGTGAAGGCGTCCTGTGTGGGTGTGGGGCGTTCCCCCGAGGGATTTATGGGGGCACTTGCCTCGTTGTTCCCCTCAATTATAAAAAAAAAAAGACCTCCTTCTTGAGAGAAGCTTCTTGACCATCAGACCAACCTCTCTGAATTTAATTGTAGAATGATTTGATGAGCTCCATTTCGAACTTATAGCTCCATAATTAATTAATCCACTACTAAAATTTTCATAATAAGGTGGGTCCACCCTCTAACATATAATCTAGAATTTTAGGCTACCCTCTCTTTTTTTAAGTTAAAGCAACATATTTAGGATAAATCTATAGAATTTTTCTAATAAAGTCTCCACATTTTGTCTTCCCATAGAATTCAAAGCCACATGAACAATGATGAGCACTAAGGTTCAATTTTTTTTACTCCTAAATCATACATGAAAATCTTAAAAAAATGTAAAGTATGAATGTATTTTTATCTTTCCCTTATAAAATGATACATTTATGGATTCTTGACCTTTACGATTTACAAGATCACATTTTCCATTCAAGATGAAATGATGGTTCAGTGGGTCCATTGTGTTTAGAGTATAATTTCGGCAAACCATGCATGGAAAAAATTAAAATAACTAAAATAAAAAATGAACAAAAATATATATAGGAATTGAATATTTTTCTTTGTTTTCCCTCTTCATAAAGTGATTTAAAATCTGAAGCATTTGATTTTTATGATTTACAAAGTTACATTTTTAGTTCATATAATTCTAAAAGGTTTTTCTGAATTTAATGTTTTTAGCTGTAGTGAACTTGATATAATAATAATTTAATAATTAAAAATAATTCAAAGTAATAGAAATTTTATAAAAACTTAAAATATATATATATAGTTTCATAATCAAATTTAGATGATTTTTAATTGAGTTCACAAGAATAGGCAATCATCCCTTGCATTAGGAGTCCTTGGATTTTATTTATTACATGTTTCAGCATTTTTTCAATACAAAATGAATGAAAACTTTATAAATTAAAGAAAGTGAGAGTGTTTAAAGCTTATACAGTTACTCTTCAGCTCTCTTTTTTTACATAATTTAAAAGGACCTTCAATCTTTTAAAGTAAAAAAGTTTAATATTTTTCTTTATTTAAAAAAAATACAGAATTTTTTAAAAAAAATTCTTAAAAAATCTCTTTTATCTAAATTCAATACAAGCTAAATCGATTTCAATTTATCTTTTCAAATCTTTTAAAAAATTTGGAGGCATTTGACATTTTAGCTATTTGATTTTTCAAACTTCAATCGTTAATTTCTTAGTCTTATGACTAAATTTTTTTATACAATGCAGACATTAAAATCTAAAAGTTCGCTGTAGTCTGCCACGTTCAGGTGGGGCTAAAAACTACGTTGAATTTCTATTAGGAGGAAAAAAGACTTTTTTCACCTAACCTCAACATATGTTTCATGAATTTTAATTTATTTTTAAGGTTTACAATTTAATATATTATAAACTCCATTTAAATTTCAAAATTAAAAAAATTTAAAGGCATATGCTATTTCCAACAATTTGAATTTTCAACTACAACCATTAATCTCCCTAGCTAATTTAGAGATTACCTTTAATTAATTTTATGTCTTTAAATTAGGGGTACTGATCTTCCCACGAGAACATATGTTTTAGTATATTCTCAATTTTATCCTTAGCATGAATAGTAAAATTGACTTGCCGAAATTCACATGAATGGTAAATCGGCTCACCAAAATTTAGATGAACAGTAAATCGGCTCACCGAAATTCGCATCCACCATAAATTGGCTCGCTAAAATTCGCATGAACAGTAAATCGACTCTCCAAAATTAAGAGTAAATCGGCTTTCTGAAATTTTACTGTTCATGCGAAAGGTAAAATTGACAATATACTAAAACCCGTATTGGGTTACACAAAATACCTATCCGCTATCCTAAATTAGATGTGTTAATTGTATTTGGACTGCCCAACTGAGTGTAAAATCATCAATCAATGATTGGTAAGTGTAAAAAATACTCTTTATTGTTTACATTTCTTTATATTTTGTAAATGGAGTCTTGTCTATTAATTCAATCTCTTCGAATAATTAGTAATCTCAATTCGATACTTATTTGACTGATGTCTACCATTAAGTTATTTTTCATTAATATAACATAAAAATTAGAAATGATCAAAAAAATTAACTTTTTTTTTTTATAATCAAGTTGTCTAAGCTTCTTAGAACACTAGACTAAATCTCAGAATATGTGCAAGTCTTTCTTTCTATATACACCAGCAAACTCTACAAAGTGGCTCTTTAAAATGGAGTGGAAATCGAATTTAACACTCTGACTTTATGAAACAGCTTCATGATCATCACACCAACCTCTTTGAATTAATGATCAAAATAATTATTAAAAATAAAAATAAAATTTATAAAATCATTACTCGATTTAAATCGTACAACCAGAGATGCAAAATTCGGTTTCGGAGGATACGATATATCGATTAATATATCGTTATATCGGCCGATATTATTCTCTCCTTTTCTAAAAAAAAAGTGGCTGATATCAGCCGATCTTATGATATTGGCTGATATGATGCGGCCGAGATATCGGCGTATAGGCCAATATTTGCACCCCTACATACAACATTTGAAATTTTGTAGTGAATTTCATAAAATGGCACTCTTTTTCTTTCTAAGTTGCAAACCAACCCTTTAGATTATTTTTTTATAATCAATTTGTTCAAGCTTCTTAGAGCACTTGACTGATTCTCGAGATATGTGCAAGTATTTCTTTCCACATACAATGGTAAACTCTACAAAGTGGCCTTTTGGGATGGATTGGAAATCGAATTTAACATTCTAACTTTCTAAAACATCACACCTACCCCTTTGGATCAATTATCAAAATAATTATTAAAAATAAATAAGTGAAATTTGGTAGTGAATTTCAAAAAAGGGCACCCTTTTCTTTTAAGTTAGTTGGGTGGGGCGATTTACACATGAATTGGGTTAGTATCATCATTAATCCCAGTCGGCAGCTGGTTAGTGGTGGGTTCAATCGTTAGGTACACCGGTGCCTTGGTACTTACTCTTCCTCAGGAGTGAAGTGGCTATCGTGTGTTTTCGGTTGGTTACCCAAAATGATAGGAAGAAGATTCACCAATTGATGGGGATTGCATAACTTGATTTAACCCATTACCAACCACCATCACCACACACTTGTACTTTTTTAATCCTCATGAGTATAATTTTAATATATTATTACATTAAATTATTAAGAATTTTTTTGAACCAAGCACGAAACGTGGGTAATATTAAAAAAAAAAAAATTTAAAATCATGGTATCCGAGCGTCCACCTGAAGCTTCCATGCATTATAAAACTAACGTGAGTGGCCCTTTTGTATTGAGGGGAGCTTGATAATAAGACCTCCCACAAATAAATTGGAGAATTGTCCATCAATCTAACCCCTGAGGGTTTTGATAAAAAAAATTATAGTAATTATTATTTTTACTTTACAAATGTTTGTGATATAAAATTTTGAGTCAAATTCTTAAGACTAACCAAATTTAATCATGACATTTCTTTTCTTATTTAATTAGTCAATTTTTACAAGAATTTCATTTTTTTTAATAATAATATATTGAGTTTGACTAAATTTATTCGATTTATAAAGAAACTCCATCTTAAAATATTTTTCTATTTTATAGTCTTTTTATACATGAATTTTCTTTTCTAAATACTAATGTGATAAATGACATTAAATCTTTCAAATTCATTTTTTCCCTCAACATATAGAACGTCACTCCTCTTAATTTATAATCAATATGTGCTGACTAAATCAAATGAAATGTCTGAATATCATCGTCTTAAAAAAAAAAATGATAGATTTTTTCTCTTCTTTCTACTTGTAAGTATCGAAGAATCAAACCATTTATTATTAAAAATAGTGTACATCTTTTATTATCCTTCTAACCTAGTTTCGGATTTGATGATATAAGAGAGGGAAAAAAAGGAAAGAAAAAAATAAAAACTCGTGATATACAAGGTCACCTTTCAATTTCTTTTTTATTTTTAATCTGAGTCAAGGCATGCACAACAAGTAGCCGGCCCATGCATAGTAAATGCTGTGCATTTCTTAATGACACTTGATTGTGATAGGGCCAGTCTCTTCATAATGACACTTGATTGTGATAGGGCCAGTCTCTTCAACTTTACAACATATAAAATCAAGTGATTTTAATGAACCAAATCATAATATTTTGGTATCACTTATACACACTCGAAGTCTGCACATCTAAATCTCAAATTAATAGTAAATTACTATTTTAGCCATGCATCTTCAATTATTCGAATAAAGGCAAGTTCATTTTGACATTAGTAGAATGAATGATGAGGTGGAAAATACTATTCAACCTCATTTATTCAAATTAAAAGTAATAAAATGAAACTCATGAATGGTCATTCGAATGAACGAATCCTTCAATATCGGTTCATTCGAATAATTCATTCAAAACTTACAGTATACAGTAGAATATTTATTTAAATTCTTTTAAAATTTTAAACTTATTTTTTAAACACTGTGTATTTCTAAAATTTCTCAAATTAATATTTAGACTAATTAGAATAACCTGATAAAAATACTTTAAGACTTCAAGGTCTTTTGACACTCTTAAATATTTAAAACACAGTATTTTACAAATAAGGTATCCCTAGGTTTTATCAAAAACACATTTGGAAGTGTCAAAAGACCTTTAAGTCTTAAAGTATTTTTATCAGATTATCGTAATTAGTCTGAATATTCAATTTGAGAAATTTTAGAAATACACAGTGGTTGAAGAATAACAGTCTATGTTTTAAAATATAGACAATTATTTTTAAGTATTGTGTATTTTCAAAATTTCTCAAATTAAATATCCAGACTAATTACGATAACCTGATAAAAATACTTTAAGACTTCATGGTCTTTTGACACTTCTAAATATTTAAAATACATTATTTTACAAATAAGGGTATCCCTAGGCTGTGTCGAAAACACATTTAGGAATATCAAAAGACCTTAAAGTCTTAAAGAATTTTTATCAGATTATCGTGATTAGTCCGGATATTTAATTTGAGAAATTTTGAAAATACACAGTGCTTAAAAATAATTGTCTATATTTTAAAACATAGACGGTTATTTTTTAACCACTGTATATTTCTAAAATTTTTCAAATTGAATATCCGGACTAATTATGATAACCTGAAAAAAATACTTTAAGACTTCAAGGTCTTTTGACACTTCCAAATGTGTTTTTGACAAAGCTTAGGGATACCCTTATTTGTAAAATATTGTGTTTTAAATATTTAGGAGTGTCAAAAGATCTTGAAGTCTTAAAGTATTTTTATCAGGTTATTATAATTAGTTTAAATATTTAATTTGAGAAATTTTGAAAATATATAGTGCTTAAAAAATAAGTTTAAAATTTTAAAAGAATTTAAATAAATATTATACTGTATACTGTAAGTTTTGAATGAATCATTCCAATGAACCGATTAAACGAATGAACTATCGGTTCATTCGAATAACCGTTCATTCGAATGAACGGTCAATTCATTTGAACGAATGGATGGAATGAAGGTCATTTTATTACTATTCATTTGAATGAATTAGGCTGAGCAGTATTCCGTGTTACTGTCCAGTTCATTCATTTGAATAAATTGAAAATACAGTTGAGGATTCATTCAAATGAATTGAAAATACACTTGAGGATTTATTCGAATGATTGGAAATGCGGGGATAAAATGTTAATTTACTACGAAATTTCAGATTCGAGTGTATAGAGGAAGGATTTTCTGGTGTGTGTAAGTGTTCCCTTATATTTTTCATTTAATTTGAATCTAAACTTATGATATTGTCTATTTTATTCTACACATTTTACTCTTTTATTGGTGTACGAAAATATTTTAAAAAGTTTCAGTAATTCAGTAAGTGATCCAATTTCAGTGATCCGATGAACTGGTCAGTGAGCTGATTTATATCGCAGTAAAAAGGTAAGTGATCCAGCGAGTTGATTCAAAAGATTCGACGAGCCAGTTCGAAGGAAAAAATGAATAATACAGTAAAACTCATATCAGATTACATAAAACTCCTGTGAAATGATTGCTACCCATTAAATTTCCAGTCTCTAATTTAAAAGGTTAATTTTGAGTGTGTTATATTTTAATTTAATTATTACTTAGGTATTGATTGAATAAGTATCAACAGAACCATATAATAATGGAGATGAACAAGGTGTCATCCGTTTTTGAATTGATCATAAGTAAAACCAGCAAATGAAGAGAAAAAAAAACATTTTACCAAAAAAATGAAAAAAAAAAACTTTAAAAGGACTGCTTAAATGGAAAAAAAAAACCCTAATCACAAGGAGCTATGAGCTAATTTTGTTAATCCATTATTTTTAATTTTAACTTTTAAAAAAGTAAGTTAAGATACAGGTGGGTCAAATTCCAACTCAAAAATCAACATTTAGTAACTTCTTGTTAATGGTCTAATCACCACGTGTCTGGTGATTTTGAGGCTAAAATTAGGCCCGCCTACAGCCTATATCTAACTTAGGTTACTCCTAATTCATTAGTCGTGGTTTGAGCATTAAAATTAAGTGACTTAAAATTGAATTTAGAGACGAAATTTGACTCGTTTGTAATTCACTAATTTTTTTTCAATATTTAAAAAAAAATATCAATTGCATGACATAGATAAATATCCTCATCTAAAGGCTGATTGTTCTGGAACTTTTTCTCTCATTTCTTACTCTGATATTCACTTTTTTGCCATTTTCTTCCAGGGATATATATATATATATATATATATATATATATATATATATATATATATATATATATATATATATTATTTTTTTCTCTTTTTTTTATTAATTTTGATCTTAACTATTTTTATGTTTAGGTGGAAATATCAAAATCGGATCAACAATAGTGGAACATACCTGCTAATTCAAATTTATAACTTTTTACAGCCTACATTTTTTTTAAAGAAAACAAGATACGTATAAACTATTTGTCGTTTTTATTTGAAAAGAAGAAAAGAGAAATTACATAGAATTCAGATTTTGGAATAATAGGATGTTATCAAGTAGCTTTGTAAAAGGTGATATAGAATTTAGATATATTTTTTTTTGAATTTACGTCTTGAAAACTGTAAGATACCCAACAAGACAATCACTTGAGTTGTACTCAAGTGAATTAGAACTAAACATTTCTACAAACTTTAGTTTGTGAAGCTCGTAGAGAACTTCATACATCCTTGTAAGTGAATCAATAAAAAAATTGAGTCTCATGTGCAAGGCATGAATTATACGAGTCTAGTCTCTTGTGGTTGATAAGCAATGGCTTCCATTAAAATGATAGTTGTCTAAATTCTAAGTTAGTCGTTTTTTTTTATTAACTAGGGGGAAAGTCAGATAAAGTCCTATTAAAATTCCCACGGATGAGTCCACTACCCCTAATACACACCAAAATTAAGCCATGAGACTCGAACAAAGAAAGAAAATTCTAAGTTAATTGTTATTTTATCAAACAAAGAAAATGACTAATTTAGCACTAATGACAGCTACCTAAAATGGAATGTGTGCCATGTCACCACAAAAAACTAACATATATTCTCCTCATATTATTTAAAATATATCTTAATTTTTTTTAAAAAAATTGTAGTTTAGCTATTGAAAATTGAGGAGATTTCTAATTAAAGAGATTGTTAAACTAACCTACTTGACTACTGTAACGACCCGACCCGACTACAGGGCTTAGGGCTTGACTCAGTAAGATATTGTCCGCTTTGGGCTTCGCATACAGCTCAAACCCGCACGGTTTTGCATTTGGGCCTGGGCCCATGTGGCCCGGCCCAAAAGGCCTCTTACTTGAGTTACACACATAGGGGCTTAATATAAACCCACCCTCCCTCTTGTTTCCCACCGATGTGGGACTCTAGAGGAGGGGAGAGATATCACAATCTCCCTCCCTAAAGCCTCGAGCCGTCCCCGACTCGACCCGGTCTAACTCGACAACTGCAGGGAAGGATGATAGGCCCACATAGTCCAAGTGTAGAACCTTGGCTCTAATACCATATTTGTAACGACCCGACCCAACAACAGGGCTTAGGGCTTGACTCAGTGTGATATTGTCCACTTTGGACCTCGTACACAGCTCAAACCAGCACGGTTTTGTTTCTGGGCCTGGGCCCACGTGGCCCGGCCCAAAAGGCCTCACCTTGAATCAAGAGGGGGACACCACTTATATCTCCTTCTCTTTTTTTCTCCCAAACCGATGTGAGACACTTTCCCACATTGGTTTGGTGAAAGAGGTGGGTATCACAACTACTCATCCAACCCAACATGCTTTACAATACATGTGAACAGGAGTATAGGACTCAATTATATTTATAAAGTTTTATGCAGGCAAAACATATAATGATTATATTAAAGACAATGATATTTTCACAGGCATTTTGTATAACTTGACACATATTTTATTGTATTGTCTATTTTACCCTTCGAATCGGTTTGCCAAGTCCTTTCTGTAAGTTATTCGAAGGGTTCGGCGAGCTGATTCGAAGGGATAAATGGACAATACAGTAAAATCATGTCGGATTACACAAAATGTCCGTGAGAGGACCACTACCTTTATATTAAAGATAAAATAAGATTTGCTTTAATATGAATATATGATATGTTGAGATCCTTAAAATATAGTTCATTCATCAAGTACTTTTTATGGGTTCACTTTAAGCAAAGGGTTTAAATTTAAATTGGTCGAATGGTCTGAAAGAGCCTCCCAAAAATTAATTTGGTAACAATGTACTGACTAAAGGGCTAGGTTTAATTCAATGGCATACATAACTCAAAATGGGTCACATTAGTTAGAACCTAATTCACACTTTAATAATGGTTTGAGAGGAAAATGGGAGTCAATTAGGCTACCAAACTTCTCATTGATTTTTTGTTCAAGCACTTATTTCTTTTTTAAACAGAATAAATCATCTTCCCTCCTCATTTTTTTTACGTTAGGTAGCGTACATGCTTCAGCATAAAATTATTTATTAATTTATTTTATGATTAAAGTACCTAATCAAGAAGAAAATTCTACTCAAAAGTCTCCTTATATATTGATCAATTTTTTTCTTTTAATATCGATACAAATACATAATATATTAAATCACAATCTATTAGAAAAGAAAAATATTCAATTAAAATTTTGAAAAGAATGAAATATGGAATTAAAATGACAAATCAAGGTTTGGTATAAATAATCTCAACGACTCTTGGATAATGTAATAACCTAACTTTCATTATTTTTTCTTTCTGATTGCGTATGTCTTAGTCACGTAAGTAATATTGCGCAATGAAATTGTGCCCTTCCTATGTCATCTTGAGACTTTTAAATTCACTAAATTGTTTGATTTTCTCTATTTTTATCCAAATTCAATAGTATAACTCTCTTTTTAAACTTTTGCTATTTTTACACAAAATGTCCATTTGTTTTTAGTCAAGACCAATCAAATTCTTCCAAATAACCAAACCCAATCTTAAAATCCTCTTTTATTTTTAGCTAATTTTTTGCACCAAGTTTTACCTACTTTTAATTATTCACAATAGACACCCTATTATAAGAATTCTTTGTCATTTAAGGATCTTAATGGATAAACCTATGGTACAGATATCGGCCGATACGTTTTTAACTACCATTTAATATCGGCTGATACGTATTGTATTGATAGTACACCTTATTTCTCGGCCGATATGGCCGATATATCAGCGATATATATATATATATATCGGTCCGATATCGGCCGAGATGATTTATATCGGTATTTTTTGTTAAAAAAAAAAATCAAAACAGTGGTGGGCCCAGGTCAAAATGTCGGCCCAGATATCGGTTGATATCAGTCGATATTTACGCTTTCAATTTTAAAAAAAAAATAGTTTCCTTTTCGGTTTTTTTTATATTTTTTAATTCAGGAAAATAAAATAATAAAAAATACCGATATTTACCCAAAAAAAAATAAAATAAAAGAGGATAGAAAAATCGGCCGAAATATTGGCCAGGCTGAATTTTTGACCCTTGGGATAAAGTGATAATGTCACGCCCCGACCCGAAGGGTGGGCTCCCGAACACGATTGATTTTTTTTTTTTTTTGATAAGTAAACTAAACCACAAGCATACGCAATCTAATTGGGCCGGATCAACAGTTGGGCCCAAGGGTCACATATGATCCCATCATGTGGACTTAAACATGTACCATATGCCTACCCCATAAAATAGACATTAACAACATCAACACATAGCATAAGAAAATCAACCATTGATTTCAACATTCAAAACATTGTCTCAAAACTACAAAGACAACATAACCTAGTACATCAAATTAACACAAATTAAGTACCGCATTCGGTACTTAATAAAAGTCAATGGTTCCAAGAACCAACAGGAAAAGATCAGGGCATTCTCCTCCGGGGGAATCCCAAAACACTACTTTAGCTTAATCGCCCTAAGCCTCAAAGAGAGGGTCCTCCTCCTCGGGTTCATCTCTTGAAAGGTGAGTGATGTGAGTTAACTAGCCCAGTGAAGGAAATATAATAATGCAGTTTAAGTAAAGATAAATAGGTTAGCAACAGTTCAATAATATCACATGCTTAATAACAATAAGCATAATCTCAAGTAATACATCAACATCATCAAACACTGCCATCATCCACCGTAACGCCTGCCGACTACACTGAGACCAGTATTTAGTCCCGACACGGTCAAAATACATCCTTGCAAGTACATCTCCGGCTCTAACTTAGCCGATACTGACACCCTCAAGTCAGCAATTGACGACAGCATGGTCCGCCCATGGTCCAATAGACATAAACCATCTCTCATATGGCCGATATTGGTTCAATAGCCCAGGTACGTGGAAGCAGTCTTACATACTCATACGATCAACATCGTAATATCACAATCATTATCAGCACTCTTACCATAGTGCATCATGTCTAGGCACATGAGTGGGTTCATCAAAACTGAAACCACTCATTGCTCAATACTCATCTCATCATAAAACCTGTTTACAAAATCTGCAGAGTTAAGTTCCCTCACCGTTATGTGTGGTTAACGCGATCTCTGTTCAAACAACACACAAGTGCACAATCAATATACAGATCAAATACATACATACAAGTAGTATTTTGAAATCTCACGTATTTCCAAAAATATCCGAGGTATACAGAATTGAGTCTCCTACTGGATTTCTATCCTTTTTAAATTATCATAATCCACAATATAATAATAAATAAAAAGGGGCTCAGTCCAAAACTCATATTGTCTTCTGGATATTGACCAGATTGACTTATTGAATTAGGTCTAGATCCTCGGGTCACTTTTTCGGTTGTCTTCTGGATAGGACCAGATCTGACATTTTGAGTAGGCCTCGAGGTCACCCAGTGCCCGACTATATAGTGTCGGCCTGAAAGTGAATCACTCAGTGCCCGACCAATAGGGTCGGTCTGGAAGCGGATACAATAGTATTTACACTATAAGTAATAAAAGAAGAGGGTTAATACAATTTTAATTAAAAAAAAGGGGTACTAATCATCACATCACATAATCTAACAAAATAATAATTTTTTTTAATAAAATAATAATATTTATTTATTCAATTATTTATTCATTATTTTTTTTTCAATGGGAACCAACATTAAAAATCACAAGCAACAATAATATCAAATAAAAATTATTATTTTTTGAATAAAATAATAATATTTATTTATTCAATCATTTAATTAATTATTTATTTATATTTTTTTTTCCAAAGGGAACCAACATTTCAAATCACAAGCAACAATAATATCAAATAAAAATATTTTTTTTCCTTTTTTCCCTTTTTTTTCTTTCTTCTTCTTCCTCCTGTTCACTGTCTGCAACAGATAGTGAATGGCCGGGAACAGTGAAAACTGAACTTGGGAAATGGGGGATTTTCTGGACTCGGTTTTTACATCTGACCGGTCCAATGGATTCCTCCGGGAGTCTTCTTTCCATAGGGAGAGGTTTGGAACTTTGAAACTCAGTAAGCCATCCGATCTTAGCACAGGAAGCTCACTAATACGAGGAACTCTAGAATTTTCCCTAAACTTTGAAATCATTTTTCTCACTGAAAACAGAACCAAATTCAAAATTTCTTGATTCAAAACCGATCGAAATTGAAAGGGGAATGCAGTGGTTACCTTGAATTGAATTCCTGGGCTGAAATCCGGATTTTTGAAAATTTTTCCCTCTTAAGCTACTGTTTGCAAAATAGAGAGTCGGCCGGTCTGGGTTTTGGCTGAGAACAGAGACAGAGAGGAGAGAAGGAGATTTGTGAGAGTTAAAAACCGAATGCTAAGCCGGTTTATATAAGTTTTTGGCCGGGAAATCTGGTGCACATGCGATGGGACGGGACGACGCCTGGAAAATCGGGTCGAGCAGGCCGCAGCACGCCGCCGACGCTGCTACAGTAAATTTTTGGTTTTTTTTTGTTTGCGAATCAGCCCTCCACATTTTCCATTTTTGCAAAAAGGGCCCCATTTTGTCAAAAACTGGATTTTTAACAAAAAAATAATAATTTCAAAAGCTCAAAAATTTAATCCAACCTTACAGATAGGTTGGGTTTTAAAAATTTTAATCACCATAAAAATTTTGGAATTTAACTTTTATTAAAAATCATTTATTTAAATAAAAACCATAAATTTACACTATTTACTTAAATAAAGAATTGTTAAAATAAACAATTTAGAAACATCATTTTGAGGTAAAATGAAATAATTAGACCATTCTTAAAATGGTCTACCATAAAATACTAATTTCAAAATTTATTTCACTTTCAAAACCCTTTAAAATAATTAATACTCCCTTTCGGGGTTTTGACGGGCGGGATTTAAATATCATTTTCTGAAAATAAATTCATTTTAAAATCAGAAATGCAAATCCTTTATTAAGGAAAATATTATCCACTGATATTATACACATATCAACAATATTTATAAAATAATAACTAAAACGTGGTAAATTACCAAAATGCCCCTTCAGCTTGACGAGCTGGATCTCTGAGCTCACGAGCTCGGATTGGGCCAAATCTGGACTTTCCTCAAAGCCCTAACCAAAATCTCTGAGATTAATCGGTTAAACATGATTAATAAGCTAAAACACGCCTAATCTGGAGCAGGGTATTACAGATAAACTATTAAAAAAAATTCAAAAATTTCTCTACAAGACACCATTCTCCACCTCATTACTATTTTAGCAAATTAATAAGATTTTGAAGTCTACTTTTAGCAAGTTTCCTTCCATGTCATTTATGGCTTTTGTGTTTCTAGGTCAAGTTTGTGTAGGCCATTTGGCCTATTTCTGTATACTACATTTGGTTTAAATTTATTTCATTTAGCTTAAAATAAAAATAATGTAAAACCTTAATTTTTTATCGATTATAAGAATATTTTGTCATTTAAGGATCTTAATGGACATACTCTTAAAGAAGTTCCCAAAAAAAATATATAGTATATAGTTCTCCACTATATTATTATTTTAGCAAAGGAATGGGATTTTGAGGTCTATTTTTAGTAAAAAAAAAAATCATACCTTGTTATGGCTTTTGTGTTTACAAATCAAGTTTGTTTGGGCTATTTGGCCTATTTCTAATCTTACTCTGGTCTACATTTGTATTAATTAAGTTAAAAATGATGAAAGTCTTAATTTTTTTTTTTACAATGAGTACCTCATTAAAAGAATCCTGTTATTTAGGGATCTTAAATTCTTAATGGATAAGCTATTAAAAAGCTTTAAAAAAAAAAAAAAGGCAATCTTTATAAGGTTGTGAAACCCCTGCCCATCGATGTAGAAAGAGTCCCACATCGGTAGTGGAGGCAAAAGGAGGAGGGGTTATAAGCAGGGATTCAAAAATCGGCTCGACCGATATATCGGCCGATATGTAAATATCGGCCGATATACGATACAGACGATATTTCGGCGGATAATTTTATCTCTCATACCGATATCGGCATTTTCTCTCTCCTCCGATATCGGAACCGTGAAAAAACCACAAAAAACCGTGATGAACCGTGACAAAACCGCAAAAAACCGTGAACACCCCTGGAACCGTAAACCCTGAACCGCCGAAAACCGCAGAAACCGCAAAAAACCGTGAATACCCCTGAGAACCGTAAACCGTGGAAAACCGCGAAAAATCGTGTAAAAACCGCGAAAAACCGTATCGGTGTTTTAATTTTTTTTTAAATACCGATATTTATGAATATCGGCCGATATTGTGACCGATATTTCGGACCGAATATTGGCCATATCGGCCGATATTCTGTATGTACGGCCGATACGATATGTATCGGCCGATATTTGGACCTTAAGTTATAAGAGGCAACCCCTCTTGACCAAGTGTGAGGCCTTTTAAGCTGGGTCATTTGGGTCCGAGCCTAGAAACAAAACCGTGCGAGTTCAAGCTGTCTGCGAGGCTCAGAGCGGACAATATCACACTGAGTCAAGCCCTAAGCCTTGTGTTCGAGTCGAATGGTTACGAAGGAATTACAACTTTTTTTTTTTTGAATTTACGTGTGGAAACAGCCGGATACCCAACGTAATCTTTATAAGGTATTACCATTTTAGCTAATGAATGAGCTTTTAAAATCTATTTTTAACAATTTTCTTTATCTTTTGAACTCCATTAAGAATTTTAATGGACAAGTTTTTTGTATTGAAAGACACATGATAGTAAGACTTTCTTCAAACGAGACACATTTTTTATCACCAAGTCAACCACACGAGATTCTAAATTTGTTTCACTCAACTTAAAAATAAAAAATAATGACTTTTTTTCCATTTCTTTATAACAAGCAACCATTAGAACAATGGTTTGTTTTTTAGAGATCTCAATAGATACTTATTTAAGTAGTTTTAGAAAAGGAATATTCATGTGATAATTCTTCACTTTAAAATCTATTTTTAATGAATTTTCCTCGTCTTTTGAATTTGTTAAAATATAATTAAAACTTTATTATTAGAAATTATATATAATTAGGACTCTATGTTTAAATTTATCCCTATTTTAAAGATATATTTGATTTAAAATAGATTAAAGTTACATTTGATTGAATTCATGGGTCAAGTCTGTATTTATAAGCCATCTGGCCTATTTTTTTAGTCCTACATTTAGTTTAAACTTGTCTGACCTATTTTATCTCCAAATTATCATTAACTCATAATATCTTAATCTTAAGAACGAGTGAGATATTCAGACGGACGAGATATCACGAGATAAGGTACGTCGTTGGTACACATCCACCCGACAGCTATGGCTGGTCCGACTCCGACGAGTTAGACTGGGTGGCGATCGATAGTTGAGCCGGTTTTCTGGTGTCGAGGCCGAGCACCACGAAAGTCACGTTGGGTCACATGATGTCCTCTCAAACACCAAAGCCGCCGCAGACGCACAAGTCACGTTAATGCTGACGAGGCATTGTCACAGGCCCCTAGACACGTGGGAATCTGAAAAAGCTGACGAACTTGTCCCCACAAACCACCAACTGCCAATGGATTTCATTGGCGCTTTGAAACCGCTCCATTGATGCGGCGACAACTCATTCCCCCTGCCCCTTATTTATTAATTTATTTATTAGTTTATTCACTATATTAATGGCAGATTGCTGAGAGGCTTGGCTAAAATAATATAATGTCAACTCCATATTAGTGAGATAATTCTATAAATATATAAAATAACTCGTAAGCTTCTTTATTTGTTAATATTATTTATCTTCAAAGGTACAATAACAAAAATGTTTTAAGTCTTTCTGATATCTAGACACAAGAGTTAATAATATAATGAATTTAAGTAGATCCAATATCTTATAATATTCTTTTAATGCATTTTAACAATTGAATTGATGAAGATGAATAAAAATTTCATTCAATAATTCATTTTTCAATCTTAAAAAGTAAAGTGTCAGAATGATTCAATGAATTCCATTTTTTAGCGTAATATAGTTTTTATAGAAATCTATTTAATTTTATAACTTATTTTTTATTATAAGATAGATTCCATCCTCTAACATATTAAATCTGATTACCCATTTGTCCCATCTTAATATGTCAAAAAAAGTTATTCAACCATTGTTGGAGACAAAAGCTCTTCAAAATTTGTCGGTGCTAATCTTAACTGCAATATGTTAATTCAGTCAAATAAAATTAGAGTTTATTTGCATTAATTTGATAACAATAGTTATATCTTTTAGAATTTTAGTTATTTAATGTAAAAGCATAAAGTGAAAGATCAATTGATTCTTTGGATTTTTTTCTTCAATTGAAATGTTTATAAATTTCAAATACTTCAAATTTGATATACAATTATTGTAAAGATTTCTTATTTAGTTGCATGCATGTTATTTTACGATATAAATTTTATGCCGTCTCTCATGAATATGGTAAGTATGAAATACTTCATTTAAAGTGACTCAATGAGTTAAAAACAAAAGTTAGGATAACAATCCATGCATCATGAGTTTTTACTATGATACATCACTCTTAAAGGAAAAGATCATGTTGCCCTCTCTTTTTTAAAAGGAAAGAGAGATTAAGAAAAATAATGACAAAATGGATTTTGTGATTCACGCAGAAATATGCAGTTTATAATTTTTTAGGGTTTTTTTTTTTGAAAAGATAGGATTTTGATTTGAGATTCTAAGTTAAATCATATATTTCAGTGATCGGAAATCAGAATGATCACTTTAAAATTTCTAAATCACTCTAAAGAAAAATGAAAGATGACACTAATTTCATTAAGATAGTTGACGGAATCAACTCACCTAAATAAATTGTGTTTTTACCGAGGATATTCATAGGAAAATCTCACAAAAAATATAATATTTAAAAAATAATAAAAATAAATAAAATAAAATCGTAATATTGAATTTAATGGGAATATATCGGGATATTATCATGATATTACTATTTATCGTGTTTCTAACATAAATTTATTGGGAATTTACCGTCTTACCCATAAATATATGTTAACAACACGCTAATAATATTTTAATAATAAAAATACGATAAATTTAAAAATACTTGAATTTCACTGAAATCATCCGTTTCTTTTTTTTTTTTTTTGCACCGTCTCTCACTACCTTTGGCTTTCCATTTATTCTTTTAAGTTATTTTATTTTCGCTCTTCACTCTTTCATCCGCAGGTCCCATGGGAATTTTGGAAAGAAGTCCCAAAAGTCAGCGATGCTCGGCCGATTGTTTTTTTTTTTCTGCGGGCCAAATTTCATATTTTCCTACTTTATTTCATTCTCTCGCATTTCTCGCGCGAGATTTTCGGGTTCGGTGGATTTGATATCTGTATCACTTTATTTATAAGTAGTGTTGTTTCTCGTTTGAATTTATTATAATTCATATGATAGCTGAGACAAAAAGTAAAAAAAATGAAAAAAAGAAGTTCGGAGGATATATCAAGAGGATTGACTATCTATTTAATTTGTATAAAAAATTAATATATTAAATGAAAAAAGTGTATAAAAATTTAATATATTAAATGAAAATTATTTAGTTTGTACATGTACAAAATTTTTGTCTTTCAATATGTACCTAGGGCACAATGTAGAATACTCGTATTCTCACCTGAGTGTCAAGTCTTTGATCTATTTGAAAGATTTTTGCTAGTATATCTTTAATAAAAATATTTTAAAAGTAATGAAATTTAGTAATTAAAATTTTGAGAATTTAAAAATACTTCATAGATTGAATCAAAAGTGTTATTAATAAGCACTTGTATTAATTTAGATTTAAATTTAATGAATGTTCATCTATATAATAAGTAAACATATTTATTTCATAATTTTATTTTAATTTAAAAATCAACAATTAGAAGAAATTGAAGACTTTATTTTGAATAGTTTGTAAAATTATATAATATTCCCTCCGTCTTACTTTACTTGTCTGATTTGAAATATTTATATTTTTTAAATAACTCTCTATATAAGATTAACACTCTATGTGATTTTATTTATTTTCAACACACTTTATGCTACTCTAATATAAATAAGACAACTATTTTGATATAATCTTAAAATCTATATCGGATAACTAAATTTGGACAGACAAGTAACTTCTTTAATCATATAATTTTTTATTGTAAGATACTTAATAATATAATTTGGTCGTCCATACACACACCCGGTTTTCCTGCCTCTACACACCCGAATCTGAATTTTCGTGGCAAATTACTATTTTACCCCTACATTTCTAATCATTCGAATGAATGCCCGGTTCATTTTGGCATTTATTCGAATGAATGCTCAGTTCATTTTGGCATTCATTCGTGTAATTTCAATTCATTCGAATGAATGGGCTGCACAGTAACATGGAATACTACTCAGCCCATTCATTCGAATGATTACTACTAAATAATAAAATTTATTTTTAAAACTTTAAAATTATTTTGTGAGTAGTGTGTATTTTCAAAATTTTTCAAATTAAATATCCAGACTAATTATGATAATCTGATAAAAATACTTTAAGAGTTTAAGGTCTTTTGACACTCCTAAATATTTAAAATACAGTATTTTACAAATAAGGGTATCTCTAGGCATTGTCGAAAATACATTTGGAAGTGTCAAAAGATCTTGAAGTTTTAAAGTATTTTTATCAAGTTATCGTAATTAGTCCGGATATTCAATTTGAGAAATTTTAGAAATACACAGTGTTTAAAAAATAACTGTCTATGTTGCCGATGCTTTAAAACATAGACAGTTATTTTTTAAGCACTGTATATTTCTAAAATTTATCAAATTGAATATCTAAACTAATTACGATAACCTGATAAAAATACTTTAAAACTTAAAGGTCTTTTAACACTTCCAAATGTATTTTCGGCACAGCTTAGGGATACCCTTATTTATAAAATACTGTGTTTTAAATATTTAGGAGTGTCAAAAGACCTTTAAATCTTAAAGTATTTTTATCAGATTATCGTAATTAGTCCGGATATTTAATTTGAGAAATTTTGAAAATACACACTACTCAAAAAATAATTTTAAAGTTTTAAAAATAAATTTTATTATTTAACAGTAATCATTCGAATGAATATGCTTCATTCATTCGAATATATAGTTGAAACAATATTCATTCGAATGATTACTGTTAAATAATAAAAATTATTTTTAAAACTTTAAAGTTATTTTTTTATCACTGTGTATTTTCAAAATTTCTCAAATTAAATATTCGGACTAATTACGATAATCTGATAAAAATACTTTAAAACTTTAAGGCCTTTTGACACTCCCAAATGTGTTTTTCGCACCGCCTAGGGATACCTTTATTTGTAAAATACTGTGTTTTAAATATTTAGGAGTGTCAAAAGACCTTAAAGTCTTAAAGTATTTTTATCAGATTATCGTAATTAGTCCGGATATTTAATTTGAGAAATTTTGAAAATACACACTACTCAAAAAATAATTTTAAAATTTTAAAAATAAATTTTTATTATTTAACAATAATCATTCGAATGAATGGACTTCGTTCATTCGAATGTATAGTTGAAACAATATTCATATGAATGATTACTGTTAAATAATAATTATTTTGTATAGTTGAAACAATATTCATTCGAATGAATAAGTCATTCATTTGAATGATTACTGTTAAATAATATATATATATATATATATATATATATATATATATATATATATATATATATATATATATATATATATATTTTAACTTTAAGGTTATTTTTTAAACACTGTATATTTTTAAAATTTCTCAAATTGAATATTTGGACTAATTAGGATAACCTGATAAAAATACTTTAAGATTTCAAGCTCTTTTGACACTTCCAAATGTGTTTTCGACACAACTTAAGGATACCTTTATTTATAAAATACTGTGTTTTAAATATTTAGGAGTGTCAAAAGACCTTTAAGTTTTAAAGTATTTTTATCAAATTATCGTAATTAGTCTGGATATTTAATTTGAGAAATTTTGAAAATACACACTGTTTAAAAAATAACTTTAAAGTTTTAAAAATAAATTTTATTATTTAACAGTAATCATTCGAATGAATGGAGTCCACTCATTCGAATGTGTAGTTCATTCGAATGAATAAAGTCTATTCATTTAAATGAATGAGCTGAGCAGTGTTCTGTGCTACTGTTCAATTCATTTATTTGAATGAATTGAAACTATAATTGGATGTGTGTATGGGCGGTGTGTATGGACCGGCGGGAAAATTCAGATTCATTATAATTGGATGTGTGTATGGACGGGCAGGAAAATTCAGATTTAAATATCTAGAGGTAGGAAAATTGGATGTGTGTATGGACGGACAGGAAAATCGGATGTGTGTATGGACGGCTTATAATTTGACAAGTAGTTAAGAAAAAAATATGGTGGACCCCCCGTAATTAACAATTCAACATCGTTATTATCGTGAATGAGAAAATGCCAAAACACTTAAAAAAATTTCGTAACTTATAAAATTATTTTTTGTTTACCATATCCAATGGTAAAACGGTTGAGTGGATTCCACGTCATCGTGAAAGCTCAGGAGAGAATTTCTTTTTCCTTCTTGGGTAAAATAACGTAAGGTTTCGTCGTCGGATTGGTGGCCAGCAAACTTCGTACAGAAAGGGAAACAAATGTCGCCGTGGAAATCTGTCCTTTCCATCTTCCAAGGGTTTGAAGTCCTAAGCGCGACTAACTCCAAGAAAAAAAATTCATTACAAGAAAATAATAAAAAATATTTCCATAAAAGGATAAGGATCGCAGTTGGTGTAGGGACATCGGCGGTAGGTGAAGTAACTCATTTTTTTTTTTTATAAATTTTTAATTTTTTCTCTATATTTTGAACGTGGGAGCCGTTCGATTCTTCAATAGAGAGAGCAATATTGAACATCTCATTCATTCAAGAAATCTGCTCATCCTGAGATTATTTCAAATCTAACTTTGATATTATTTATTATGACGTATGTTTTTAGTTTAAAAGACTATTTTATTAATAAAGTGATTAGATCTTACTTTATATTTTTAATATGAGACTTGTTCTTTTAATTCACTACAATTAACAATACATTAATACACAATAATTGGTTTGAGTCACTTACAATTAACAATACATTAATACAGTGGTAGGAGCAGGATAAGAAAGATAAATTAATAATTAAATAAAAAGGCCAGTAATTATGAAACAGTAAAACCGTCGATGAAGTCAGTGAGTAAGCGGTTTTGTTGAAACAGAGGCAGTGGCAGTGTTAACTTCAGAGAAAGGGTGGTTTCTTTTCCTCCTCCTCCTCTGATCTCCTTATTTAAACCGACTTCGGTGGCTCTTCTCTTCTCATCTTGCATTCGTTCCTTTGATTTCGTCTTGAGGGCTTTCTGTTTCAGAGGTTCGTCCTCTTTCTTTCCATTTTCTCCATATCCTTCTTTGGAAGGAAAGGTGGATTGAGTTTCTGATTTTGGAAAAAAAATCCTGTTTTCGATGAAAAAAGTGAAATCCTCCTGCATTTTCCTGATTCATCTTGAGAATATCCGATCTTCGCTTGTACTCTTGTTTTTCTGATTTTCCGGTACTTCTTATCGGCAGAGCTGTAAAATGCGCTTGAGGCTGCCTTATCTTACCAGCGAGCGATTTTCGTTCATTCACTGGAAATCGCTGCATGGTCGGAGTGGTTTTTCTCTCTGTTAACGTTCAATAAAATCTCCAAACATCAACGCATAAATGGTGGCGACTTTAAAAAAATATGTGATTTTCCTTTTTGCCATCTCTTTCGTTTATTTATTCTTTACCGCCCTAGAATATCGGATTTGATCTTTAGAATCTGCTGCTATTAAGATCCAAGAGTAGATTTCTCCTCCAAATTCTATTAATAGCGTGTTCAAGTGGCCATTTTTTTTCCCATTATTTTGATTTGCAGTAAAAAATAGAAAAAAAATCATCGCATGCAAGTGAAAAAGGTACTTTATCAAAGTTATGGAGTATTTTTATCCAATTCCTCTGGAAATTAAATTTACGCACAAACACAAGCGATATATTTGGTTTATTTCCAGCATTATCGACAAACTTCAGTTGACATCTTTGGCATTTCAGTGATTTCATGTGACGATCAAAAGTTTATCAAATTTCAAGTTATGTTGTTAATGGACTTGTCAAAAGGAAAAAAAATCTGCGTGTCAGCATTTCTTCATGAATTTTAAGAAAGGTTCCTGCTCTCTGTTTTTGATGGTTTTCTTTTTTCTTTGCTTCTTACTTTCAGTGTTCTATGTAAACGTCAACCACACTGATTGAGGTTTTATTGTCAAAGTTGGCAAGTTTTGTGGCGTAAATCTTTATTTTTTTGTGTGCCGTGTTTTGTGGCGTAAATCTTGGTTGGGTGATTGAAGATATTATCTTTTTTACTTTAAATTTTCTGCTCAGCTTATAATTCCGATTGCTTTCTTTTCTTCGTATGGTTTGACTTTATGGTCACTCATGTCTTAAAACTGGAGAAATTCGTGCCCCTCTTGTTGATTATTTGTTGTGTTGCAGTGTGAGGCCTTTTCGAGCCTTAAGCTTGGGAGAGAGTAGCCATGGCTGATCTAAGGCTGAAGCGTGTTCATAGCCTTCGAGAGCGTTTGGCAGACACTCTGTCTGCCCATCGCAATGAATTATGTCACCTTCTGTCCAGGTTTGAGTTCTTCCATTATTTGCATTTGCTTGTGCTACAATTGAAATGAAAATTTTGGGGAAAGATGCTTCTGTTATGTGATTGGCTGATCCGTTCTATAGTGCTCAAGTTTGATTTTGGTTTCCTGTAAATGCTTTATTTGTTTGATTTATTGATGATGAATGCTGATGGTCGATATCTTGCTCATTAACTTGATTGCCTGAGTGTCCATTTATAAGAATCTTATTTTAAATGAACTGAGAAACTAGTGGGAGGGAGCATGGCTTGTGGATGAATGAATAGGGTTAGATTTAGGGAAATTATCATGGTTTTTATTTTTATAAGGAGTGGTATGACTATAGTCAAGCAGATCAATGAGTTGACTTCTCTCTTAATTTAGGTATGAAACACGAGAGTATTTTTTTTCCTTATTGTTACAACTTCAAGGTTGTGGTTCAAGTCTCATGCGTGTCAGATTGACAGCAGGTCCATGGAAAAAACTTGCCAATTCTAATTGCAGTTGCCAACCCTAGATTTATGCTGGTATTAGCCACTGCATGGCTGCCCTTCTGCTTCTCATGATTTCCTGTTGGATGTTCATCATCCCTATACTACTACTTTTCATCATCGCTTCTACTCCCACTCCCACTCCTGTTTTACTCCCTCTTCCAGCCCCACCCGATTTGTTTTACGTTGGCAGCAATCTATTGTATCCCTAATAATATGTAAACTTCTTGCTATGAATCTGGTTGCATTTCTGCTTTCATAAATATAAGCAAGAGAAGTGCTCTCTTCTAAAACACAGAGGAGACTTGAATCAGACATCTCTTCCTTGTTAATTCAATGAATGGATTGGCATTGCAGGTATGTAAGCCAAGGGAAGGGAATCCTACAACCTCACCAGTTGTTGGCTGAGTTTGAAGCTGCAGTACCTGAAGGGGGGAAAGTAAAGGAAGGGGTATTTGGAGATGTTTTGAGAGCCACACAGGTTAGATAATTGTCACCTTCTACTTTATCATTGCTGCATGGATACTTTTTGTTCTGTCATCACATTTCCCTATGATGGTATGGTTCAGGAAGCAATAGTTTCTCCTCCATGGGTTGCCTTGGCTGTTCGCCCAAGGCCTGGTGTTTGGGAATACATACGAGTAAATGTGAATGAACTGGCTGTGGAGGAGTTGAGCATTCCTGAGTATTTGCAATTTAAAGAGGAACTCGTGGATGAAAGGTAATTTTAGTATTTCAAATGAGCATGTAATATGAATAATTGTTGTTATCATTCTACTTTTATATCAAATTTTTTTTTCCAATGCAGTTTCAAAAATGACTTTGTGCTCGAGTTGGACTTCGAGCCCTTCACTGATTCTATCCCTCGGCCAACTTTATCGAAGTCCATCGGCAATGGTGTGCAGTTCCTGAATAGGCACCTTTCTTCAAAGATGTTTCATGACAAAGAAAGCATGCATCCACTACTTGAATTTCTCCGTGTGCATAGCTACAAGGGGAAGGTAAATTTCCTGATTTCCTATGCAGTTCTTCAACAATTCCGTCCTCTAACTGCATTTCCTTTTTATTGACTCAGGAAATGCCCATAAGAAAATTAATCTGGCAAGTGTGGAAAAGGAAATGCATCCCTAATGAGTATGTTGAGGTTATAGTTATAAAAGATACATATAAAGGGACAGTTAACTAGTATGAAAACATTGTATGGTGAGATCATGGGGTTCCCAAATGGAAGTTGGACTTCAGTAAAGATTTGCTTCTAGAGCCTAATTTTATTTACTATCATAATGGAAAAATTGACAAAATTTAGGATGACGTGCCATGATGCATGCTGTTCATAGATTATATAATGCTAGTTGGTGAGGCAAGACATAAGTTTAAATAATAAGATGGAATTACAGAAGAAACAACTGTCAAATTAAAGCTGTTTATTGTGGTTCAGAAACAGCCCTCCTACTAAATATTGGAAGGTTGCAAGTAAAAGAACAGGAGGATATTGTGCCCATTATAAACCTGGATTGGAGGGTTTAAGAAGGATAGGTGGTGGAGGTCATGGTTTATGATAGGCATAACTCAATTGCAGAACTCAAAAAGTTGATTCTTGATAGTTGGGAAAGTGATGATGATGATAGCAAAGAATCTTGTCCTTGCATTTTATTTCTTTCATACTAATTAGCAATGTTGTTGAGTCATGATAAATTGTGGTAGACATTAGCTACTCAGGTTATGGATTTCTGCTGTAAGCCCCTAACTCACTTTAAAAGTTGAAGAGTTTACATATTTCATGAAGAGCCGAGCCATTAGAGGCCAATATGGGGCTGTTTATATTTTAATAGGAATTATTGTTAGCATGTTAACATTTTGACATGGGTGCAGACAATGATGGTAAACGACAGAATACACAATCTTGATGCACTCCAGTCTGTTATGAGAAAGGCAGCAGAGTACCTCTCTGTGCTTCCTCCAGAGACACCTTATTCCGAATTTGATCACAGGTACTTGTTTTTTAGCTGGTCAATTTGTTTTGTAGGACCATTTTAATTTAAATATGTAGGATGCAAATGATAGATCATGACATGTAAAAGGTAGTGATGGTAGAATGCATTTGCTTGCTCAATTGTGATGTTACAGATTTCAAGAGATGGGCTTAGAGAAAGGGTGGGGTGACACAGCTGGCCGTGTGTTGGAGATGGTTCATCTACTATTAGAACTCCTCGAGGCACCTGATCCTTGTACTTTGGAAAACTTCCTTGGTAGGATCCCCATGGTGTTTAATGTCGTGATTCTTTCTCCACATGGATATTTTGCCCAAGCAAATGTTCTTGGGTTGCCTGACACTGGTGGCCAGGTATATTTCCTATCAAAGAATAGTTCTGCTAATACACCACTTGATTATGCATTCTCTAAGCTATTCTACCTATTGAAATTCCATCTTCAGGTTGTTTATATTTTGGATCAAGTTCGTGCTTTGGAGAATGAAATGCTTCTCAGAATAAAGCAGCAAGGCCTTGATATCACACCTCGAATTCTTGTTGTATGTTTCAAGGCGACATATTACATTTTTACATGATGGCTTGTGAATACATGCTTGTTTTTAGTGTTACAGAGCTTATGAAGGTTTTTCATAGAATGAGTTTGATCCATGGAACTTTCCTTATTAATGTCATTTACTTTATAGCTAATTTTTTATTCAGGCATTAGGTTGATGTAATAAACTTTTTAATATTCTTTTCTTGCTATCGAATCCAGGTGACTAGATTACTGCCTGATGCAGTGGGTACCACGTGCAATCAGCATCATGAAAAAATCCTTGGGACAGATCATGCCAGCATTCTTCGTGTTCCCTTCAGAACTGAGAAGGGTATTCTCCGTAAATGGATCTCACGATTTGATGTATGGCCTTACTTGGAGACTTATACAGAGGTAAGATTTCTTACTTATCATCCTTATTTCTTACATGTAATTACATTTTTTGGTTCTCAGAGGAATTTGGCTTCTCATTCATTCTCCATGTTACGGTTCCAGTGAATTTCTTCTAGTTTTGGTGCTTCTGTAGCACTATTTTTTATTTATTTTACCAATTTATAACTTGGGCATATTCTCCATTCAAATTGATTTTCATCTCATGTCATATTATACCCAAATGTGGCAATGGTACAACACATCTATGGTGATTATTTTGTACCGACATATTGATATGGAAAATGCAATATCGATGCATTGCATATTTTGATGTGTATTATAACTAAACACAAAACATGTCTTTTTTATATTAACAAATTATTTATTTAATTTTTCTGAATACTTTGTTTACAACATGTAGAACTATACAACTATTTGTTCAACCGCTGAGATGCTGCTATGCAGTACCTACAGCAGATATCATTTCTGATCATTTCTATTTAATGCTCTATGAAACATACATTGTTAACTTGCTTTGTGATGTTTGTTGGGGGAATTTCTAAAATTTTGTCTGGCCATCAGGATGTTGCAAATGAAATTGCTCGCGAGTTGCAAGCCACCCCAGATTTGATCATTGGCAACTATAGTGATGGAAATCTTGTGGCATCTTTGCTTGCACATAGGTTAGGAGTCACTCAGGTTTGTAGGAAAACTTCCTTCTTTTTCTTTTTGAATTCTGAAGGTTGAATCTGCAGTCAGTTTGCCTTGGGTTTTTCTTGATCTTTTTTTTTTCTTTTTGTTTTCTTATGCAGTGTACCATTGCCCATGCCCTTGAGAAAACGAAGTACCCAGATTCTGATATATTTTGGAAAAAGCTCGATGAGAAGTACCATTTTTCATGCCAATTTACAGCTGATCTAATTGCCATGAATCATACCGATTTTATTATCACTAGTACATACCAAGAGATTGCTGGAAGGTATCCATTCCTTTCTGATTAGCCTCTACAGATAACACTCAAAAAAAAAAAGAAAAAAAAACAGGCACTACAGATGTGGTTATTCTATTTATTCCTTTCTCTTACAATTTTGTTCTTCATTTGGGATCTGTTTATGGGGGGCTTATATAGAAAAAAAGGAGCTTACTGTTTGCTTTCAATTTCAGTGTCAAATGACTGAATAATTAAAATAACTCATTTAGTTGTTCCACTGTGACCTGGTTTGACCTAAGATGCATAATATTTAAAATTGAAGACAACAGAAAGACATGGAAGCAATTTATTTCTTAAGCTTTGAGGTTTGATATGTTTCTTGATTGAGATTATTGTCATCTTAGGTGGTCAGATTCAGGTTTCTAGTTATACACCTTGTTCCAATTATATAGTACTGCAACCAATCTGCAAATAGACTCTTAGAAACCAGTGGTGCTTTTGAAAAATAAGTAGTCATTTTTCTACAGAAGTTCTATTCATTGTAGTCATCTTAAATCTTATTTTGTGGAATTAGTTATTCCATGTGTATGATACATATTTCCTTTTCCAATTTTCAGCAAGGATACTGTTGGACAGTATGAGAGCCACACTGCTTTCACTCTACCTGGTCTTTACAGAGTGGTTCATGGAATTGATGTCTTCGATCCCAAGTTCAACATAGTCTCACCAGGAGCAGATATGGCTATTTACTTCCCATCTTCAGAGCAGGAACAACGACTAACCTCTCTGCATCCTGAAATTGAGGAATTGCTTTACAGTCCTGTTCAGAATACAGAGCACATGTAAGTGTCATTGTCTAGCAGTATATGCTGATGTCTAATTTGTACAGGTAGTTAACTTTCCTTGGGATTATTGCAGAGGCATGCTGAACGACCGGAATAAGCCAATTATATTTTCCATGGCAAGACTAGACCGTGTTAAGAATCTAACAGGATTGGTTGAGTGGTTTGGCAAAAATGCCCGTCTCAGGGAATTGGTTAATCTTGTAGTTGTTGCTGGCGACCATGGTAAGGAATCAAAGGATCGGGAGGAGCAAGATGAAATGAAGAAAATGAAGTGGCTTATTGAAACATACAACATGAATGGTCAGTTCCGGTGGATTTCTGCCCAGATGAATCGGGTGCGCAATGGTGAGCTTTATCGTTACATTGCAGACACAAAGGGAGCATTTGTTCAGGTACTGTACTATTCTTTTACTTGCTAGTAATAATATTTCGTGTTAACTTGCTTAGTGACAAAGCTCAGATGAATCAATTGAAGCTCGCTACTTTTGAGGGCAAACACGTGTGTGTGTGTAGAGAGAGATGATCTCCTGCTCACTTCTTTCCATGTGACATTCTAACTGTGCACTCCTAACTGGGGCCTACCTATATGGAGCCTAACAAAAATAAGCTTGACTGAATCACTCAAACAATGGTTTTGAATGCTAAAAAGTTAGATTATTTCAATTTTCTGAGCCGGTCAAACTTCATTGTCTTGTTTTTTTTAATTCTCACAACCAATAGCGGTATTTATATTGGAAAAAATAAAAAAAAGTGTGCTATATTGTCAATTCTGTCATTCCTTTCATAAATGGTATTTACAGTGGAACTTGAAATCCTGTAAGAATTGAATCATGTGGTATTCATGTTGGTTGTGCTTTCTTTTGCTCTGTATCGCTTGGCTCCATGTCACAATTTTACAATCCAAACTGCCCTATTAAAGGAGAGAGGACAGATGCACAAATTATTTTAGTCCAGGAGAATATGCTCGTATCCTCATCCCATTAAACAATCTTCTCATGCTTCTTCATTATGTATCTTTTCTTCATTTGTTCAATGTAATTAGTAGTGCTCATTCACTGACAACATTGTGTTGATGCTATGCATCTGGATTTCAGCCTGCTCTATATGAAGCTTTTGGACTTACAGTAGTTGAAGCCATGACATGTGGTCTACCCACATTTGCCACTGTTTTTGGAGGTCCAGGTGAAATTATAGTGCATGGGGTTTCAGGCTTCCATATTGATCCCTACCAAGGTGACAAAGCAGCTGAGCTAATAGTTGATTTCTTTGAGAAGTGCAAGGAAGATCCAACCCACTGGGATAAAATCTCACAAGGCGGGCTGAAGCGTATTCACGAAAAGTAATGCTGATATTTTGATTAGCTGAGCTGCATTACATTTCCATTTAGTAATGGTTATGGTTTTCATTCTTGTTAATCGACCCCAGATATATATGGGAAAATGGCTAATGATAGATGATTTTTTCTCAACTATAGGTATACATGGAAGATCTATTCTGAGAGGTTGCTGACATTATCTGGTGTTTATGGCTTCTGGAAGCATGTCTCCAAGATCGATAGGCGTGAAACACGTCGCTATCTGGAGATGTTTTATGCCCTCAAGTACCGTAAATTGGTAATTCCCTTTCCATTTCTGAAGCCCAAACAGAACATAAATCAAAAGATGCAAAACTCGCAAAGCTTTTCATATTTATAAAGCATTTCCAAAACTTAAGATTGCAAGTGTGATAAACTTATCCTAAAAATGGAACTGAAAGCAGCAATGGTTAAGAAAGAAATACTGTGACACTCAAACATGAAATGCAGCAAGCCATGCTGAATGACTACTGATTATTTTTGGGGCAATAGTCTAAGGGGTTGTTCTCCGCTTTTATATTTTTCATTTTCCTGTTGTTTGCTAAGAAATCAGATTTTCATGAAAAGTTGGATTAATTCTTAGAAAAAAGTCATTTTTCGTGAAACGGCACGTCTGGGATTGGTTGTGTTGGTTGGTAAGTTCATAGGAAAGCTGTTTTTTCTCTTAATTTTTTATGTGTGGAAATTCGACACGCAAATGTTGACCTTAGGAATTCTGGGTAAGAATTCTGTGCTAACAGACATGTCCTCTTTTAACTGCTATATGTATGTACATATAGTCGATTGCCGCCTTCAAGTTTAACTGATCCAGTGTTTTGTACATTGCAGGCTGAATCTGTCCCTCTCGCTATTGATGGTTAATCCACATACGGAAGCTTGGTTCCTCTGGTCTGCTTTGGACATGGCAGGCAAAAGAGTGTGTTGTGTTTCTCCGTTTGTTTCTTCCCAGTTCATTTCATTTCGAATAACGGGCATTTTCTGTGAGTAGCTGATATAATTGTTTGAGATTGCGAGAGCGAGGCACTTCTTAGTGTATTGGCTTAAGAGTAAATCGAGAGCGACTGTATCGTACTTGCAACAATACATGCAATGCGTGAGCTTCTGTAATGTTTATGATTTTGAATATATTCTGCGACTTTGTTTACCATGTTTCTTCTTTTGGAGCCCAGCACAGCACAACACTCAGAGTAGAGTACTTGCATTTTTTTGGAATCACGTTTGGAGCCCATATAAAACTATAAATTCCCGAATGGCTCACTAATGGCACCAACGCCACTCTAAACAATGTGTCCTCTAAACTCCAGTTTTAACTCATCTAACAACCGGACTGGTTGCAATTGTATCCATAATAAAATGTGTAAACTTTCATTAAGTATAAAGTTTTAGAATATTCATTTAGTCTCTTCTATTTTCAGTCACGTAGAAAATTGTGCCTTTTTTTTTTTATAAGTGTGGAGGAAGTGCAATGGAAAAAATAAAATAAAATCATGCAAACATACTATACAAGCAAAAACGGTTAGACTCCCAACAAATATCGAACGCGAAAATAAGTATAATCAACACAAGCAAAGTTACGTGGTTTGGCGTTAATGTCTACGTCTGTAGAAGGGGAAAGGGGGAACAAGCACACTTGGAGCACACATTACAACATAGAGTTGTATATTGCGTCTGGGAAGGATGAATAGCTTCCGAAAAAGAATCTATTGATTCTCTCATAATAAGTTGGATCATAGTCTGGTTCAAGTCCAAGATGATCTACCTTTTTTCCAGCAGTAACAAGACATCTATTCTCCGGTGGCACCCAGTTTTTTTTTTTTTTTAGCGGTAACAAGACATCTATTCTCCGGATAACTGAAAAATGCCATGGATCGGCTCTCCACATTTTGCGAAGAAGTCTTCTACTCCATTGAAGGAGCATCTGACTCCTTCACCATGCCAGTGTACCAAGCCATGGGTTTCTGTTGGCATTTCCGGCAACCTCTAAACTTATATTATACTCTCTCTGTCCTAAATTAGTTGTCCTAAATGAATTTTGGAATTCTTCCAAAATAGTTGTCTCATTTATATTAAAATAGTATAAAGTGTGTTGAAAATGGATAAGATCACATAGAGTGCTAGCCTTATATAGCGTTCTTTAAAAAATATAAATATTTCAAATGAGACAAGTAACATGGGATGGAAGGAGTATATATTTTCACACACGTGACACAATTTAATATATTAAAATTAAGTTTTTAGTTACTATTTAATTTTTATTATTGTTAAATTTAGTTTATTTCATGTATATAAAGCTGAATTTATGATTGAATTTGATATAATCTTTAATATAAGTCAATTGCCTTCCCTCAACATCGACAAGACTCATACCTGCAACTTTTAGTTACAATAATGAGTATTTACAAATTGAATTAAAAGTTCTCGCTTCCATGTACGGAAACTACATTCTAAAATTTTAACTCCAGAACATAAGATTATGAAAATAAATTTACAATGTGGATCTTTTTTAATTTCACATTTTAATATTAGTTGTTGTTTCCCTTTATATCCATGGTTAAAAATTATAACAAGATTGAGTTTTTTGCATGGATAAGATCAGAATTTTTTTATTTAATATGGTGAGTGAGTTTCACAGTATGTTTTTAATTGATAAAAGACGAGTGTAATTACATAAATCTAACGTAGTTGAGAATCTTGGGAAAAAAAACAAAAACAAAGGGGCAATCAGAGGTAAAAATATCGGCGGTACAGTTTAAAAATTGGAAATATCGGCCGATATCTTGACCTGGATATCGGCCAATATGTTTAAAATCGGCTGATTTGATTTTTTTAAAAGCAAAAAAGAAAAAGAAAAAGAAAAAAGAAACTCACCTTATCCGCCCAATATTGGCCCCCGACGAGGTCTGTGGGGATGGGATCACCAGTAAATATTTGATAATCAGGCTCCATAAACCTAACAATTTTAGCAGAAAATTGAACATCTAAATAAGGAGCCACACATTCCATTTTCTAAAAAAAAAATATTTTTTTTCATAATTTTATTAATAATTTTGGAAAATTCCAATGTTGTAACTTCAAAATAATATTTGAACATTTAAATGACCGATATTTAATGAAAAAATTACAAATCGGCCGATATAGCCGATATGTATCAAAACCGATTTTTAAACCCCTGGGGGCAATAGACTGAGGGCCGAAGTGCACATTTGTAATTAAATAAAATTTAAAAATATGGGAATTCACTAATAAGAGACAACTATAGCCAGACTCTTTATATTTACCAGCAAAAGATATTTAAATTTATGATGATAAAAAAAGTCCATTTATTGTTGTATAATATCTATTAATTTTTTGATATTAGAAGGATATTTTTAGAACATCTTATTTTTTTAAACATCCAACATATAGTCTGTATATTAATGGTTGGCCTAGTTACTTATGTATTGCCATGAGGGTCCTGCAAGTAACACATCATATTTATATGAGATCTATTTTATAGTAAGAATCTATGTTATTGAGCATTAAATGTGAAAATAAATTAATATCTCTAAGTCTATAATAAGTTTTAATATATAAGAAAAATAATGAAAAATAAAAAAAGGGATGCAAAAACTTTAATTTTATGTTCTCTAGAAAATAATCAAGTTTTTTGAATGCATAATTAACCTTTTTTTTTTTTTAATTTACGTGTGGAAAACCGCAGGATACCCAACGTAGAACCTCCACAAGTGAGTCCACTTACCCCTAGGGTACACCAAAGTTAGGCCTTAGAGGCTCGAACCCGCAACCTCTCGCTTCTTGAGACGGAGAGGCAACCAGTTGAACTATGCATAATTAATCTAATGAGTAGAATCACCTAGATTATAGTGAATTAATATCTTAAAAACTATTGAATTAAGATAAAGAAATTAATAGATTATGAAAAGCACAGAGTCTCACAATCATGACTGCGGATACAATTGGAAGAGAGACTAAATGATCTACTTTCGATAATTTAAACTTTGACATACAAATTAGAGAGAATAAGAGCTACACTTTTGAATATCCTTTACGTGAAAGTTTTCATATATTATAATGTAAATTTTATATGGTCGAATATTTAGGAAGTAGAAAATATTAGAGGTTGGGTGAGCTTCATTGTTTTATTTAATTATCTTAGCTATGTGACCATGTTCTTGAAATTTTAGTTATTATTTTTCATTAATTCTAAAGGACCAAAAAGATACGTACATGAGAGGTTTGCACACGCTTCGAGTATTAGTCAGGTGTTTTAAAAGACCTTGGACACATTAAGAAGAAGAACAGTGGCAATAATAAAAAGATGATAATGATTATAAAAACAAAAAATTAAATTAAAAACAAATTTCTTACACTTTTATACATAAGAAAAAGAGTAAAACACCTATATGTAGTTATAAATTATAGATGTAACTGAGCTAATGAGAAAAAAGAAGTGAGAGAAAATCTAAACATGAAAAACAAAGAAAAAATAGAATTTTATAACTTTTGAGACTTGATTCAAATATTGTAAAAAGTGAACTCCACAGCCGTCAATATATTTCAATTAGGGCATCTTTTAAGATTCTTAATAAGATTTGATTAAAAAGTATCATTTTAAGCATAATTCGTGTATAGGCTACAATGATCAATTTAAGTATATTATTTTAGATACAGGGTTTAAAAGATTGAAAGCTTAATAATTCAGAGACAATTTTTTTTTTTAAATATAAGTATCTTCACTTTACATAGATTAATCGCACTAGCATGTCTTAACCTCTCAATCTACACACGCTGGTTAAATCGATAGAGAGTAATCCAATAGAGAGTAACCTAAAGGGATTGAACGTAAATTGAATTCAAAATCTCAGTTTTATGTAGACAGACCAACTCCCTCAAGCATGCTAAATTTGTTTCATGATATTTAGAAATCTTAGTACAAGGTGATTTTCAAGCTAAAAAAATCAGTCACAAAATTTCTACTTTGATTTTTTTTTTTTCCACTTTAAAATTAAAAACAACTCAAAAAAACATATTACATTAGCACTATAGTCACAGTTAGTTAATGATGTCATTAACTAGCAATCGACCAGTTGATTGGATGGGAATGACATAATCAAAATGATTAAGTGAATAATTGGTAGGCATTTGGTGGTGGTAAATAAAGAGAGAGAGATTCGGAAATGGATGGATTTGAGAGAATTTTGACTTTATTTCGAAGCAAAGACTTGACGACGGCTCCTCCCATTGATGCGGAGACATTGGTAGAGACACAACCGTTATAGAATTTGGATCACCCATTTCCCTCAAACCCTAACTAACTTTCAAAATCTACACATTTCCATTCATGGACACCTCGGTTGTTGTTCATTAAAGAAAAACAAGGTTGGTTAGAGGAGGGAGGAATCCGCCCTCCTCTTTATCTCTCTCCTTCTCTCATTCTCTCTTTCCCTCAGTCTCTCTGCCTTGTCCACTCTGTATTTCAAGGCAGAGGAGCCTCAACCCTTTCCCATCCAAACATGTCTGCCTTCGACTTCGGCAACGTGACCGAACGTCGGAATGCCGAAAGGAAGGCAAAGTTGAGAAAGAGGCTCGCCATTGCCGGAGCAACCATATTTCTTCTCGCCCTCTTAGTGGCATGTGCCTTCATTGCAGTGAACACCCGATCGGAGGGGAAAGAAAAGCAGAGCAAAAGCATTAGCAAGGCAAAAGAGCTGCCGACGGGAGTGAAATTGATCAAGACAATGTGTGCACCCACTGATTACAAGCAAGAATGCGAGTCGAGTCTGTCGAAGGCGGTCGGCTCCAATTCTTCTTCTAATGCTAATCCAAAGGACCTTATTAAGGTTGCCATCTCCGCTCTCTCTGATGAGATCGACAGGGCCTTTGAACGCGCAACCCAAGAGAAAGCTGATGATCCAGCGGTGAAAGGGGCAATTGAAGATTGTAGAGTGCTATACGATCATGCCAGGGATGAGCTGAACAGCACCCTTTCTGAGGTTGATGGAAATCACATTGAAAATCTTCCTCGCAATTCTCCCGACCTCAGGAATTGGCTGAGTGCCGTGATGTCGTATCAACAGACATGCATCGATGGCTTCCCTGATGGAAAACTCAAAGCAAGCATCAAAGACGGAATGAAATCGGCAAAGATGTTGACCAGCAATGCTCTAGCAATGGATCAATGAAGTATCCTCCCTGCTCTCTGTTCTCGAGATCACAGGATCCAATTCTCGCCAACTCATTGAGGAGACCACCCCAAGGAAGTGGAAGGACCATCTTCCAAGTTGGATGACAAGCGATGATCGAAGGGCATTGAAGGAATTCTCTCACACTAAACAACTCAAGCCAAATGTCATTGTGGCCAAAGATAAAAGTGGAAACTTCACCACCATTTCTGATGCACTCAAGGCTATGCCCAAGAAATACAACGGAAGGTGAGTCTCTCACCTATTTTTATTGTTATGACCAGGTATCGAGCTCAAAAGACTAAGTGTATTAGGTGGACTGATTCAAGTCATTTATAACTCCTTAAATCTCACCCTTCATAACTAATGTAGACTCGTTCGCTACCCCAACAATCCTCTCATAGAACATCGTCGGTCATCCGGTCCCTGCTAGGAGATCCCTGAGTTCACATACGTTGACCTATTAGGATTGGATATCCAATCAAAAAAACTAGCCTATTAGGAGAAGTGACCCAAGCCCATTATAAATCCCTAAATATCCCTCTTTACAATTAATGTGGAACTCGTTCGCTGCTCCAAAATTTATCTTGTCCCTTGCACTTATTTTAACCACCTTATGCTTCACCAGTATGTTTTACTTTTTTTCTTTTCAGAAAATTGCAACGCTAGTGTTTGGATTGGGGTAATGGGTAACTAATGGGGAGGGATAAAAAATTAACTTTTTACCTTTTCTCTTCAACTTTTGAAAATCCTTTTTAAATGAGAGATTTTCACATTACTTGAGGTAATTCTTGACCTGAATAACTCCTCCAAAATTTACCCCCATCCAAACGCGGCCAATGTCCGAGTCCAGACATTTGTCTAACTGCACTTTGAGATTGACCTAAGTCACACTATTTTTTTTGGTGAAGGTATGTAATTTACATTAAGGAGGGTGTGTACGAGGAGACCGTTAGGGTGACCAAGGAAATGGTCAATGTCACCATGTACGGAGATGGGTCGAGGCAGACCACCGTGACTGGGAGCAAGAACTTCGTCGATGGGGTTAGAACTTTTCAGACGGCCACATTTGGTAAGTCAACACCTAGCTCACATTTGGCCCAAATTTGATCTTTTAATTTACTGTCCAAGTGAAGCTAAGGAAAAAAAATTGATTTTGAAATTGATTTTGATTTGATTTTTTTCTCCACAGCTGCCATAGGTAACGGATTTATGGCCATAGCCATAGGATTTCGAAACACTGCCGGACCGGAAAAGCACCAGGCCGTGGCCCTGAGAGTCCAATCCGATCGTTCGATCTTTCTAAATTGCAGGATGGATGGTTACCAGGATACATTGTATGTACAGACCCATCGCCAGTACTACAGAAGTTGTGTGGTCACAGGAACTATCGACTTCATCTTCGGCGATGCAGCCGCCGTCTTCCAAAGATGCATGATGGTGGTAAGGAAACCATTAGACAACCAGCAAAACATTGTGACCGCTCAAGGTAGGGTAGACAGACATGAGGCCACAGGAATTGTGCTACAGGGTTGTCGCATCCTCCCCGACAAGAAGCTTGTTCCCCAAATGAAGACGACCAAGAGCTACTTGGGCAGGCCGTGGAAGGAATACTCAAGGACAATCATCATGGAATCGACGATCGGTGATTTGATCCATCCGGACGGCTGGATGCCCTGGGAAGGAGACTTCGCATTGAAAACCTTGTATTATGGAGAATACAATAACAGAGGACCAGGTGCCAATCTCAAGGCCAGGGTTAAGTGGCCTGGTCACAAGGTTATAAAAAGGGATGAAGCCATGAAATTTACTGTGGAGAATTTCATTCAAGGTGGACAATGGGTGAAACCCACTGGTTTTCCTGTTCAACTAGGCTTGTTTCGTTAGGACCCCCTCCCCTGTTCCTATCATTGTTTAGTTCAGTCCTTAAAAAATGGTTTGCGATGGTAAAATTGGTCTCTTTCCTTCTATTGAGCTCCACAATAGGCTACTGTATCATGATTTCTTTTCTGGAAAGGAAAAGAAAGACATTCATACTAAAACAACCACATATTGTAACATGTTTGGAGAAGTAATTTTTATCATTGCTCTACTTCTCACGATGCCCTTGTGTTTATGTAGAGAACGTTAACCCGTAAATTACTAATGATATTTTTTCTAGGCCATAGGGCCTCAAATTTGCAAGCTCCTACTTCTTGAAACAGGAGGCAACTAGTTGAGCTACACCAATATGGGTCATTACTACTTAAGGTTGTTTGTGGGTTAAAATTTGGTTTGAGCTTCTTGTAGATGACCACTTGCTCTGGGTTAACCCAGCTAGATTGTAGTGAATTCACTAGCTGGGGTCATTCAAAAAGGAAATTTTCACTTAAGTTTATTAAAGTCTATATTGACATTCTCTTCATTTTATACTCGTCTATTTTTTTTTCTTCTTATACTCATCTATCTCTTATAAATTATATCTTTATTAAATTTAAATTCATTTTGAGTTGATCTTACCATTTGATTAAAACTAATCACGACCGATTTTTAAATCTTTAAAAAAATTAAATTTTAAAATTTAATACATTATTTTATAACAAGCATCATCCTTAAAATATCATTCAATCTTATCAGTTCCTATAAATTTTATATAGCTCAAACCTAGAGTAAAAAATTCAGTTCGCCGAATATTTCCTTGATATATCGGAGGCAAAATTTCTCTCTCCTATTTTTTTTTTAATTAAAACCACTAATATCAGACGATATCGGTGATATACACCTATATCAGTTGCAACAAAACGATATGCATCTGTCCGCACTTGTTCAAACTCTGACTACAATACATTGGTATGGTGTAGCCGATATGTATCGGTCTTTATTTTCCAGTACGTTACCATCGATACGCAACGTATCCACTGCAATTTTTTCACGTGGTTCAAACACGAATGTCAATTATGAATGGTGTGGGCAGGGAAAGCAATTACATGGAGCAGATGGATTTTAGGGAGATGGTTATGGAGCTGTTCATTCTTCTTGGGAAGGAGTTTGACTTTTTTTAGGGTCTGCTGACTTTTAATTTTCAAATTTATTTTTGGGGCCAACATATGAATTTATTTGTATATATTTTTAAATTATGGTCCTTCAATCATACCGTGTGTAATGAAAGATGAAGAGTGGCTAATTAGGTTTATCCCTCCTAGGGCCAAAGCACACCCTCTCCCCTCTTGTTTTGCTTGAGCTTTACAGGTGAGTTGACTCACTGGAGTTGTGGATCTGAAAACCCACTCAAAGAGACACTAATCCAACTCCATCAGTGGTTAATGACAATTATATTTGTCATTACAACTTACCTTTTCTTACCGACTAATAATAAGAGGGACTGATGAGCCTAAAAAAGGTCAAGATCATCTCCATTCAGAAATTTGTGGGCCCAATCTAAATTAGTGATTGAATTACCCTAGATTCTCCATAGACATTGGGAGGTGTCAGGGTTCGAGTCTTCATGGCCTAATTTGATGTATCTTAAGAACAGTGGATATCACACGTAGAGATTTTAAGTTGAGTTGCTCCCCACGTAAATTAAAAAAAAATACATATATCAAAATTACATCTAATTAAATATGCTTACAACATAATGTTAAGAAAATTCAAACAATATTTAAACTTAGAAACTCACCTTGATTTCATATCTTAGCTTAGAGATCTATGTGTCTTTGATCCAAGCCGTCCAGTCCAACAGATAAAAATCTTTCCAAGAGTTTAAATAGGACTATCCTATGGTTTAATTTGAAAAGGGGTATGAAATGCTTTTATAAAAATCAAACCCTCTTTCAATTCAAAGTGTAGGATAGCCCTTTGGTGACTTTCAGAAGATGTCAAAAAACACCAAAAGGACACTGACCTTAAGCCCAAGCGTTAATGTACACTTAAGGTTTAGTCTTTGAGAAGATATATGACTTTTATTAATAAAATAAATATTATGTTTGGTTTTAAGAATAAGTAAGAATGAAAAAAAAAAAATGAAAATGAAATAGAATGAGCTAGATGTACTTAGACTTGGTCTTAAAATCAATTTTCTAGAGGAAGTTAAGAAAAAGTAAAAAATGAAAAAGAAGAAGAATGAAAGAAAGAAATGGAAAAGTAAAAATAAAATAAAATAAAATTGAAAATCTGAAAATAGAATATGAGACCAATGTTACAAATATCGATAGTATTTTTAAATTTATTATATTTTTATTGGTAAAGTTTTTACCATTATCATGTTAATAGTGCATTTTTATTGATACGGTGATAAATTTCTGAATAAAATTACATTAAACACGATAAATGATAATATCACGGTGCAAGAGAAGTTACAAGAGCTTTCCTGCAGCGTTGGACATGAGAATTCATAAATGCCACATGGCACTCTCTCAATCTCTCCACCTATTTTACATTCATTCGTTATAACTCCTTAAATCCCTCTGTTACTAAGCCACAAGGCCCACAACTCTCACCCCCTAAATCTCTGCCAAGAAACTTTTTAAATATTATTTATTTTTTCTCCTCAGTTTTTTAATTAAACGCAGCCTAGGTTCTCATGAGTCCTAACTCCTCTCTTAGGCTTGTACAAGTTGGGCTCTCCTTTACCATTGTTTGATAATCTAAAAATTACTTTAAGTGAAGATAAAAATTCAAAAAATTATCTCTCTCATCATCTTTTTTTAATACCCTATTGAAGTTTGGGGTATTTTAAGGGTGACCTCAAGCTTAAAGTTATTCTAAGTGAGGGGATGACTCCTATAAAATATCGTTTATCCAAACGCCAAGTGAATATGGATAAGGTGACTGTGATATGTAGGTAGAGATTTGAGTTATGAAAACTGATGATAATATTTTTATATTTTATATATCATTAAAGTCTTTTAATTTCAAACTTAAGGTTTTACATTTTTGTATTTAAATTATTTTGAATAAAATGGAAGTTTCAAAAATTTGAAAACAGAAACACCATAAAACAAAGTATTAAACATGCATCAGTAACGTACACGTGTGGTGGATCATGTTAAGCGTTCCCGCTTTTTCACTTTTTTAAAGCATTCTAAAGTCTGAACTCTCGACTCTTGTGAGACAAAGCAGACCTACCCAGCCCTAACCTTACCTTGCCTTTAAAGCATCCGACCCGTCCGTGAGAAATCTACCATAGAAACTTAGGGTTATTGGCATCGGGCCTGCCCTTTTCAATCTCCCTTTAATAATATTTATTATATACCGTGTGGACAAGTGTGCACACGTGTGAAGTGTATGATATGTTAAGATTTTCTTTTACGAATTATGATCCAATTTAAAATTCTCATCGGTGAGTTCACTACTCGTAGAGCACACAAAAGTTAGTCCATGGGAGCTTAAATCCACAACCTTCTATTTCTTGAAGCGGGAAACAAACAGTTGAACTACACCTATGTAGATATATATATATATATATATATATATATATATATATATATATATATATATATATATATATATATATATATATATATCCACAACTTTCTATTTCTTAAGGCGGGAAACAACCAGTTGAACTACACCTACGTCGATATATATATAAGCCCAAGTATTAAGATTTAGCATTAATATAAAGTGATTCTTGAAAGTTAAGGTTATAAACTTAGAATTACCAATTCTGTTTTAGTAGTTATTTTATTTTGCATTAGTAGATTGACATATTTTATTTACTATTTTGTCTATTTCAATATTTTGTATAGGAAAAGAAGAACATGTTGTTCATTAACATAGCTCTTTTTATTTAGAGTATTTCATATGAACTTAATTTCGTAAACAAAATATAAAGATTTTCAAATATATTATATATAATTAATCTCTCTACTTTCTTAAGATAGTTTAAGACTATCAAACGACTATTAAAGTAGATGTCATTCTACGGCATCACCGCATATAAAATACATTTCTTTATTGATGTTTTATATTATACGGTAATCTAAATGGAACCTTAGCCCTTACGGAGGTGGGTTGCGTTTGAGGGTATTTTGGGTTGGTGTGGTGTGGTGCAGGGGTTGAAATATTGGCCGATACGTATCGTATCAGCTGATATATATCGGTTTTGGATATGTGAATATCGGCCGATAATATCGGCCGTATTATATCGGCCGATATTTTAAAAAACAAGGAAGAAAGAGAAAAATATCGGCCGATATATCGGCCGATACCGATTTTTAAATCCCTGGTGTGGTGTGGTGTGCATTAAGGGCTTAGAGAGGTGAAGAGTGAAGTCTTTAATCAAAAACTTTTACAAGCATAAAGTCATTTTCATAATTTTTTGTACCTATTCTATCTGCATATTGTGGGTATAAATGGATTAATTTGTATTAAAAAATGTAACAAAAAATAGTATTTTAATCTTATTCTTGGATATAGTAAAATTACTCTCATATCACTTTATAATTGATTTTTTCATGAAGAGCAGCCTTTATTAAAAACTTCTTTATTTATTTACAAATTGTTCTTACACTTGCTCTTGTTTGTTTATATATATATACATGTGTCGGATTTTAATAAACCCAACTTAATTTATGCCAAAACTTATTGAATCTGACTCGATCCGACTTGAATTTCTTATTCGACTCAATTCAAATGTTGTTTTATAACTTGATGAATTTGAGTTAAGTTGAATCAGATCAAGTTAATTTTAAATTTCTCAACTCAACTCAACGCAACTCAAATTTCATATGAATTTTTTTCACTTTAAGATATACAAATATATAATCCAAACCCACTGATTTCTCAGAGATCAAGTCAAGTGGGCAAGTTGTACCGCTAATTGAAAGTGAAGTTTTAAATGACTCAGTTTTAAAATAGGCTTACATAATAATGAGAACAAAAGAAGAAAAATAAATATATAAATGATTTTACTTTTTAAATGTTACGAAAATAAGGCACAATTCCACTAAATTTATTGTAATTAATCAATTTTAGAAAAGATATACAAATGATTTAAAGATTATAATTTTGAAGAAGAGAGAGAAAGGAAAAGGAGGAGTGAGGTGGGTGAGCATCGAGATCTCTGCTGCGAGGGGGCATCCATCTGAGAAAACGCAAGAAAAGAGAACGTAATTGACGGCTTTTGCTTCGTCTCCTCATATTATTTTTATCACTCTTGTCCACGCACCTCTCATTTTCTTGTCTCAAGGCATTGACTCGTAGAGAGAGAAAAAAAGAGAGAGGAGAGAGGAGAGAGGAGAGAGGAGAGAGAGAGATGGAACATAAGGTTGACTGGGATAGAATGGATGTTGAGTAAGTAGCAAAGAGCCACAACAGATTCCTCAACGAGGACCTTTCTTTTGCTTGCTAGCTTGCTTTTACAAGAGTCAGACGCACGCAGGACCCTTCTCTCTCTCTCTTCTTTCTCTCTCTCATGGTGGTGCTGGTGGTGGCCTAGTAGTTTTAATCTTAGAAGAGAATGGAACTAAACTTAGATTAGTTGAGTGATATGATCAAGAATTGATCATTATAATTCTGTTAAAGTAATTTTAAAATTCAATGATTTATAACAATAAAAAAATTTAACCCACAAAACAAAAATGATTAAATAAAATTGGTCTTTTTCATGTATTTTAATTAAAAGTATATGACCTAGTTCAGGAAGCGAGAGTTGTGAGGTTTGAATCCCACGGATTAACTTTGGTGATGACTTAAAAGGTAGAGGTACTACATGTGAGAGTTTTAGTAGGATTATGTCTGAGATTTTCTACACATAAATTAAAAAAAAAAAAAAGAATATATGAGCCCACTTGGGACCTATAAGGATGAGTGAATTTAAAAACTTTTGATTGGAATATGATATCTATAAAATTTCATTTTAATTGAATAAAGAGAAATAATATTTTTTAATACCCTCAAAATTTCATATTTATTTAATAGTGAAAAATCATCGAGTTAGTTCAATAGACTTTAATCCAATGTTTTGGATTTTCTAGAAAATAACTTTCTTCATTATTAACCCAATGTTACACAAATAGTTTAATGGATGTATCTAAAGGATGAGATTTGAGATTTATCTAAGGGATCAGTTTATCATTTTTCAACTATAAAAAATATGACTTTTTTTTTATATGGACTGAGGACTCTTTTCCAATAATATTATAAATGAGATATTTCTCTCTCTTTTTTTTAAGAATCCATTTTAAATAGAGGAGATGGAAAAACTCAATGATGAAAATAGAGATTTTTCTCGTTTGCTAAAATAATACTTCATTTACTTTCAATAAAAATAAAGATATTAGCACAATCAACAAAATTATTGTATTTCCACAGTCAATACTTGATTGAATTTAAGAACATTTGCTCGATAACATGAACATAGTCCAAATATAATTTTTTATATATAATTGCTTTTTTCGAAAAAATAGAAAAACAACCTCTAAATAACATGGAATTAATTAACAATTATTTCAAACAACTTCATGTACCATTCTATCTTCTCGATATAGATCCAATGTGAGTTGACATATATGAAATTTATCATCATCACTAGATCAAGTAGCAAAAATGCAAATAACATTCTAATGGTTTAAATAGCAAATCTAAAATGATTTCAATTTCAATATAAATGCTCATCTTAAATAATTGAAATAATATTTATAGAGATAAAAAAATGAGGATAATCTAATTAGTTGTTCTTGTTAACTATTTTCAAAAATGGAGGAAAGAAGTCAAATTATACACTTAAGAGTATGTTTATCACAAGAAAGTACTCAAATGGTCATGGTTAATCATCATCTATTGTCTTCATCTCATCTATTTAGAATTGACTCTTCTTATTCTAATTTTCAATTTCTAAGAGACATCATTTAACTTGTCAAATGATCTCTCCCTTTATTAAATCATTATTATGAGTCCTTCAAATAATAGATATTAATATTAAATAAATAAAGTAATATTTGATGACAATATGAGAAATTGTTGGCTAATAATTCTATATTGTTTAATAGTTAAGTCAATTAGGTATTTAAACAAGAAAATTAATAAAAAATCTTTTAGTCGATATTAATCAAATGAAAGTACTTTGCATACCCACTCCAAATAATTTGATTACATTGATTCAAAAACTAATTTTAAATATTACAACTTTATAAAGAAAAAGAAAAAAGAAAACTCCCAAGAAAATGTAAGGAAACCTCCAATATATTTGTGAAGAGGAGAGGAGCCTTATTGGGAGCAGAGCCAGAGGTGGGTCCCATCTCTTTTCCCTAAGCTCCCATCTCTCTCTCTCTCTCACTTGTCAACGCGAACAAAAAGAGTTTCCGAGGAAGCTTCCTTGCTCTCGCTTCCTCTCCTCTCCCACCTTACAAAAAGAGACCGCCCATCTCTTTCCTCCAAATACCATCTCATCCCAACCCGCTGCTGCCTTCTTCATGTCCTGCTGATCGTCATCTCAAGATCGGCTACACCCGATTAAAGGTGTGTTTTCTTGCTCTGCTACCGTATTTCTGCACTTGTATTCCTTTCGCCATCTCTCTTTCCTTCTCATAGAACTGTAATCCTGATGGGCTTTGGTTTCTTCTTCTTCTTTTTTATTTTTTATTGTTTTATTGGAAGGTGCTTTTTTAGCATTTTGTGTGTGTTTTGGCTCTCATGAGAACTGTAATTTTGATTATCCTCTTGTCGGTTCAAAGTCCGATCTGTTCCCCCTTTCTCGGTTCCAACAATGGAGAATCACTTTTAGGTTTTTTGGGTTTGTATGGATGACAGAAGTTCTTTAATTTTCTTTGTTATGCGTCAGCATTTTTCTTCTCAGATTTCTTCTGCAAGGAGAAGATATCTCTGTGGTACAAGGACATTTTGGTTTAGTGAGAAATTTTGATGGGTTTCACTTCTTTTTAACAGTTTTCATATTAAAAACTGTAGTTTGTCCTTATAGTTTTCTTGGGCTGCATCCTTCTCTTGGGTTTGGTATGCAAAGATGAAAATGAAAAAAAAAAACTTTTTACTATTTTCTGCTAGATCTTTAATCTTATAGTTTCGTGTATTTAGTCACAAGATACGATTTTTATTTTTCTTAGTTGTGATTGCATGAAGGGGAAAATGTTGAAAAACTCAAAACAAATGTGCTGTTGTTTCTGTGAAAAGGAATTCCTTTTCTTATACGGGATTGGTTTGTTATGTCGATGTTATTAGAATATTTTGTACTAATGTTTGATCTCTTTGTTTGTTTATAATCTCTAAAATGACTTACCTATTTATCAGGCATTGGCAAGATCAGAAACAGTAATAATGATGTTTTCGTTTTGCAGTTTTCTGGAATAGATTATTGGAATGCCCGTTTGCTATTTTCTGCATTTATTTTTCTCCCCTTCTAAAAAAATTAACGGAAGTAATGAACCCACATTTTTCCTTTTCATTTGTTCACGAAACTCAAATTATCCTGCTAAATATGGAAAGTTCTTTGGAATTTTTTTCAAAACTCAGATAGATTTTATACTTAATTCTTCGTGTTCTCTTTTGTGAAGCATTCTCCATTTAGCGATTCCTTCTAGCAGAGGTTCCTTGTCATAAATAACGGGTTATTCCCCTTTTGATGATTTCAGTTCCTGCCCTCTCTGCTTCAAAAAGTTCCTGCCCTCTCCATTAGTACGATTCATGGAGCATGATCTGGACTTGGCATCTGAGAGAACCCGGAAGCGCAAAACACGACCACCAGATGAAGAAGATGGTGAGAACTTCAGTGGTTTTAACCTAGATGAGCTGAATCAAGATCTGCTCGAAAGGGTACTTTCCTGGCTACCTGCCTCGAGCTTCTTTCGCCTTCGTTCAGTGTGCAAAAGATGGAGTTCTGTTGCAGCCTCTGCATCATTCTTGAGGGCCTGCTCTCATATTCCCTTAAGAGATCCATGGTTTTACATGGTCGATCCGAACCTTGACCAATCAATTGTTTTTGACACCACAGAAGGGAACTGGAGAAGTCTCAACTATCCAAGCATCCTACAGCATGAGCAAAACTCCATGTCCATTCCTGTCGCCTCATCTGGGGGTTTGCTCTGTTTCCGGACTGCCTCTGGCAATTTCATCATCTGCAATCCCATCACTGGTGCTTGCAGGGAGCTCCCATCGGTGGGCTTGTGTTCGGGTTCAGGTTCAAGCTCGGGCGTAGCTGCTCAAAATCAAAGTATCCATGCCATTGCCATGAATTCTTCTTCGTCACATCACCCTTCCTCATACAAGCTTGTTCTAGTTGTCGGAGAGTTCCCCAACCTTTCTGTCAAAATCTTTGACTCCATGAAGAATCAGTGGGAGCATGACTTTGTGCTAAGCCGGAAGACCGACAACTTGCAAGAATCTGATCCTGCTGGAGATGAGACTGTGTATTTTCTCAGCAAGGCTGGTGATGTGGTCGCAACAAACATGCAACGGAGCCCATCTAAGCAGTACTCTTCCATTATAACAATTGAGAATGGAGAAGAGGTAGTATATTTTCTGAGCCACTCAGGGACAGTTGTGGCGTGCAATCTCACCCGGAGATGCTTTTCCGAGTATCCAAGGCTTTTACCTGTCTTCTTCGAGTACTCAATTGATGTCGTAGAGTGCAGAGGCGAGATGTTGGTGGTGGTCTTGTGGGAGTTTCTGGAGACCGCCAGTCTCAGGGTCTGGAAGTTCTCAGAGGGGACCCGGTCATGGACCCAGATTGCAGCGATGCCACCAGCCATGTCACATGAATTCTACGGGAAGAAAGCAGATATCAACTGTATTGGGTGCGGAGATAGAATGATGATTTGCGTAAATTCGGGGGAGTACAATAGCTATATTTTATGCGATTTGGAGCTAAACAAGTGGATTGAATTGCCTAAATGCGCTGTAGATGGCAAGGCCAAAGAGTTCACCTCTGCCTTTTCCTTCGAGCCTAGAGTGGAGGCTTCTGTCTGAAGGAGTTTCTTGGAAGAGAGTGGTGACAGTGAAGTGTGTGATTGCCAATTGTTTGTGGGAGGGGACTGAGGAGAGTGAAGTGTGTGTGATTGACACTGTTTTTGGTTTCTAGCTTTGTAGTATAAGCTCACCCTTTTTCATTATTTATTTATTGTGCAGCAACTGTTCCTGAAGTTTGCCAAAATGGTCTGAGCGTGTATATACATTCTTCCATCCATGTCTTCTATGGTTAATGTGATCATCCTTCATTTTAGTTACAGCAAGAGTGAAAGAATCTCCTTTGATCCTTGGCTTTTGATCGCCTCTTTCCTCTGTTTTACATGTATCTTAATGCATTGCGAGAGTGAAAGAATCTCCTTTGATCCTTTCTTCTCCTCTCTTTCAGTGTGTTTGGGTATTCTGAATGAACGATAAGATGCATCAAATGAGGTTGCTTCCATGGTATTTTACGAGGAAAATCATTGTCGCCCTGTAGGCAAAATCTGATTCAAGTCACTTGGAGGATCAAATGAACTGGCTTTGCCTGCAATAAAATCCTCATCTTCGTCGATGCTAAATTATTGAATGTTTACTAATAAGAAAATGGAAAATTTGCAGCAACGTTTCTTCTGGGGAAGGTCATCCCAGGGATCATCCTCCTGGCAAATAAAACGGTTCGACTTATTTTATTCTAGGTCTGTTTTTGGCCTTGATTTTCAGTCTAAAACAGAATTGGGCTTTTATGACATCTCTTTCATGAAAATTTTGAACAAATTTAAAAACTTTTGGGCTCGTATATTATGAGAAAAATATCTAAATTCTAAAGCAATGTGATTTCTCTTTAGACTCGACTGAGTAAATTTGATTCTAGACTATGAAAGCTGATGCTCCAAGTGTAAAAATTATATCCATCAGGGCAGGCATGGATAGCCTGTGACAGGATTAATATTGATACATGGCCATGAAAATGGATCCCAATTTCTGAGTAACTTTAGGACTTCTCATCATATGGTTTTGCCTAATGGGCAGTGTTATTTTCAAGCTCTTGGAAAGTTGAGTTAAAAAAAAAAAATTAGTCTTCCCTCTTCTTCCATGGAACATGGTCTTTTTACCAAGAGCATAGAATATTAGACATTTCTCTCCTTCTATGGAATTCATTTTCTATAGAGGGAGATAGAAAAAGTTAATGATAAAAAGAGAGACTTCCCTCGCTTGACGAAATAACATCTCATTTATTTTTTGTGAAAATAATATTTTTGATAAAACTATTAACATTAAGTTTTCATGGCTTGACACGATGCCAGAGTTTATAACATGTGTTAGATAATTATGGATTGCACCCAAAAATATATTTTCTTGTGAACTTAATTATCTGTATTCTATGTAACTAAGAAAATGAAACCATTCATCATCCACCAGTCGAATGCAACATAGAACAACCAGTATGGGGAATTCTTTTTAATAATACTTAATACCCAATGACAAAAGAAATTGGATCTATTGGTATTACTAAAGATATTGAGGGATACTAGTCTTAGCTTATACAAAAGGTCTTGTTGGGGTCTCCCTTTTATAGGTTGAACTTCTGCTTCTACTCAACGGTGCTTCCCTTGTGTACGCAGAACTACTGGCAAGCAATGATCTTTGATTAGCAACGGAAGGAATGGCAATCATCCCGACAGAGTTGTACCTCTTGGAGATGGCTGAAGAGATTCCTCACTCGCCACTGCTAGTGGGCAATATCAGAACGAATGGCAATACTTGTTAAGGGGTCACTTATTTGGAGAAGGATGAGGATCCTCCAAAATGGTGGAGCTCAACAATTTGCCCCCACTTTAGATAGCGAGAGGTTGCAGGTTTGAGCCCTTATGGCCTAACCTTGGTATGCTCTAGGGATAGTTGGCTCACCCGTGCGAGTCCTGCGCTGGGTATCCTGCGATTTCCCACATAAATATATATATATATATTGCCAATAATGTGGACCTTCTAGATGTAATTTTGACCGCTGATGATGAAGAATCATGTGCCCCTACTCGGCTTATCTCATCTTGACACCTTAATCACCTTCAGATAGGATGAACCTCTTCCACATCACATCCACATACGCCACTTGATCTGTTTATTATACCAGTTGCCCTAACATGATCAATCTTAAATAGATTGATTTGACCTGCCCTATTTATTAAATAGTTGACTCAACCTGCCTCATCCCTTACTCAACTCATTTGTTAGACAAACTGTCCCATTTGAAGTCATTAAAAGATGTTAGCCCAACTGAACTAATCTTAAATGGATTGTTTCAGGTTATAAAATGTATAAAAAGCTGACCAAACCTGACCATCTTAAATAAGTTAAACATAAAATAATTCATTAATTAAATAGGTCAAATGTCCCTCCTTAATTGTGCCCTTCTTATCAAGTGTAGTAATTATATGTTTAATTGCATGAAATAGCCCATCTTTTATAGCATGTATGTGGGATGGCAAAGGATATCTTATATGTTTATAGTTCGTTTTATACTACTACGATGGCTAAGGGTAAAATTTCATGTACTCTGTCTTTCAGGATGTCTCACTCATTTTAGTGCATTGGTGCAAGACTAGATAGCCCCTACAATCGTTCTATCATTTTCAAATAAAACTCATATAATGACACATGGACCCAACTGTGGCAAATCTTTTACTATCAGATATTGATACCATAATAGTTGCAAATTTAGAAAATGTGTGCAATGGATGCAATGACAGTCGGGCCTTAACCCATTTGACCCAACCCACAAAGTTAGTGTTGAGAAAAGAGATTTTTGGACTTTGAGTAGAGCGAGTTAAGCTTAGATAAACCTGAAGTGCCAATCCATTTCCAGCTAAAATAGGCTGCAAATGTCAAAACCCAGAATACATATTCAGGCTCTAGGGCGCATTCCACTGGGAGTAGAAAGTCTGTAGAGTTTCTGGGTGCATCCAGCTTGGATACAGTAAACAAGCTTGAGCTTAGACTGACACAAATATGAGCCAAACCCAAGCCCAGCATTTGCCCAGCCCTATCAGTGCCATTGACAGGCTACATACCAACAGTTCCTCCCAATTAATGCCCTCTCACCATCATGTTCAGGTAGGGATGATGATACCAATCAATGGCCTTCGATCATGCTCGGATAGGGGTCATGACTCCTAAACTAGGACATTTGTCTTCAGTATAAAGAAAATGGGACAGTCGAAAACAAAGCAAAGCAAATGATCGTTTAAAGCTTAATTTTGATGGGAGTTGCTTGAGAGAGGCAGGCTTGGCCGGCTATGGTAGAGTGATTCATAATGATATCGGTAGTATTGTATTGTCTTTTGCTGGCCCTCTTTAGAATGGTTCTGTGCTAGATGTGGAGTTACATGATTTGTGGAGAGGTATGGCAGTTTTGAAAGAGTTGCAAGCAGTGGAAAGTATCCTTAAAAGTGACTCTAAGATTGTTGTCGGTTGGGCCGTGGGATCTCTTTGTCCTTGGATATATTTGGATCAAATTTATTGGATCCGCCATACTATGTTAGCTCATGGATATTCCATCTCTTGGCAAATTCTGAGGCAGATGAGTTGACTTGTCAAGGGATTTCTTTATCTTCAGAAATTGTTAATTATTTAATGTAATTGTTGGGTTTTTGTCTTCTTTTTTTGCTGGATTGCAGGCGGTTTGTATCTGCTCCCTCTAGCTGAGGTTTTGTCTCTTTTTTTCCTTGATTAATGAAGTTATTTTAAAAAAAAAAACACAAAACAAAGAAAAGCAAAAATATTACCTATGATTCAAATCTATACAAGACAAAACAATGCATACATTCTTCAGTCCAAGTACAGCTCTCAGACTTAGAAAATTACATGAAGACAATTCTTTCGTATACGCTTCAGTTCGAGTACAACACCAAGATTTTGAAGATCAAGATAATTCTTTGCAGCACCAAGACCAATATGGGACATCATCTGGGGTCAATCTGAAAATCCCATTGCCTGAAAGGCATTATGGCTCACTATAAGTCGGTCATAGATCTTTTAGCTATCAATCTTTCTTACATAAATAACAAGCTTGATTTTTTGGCAGGGGCATGTCTATCATGGAGCCACCTGAATGCGTCACATTTCCCACTAGTCTAACATTTAGACACCAGTCTCTGAGAGTCCTCTTTCAATCTTTATCTATTTGGATCAGTTTGGTGACTTTTTAGCCAAAGAACTTGCTCATCAATCTTACTTAGATTCTGATCATCCAAACGCTTCCATGTCTTGATCCTCCCAACTCCATTCCATGCCTTTTCTCCACTCTCAAGTTCAGCCAATATAATCCTCGCCCTCCTCGGCCACCCCACTTTCCCATAACCATGGTACCCAGAGCCACCTCCATAACAAAACTGGATGCCCTCCATTTCCCCACAAAAGTCATTGGTATGATCATGTCCTAAGAACACTGCCTTCACGTCTTTCATGGAGACGAGGGTCTGTAGAACTCCTGAGTTAACAGAAGAACAAGCAACTGCCTCCTGAAACTGACCTACAATCTCTTTATACCACAATTGTCGGACCTCTGGGATAGGGATGTGAAAAAAAGCCAGGGCTGGAGAGAGATGTGACAGCAAATCAGCACCATCAAATTTGTTGGCCTGCAGTAACAAAACCCAGTATTTCCTCTCAAATCCTTTCTGGTTTGGATCAAATTGGGCTCTAAACAAGCCAAGCTAGCTAGGAAGCTAGTTCACCTCAGCTTGAGCTCAGATTGTTTGGAGGCTTGCTCAAGATTGAATTCGAGCTTGGCTTGCTTGGGGTGTGTGTGCATGTGTATGCATGCATGTACCTATATATGTATATCCTTATTTTTTATATATACATATTGTATAACAAATATTATACATATTTATACATACATTGTACATTGCTTGGTTCAAGCTTCACTCAAGCTCATGCTTGATGTGCATTATCAATATAGCTAAAAATAGACCATGTTCAGTTTGAATTCTCAATCAAACATTGATTAGCCACATTTGACTCAGCTTGGGCTTAGAGTTCAAGCTTGGCTCAACAAACAACCGAGCCAAGCTCAAGCCAGCCACATCTTGGCTTGGCCCAACAAATGTTCAAGGCAAGCCTAGCTCCGCTCAGTTTGGCTTGTTTACAAATTACAACCATAAGACCAGACTGCAGCATTTGAATGATGCTAAATGTGGGATCTGGGAGCTCAGACTACATGCAAACTTACAAGTTTACAACAGCTCAGCTTTGCTTGTTTAGACCCCTAGGACCAGACCGCAGCATTTCAATAAATGGTAAATGTAGGAACAACCCTCCATGCAAACATTACAAGAGCTCAGATTTTTTTTGTTGCTAATTTTTTTTAAGCTCGGATTCTTTCAGTATCAACAGTCCAAAGACAGAAACCATAAGTCACTACACTGAACCTCCTCATCATGCTAAAAATGTGTAGCTGAGATGTAGGAATGTTGTCAATACACATGGTGGTACTTGCAGCAACACAATTTCACATCTTAAGCTAGACTCCCATTCAAATCCTCAACCAAGAAAACCATTTTATCATTTGGCACCTCATTCACCATACATAATACAAAGTTGGACACTAATTCAAACTCTGTCCAAATTGTTGACAGCATAATGGATGGGTTATAGCATGAAATCATACTAGTGGACAATCCCAACTATTCAACCAGTGGAAATCAAACTTCCAAGGTCAGAATGATCAGCAATGTAAATCCAGTGTGTGAATGATTGCATGTACAGTATGCACTTGGATAAATAAGCGACAAGCTTTTCCTGGTGGAAGACATACAGGGCCTTTCCTTTCATGTACCTAAGCATTTTTAAGCAGAGGCATGTACCAGTGAGAATTGTGACTTTTGGGAATGCATTGTTTGTAGGTATGTCTTTGTGTGGGGTAATGTTTCTTCATTTAAAAAAAAAACCTTCAGTTGACTCAACCGATTCAGCTTAACACCGAAATTGAATTACTCTAGGAAAACTTATTAGGGTAACGAGTCGGTTGAATCAAATAACTTGAGTTGTGTGCATGCCCTTTTCAAATTTTAATTGGGGTCATGGAAGTCATTACGATATAACTTAAATGTAAAGAGGGAATACAATTATAAGGTTATGAAAATAAAAAGAAAAATCGTATATCTTTGCATGGGTAAGAAGAGGGAGAAAAGGAGAAGGAATGGTTGGAACAAGTGAGAAAAACAACAGCCACTTTTTCCTCACTGTTGTTTATTTATATTTACTCTCTATTTTTCCTTATTCTCTTCTTCTTCTCATTTTTCAGGTTTTGTTGTCTTTTTCTTACTTTCTATTTTGTTGTTTTTCTTCTTTTACGTTCTTCTACTCCCCCTTCCTTTCCTCCCTTTTCTCTTCTTCTTCCTCTTATGCACCTTTCTCCTCATTTTTGTTTACTACTTCAGGTTCTTCTTCTTTTTTATTTTTATTTTCTTGCTTCTTATTCTCTTCTTCTTCATATTCTTCATTTTCTGTCTTTTGGTTTATTTCCATGTTTTCATATTATATATATATATATATATATATATATATATATAGAGGAATGATAATAACTAGTATTCTTCCCCTTCTTAATAAAATGTCTTGACCATTTCAAAGGGAGGAAAAAAAGAAGATAATAATAACAATAGTAAGGAGTCCAACTATACCTGGAACCCTTCAGAAATACTACGAAGCCACTGAAGCTGAGATTCTTTGATCCACCCATATGTCCGAATCCCTTCAACAGTTTCCCTATCCCCACTGTCAAGAAAGTAGAGATTAAGTATGCTGGTATTGACCAGTGCAGAACCTGAGGCACCATACACTTGGACGTTGTAATTACCAAATCCATCAATGTGTGCATTACTTCCTTTGGAAAATGGGTTAATTTGAGAGAGTGAATAATCCATGAGGGATATAAATGACACAAGTTCTTCACGAGTCATTGTAGACTCCTGGTCGTGGTTACCCAGAATTGCTGCCCAAGGAAGTTTGGATTCTATAGCTGGAGCAAAAGCTTCACTCAGGGACTCAGCAGCATCGGCAGTACTTGCCCCAAATATGTTATCTCCTAGTTGATAACAACACATACAATAAACTCTCAATCCGAAGGCATTTCCATGAACAGGAATTAGAGCACAAACTCTTTACCAAAAGCAGCAGTTATCAACTTCTAAAGATAAACAGGGTTTTATGGACTACACGCACAAGAAGAAGGGGGAAGAGAGAGATAGCGAGGGGGGGAGGTGGAGCACACATGCAGAGAGAGAGACTTTTGTTCAGGAAAAAAAAAACAGATAAAAATTTATTGTTCATGGTAACCACTGATACAAAAACCAACATCTCTAACAACAATCTTCCCTAAAAAAATGCAATTAAAATTTATAAAATGTATCAGTGATGATTGAAAAAAATCAGAATAAAATTGATCTTTATGTGCCTTTTTCTTTGTGGCCCTCTAGGCACATGAAATAATATATCTGTGTCTAGCACAGTGGATTAAGTGGTTACTCAAATATGTTCAAGCATATCTGACTACGAAATCTTTTGAATATTGGGTGTGGGCCCATTCTTTGATTAAGGCAAACTGTTGGACCCCTCCCCTTTTTGCAACCTACAACAAGCAGTAGGTAAGAGTACCAAATATCTCTTTGGTTGAGGCGTTATTTACATTTGGATCAGGTCATGCCTTGAGATTGACAGTGAATAGCACATTAAGCACACTAGATCAACTCCCTTGCTACAAAGTTTCCTTTGTTGTTTTGGCTGGCCTCCTCTGCCGATGCTTCTGTGGTTGACTGTTATTACCTTTCTGGAGAGCAGGTGGGGTGGGATATCCGATTCCGTAGAAATCTTTCTGACTAGAAAACTGAAGCTTATACTTCCCTCCTTTAGATCCTTAGTTCTATCCAAGTTTCTCCCATCCTAGATGACGATCGGACTTGGTGGCCGACCTCAACAAGGTCCTCATCCAAGACAACATCCGAAAGCGTTGCAGAATTATGGCTAGTATGTAACCCCTCTGCCTCCGTGCTTCTGAAGACGTTGAACGTTTATTCCTTCATTGCCCTTTCTTCTCTTCTGTATGGAGTGCCACCCTGAACCTTATCAATGTTCAATGGTCGATGCCGTCATCAGTTGCTTCACTCTACCGCGCTCAGATGTGGTTTGAAGGGAACTCAAAGTTCTCTATCTTATGGGATCTGCCTATGTTTCGACAGCTTGGAGTTCGTAGTGGGAGAGCAATAATAGAGTTTTTTAGTTGTGGGCTTTTTGTTTCACTGTATTGTCTCCTTTATTTTTGTATTTGCATCTCTAGTGCCTCTTTATCTCTAATATATTAACCATTTAAAAATAATAATAGTTTTTCGAAATTGTGAGGAAACCACAAAGGAGGCTAGTCTTCAAGTCAAGGCGAGGCGAGGTGCGGTGCTTGGGCTTCTTCACTTTCTAAGTTCCCGTCCTTCTCTATCTTGGATATCTCTATAGCTTGGAAGGAATGTATTCGTTTTTAGTAGCTTATGCTCCTTTGTAGCATGTTAGTTGTTTTTTCCTTGTGCTTCCCGGTGTTTGTGTTTTGCCGATGTGTGGGTTTTGCCTGTTATTTTTCCCTTTTAGCACGACCTATGCTTGTGTTTGCTTCTTTTGAAATTAATGAAGTTACAATTTCAAAATAATAATAATAATAATAATAATAATAGTAATAATAATAAGAAGAAGAATAATAATAAATGGCTTATTATGTCTTGATTCAAACTCAAGTTTCTTTTTTAATGAGATGATATTAAGGATTATTGAGAAATGATGTAATACAATAAGCAGCCTTGAAGCTTCGAGAGGAAGCTTAGGGCACACAAAGAAAAGGAAGAAATTACCAGCAACATATATCAAGCATCCATAATAAAAACAGCTCCTAATCTTGCTAATTCATCCACTTTGTGATTCGCTAATTTATGAATATTATTAGAAGTATGATATCAAAGAGGATGGTCTCATGAATCCCCACAATAAATCTACTGATTTGCAAGGATGGCAACTATCATTTCACCACCAACTAGAGGTGTTGCTTAAATCACCTTAAATAGTCCAATTAGAAAGAACCACCAGTCTCTAACAATCTGCATCCTTTATACAACGCCTTCACCTCAATTTCATTTGCACTCTATACTTCAACTGATTTAGAGAATAAAGAATGCTAGCATTAACATCTCCAATTAGAACTCCAATACAAGTTGCAACAATTTCAAAAGAATAACCATCATTGAAAGGAACTCTCCAAAAATCAATCAACCAAAACAACTCAAAAGAATAATGGGATGAGAGAACATCAAAATTTGTAAAATCAGACTAACCAGTCTAGAAACTTACATGCGCAAGATTTCCTGCATGTTTCCCTAGGCTTGTACAGACACCAAAACCCACTTTGAGGTTTTAAACAGAGAGATCAACTCCTAGAGTACTCCCAAGATGGCCCATAGACTTGATATCATGATCATATGATCATTCAGGAGGGCCACACCCTATTTCTTTTGATCTACATGTCGGATCAACAATTTGTAAGTTGCATGAAGAAGGTAACCAAAGGATCTCTCAATTGGTTCCCAAGTTGTGATTGTATGATCCTCATGGATGGGGCCAACATTGTATCATTAGGTCCTTATATCTAATCGATGATCCATTTTTTCAAAAGCATCCGTTGGCCCATGGATATGTCATGAATCATATTTTGAAGCATCTTTGCATAATCCATAGTTTCTTTTTGATCGACAAACTGTGTGAATTCCATACTTTATGACATCATTTAGATCTTGTTAGATATTCATTTGATCAAATTATACAGAGTCCAATGAAGTCCAGATCAACATGATAGTACTACATGAAATCCAATCAACATGATTTCTATGGATCTCATCAGATCTTCCTTGGTTGGATAAAATCTCTTTAGTTCCTTGGATTTCATCACATAACGACCAATCAAGACTTGTGCAGTCCTGAATTATGTGGCTCGTGCTTTTTTTAGGCATTTTTGTATGTCAGCACTTGCATAATCTCCACAAATCCATTAGGAGTGCCTTTCCTTTTCAATGCATGCCAATCCACATAAGCATTTTCTAAGTTAATGAAGGCCATATGTAAGTCTTTTTCTCATTCCCATAACAAAAAAGGCATTTCTTTTGGACCTTCCTAACATAAACACAAAGTGCTTCTCACAAAACTTGATTCTTGTATCAGGCATTGTTCTTTATTTTTAAAACATTGACGACTACATTCATTAAAAGACAAAAGAGAGTACAAGATGAGAAGTCAGGTATAGGAGAGATATACCCGGCTCGAAAAGGAGGAGAAGGAAAAGAAATGGGGAAAAAACATGAAAAACATGAAAAAAAGCCCAAGAAAAGATACATCAAAACACCCCTCCCAAAACAAGATACACACTAAAGAGTCCCCTGACCCTTACACCCAAGATTACTGCGATGAAAAAAAACTCCAAAGCTGGTTTTTGTTTATGTACGCCAACTTTTGCCAAGAAATCCGCCACGCTGTTTGTCGAGAGAGGCGTGTGGATGAAAGTAATGCCTCCCGACCTGCACAACCTCCAAATGTCCCTAGCAACACTTATCAACCTCCGCATGGGAAATTTCCTATTCCTGGCCCAGGAGATGGCATTATTCTATTTCTCTCTCCCAAGGTTTCACAATATGGCTCATAAGATAAATAAGCCAATTACCTAGAGAAATGCTCTTTCTGAAAATGCTTTTATAAATGCTATTTCACCATTTGTTAGGCATTATTTTCAGCATTAAGATTTTGTTGAACTGCACCCAATTCCTATTTCACCCAATAATACCATACTTCTAAAGGATACCAAATTGTTTTAATGCTCAAGTTTTCTTCATTTCACCAAGCCTGATTTATTTTCATGTCTAATATATTGTTAATCATCTCTACAATAGCTTTAGCAAAGAAGCTTATGTCATTTGCATTTTCCTTGTTTAATAGATCCCTAAAATACATTCCCCACCTATATCTTTTTTCCTTTTCTTCTTTCTCTCTCTCTCTCTCTCTCTCTCTCTCTCTCTCTCTTTTAAGGATTCATGACACATTGATTTTTCATCTGTAATATAGCATACATGATCTAGGTTTCAAGCTCTTCTTTCCCTTGTTTCAACAAGCGTATAGATACTTTTTCACCCTTTTTGTTCCTGATTGGGCATACAAGTTGCCAAATACTTCACATGTAACTTTACTATAACTCTGCTAGCAATTTTTAGCTGCCTCATATCTTTCCAAGTTCTCTTGACTCTTTATTTACAATCACAATCTATACTATGATTTTCTCTCTCATAGCCTCTTAGATGTTGTCTCCCACCACCATGTTTTTCTATTTATGGCTATTATTACCTTTAGATTCCCTAAGAATAGCTTTGGCATTTTGTTTAATACAATTTTCCACTACCTTAGATTTTGGGCTCTTTCCTTTTCACCTTTCAATTCCCACTACTTATTTTAGGGAAATCATTTACTTTCCTATATCTAACCAAAACTCAAAACCTAGATTTCCATCCAACCTATTTGGGGATGAGTTTTTGAGCTCTACTTATTCACACTACTCTACCCAAAACCATAGCTTCTGTTATTCCACACTATATTCTCCTTTAGCCCAACAAACCATGTTTTTAAGGTCCTCATTCTCCTTGAATCCTCTACTTGTAGATTTGGAGCTGGTTGTTTGAGTTCTACTTCTCCAATGTATTCTATCCAAAACCATAGCCTTTCCATTTGCACTCTATATTGTCCTCCTTTATCCCCACAAAACATGTTTTTAAGGCCTCACTCTTCTCCTTAAACACTGTATTTGTAGCCTTTCATACCTTTGAACCATGGTTGTTTCTTGTCTTCTGCAAGCACACCCAAATCATCTTAAACAACATTCTTTCATTTTTTTCAATTGTCAGTGCCATTTTAAATGTTTCTCTAATGCAATTAGGTCTATTCTATGGTATTACTCCACTAGTCCACATAATTACATATATTTCTATTACCATAACCTTATATATTTGTCTTATCCTCATCGTCCAATAATTTGTTCCATAAAACATTGTTTGTCTAACACTATTTTATAAATCTGTCCTTCAATTGGCATTCTACTCTCTTATCTAACAATACTCCACTAGATTCTCTATACTTAGCCCATCCTACTCTCATCCTGCTCATTGTGTATAGATGCAATCCTCTGATTGGTTCAACAATAGCATCCAAGTATCTAAATTTTTCAGGGAAAAAAAGTATCTAAAATTTGTAGCAATTTGGTACTAAGTCATTTCTAGTTTTGACTTGTCCATCCTCCATATTCTATATTCCATTAAAGTTGTTCTAGAAGACTTTCCCTAGAAGTACTTGAAAGTTTTTACCACACACACCCCCACCCACATCTCATTGACTCTTCCAAAACCACAAGCTCCATATATACTTCTATACCCATCTTTGCTGTTCCTAGATGTCAATTTAAGTCACATTTAATTACTATATTTCTCCCAACGGGTATATCTTGCATTAATCCATCCGTCAAACTTGAAAAATATTACTGATGTTGCTCCTGCCACTATTTCTGTAAGTTAAATACCTAATGTTTTCCCAGTTCATTTACCCTGTACATACTGCCTAATGTTGCATGATACACAAGACAGATACTTCGCCTACACTGATTAAGTCACTATTATCTTTCTTTTTTCTTCTAAGAGGAAATTGTGTTGTTTTGTTGTTCAGGCAACCTGATACATATGCAAAATCCAGCAAGATGAAATTTTGAAATATCTTCAATCAACAAAAAATTTCTCAACAGCAACAACCAAGGGAAACTCAAATTCTTGGTAGGCCATTGAAAAATGAAACGAAGATCTCAAATGAGTCACAGGAATTAGTTCCTTCCTTTCCAGAACAAGGAGGGACATACATGGATACCTGTAAAAGCAATGAAATCGGGCTTCTCGGCCTCGATCATCCTCCGTACAAAGCGCGTGGTATTGAGATCGGAACAATAGGGGAAGAGGGAAGGTGAGACGTCTCGGCATCTAGTCATCACTCCATTGCCGTAATGCATATCCGCGATCTGATTGCTTGGTAAGAAGAAGCCCCAAAATAAATAAATAAATAAATAAGAAATCAGATCCATCGACGGAGATATATGGATGTATAGAGATTGAGACTGGGATTGACCCAACAATGGGAATAACAATAGGTAAATGAGCAGATGCTACGTGCGAGCATCTCGTCTACCTGGAGGATTTTGAAAGTGCCGTCGTAGCGGAACCGGAGAGGGAGTTGTGGGAGTATCTTAACATGGACGGGCTCGTGGTCTACCATCAACTTCTGGAAGATGGATTGGAGCACACAGAGAGAAATGACGAGGACTGCCACTTGCAGAGACACTTCTGTAGCAGAAACACATCCCATCGTACAATCATCTACAGAGAAGAAGAAGAAGAAGAAGAAGTAGCATACAAGATTGGAGGCTTGTCCAGTGGGGATCTAAGGAGGTAGGACTGATCGGATGAATTTGCAGCCTATCTTGTTTTCTGCATTTCAACTATACTGATTTTAACACGTGCGGCAAGTATATCTCAGGATGGGCCTCCTCTGAAATTAATGTGAAGTTCCACCGAAGACAATCACGTTATAAAATATACATAATTATCAAATTAAATCTTATACTTTTAATAAATTAACTTTTGGACTACGAAACATTTTTGGCCAACAAAATCTTATATATTAATACATTTAGTTTGACTTATTAATCTATGATGAAGAAATTTAAGGCTCTTCTCTTTCTAAGAATAAATAAATATATTAAATAAAATTTTGAATGCACCCAAACACTTTAATAGGTAGGTATGATCTATGGGATTCAAATTTGAGATTTCTGATTCTTAAGCCAAACTTAACTATCCTGTGCCAGGTACATTTAGTTCGACTATAGATAATTATTCCACAATTATGCTTCTATGTCAAAAGAAAAAGGTATATTCATCTAGTTTGTGAATCCATGAATGTGAGACTTAGAATGATGTAAGTTATTAATGCCATTGATTATTTGAACAACAATTGACAGAATTTTGAATATTATTATTTAGATTATTGACTTCATTCTTTATAATTATGTAATTGATATGCTTGTTTAATTTATTTTTTATAAAATCCAACACAAATGAGTACAAAAATCACACCACTGGTGATGAAAAGAAATGAAATAAAATTCAAGAAAAAAGGAAAAGCATAAAACCCATCTTCAAGAATTAACTAAAAAGGAAGAAAAAAAAGAGGAGGAAATAAAGCAAATGAGAATATGGATTTAGTTTTGTATATATATATATTTTTTGGATTAACGTGTAAGAAACTCAGATATAGTCCTATTAAAACTTCCACGAATGAGCCCACTACATTTAAGGCACACCAAAATTAGGTCATGGGAGCTCGAACTCGCAACCTCCCACTTCTTGAGATGGACAGTTGAGATACACCCATGTGGGTATTTAGCTTTGTATATTTGCAATAATAAATTTTATATTTTTCATAAATTGATATGTGATATAATTTTTTAAATCTACTAACCATATCAAACGAAATATATTATTCAGATCTCTTTCACTAGCAAACTTTATTTTTAAAAAAGAATTTCTTCATTTTTATTTTTCTTCTTATTCTTTTGAATTTAGCGAAATCAACAAAGATGGTAGAAGGTGAAACATATAGACAAGACTACATGGAACAATTCTAGAAAGGAAACACACATGAATTTAGCCCGCGCCATGCTTTGCTCTTAGCTACATTTTAGCCTTTCTTGAACACACATGGCAATCAAATCATTTTAAGTCCACATCTCTTTTTATTTTATTTTACTATAATAGATATTAAAGGGTCAAATTGACTCGGAAGTGAGTCAAACATGAATATATAGAAAATTTTCATTTGTAACTAAATCCAAAGTCTTAAGTTTGTCTCTAACTTGCAATATCTAAGGTTAATATATTTATAGATTTCCTTCACTCCATCATATTTTGTAGTAGTGAATTTTGAAACATGAAGATACTCATTAAGGACTTTTATGATTATTTGAGCTGCTTGGCCATGGCCTCCAAATATTCTTTAGCTTTCAAGATTTTTTGAATATTTTTATTTATATTAAATTGATTGGAAATTTAACAGGGTTGGAGTGAGGTCAAGAACTCATCTCATCTCAGGTCTCGTTTTCAATTCTCACTTTTTCAAAGGGTCATTATCCGTAATTTTACCTGATATGCATGTACAAAGAGGTCTAAAATTGCTCAAAAAATTAATCAAGTACTCTCTAAAATGCCTGAACATGTTGATCTTAACTAAAAGTTTAATACGATTGAAATGCTCTCACTTTTTAGACGGGAACTTCTATTTAAGTTGTGGGAGCAGTAGGCTCGTTAATAAAAATTAGATTCAGGCCCATAGTTCTAAATTAAATTTTAATTATTCTTCCCACTTGGAGCAGTTTAAATTTGCTTTGTATGAAAGTAGGAATATTTGCTAAAAATAAAGGTGGCGACAAAAAAACACAGTGGAAAAGTAAAATATGCTCACTATAAAGTTAATGCTACTGAAACATTTTCAGTATGATCATAAATAAATGTAATAGATAACAATTATAATTGTTTAATATTTATAAACAATTATAACTGTAATAGGCTCACTCATTTTATTTGTTCCATAGATAATAGAACTAATCAATTTATATAACATAAATTGATAAACTTTAAACTTGTGGAAAAATAATCAAATCTAGCCAGCTTATGTGAATCTAGTTATCCTATTTCACTTTATAATTGTTTATGTAACAATCATATGTATGGGTGTAATTAAAAAAAAAAAAATGTATGAATGATGTCATGAATCTTAATAAGTAATTGTTAACTCAGGGGTTGGCTTAACGGTCAAGAAGCTCTCTTCATAAAGAGAGGTTTTGAGTTCGATTCATACTCAAATCTCTCTAAACCACTCTCCATAGAGTTACTCTTCATTGACTTACCAAGTGTATGTGGATTGAGAGGTTTATACATGCTCGTGGGATTATCTTGATGTCAAATTTATAGATCTACAAGATAGATCCACTATAGTGACATTCAATCCATCAAAACCCATAATTCCAATTAACTATTCAATGACATCTAAAAATTAATATAATCAAAGACTGTTATGAGTATGATTTATAAGATTTAGAGTTTAAATAATATAGTAGTTTTTAGAGTTAAAAGAACAAAGGAAAGTTTAATGGATAAGATAACACATAGACCCATATAAAACTTGCTTGTTGGTAAAATTGTTAAATTACCACAAATTTGATTATAAATTTAGTGGCTAAATAAAATAAATCATAACAAAAAATATCTTTAACAATAGATTCTAAAATTATAATTTTATATTTTATCTCATCACCTATATTGCATAAACATTTGAGGCCTAGGGTAAGAAATAATATGATACTGAAAATATTATGAGTCCCATTTTATTTATTTCATCAGCTTTCATCCAATCATACCGCCGGATCTGGATTATGCAATTTAATATTGTGGACCATATTCATTCACATAAAAAAATTAATATTTATGAAATATTTTACTGGGCCAATTCTACACATAGGTTGGGCCCATTAAAATTTGGGCTTAACAGATGCAATGGGCCTTTCATCCGAAACCTATAATCTCCATTAGGGGTATACGTTCTTTGCAGTCTCAAAATACATAAGCCAATATGTATTACAGTCAATATAATTGAAAATTTTAATTATATAATCATGTTAGGCTTAAACTTGTACTTGTTCAATATATGAGAAGACTTTGGCTCAACCTTGTAGTACATATAATACATAACAAGTTAATTAATAAAGCCAACCCAAACCATAGTACAAAGAGTATTTGATTGACATTTTCATAAAAAAAATCCTTCCAACCTCCTTTGATCCTGAGTTATAAAATGGACAATTGATATTAAAATCACTTGAGACTATTCATTTAATTTATCTTTAAATTGGAGAGAGACTAATTTTTTGTGACCATATGAATCACATCCTTCTAATAACAGGTTAGTTGGCCTTTTAACCCTATCCAGAAATAGTATTAAAATTTCTGACCAATCCATGGCATGCATTTCCGATTCCTTTTAACTAAATTTCAAAGAAGGTGTTTTTATTATTATCAGAGTATCTCCATTCTACATTGGACTATAATAATAAAAAATTAGTCACTCACAACCGCTTGTATCAAAGTAAGACCAGGAAGAGTCGAACCCGAGAATAAAACTTCAAACTCATTTTCATCTAAATGCAACATGTATAGCATTAAAAAAACACCAACACTTCGACGTAACTCAGGTTTACAAAAGAATAGACCAAGCATTGACAACGAAAGGAGAAGACAATTGTCACTTCCCTCCCCAATTCTAAGTTATAGATTCATGAGTTCTGTGGCAACAACAACCAAAGGTTATTAAATCAGTTGATACATTGCATATCAATCGATACATAACAGTCTTTTAAAGTATTTCCCATTTTGAAATCTCTTATGAAAAAAAATAATAAAATGATATAAAATATTTCTGAAATTAAATGAAGAGCCCTCAATGTAAGTGATATAGTTTTTAGGGTGCTTGTATAATTTTTCTAATATTTCAACATTTCTTTTTTAAATTTAGAGTTTTTATAAAAAAAATTTATAAATTATAATAGAAGATATACATCATTATGGGATACTGAAGAAAATGAATTTTATATTAAGTGTTTTCTCATATTGCTCTCCTAAAATTTTAGAAAATTTTCAAAATTTTAAGACATTATTTGTATTGAAATTTTGACTCTCAAAGGTCTAATAATACATAAAAATGTCTGTTTTTGTAAATATGCTCACACTATATTTTTCTATATTTTTTTCAAAAAGAAAGAGGAGAAAGAAAGCGTATATGCATTGGTCTGGCAATTTTTTATTTTTTTTTATCCCTGACAACACCTAGTTAAAAGAGGGCTATCTTAAAGAGGGAAAAAGAAAAATTAACCAACCATCATCGCCTTGCCAAAGTAGCAGACCTCCTTGTCATTTTGAGTATTAAACAAACGCATCATTAACAATTAAAAATTCTATCCTGCTGTACATTGTTGGAACTCTCAAGTTCTCATGGATCTGAGGAACTAGAGTCCTTGGGAATATCATTAGAACTCTTTACCACCAGATCATAGTTGATGGAAGCTAGTTGAGACAAATTCTGAGCACATAAAAGAAAGGATTAAATAGTTAGACAACAATTAGAAGGGGGAAAAAAGGACTAAGCAATTTGACAAACTTTGAAGCCCATAATACCTTGAATGAAAAATTACTAAACGAGTATTTTACTGTGAGGTTGGGGCCACCAAAATCTGTCAGATCACAGCATTCATCACCCTGTTTTACATGAAATTAGGATGTAAGATAAGATAACAAAAAAAAAACCAACAGATTGACAATAGAACTGTGTTTACCTCTTCGTCAAGCTGGTTGCTGAGTGAGCTGCTAACAGTGCTTGAATCGGTCATGTCATCGAAGTCATTGGCTCGGGCCTGCACATGTGCATCTGCCGCATTCCATGCGTGACGACATGTGAAGTAACTTGTGTCATATGCATCTTCTGCTGATGGAACGAATGCAGCCTGCATGCAATGACCAGCATCCTACGTTGGTAACGGTCATAAATCAAATGTTAACAGTTAGACACAACGGGGGTTTGATCATGTCACCTTTTGTCTGGCCAGTGTATCCCAATTGATGTCTTTAAAGAATGGGTGCCGCTTTACCTGCACGAATGCTTATGCTAATTTGTTTCTCAAAGCAAGAGCTAACTTTGTATGATATATTTCCAGTAATGGGTGATTTTACCTCGCCAGCTCCTGTTGCTCCTAGTCTCTGAACAGGGTTTTCAATGAGCAATCTAAAAGAGCAAAAAAAGATGAGTTTAACAAATTATTTTCTGACGAAACATGTCTTTTATTCATAAACCACACTACAGAGATATTTGCATGGTCTCGAAGCTTGCCAAAAGTTTTACTATGACAATTTCACTAAAGATAAAACAAGTACAGTAAACTCTGTATTATGTAGTAGTACTATATAAAGTTATAACCTGTTTAAAATAATATTGGTAGTTGGTCCCGACCTCGGGTTTATATAAAATGTAATAAATCTTTCTAACTCAATACTCAATACATTCAAAATAAAAAATGTACTGCCTCAACCATTTTGTAAAATAATATTCCATACATTCAAAATACAAAATTACTATAAACGTGACTAAGGACCTTACAAACTATATCATCTAAACTCCAGAAAAGTAATCTGAGATAGACTTTTGGATACGCTTCCTCATTCTTTGGAACAATGCAGGCACTTTGTTCTCAATGAACAAGAACTGTATGGGAATGAATGGAGTGTGTTTCCACAAAGAGAAGTCGAAACGACATTTTAATGATAGGTGAGAGTTTTAAGGAGATTTTTAGAAAGGAATATTGCTAGACCCTCTAATTTAATAACCTCTATAATGTAATATATGTACTATGGTCCCAACCATATTACATTATAGAGGTTTTACTGTATTTGTCCTTCACACATGTCAAACAAGGCAGATAAGTAGTAAGCCCAACTTCTTCTTATCCTTAATTGATGTAATTGCCCCATTAGAGGGCATGTTATTGATGTCTTTAAGGAAGTAATAGTATTATTTTATGTGGGAATATCCATTGAGGCTAAAATCACCTTATAAACACTCTCTCCTTTTCCATCCCTACCATGTCGCAACAACTCTTCAGGCCCATCTGTGTTCAAATGCTTGGGCAGGATTCTTTTCCTCATTTGGGAATATGTTATTATTCACTACTCTAACAATAAGAACAGACACACGTTGTCTTTTTATTGCTATAGAGTGAGTGAGGAGCACAGTTTTGCATTCACCTCTGACCCTCTAGCAACAATCATGGTGAAGGCCAAGGGTGTATTTGTGGTCATGGAATCTCATATGTACCCACTATGGAAATTGAATTATACTCGTCAATATTGTTGGTAATTTATTCGCTGACCACCATGCTCCAAAGGAAGTAAATATGGGTCACAACCTCAATCTCTTGATGCTTTTTTTCTTTTTTTCGAAATGGGATCTCTTGATGCTCATGTTGTTGATGCCTCAATTGACTTTGTTCCTCCCAGTTCCACTGATACTTGTAACAAGTTATTCTATCTTGTCTTACGGCATTAGTGATCACATCTTCACATGGAACTATATTGTCTTTAGCACCCCAAGGTTTCAACATGAAAGTCTAGAAGTGGTCAACCAACCGCTAGTGTGAGAAGGTTTTCCAAATTTATTTTCAAATGCAATCTCATCAATCCTCCTTTTCACAGAAGCAGGTTTACTCAGTCCAATGGCCAGAACACTTTTATTAAATGCAAGTTGGATCTTTACCTCCTATATGATGAATGAGATTCACATTTTCAAGGCACCTTGGCATCGACACTACTTTAGGCTCTTTTTTACCACAATCGCTTTCTTCGTGACACAAAGGATATTGGAAAAAGTCCAACCATTTTCAGATTAGAGAATGCTCGGAACAAGTGTCAGGAATTCCTATCTTTGGTGCACTCTTGGTGGAATGAGTGCAAGTGTGTGCTTCTTTCAAGTTGGACAGAAAAACTAATATGTGGAGGAGAAACTTAAAGCCTGGAGGAAGGAAAGGTTTAGAAGGGATGAAGGGAGGAAACAACTTGGTAGTCTTGATTCCAGAGTTGGATATTAAGGAAGATGAATTTCCACTTTCACCTAGTGAGGATCATTAGTAACAAGAATCTTTCCAAGAGTTGCGAGGCTATCCTTAAAAAGGAGGAAATATCTTGGTGGTAGCAGTTGAGGGCAATTTGATTTAAAGACGACAAAAATAATACATTTTTTTCATAGGTGTTGTGATACCTTCTTTATTTGTATCTATGTATTCTATATATTTGGCTTCTATTTAGTGAATTAATACAAGAAAAAGATTATTCTCCTCATCAGTTTCTACAATAGGATGGCACGTGAAGGGCCGAAAAGGAATTATATTGCTAGGCTTAAGGTTGTGGAGGGGAAAGATCGCATATCATCATAAATTTGGAGTATTTCCAAAAACTATATTCCTAGGATTTTAGCATTAAACCACAACCTGATGGCATTGATTTTCTTGGCTTGCCATGGGAGAAGGTCTTTTGTCTAGAAAGAGACTTTGAGGAAAAGGAGATCTACAAAGCCATACTAGAATTGGCAAAAGATAAAGCTCCAGGGCCTGATGGGTTTTATAAGGCATTCTTTCAACACTGTTGGGAGGGGATCAAGGATGATCTTTTGGAAGTTTTTGAGGAATTCCACTAGAGAAGTAGATATCATAAGAAGGTGCTTGGTCTCAGGCTTGTATAAGATTATACCCAAGGTACTTGCTGATAGGGTGAGAGAGTATGCCTATGATAACCTCTAAATATTCAGGGGCTTTTGTTGAAGGCAGGGAGAATCTAGATGGCATTCTATACCAATGAGTATATTGATTTGATGGAAAGAGCCAGAGAAAGTTGATGCAGACATCCCAACGTACAAAGTTTATTAAAGGCGGAGGAAGAAGAAGAAGGCCCATATCTCACTGTGGGTTGATGACATAGCAGATTGAAGACCTCATATGTTTACTGCAGTTAATTCTGCAAAACTACAAAATCAGGTGACAAACCTCATGTGTTTACTACAGTTAATTCTGCAGAGCTGCAGAATTAGGTACTGCATTGTGGTAGTTTTTGTGTTTTGAAAATAGAACTGTAGGCAGTTACAGGTACTGAATTGTGGGTAGTTATTGTGTTTTGCAAATAGAACCGTCAGCAGTTACAGGTACTACATTGTGGGTAGTTACTATGTTCTATAAATAGGATTGTAATTAGAGAAAAAACGGATTAGCAATGAATGAATGGTTTTTTTTTTTTCTCAAGCATGTTGGAATGAGACCTCTTGTGAAGGGATTGATGGTGTGAAGCTAATTAGGGAGTGATTCCCATCCTTTTTTTTTATTTTCTCCAAAGATGTTGTGGCTGTAGAAAGAGCTCTTGTAGAACTTGATGCTGGTATATCTCTACTGAGCCCAGGCTATTGTAGCCATTTATGTGGATATGTAGCAAGCAGACTTTTGAACTGTAGTGTTAACGAGGCATAATTGTGCTTCAACTGCTTATGCACTGTAATTTCGTTTCAAAAGTTTGGTCCTTCTTCCCTTGTCTGTCTCCAAAGGTATTTCTCTTGATCTGTGTTGTAGTTGTTGTTTGCATGTGAAACTGGTTTCAACCCCAACTTTGACAATCAAATTCATTGTTTTTCTTTTGGCATACTTGATGTATAAAAATAAATTACTAGTATCTGTAATTTTTTTCAAATTGTCGAAACTCTTGACACATTAACTATTCATACTGAATTTTATTCTCTAAACCTAGTTGTGTCTTAAACCTTCTTTTTTTTTTTTCTTTAAAAAAATCTTTAAAGAGATTTAAAAAAAATTTGCATTGATTATTGGGCTGATTTCCTAAGCTAGTAGAAGTCCAAAATTCCATGGACCCTCGGATAATTCTAAGCTATAATATCGTGGGACTGTGACGTGGCTTCGGACTTTTACAAATTTTACCTATGTGGGATTTCTTCTTTGCACATGACTAACCTGATATTTTATAATTTTTATTAACTTCGAAATTTTTGTTAATCTCAACTCATTAGATTTTAGGCCATTGCATAGTCCTACATCATCAGAAATTATCTTGCTTATGTAGGTTTTCTTACTACCAACCTCAAAGTGACCACTTTCCCGAAGTCAAGAAGCTCTCTCCAATCCACAAAATTGCAAATTTGTAGATATGGAAATGCACTCTCAGGAAAAATCAAAGATGAGAAAGTCTCCATACCTGCTGATAAAAATAACTGTTGGTTGCAAGTGCGCTTACACCCTTAATTATTAGCTTGATGAATTATCAAGCAATATAATGGTCATTTGGTTGCTATACACTGTTCACTCAATCATATGGGGTGGACTAGCTGTCCAAAAATCAGTTTCTAATATGCATCGACATGTCAGCCCAAAATCAATGCATGTTAGCTGAGGTGAGCCTAACTTTGCCTTAAAAATCATTTTCTTAAAAATAATGTCCCCTTCTTTTAAAGCAGTCAATGACTAAAATAGGCCTAGAACATAGATGAATTTGATCCAATGGAATCAAACACACAAAAAACATCAAAGTATGGTGATTGATTCAGTTGTTGCACATCAGTTCTGCAAAGAAACCAATGTGCAACACAGTTAAGAGTTTTGGATATTTGGTATAGAAGGCCTTGAAATCTTTACTGTTGAGGCAAAAATGGATTGAATTTGCCTAATGATTATCATTTCAACCAATAAAACTAGCCCTTTTATCAGTGCGTGTTAGAAGTGCAGTTCTCAATAAAAACAACTGTAAACTAAAAAGTTTATGATCTTAAACAATCTCCATGCACTTATTAGTGGTTCACATAAGGAAGCTCCTAAATGGATTTTGTGATATTTTAAATCTGCCAGTCAAGGGATTCTATATATTTCTATTGATATTCTTCTGGAATTTTTAACTATAGTAGCTTTAAGTTTGTTAAATTCATGCAGCTAGGCTTCACTAAGAAAACTTCCAACAATAACATGGAGCTATGTCAAAAGTTGTCTTTAATATGTTGATTTTTTTTTTTAACACTTACTTGCTGATCAAATCATATGCTTCACAGCTCATTTCCTCGGGAACCCGTGGCCATGGTATATCTCGATTCATTATATTATCGAATATTTTCTGCCCCAAAAAGAAAGAAAGAATGGATTCATGTTTACATAACATATTTAATAGATAATAATGCTCATAAAAAAGGGGAAAAAAAGAAAAGGATGTAGTATAAAAGCTAGCATCCAATTTTGATGTGATCAGTGATTAGAAAATTTATTTTGTTGATGAAGTGTAAAATGTACAATGCTAGTGTCACAAAGAGGCATTTTAACATAGTCCTGTAATCGCAACAACATTCCCATGACACTATTTGCTGCCTCAAATATAGCTTTCAAGGGCTAATCATGATAACAAACTTATACTTTGCATAATCAATACAGAAAATAAATCCAACTAAAAGAAATATGACTCAACATAAGGGAATTAAACTATTCACTTGTATTCCGCTCTAGCTTTCTTTTTTGTTGATCGTAAAAAAAACAATTCAATATATAGGGACTCAACTTAGAAACATTGAATTTTTTTAAATCCAAACTAGTATAAAATTTGGGTTCTTGGTTTTTTTTTTTCTATTGGAAGCCCTACATGAAAATCATCAAATTACCTCCCTATTTGTAAACCACACTTTACATTTAAGGATTTATAGAACATGCTGTTAAATGACATCTGCTGATGTCAAGATGCAACTCTTATCCAATTATGACTCCCAAATAAATTGAGACTCTTAAATCATTTTTAATTTTAGTATCTTCCAAATTTGATGGAGTTGATATTGGTGACACCAACACAATAGTATCTTATTTGGATACTTATGAGAGGCCCAATTGGGTAAAAAGTTGGTCATTGTCTAGTTGAATCTGAGAGGATCAAAAGCCCATGAGAGAACTTACATAATCTATTGGTGAATTCTATCAATTAGATGTTGTGGTCCTATTGGTCTATATATCAGAGACCCATTTTATCATCAAATAAACTTTTTATACGTATGTTTGGATCCATTTTTATCTTCCTCTTACCAAGAATTTTGACCTATTTTACATTAGGTACTTGAACAATATGCCAAAAGTTCTAGAGCTGATGGAATACAGAAAATCAGGCCCTTTATACATAACCCATACTAGGTTGACCCATTCCCCAGGATGGACCCCATTAGGCACGTGACAGATTGTCAATGAATCTCAACGCTTGCCCTCAATGATGACTTGTCACATAGACCAGTACTATACTTCCTTGGTGACTTCCTTTGATGGCCCATTCTATGGTGTCTCTCACTTTAGACTAGATAGCCCTTTCCACCTCTGTGGTGGCTTTCACATTGGCACTAAGCAGCCTTTTTTCTAAGTTATCATTAGGATTTGAACATAAGACATGGTACCAGCTTTGATACCAAATATTAGGTATGTGACCAATACGATAAAACCTTTAGAGATGATGGAACATGGAAAATTAGGACCTGTAAACCTATCCCATGCTAGGTTGACCCACACCCCAAGTTGGATCCCACCAAGCACGTGATAAGTCATTGATGAATCTCAACATTTTATTATGAATTTCTTTTATTATTTACTTGAGGTTAAATTGTGTTGGAAATAGCAAGTTTTTGTTATGTTTCTATTGGTTGGTAGGGTCCATACAAATGTTGTAAATCTCTTAATAATGCAAATAATACACACGTGGAGTAGCTTTTTAGGGATTTACAAATTGTGAAGTGGAAAAAAAAAACCCCCAAGTGCAAGGAGTTCCTCCTTGGCAAACCCACTTTTGAGGTTCAACTAGACAGCCATACATCCTCATGGAGGTCTACTAGTGTTTCGTGCAGACAAGCTTAGAGCATGCATTTTTGCAACTAGTGAGTCTGGTCTGCATGCCTTTGTTCCTTTATTGAGTCCTTTTTTATATGTAGATGCTACAATGGACAACATGTGCATCCCATGGTCCTGAAGTTTGTGAATATTAGTTTTAGATTAGTTAGATTGGGTGTAAGGAAAGACAAGACAAAGTTAAGGTAACGGACATGTGCATGCCATGTATGGATTAATGGTTTAAAAGATAGCTAGATATGACTCAATTAGGGATAGTTTAAAAATAGCACCAATTGATGAAAAAATGGAGAAACCCTTTGAGGTGGTTTGAGCATGTAAATATTGAGTTGAGAGGTAAGAAATAGCATGCACTAGGAGATGATGTAGACTACTAAAAACATGGACAAAAGGGATAAAGAAATACATGGTAGATAGTGGAGCAACAAATGTTATAGTTTTTGACAAGGTAAAGTGGAGAAGAACTTGAAAACTCGATCCCAAACAGATAGGATTTTGGCATTTGACGATAAAGATGATGATGATAGTTAGACTGGATATATTTCATAATTTAAAATTATGGTCAAAATTTAGAAATGATCTAATGCCCAAGTGACATGAAATTGATTTCATTGGATGACTTTTTTTTTAGCGGTAACAAATGGAAAAAATATATTAATGATAAAAATATACAAAGGATGTCATCAAAGGGTTTAAGAGACAAAAACCCCAAGATAGCCAGAAAGAAAAGAGCAAAGTACAAAGAGTAGAGTGCAAAAGTACAAATGCCCTCCAACATAAGGAAAAACCCAGTCTCCCCAAAAGATCTCATAGATAAAACACGCCAGTAGTATTAGAATCCACCCCGTTTTTGGTGAAAAAGTCAGCAACCCCATTTGCATATCTCCTGATTGCCACGAAAGCAATTTCCCTTCTTGAACATAACGCTCTAATTTCTCTTACTATTAAGATAATTTTCTATGGAGGTCTTTTTAACCTTGCCGCCCACTTCATAGCATTTGTAGAGTCCCCTTCAATGATCAATTTGCCCTTTCCTATTGAAGACCAAATGGTCAATGCTTTTCTAATACTGATAACTTTGCCTCGTAAGAATCTCATCGTCCTATGGATTCTGAGAAAACTACCAATGTCCTCCCGATTCCAATTACGCAACATGCCTTCTATACCGGTTGGGCCTGGTTTTCCTCTGACAGCCCCATTGACATTGAATTTAAAGGTACATGCTTGAGGGGGATGCCATGGATTTCATTGGATGACTTGTTCAATCACTAGTCTAACAAGCACAACTTTGACACCAATTGGAGTTATGGCCATTTTGTTAATAGTGTTAAATAAAGTGACGAGTTAGGAATATTTATTTAGTCTCATATTGGTCAATGAGCCACTGAAACCAAAATTTCACCCAAAACCTCATAGTAATCTTTTAGTGAGGCCAACCCATTCCTGGCCATCTTGAATTAGTTAAGGAAAATCTAACTTTCTATCCCCTACACATCATCATCATCAGCCAATATCTTATCTATCTGGGTCGGCTTTATGAGTTCTTCTACAAGTGACCCTATCATAAATCATAGGGTGAAAAAGGAAAAAGAACTCTAGAAAGATTCGACAAGTGGGTGAAAAGGGAAAAAGAACTCTAGAAAGATTCGACAAGTGGGTGAAAAATAGGGATCAAATGCCTTGCCTGACATTCCACCCTATCCCCTACACATACACATGCCAAAATGACACCATGTCACCTTTCACCACCACAAACTTGAGCTTTTGTTTGAAAATCATTCCCACTTTACCATGATCAACACTAATCCTAAAATGAGCCCTCACCACACTTGAAGCTTCTATTTTAGCTTTTTTTTTTTCCCAAGGTCCCACCAACGTATCCCTTCCACCCTCAGGTGCACTTCTTACACATAGATTTCAACGTATCATTTATCATGTAATAACTTCCTACCACCAATCACTTTTGCTACCTCTGCATAGGAAATATTTTTGACATCCTTCCATCTTTCATCTAACCTATTGTTACCAGCCATGAAACCCCTAACTTCGCCAGTCATGAGAACCCCTCCTTTCTTCAAACCTGGTAACACTTGCCCCTTACTTTCAGAGATGCGATCACCCCTCCCTTTCCAAACACTCTCTTCACCTGCACCTTCCTACTTCCACATAGTGAACAATTGAGAGCACATGTATCTTTAGCTTAAAAAGCATTCCCCATCCACACAAAAGCAAAGACCCATCCTCTAAGATCCTTTTTATTTGGGATGTAAATAGCACCCCTAATTGCTCAACGTGAGGTACAGCCACAAGATCAATGCATTCTCTGGTAGGTTCTCTCTCCCCTTCTTCATCACTTCAGATGTACCAAAATTATTCCTTCGAACAGTTGAAAGTAACTTGCATAAAAAACTAGACACTTTCGACAATAAGCCAATGGTTTATTCAAATGACAACAAGGGTAAAAATAAAAAAGAACTCACATTAGTTCACAATGTTGTGAGCATATATGACAATCCTTTTTAGGAACGCCTTCCAATTTTTTTGATGCCATTCAAACAACTCCTCTATTGAGTTAGCCATGCACCTATTGTGGATCACCTAGTTCAACACTAGGGCTTGATCGAGAACAGATTGAGTAGTAGATTTGTCAAACCTAGAGGCAGATAGTTCAAGTTGGAGTTGTCATACAACCTCTTATAGGTCTCCTCCTAGGGTTTCATGTCAAAAATCTTAAAGCATGTATTTTCATGACTGGTGAGTAATTTGCACGCTTTTATTCCTATATTGATTCCCTTTTTTTGGATTGTTTTTGGTGGGTTGGCAATTGAAGAGTTTCTGAGTAATCCTATTTTAAGTTGAAACAGTTAGCCTCAAGGTTTCAAAACCATGGATTTATGGATTGTTTCGATGTTAACAAAACAATTGTCGTACAGGACTAACACTTGCTTAAAGCATGATTTTATAAGGACAGGTTCAAGTTAATCTCCAGGGCATTAAGAAGACATGTATTGGATATCATGGCCTTCAAATTGGAGATTAAAGATGAAGTGATTACTCAAGCCTGTGAACAAGAATTGAAGATCAAATGTCTTGTGATGATTAAGGCTCAAGACTTGGAGCTCAAAAGATTGAAGATATGAAGATCAAGTCTTTAGGTCTTAGATTTAGTCTTGTGTGTTTTGGACTATATGTAAAGTTACTCATTTGCTTGAACACCTTAGTTCAAACCCAACTTGATTGGACTCTAGGAACTTAAGACCTACCTTGAACACATTACATTAGGTCCCTAGAATATTGCCAAGTCCCAAAAGATTCATTGAATATGATCATGGACTTAGAGAGACACAAATGGCACAAATGTTTAAAACAGAGCATATCAGTCGTGACAGACGTTGACTGAACAGTCAACTCACTTTAAACTGTAATTTGAATATGTTTATGGAAAAGTGAGTCGTTACATACGTCGACTGATAGGTCGACTCACTTTGAATTATATTTGTAAATGTCTCTGGTAAAGTGAGTCGATTCAAACGTCGACTTACAGGTCGACTGATCCATGTGCCAAATATTGAATTTTAGTCTATGGAAAAGTGAGTCGTGTCAGACGTCGACTCACTTTTCGAGCCGTATCGCCTTACTAAAAAAGTTAGTCAACATTCATGTCAACTCACCTTGCGGCAACGACTATATTTCCAAGCATTAATTGCTTTCAAACAGCTATCTCTTGCGCATTAATAGCCTCCAATGGCCATAAACTCAAATGGGTATTTATTGTGGCTTTATTGCTTTGAGTACAGATCTCTATCTCTTGCAAATCACTCAAACATCTTTAGAGAAAGAAATCCAACACTTAGAAATTCAATTCACCAAAACTTGCAAATCCTATCTCTGAGCTTTGTGTTCTATCAGTGAGGAACTCCCAAAGGCCATTACTTGCATATCCTAAAGAGTTTCTTCTAGTGATCCAACACTTGCAAATCATTAGATTAAGATTCCAAAACACTTAGAGCTCGATTCTCCAAAACTTGCAAATTGTATTCTTGAGCAATCTTTGTGTTCTATTTTTTTTAGAGGTAACGAAGAAAAATATTATTAAAGAAAAAAAAGTTCAAGAGAGAGGTCTACAAGGTTTAGACCAAAAAGACAATAAGTGACAATGAAAACAAAAACAAAACTACTTTGTAAGAACAAGGATAGAACAATAACAACTCCAAGAACATGTGCAATCCTAGGACCTTTTTTCTTCAAATGTAGAAGACCCCTTCAACAGGTCCCTCTAAACCATTTTTGGCAAAGTAGTCTGCTATCCCATTTGTTGCACGCCTGATGTGAACAAAGGAGACATCAAGGCCCCTAACTAGTGCCCTGATATCCCTAACCGTAGTAATCAACCTCCAAGGGGGTCGCTTCAAACCTTTTGCCCATTGTATAGCATTTGACGAATCTCTCTCAATTACAAGCTTCCCACCACCAAGACCAACCCAAATGGACAAAGCTCTCCTGATTTTAAAGAGTTCGGCTTCATTAGAGTCTCTAGTCCCTATTGATTCTGTGAAAATCACGGATGTTTGGCTTGTGTGATCTCTAAGCAGTCCTCCTATACTCGCCGGTCCCGCCGGTTTTCCTCTTGAGGAGGTGAGCATTCCTCTGTGACTTTGGGACTCTCGTATCTTCTTCTCAAACAACCCTCCCATGAAGATAAAAGGCCACTGGCTTTGAAATCTTTAAATTCCTTGTTGGGCAGGAGCTAAGAACAAAGTCTCAATTTGGCTTTTTTGAAATAACTCACAGATCTCAGTGGATTTTCCTTCAAAAATTCTGAAATTTCTTTCTGGCAGATAGTCCAGGAAATAACTGCCAGAATTGTAAGCCATACCGTCCTCCACCTCTTATTGGGATAAGGAAAAAGCCATGAGCCTAGGGATTCTACCCAGGTGCTAGCACCGACCCATGAAATGCCCATTAAGTTGTAGAAATGACCCCTAAGGTGACAAGCAACCGGGCAAGTAATAAAAAGATGAACAATGGTTTCTTCCGAAAACCCACAGAGAGGACACCTACAATCATCATCAAATCTCAAGAGACCTCTCCTTCTAAGATCCGATCTTGTAAGAATTTTCTTCTTCACCACAAACCAAAGGCCTGAATTCGAGGGAGCACCTGATTTTTCCAGACTAGACTAGGGGACATCATTTTGCTATAATTTACTTCACCAAGATTCGAGCCCACCCCAAAGACTTCGAACCATTCGAAGTCACATCCATATAGGCAGTGAGTATCGGTAGACTAGGGGACATCATTGAAGAACTCAACTGTTGTGTAGCCACATCCATTATAGATTTGATCGAATAAATCCCTGAGGAATCACATGTCCATACCATCTCGTTTTCCTCTTCCAAAGCCACAGGAACTCAACTAAAAGTCCTAACAACTTGTCCTAGACTTTCCTTCTCAAAGGACCTCAACTCTCTCTTAAACTAGACGAACCAAAGGATATTAGGACCTTCCACCCGATAATTGTCTTGAACTAATATTTGAGAGTAACTCTTCGCCCATCACTTGCCTATCCCAAAAGAGTTGCTACTAGAGATCAAAAAGCTTCCAATCTCTACCTACACTTGCTAATCCTGAGATTGAAAGCAAGTACCTTAGAGCTCAAATATACCCAAACCTGGTAATCATATGACGCCGTGGGTAGAATTGAGTGTGAGAAGGATGGATAAAATACAGTTCAACAAGGGTGATTCAGTTTAAAATATACATTTAAATGGGATTGAAAGGCTAAGTGGGATTAATGGGAATTGGAGGAATTAATAAAATAAGTGGAATTAAGGGTCAATGGATGGGATCGGTCAACAATGTGGAGCTTGGGGGTTTAAGTGGGAAATTAATTGAAAGTGGGTGATTTAAAGTGGAGTGTGGGTCTAACGGATGAAGGTTGGGATTTGTTGGTCAATGGTGGTCAACGTAGGGGGTATGAAGATGGGACAAATGACAATGGATTGAATGGGGGCATGGTGACAGTGAGTGAAAGCTGGGTAGAGGCTGTAAACAACAATAAGGAGGAAGGTCGGATTGGAGGGGTATGGGAGGATCTCAGTTAGGAGAAATTGAGGAGACTGGGATGGTGGAACGTAGGGGAGATCGTAATACAAGGGCATGGGAGCTCCAAGCCTAGCTGACTCCTGGGTGAAGAGGTGATAGATGGCTGCAGTAGGGGCAGCGATTGTGATGTAGAAAGAGATGGCTTTTCTGAGCAGAGCCTGGGGGCGTTGGTAACGGGAGTTGTCTGCAAGACTACGTCTGGGCTGTAGGCGCAGTAGACCTATCATCTCCCACAAGCAGAGAGAACGACAAAAACTCCATTGGTTGCTGTCGCTCTAGCGATTGCTTAAAACCCACAGAGGAAACAAAGAGAAAGAGCAGAGCACTGTTTGTTCAAGGAAGGAGAAGAAGGAAGAATGGGAGAAAATCCCAAAACGAGATATCGATTTCAATTCACTGTAGAATCTATGTTTCAATACATCACAATGGCCCGAGATCTTTAATTGCAAAGGCACGGTGAAGATACTTTTTGAATGTAGAGATGGCGGTGGCATCATTACCAGTGAGAACAATATCATCCACATAAACAACTAAAATCATGACCACAACAGGACGGCGATAGATAAAAACAGAGTGATCATCTGACAGCGAGAGAAACCATAAGGCAATAGGGCACCACTGAACTTCTCAAACCAAGCCAGTGGGGATTGCTTGAGGCCATAAAGTGCTTTGCGGAGTCAACATACTGAATGAGGCTCCCCCTATCGGACAAACTCCGGAGGAGGGAGCATATAAACTTCATCCTGTAAATCACCATGAAGGAAGGCATTCATCACATCCAGCTGATGAAGCGGCCATGCATTGGTGGTGGCAAGAGAGATTCAAAATGCGAACAGAGGTAATCTTGGCCACAGGGGAGAAGGTCTCCTGATAGTCCACACCATAAGTCTGTGTGAATCTTTTGGCAACCAACCGAGCCTTATAGTGAGCAATGCATCCGTCGGGATTATGCTTCAAGGCAAAGGCCCATTTGCAGCCAACTGGGGTCTTTCCTGGAGGAAAAGGCACCGTATCCCAAGTATGATTTTGTTCTAGTGCCTCTAATTCTTAAGCCATGGCTGCCTTCCAAGAGGGGTCTCGAAGTGCAATGTCAACTCTCTTAGGAATCTTAACATTGTCCAGTGCTGTGAGGAAACTGTAATAGGAAGGAGTAACAACATGATAGGAAACAAACTGTGCAAGAGGATGAAGGGTACAGGTACGCTTACCTTTCCGAATGGTGATAAGAAGGTCGAACTCAACATAGATGGGTGGATCTGGACAAGAGGCAGAGGTGATAGGAGCGTGTATTGGCGGCCGATGTTGGGGTGGCCGGTGTTGATATACCAAGGTAGGCTTGGAAGTGCTGGCTGGAGGGGACCGAGAGGGAGGAGTACCGGTAGGAAGAAGAGGTAAAACAGGGACTAAAGCTGGACCAGAGGATGTAGAAAAGTATGGGACTGTCTCAAAGAAGGTGACATCCATAGACACATAAGTTTTGCCATTGGTAGGATCAAGACACTTGTAGCCTTTGTGAAAGGGTGAATAACGATGCAACGCACAGCACGAGGGGAAAGTTTATCTCCAGAGAACAGGTGAACAAAGCATGCACAACCAAAAACATGTAATGGCAAAATGGGAATATATTTATGGAGGGAGAGAAGTTGAATGGGGGATTGATCGGACAATACATGGGATGGCATGTGATTAATAAGATAACAAGAGGTTAAAATTGCCTCAGGCCAGTAAGACTGTGGAACGTGCATGGTAAAGAGGAGGGTGCGGGCTACCTCAAGAAGGTGTCTGTTTTTTCTTTCCTCGACACCATTATGTTGGGGGGTGGATGGGCATGACAAATGTGATTCAATACCATACTCGTGTAAAAAAGTAATAAAGGAATGAGATAAATATTCTCCCCCGTTATCATTGTGTAGAGTTTTAATTTTTAAATCAAAATGAGTAGCAACCCAAGTATAAAACGTGCGAAAATGATCAAATACTTCAGACTTATTTTTCATGAAATAAATCAATGCCATTCACGAAAAATCATCAATAAATGACACAAAATATCGAAAACCAGTGCGAGAGAGATAAGGAGATTGCCAAAAGTTCAGAATGAACAATAGAAAATAAGGAAGATGCTCGTTTATTCATAGAGGTAGGAAAAAAAGTTCTAATATGTTTGCCAAATTGGCAAGGTTCACATCTAAAATACTTAAAAGATAAAGAGGGAACAAGCTTTCGCAAAACAGAATCACTAGGATGGCCAAGCCGGCAATGCCACAGCCACAAATCAGACGAGAACGAGGTCGAGCAAGCTTCAGAAGTAGCAGCAAGAGGATCAAAAAGGTATAAGCCCCCAACTTCACGCCCACCACCAATCACTTGTCTCATGGTCAGATCCTGAAAAACACAATGAGAGGGAAAAAAGGTGACTGAGCAATTGAATTGTTGAGTAAGGGCACTAAGAAAAAGCAAATTACGAGATAAACGGGGAACATGTAACACAGATGAAAGGTGCATGGTGGAAGAGAGAGGAATAGATCCTTTACCAGTAAGGTAGTAGAAGAACCATTAGCTACTCGAACAATACCAAATGAGTAAAAAAAAGGGGAGCCAATCATGTTGGCAAAAAAGGAAAACATTAATTACAAGTTGATTATGAAAATACATTGAACTTGGACACTGTCCAGAGATGGGTCCGGAGTTAAGTCCGGTCCCACAACAAAGAGGGCTTCATATACACATTCAACCCAAACCAAAATAGAAAAAGGAAATCAAATGAAAATAAAAATGGAAAATAGAATGGTAAATAAGAAAAATAGAAAAAGCGAAATGGAAGTCGGCTTCATGGGTGCTGTGCTGAATCGTTGGTGCTGGAAAGGGAAGTTTCCATCTTCCTGTTCTTGCTATTTTCTTGTGTTTCCAAACACAGGAGTCTCACCGTCACACGTGCGACATCATCATACTTTGAGCCTCTGAGTTCTACTTTTGAGTAACTCTGAGAAAGCGATATTTGTATATCATTGAGAGAGTTACCTTGTGCTTAAACATGCAATTCTTACTACTCTTTTGAGAAAGATCATTTGTAAAGGGTTGGTATTACCCTATATGAATAAGAAGGGGTGTCTTCTACTTCAGAATTGAGATAAGTGGGGAACTCATGTTTGTAATGGTATCTTCTCCACCCGAAGGAGGAGGAGCAATAGTGGATTTGAATCCTCAAGTTGGGAACTTGAGGCTAGGACGTAGGCGGGGAGTCGAACCTCGTTAAAATACTGAGTTTGCTTTCCATCTCCCTCTTATCTCTTCTTTCCATTTGAGCATTTACTTTACTTGTTTTATTTCATGCTCTTCAATTTGTGTGGTTTGTTTAAATCTCAAAAAGTTTGCTAAGACCCAATTCACCCCCACTCTTGGGTCAACATCTGGGTAATAGAAACTACAACAAAATTCTTTTCATTTCCACTTTATTAATCTCGTTAAATGGATAACTTTTTTTTTGAAATGGTTACTATATTAATAGGCCAAAAAAAAAAAAAAAACCACCAGAGGTGCAAATACAAAGCAAGCAATAGAAAGCAACCCAGCACCCTAGTACACCTACAAGAAACCCAAAACAAGAAAGAAGGAGAAATACAACTTTAGAGCAGAGCTTTATGCAAGAAAAATGCATTCTTTCCTGGCTTGCAGGATTTCAGACATGGGGATATTTTGGAATTCATCGAGAGAAGAGGCCCACGAGCGCATTTAGAAAAAACTAGCTATACACTGCTTGAGAAAACTCCGCTAAATTCTTAAAAATCTTATTATTTTGTTTTCATCAAAGACTCCAACACGTGGCAAAAGGAGCAAGACGCCACAAAGCAGAGCACTTTGGCGAGACCAAGGTGATCTCCCATGCATATGAAAGTCGAGCAATTGATGAAGGCATAGCCCATTGAAAACTAAATCGATCCAAGACAGAACTCCAAATAGCAAAAGAGAGGACAATGGATAAGGAGATGATCCACTCTTCCGAAGCTTGAAGACAGAATGGGCAGGCACTGGCGAGAACTCTTCCTATTTTGCACAAATTATCTTGAGTAAGGATTTTCCCCAAACCCGCAATCCAAAGGAAGCTAATTGCCCGAGGCAGAGCTTTGAAAGAACAAATGGCAGGGTTAACCAAAGTAATAGATTATTCTGATTGTTCCAAGCATAGAAAGACTTCATTGAAAAACTACAGAAAGGGTTAGGCCACCACAACAGGGAATCCTCCTCAAAAATTCGGATCTTAAAGGAGCTAAGCATCTGGAAGAGATTAGAGAAATGTTTTATTTCGGCATTAGATAGGTTTCGCCAGAGGAAAACAACTCACAAAACTTCATCACCCACAAAAGAGTAGAAATCTGACCTAAGGGCGAAAGAGAGGCGGTAAAAGAAAGGGAAACAGATAGGCAGAGTGGAGTTGCCAAAACTTAACTCTATCATCACTCCCCACTTTAAATATAATCCCATGTTTAAATTTGTCAATACAAGAGGAGATGGCTCTCCACATACTTGAGGCTCTACGAGGGGAAGGATTGATGTCCCAACCAAAATTTACCCAAATTGTACTTGGAAATGAGAAGAGACTTCCATAGAGCTTCTTCCTCAGAAGCGATCCTCCACAACCATTTAAACAAAAGAGCGACGTTAACATCCTTGGAGCGAACACCAAGGCCACCCTCATCAACAGGGAGACAAACTTGTTGCCAACTTACAAGGTGGTCTTTCCTCCAGTCCTCCAAGTCACCCCAACGGAAATTCCACATAATTTTCTCCCGAAAGAAAATTACTTTGTTGGGGCACCTAAAAGTAGACAGGAAATAGACTGGAAATGCTGAGATTACAGACTACAAAAGGGTGATTCTACCATTGAATGACAAGTACTTTCTTCTCCATGAAGCAAGGCGCTTGCTTAACTTGTGAATAATGGGCTCCCACTACGAGTAACTGGGAGAGCAGATACACAAAGGAAGGCCTAGATAAATATAGAGGGAAGAGAAAATGACACACATCCCAAAAGCCCCGACATGCAAGCTAGCGCATTACCGTCAAGGTTAATACCAAATATCTCACTTTTTAGGTAGGTGATGCAGAGGAGGACGACGACTCAAACCATCTAAGGAGGGATCAAAGATTCATAACAGACTCCCATCCATAGTTAGATGGATAACTCAATGCATCTAACATTAATTATGTGGATAAAATCACATGTCAATGCTCAAAATTAGGCCTCAATTATTACAAAATAGATCAGTTAAATGAAAGACTACATTGTTTATATCTTAAACAGTGCTGTAAATGGAAAAAAAAAAAAAAAACAAAACAATCACAATGTTTACCTTAAGCATTTAAAAGTTTCAGGTCTGTACAAATCAGGTGGCATACCTGTGGATGATCTGCATTGAATGGTGGAATGCCTACAAGTAGCTCAAAGAGAATAATACCCACAGACCACCAATCTGCAGTTGCGCCTAAAAACCAAATAAATTTGAGGCAAAAGATGTCAATGTATATAAAAATAGAAATAACACAATTGATTTATTTTGTGCATCATTTAGTTCCTACACCAGAATAGGATTACAAACCATGTCCCATTCCTAAAAGTATTTCTGGTGCCAAATAATCAGGAGTGCCAACAGCTGATTGCTTTTGTCGCTCCTCTCGTTTTTGTTTTTGTTGAGATGTAGACAAATTTGGATCATCGTCTCCAAGCAAAGAGGTGTTGATGATGGTTGGGCCTGATAAATCATCAGTGCTAGTTATAAGACCAACCTTGGACAGCCCAAAATCTGTCAACTGTAATGAAAGGGATTAGGGATTTATGAGAAGTAATATCCACCAAAGGAAGAGTAATTCCAATCAATGATGAATTGCTAAAATTCCCAAAAAATAGAGAAAATGGGGGAAAATAGAAGCAACAATCTACAAGATAAATCAACCAGATATACTGGACTAGTAGCCTAAGAGGTATAACCACCACCATCTTTTTCAAGTAGAAATTTATCATTTGTCATTTTCATCTTTTAACTAAACAATAGTTGACACAATTCGCTAGTCTAATGGGAATACCATGGGTTTTTTATAGGACCTGCGAAGAGGTATAGTGAGGTCTTGGTTCCTTTCTCGCATTGACCCTAAGATGAAGATCGTCTGGAACATGATTCCAACAGTGATCTTATGGTCAGTTTGGAAGGCGAGGAACGCTAGGATCTTCCAGGACAAGATTACCAAGGAAAGTGAGATCTTCCAAAAAGCCAAATGGAGGCTTTGCGTTTGGCTCATCTGTAGAAAAGATTTCAAGGGAGACAAATTAACTAATCTCCATCTGTTCTTGGGAGGGTTGCCTGAGCGGGAACCCAAAAAACTAAAAACACTAGTCAATTGGTCTCTTCCTCAGCAAGGCGTCCACAAATTCAATGTTGATGGGGCATCAAAAGGAAAACTTGGACCGACAGAGATAGGGGGCGTCCTTAGAGATCATAACAGTAAAACTTCCCTATTCTTCTTTGAGTTGGTAGAGCTAGGAGACTCAAACAAGGCAGTACTCCTCAGTATCAGAAGAGCTTTGACCATATGAAATTAGTCGGGCACGGTAAATTGGTTATAGAGGGGATTCGGCAACTGCTATCAAGTGGGTTAAGGGGTTGAAGGGACCTTCTTGGAGAGTGAGCACTGTGGTGAGGGAGATTATGGCTCTCACTTCGGGTCACGAGATATCCTGCGTCCTAATTACACGCACAACTAACGGTGTGGATGATTTCTTTTACTCCAAATCACTTTCTAACGTGATGGAAATACGACTTTCTTTTATAAGCTTTGACTTGCCCATATACGGCATTCTGTAATTATTTTTGTTAGGGCCTCGGTTTGACCAAGTCTATGTATTGTCAATTCTGTGACAGAGCGTGACCGAGTGTGTTGGACCTTGCCTTGGAAGATTGTGAAGATGTCAGAAGATCTACTGTGCATTGAAGAGTCCACACGAACATGTGATTGGCACACAGGTAAGTGAACCTTAGTGGACCTTAGGTTAAGCCTAAATACCTTAGAAGTTGATGGTTAATAAATTGAAAAACTTGAAAAATGTTTGACTCTTGGCTTTTTGAGGTCTGAAACATTTTGTCGAGGCCTCAAAGATTGTCCACAACTAAGCAAAAATGATAGCTGGATTCCAAAGTGTGATCTCATGGTCATCTGGCCTTTGACCAAATATCTTACAAGATATGGTAAGAAAGATTTGAAAAAGGGGAAAGGCTGCTCATGAGTTTTGAAAGATCTTATGCCTCATCATGATTGGAAACATTATAGAAATATAGAGATCCTAGAAGGCTCTTTTGGATTTGATGAGATTGTGAAAAATCAGTTTGCCATCTCATACTCATGAACAAATCTTTTGAAGCTAAGCATCGTGGGTGATAATCTAATACATATTTGGAAAGGCTCCATAAAGGATTATTAAGAAATCATTTTTGCCATGACTTGGTAGTTAAATATTCTGATTGGCAATCACGGACAGGTGGTGAATTAGTGAGCTGGTCATTGACTAAAAATCATTAGAAGTAAAGGTTTGAAATCTGGAAATTTAGTGAGCTAAACTTCCAAATACAGGCTCGAGGCCTTGAAAGAAATCTAGAGGCCTCGAGACTTAACTGTTCCAAAAACAGTCTTATAAATGTACGGCTGGTTGAATTCAAAATATAAAGCTGAATATTGGTAAATAAAAAACAGTCACCAGAGACCTTTCCCATCCCTTTTCCTCTCTCCTTCATCATCCTTTACAAGGAGATGAAAAAGTATTCGATGTTTAAGTTATGATGAAGATGAGGACTGATTTACTAGGACCCAAAAACTAGTACAATCATTGTCCTAGAATCCATGTTCCGCTGTGCCAAAGCTCACTAAAAAATGGACCAGATTTGAAGGAAGAGGTGCGGAGACATTAACAAGAAGAACACTCATTTTGAAGAATTGTTAAGGCCCAAGGCAAGTGTTCCTCTTAGTCTTTTTATTTGATATCACATTGTAAGGTGGACTAGAACATTGTGTTCGAACCAACCAAAAAAATAGGCATCAAAGATTAGACCATGGGGGTCGAACCTCTATAAAAAAATTAGGTTGTACTATCTGGGTGTGAAGCCCATTCATAGTATAGTGGGACGACCCTAGAGTTGGGAAGTCTGACAGTGGATGTAGGTTCAAGTGAACCGAACCACTATAAATGATTGTGCAATGTGGTTTGCTTTGATGGTTTGATTCCTTTGTTTATCACTTGTATACACATTTATTCCGCTGCACATATTGTTAAATTGATTTATTTTAAAAAGGGAAATAAAATAGGATCAGACCTATTCAACCCCTCCCCCCCCCCCCTCTCTCTCTCTCTCGGTCTTGCATACTTTTAGTAATGGAATTTCAATTGGTAAAATCATTGTCCTAGAATCATGTTCCGCTATGCCAAAGCTCACTAAAGAATGGACCAGATCTAAAGGAAGAGGCGCAGAGACATCAACAAGAAGAACACTCATTTTGAAGAATTGTTAAGGCCCAAGGCAAGTGTTCCTCTTAGTCTTTTTATTTGATATCACATTATAAGGTGGACTAGAACATTGTGTTCGAACCACCTAAAAAAATAGGCGTCGAAGATTAGACCATGGGGGTCGAACCTCTATAAAAAAATTAGGTTGTACTATCTGGGTGTGAAGCCCATTCATAGTATAGTGGGACGACCCTAGAGTTGGGAAGTCTGACAGTGGATGTAGGTTCAAGTGAACCGAACCACTATAAATGATTGTGCAATGTGGTTTGCTTTGATGATTTGATTCCTTTGTTTATCACTTGTATACACATTTATTCCGCTGCACATATTGTTATATTGATTTATTTTAAAAAGGGAAATAAAATCGGATCAGGCCTATTCACCCTCCTCTAGGTCTTGCATACTTTTAGTAACAGAATTTCAATTGGTAAAATCATTGTTCTAGAATCCATGTTCAGCTGTGCCAAAGCTCACTAAAGAATGGGCCAGATCTGAAGGAAGAGGAATGGAGACATCAACAAGAAGAACACTCATTTTGAAGAATTGTTAAGGCCCAAGGCAAGTGTTCCTCTTAGTCTTTTTATTTGATATCACATTGTAAGGTGGACTAGAACATTGTGTTCGAACCACCGAAAAAATAAGGCGTCGAAGATTAGACCATGGGGGTCGAACCTCTATAAAAAATTAGGTTGTACTATCTGGGTGTAAAGCCCATTCATAGTATATTGGGACGACCCTAGAATTGGGAAGTTTGACAGTAGATGTAGGTTCAAGTGAATTGGACCACTATAAATGATTGTGCAATGTGGTTTGCTTTGATGGTTTGATTCCTTTGTTTATCACTTGTATACACATTTATTCCAGTGCACATATTGTTAAATTGATTTATTTTAAAAAGAGAAATAAAATCGGATCAGACCTATTCAACTCCTCCTCTCCCCCCCCCCCCCCCCCCCCTTCTCTAGGTCTTACATACTTCTAGTAACTGGAATTTCAATTTTCACCTTTACCTCTCATTGTCTGGAATCATGCACTGCTGCATACTTAGGATAACATTATTGAGCAGTAACTACACAATGAGACATTGTCCAAATTTAATTTTTTTTATATCAGGTTTGTATTGACTCAGAGAATCTATTAATAGGCTTTTGGCGCGCTCCGCGCGAAAATAATCCTTGAAAAATAAAAAATTTCAAAATAGGACGAGTATTTTGGGACAGAGGGAGTAATATCCTTCACTTTGTATATACCAACAATGTCTTTTACTCCTACTAATGTAGCATTGTCCACTCATCTCAACGCTAGGAACTCTAGACATCTCAATTTATTGTGGACCAGCTCTTTTGGGAGACTCAAGTATTAAATTTGAATAAGGAGATGCATATTTATTATTATTTGGTCCCTACATAATTGGTAAGATGGGTAGAGGGCTTCATGGATGATATAATTCAAAAGAAACTCTTCAATCTAAATCATTATAATTTTTTGAGATGAGCTACAAAAAGCCAACAGCTTGATCAAACCTTAAAGTCCAAAATCACAAGGCTAAAAGGATCAAGTGAGGTTCAAATTTTATCCATCCATTGTCTTTGCCATATTCTACATATTCCATCCAAAAATGTATGAAGCCACTAAAGATTTCAATGAGTACCCTCCCTAAATAGAAAGACTTAAAAAAGTCTTCTTAGAGTTTCAATGCTAGTGTACTTTGCTTTTAAAATGATGTGTTAAGTTAATATACATAATTAAAATACAAACTAAAAATGTTACATATGGCATTTTAATAACTCTTAATTGGGCTCAAAAGATGAAAAATACATCACTAATGAATACCTATGCTGATAATGGTTGTGGTAGATCGACCTAACCATGTGTAGAATGAATTTCCATGATATGAAGAGGAACTTGATAAAAGGGTTAGACTAAGTGATATGGGTGAGTTAAGGTCAAGTATCTTAGAACTCAAGGGGGATTAACTTGTGCTACAATGGGGATGGGCTAGCATGATTGAGAATGCATGGAATGCAATGTAAATGCTAAGAAAGTTTTGTTTGATTTCCCCAAAGTAAAAGTATGACCACTCCCCAATGCCAACCAAATGTGAAAATAATGAACTACGGTTGATTTGATTTACTATGTGATACGTAGGCAACTGAGGGCATTGTGCCTCAACTCGATCAAAAGATGCATTGTGTCTCATCCATTTATATTAAGGATGATGTAAGATGTTGAGCATATTTAACGGGTAGAAAGGGATTGGTGGGATATACCTTCCCTAATATAGACCCTAATGCTAGATGTTGGATCTCTCGAAGGCGTCTCGAAGAGGTTATAATGCCTTGGGAGTCTCGATATGATGAGACATATATGTTTGTTACTCGAGTAAAACCTAGAGTAGCTAGAGAACTGTGAAAATTCTTAAGATGGACAGATGAAGACTTTGGCACTGAGATGTATATGACTAGGTTACATGATGATTATATTGAGACGTGATATGGGTGTGTCCCTCACGTGACGATTATATTGAGACGTGGTATGGGTGTGTCTCTCACGTGATGATTATATTGAGACATGGTAGGGGTACGTCCCTCACGTGATGTTTATATTGAGACGTGGTATGGGTATGTCCCTCATGTGATATTGATGATTATATTAAGAGGTGGTATGGGTGCGTCTCTCACATGATATTGATGATTGAGACGTGATATGGGTATGTCCCTCTCGTAATGATAATGTTACGCCTCAGTCCGTCGAAAAAGAAATTGTTCGATCAGTAGATCATTGTATCTCACTATTGTATAATTAAGAGGATAAGATAAATACATAGATTCCATGAGTAAGGCTTAGAGTAGCCGTGAGACCACAGGAGCCTCAATGTAAACATACAGAGACTGTGGTATTGAGATATTTATATGACTTGGTCACTTGATATTAAGACGTGGTATGGGTACGTCCCTCACGCGAATTATGATGTTTGATTTCCTGTCTTAGAGAGGTATTTGGGATAGTGGTGTTTTTCTACGGAGACTTGGTCCCGTGTGGTTGCTGTCGCAGGGTGAGTCCCTTACATGTTATATACTGTAGGGCACCCTTACGACCATTCCGCACACTTGTTGTGCGTGGTTGCCCAGAACTAGATATTATTTTACCCCATGGGGTGGTGCTGGCTTCGTTAGACGCGGTCCGACGGCCTTAGAGCTTGACTGAATCACCAATGAGGTGAAGGGATGCAGGGCGAGGTAGACTAGATCAAGCCAGTCAGTGGGTCTCCTGCTTAGTAAGTCATAGGCCCTGAGTCTTGCTAGGGGTCATGGTATGTTTATGATTTGATATTGTTGTCACAGTCACGTAGTGATTCATTCGAATGTTGTTCCTACGGATAAAAGATCTCATGGTAGATGATGTACCCCTGGATTAGTTATGCCCATGGATGGATTATACCCATGGATGGATTATATTCATGGATGGTTTATACCCATGAATAGATTGTACTCATAGATAGAGTATTACCAAGGATGGATGTGTATACCCATGGATGATGGTTCTGATGGTGGTGCTCGGATGTTGGTCCCATGGTAGATTTATTGGTCTTATGTTAGACATGTTGGTCCCATGGTAGACGTATTGGTATCATGATGGACATGTTGGTCCCATGGTATGTTGGTCCCATGGTAGACGTATTGGTCTTATGTTAGACATGTTGGTCTCATGGTAGACGTATTGGTATTATGGTGGACATGTTGGTCCCATAATAGACGTATTAATCTTATGGTAGACATATTGGTCCCATGATAGACATATTGGTTCTACGAATGTATGAGTTATGTCCATGGATGGATCATACCTATGGAGTGATTATATTCATGGATGGTTATTACCCATCGATAGATGAAACTCACTGATGGAGAGTTACCAGAGATGGATGATGAATCCCATGGATGTTGTTCCTATGGTAGACATATTGATTATATGGTGGGCATATTAACCCCATGATAGATATAGTGGTCCCTCCCATGGTAGATGTATTGGTCTCACGATAGACGTGACGGTTCTATGGATAGATATTATTTCACATAGATGGTTATTCTCATGGAGGGCTTTGTGATCATGGATGAGTATTATATACCGTAGATGGATATTGTAACACCCCAATTTCTCAATGAAATGAATATTTACGAAAATGCCCCTGGATTGGTAAATTTAATAATTATGATGTTAATGAGAAAATGGTGGGACCCATTGTTCAAATTAAGATCCTATGAACATATTATAAGGGTCAAATTATAATGGATGGGTAATGTACATCAAATTGGGTCAAAATGGTTAATTGGGTCAAAGAATTCTCAATGATTGGAATAATTACGAAAATGCCCCTAGTGAATTCAATAAATGTGATTGTAAATAAGGAAATAGTGGGGCCCATTGTTCAAATGAATACCCTATGAGCATATTATAAATGTCAAATTTGATTGGATGGGTAATGAACATCACATTGGGTCAAAATGGCTAATTGGGTCAAAGGGCCCAATTGGGACCCAATGGGTCATAATGGACTTATAAGACCATTGGGTGAGCCCAAATTTAATGGGGTTAAGCTAAATTGATTGGAAATCAAGTGGAGCAAATATGGGTAGGCTTGATGCACATGTGAAAACCACTTAAAAATGGCTAAATCAGCCCATAAATGGGTCATGTTGTCAAAACGGGTCAAGGAGCTAAATGGGGACCCAATGGGTCGTGTTGACCAAGATTGACCACGGCTGACCGTGTGGGCCCTCAGATGAGCTCAAGTGTGAGTTAGTTCAGCTTGTGTTGGACTGATTTGGATTGAGTTTGAATTAAGTAATGAGTTGACTCAATTGTAATTAATGTATGGTATTTAATGTGGTGAGTTAAGCCATTGAGTTAGATGAGTCAAGATGGAAATCAATTGGGCTGTAAATCAGTGAGTTGAGTGGGAATGTGAGAAGGTGGCTCGGTCATAAATCACCAAAACAAGTCCCACACGTTGGGGACTTCTTGTGGGGATTTCAATGATAAATTTTAAATGAAATGCATGGGAATTGGAGGTGATGCTTGGGGAGTTGAGAGGCTGTATTGGCAGGTGCCAAGGGGTGCATTGGATGGCACCCAAGACCCATCATTTTTGACAAGAAGTGATGAGGGAATGGAAGGGTCTTAGGGGCTGAAGTACAAAAGGGAAAGACCACCATTGTTGGCCGATTTTCACATTGAAAATCCAAAGAAGCCCCATCTCTCTCTCTCTCTCTCTCTCTCTCTCCAAACTCGTTTTTCTTGGTTGAACCAGCAGAGGTGTTTGCACCAATTGATCAAGCATAAACTAGCAAAGGATTAAGGAAGAAAGATGGAAACAAGAGGGAAGAAGGCAAGGAGCAAAGGCAAAGGAAGATTGGTAAGTGTTTATGTGTTATTTTGTTTAATAAGATGGAACAAATGGAGCATGTATTGGGCCATGGGTATGGCCGAATGCATCAAGGTTTAAACCTTGAGTAATGGAGGTTTTAAAATTGTAAAAGGGATCATTGGGTCCGGCCAACTTGGAGGGCCGAACCCCATGTAAATAATTGGTTGGTTTTGATGTCTTTGAAACATAGAAACCATGTAATTTGTGGACTGTTTTAGATGTTTCTTTTAGACTTAAAATGCATGTTTTAAAGAGGTTTAAAACATGGATTTGGATGTCATGAAGGGCTGAAGGTATCATGGGTCTAAACCTTGGGAATAACATGATGAAAGGGATCGTTGGGCCCATGAAATGTTATGGTCATTTGGATTGAGTTTTTATAAAGTGAAAACCATGCAAAGTGATGGACTGATTTGGATGGTTTTGAGAGGTAAAAACCCGGTAATATTATACTGATTATTACATGTTTAAATGAGACCTAAAACATGTTTATGAGAACTAAGACATGGACATAGATGGCCGAACCCCATGAAAGTATTTGATGATTTTGTGAGATAAAAACCATATAAGATTATGGTGTTTTTATGGGAATTAAATGAATGTATGTTTACTGTTTTTGGTTGGTCAATATATGGCTGAACCATGTATTGTTCATGGTTGAAATAGCATGTTAAAACCATGAGTAATCATGGTGAATATTGAACCAAGTGAACCATAGGGTTTGGCCATACCATGGACCATTACATGGGTTAAATAGACTAAGTTTATGGGTAGTATTTGTTATTGATTTCATGATGTTTAAAAGGGTTTAATATAACTGAAAGAGTGATGGATTTGGATGTTAATGTTCATCAAAAAGAAAGGCAAAGTGGGGCACCAAAACCAAAGGGGTGAGGTTCGGCCATGGGTATGGCCGAACCCCACCAAGTATTATGAATGAAGAATAAAATGGATCAAAAGTGTGATGGTGAGGTTCGGCCATGTGGTATGGCCGAACCCCACTAAGATGGATTGATTTTGGATAATGGTGATCAGCAAGATTAATCATTGGTTGATTGTGGACAATGGTTTTTGATATGGCTTAGCCTAGTGCCAAAGCTGTAAATACGAGTAATAATGTAAATATGGGTAGAGAAAGTTTAAAAGGACATGAAAGAATGGGTTAAAACCAAGGTGGTATGGTTCGGCCATGGTGTATGGCCGAACCCTACCAAGACATGTTTAAAGGGTTAAGTATTTAAGAATTGATCAAATGAAAAAGGAGGTTAAATCCTAAGTTGGTGATGTTCAGCCATGGGTATGGCCGAACCCCACAAGATGTTTTGGGTCTTAGATGTGAATGAACAATTAAAGGATAGTATGATTTACTTATTGTTATATGGACAAGGTGACGAAAGTTGAACGACGTGCGAGTCGTGACCGGGTGACGCTAAAGAAAGAACGAACACTGAAGTGAATCTTCAGTAGGTTTCCTACCTACTTGTAACCACAAATATGATTTGGTTTTATCATGTTTTTATGAGATATGTTGTATTTGATATTATGTTTCAAATGTGGTTTTTGAATGATGAGTTATGTATTTACAAATGATATACAATGCATTGACATCTCATGCATGATATGGGGTGATGATTATGGGTTACCTTGACTTGAGAGTCCCAATGAAAGAACACTGTGAAACAACTCAATGATGAAGTGTCTTTCCACAGGAAATGAGGATTACTGTGGATTACCTTATCGTGTGAGTCCCAATGAAAGAACACTGTGAAACAACTCAATGATGAAGTGTCTTTCCAGAGGAAATGAAGATTACTATGGATTACCTTATCATGTGAGTTCCAATGAAAGAACACTGTGAAACAACTCAATGATGAAGTGTCTTTCCACAGGAAATGAGGATTTCTGTGGATTACCTTATCGTGTGAGTCCCAAATGAAAGTGTATTGTGATTTACCTTGACGGTGAGAGTCCCGTCAAGTGATGGCCATGTATATGTGTGATGGGGAGGGGCTCATTACATTTGTATACATAGCATTGATTTATCTGTTTTTGATGACCAGGAGGGGAGCCAAGCTTAAGAGCTTGAATGATAAATGGGATTTCTTTATTACTGTCTTTTGAGTTACAATTATGGACATGTAATAGCTAGTATCTTTGCTATGGTTTGAATTATAGTCTTGATGTTGGATATATGAATTAAGTTATTGTGGATAGATGCTAAGTTGAGAATAGTCTAATGAGGTTATTATGTTAAAGCAAACTTGACTTGTACTTTGCTATCTGATAATGGAGCAGTCTGAGTATTGATTATAATTCCGCATATTGGACTTATTCCGCAATCAGTTATGTCCATTCCGCAAGTTTTACTTAGTTCTATGTGTAGATTATTTATCATGGGTTTAGTCCATGCACACATGGGTGGCCAATTAAGGGTCGGACTTGGATAGTCCGGACTTAGCTCGCGTCGTAGCGCCTCCCGCTCTTGTTCACTCTATGTTTCTTTCAAAAGAAATTTTTAGACTCTGAATTTCGGAAAGGTGAAAAGGGCGGGACGTTACAGATATTCCCACGAAGGGCATTGATTCCATAGAGGATTGGACCCATATTTAGAGTGTTGTCCCCGAGGAGGGATGTACTTATTTTTGGGTATAGGTCCCATGGTTGAGGTTTATCTCATGTATGACATTGATCCCATGGTTGACGGTGTTCCCATGGTTGGTCTAGACCCGTGATAGATGAGATCAATTCTACTGATGAGGCCCACAATTGGATAATTAGAATGTCTTGATGTGACATCATGAATAGCACGGGGTTAGTGCCATGAAATAAATGAATTGAGAACTAAGCAAGATCTGATCTCCATTGGAGTACGTAGGCAGTTGATAATTCAGTTCGATCAAATCAAGGGTCCAATAAGTCCTAGGATCCGTAGGGATCTCGCAACGCGTGTAGGTGTCACGTGTTTGGACTATGAGTTGTGCATGCTTCAGAGTTAAAAAAAAAAATTATTATTGTTTCTCACGTGTCCGTTGGGTCGGAGTGTGACAAGGTCTCTATTTCTTCCTTAAGCTATCCAAGTTATACAAGCCTTTTATTATTATTTTTAAAGAACCATACATGTTGAATGGAAAATTTTGTGAATGGCATTGACAAGTATATGTAAAATTAAAGTGCTACTTAGTCGATTTTACAAAGCTAAGTTGATCGAGTGAGAGAAATTTGTATATCACTAGTGACTTAAAAATTTAGATGCATTGTATAATTATATTTATTTTATCTTAAGATGACAAAAGTAAACAATTAGCACAAAACTCAGTCAATGATAAATAGAAACAATGGTGAAAATGATGTTTCAAAAAGAAATTAGTAGTTATTTTTTTTTTAAAATTTCCATTCTAATATTGATTAAGTCACAAGGTCTCTTGTAACTCAGATTTGAATAACATGACATTTGACAATGGGATGGGATCCAACGACCATACAAATCAAAGAAATAGTTTTTTATGTACAAATTAAAAAAAGAATATCATGAAGCATATATGATCAATTGTTCATTTTACATTAAATAGAATAGGCAACTAAAATAGAATCTTCTATCAATTGTTCATTTTATTTCTTAAATTAATAATAAAAACTGCTAAATTATTTTTTACAAGTTTTCTGACCTTATTATAAATTTTTGTTAGGCCGCTAAGCCAAAATATATAATTTTTCATAAATATTGACCAATGTTTTTTAATCTTAACTGCAGTTGAAATTTTCTCGATCAAAATGTGTAACCCAGCGCATGGATCAGTTTAGAGGTTCCATTTCAACTGTGAGGTTTATGACTTAGTGCGAAAAGTGATGTACATGCATGTTATTACATCTATAGAATTAAAATGAAGGTATTGCATAATATATGAAATATTGGTAGGTTGAATTTCAAGTTACCATTAAAAAAAGTTGTGGATTACTATTATATGCTAAAAATAAGCTCAATCATATTTTGTATCCATTAGATTTAAAGTAGAAAGTTTTACCATTGACTAATATAAAATTGATAGGTAGCAATTATACCTTAAAATAAGTTGCTAGTAATGATTTATAGATCTTATTTTTCTACTATTATGTAATCTTACTCTAATCTTGAGATTTGATATATAAATTTTAAATGTTTTGAAATAATAAGTTTTAGAAAAAATTATAAAGAAATGTGAATTCTAAAATTATGTTCTTGATATTCAACATTAATGGCATTTGATGGAGTATACATTGAAAAGAGGGATGGAATTGACCAATGACTGTATTTAAGATATAAGGGAAAGGTTTGTTTGTCTTTTCATGAATTACAATGTCTCTTGACTAAAACTAGTGGTGTCTGGATGAAAGGCCTATCTATTTAGTTATAACTTTTGTCTTACACAATTTGTTCGATTTTATCAGATTTCTCATTCAAATCTTGTGAAATAGTGAAAGGACAACATTTGAATCAACTAGATTTGTTTTCAAAATAGCCAATCAACAATATTTCAATCTAACAGGAGTTTAAAAAATTACCAAACAAAAGTATTTCAATCTAACAATATTTAAGTCTAACACAATTTGTTAAAATCAAAAGTTGTCAAACAGACCCTAAGCTTCTCCTTGAGTTGTCTCAAATTAAATGGATTCTGTAGTTTACCTGGTGCATTTAAATCCAAATTCAACACCAGGATTTTATTAAAGAATCTAGTTATCCAACTAACCTTAATGTTAACGAATGACATTACTTTCTAGTCCTAATACTCTATGTTTCTTCATCTTTCTAAGGTCAGATTCAGAGTTAGAGTAAAAATTTAGAAAGAGCTACAATAGACTCCTTTTGATGTAGGACACGCAGCTCATAGGCCCAATTTTAGTATTTTCACATTATTTTATTTTTAGAATTCTTATTTAGCAAGGAATCCAGGTCAGTGGCTTTTCCAATTTATTTAGGATTTCTAGGATAAGATTAGAAGTGTTATTTTCGTTTTAGAATAATTATGAAGTTTCCTACTTTGTTTAGGAGTCATTTTCTATTTTTATCTCTTTGTTTTCTTATAAATATGATAGATGTAAGAGAGGGATACACCTCTATTCGAATAATGAAATAAAGATTTAGATTTATCTGGTTGATTTTTATCTTCTCCTACTTCTGCCCGAGTTGTAGACAATCATATCCCTGCCTAGTTGTAGGATGTTCTTCATGAATTGGTTCAGAGCCAAGGGTTCTCTGTATCCCTGTTATACAGAGACGTTCCTATTCTGAAACAGGCCCCTGCATTATTAGGGACAATTGTGGTTTCCCCTCCCATCTTTTCCCTTTCCCCCTTAATAAAAACACCAAAACAAAGCAACCAAGAATCTTCGAGGAGAAACCATACCTTTGTTGTCGCTGCTGATGTTGTTTGGGCTTTATCCCAGGTCTATCACGACTACTGCTTTCCGCCTCTAACCCTTGGATCGCCGGACACATCTACTACCTTCTCTGCCAGTCTTTGCCTCTACATCTTCCATCGTCTCTCTTCAGACTCGCCTTTCAGCCAGGTATTCCATCTTCTTCCTACGAATCCTCTCCAGTTTCCCTCCTTTCTTCCGCTTCCATCGCTGCCTTTTTTTTTTTTTTCCGCTGCCTCTCTAAGCCCTTTCCTCCCTTTCGTTTGCTAAAACCCCATTCGTATCACCCCTTTTCCTTTTTTTTCTCGAACCCTAACTTATCCCTCTTTCTACACCCTTTCTCTGCAGCCAGCCACAAATCAACTCCAAGCTTCCATCTTTCCCAAGACCCCATAACGACAACCCAATCCTCCCACTTACCACCTTTCTTTCATCTTTAAAGAAAACCCCATTCACTAGCCACGAGACTACAAAACCTTTGCAATCTTTTCCTCTCTCTTTTTTAATGCCCTCAAAAGCATCACTTTCTCCTTGCATCAATACCCCTTACTTTCCTTCCATTTACCCACTTATACCATTTTTCCACCTTATTTTATTCCATTTACAATCCAAACCATCCTACACCAGTCATTTCACTCTCTTACTCCCTTCACTAAAGCCATCCCACCTCCCAAGACAATTAATGCATTGTCTCCTTTACTTTTTCATCTACCTTTAATTCCCTTCACCTTTTCTCCAATTAACAAACCACTCCTTTAACTTATTTACCAAACCACCCTATTCCCACTTTCTTTACCTTAAACCGTGGGACCCACCCATCTTTGACCAGATTGACCTGTGTTGACCAAGTTTGACCAGGTATTTTAAGTCCGCAATGCTTCTACTACATCAAGTGGTATCACTATGAGTTCCTATTGTGCCTACTCAAGCAACGGAGACAAGGCCTACTTCCCACCTATTTATGGTCAATAGCGCAATGAATACTTTCGCGATTGGCTCGTAAAAGTCGTACGCTTCTTCTTTTACATGAAGATTTTGGAAATGAAAAAAGTAAACTTCGTGGCCTCTCGTCTCAAATATGAAGCGTCTGCATGGTGGACAGAGTTGCAAATCAACCTCAAGTATTACAAACAACCTCCTATTAGATCATGGACATTGATGAAAAGGTTGCTACGTAATCATTTCCTTTCAGTCGACTATAAGCAATTTATGTTCGAGCGATACCAAAATTATTGGCAAAGAGATCGGAATGTTTGAGATTATGTAGTTGAGTTCTTCTATCTTTCCGCAAGACACACTGAGACTGAGTCTCAACAGATCTCCAGATTCCTCGGAGGACTCCATCCTGTGCTCTATGACTACATCGTCTTCCACGACATCGTCACTTTAAGAGATGCGTTCCGAATAGCCATAAGAACTGAACGTGAGTTAGAACGACTTGAGGTAATTCATGCTTCTGCTGCTAGAACTAATGCTTTTGAACCAACTTCAAGTCCAAAGTCATCCTCAGCGTTCGTGCATACTGCTCCAAAGTCAGCCTCCGAGTTAATGCCTGCTTCTCCAGACATCGTGACCCCTCAGACAGTGCTCGTGTTAGAGAAAGATCCAGTTGTGTTGCCGGCGCCACAGTCGATGCAACCAACACGTGTCGATCCCTTTCCACCACCATCACCAATATCATCACCTCCCCCACCACCACCGCAACTTACTCAACCTTCTCCATTACCCAAACATGATCCCATTACTGATACCAAGAACTCATCTCTGGTTATTCGTACCTTCTCATGCTCACCTCCTATCCTCTCATTGGAGCCACATAAGACACACCATCAGGGCCGTGTGATCACTCCAGTGCCATATGACGACCCCTTCGAGATAAGCTTGGTTCGTCCGTGCTTGAGCCCGTTTGTGGTCCTAGGCTTCTTCATCCTACTAAAGGAAAGCACTCATCATCCGTGCATTGACGATTGTGCAGTTCCATGATTTGTGATTCGCATCTTCGGACTTAGTCTTCATCTCTGTTTGGTGCCTTGTGATTTTGCTGATTTCAACTCGAGAACGAGTTCTTTTCAAGAGAGGGAGAATGATATAGACACCCAGCTCATAGGCCCAATTTTAGTATTTATTATTTTTGTATTTTCACATTATTTTATTTTTAGAATTCTTATTTAGCAAGGAAGCCAAGTTAGTGGCTTTCCCAATTTATTTAGGATTCTAGGATAAGATTAGAAGTGTTATTTTCGTTTTAAAATAATTAGAAAGTTTCCTACTTTGTTTAGGAGTCATTTTCTATTTTTATCTCTTTGTTTTCTTATATATATGATAGATGTAATAGATGGTACACTTCTATTCGAATAATGAATTAAATATTCAGATTTATTTGGTTGATTTTTATCTTCTCCTACTTCTGCCCGAGTTGTAGACAATCCTATCATTGCCTAGTTGCAGGCTATTCTTCATCACTTTTACATGTCCATTTGTTGTATATTAAAGGAAGGTTCCAAACTACATCACCATTTATCTAGAAAAATCAAACTTGGGAGTTTACTTCTTTGCCTCCTAGATGGACTATGTCGGCAATGAGTGGGTTTTACCATTAAACACAAACCATATGGCACCATTGATTGTTATTGGCTTGTTTAGTCACTCATTGTATTACTCAGTCCTATGTTGTAGACTATTTGGAAACATTTGCTCCTGTCTGAAAAATGAACACTATTTATTTGTTGATCTCTATTGTTGGCAAGTCTCTCTATAACTCTTAAACAATCTCCATGTGTCTAGTTTAAATGGTTTAGAAGGTATTATGAAGTGAGGATACCATAGCTCCTATTCCAAGAACCTTGTCTTTTATTTTCAACATCCCCATGGCATAACTACTCTCCTTGTTTATGTGGATGATATTGTTACCACTGGGAATGATCCACAAGCTTTTCATGATCTCAAAAACCTTCTTAACCAAGAATTTGAGATGGATCTTGGCCACTTGAAAAATATATCCTTGATTTAGGGTGCAAACTGTAGATACTCCATTTGAGCCTAATCATCATCTCAAGATTGAAAATAGTACTCTTTTTTGACAATCCTAGTGAATATCTATGCTTAGTTGGGAATCTTATGTAACTGTTACTAGACCAAATTAGCCTCACTTCATTGGAGGAGTTAGTCAGTTTATGCATGCTCCTTGCACTGCCCATCTAGATGTTACTAAGTGTATCCTTTATTATCTCAAGTTTGCTCCTGGTCATGCACTCTTGTTTCAGAATCATGGTCATCTTTCTATCCAAGCTTTCTTTGATGTTGGTTGGGTTGGTTCTCCATTTGACCGACGTTATACCTTAGGACATTGTAACTTTGTTGTAGGGGACCCTGTCACATGGCACAACGAGAAACAATCTGTGGTTGCTTGTTCAAGTGCCGAAGCAAAATACTGCTCTATGGATTGACCTCTTGTGAAATAAACATGGCTTTCTAAATTCATCTTTAGTTGGGTTTTTCAGTTGTTTTGCAATTCCTATGTATTTTGATAATTAGACAACCATTCATATTGTTATAGATCTTGTTTTTCTTTCAAAAACACACGAATCATAATGAAGTATGTTGTCATTTTGTTCGTGAAAACCACCTCCAGGGTCATCTCTATTCCCTATATTGCCTTCGGCCACCAACTTGATGTGTTTACTAAAGCACTTGGAAACGCTCGCTCTTATCAACAGATCATCCAAGCTGGGAATGACCAATATCAGTGCTCCAACTAGAGGAGTGTAGAGACTTTTATGTCTTTCAAATGTGCAAGTCATGCATGTGCTTTAGGACTATCATAAAGAATTCTCCCAAGGAGTACATGTAATTGAGATAAGATAGGGTTGTTGAGAGATTTTCTATATTCAAGTTTAAATTAGGGTTTTGGACATATTTGCTACATCCATATCTGAATTTGTTCAGTGGAGAAATTATAGTTTTTTTTAATGATTACTAATTTATTCACAAAAAGTGGAAACTTTACAACAAGAAAGAAGGTGGAACCACAAAAAGGGGCAAGGAGCATGCCATACCAGCACTATACAAAAGCTTAAATAGCAATCTGTTTACAATTTCAGACAAACTAAAGATCCCCTGTATAGCGAACTCAACCGCGGAAGAATTTGCCTCTCAGAACCCAAGACAGAGAAAGCATTCGATCGGATGGACGCCGGATTCTTTCCACTTTATACAGGAATTTCTAAGGAAAACGAACCCCTTCGCCTAGCTCAGAACCACTTTGAGAAATTATAGTTTTTTTAGTTACAAAAGAGAGGATTAGCACTTGGCTAATTACTACCACATTTTCACTCTTTTTTTTTTAGAAATGGTTAATATATTAGAAGAAAAAAGGGGCACCAGAGGTGCAAGAACAAAAAAGAACAGCAAGAACAAAGAGCTAAGTTAAATCAGCACATTCTTTCCAAGCATGCAAGATGTCGGTCATAGAGATATTCCTAAATTCCACGAGAGATGAAGCCTAAGATGCACACTTAGTGAGGACTCTAGAAGAAACTGTTTTGGATGATTTAGCACAATCCTTAAAAAATTTATTATTATGTTCTCCCCATAAGCTCCACAAAATGGCAAAGCAAGTCAAGTGCCACAAGGAAGAGCATTTAGTGGAGACTGAATGCAACTCTTCCGAGGCCTGGAGACAAAAAAGACAAGCACTAATAATGGTTTTTACTCTTTTGCGCAAATGTTCTTGAATCAGAATCTTATCCATGCCCGCAGTCCAAAGGAAGCAAATTGCACATGGAGGAGCTTTGGAAGTCCAAATATCAGGATTGACAATAGCAGGTGTAGTCATTCGAGTAATCCACCTGACAAAAGACTTGATCACTGCTAATTGAATAGAAATTAGAAACGACCGCGGCCGAGAACTGAGATAGGTGGTAAAGGGAAGGAAACCGGGTAGCCAAATCGGTATCGTCACACCAAGGCTGAGTCCAAAACTTAACTCTATTACCACGCCCCACCTTAAAGCTGATTCCTTCTTTAAACTTGTCGACACATGCTGCAATAGCCCTCCACATACCTGAAGCTTTCCGGGGGGAAGGGATTGATCTCCCATCCCTGGTTCCCCACTCTTTATTTCTGGATCAAGATTGGTTTCTAAGGATAATCACCCTCATTGCCAAGCCTCCAAAGCCACTTCGAGAGAAGAGCAGTGTTAACATCCTTGATAGGCCGAACCCCAAGGCCACCGTGACGAGTCGCAAGACAAACATGCTCCCATCTGACTAGGTGGTATTTTCTACTATTCTCGTGATCACCCCACAGGACGTTCTTCATGATTCTCTCCAATGAAAAATAACTTTACTTGGGCATCTAAATACAGATAGGAAGTAGATTGGGAGCGCAGAGAGGACGACCTTAAGGAGATGATCCTGCCACCAAAGGATAAATATTTTCCTTTCCAAGAAGCAAGGCGCTTGTTGAACTTCTAAATGATGGATTCCCACTGAGAATATCCAGGAGAGCCGATACAGAGAGGGAGCTCTAAATAAGTGGAGGGGAGAGAAGAAGATGTACTCTCACTCTTTTTCAACCTCTAGATCTACTCTTACATCAATCAAAAATGCAATGCACCACATGACATTGCACGCAACACAACTCAAAGGAAAGTTGGTACTTCAGCTCACTCTGTACCTTGCACATAACACATGACAGTAAGTTGACCCACTTCTAACCCCAAGTCATGTGATGATAGACCTCGATGAGCAGGGACAAGTTAAACTTGTCATCAATGTTGACCACAAAATCACTGTACACTAGCGGTGTACCACAATTGTAACTTTCAGTTGCGACAGTAATTGAGTTTCTCCTTATTGGTAGCTGTCTTCTCTGTTTTAACCTTTAATCAAAGGGATCTGTGATAACAAGCTTAGCTTTAGTAATTATAAATTAATGCTAACGTCAGGACGAGATTAACCCATTATTTATATAAATTCTCCCTCTAATCATGTGTCTTCCCATCTACTTTTCTCCTCCATTGACTTTGCAATTACTCCACCTGTTAGACATTTTCTTGTCTTTCATGTATTATTTCTTCCAAGCTTTATGTTAATCCGGGGACCAGTCTCTCTGTTCAGATATAAACTTTGTTGTCTTTTCCCATACTCCACACTAATGCTTTAGAGGTTTCCATTTATTTTAGCATTTTCTTATTAACAAAGTATTAATTAATTATCATATATAAATCATACTGATTTTTGTCATTGATAGCTTCCAATGTAAGCATTGTGTTATCGGGCTTATTGACAATGTTAGCATGAAAAATAGTGGAAATGATAAAAAAAAAATACACAAATTAATGTTAAAATTTGATATCTATCAGATTTTTTTCATATCATGATACATAGTTGCAGCCTAGGGATGATTCAACTTGTTCACACAGTATAGAAATTACTTTGAACACTTCATGTGGTTGGAAATGAAACTTTTAGTGAGAATGAACTAAATGCAATATATCAATGACCACCTACATAGAAGCTGTGGCTCCAGTTTTCTTTCGTTTTTTCTTTTTCTTTTTTTGTTTTAAAGAGAAGTTGATAAGGAACATACCTAACAAGGATTACAATATGGATTCACAAGAGAATGAATTTAGAAATGACTAAAAAGCATCCTTGGATGAGCTTGTATCACTTCAAAAGAAGAGAAATAAATACAGTACTATAAGAGAGACAAATTGTGTAGTGACAAGGAACGTGATTTTTTATAGCATAAAGAGGAAAAGTAGAACTACTAAAGTTGACCACAGATAGATGGTAAATGGAATTGTTGATGATGATGACCATGGTGACAAAAGGAAGATTTGAAGCTGTTTGTGACTTATTGAGAGAGCAATATAAAATTTTGATCCTTATGAGCTTCTTGTCAAGAAAGAACACAAAGAAAGGAGACCATCAGACCATAAATGAGAGCGCATTCATGAAGATGCAAGCAAGTTACAAGAGTGACAAATTATGTTTAAGATGGAACCATCAAGTGCCTGTAAGAAATATATTCCACCTTATTCATGATTCACACTGAACTTGCTCTAGTTAGTAGGCAATTTGCTAATTATTTGCCAACCTGATCTCTTTTGCAAGTTTGCTTTAAAAGAATTTATTTACTTTTATCTGGTACCTCGTGCCCATGGCTAGCTTCTGGAAATTTAATGGGTATCATTATAAACAGAAGAGGATTCAAATGGAAGAGAATGCAGTAGTTTCACCAAAGCTGGTTAGGGATGTAAGTAGAAGATGAACAGTTGCTCCCTTCAAAGAACTGAGGGTTTGCTAGTTACTGGGAGTAAAGAGAGGGCAATCAGGAATTAAGATGAAGTAGCAAGACGCAACATTTTGGGCTATAGAGGCAAAATTTTAGCCCTAGATGAGTGGAGAAGCACAGCTCATAAAGTTGATCCAGATATTGTATGATTGATCAATAATCACATGGAAAACAATTCATGTTAAACCTATTTTACCAAAAAGAAAAAAAAATCATATGATCAGCTCAATAATGGAATTGCACAAGTTTCCATGACTGTTAAGGGTTTCAAATTTCTAACTTATGCCGTGGACTGCAGGGCTTGAAGGAAATTGCAGGCACCATCTGTCAAGTTGGTATAGGCTATACAGAATGTGATGGAATGTTAGAATTTGAGTAGATACGAAGTGGATTATTATGGTCTATCAAATTATGCATTTCTGTTGTAATTACAGAATAGTTCAAAGAAGTGTTACCTATAAAGACAAAATTTCAAATAATTGATCATTCATTAATAGGTTTTATAGTTTGTTTCAGTCCAGTCTGACCTTTTTTAAGTTCTGCTATCATGCAAGTTTCAAAACATCATGTGTGGGGGGATCCTTTGCATGAACACAAGAGGTAAGTTCACATATCAACTGCACATCTAGCACTTTGAGAAGTCACAATTCCACATTAATTTAGTTAAGTTACTGATTTTGCAAGTGCCCAGGACAAAAGACCAGTAAGATAACGACCTTGATATGACCATTTTGAGAAATCAACAGATTGTCTGGCTTTAAATCTCGATGAACAACACTCATGGAGTGCAAATACTCCAAAGCAAGAACCTGAAACCAGTGAAAACTAGCAACTATTAATTACATGGATTGCTACAACAAAGGAGAGTAGGAACATGACACCAAAAGGTGAAACATGTCATGATACAATCTACAGAAAGAGATAGAGCATGTACATACAACTTCTGCTATATATACACGAGCCATGTCTTCATCCATGCATCCTAAATTTCTCAGCAGTGAGTAAAGGTCTCCTCCATTAGAGTACTCCATAACGAGATAAAGATTTTCCTTGCATGTGAAGGAGTAGAAAAACCGGACCTGTTGAACATCAGGCAGTATCTTAATAAAAATGTAAACCTGAGTAAATAGTATCACTGAAAAAGTTCTCGAGGATTACTCACCACAAAAGGATTTCGAGTTGATATTAAGATGTTACGCTCCGCCAAAATACTGTCCACTGCATTTTTACAGATCATATCAGCCTTCTTAAGTACCTGTACATTTTTTTGTAATTTATGTATTAGTACCTTTTCTTGTGCCTATTCTTAATCTATATTGGAAAAGTCAAGAGTAGTATTTACTGTGGAAGTTAAAGAAGAAATAGATGATTTCATATAATATTTATCAAACTACAAGAGTTAAAACATCATCTGCATATTGCTCACCTATGGAAAACAAAGCAAGGACAAGTTGTGAAACTGTGTCATAGCACTAGACCATCCAATATATCATTCGGGGAATAATTACGTAAAAAATGTTGGTACTACAAGAACATAACATGAAACCATTTTGCAAGAAACAACTTCTGTTTTTCTTTATTAGTGAGAAAAATAACTATTTCAAATTTGAACAAGTCAATGTAACAAACAATGAAAAAATTAGATAGCTCTGTTACCAGCTTTAGTCTACGGATCTTATTAAATTCATTTAGTGATAACTACTAGCTCACTCATGATTTTGACATTGGTCTAAAGAGGCCCCTCTAATTTTTTGAGGAGGATCCTTCATGAGCTCGAACCTCTGTCTTGTCTATGGAGGAGGGATATCTAAATAAAATCTCCTGGCACATTTGGCTAATGATCTTTGTTTGTTTAAATAAGCCTGCACTTGCTTCCCCAAAGGAAGTAACTTCTTTCAAGTTATAAGAGATGCTCTGTCAACCATGAGATACACTTGTAGTATGATAGTAAATTGGGTTTTCAGACTTCATATACTCCCTTCAATTGATCGATGAGTTTGGAATGACCATATAATGCTATTGAGCAAATCTGATTTCAATTGCAATTTGCATATCCCTTACCACTGCCTGATATTCAGCCTCAACATTGGAGCACAAATGGGCTAACAAATAGGACTGAGGTAACATGTTCCATTCAAGAGATATGAACATCATCCCAACTATTGAGACTTTGGCATTGGTCTTATCAGTCTGAGTCACACTGTCAAAATGCACCTCCCATTTCATCTTTTCCTATCTCAACTTGATTTACAGCTTCATTAGGCAAGACGACCTTTATAAGAACTAACAGGCAACAGATATGCAACCAAGAAGTCTGCCAAAGTTTGCACTTCGACAATCTTCTGGGGGACTGATAATGTTGAGTTACAACATAATTTTAGGAGGCCATTTTAGAGACATCTTGAGTGGATTCGTCCAAAAAACTAAGTGTTTGGTTTGCATAATGTGGTAATGACACATTTTCTATGTAAAAACCATCAAGAAGAAACATTACTTTTCGAATGACTTCTGCCTATGTTCAGCTCCTATCATCATTCGGTTTAGATAATTAAGGCCCATAGAATCAAAGGCGCAGTATAGATGCACCAAGGCTCCAAAGCATTTTGCACCTTACCTAACTCTAAGATGAACTAACCATTATAAATTTCAGTTTTTTGTTAGAAATTTTTTTTTTTAACAATCTTTTTTTAATTTTTTATGTAATACTAGCTAGATATCCTAGTTAATATGAATTTTTAGCTAGTAATACTTAATTAGAAACTCTAATCAGTATATACTATACATGTAACAAATATTTATGTGATGTATTTATTTCATTTATATAACGAATTATTACCATTTCAAAAAAAATGTTTAATGGGCTTTGGAAGCCCAATTGCCCATGTATTTTGGTGTTTAAGATGACTAAATTGTATTTGTTCATATTGATGCAATAAAGAAACAAATTAATGCAAAACACATATATTCATAAACCATTTAAGAATAGTCTTCAGCTAAGTTACGTCGCCCATAGGCGACATCCCCACTTGGGCTCCCTTGTGGTACCCACTGGAGTCCAAAATCACACTCTCCTCACACCATCAACCCCCAGTGAATTATATCTCTACCTAATTTGAGCCCATTTCAAGTTTATCTCCCATTGGATTAAAAATCCATCTAAAACTAACCCATTTGACCATTGACTTTTGGACCCTTGAAAATCATGGCTTTTCAAATCCAATGGACCTGATTTTTTATGAGAAGCATCATCTTGAAAATATCTATTAAACCTACCTACCCCATGCATTAGACCTCATCCCTATGAGCCCACAGGCCTCAAGGAAACCATTGCTCATGGGTAACGTTGCTGAAAGGGGTTCGCCATTTTAATGTGCACCTAGTAAATAAGACTTGCACTTAGGTGTGCGCCTTGCACCTTGGGCTCCTAAATTTATTGGCGCCTTAATTGCACCTTTCACCTTAACTACTATCATAAGGCCACTTCCTTGCTGTCATCATTTTCTTGGGCTAACAGTGGCTGCTAAGGAGTTGGGAACATCACATTGACGGGTATGAAAATCATTCAAGAGTGATCAAGAGCACATTTATGGGTATGATTGTATGAAAGTTGTTCATTGGACTAGGGTAGCCAACATCAATGAATTTAAAGGACATTGTTTTATATTGTGGCATGTTTGTTCCCATTCTTTATCCAAAACAAAGTCAATTTGATGGAGGCATCAGACCTAATTGACCATTGATAAAATTGACTTGGCTTTCATGACCCAAATTGCCTAAGGTATTCATTAGTAGGCTCCGTCTAATAAACCTAATCACTTTGCTAGCCAGAGCCCAATTACCTAACAGGCCCGAATGATCCAGATAATCTTGTAAGTCAAGTCATACATTAAACAGGCCAGACTCATATCCAAGCCACAAAGATGGAAGGGAGGTTTTGACACAATATCAGTATTTTGGCTATAACTTTTTCACTCCGATGTCCGAATGACTTGATTTTTATTTATTTATTTTTTTTGCGTTGGAAAAAAGACTACAAGGGCTACAACTTTGTATTTCACAAAATTTTCGTGATTCGGACGTTTACTAGGTCAAAATCGAGATGCGAGTGGACCCAAGTTTCAAATCCAAGAATAGAAAAGGAGGTGGACGAATTTTGCAAGTGGACTCTCTCCACATGGGCAACTCCATATTTTTAGGATTTCTATTTTTATGTTTGCTTTTTTAGGATTTAATCTTGTTAATCCAATAACCCATGTGGCATTTTTTAGGGATGAGATGGAATGGTCAAAATTAGACTACATTCTATTTTTAGTAGTTTTCTTTTCTTAGGAGTTTCTTAGATAGGAAATGTCTCTCCTTAGAGTGGTCAACTAAGGAAAGGGTATTTTAATATTTTCATAGTTTTTCTCTATAAATACATATACTCTGGTTGAATTGAATACAATTGAATTTTTTTTGAAAAGAAGACTCTTGAAGTTGGTGTTTTTCACACTGGGGTTCGGCCCTCAACCGAAAGTCAGGTCCTTGGACTCGGACCAACTCTATCTTGCAAGTAACTACCAATTTTTTTTTTTAAATTAGTCTCATGCTTTTCTTAGATAAAGTATTGCCATGTTCGAATTTACCATTGTTCTCTTTTAATTATGCTTCCACAATTCTTAATCACATTCAATTAGAAAAGGCCTAATCTATAAATTCCATAAAGTAATCTGAATTTCTGGGAAACTTGTGCAATCGGTTTGAATATTGTTTAAGCAATTCCTTACCAAGGCAGAATCCATTTACAATTTATAATCGGCTACGTAGATCTTTCAAAGACTATATTATGAAATTGCAAGCCTACTGGCGAATTTTCACTAATTTGACCCTAGGTCTGCATTACAACTCCTTCATTCAATAATCGAAAGAAAAGTCAACATTGCTCCAATTAAATTTGAGGCGAACAATTCGAGAAGGAAACCCCAGCAATCCCCATGGTTATTTGATATTTTTAAGGCTATACACCTTGACGTTTGCCTTTTTTGTAACATGAGAAGTTCTTTGTTGGCAAATGTAGTACTGGTTAGAGAGAGAAAAAACCATTACATAATAAGCTGGAAGTATGGGAGAAGTTTGAGGAAAACAGTTGGAAAATTAGTTGGAAAGAGGTAGAATGTATGGAGTGTAAGTTTATGGGATTTAAGAGAACAAAGTTGAAATAACTTCAGTCCACATAGTGAAGAGCTTCAACACTAGGGTGCAACAATAAAACCAAATAGAGGTCTGATTTAGATATAGCTAGTAGGATGGGTGCAAGGTGACCTAAGTGTAAGCAACCCTAGCGAGTGTAGTGGCATATAAGAGTATCATGTCAATAAAAGGGTTGTTTCTGTAAGACATTAGTTATACCTGCAATGCTATATAGAGCTTAATGTTGGATGATAAAGAGAAAACATGCAAACAAAATAGTAGTGACAGAGTAACATACGTTGAGATGGATGTGGAATGACAATAAAAGACACAATCATAAATGAGGGCAATAAAGGTTGTTTAAGAAAGCCTTGATGAAGATTGCGAGCGGGGAAGGAAAGGTTGGGGAAATATTTAAAAAGGGGAGATTAGGATGCTAGTTGGCAATGGAAAAAGGTTGTTGTTCTGGAGAGATATTTGGGTGGGGGAGAGGCCATTAATGGAAGTATTTCTCAGACTATTTAGAGTGGCCCAAAATCGTAAAGCTTTGATCAATGACTAATTGATTACTATAGAGAGGTCAATGATACACCATAGTGGTCCATTTCTTTCAAAAGGATCTTGTAAGACTTTGAAGAAGCTATCCACCAAGCCTTGATAGGAATCCTAAGTGATACCAGATTGTGGATTGAGGACGAGGACAAATAGATCTGGTCCATGGAGTCGTCAGAGTCTTTCTCGGTAAAATCAATCTTGAGATCAGCATATCCAGCAAATTCGCACTCACCTCCTACCTGCAATCTGGATTGGAACGACAAGATCCACCCTAGAATCCAATTCGTTATGTGGACGGCCTTAAAAAAGAGGATCCTTGTGGGACACAATCTTAGGAGAAGACGCGTTATTCCATAAGGGGCTCCAACAGTTTGTCCATTGTGTGAGGACAAAGATGAGACAGTGGACCACTTGTTAAGTAAGTGTCGTTTCTTGTGGGTTGTGTGTTGGGGGTCCCTTTAGAGGTAGACATAGAGTGGCCTGGAAAATGGTTTCATTCACAGTCTCGTGGGCAATTTGGAAAGAGCGCAATGGGAGAATTTTTTAAGGAAAGAGGAGGGCACATGGAATGTGTTTGAGAGGGTGAAATGGCAGGTGATTGGTTGGTTGTCTGTGTGTAAGGAGTTTAGGGGTCTAGCACTGGAAGATTTCTATTTGTCTTAGGAAGGGTGTATGAAAGGGGTTGGTAGAGTTAGAAAGTGCTCGGTCAAGTGGGTAGCGCCCCCCTAGGATCATGTAAATTCAATGTTAATGGGGCAGCTAGGGATAAACCCAGACTGACAGGAATAGGTGTAGTGTACATGATGATAGGGGTAGAATGATGATAGCTTTTTCTGAATCAATAAGGTCAATGGAGTTAAACGAGGCTGAACTGAGAGCAATTAGGAGAGCACTTCAGGTTTGGTGTAGGTTTAGGAGCGGTAATTATTGAAAGTAACTCAACTAATGCCATCTCCTGGATTAGTAATAAGAAATTCCCCCCGTAGAGGTTGGTTTGTATTGCAAGGGACATTTCGAGGTTGTGCAAGCTGGGTGGCATCACTTTCACTCATACACCTCGATCAGCAAACTATGTAGCTGATTTCTTGGCGAAAGCTAGTGTCCATTTACAAAGATCAGCCTTGGGAGTTAGGGGAGTAGGGATCTCCTTTTGGATCCTGTGTTGGGGGGATTCTTTGATGCATCTTTTCTTTTATTTCATATTTTTTCTTGTTTTTACTGTTTCTTTTCCTTCTTCTTGGTTCTGAGTATATATCTCCTATACTCGGATCCTTCTCTTGTACTCCCTTCTCGTTTTAATGGAATTAAGTCGTTAATATTTAAAAAAAAAAAATTTGTTTAAGAAAGGAGAGAATGTTGTTTAAGAAGGCTTAGGAATTTCTTGGGGACTGGAAACAACTCTTGCATTAAAGTTGATGGATTAAAAGTAGAAGGCACTAAGAGAAGCGACATGTCATAAAAGACATGAAAACATGTGGCAAGACAAGACACGATAAATTTAGGAGTGATGAAGAACATGATTGTTGATAGGATTTAGTGGAAAAGTGGAAAGGAAAAAACAATCCTAAACAATGAAAATAAATGGCTTTCATGATAATGATAATGACGGTGACTATGACAAAGAAGTTCATTAGACAATTCATATCCATGTCCAACAAAGATACCCACAACCATACATATTTAGTTCTAAATTACCAAATTCTTTGCATGATAATCATGAATAGAAAGACCAAGATGATAATAAATAGTTGAATATGCCTCAGATATAGCCCTTGCTTTCACTATCCTTCACGTTATTGAACAAAGATACAAGACATGGAAAGTGTGGCACTAGAACCTAAAATGTCAACAACCTCTAATGAGATTGAATGCTTCTTCATAGAATGCAGCACTACAATAACAAAATCCTAATGCCCTGCACATCAAAATAAAAGGAATGCAAAAGATTTATAGTAACAACTATAATCAAGTAGTTGAAAGACACTAAGAAGATACAAGTCCACCATAACCTAATGTTACACAAAGATTACCTTTATGGCAAATAAGTCACCAGTTACCCTTTTCCTCGCAAGGAAAACTCGACCAAATGCCCCTCGACTTATTGGCTTCACTATTTCAAAATCTTCAATAGATGTTCTGTTCTTTTGACAAGGATTGATAGGGCTTGCTCTTCGACTACGAACTATATTGTCATCTAAAACACCATTTTCAACAATGCCACAAGACAAATTTAATATTCCATCATCTATCTGCCCACAAAGATGTGAATACTTCTCCCTGTGAAGCTCATGCATGATTAGAAGAAAAAAAAGATTCTAAAACAAATATAGATCATGCAAAAGAAGATTGCATTAAAACAATTATAGACAATATTACAACAAAAAGCACATAACCAACAAATTTGAGAATCTATGGGCAAATCAAAACATCACCAAAAGAATCTAAAATGGAGCTAATGATTCCACTGCGAGTAAAAGATAAGAATTTCTAATTTGTATCAAGAATTGAACTCACCGCAACAACTTCTCTATACGCCTACCAAATGTCTCAACAACAAGGGCATCCACCTTCCTATCTTGAACGACATCTTGTAGGTCTTCTAGACAGGAAAGCAAATACTCTAATGAACTGTAATCATTGGTGTTTATTCGTGCTATGCTTTGAGCAATATCCAGAAGATCGTGTATCTGCCACGTCATACATGGAAATAAGTCTAAAGCAAAGGGAGCCAAACACTCAAGACAAATTACAACTCACTTAAATTAAAATTTCACTTAAAATTTAAAACTATTCCATCTAACTCTACATATTAGATAAGATTAACAAAAGTATATGAATAGATAAATCCTCTCCACGCTATTCTCGGAAGAGATCTCCAATAAATCACAAATTTTAATAAGGCACAGCATTGTATTATAATAAAAAAATAAAATAAAAATGTCATAAAAAATAAAAAGTTATAGTTGAAACAAATTTAACTAGTTTAAACAGTTTAAGTTATCAAAATAATTAAATTGGTCAAACCAGTTTATACCATTCACTTCTCTCATAACATGATTTTAGGTTAAACCAGATAGGTTTCAACTGTGTAGTTTGGTCGCATTTTAAAGACATTAGTGTATACATTACATCCATATAGCTTGCATTATAAGCATGAATTTTTTTTGCTAGTTCTAACATTATGAGAATGATATCTGCATTTATTAAAAAAATACCTGTTGAAAATCTTCATATTTTGTTATTGTACTCTTTCCACTCAAAAGCAATTCAAGTTGGCTGGTCCTTGGTGTCAATAATGGAGAACGTGGAGTGATGCTTCCTGGTGATGAGGCAGTTGTATGGTGACCTGACATGAAAGTAGAATTTTCTTTACAGTATTTGGTTGGCGAAACGTCTACATCATTCCTGATTGAAGTACCATCATTTTCTGGAAGAAAATCAATGATATCTTGAGAACTCAGACAAGATAAATTATTTTGCTTAAATGAGATACCATCATAATGGTCAGCTGTACTTGAGGTTGATACCCTTCCAACCTCAAAGCCTCCCATTTCTGCAGTATCTGAGCTTTTTGGTGTACAAGACTCCATTATCTTTTCAAGAGTTTCAGCAACCCTCTCAAGCCTTTCATTCACACTTAAACCTTTCAAGTCGCATCTATCAGCAATTGTACAAATTCTGGAGTGCTCTTCCACATGTATAATTGGTATTTCGACATCACAAATGCGGCATATAATTGAATCATTCAGATGATCTACATAGTAACTCGAAGAAACATTTTGAGAGATCAAAGAAGGAACTGATGAATCAGTTAAAACATCCAGATCGGACTCCAAAATGTTTAACTTTTCAATGCCTTCACCTGAATCAACTTCTATCTTATCTAACTTCTTTTTTGAGGCTATGTCCACTGTGTCATGGCTTTTCATTTGATTCTTTTCAGCTGCAGAAGGAAATTTTTTCCAAGAAGATATACGTTCCCTGCTTGCAGTTGAATCAGTGCTTTTAGCAGTTTCACTTTCTGACAGTTGTGTGAAGTTACTATGGACACACTCTTGATTCAGATTCACAATGACTTGTTCTTGCCCATGTGATATCCGAACAAATTTTTCTTTCACATCCTTCCCACTTAATGAACTTTTGACATCCCGATATGGATCTTCTAGACCTTGTGTCGGATAAACCCCCAAGTCACTGAGTTGATGAAATCTAAGAATATGCTCATCCATGTGTAGGCCACCCTCCTTCTGGAACTGTACCATACGTGTGCATCTAGTGAGGATGAAAAGAATGCGTGTATGAACTTTTTTCAAAATCCCCATTGGCATCTCTTGACGGCGATCATCTAAATTTTGAACAATGCCTTCACACTTTAACCAGAATTCACTAGGAGACATCTTAGCACAACGTTGGGCTACAATTAATAAATCTTCCAAAATTTCTTTCCACTCAGGATGCGTGTCCACATTTTTCTGCAATATGCCAACCAAATCTCCAGCAAAAATAGCTAAATCAGAATTAACTTCTTCCTTTAAACGTTCAAACTTTGCTTGAATTACTACCATTGTCTCCTGCAAGAAAAATATGTAACCAGTGAACTAAGATTACTTTACCTACAATACAGATATAATGACACGTGTTTCTATATGAACACTTTTACGGGATCACTCCATGAGGAATCTATGCACAAGTTCCAGTAATGTATAATTGATAATGTAATGCTTCCCCCCACAACCGCCAACATCACCACCCAAAAAGGGAAAAAATTGCAACAATAGAATAAAATTTAACAAGTACAATCCAAAATAAAAATAAAAAATATGGTAAAAGGATCTAACCATAAATTACCTCAGGATGGGCAAACCCACGAGACTTCAAAATTGGAAAAGGGTGTACTCCCTTTGAATTCAATTCATGTGAAAAGCTCTTGATATCAACTGGATATCTCTTCCTACGACCACTTGTAACCCTGAGGATGGCCTTAAAACGAGGAGATTGAATTTCCTTTGCAGTGATAAAAGAAACATGATGCCCCTGCAAGTATATTAAGCAAAGCATGATCACGTGAACGTGCTCAATTTGACCAATGCTAGAAACTAAGTGACAAGAATGTTGGGTTCAGGAATCTTGTCCAAAAAAGCAGTAGAAGAAGGCAATCAATTGTCAGAAGTATGAAGCACCAAAAATGCATCAAGGTAAAATTGTTGAAAATCACTGCCATTTAGAATATTTAGAACCAACATGGCCCAAAATAGTTTCTATGGAAACTTCCTTTATTTCATTTATTCTAGAACCATTTTCAATTCTAACACAAAGCTTACCTCTAGAGTAGGATTGGGTACAAATGGACCTCTGAAGGATTTGGACTGAATGCATGCACCCTTCTTTCCTGTACATAATTATTCAAAATAATCATATAACTCTAGCCAAGTGTAACCAAGTCTAAAAACAAACATACCTGAAATTATACAGTAACTTTCACCGATTCACAAGCTACCATATTATATAAAAAAGGATGGAAAAAAAAACCTTTGCATATATACAAACAAAATTCTAATTTAAACATATAACCGATTTGAAATGTCATGAATTGCCAAGTGACATCTAAAGCAATAGACTTTCAAGCGTTTTGGAATTGGAACAATTAAGACTTTAAAGTATTAACACAAAAATAAAGACACCAATGGAAGACTATCAACAAATACTGGAACAAATTTTATTTTTGATATGGTAAAACAAGAAGGGATACTACAGCCTAACTTCCAAAATTCAAGGAACAAATGTAGAATCAATATCCTATTTACCAATAATATTGGGCTTTATAAAATTCACAAGGTTTGTTCCTCAACTTGAACCCAATCCGAGACCTACCTGAATCCGTCATAAATGAATGGGTTTGAACACATATATTAACCCATCTGGTTGGTCTCAAGCTAAATTCTTGCCCATTTAGTTAATTGGTGGTCTTGGGCATATACAAGAAGCCTACAAAAGCCCATCGAGCTCTTTAGCCCATTTAACCATTATATGTGTGTACATGTACACTTATTTTTCTCTTTTTTTTAATTAATTTGAAATTAACTAGAAAATTGATGTTTCAGATTGAAAGCACATATAATGAGCTAGAAGGGGACAAAAGTTCAAAACTCATAATCACAAGGTGTCCATGTCTTGTTGATTTTTAAGGACACCTAGTGGATTTCACCACTAAGATCAAGTGGGTAGAAATTGAGTTTGAACTCAAATTTGATCCTTGTAACTTACTATGTATACATTTTTTTTTTTGAAAGGTAATTGTATTAATAAAGGTAGAAATACAAGAGCATAGGAGGCCCAAACGATAGCCCTCCAACCGGGAGAGAAACCCCCACTGATTACATATTCCTGATAACTATTTCCATAGATAAAGAGGCCCCCTATCGAGCCATATCATCGGCAGCAGAGTTTGCTGACTGAGGAGTCCAGGCAATCTGATAATTGTGAATGGAAATTAAATGGCAAATCTGCTCGATTTTATCTAAGAAGATCCATGGACATCAGAGCTGCATGCCCACCCTACAACCAGTTTGGAGTCTCCTTCTACTATACTCCCATTAGCCCCCATAGAATCGAACTCCAATATGCCCCTCCACAAAGCAAGTAATTCCACTTCTATCACCGAACCATTAGGAAGAGGCCCAATGTATGAAGGCACTGTAGATCTCGAGTTGTTGCGGATGACCCCTCCGTAACCAGCAAGCCCAGCCTCATGCCGACAACTACCATCAAAATTAAGTTTGAGGGTCTCATTGGGAGGAGGATCCCATGGAACTTGAGATCTAGAACCTGACTGGAGCAAGATAGAATCGACTGAGGCCCATTGCCTACACAAATCAGAAATAGACGCCCCTGAAACTTCGAAGAACTGAACATCCACCAAGCAGTCTTCACTTTTATAACATCCAGTATATTGGATACTGAAACCGCTTTGTTTTACTGAAAACTTACTATGTATACATTCAATTTGAACAGATGAATTTTTAACTTCTCAAATAGGTGGGCTTGGGCTTAGTACTTTTCTAGATAGATGGGCTCAACCTTTGACCTTGAAAACTCCTAATAGACTACGGGTGGACTAGGGCTTCTATATAAAAGAAGGGGCTCGGGCTACCATAGAGCATAGCCCGGTCCAACCCGACCCATGAACACCCCTAAATTTTTTTTTTTATTGATAACTATGAACACCCCTAAATTTCACTTGAGTAAATTTATTTGTGCTATATTTTGGTTTTATGAAACAACACATCCAAGCATGTTAAGGTGCAAATATTATAATAAAAGGGTTTTTTTTCTAAATAGTAACAAAAAAATTATCAAAAAGAAAACAACAAGTACAATACAAAATGTACATAAATACACCCAAACGGGCTTAGCCTTTAACCTTGAAAATTTCTAATGGACTACGGACGGGCTAGGGCTTCTATATAAAAGAAGGGGCTTGGGCTACCGTAGAGCATAGCCCAGTCCAAACCTGTCCCATGAACACCCCTAAATTTCACTTGAGTAAATTTATTTGTGCTTTTCTTTTTTGGGGGGGGGTTTATAAAACAACACATCCAAGCATGTTAGGTGCAATATAACTATTATTGCAATAAAAAGGTTTTTTTTCTGAAATGGTAACACAAATTTTATTGAAAAGAAAAGAACAAGTACAATAAAAAATGTATATAAATACACCCATCAGTTAAAAACCCAACCAACTTCCCACATAAGACCCCTCATAGCATATCTTCCCTCAAGGCCCAAGCTCCTAACGTTCTTGCTTCCTTTCTTCTTCTCATATAAGAAATTCACTTAATGAATTAACTGTATACATTCAATTTGAACAATTGAATTTTTGACTTCTCAAATAGGTGGGCTTGGGCTTAGTACCTTTCTGGACAAACGGGCTCAACCTTTAACCTTGAAAATTTCTAATGGACTACGGGCAGGCTAGGGCTTCTATATAAAAAAAGGGGCTTGCGCTACCGAAGAGCATAGCCAGGTCCAAACCCGGTTCATGAACACCCCTAAATTTCACTTGAGCAAATTTATTTGTGATATATTTTTTTGGTTTTATGAAACAACACATCCAAGCATGTTAAGATGCAAGTAAAAAAAAACTTTTTTAGTAATGAAAGGTTTTTTTTTTTTAAATGGTGATAGTTTAGAAAAGAACAAAGTACAATACAAAATGTACATAAAACACCCATCAGTTAAAAACCCACAAACCCATCTTCCCACATAAGACCCCTATTATAATGAAAATAGGGAAAAAAGAAACAAAGAGATGGAGGAAAAAGGAAGAAAAGAGAGAGAGATAACTCTCTGTGTATTGTATTGCTTGTATTTCTAACAAAGGAGGATACATGTATATAAAAACTACAGAGAGTCAAGGCAAGGGGAAAAAAAAAAAAAAACGGTTACAATCATGTACAATCAGTGATGTCTGACAATATCTAAAAGTCAATCCATATGTGTAAAATGTGATACACCATATCCTACAAAGCTCCCCCTCAAGTTGGTGAGAAAATGTCGAGTAAGCCCAGCTTGCTTAAGACATCATCAAGTTGTGATTGAGAGATGGCCTTGGTGAGCATATCAGCAAGTTGATCCTTGGATAGCAAATAAGGAGTGAGAATATGACCTGCAATAACGTGATGGCGAAGAAAGTGGCAATCAACTTCAATATGTTTTGTGTGCTCGTGGCACACAGGATTGGATGCAATGTTAATTGTAGCCTGGTTATCGCAAACATCAATCATAGTTCAAAGGAGGCAAAACCCAACTCAACTTAAAACTGTTTGAACCACAATTAGGGGGTGAAACTTAGGTTGGGTTTTGGCCCAACCTGACTGACCCAACCCTAAAAAAGTGTGGGTTGGGTTCTAGAAATTGTAAACTCAGGTCGGGTTGGGTTTTAAAAAAAAACCCGACTGAAATTCAAGGTCGGATTGGGCTGAGGAATTTAAGTTTCAACCCAATCGACCTGACCCGAATTCCTAATAACTATAAAAGTCACTCAGTCACTCTGTAGCGCTAATTCTCTAAATCTCAACACTGATACACGCAGCTGCCCTTTTCTCACTTCGCCCCTTGGCCACTTCGAGTCATCTCATCGTCACCCTTCTTCACCTTCAGTTTTTTTGTAGTTCTGCCCTTCTCTTCACCCAATCCAAATCCCAGATCAAGCCACTGACCCTGTCTCAGTTTTGTTCCCAGAACCATACAGCCAAGCCCCTCTCCATCGCCCATACTTCCTGACCATCCTGCCCTATTTCAACCCCTCTACAGATTCGTCCACACCTCTTCTTCATCAACCTTGTTCCAACACCCCACCTATTGCTTACGTCATCATATTTTTATATTACTTACTCCATTGCAACTGATTGACCCCCTTCTTCCCTTTTCCTTATTCCATCAAACCCATCCTCATTCCTCAAACCAATCCATCTTTTACAAAAGATCTGCTTTGTTAGCTTATTTATTTTACTTATTTTTGAAATTGTAAAGTGACTCAAACCCTTAACCTTTATGGTTTTGCCATGGCTGTATTTATTCATACCACATGTCTTCTATGAATTTCAGTTTGATATGGACTTTGCAACTGTTTGTAAACTGCAATTATTCTTTTTTTTGAAATGGAAGACTGCAATCTAGGTTAGCATTAGAAATTTGGGTCGGGTCGGGTCAACAGTCGGGTTCAGAGTAATTGAAATTCGGGTCAGATTGGGTTGACTAGATCGGGTTTTCAATTCGGGTCGGGGAGAGTTGGGTTCAATATGTTTTAACATGGGTTAGGGTTGGGTTTATCAAAACTTGACCCGCGCGACCGAGTTTCACCCCTAACCACAATAATTCACAAGCAATATTAACCATGGCATGATATTCAGTAGGGGTGAAACTCGGGTCAGATTTTGACCCGAACCCGCATGACCCGATCCGAAAATCATGCGAGTCGCGTCATGAAAGTCGGGCCAGTGGGTCGGGTCGGGTTGAGAAGTCAGAAACCCGCATTAAATTAGGGTCGGGTTGGGTTGAGAGATTTTTAAGTTAACCCAACCCGACCCGATCCGGTAAAAAGTAGGCTAAAGTATGTTCAAATTGCGGGTGGGGTCGAGTTTCGGGTTGAGTCGGATTATAATTCGGGTACGGTCAGATCGGGTCAAAAGTTCAGGACAAGTCGGGTTGGGATTCCATACATTGGTAACTCGGGCCGGGTTGGATTTTAAAAAACCCGACCCGACCCGGCCCGATTTCAGCCCTAATATTCAACCTCTACACTGGAACGGGCAACAACAGTCTGTTTCTTGTTGCGCCAAGAGACCAAACGAGATCCTAAAAGAAAACAATATCATGTAGTCGAGAGACTATCGTCAGGAGAACCAGACCAATTAGCATTCTAAGTAACCTCGAATGACCAATTGAGGCTAATGTTTATTGAAAAAACCTCGTCTAGGGTGAGGCTTAAGATAACAAATGATTGAAACATTGCATGAAGATAGACATCACGTGGGGCATGCATAAATGGACTAACTACTCCAGTAGCATATGATAAATCTAGTCGAGTAATGATAGGATAAATCAGTTTACCCACTAGTTTTTGATAAAATGTTGTGAAGTGGCAAGAGAGTCCCACATCACTTAATTTGAGAAACCTATAATGGCTCAGGTCAACAAAATGGTTATGGGAATAAGAGGATATATGAATCGTACGCTTTTACGATTTTCGATTCACGATTCACACTCATAGACCGATTTCAATACGATTCGAGTTCGATAACATTGGGTAAAATTGGATAATGCCATACACTTGGAGCATTGGGAATATTTGTAAAATTCCATGCTCACAAGGTGTGTGATAATATGTTTGAGTGAATGTTGCTTTGTGCACATTCCAATGCATAGTTGTATAAGGTTATGGTTTGACCTCCTTATGTGCCTATGTGTGATTGATGTGAATATATTGTATCAAATACATAATATGAGTTTTCCAAGTTCCCTATGAATAGATATTTACTATAATTGAGAATTCATAAATTTATGATGTGTTAAAGTATGATAGAATGTATGATAAATCAAGATTTCCCAAGATGTGTAATGTAAGGCCTTGATAACTTCCCATACTTGTGTATGGTTATGAGTAATGTATGTATCAAATGAATTCTCATGACTGTGATCAGAATTTTTTGATGGGTAACTCAATATAATAAGCATGATGAATGTGTTTTAATGCCATACTTGGATTATGTGATGATGTGTACATCACTAGTGAGTACTTATGTTGATAATGGTTGTGGTGGATTGACCTAACCATGTGTAGAACGAATTTTCATGATTTGAAGAGGAACTTGATAAAGGGTTAGACTAAGTGATATGGGTGAGTTAAGGTCAATTATCTTAAAACCTAAGGGGGTTAACTTGTGCTACAATTGGGATGGGCTAGCATGATTGAGAATGCATGGAATGTAATGTAAATGCTAAGAAAGGCTTGTTTGATTTCCCCAAAGTAAAAGTATGACCACTCTCCAATGTCAACCAAAATGTGAAAATGATGAACTACGGTTGATCTGATCTACTATGTGGTACGTAGGCAACTGAGAGCATTGTGTCATCCATTTATATTTAGGATGATGTAAGATGTTGAGTAAATGTGAAGGGTATAAAGGGATTGGTGGGATATACCTTCCCTAATATAGACCCTAATGCTAGATGTTGGATCACTCGAAGGCGGCCCGAAGAGGTTATGATGCCTTGGGAGTTCCGATATGATGAGACATATATGTTTGTTCTCGAGTAAAGCCTAGAGTGGCTAGAGAACTGTGAAAATTCTTAAGATGGACAGATGAGGACTTTGGCACTGAGATGTACGTGACTAGGTCACTTGATTATTTTGAGACGTGGTATGGATATGTCCCTCACGTGATGATTATATTGAGACGTGGTATGGGTGTGTCCCTCACGTGATACTGATGATTGAGGCGTGGTATGGGCGCCTCCCTCACGTGATATTGATTATATAAGGCGTGGTATGGGTGTGTCCCTCACGTGATATTGATGATTGAGACGTGGTATGGGTGCGTTCCTCACGTGATATTGATAATGTTATGCCTCAGTCCGTTGAAAAAGGAAACTGTCCGATCAGTAGATCATTGTGTCTCACATTTGTATAGGAAAAATTATGAGATAAGTATATAGATTCCATGAGTAAGGTCTAGAGTAGCCGTGAGACCGTGAGAGCCTCGATATGAACATATGGAGACTATGGCATTGAGATGTATATGTGACGTGGTCACTTGATATTGAGACGTGGTATGGATACGTCCCTCACATGATTATGATGGTTGACTGACCGTTCCAGAGATATATTCGGGATGTTGGGGTCGGCTACGGAGACTTGGTCCCGTAGGGTTGCCATCGAGGAGTAGGTCCCTCATATGCTACGCGCTGGAGGGCCCTCTCACTGCTATTTAGCACACTTGATATGCGTTGATGCGCAGAGCTAGATACTATTTTACCCCATGGGGGTGGTGCTAGCTTCGTTAGACGCGGTCCGACCGCCTTAGAGCTTGACTGAAACACCCTTGAGGTGAAGGGATGCAGGACGAGGTAGACTTGATCACGCTAGTCGTGGGTCTCCCGCTTACTAAGTCATGGGCCCTAAGTCTTGCTAGGGGTCGATGGTATATTTATGATATAATATGATGATTTGATATTGTTGTCACAGTCACGTAGTGATTCATTCGAGTGTTATTCCTACGGATAGAAGATCTCATGGTAGATGATGTGCCCCTGGATTAGTTATGCCCATGGATGGATTATACCCATGGAGGAATTATATTCATGGATAATTATTACCCATGGATAGATGATACTCACTGATAGAATGTTACCAGGGATGGATGTGTATACCCATGGTGGTGCTTGGATGTTGGTCTTAGGGTAGATCTGTTGGTCCCATGGTAGACGTATTGGTCTTATGTTAGACATGTTGGTCCCATGGTAGACGTATTGGTATTATGGTGGACATGTTGGTCCCATAGTAGACGTATTGGTCTTATGTTAGACATATTAGTCCCGTGGTAGACGTATTGGCATTATGGTGGACATTCGTATTATGGTGGACATGTTGGTCCCATAGTAGACATATTGATTCTACGAATGTATGAGTTATGCCCATTGATGGATTATACCCATGGAGTGATTATATTCATGGATGGTTATTACCCATGGATAGATGATACTCACTGATGGAAAGTTACCAGGGATGGATGATGAATCCCATGGATGTTGTTCCCATGGTAGACATATTGGATTCATGCCTAGATATTGATTATATGGTGGGCATATTGACCCCATGATAGATATAGTGGTTCCATGGTAGACGTATTGGTCTCATGGTGGGCATGACGGTTCTATGGATAGATATTATTTTCCCATGGATGGTTATTCCCATGAAGGGTTTTGTGACCATGGATGAGTATTGTATACCGTGGATAGATATTCCCACGGAGCGCATTGATTCCATAGAGGATTGGACCCATATTTAGAGTATTGTCCCCGAGGAGGGATGTATTTATGTTCAGGTATAGGTCCCATGGTTGAGGTTTATCCCATGTGTGACATTAACCCCATGGTTGACGGTGTTCCCATGGTTGGTATAGACCCGTGATAGATGAGATCTATTCTATTGATGAGGCCCACGATAGGGTAATTAGAATGTCTTGATGTGACATCATGAATAGCACGGGGTTAGTGCCATAAAATAAATGAATTGAGAACTACGCAGGATCTAATCTTCATTGGAGTACGTAGGCAGCTGATAATTCAGTTCGATCAAATCAAGGGTCCAATAAGTCCTATGATCTGTAGGAATCTCGCAACACGTGTAGATGTCACGTGTTTGGACTATGAGTTGTGTATGCTTCAAAAAAAAAAATTATTATTGTTTCTCACGTGTCCGTTGGGTTGGGCCATGACAAAACCAATAACTCTACGTAACACTTGAAGCAATCTCCTCTCAATGGCTAACTTTTGAGAGTAAGTTGTACCTCAAGAATGTTATCATGTCATGGTTTTCACCTAGAGGGATCCCATCTGAAGCAAAAACCTTAGTATTGACATCAAGAGGTGTATCAACTGACTTGCATCAAGAATATCATGCATCGTAAAGAAGATCTAAAGCATATTTCTGTTGGAAAATAATAAGTCCTTTAGAGGATCGAGCAACTTCAGTTCTCAAGAAATAACGAAATAAGGCAAAATCCTTAACATCAAAAGATTGTTGCAGATAGGCTTTCAAAGCAAGGATAAAGTACTCATTATTTTCTGTTAAGAAGTAAACCATAACCATAAGAAGTATAACAACATTTTTAGCACGATACACAAAAATAGAATGATTTGATTCACATCGTGCAAAACCATAATCTAACAAAGTTGCGCTAAATTTATCAAACCATGCCCGAGGAGACTGACCGAGACTATATATTGCTTTCTTAAGCCGGCATACCTTCCCTTGCTCCCCTTGTCTAGCAGCATGTAAACTTCTTCTTTCATGTCACCATGGAGAAATGAATTCTTAAAATATAATTGATGAAGTGTCCACTGCTAAATAGTAGCAATAAAGATAATAACATGTACAAATGTGATCTTCGCAATAGGAGAGAAAGTATCTTGATAATCAAATTCCATAGGTCTGAGTGAAAAACCTTTAGAAATTAAGCAAGCTTTATATCAAGCAATGGATCCGTCTGGATTGTGTTTGAGAGCAAAGACCCACTTACACCCTACAGAAGATACCATCTCCCAAGCTTGGTTTTTTTCAACTGCAGTCAATTTTTCTTCCTTAACAGTCTTCCAGGAAGGGTTTCGAAGAGTATTGTCAATCCTCTTAAGAATGGAATGGGTATCTATTTTAGAAAGGAAGTTGGGATATGACGGAGAAACAATATTATATGAAATAAAGTGTTTATAGGATGTTCAGTGCATGCACGTTTACCTTTGAAACAATGGGAAGATCATAATGCTCAAGTGATGGATCTGAACAGTCCAAAGATGATTGGATGGTAGTAGGTGAAGCATGGGGCATGTCTTTCTTCCTGTGATAAACAATGAGAGGCTTAGAGGTATAAGGATCAGAAGAAGTGTCAAATGTATCTGTAAGAGTAGGAAGAGCACAAGGAGGAGAAGACAATTTATAATTGGATGGTTGAAAATAGGGACTATTTTCAAAAAAGGCAACATCCATAGAAACAATTCATTAACCAGATATCAAATCGAAACATTTATATCCTTTTTTAGTGGAAGAGTAACCAAAAAATGCACATTTAACATTTTTTTGAAAGTTTGGGCTCCTCAGAGTGATGGGCTTTTCATATAAAATTTCGATGGAAGTTGTTTGCGTGAGATTGGATTCGCAGGTTGTAGAGGTGTTATTTGTAATGTTGTTGGATCTATTGTCCTATCATTTGATGGTTCAATCGCTAATAGTTCTGTGAATGAGGCAGAATTATTTGCTTTATGGAGAGGTATTATGGAGTTGGAGGCGTTAGGAGTTCGCGGGTGTTTGATTGAAGGTGATTCTAAGGTAGTAGTGCGGTGGGCATTGGGCTCTCCGTACCCGTGGTTATTTCTAGACAAAATTCAGAAGATTCAGAATACAATTTCTCTCTTCAATTTCAAGATTGCTTGGGCTCCTTGATCATCTCACTTGGTTGCCGATGAGATGGACTGTTAGGGGTAGTGGTTGACCATGGAAATTGTAAATAATTTTAGTTTCTTAAAACAATTTTCATTTTTACGTATGTGGGGCTATTTATAGCCTCTGTTTTTGTACTCTTTGAATGTTTAATTTAATAAAGTTAACTTTCAAAAAAAAAAATCATAAACAAAATAGGTACATCCAAAAACACGCAACGGAAGTATAGAAATAAAACAATAGGTAAACATAACATCAATAGGTGCTTTGATATTTAAGGCTTTTGTGGACATGTGATTTATTTAATAACAAGCAGTAAAAATAGAATCAGGCCAATATGACTTGGGAACATTCATTGCAAATAACAAAGATCGAGCTAACTCAAGAAGATGACGATTCTTCCTTTCAACAATTCTGTTTTGTTGAGGTATATGTAGGCAGGAAGTTTGAGATTCAATCCTACGTTCCTGAAGATAATGTAAAAAAGAACGAGAAATATATTCTCCCCCCATTATCAGTTCGCAAGATTTTAAGAAGACAATCAAACTGCGTAGTAACCCATTTATGAAAATGTGAAAATGATCAAAGACCTCAAATTTATGTTTCATCAAATAAACTCAAACCATTCGAGAGTAATCATCTATGAATGTAACAAAATAACGAATCCGATTGAAGAAATAACGGGTGACATCCAAACATAAGAATGTATAGGAAAGAAAAGTGGAAGAAGAATGATTAGAAGGCGGGGAGAAAAAGTGGGTCGATGTTGCTTTCCATCCCGACAACTTTCACAGACAAAATTACCAAGTTTCATAAAAGGTTACAAATTCTTTAACATTGTATTTGATAGATGACAAAATAGACAATGCAATGCCAAGTGTCCTGATGACTAGTAGAACAAGCAACATATTCTTAGTCAATTTTTGGATAAAAAAAGTACACACCCTTCTTACCACCACCACCACCAATTGTCTTTTTCATGACAAATCTTGAATAACAAGGAAAAGTCATAGAACAATTTAGGGCCTTAGTAAACAAACTAAGGGTCCCATCAACAAGTTTAATATTTCCAAGAGAAAGAGAATTAAGAATGAAAAAATATGAGACATAACTGATATGTGATACGTAGCCCCAGAATCAATAATCCATGGATTGTATGATGAGGTCTGGAAAGTTGAGATAGTACTTGATTAAGCAATGGAAGTTTGGGCATGACTAGAGGATTGAAGGCTCTTAACTTGCATCATATCTTGCTGTAAGGAAGCAAATTCTTGTCGAGGCACTTGAATAATATCATCTTCAAGAAGAACATTGTATATAAAAGACATAGACGAGGCCATTCTCCAAAAAGAATTGTTCTGACGTCCCTAGATCTGGTTGAAAGATTGGGAAAAATAGGTCCTAACAAAATCTGAAAACCAGTAGCAGCCTAATAGATGCCCTGTAAGGTGAAAAGTGTTCTGCTACAAAATTGTGCACAAAATCAACAAAAAATGGACCCCACAACTACAAATCAACAACACCAATCAATGGGACACGAAAAGAGGCCAAAGGCGACTGGATAAGAGTGGATTTAATGTCAATCTAGTCCTGAAGACTTCAGATTAAAATAAAAATCTGGGGAAAAAAACAAATTCAAGATGGATAACAATAACAACGACAGTGTATCAGCAAAAAGTGGGCCCCACAGATCACGAAACGAGGAAGAAGCCAAGTAGATGAAGACGAGGGCCCTGGGAGATTCCAATAATGTTGGTTTCAAAGAATACCCTTGTAGCATATTCAAAGCTCAAAAGTGAAAAAATATTGTTCTGGGACGTCCATGGCATGAAAAGGAAAATGCAGATAAAGAAGCCCCACAAGGCACCAAACCCTAAGACCCACCGGATGGATGGAAGGAGGACCCAAAAGCTATTAAGGTTGTGGCGATTTCGAGGGGCAATGAACAATATCTGTACGGATCAAAGGTGAATAGTAAAATTGTTCCTGGAATTGTCTTGGGTTTCTATAGTTTGAAAAAAAAAAATGTGAATCCGTCAAGGAGACGATTCAACAACATAAAGGAGACAAAAGGAGGCACACTAGAAGCCGCAGGAAGTTGAGAAATACCAAAAATGGCGAGAGTAGAATGCGGAAAATTCAGAAATCAAACTTGGTTGATACCATGTTATAATGAAAATAGGGAGAAAAGGAACAAAGTGATGGAGGAAAAAAGGAAGAAAAGAGAGGGAGATAATCATTTGTGCATGATATTGTTTCTATTTGTAATAAAAGAGGATACATGTATATAAAGAGTACACGGAGCCAATCAAGGCAAGGAAAAATGAAAGAAAAATCAGTTACAATCAATAATATCTAACAATATCTAAAAGTCAATTCACATGTGTAAAATGTGATACACCATATCCTACAACACCTTTCTAGATAGACGACATCAGCCTTTAACCTTGAAAACTCATAATGGACTATGAGCGAGCTAGGGCTTCTATATAAAAGAAGGGGCTCGAGCTACCGTAGAGCATAACCCAATCCAAACCTGGCCATGAACACCCCTAAATTTCACTTGAGTAAATTTATTTGTGCTATATTTTTTTGGTTTTACAAAACAACACATCCAAGCATGTTAAGATGCAATATAACTGTTACTGTAATAAAAAGGGTTTTTATCTTAAATGGTAACAAAAAAATTATCTAAAAGAACAAGTACAATACAAAATGTAAATAAATAACCCATCAGTTAAAACTTAAAAATCCACAAAACCCAACATCTTCCCACATAAGACCCCTCACAGCATATCTTACCTCAAGGTCCAAGTTCCTAACTAACCTTCTTACTCCCTTTCTTTTTCTCATATAAGAAATTCACTTAATGAACTAAAAGTAGATCAAGCCCCCCCCCTCCCTTTTCTCCCTTTCGATGGAGTAGCAAGGGGAAAATCGGGACCGACATGTATAAGAGGAGTGCTACATGACTGTAATGGTAGGGCATATATAGCTTTTTCTGAACCAATAGGCCAGAAGGATTCAAATGAGGCAAAACTTATTAGCATTAGGAGAGTCATATCCATATGGTCTCACATTACGAGGGGGAAATTGATTGTGGGAGGGGACGGTACAAACGCAATAAAGTGGGCGTTTAGGCTCAAAAGGCCCCCTTGGAAATTGATCTCAATAGTGAGGGAAATTAAGGCATTCTATTCAGGAAGAGATATCTCTTTAGTCGTGGTCTAGAGATCGGCAAATGGGGTAGCTGACTTCTTCGCTAAAAATGGGGTGGATTCTACTATGACTAAGGTGTTTCACATTTGACATATCTTAGGAGGAGTCTTTTGTTCTATTTCATAGGCATTTTCTATGTATCCATAAGCGTTTTGTGATATGATGTACCTTTCTTTTCTGTTTGGTATCCTATGTGTCTATACCTTTTAGACCCAACGATGTTCAAGTACAGTTGTTCTTCTAATATAATTTATTCTATTTGTTACTGCTAAATACTAAAAGTAGACCAAATTTTAGTCTAATGTTCAAATTTTAGCCACTTGATCTTAGTAGCCACAATTACCATGCCTCCTTTTTCTCTAAAGACAAGTGGTGATTTCAACCGCTAAGATCAAGAGATTTAAATTTGATTGTTTGGTTGAAATTTGGTCCACATGTAGCTCATCAAATAAACTTCCAATCCCATCAGTTAGTTTTTCTTTGTGTGATTAATCATGGAAAGTCGAGGAGTCCTAATTAATCATGGAAAGTCGAGGAGTCCTAGAGAGTGTGAGCCGGCAACCCTATGCTTTCACACCCACAAAATTCTGTCTTCAACAAAGCATTCACTAGTTACATGACTCGGTCTCAATTTCTGTAATTTACATATTTGATACTACTTTTACTTCTATTTTACTTATTAAATTCGTACGAGACTTAACTTAATCCAACAATGATGTATTATGAATCTAAGCTCAGCCAAAATTAGTTACCTGGTTCATACAGAACCGGTCCACAACAGATGCATTTTTCATCCATTTTGGCATAATACAATTCTAGATGAACTACGATGAGAACATGTACCTGATTGAGCGGATGATGATGCAGCGTCCTTTCCAGGCTCCGCTTGACGTTGGTGATCCTTGTACTTAAATTTCCCGGTTTCAAGATCGGGAATCGCAGACGAAGTGGAGCAGAGGAGTAAGGAACCGGACCGCGTCTTAATCTGGTTGAGGCCGAGAGCCGAAGCCACAATGGGAGCTGATTTCTCTCGTTCGTGCCTTCTGCCGCCGCCATCATCCTCCTCATCATCATCATCATTGTACTCATCTTCGTTTTCATCTTCATCTTCTGGAGAGTTTGTCTGGCAAGAGGAGATGGGAGGGATCTTTCTCAGCAGCTTTTTGCTTGGAGAAGGCGACTTCGTCTCCCTTGAGACGGAATCTAGACCGTTGGAGTTTCCGTCACGATCGCTGGTGGCATTTTTAGATGAGAGCATCTGATTAACTACACATAGAAACTTGTCCTACTCTTTTTTCAGCCTGATAAAAACAGAAAAAAAAAATGTTACCTATCCAATATAAACCCTTTTAATGTTGGGTATAATCAAGATACAATAAGTAATGTGAAAACCCTACTATAGTCCAAGTTTTGGAGCCATTCCCAAATGCAATGAGGCTCTAGATTAACAGCTAAAACCTGCTATGATCCCCTATGCTAAAACATTCTTGACTAAGCTTGACATGACTCAAATAGCCGTTGTTAGTTTTTCATATTTAATAAGGGCCTTTCATATATTACATGCTTCGACCCTTTCAAATTCTTTTAAAGGTTTTTTTTCTGTCAAAGTATGTTCTTGATTCTTGAATGTACATAAGAATTTTTTATAATATAAAAATATTTTATAATCATTTAAGAAACTGAAGTCATGAAAAAAAAGGGAATGAATACAGGTAGATTATAAAGAACTGAGTGAATTTAGAATAATATCTCAAATCAATGGTCATGATTGTCAAGACAAAGATCCAACATGAATCTTAATAGATAAAAATGGCAGTCCCAACCATCTTGTCACCACCATGATCCGCCATGAACGGCGTTCATGTTACCTTCTTTTACAAGTTTTCTCCCATATGAAAAATTATCCATGAAAACAACAAAAATAGGAAAAACTCAACAGTAAATGATGCGGAGAGAAAAAAGAAGACTAACCTTGCAAAGAAGATGAAGATATGAATTGAGCTGCTTCAAAATAAAATCTGCAGAAAAGAGAGATGGAAAGAAGAGAAGCTCCTTTATTAATATTACTAATATTAGGAAACGGTTAGAACTGTAGTAAAAGTATCCTTCGTTGTGGAAGGCAATGGTAGAGTTGACGGTTTCTCGAAGATAAAGAGTCGCGAGGGGAGAAAAAAATAGAAGAGCAAAATGCAACAACGAGGGAAAAAATTAATTTAAAATAAAACAAATTTTACCAAGTTAGATTTGATTTAACTTCAAAAATTTTGACCCAATTTTAATTTAGGCTCGACTAGAATAGTACTTTTACAATCCGAACTACCTAAATTACTTGAGAAATAAATATATCATTATTTGATATATATTTTAGTGGTTAAGACTGACGTCTCTTTGCATAAAATATACCAGTACAATGTATGTATACATGCCCATTTATCTACTTAGTTACATGGATTGACTCAAGCCCATTCAAACTTGTTTCAAAACTTTTGGTCCAAATTAAAAATAATTAAATTTTAAAAATAGATTAAATTATCAATAAGTTGAAGAGACCAAAAGTATAAGTTAGAAAATTGAAAAATAATAATATAAGTTAAATATAGAATTTATACAAAATAAAATAAAATTTAACTCTTTAACTTGATCTGCCGTTCAAATTGTATCTCTGTTCTCCACAACTATTATTAAGGGTGAAACTTGAGTCAGATTTTAACACGACTTGCATAACCTGACCTGTGAAATCAAGTGAGTTGTGTTTTACATTTTTTAAATTAGAGTCAGATTAGAGTCAGATTGAGTTGAAGAAAAAAAAAACTTGAATTAAATTCGAGTCGGATCAGATCGGGTCAAGCCTTTTAAAATTGACTCGACCTGATTTAACCCAAATTGACCCTACTCAACTTACTAAAAAAATTTAATATAGCACCTCATATTAGTTAGGCCAGCGTTCGGATTAAATCGTGTCAAGAATTTATTTGAAGTTGGGTTGAACATTAGATTTAGTCGAGTTCGATAATTGTTTATATGAATAGAGTCAAATTTATTAAAACTCAATTGGGCTCGCCCAAATTTCAGCCCGAACTATTATATGGGATGTTGGCCGTTGGCTCTTTTGATCTTTTCTATTGTTAGGTACCATATAATATTATTTTGGATGGGCCATACTCAATCTCAAATCTTGCATCCGACAACCACGCTCGTGCCTTGCGGCCATCGATCACCCATTCTCGCGCTCTCTCTCTCTTCTCTTTTGCTGCTTCTTCTTCTCTCTCTGGTTCTTCTTCTTCCTCGGCTTGATTGGATTCGAGATCAGAATTCCAAATCTATGGTAGAAACATGCTCGTTCTCTCCCTCCTCAAGCTTAGGTCAGCGACACTAGCCTGAGCCCCTGCCTTCCATTCCGATCTATGCCGGAAGAAAGCCATTATTATCATCTATCTCCATCATCCGTTGCCGGCGCAAATCGTATTCCTTTCTCCAATCCACCTGCATTCTCATCAACATCGGCATTCACAGGTGTGTATTTTTGTTTGCAATAATAACATTGATGAAGAATAGATGATATTAGATTTGATTTCCATACTATAATCAATAGATAATTTATCATTTGTCTATATAAAATTATTATGTATTTATATTTAATAATAGCAAAACGAAAAGGAATTTTTCAATTAAACTTGATAAATGTTCTTTTGGCAGTCATAGAAGTTGTTTATTAAAATTATGAGTCTTAAATGGACGACCAACTTTGAGCAAATCTAATTATAAGTATCAATTTTAGATTAGTAGGATAATAATCCTTAATGATGATAAGACTTCCCATAAATATGAGCTCCCATATCTATTTCGATACCTGCATTGAAGCTTCTGATTTCTCTTTCCCATCACTCTTATGATTTCATTTATTTATTATCCATATTTTCATGCTTATCAGGATTTGGTTCTTATCGTTATCTTTGGTTTCAAGAATAAGTGGAATGGACAGTCAGGTCCAAAAACATCCAATCTATTATATTCCATTCTCATTTATTTTTGGGAAGTGAATTTACTTCATGAGTTTATTCTATGGTGCACCTAATTTTAAAGAAATTTTAATTTTGTATCTATTTCCCTTTCTTTTTCTCTTTCTCAAAGTAGAGATAAAATTAAAATATCTTTAAAATTTAATACATCATTAAAGAAATTCACAGTGTAAAAATCACTATTCTTATCAATATAGAAATGATCCATAACTCTTGTCGATATAGAATGAATCAAATGAAAATTATCGATATAAGTTCTACTTTGTTTTTGAATTTGCATGTGGGAGGTATTCACTGTCCTTAAGATACACCAGGTTAAGCCAGGGGGGCTTGAACTTAACACTTTCTATTTCTTGAGACTAGAGATTAACCAGTTAAACTATACCCGTATGGTCTAAACTCTACTTCTCATTATGAATATTGGTGTAATGGTGTTATAAGGTTCACAGCAGTGAATGCACATATTTTCGTGTTAGGAGCCATCCCTTTCACTTTTAAAATAATGTGTTCTTCTATGGAGCCTTTTGGGAGGGACCTAAATCACGGTCTCTAATTTTGCAGTCAAATTTAAAAGTATACCTTTCACATTGTTAGATTAGGTGATTGATACTTCAAATTAATATGCAACTTCTTATATCATTGACTTATAAGATTTTCTTTTTATTTGAATGAAATTATTAAAAGAAAGTCTTTATCTGAATAGATATTATCATTCTCTCAGATTCTTCATGGTATTAGAGTGAGACGATTTGATTTTGAGTTACTTGTGATCCACTCTCTCACCAAATTCAAACCCTTTCCCTCCCATCTGATAACCCTATAAATTTAGTATATATCATATTTATAAAATTTTCAATTCTAACACTAAAAATAATAAACGGCATAACATTCAAGTGTCAAAGCACTCCATGGTTTTCTACACGTAAATTAAAAAAAAAAATTTAGCAATCAGAAAGCTGAAACTGTTTACTTTCATTTTCCTTGTTTTTTGATTTGTTAAAGCTTTTTTTTTTACAATTTGGACAACACCAAAAGCTAACCAGACCAAAGCGCACTCTACGGACTACCCTCAGTTAGGTTTGAAAAAAATATTTATTTTGAGGTTCTGTTATACGGCCTATCTTAGAAAATGAATTAAGATTAGTTATAAATGCCTATACTGGACAGGAGCTTATAAAAATTAGTTATAATAAATCACCCTTACTATGATTTAAAAACCACAAGGATTAATGTTTTATAGTTTATAAGACTTGAATTTTCCGACAGGGTTTTTTCATTTTTTTTTTCCAAATGAGAAGCTCCTAAAAATGATGAGTAGAAAGGGGTAGAACTTATAATGAAAGTATCTTCAATAATTTAATAAATATCTATATATTATCTTGATATTTTTATCCTCTTTTTATTGATTCACAATTATATTATTTTTTTAAGTCCGAAGGTGTCCTAGTGTCAAATTATGTCATATTTAAATACGTAAAGTAATACATTGTATACCAAATTACCAAGGGATGAATCTTTAATCTTTTAATTGTGCTTGATTGTGCATGAATTTCATGCACACAAACATATCTCTTGCAAAAGGTTTGAAATTATAGAGATAAATATCGGCTGATACATACGTATCAGTATTTTAGCTAACAATATATAATGTATTGTTTCACTAAAATGCATAATATTGATGCTCATCAAATTATTGACCGATAAGTATTTGTCCGTATTGGCCAATGTATAATTTTTTTTTAAAAATCGATTTCGACCCATTTTCGAGTTACTTTAACCAATTTTTTTGAATTAAAAAGAGTTACAACAACCTATTCAATTGTAGAGTTATTTTCATCAAATTTGTCCATTTTGAGTTATTTTCATTAATTTCTTCAAGTTTTGGCTCTAAGATAACTGCATATTTTGAGCTTTTTGTGAAATAAGTTAACAAAATAATATCAGTTGCTTATAGAATTCAAAGGAGATAAGTTGTTGCCATTCACATAGCTTTTAAGGTGTTTGTTTATTTTTCAAGATATTTTAAAATTTGATAAATGACGAGATTTGTAAGATACTTTTCATTTTTGAGTTTTTTTTTTGTCAAAAAAAATGATAAATGATATACAAATGTTTCAAGAATTAAATGAAGAGCTCATCCTTGTTTAATTTTTTTAATATTCAGATATTTTTACGAAACTTAAAAAATATATGAATTGTAATATAAGATACAAGTTTTTAAGGGATTTCAGAACATGAGGTTTATACTAGGTGTTTCGCCATGTTGATTTCCTTTTCTATAAATTTTTTAGACATTTTTCAAAATTTTATGTCACCTGTCAAAATTTTAAGACGTTTTTCGATTTTCAATTGCTTAAAACTCCACTAAAATGACTATTACTTTTAAAATAAATATACTCACCTTAGGTTTTCCATTTTTTTTCTTTTATTTTTATTTTTTCAAAATTGAAAAAAATTGAAGGAGAGAAAAAGCATAACCGCCATTTATCAAGCATACTGATATATTGTATGATATCTAATTAGAGAACGAAGCTAAATGTCTACTGTCTCAACTCAAGTCTGCCATGACTGTTTGCTAATTATTAAAAAAAAAAAAAAAGAGAGTGAATTATAGGACTTGGATTGGACTATACTTCGTTGGTCAATATTCTAATTGCTTAGACCCATGACAATCTTTTCGAACACGCACATAATAAAAAAAATAAAGATATTAATAAGAAAATCCAGAGCTTTAAATATATTTTTAATAATTACTTACTAATTTTTTTAAACGATCTATTATATTATAAAAATACTTGAACATTTGATTTAATTTATAATATTTAAAAACCTAGATTGTAGAGAAATACTATGACAGCATTTATCTTGTTTTAAAGTTTACTAACCTATGAAATCTGTGTAATTTGTATTTATACATATCATACATATTGCATACTGTTCAAAACCGTCACTTTTGTAGAATTACTTGTTCTACCTGAGTAGAGAGGCTTGCAAATGTCTCATAAATTAGTCGTCTAAGAAACTTAAACACCTTAGTTATATAAAAAATTTATTGTACACTGCATTTTACAAATCATATGATTGGTTAATTCAATCCAATCACTCTCATTCTTGGTACATTACAAGGACATTACAAAGATAACTTGAGATGACATTTTTGTTTAAAATGGATTGTGTTATCATATTCATTATTCTAGTCCTCTCTGTTGTAAGATTGTTTTAGCATAACCTCTAGTGGTGTTTGACCCTCACTAAAAGTAGGGCTGCAACTCGGGTCAAGTTTTTTTAAGATTGTTTTAGCATAACCTTTAGTGGTGTTTGACCCTAACTAAGGAGTAGGGCTGCAACTTGACCCGACCCGCATGACCCTACCTGAGAAATCATGCGGGTCGAGTTGAGAATTTTGGATAAGCGGGTCGGGTTGAGAAGATAAAAATCCGCATGGAATTTGTGTCGGGTCGGGTTGAAGATTTTTCAAGTTAATCCGACTCGACCCAGCTAAAATTAGGCTAAAATGTGTTCAGAATGTGGGTCGGGTAAAAATTCGGGTTCATTCAAGTTAGAATTCGGGTCGGGTCGAGTTGTGAAGTTCGATTTGAGAATTCTGATCAGTCAAGTTCCATAAATATCAACTCGGGTCGGGTTGGATTTTAAGGAACTCCACCCGTCTGACCCGAGTTGTAGCCCTACTAAGAAAGATTTGGCCCACCAAGATTATGAGTCTAGATCCTTTGCCGCATAAGCAATGGATATTTTATTGTTGCACCAATTTTTTGTTTGAATCATGTTTCATTGATATATTTGAATATAATTTTTTTAAAATTATATTTATTTTTGTTATAAAACTATAAAAATGAATGGCTAAATTTGAATACAAATTTTAAAGTATCTGGTCTTCAAAAAGAAGTTATTTTTTTTTTTTCGAAACTCAACTATATACATAATAATTTAAATTTTATATGAAACAAAAAAAAAAAAAAATTATATTTGAATAAACTTGATGAGTATAATTTATAAGATAAAAACAGAACATGTGTCAATATTTTAACAAAAATGCTCGGCCTGCACCGAAATGCAGATGGCCAAAGACATTACTGAATTTATTCCTACACCAAGAACAACAATTCATGGAATAGCATAAGTGCGTCTTTATGCATCATCACGTGATATATTGCTGGTCTGAATTTTGAGAGTTTTTTTTTTTTTTATAACCATCTTATATGAGGTGAGACCAGTCCCACGTATACATAAAATCACCCGCAAATCTCATGTATCAAGAGGGCCGTTTAGACAAAAGTTGAGGCCTAAGGCATTCTTAGTATTTAACATATTATTATAAGTAATATTTAATTAAAATTTTAATTATATATAATAAAATAAATTATTCTAGATAATAATTTTTTTAACTTAAAAAGATCATGAGGCCAACAATATAGAGCATTGAAATTTTTTCCCATCCGATTAACATATTCATCATAGTGAAATTAGCATATTAAGCAATTAAAACAGAATAAGAACCCTTTAAAAGATCCGTATACTAAGTGGGCTAAAGTGCAAATAGAGATTGAAAGATGTTCTCTCTACTGCTCTTATCTTCTTCTTTTCTTTCTTTATATATAATCTGAATAATTTACAATCAATTAGCTGAATAATGGCAGTGGAAAAAAAACCCCAAATCATTTCATTTTTTTTTTTAATCCCATTTACAATATCAAATTTAACAAAACATTGAAGGAAAACCTACCTAAAAAGCGAAATGGGGATGAAGGAATAATAGAGAGAAGGGTTTTCTGGACTTACTTTCATGGTTTTAAACGTCTTTTGAAAACAATCTTAATAAGTTTTGAGATTAAAACTGAGATTAGCATTAAACCAAGAAGTAAAATAGATAAAAGGATTAATATGAAAATAATTTACAAAAATCTGAAAGAGGAAGAAGGGATTTCAACCGATCTGGGTTTCAGAATGAATTTTCCTTTCGATTTTAACAGGAATTTTCTAAAACTACCTTATGTCATAAATTTATTAATCCAAACTGTTTATCAATTAAAACTAAAATTTTAAACTAAGAAATAATAAATAAATGAAATGGGAAAGACTTGCAGAAGTCAGAGAAAGCGAGTGAAGATGTGATTGTTGTGCCTCCAATAATCAGAAAAAGGAGAGGGGTTGAAGAGAGATTGAGAATTTGAAAGAGAAAAACAGGAACCCCTTTTTATAGTTGCATCGAGCTTCAGCCTCCATGGAGAGAGAGACTTGGAATGGGAAGCCCAGTCATAAGCGAGAGGGGCCTTCTTCGTCCGGGGGCCTAAGGCAATGGCCTTTCTGGCCAAAGGGTCAAGACAGGCCCTGTATCAAGTAAATCTGTGGAGAGTCGAACTGAAAACTTTTAGTCTAATCTTAAAACCTTAGATCAACTGAGCTATACGTACGAATTGTCATGAAAAAAATTTTATTAGCCAATGGAAAAAAAAAAAAAAAATAAAGCGCATGCTACACAGTAATTTCATCTATAATCGTGAACTTGATAATTTCAATCGATTAGGTGACTACAATACCTACTTTTAGTATATTGGAAATAAAAGTTCTTCCTCATTGACTATGCTATATGCTAGTGAATCTTCTATCCTGCATACACTGTGATAACTCGATGAGACTTTATTCGATATATATTTTCATGAAAAGTGGTCCCTTCATTAGAGTTCCGATGGTTTGAACCCTAGACCTCCATCTAGAGATCTTACTCCTAAACCAATTGAGATAACCTCTTCGAGTTTAGAGTGGTGTTGAGTGTTGACGAGTATCATGGTTCTAAGTACAAGTAGTACTACAAAATACAGATGCCATTGTGCCAAGAGGTGCAAATATTTAACAAGCTCTGTTAACACATCTTGAGTAAATGTTTATTCTTATATAGGAGGTCCACTAATGCTCCAATTGAAATGTTAAGAGGTATTTTGACATCGAGCGAAATTCATTTGACATCATATTTCATGAATTAATTAAATCATCTAAGCGAGTCTCATTTGATCATTATAAATTTTAATTATTCAGTAATCTCTGTACTAATTTAGTTGTTCGATATGTATTTTAAAATTATCTCAAAATAATTATCTGATATACCATTTTTATTCTTCTCTCTATTATCTACTCTTAGGAGAGAAGTTTATAAGGGTTTTCATGAGCTATCCTTAAAAAATTTAAATTATTAAAATGGGACAATTAAAATGAGATGGAGGAAGTATTAAATTCAAACTATCATATTAATATTTTTATAACTAAATTCTTAGAATAGAAATGACATATATTAGAATTATAAAAAAGAGGTAAAATTTATAACATGTTTAGTCGGGTTGTTAGTATAAAATTATATTCAACTTTATTTAATATTCATTTGATCTATTTTTACAGTTGAATTAAATTTATAAGTGAGTTTTTTTTTTTTTTTTTAAAATTTAAGTTAAAATACTATGATAAACCTTATTTTCATTTCATTTTTAAAAATTTGATGGTCCTCAAGAGTGATGATGCATTAATTCAAAATTTTCTCGTAGAGTGGAGTTTTCCCTCAAGCACCTGCCATGGCTCACTCTCGTACCAACTCTACGAGAGTGATGAAATTATTGAGTTTGACAATGCAAATGAATAAAAGAAAAGTAGTAGAACACAATTGGGGCTGAGCGTGAAAATTTTGGTTTCTTTCTAGCTTGTTGCCCTTTGATTCCGCTGTTTGATATCATTCCTGTCGGGAATTTTGGTGCCCGACGAGACAGTCGACCTCATGTAATCATTCCTTCTAAAGACTTTTATTTTTTATTACTTTTGATGAGTCGCTGTAGTTATGGAAAGGAATGGAATGGAATGATGATGATGAGGGTGCCGGTATGGAAAAGACGAGAACAGAGCATGATTGGTACTAGTGTGCGTGCTGCAATGGCAATGATTAGCTTTCTCCTTTCCTCTCTATCTTTGGGTTTGAGAGGGCCAGGGGCAGGGGGGGCAGGCCAGACCAGGGATTCTGCAATGGGACACCTCCTTCTGAGATGAGATTTAGACGTCGATCTCACCACCGATGCATCCCATCCTGCTCCTCTCTGCACAGGGTACTCTCCCATCATCATCATCATCATCTTCCATTTCCTCCCGCCCCCAAATCCGTTTCTAACCTTAATTCATTTGATTGATAGCCTGTTTTTTCTGCTTCATGCAATGTAGAAGGGTGAAAGGAGTTCTTTAGAGTTGGTCTTTGTGTCTCTGTTTCCTATTGTACTTGGGAAGAGTTTGTTCTGTTATATCGTGTCCATTTATTTTAAATTGTATCTGTAACTCTGAATTTCAACTCTGTCCAAGAATTTGCTTGGATCATCACTCAAAAAAAAAAAAAAAAGGTAGAAGAATCCGCTTGAACCTACTAAGTTAGAACTTGAGATTTAAGCTAGCTATGAGCTTTAATGGATTTCAGAAAGTCTTTTACGTGGTCCCAAAAATAAATTTCCCCTTTGTGGCATGCCCAAACTTGTCTTTACACTTCCTGGTTCTTGACGGTTTGGTCGATAAAATAAGAAGTCAGTGCTGTTTTGAGTATGGTTAGAGTTGGTCGTCAACTCAGCTCATTGACTGTCAGGACTAACCCTTCCACTGGGATGCGGCTAGCCATTTAGACTTACCTGTCTTTCCAATCATTCAGAGCTTTTGGCCATTCAAGTGCATAGATCCCACTGATATCTTTGACTCTCCAAATATAGGTTGATGAGGATGAAGTTTATTGGAGGGAAAGGAGCAGACATGGAGAACTGGCATGGGCTTATAATTTTGCTCATGTGATCTCACACTCAGCTCAATGTTTCAGTGAGTACAAGTTAATTACCTTTCACTTCATCAACTCTTTTGAATGTCTCCTTTTGAAACTGAGCATAAAAATTCTATTGAGGTGCTTAATTGTAATCAGAAATGTGCATCTTGTACGGTTTAGGCGTCAAACTTTAGACTATTGTGATGCCAGGGTTTCTACATTGAAATGCTGCCCCTTTTTTCATTCTCTTCAGTTATCCTCACAAGATGATGTTTGTTCTTTGCTGTTTAATGATATTTCAGTAGTTTTGCTTGGCTCAGTTCGTTAAATGGGCTCTAATTTGGACAGCACCTTTTTAGCATTGATGCACCTTTTATGTATTACGAGAAGAAACCCTTCCACTAAAATAGCCAATTCCATAAAAATGTTTGGAGGAATTTTAGATAAGGACATTCTTTTGACAATAAAAGAATGCTGTTTTAATGTCCTATGTACTAAAAGCTTGGTGTCCAAAGTAGGAGCCCCTAAACATCGTCCTATTTGTGGATTCTTGGGAGGTTTTCCATTATAAATAACTGCCAATGTGTTGATGTATTTGATAAGTTGAGGACATTCATTTATTTTATTCTTATCATTATTTTTTGTAGATGGTTGCTTCAAGACAACGCTAAGAGAGGTCAGGTGACCAATTCAAGGAATTTTGATGAATAATGAGATTTTGTAATAGTAATGCCTGCTATTGAAATGAACCCGAAGGGGTTGGAGTGATGGCCAAGAACCTGCCTCAGGATGCAGGAGTCCTAAGTTCGATTCCTACTCCACCCCAAAGGGCCACTCCCTATAGAGAGTTACCCATATATATCGGTAGGGAGCCTTGCACATGCCTCGATGATTAGTCAGGTGCTCTAAGAGGCCTGGACACCTTGGTCATAAAAAAAAGCTTGTTGTTGAAATGAAAAAAAGCAAGTCTTCCATATCATGCTTTTTATGAATAGAACAACGACTACACATTTTATACTTCTATGGGCCAGAATGACTGTAAGAATAGGTTTCAGTATATTTATCTTAATTTTGTAATTTTTTTCCTTTACCACTTTCACATTTGATGACTGCCTAGTGCAATTGCATTTAAATTGGTGAACTATTTGATTGGATGTTCTTGAAATCATATGATGTTTGGTCTTGATTTGTTGTTCTCAAATCCATTCATCTTTTTGTTAAACATTTATGTCTTTTTGTTATTTTTTATTTTTATTTTCTCACATTGATGTAATTTTTGTACCCATGATTATGAAGTACATGAATTGCATTAGAAGTTTGCAAACTTAATCTAACAAGGAAATGATTATTTGAAAGAAAGGTCTGATTTTATACATGCAAATGGTTCTCTTTCTGCAAACTACCCTTAAAGCGTCTAAGTACTAAAATCAGTGCACCCCCACTCTTCCCATGCTTATCTATCCAGGATTCCTGGCTATGCATGTTTCAACTGAAGGAGATGCTGGCATCTGTCCATCAAGATAGTCTGCCCCTACTTCCTTTTCTGTTAACTTGTAGAGTACTTTGACTTAGAAAGCCTATTAACTTTTACAGTGGGGAAATTGCTTATTACATGAGAACTGTGCTTAGGTTATGAAAAGAATGTAAAGCTATCTGGTCCTGCAGTTGCTCAAAAGAGTGTACATGAGGACCATCTTATCACTCTCATCTGCGGCAATTCTTTTTAGCAGTGCTATGTAATATTTGCTTTGCAATTGGTTGTAGCATGCCACACAAGTTACATGTCACATATGAAGCTAACACGATGGTTTAATAACAATCATGCAATTGTTAGAACTTAGATCAGAATAATTACTATATATATTTTGGCTCTCTCTGGTGTAAGATCACAATAACCTCTATCTTTCATCTGATGCAATATGTCTCTAACTCATTGTCAAGCTGTCATGGATGCAGCTAACGCTATGGTTGGATCACGATCATGGATTGGAGGACTCCTTTACCGCTCTGGAAATAGGCGTCAGGTTGAAAAGAGTCTTGACTATTCTTTGAGCCCCCTCCAGGTAAAATCCAAGTTTTTGATGAAATATCCAGTTCTCTTGGCTCTCAGAGATGGTTTTTCGACTGTGTTTGGTTTACATTGTTGTAGTTATTCTGATGCTTACAGAATTTGATAACAGGCATGTGGATACATAAATAATTTACAGTTTAGTTGTCAAGCATTGTCAACAATGCATGAAAAAAGCTTCAGTTTCTGGGTTGTCTCCTCCGGTTCATCTGGTTTCCATAACAAAGGAAGAACCTTTTTTTTTTTATATTCAACATCTTGCATGTGTTGAGCTCTCTCTCTCTTTCTCTCTGAACAGTAACAGAAAATAAATATTATTAAGAGCTCAAAAGAGAAGACAACATACAAGGTACAAGAGACTTATACTGAGAAAATAAAGCCAGATAAATGGAAACCCAGAAAAACAGAGAAAAGAGAAAACACGAGCCCGTCAGTCTCTATATGTTCTCTTTTACATGACTAATTTAAAAATATGTGAGATATACTGCAGATTGTCCAAACTCTTAATCATTACAGGCATGCGGAGCACACAAGCAGTTATTTATACATATAAAGGTGCATGTGGTCATGATCATCATGGAAGCCATTAATCATCATAGGCATGCCTAACATACACATGTATTTATACATATAAAGCCACTCTTTCATTCTGTCCTATCAAAAGCCACACTTTCTGTTGCCCCACAATCCATAATATCCTTATCCTTTCAATCCATGTTTTTAAAGGTCTCACTCTCTTTGTTCCTTCTATTTCCATCCTTTCAATCGTTTGCATAGGGGCTGTTTTTTGGTCTCTTATACATGTGTCACAACAACCTTAAACAACTTTCCCTCACATTCTTCATTTATAGGGGCTACTTTCAAGGTTTCTTTGATGTGTTCATTCCTAAAAATGGGGTGGACTCTACTATGACTGGCGTGTTTCACATTTGACAGCTATTAGGAGCAGTTTTTGCTCTATTTCTTAGGCCTTTTTTTTTTTTTTTTGATGTATTTTTAGGGTTTGTGATATGATGTATCTTTCTTTTTTGTATGGCATCCCGCGGGTCCATACCTTTTAGACCCATCGATGTCTTCTCATGTACAACTTTTCTTTTTAATATAATTCATTCAAATTGTTGTCACTAAAAAAAAAAAAAATCTTTCTTTTAATGTTACTTTACTCATCTATGTTAGGATAGATGTCTCTGTTACCGTTACCTTGTCTACTTTTTTTTTTGAAACAGACAAGACCCATCCTTTACCTTGTCTACTTGTTTGTTCTCAATCGCCCGATACTTAGCTCCAAAACAATTGTTGGGTTAATAGTCATTGTAGAATCTCCCTTCTAAACACTCTTTTATCACATAATCCACCTCTAGCTTGTCTATGCTGAGCCCACCTGCTCCCATCCTAGAGTCAATGTCTAGATCTATTCCTCCATTTAGTTTGATGATTGCAACTAAGTATATAAATTTATCACAACATTTCAAAAAAAAGTATATAAATTTATCACGTGGTATTGAGTCATTCTCAACTTTAGTCGGTTTCTCTTCTATATTCTTCAATCCATTTATGTCACTCTCTACATATTCTAGTCTTCCCTTTGCTAATAGTCAACCCATTCACCTACAAGGCTTTCCACCAAAATTCTTATTTCTCATTTAGGAATTCCTTGTTTTACCAATCATCACTATATTGTTTACCAGTAGCATACTCTGGGATACTTAATCTTGTATATTTGATGGTTAGTATTCTATTATTAAGGCAAATAGATATGTGCTTAAGGTTGATCTTGGTGAACTCCAACTCCTACTGGAAACTTTTTTGTCTCATCACACATTCGTTTTTACACTAATTGTCACCTCTTCATACATATCCTATACAAACTCAACATATTTATTAGGGATGCATTTCTTTTTCAATGTTTGCCAATATTAATTCTTTGGCACCCTTTCATAGGCCTTTTCGTAGTTGATAAAAACCAGATATAGTTTTGTCTTTTTCCCCCTAAATTTCTCTATCAAATGCCTTGGCACAAAAATAGCTTCTACTGTTGACATACTTGCATAAGCTCAAATTGGTTTTCCAAAACATTGATTATTGTCCTATCTGTTGTTCTATTGCTCTTTCTCAATATTTTATAGTTTGGCTTATAACTTTAATATCTTGATAGTTTGTACAATTTTGAATATCTTCTTTATTCTTATAAAAGGGATTAATCTGCTTTGACACCATTCTTTAATGTGTTTTGTGGTTTTTTTTTTTTTGAATCTAAGATTCTATTAAACAATCCACTTAGCTATCTGGTCTCCATTTCACCCAATAAGGTTCACACTTGTATTGGAATATCATTAAGTCCAATTCTACTTGTTTTCATCTTACTTAAAGTTGACTTCTCTTTTTGAAAACTTATGTACCAATTCTCAATTCGCTTTTGCTTCTCTGTGTACTTTACTCTTATCTTCTGTATTTAATAGGTTCTTAACATACTTTCCTAATTGTATCTTATTTCCTTATCTATATAAAGGTGCATGTGGTAAGCCCATCATTCTTCATAGCTCCCCTATTTTATGGATCATTTTCCCTATCTCTAGATTTATATTTTTCCCTATCTTCCTAAATTCCTCCATTGGTTGTCTCGGCCCAAAAATAGCTTCTACTTTGACCTACTTGGCATAAACTCAAATTGGTTCTCCAAAACATTTCATTATTGTTCTAGCCGTTGTTCTATTATTATTATTATTATTATTTTTTGACGACAAAGAATCCCAAGACCTCCACCTCTTCCCGAGCACGAGGACGTTGGGTAAAACTCCGGATGCACCTTTGTAGGCCCTTTCCCCAATGGTTTCGTTTTGGATGTGGAATTACATGCTTTATGGAGAGGTGTTCTAGTTCTGGATGAGCTTGGGGCTGTTGGGAGTATCTTAGAAGGTGATTCTAAGATAGTGGTTGGTTGGTCTTCGGGTTCCCTGTGTCCATGGCCTTACTGGGCTAAAGTTGAAAGAATTCGCCATTCTATTGAGGTTTTTGGCTATTCGGTTTCTTGTGCTCCTCGGTTTGTCAATTCGGAGGCAAATGAGTTGGCTCGTCAGGGAGTATCTTTGTCATCGAAAATTGTAAATAATTTTATGTAATCCAGGGTTGGGTATTGTATGTTTCTTTTCCTTGGTGGCAATCTTCTTCTGCTTGCTTGGTCTGTTTGTATTTTTCTGTTCTCTGATCAATGAAGTTAATTTAAAAAGAAAAAAAAAGAGAGAGTCCATGGGCATTGAGTTACCATGGGACTCGAACCTGGGACCTTTGGTTCCTGAGCCAAAGTGTCTACCAGTTGAGGTAGCCGTTGTTCTATTATTCTCTCCCAAAGATTCATAATATGACTTATATGTTTATTACCTCGAGAATTTGTACAATTTTGATTATCTCCTTTGTTTTTACAAAAGGGGACCATCTACTTTGATACCATCTTTTATGCATTTTTTTTCGAATCTAAGATTTTGTTAAACAACCTAGTTAGCCATATAATCCTAATTTCACCCAATAAGATCCACACTTCTATAGGAATGTCGCTGGGTCCTACAATTCTACTCTTTCTTTTTTAAACATTTACGACTTAATCCATTGAAAAATCAAAGAAAGAGTACAAGAATCGGACCCAGGTATAGGAGGATTATACCAAGATCCAAGAAGAAGAAGACTAAAAAGAAACAGAATAAACATAAAGTAAAAGAAAAGATATAACAATACGCCCCTCCCAACAAAAGATGCACTAAGGAGTCCCCTACTTCCCAAGCTCCCAAGCCTGATATGGTGAGAACATTTTCATAGCTGGTCTTTGTTTATGTACACCAACTTTGCTAAAAAGTCCGCCACACTGTTTGCCGATCAAGGTGTATGAGTGAAGCTGGTGCCTCTCGATTGACACAACCTCCAAATGTCCCTAGCAGTGCTTACCAACCTCCCCGGGGGGAATTTCCTATTGCTAGTCCAGGAGATGTCATTAGTTTGGTCACCTTTGTTAATGATTTTACCACTCCTAAGCTTAAACCAAACCTGGAGTGCTCTCCTAATTGCCCTTAGTTCTGCCTCGTTTGACTCCATTATCCCTGATGGCTAAGAAAATGCTAATAGCATCCTACCTCTATCATCATTCCACACTCCTCCTATTCCTGCCAGCCTGGGTTTACCCTTTGCTGCCCCATACACATTGAATTTACATCATTCTAAAGGGGGCACTGCCCACTCGACCTTACGCTTCCTGGCTTTTCCAACCCTTTCATGCATCATTCCCAAGACAAATAGAAATCCTTGGGTGCTAGTTCCATAAACTCCTTGCATACAGACAACCAACCTATCAACTGTCATTTCGCCCTCTCAAACACCTCTCTAGGTGCCCTCCTCTTCCCCTAAAAAAATCCTATCATTGCGCTCTTTCTAAGTTGCCCACGAGACTGCTTATGGTACCATTTTTCGTGCTACCCTATGTCTACCTCTAAAGAGACCTCCCATCCACACCGACATTAAGCCCTCCACTCCATTTCCTATAACCCATGAGCAACCAAATAGATTCAAGAAAGAGCACCATACAGCCCACGTGAATCGACAATTACATAACAAATGATCCACTGTCTTCTCTTCTTCTTCACACAATGGACATACTGTTGGAACTTCCCTAGGAAGAGCGCCTCTTTTCCTGAGATTGTCTCTCACTAGGATCCTCTTTTTCAAGTCCGTCTATATAAAGAACTGGATTCTTGGGGGAATCTTATTGTTCCAGGCAAGGTTGCAAATAGGCAATGAACTCAGATTTGTTGCATATGCTGGCCTTAGGATTGATTTTACCGAGAATGACCCTGACGACTCCATGCACCGAATCCACTTGTCCTCATCCTCAAGCCACAATCTAGTGTCTCTTAGGATTCCGATCAAGGCTTGGTGGATATCTTCTTCAAAATCAAGCAGGGTCCTTCTGAAACAGATAGACCATTGTGGTGCATTATTGACTTCTCTATAGTAATCACTGATCAGGGTCCTACTCTTTTTCATCTTTATTTAAGGCCACTTTACTTTTATTTCCAAAATTTTATTTACCAACTCTCATTTTTTTCTTCTTCTATGTGTACATTTTTGTATTATGTATTTGATACTTCCTTAGAATACTTTCCCATCTAATTCTTATTTCCTTATCTATAAAAAAGGTGCATGAGTTGGTCTATCATTCTCTATATCTCCCTTATTTTACGGATCATTGTAGGACACAAGTAGTGAGCCATCTATTCTCTATACTTCTCCTTTTCATGTTTCAACTTAATGTGCTTGAGTTGTTTATTTTTCTGCATACCAGAGTGCTCTAAACTTCTATTCAACACAGGAAAAGTGTATAAACACAAATAAACATTGTTTTTCTACCTTGATACATGCCGAGACACCATTTTTCACAAAAAGCAGCATTTTTTTTTAATATCATTGGTATCCCTACCCCACATTGGAGGTGAGACTAATCAAATGGATACATGAAACCACCCGCAAGCCTAATTTATCAAGTAACGCTGGTTGGGGAGAGTCGAACCTGAGATAGTGAGACCTCTAGTCTATTCCTAGAAGCTCAAGCCATGGATACATGAAACCACCTGCAGCCATTATGTAATGGTTTTACTGTTAGATAGTGATTTTTGGCTTTGTGCTACTGAATTGTGGTTGTTCAGTGGACAAGTCGAAAACTCTATCCCAATTGCATATCTCTGCTGTTATGAGGTTTTTTCTGTCTACAACACCAAAAAAAGAAAAGAAAAAGAAATTAAGCATGAAGATTTCCTCTTTTGTTTTTTAAATCAAATTTATACAGAACTGTTTGCAAAAGTAGCCATTATTTAATGGTTAACTGTTACATAATGATCCTTGGCCGTGATTCCTACCAATTTTTAGGTGAGGTATGGACATCTAAGATTTGAAACTCTATTTATACTGCACTGTCTGTTCTTGTGTCATATTGAAACCTGGGTTCTATCTCTATCTAAAATGCCCCAGAAACAGTTAAGAATGAAGATTCCATTTTATATGTATCTGTAATTTGTGAAAGGTATGAATTTTTTTTTTCCCTTTTTCTTTTCTGTGAGTGAGATTTTGTAGAAGGTATATTTCTTATATTATATTGGTAAAATTCACTACAAAAGAGATAATCTTACTTGTTCCTGCATAGATGTCTCATACATCATTCCCTACTATAATGCATTTCTTACAACTATATTTTAGACCATTTATATCCTGACCATATTTATATTCATATCGATGATCACACTGTAGATACAGCAGTGACCTGCTCATGGGAGCAAAATCTAGAAATACCCAAAGCTGCAAAAGCAGTTATTATCTGGAACTTCAAAGCCCACAGTCAATCATGACTCGGATTTTGAAGCTATTAGACCACTGCATTTATTTCGATATTTTGAAACAATAGTATCGTTATGATTTCTATACCAGATATGATGTTGCCCATCCATTATTTATCAGATTTTTAAATCCATGCTAGATTTATGAGTTATTTCCAGTGCTTTATTTTTTGTTGGTTTTATTACAATAACTTTTCAGTCTCGTACTTTTTATTAAACAATTTTCATTGGATTGCAGGAACAGAGATTGCTAAGGCTTCAAGAACGATTACAAGTACCTTTTGATGAGACTCGCCCAGATCATCAAGTATGCTACCTTTGGTTTATCTGATCACATGATACTTCTATTGCTGCTTTGAGGTCATAATCGTAGCTAGCTATGGAATTTTCTGCTTGCATATTTGGCAAACTAGAAGGGATCATGCAGCCAATTCAATTTGATTTTTTATTTTTATTTATCGTTTTTTTGTTGGCACTCAGGAGGAATTTCATTGCTTTTAGGAAAAAAGGGATTGTGCTGAACACCCTTATATTTCAGTTGACTAAATAACTTTTAGTATGTTGCTTATAATCTAGGCTACAACACGAGCCTTCTTTTCTAGGGTTTGTAATGGGGATCATATGCTTTCTTATATACTTTGACTTTAGATTCAACAAACTTTAGTCCTACAAAATTCGTTTTTGATGTTGTAATTAAATCTATTTTTTCATGACTACATGTCTTTACATTCAAGTTGCTTGAAATGTTTGACTTTTTATAAACTACTCATCGGCTTGACTATCAAGGACAAAATTCCTGATTCTGTCTGGAAATCTTTTATATGTATTCCTTCTGCAATTCTCATTGTGTACGTTCCTTTTATGTTTTTCATCTTTTGAAAAAATAGAAAGAAATACAACTCCCACACTCAGCCATCAATTCATGAGCGCAATACTCCAAGTCTGAGTACATTAGGAGTTGGGCCTGGGTAACTTGGGAAGGACTTCAAGGTTTTTGAGTGGCAAAACTAGAAAGGAAGGAAATCAGGTTGGCTTGGTCCCCTCCTCCGAATGCTTTCTTTAAGTTCAATGTAGATGGGGAAGTGAGAGGTAAGCTGGGACCTATAGGGATTTTTGGGGGGTGTGTGGGTTGTTGTGTATTGTGTGATTTTGCCGGGGTCTCCTCCTTAGTCTTTTGGGAGTCAAGGATTCAAATGAGGCAGGGATCTTACGGATTAGGAAAGTCTTGTCTTTGTGGGTGAATTTTGGGCGGAAGGGGAACATGAGGGAACTTTCTTTCTGTAATTTTTTATTAGGAGTTTGTAAATTGGTGGTTTTATGTTTCTTTACCATTGGGGTTTTGCTTTGGCCCAGTAGGAATAACTGTGCATTTCTTTGTAATTATGTATGTTTTTCTATTTTTCCCAGTGCAAGTCTCTTAGGCCCGCCTTTTGTAATCTTTCTTCTATATTAAGAGAATTTTTCTATTACCACTCGAAAAAAAGGACTTCAATGTTTTCAATTGTAAAGATAAATACAAGGATCATCACCACCATGACTATAGTTAGCTAACTAAGGAATAAGGGTTTCTGGGGCTTTGTATTTTGAAATATATTTATAAGATTCATCACACCATGACCATCATCATTTACAAAATACGATTGACTCTTCTGTTACTGCATTTGTCCATGAAGAACACAATTCAACCAAGGAAAACTAGGTTCTGTTTCACTATGAACTAAGGGCTCATTTTGTTATGCTGCCATACATACAGTATGTGATATAATCATGGTAAGTTTGCTGTGTCCATTGTATCCAACATTTTTTCAAACACTGTCAATCATAGTTAAACTAGATTTAACCTGCTCAAAAAGTCTACACTCAGTTAAATCTGTTAAATTAATATATTTTAATATGTTACATATAGATATAAGTATTAATTGCAAAAATATGAAAAATCCTAAATAAAGGGCAAAACACAAACAAAAAATAGAGGAAAAAAAGGAATATGATTTAAGGAAGAAGAAATTGAGAAGAAAAGGAATGAAGAAAAACTAAAAAACCAGAAAACTGGAAGGAAGGCAAATAATGAAAAAAAAAAATCTGAGGAGAAAAAAAAAGAACAAAGAAACAAAGGATAAAAAATAAAATAAAAGACAGAAATGGAGAAATAAGAAACTAAGCTCCCCAGTTTTTTATCCATTTGTTTGATTTAACTTGGTGAGTTAGACCAGCGTTTTCCATTTTTTAGCAAGTTGAGTTGACTCGGCCAAGTTGATCGTGTCAAAATAATTTTTAAGCGATGTTGTCAATCAGTAGTTGAGGAATCTGCATCAAGATAAGGGTTGAAACCAAATTAACTTTGTTTCGCATGATTGAAGTATTTCAGGTTAGTTATTTGTAGATTGTTGAGTGCTGCATGTTCTGAGTCTAGTTAGTTATGTCAATTACCTATGCAGATCAAGGTGGGACTTACAAAATGGTGGAGGCCTGCACTGCATAGAAATGGTAAAATAGTAAACAAAGGAGTGTCTTTAAATGGTTATTGATGCCAAAATGTTGATTAAATGGAGTACACGTGGTTAGGTGAAAATTGATGGTAGTTTGACATTTCATTGAGGAAAGTAGGTAGTTTTTTGTTTTGGGTGTAAAATGATTATGTCATTTACCATTAAATATTAGGGAAAATCTTGACCCAAGATAACTTAAGCAAAAGAGGGAGTACAATGCTTAGTGCTTGTCCCTTTTGTCTTCATGCCTCCGAAGAGTCGGATCATCTACTTCTTCACTGCTCTTTCTCTTCTACCGTTTGGAGTTTTGTATTAGCCTAGTTTGGTGTGGCTTGGGTCATGCCTTCCTTGGTGGCCGAGTTGTCCTTTGCTTGGGACATTGCCTTCGTCTCTCTAAGTGTTCCTCTTTGTGGTAGCTCTCTTTATTTGCTACTCTTTGGAGCCTGTAGTGGGAACGCAATAACAGAGTGTTCAAAGGCTTAACTGAATCCAGTGTTGTGGTCACTAGATGTAGCCTCACCATGTGTGCATCGTGGGCTGCCTCTCTCCAGGAGTTCCGGAATATCTCTATGTCTGACATCCTACGTGCTTGGAGAGAATGTGTTGATCTATCCTGATCTCTTTTTGTCTTCTAATGTTGTTGTTAGTTTGCTTTTTTGGTGGGAGTTTTCCTACCATCTCTTGTTTGTAATTATGGTTATTCGCTTATCTGTATTTGCCCCTCTGGTGCCTTTATCTATTTATATATGAACCATTTCAAAAAAAAAAAAATACCATTAAATATTAGGAAAAAAAGAAATGTTCTCTCTCTCTCTCTCTCTCTCTCTCTCTCTCTCTCTTGAAATGAAAGGATAATTCCTGTCTTTAATGATAGATCAGATCATGATTTTTGAGACAAATATCTAAATATGTTGCAATCTTGGTTATAGTTTCTACAAATAGGCAAAAGATGGGGTTGTTAGAGGCTAACCCTTTTAACTAATGAGAGCATGATGCACATACATGGGAGGGCACGTATGTGGTTATTAATCTACTTTTCCTCTCATCAGGAAGCTCTTAAATCCTTGTGGAATGCTGCTTTTCCAAATATTGATCTTAGAGGTCTAATCTCTGAGCAATGGAAGGATATGGGATGGCAGGGTCCTAATCCATCAACTGACTTTAGGTACAAATTCTTGACTATACATCTTTGCTGATTTACTTTGGTAGTATTGCTTTTCATGTGAATTCTAGTTGATGGCGTTGAATGTATTAAAGCTGCAGACGTTATCTTTTTAGGATCATTTTCATGTATCATTTTAGATCATAACATGAATCAAAATCTAATGTTTCATTGGTGAAAGCAATTTAGTATAATATTAATTTGAATTGTTCTATTTCTAATTTTTATTTTTTTGGGAATTAATAAAAAAATAATGGATTTCTTGTGAAATTGTTGGACTCTTGAATGTATTTTGATCTATGATGCGTGGACACTTAAAATAGGAAACATTTCCATATTGTGTTGTGTTGGACACTTCATTTTATGTGTAAAATTCATGTCCTTGTTGTATCCTAGGCACTACAGATTTTGATTCAAATTGTTGGGTTTAGTAATAATGTGATGCAACCAAGATAAAGAGATGGGGATCCAAAGTTCAACTTCGATTATACGCTTATTTAAAAATCTAATTTGACTATTTTTATCATCATGATCCTTATCATTGTTTGCCAAAATATCATTTATTTTTAGTCTACTTTTAAAGTTTTACTTCTCCATTTATATCTTTCTTTTTCCCTTCCCTCCAAGTCTTCAATGGTCTTCTCTCCTTGTGCTTGTCATTAACCTCTCAACTCTACATACTAGACTCGTCTCTAGTTTTCTACTTATACAAGCAAACCACCTCAAATTTTCTCTCATTTTGTCATCTATTGGGTTATTTTTAAATAGTCCTTAATGCGGTCATTTCTAACTCGTAGAGTTGATTCACTCATCCAACATAGTATGCACATCTCTTTTACCCTAACATTGTCTATTTGTCTTTTCTCCATTTCCAACACTCTACTCTGTAGAGCATTGCAAGTCATGCAACTGCTTTATAAAATTATTCCTTTAAGCAAGGTAGGACTCTTTTATCATACAAAACTCTACTAGGTCGTCTAAATTTTTCTCACTTGCACCCATCCGACTAGTTGTATCTAAGTCAAATTCTCCATGAAATTCTACTACATTGCCCAACTATCTAAACTTATCGCATTGAGATGTTAAGTCATTTCCAGTTTTAATAGGATCATTCTCCCTATCTTCTATTCCACTAAAGTTACACACCATGTATTTTGTTCTTGACTATTTTTATTAGTTTTAGAATATATAGTCTATTTTTGTGATTTTAACTAATGGCCATATTTTGGATACGATTTAATATCCAATTGACATAATTGGATCCATTTGGATAGGTTATTTGATTACACCTTTCCAACAACCTAGGTTTGTGCTACTATGCACCAATTGAAATAAGTGGTGCATTTTCTAGTAGAGTATACTAGGGTGACTAGTTGGGTCTTTTGAGCATTTTAACTTTGCTAACTTTAGATGGTTAAGATTTCGTTTTGAATTGATGTTTAATGGCGCAAATTATCACTACTGTTTCTTTTTGTCTTCAAACGGTATAAATATCAATGCAAACCCTAGACATAGAGGAGGTTTTGGATTTCTTTGTGTTGTAAATTGTTTTGTGTGGTTTTGAGAAGAAACCTAAGGGAGGAGAGGTTGTAGGCTTTGTGAAAGAACATCTTCAATTATTTACTTCAAGATGGCTATTTGTTTAGAGGCACGAGGCTTTGTGTTCTGCACAGTTCTCTCCGTAGGAGGCTCATCGAGGAATTACATGATGGTGGATTGGTAGGACACTTTAGTCGTGACAAAACTCTAACCTTAATTGAAGACAAGTTCTTTTGGCCCAAGGAAGTGTGACATCGGTAGGTACATTGATCGTTTTGATATTTCTCAAATGGCGAACGGTTAAGCGTTGAATACAAGACTATACAATGCACTACTCGTACCCCAGGCTCCATGGGTGGAAGTTTTGATGGATTTTGTCTTGTGACTTCCACACACTCAAAGATGTATGAATAGTGTTTTTGAGGTTGTGGACAAATTTTCGAAGATGACGCATTTTATTGCTTGCAAAAAGACTATGGATCTCAACATCTGAAACATTTTCAATGTTGCAGATTGAAGGCATATAAGGATGATGATTTCTCTCTTAAGATGATGTTGACTCCAACTCAATGACGAGTTCTTCTCAACTAGGGGGGAATGATGTGGACATCGAGGCCCATAATGAAGAATTGAAGAAATTGATGATAAGATTGAAGATTTGGCGAGCTTATCCTGTCTTCTCAATTCGTCACTCTCCCTTGCACTAAGCAAATGAGCCTTCTTAGTGAGCCAAAGTGAGCCCAAAATACTTCCAATTGGGCCGTCTATGATATGGGCCTTCTAATTCACCATTCTAGGTCCCTTTAGACTCCTTAAAGGGCCTCTTCTTTCATGATCATTAACTTTGTAGGATCAAGTGCTAATTCAACATTTTGGTGTGTTCAGTTGCCCTCATCAGGTTGCTCTATGCAGCATCTAGGACTTGGGGCACCCAAATTCAAAGTGTCTCCATCACTCCCATGGAAATCCCCGGTTGCTAGTTGGGGTTTATGGAAACTTCCCTACACTGCATCAGATTGTTTAATGCAATACATTGAGTCGATACCTTTTAATATTGGAACCAACAAGGAAAGATGTTGGCATTTGGATCACTTTATAGATTGCTATACTAGTTGAGTTTTTCGTTCTCTTTTATTTTTTATTTTTTTAAAAGGTAGCTCTACTGGTTAACTTGCCACCATGACTTAATTCTTATAGGAATCATGCAATCTTTAGCTTGGAAGTTGTATCCAAAGGTTGCAAGTTGTGTTGAAACAGTGATACATGAAATGGATGTTAAATAGTAAAAACATATCAAGTATACACTTGCATCAGTATTAGGATGACTGGTCGATGCAAATATTGCTTGCAAAAAGGACCAGAATGCTCTACTGAACTGTCTGACAAAATAAAAAGAAAGATTCATGGTTGAATTGTTTGTCAGTGCTTGAAAAAGCGTGATTTCGTAAACAATAAAGACATGACCACAGTTTTTTCAATGTTGCCTCTCTCAAGCCAATGTGTTCTTGATATTTCCTCGAACTATTGAATGAAAGGTGCTGCTAGCCTTCTATGAGTGTAAAACTTTTATCTAGTTTTCTTGACTTCCATGTGATTATAGTCACTCAGCAGCTGCCTTGAAAAAACCAACATGGCATTATCCTGTGGTCTATTATGATGCCCCATGAAAAGAAGGTTCATGTTCTTGAAGGAACTTGTATGTGTTGTCCATGTTATTAAAACTTCGAATGGATCCACTACGTCCCCCTCCAAAAGAAAAAAAAAAAAAAGGCCCACTGCAAGATCCTTTTTTTTAGTGCTAGGTGTTTAGTTCCCATGTATAAGTCTCCTATTCATGTATAGGTTTGTAAAAAACTTTTAAATGGATCTCTTGGCCAAGCTTGGGAGAACTACTATTATTGTTTGTTTTGAAAAAATAACAAGAGATTTCAATCGAGAAAAGACGGAACAAGCATGAAAATACTAAAGGGGCCTTCGAGGTGGAAACCCCTCAAACAAGAACAATGAAAAGAAAGCTATGAAAACTCAGCCTAAAGGAAAGAAAATTCATTGAGAAGGTCATTCCCAAAGACCCTATTCCTTGTAAAAAAACCTTCCATGTATTGCACATATGATGGTGGTGGCATGTGCACCATGCTGAGTTGAGTCAAGCTTGAGCTGAACTGAGTGGTTGTGGTGGTACCGGCTGGTTCAGAATAGAGTGGTTCCATCAGGCTGCATGTGTGCAAGTCCATGGTCCTTTTGGTATCATCAGGTTTACAATCCAGTTTTTTTTACTGGGTTTCTTTCTTTCACTCTCATTGCACATAATTGGAATTTATTCCTTGCTCATTGGTTTTGTAACTCACCTCTGTTAGAGGTATTACAAGGTTTGTGAAACCTTGGGAATGGATTTTTTTTTTGTAGTAGTAACAACAGAAAATTTTATTAATATTTTTTTTTTTTGAGCTGTGACGAAGAGAAAATATTATTAAAGAAGAAAATCTGTACAAGAAAAAGGTCTAAGAGGTGTAGACCCAACCAAAAACAAGAACGAGAAAAGAAGAAAACAAAGAAACCAAAACAACAAAATCTCCAAGTGAACTCCAAGAGGCCAAGTAGTTCCATCATGCATAATCCAAAAAGCATCCACATTAAATATGGAAGACGCCAAAAATAGGTCCCTCTACACCGTTCTTTGCAAAGTTGTCTGCTACCTCGTTGACTTCATGCTTGATATGGGCGAAAGAGACCTCTAGTCCCCTGACAAGTGCCCTGATCTCCTTAACTGTGGTAATTAGTCTCCAGGGTGGTTGCTTCAAACCTTTCGCCCACTTAATGACATTTGCCGAATTTCTCTCAATGACTAATTTTCCACCACCTAAACCAACCCAAATGGTCAAAACTCGCCTAATACTAAAGAGTTCAGCTTCCTTGGAGTCTCTAGTCCCTACCGATTCTATGAATACCACGGATGTCTGGCCATTGTGGTCTCTGAGCACGCCCCCAATACCTGCCGGGCCTGGTTTTTCCCTAGAGGCTCCACCGACGTTGAACTTCATCATCCCTTGTTGAGGAGGTGACTAATCCACCAACACTTTGGGTTTCCTAGATCTCCCACTCATACACCCCTCCCACGAAGATAAAAGGTCAATGGCCTTAAAGTCTTTGAATTCTTTGTTGGGAAGAAGCCAAGCACAAAGTCTCTATTTGGATTTTTGGAATAGCTCGCAAATTTCGGTAGTCTTTCCTTCAAAAATTTTTGAGTTTTTTTCTTTCCACATTGTTCATGAGATAACAGCCGGAATTGTGAGCCACGCCATCCTCCATCTTTTGTTGGGGTGGGGGAAGAACTATGAATCCAAAGTTTCTGCCCAAGTACTAGCACCAACACAAGAAACCAGGAAAATATTTTATTAACATCTCTTGCCTCTTGCTTTGGCTAGAAAATTCGCAACATCATTTACTGACCTTTTGACCTGCTTGAATGTAACATCTCTTCCCGAACACAACCTTCTAATTTCCCTGAAGATGGAGAGTTATCTCCATGGGGGTTGCTTCTTACGTTTTGCCATGCTATGGCATTTGCATAATCTCCTTCAATAATTAACTTCCCATCACCGACACCCTTCCATAATTCTAATGACATTCTGATACCCAGCAACTGTCTTATTTGAAAGAACTTTGGGAATGACTCCCTATTTCCTTTGGTTTGTATTCCCTTCAGCCATCAGAAGACGACCTCTATAGAAGCAAAGAAATGATGGTCAGGTATGTTCTGTAGTTGAAATACAGAGATTGTAGAATACAATATGCAGTGTGTCCCAGAAACCCCTTTTTTCAAATTTCTTCTTTCTTTTTCTCCCATGTTTTGAACAAGTCAGAAGGTGGCAGTTTGTTGCTGCGGGTTCTGTTTGCACCTGAACAAGTCAGTTTTGTCATTGTATCCTGGGAGCAGTGGCCCAACTAAGCTAGCAACTCTGTGTATCATGTGATTGGGTCAAGTAGCGGTAAAATCAATCATTAAGAAAGTGTATGATATTGAGCTTAAACAAGGAAAATAAGAAAGGTATACAAGTAGAGAAATGTAGGGATAGACGATTTCAATTTGAGGATAAAGCATACCTCGAAGCATAAGTTTTTGGTTATAATTTGAGAAACCACATCTCCTAGCTGAAGTTGATTTGGAAAGAAGTCTCTCTTCCCCTTCAGTACTTAATTTAGCCCATATATAAGGCTTAGGTTACAAGTTACAACTGAAATGTAAATTACTAAAAATTGAAAAGATTGGAAATAAATCCCCATATTTAGAAGTTTAATTTCCTATTAAATGTTCACATAAACAAATTGGAAATAAATCTTTTCATTCATTGAGGTGGCATTGCCACTGTCAAGTGGTGCTATTAGTGTACTTTGTAAAATGTTTGTGTTTTACTATTTCTGTGCTTGTCACCATCACCTGTTTTACTAACAAGTTAACACTATCTTCCACAAACCATTTGTAGGTATTCCCATTATTTATTTATTATATATAATTCATTGCGTCGAACTATTCATAATTGAATTCTATTTTCTTTCAAGATTGGATAGAATGCTACTCAAATTCTCACTTGAGTCAACTTGTCTCAGTCACATATTTGCTGATTGGGTCATAAAACCTGCTGTAACCTGGATTCTAGTGAATTAGTCCTACTTCAGGTTGTAGCTGCTTCATGGTTAAATCTGGTCTGGTTTCCATTTGCTTTTCTCCTACCAACGCTAAAAGAGGAAGATTTTTTTTTGGTTTTGAATGAAGGGTTAGAGGAAGAGCAATTTGACATAAGTTCTATGATCAAGATGTCGATGATAATGAGCCAATTTGCACAAATTCTGATCAAGGTGTAATCATAAACCACATTTTGACCAGCCTGGTCACTCATCAAAATAACCTAAAAGTTCCATTTTGGACGACGGAATGATGAAAGATAAAACTGCATGGGTCGACACCCATTATAATGTCACTGAGATTGCTTGCAATGACCATCATCTGAACTAGAAAATTGTCACTTGGGATTTTTTTTTGAAACAGAAACAGAGAATATACTGATGATAGAAAGTAAGGGAGTACAATGGTGACGGGTATACGAGGACTATAGTAGGATTAAAAGCACTACAAATAATAAAACAAAACTAAGTACAACACCATTTGGGAAATTGAAGTGCATGTCCTTGACAAAAGTAGACTCTTTTTTCCTGGTGTGATTGCAGATGTACAATCTTTTATTAGGGTTTAAAACAATATTAAATGCTCACCCTTCTCTTATTGACTTGTTCAATCTAATTTTTGAAAAAAAAATAGTATCTATGCACCCAAAGACTGTTCATAATAGAAAGGAGGTCCTACCATGACAGTGGTATCAAGTGTTGTGGCTCATTAGCTAGGGACTATGGGCTACAGAGTTGCACAGTATTGCTACTTCTATAATTCAAAAACCAGGATCAGGACTAGACTCATTACTAGTCTCATTAAGTTGCCTGCTTGTGTTGACTTGGTTTGCTATTTGGTTAACTGGGTCTTGTTTCCAATAGGAAAGAAATGTTTGCCACCTTTAAATTGAAGTGCTGAGTCCTCATTGCGAAATGACAACAGATACTAAAGAAAGAACCCACTGGGTACCACGTCTACTTGACATCTACATTGGCCTCAACATATCAATTGCCCATGCCAAATGCAGCCCTAATTTATTGTTCAAGTACTATTTGTACTCCTGTTTGCTGCAAATTTTACAGCATTATAATTTAATATTTATTATATTGTTCTTTTCAGGGGCTGTGGATTTATTTCACTTCAGAATCTATTATTTTTTGCAAGGACATATCCGGTATGCCAGACCAGAGTTTATTGCTATATTTCCAAATGGTGTTTGATGGAAATTACCCTTTCCTCTCATGTTTTTCTATTTCAAGTACTGTTATATCGAGAATTTGTAGTATTGAACTTTTACTAATTTTTATACTCAAAATGAAGGCTTCTTTCCGAAGGTTACTGTTCAAGCAGGGAGGGGATCGAGCTACATGGGAATATCCATTTGCTGTTGCAGGTATCAACATTTCGTTTATGTTGATACAGATGTTGGATTTATATTCAGGTTAGTGAACCTGAACATATTATAAATAGTAAAGTATTTTGCTTGTTAGTTCATTAGTACTCAATCTTATTTGATGTATGTTTTTGTTATTCATCATCATCATCGTTGTCGTCGTCATCGTCATCATCAAAGCCTTTATCCTACTTGACGCTCATATTACCCACTAATTTTATGGGTGCAACAATTAGCAATTATCAATTGTGCTACAGGCTCGTCACTCCTAAATGTAATTAATCATCCATGTTAATGGTGGAAAAGAGGTCATACTTATTCCATCAATAACAAAATGGAAATGCATTCATAAAGAGTTGAGAAATGACTAATGAAAAATTAGGAAGGCTCCATTAATTTGAGACCTTACATGTACAAGAAAGATGAAAGTTTTGACTATTCTGTATCCCTTTACCTCATGTTAAACATGAAAGGGAACTTTTAGGAATACAGTTGTTTGTGTGTGCATTGGCAATTTAAAGTTTGCAGTTGTTTTTTATAACTTTGGGTTTCAATATTTTATGGGTGCCTTTTGTAATTTAATTTATAATACTATAATCCTTTACCTGTGTTTAATTTTGAATAATAACTATTCAACAATATATAACTGTTATATGTTCATTTTTTCAAAACAAAAGAATACTATTTTTTCAACAATGGGGCCTATAATCAATCTAAGCCTTTTGAACAGTCTAGGTTAATTTGATTGGCCTGGCAACAATTTGAGAGGACAAATATAAATATCCTAGCTCAAAAGTACACAAAATCATTAGTCGGGTGCTCTCAGAGGCCTGGACGCCTTGGTCATAAAAAAATCATCAACAATCTTCACAGAAACAACAATAAGAAAGGAGAAAACTCATAAAACCATGTGAAATCAGTCCTTCTAGGGACTAGATCTACATGCCCAAGATTCAAGAGAGAAGAAGCATGATCAAACTGGTATAGGGAGTCTGCATGGTCTTCTCTAAAGACATCTTGTTGAATGAAGCATCTCATTTTTCCACAATAATGTCACTGTGTCATTTCATTGAACATGAATATATCAAGTTTTTACAATCCTAAAGCAACCTAAATAGCTCCCACATCATCTGGGCCTTTGAAACCATACCCAAAACATCTAAATAGTATAATCTTTGTGACTAAAAATAAGCAAAACATAATATTATTTTGTTACCCCTTTGTTAAAGGAAACTGGGGGAAAAGCCATAAAACTTCGCAACTGAAATCCAATAAAATTGGAAAAGGTCCAAAATTACCATAAAAAATCGTAATTGATATCCATTACAATTAGAAAGGTCCAAAATTCAGGCCTATGAAGTCCAAAACTCCTTACTTAGACCTACAACTAATTGGAGTATAGAACCATGTCCAATTAAGTGGGAAACACCCACAAACCATCATCTTTGATAATGGGGCATCGATCCTCATGAATTCAATTTGAAAAAAACTTCAATTCTTGTGTTTGTTGTGTAGAAAATAATGAAAGAAAAGAGGTAGAAGGAAAAAAAGAAAAGAGAAGATAATGGAGAGAAAAATGTTTCTTTGTATTGTATTCAGTAAATTGAAGAAAAGCACAAGGCTGTATAAAGAGAGTACACTGAGCCAATCAATGTGACTAAAAAAGGAAAGAATCAATTTACATCAATCACATTGTATCACTAATCTAATTACAGCTGATGAAATAATCCTAGCCAACTTTTCTGAATTGGATTTCATTGCACTCCCCCTCAAGTTGGTGCGGACATATCGAGTAAGCCCAACTAGCGAGTTGTGACCGAGAGATTGCTTTGATAAGCATATTGGTAAGTTGATCATTGGATTGCAGATAAGGTGTGAAGATGCGTACTGCGGAAATATGATGATGAAGGAAATGACAATCAACTTCAATATGCTTTGTCCACTCATGAAACACAGGATTGGAGGCAATGTTGATGGTTGCTTGATTATCACAACACATCAGTAATAGTTCAGAAGTGACAAAGCCCAACTCGGTGAAAAGTTGCCGAATCCAAAGTAACTCAGAGGTAGTGTTGGCCATGACACGATATTCTGTCTCCGCACTCGACCGAGCAACAACATTTTACTTCTTGCTCCTCCATGAGACTAGATGAGATCCTAGGAAAACACAATAGCCTTTAGTGGAGCGACAGTCGTCAGGAGATCTAACCCAATCTGCATTGGAATAACCACGAACAATCAATTATGATTCCTGTGGATAGGATAACCTTGACCAGGATTATTTCAATGTTTTTAGCAAGGGCACTAAGGGATAATAAATTGGAGACATGCAAAATACTTCAGAAGCCAACAAAATCCAAGCAAAAACTCCAAAAAATGGCTTTTTTGGACGTGATTGTCGGTGAAGGAGAGTGCTGCCGGTAACCAGGCCAAGAGGATGCAGAACACCAATGGCGCTATGGATGTATAGCCCTTCTAAAAATGGCAGGGGTAGGGGGGTCCCGTCGTCAGAAGCTTCGCTGGAAAAAAAAGGATGATGGAGAAGTTCTGGCTGCAGAAATACCAGCGACTGTGGAAACAACTGTAATAAGGTCTGGAACACTGTGAAAGACCTCTAGAAATTGAAAAAGGTTTAAGGGAGAAGAAGATCTACTACAGAGAACCTCAAAGATCTGATCCAAAGATGACGTCGGATTGTGATGAGGAACAGTAACTCCGACAAGGAAAAGTAAAACGGAAGAAGAACCCCTCCTTAAAAACTGCATAAATCGTTTATATGGCTGATACCGTGTAGAAAATAATGAAATAAGAGGTAGAAGGAAAAAAAGAAAGAGAAGATAATGGAGAGGCAAATTGAATTCAATATATTTGATGAAGAGTACAAGGCTATATAAATAGAGTACACGGAGCCAATGAAAGTGGCTAACAAAGGGAAAGAATCAATTTACATCAATCATAATCAATCTTATGAAATAATCTTGGTCAATTTTCCCGAATTGGGTTTCACAACATGCTGGACCTCGCAAGGATCTTCAAATACGAATTGGCCATTAGTACAATATGAATCATTTTATCTCGACCTGCATCAGCTCAAAACTGCATTGTTGTGGCTTTTGATTTCATGAACTCATGGACCTATTAGTAAATTGAAACTGAGATCCCCTCCTGGAAGCATATTTAGGATTCAGTACTATGTATCTATTGTTTCTGTATGACTGACAGACCAAACACTCTTTGTTGGTTGTATCCAGTTTATTTCAAAAAAGATTAAACATGACCCAGAATGAGCCATTGAACACTGGGCTGATTGTTGTCAATCTTTAACTGCCTGTGATCCCCAAATCTTCAGTACAATGCTTCTGGTGTTATAAGTTGCATTGACTAAGTTCGCTTCAAAGATATTCTTCAAACTCAAATGCCATTTTGTGTCATGCTCGTTATTTACTTTGTTTCCTGATACATATTTTCTTTCTGTCTCACAGAAAAACCCAAATCTCTTCCAGGAGTAAACTTTGTAAAAATCCTATCAGGTGAGACACCTTTTGTCCCTTTGCAATAGAAGCGGCACTTCATTTGAAGAAAGGACCTGTATCAGTTTCTCCGTATCCATTTGTCATGTTACTGCTTTCACAGGCATACTTCCATCTGATTGCAGAAGATGAAGAAGCCTTCGATGTGTTATACTGTATATCATTTGAAATGATGGATGCTCAGTGGCTTGCAATGCGTGCTTCCTACATGCAATTTAATGTGAGCTCTCTCTCTCTCTCTCTGATCTCTCTCTCTCTCTCTCTGATGTGCTTTGATAAATGTATTTTTACTTCTTAGGAGGTGTTACAGGCGACACGCATCCAGTTAGAGAGGGAATTATCTTTAGAGGATATTCATCGAATTCAGGATCTTCCAGCTTACAACCTCTTGTATCAGTAGGCTACATCCCGTCATGTAAACTTTAGCTCAAAATGTGAAAATCGTCAAGCAAATGAGGCAGGTTTAATTTCTAATTTTCTCCTAATGGCTCTTCAACAAAATAGCTTTTGAATTCAAAATTTGCTGTCAAGCACAAATTGGTTGCTATTTGGCCAGCCAATAGTTTTGGGATCGGGTTGTTAGTGGTGCAGCCATTAAGGTTTAGTTGGATTATTCTTGGTGATCCAAGCGAACCCATTTATCAATCCATAAAAGTTACACAAGTCAAAATTGTCAATGTCATCCATCATTATTTTTTTATCCTGAATGTTAGCCCATCATTTGTGATGACTTCATAGGGATCATGCTGTTATATGGACAAATTGGTCCCATTTTTTACATTATATAGTCCAAATATATTTATGTGGAATGCAGACTGTTGGTCCCATGTTTCTTTCAATTTTCTATTAGTATTGCCAACTTCAGTGAAGAGCTGATCTTTTGCACCAAGGCAGGTTCAACTTTGCTGCCATTGTTAAGAATAAGAACTATCCTGTCATTCCCAAAAAATAAAATAAAATAAAAACCATCCTCTAGGGAGGCTGCTTAACCCTCTAATTAAGTAGATTGTCTATTAATTTTTCAATTAGGCGACGCATTGCTAGATGGAATATTTAGAAAATGACAAATTGTGGGTGGGTAAAATTTCTTCTCCAACTGATCAACCTAGTCTTGTGATATTAGATCTTGAAGAGTTAAAAGTCATTTTTCATGTCTCATCTCACTAAACTTCTATCATTGGACCCGGTGTGTGTGGATAGGGGGTGAGGACTAGTCAGGTGCCACATCTGGACTCCTCCATACCTCAAAAAAAAGGAAAAAAAAACTGCTATCATTGGATGGGAAAGTTTCCTAGCATCCTATTGATAGAAGTTTTATATATTTGAACCTTGTCCAGCCCGGCCTCCCGAAAGATGCTACAATTTCCATAGAGTGGTGCATACTTGATAATGATGCATGTAATTTCATGCCGTGGAAGCTACTCTAGAGTCTGATTTATTGGGAAATCCTTCACTTTCTTCTCTTTTACCTAAAAGTTATTGCCATTGGAATTATTATATAATAATGATATAAAACTTAGATGCCAATTTTATTTTGCTTCGATTGGAAATTGAATTTCGGATTAAAATTTGGTCAACTTATAGTCCATAAAGTATATTTTCAATTCATATGGTTTATTTTAATATGTATGACGAAAATTTGAGGGAAAAAAATGAAATTTAATACGTGATTTAAATTTTGACCTTTAATTTTGAATAAAATGAGAATTTAAATTTATTTCTTGAACTTTTTTGAATTTTTGCCTAATTCAATTTGTAATTAATTCTTATTAGAGTAAAATTACAAACATTCTTGAATTAGTACTAATAATTACATTGATATAAATTGATAAAAACATAAGTAGTTAGAATAGTTTAAAATGATAAAAACAAGTAATTTAAATATATTTATAAGTTTGTATTATTGTCTTCATATTTATTTACTTTTTAAAGTTTTTATAATGTCTTTTCCGATATGGAACGCTAAAACTGTTAGAATACTAGAACGTTCCGTTATATAGATAAAACTGGAATGGATTTCGGAACCGATCTAACAACTATGTCTTAAAAACATCTTTTATTTAAAATAGTAAAAAGCAATTATATTTGATGATAGGAAGTAGAAGTCTTAAGAATAGAAAAGAAAGCACCCTTATAATTGTCCATTTATAAATCTCTATTTTGGTGATCATAATATGAATAAAAACTCTTAACCTCTCATTAATTATGCTTAGATGATCAAATCAATGAAACTGTCACGTTAATGGTGCTAACATTTATTTAATTAATTATGTTTCGCAGTGCCATCTGAGCTTGATGTGATGCCTTGTCGTGATAATGTTTCGCATGTGATCGGTCCGATCGTACAAAACTACAAAGTACAAATACAAGGCGGGCAGAGTGATTGTTTGGGTCGGATTCAAAGGGGGTTTGCCCTTTTGCAATGGTTGTGTATATATTTTCTGTTAAAAACTTTACAAGAAATTCTTCCCTTTTTTTTTTCCAATGAAGTTGCTCAGTTTTCAAATTTCATTGCTTTCCCAGATTTATGCAAGTTGGGATTGTTGTATATTCACAGATTATATTACTGTAGATGACCGATGAACAAAAGTCTAAATATCGGTCTGAAGTTGATACAATCAAATATCGATATCGGTTAGTGGGTTCCCTTGGATGGATGTGTATTTGTCTGATTTAACTTGCCATCCTTATGCTTTTGAAATGTTTGGCTCTCCTTGGTGCTGTAAATAAAAAAAATGTTCGTATCTACCATGGCGATCCCTTAAATGCCTCAAAATTTTGCCTAACTCTCTCTTAAAAGTAAACTTTTAGTTGTTTGAAAACGCGTTTGGATGGGGGTAAGAGGGGGTAACCCTCCCGTTACCCTTTGTTACCCTCGTTCGGTAACAATGGGGTAAATTTTTACCCCTTTTATCACAATTTTGAATACCCCCATGGGGCTTGGAGTATTCACTCTTTAATACCCCTCCTTACCCCCCATTTTAATGTTTCATGAGTTTTTTTTTTTTTAATTTATTTTGGTGAGTACTTGGCCTTTTTTTTAAAAGCACTCTATTATTTTCATTTGATAAATTTCATATCACCAAACAACAACTTATATTTTTTTATGAAGAGATATGTAGAATTTTTTTATTCATATATTGAAATTTAAAATAATAATAGTGGTTTTTTATCTTTTAAGGAAATCTTGCCCCTATTTACCCCGTGTCTTCCTCTATTTTTCAATTATATATTATATAATTGAAAATTAATAGATTTCAAATAATTAGCAATTTATTTTTTAAATTATATAGATTTTCAACATGATGCATTTGGATGAGCGGTAAATTTTTACAGGGGTTACCCCATGTTACCCTTGAGTAGGGGTAACCTAATATATTAACAATTTTAGAATAATTAATAATTTTATTTAACCCATATAATATAAAAATATAAATAAAGTTTTTTGAAACGTATTTATCAAAATGTCCTATTTTAAGAGGTGATTCTGTCGAAATTCGATAGAGTCTCAAAACTTTAAAAGAGTTTGAGATTCATGGTAATCTGTTTTAGAGTAATTAACAATTTATTCTGTTAGAAATTTATTTAAAAATGTATCAACATTTTCAACGTGATGCATTTGGGTGAAGGGTAAATTTTTACAGGGGTTACCCTTGAGTAGAGGTAACTGTAAGTAGGGGTAAACTGACATATTAACAATTTTATGAGAATTAATAATTTTATTAAATCTATATAATATAAAAATAAAAATAAAATTTTCAGCGTAATGCATTTGGGTGGGGCAAATTTTTACATGGGTTACCCTTGAGTAAGGGTAACTGTAAGTAGGGGTAAACTGACATATTAACAATTTTATGAGAATTAATAATTTTTATTAAATCTATATTATTAAATCTATATAATATAAAAATAAAAATAAAAATTTTAACGCGATGCATTTGGGTGAGGGATAAATTTTTATAGGGGTTACCCTTGAGTAGGGGTAAATTGACATATTAACAATTTTATGAGAATTAATAATTTTATTGAATCTATATAATATAAAAATGAAAATAAAATTTTCAACGTGATGCATTTGGGTGAGGGGTAAATTTTTACAGGGGTTATCCTTGAGTAGGGGTAAACTGACATATTAACAATTTTATGATAATTAATAATTTATTAAATCTATATAATATAAAAATAAAAATAATTTTTTTTGAAACATATTTGTCAAAATATTCTATTTTTAAGGGGTGATTTTGTAGAAATTTCGATAGATTCTCGAATCTTCGAAAAAGTTTGAGGTTCACGGTAATCTCTTTCAGAGTAATTAACAATTTATTCTGTTACAAATTTATTTTAAAAATGTGTCAACATTTTCAACATGATGCATTTTGATGAGGGGTAAATTTTTACAGGGGTTACCTTTAAATAGGGGTAACCGTAAATAGGAGTAACCTGACTTATTAACAATTTTATGAGAATTAATAATTTTTATTAAATCTATATAATATAAAAAATAAAAATAGAATTTTATTAAATATATTTGTCAAAATGTCCTATTTTTAAAGCGTTCAGCCCGTGATAATTTTTAATATTAATTTTATATTTTTTGTGATATATTAAACTACTATAATAGTTTCTTATATTATATATTTCATATTACCAATAAACAAATTATATTTTTTTATGAAGAGATATGTTGATATTTTTTTATTAGAATTTAAAATAATAATATCTATTTTTTTCTTTATTTATTTTTTTTACTGTTAGAATGCAAGTGTTCATTTTAAATTATAATTATAAATAAGAATCTATAAGAATTAGATAATATTAGATTTACTTAATAAATATTATTTAATAATTATATTTTATAATTTTTTTCATAAAATTGTTAATATATCAGGTTACCCCTGTTAATAGGTACCAAACAATATTTTTTACCCTTAGGGTAAGTTCTTACTTTACCACTGCAATTACCAAAAAAGATAAGGGTAGCCCCTTTTCAAAGGTGACTCCTACTCAAAGATGACCCCTACTTAGGAGTAACTCCTATAAAAATTACCTCCCATCCAAATGCAGCCGTAGAATAACCTGGGAAGGGAGGGCCTTGAGGGCCATGGTCACTCTACCATGCCTGTGTTTGTAAACATTTTTCTCAGTTTTTGCAAATGGGTCCTTTCAAAATGAACATTATTTGGTTGGAAGTGGGATCAAGAATTCTTTTACATGATATTACTTGTTAATGTGAGTTAATGAATACTTGAGACGATGGTGGATAGTGAGAAAGGTGATCATGCGAGACGTGATCCTCGATTATGATAAACTTGTAAATCCGAGGCTAGAACAATGTCGGTCAAAACTTCTTTGTGCCAGACAGATTTTACAGTGACGGGAACAATACACTTGAGTGAGACCTCTAACTTATTACATAAAATTATATTTTGACTTCCATCAATGAATGCTTGAAATGGTGATAGAATATGAGAGAAAAAACTCAGAAAACTCTCTTCCTCAACTTGAAATCCGAATGAAGCTGAGTTAGACTATTCATTTGAATCATTTCAAGTTTTTAAACAATGTGTCTAATCACGACAAGTTCATTGATGCAGAAGTTGACATGGACAGCACATTGTAAGAATCTGCATTAGCACCATGTCTTTTAAGTTTTGATTTTTTGGGATGTCTTTAGGCTAGTTTTTGTCCAAAATAGATACCTAAATTTTGGAGTAAATGCATGCAAATGACTTGGAAAGGATGATATGTAAATGACATGTACTATTTACTTTATTCACTTATATATGATGCATGATGTGCTCAATCTAGTCTAACATTGGTTCTGAGGTTGGACTTATTTTTGATGGATGGCTTTTGTCAAAGTAGCTTGTCTTTTGGATTGGGTTAACGGTGTGTCATTTACTAGGGTGGTTGATTTGGTCAAGTCTATGGGTTTAGATGTTCACGGGTTAATCTTGGGTTAGTAGCTATTGTTTGGTTTACAAGGCTGGACTCTATTGGTGATTAAGAAATTTTTACTATGACTATTACTTTTGTTAAGGATCTAACTAATATGTTAAAAGTTTTAAAGTTGATGTAACATGGAAAATCAAATTCTTTAATCTTTTTCATACTAAGTTGGTCTAATCCGATGTTCATATTTTAGATGGATCCCTAAAGCATGTGACAAGTTATTAATGAATTTCAGTTAGTTTATTAAGAAAATGTCTAGTTTTCAATTGGACATTGTTTGATGATTGCGACAACACTTGGGTTTAGACAAGTTTTTGTTTTGTAGAATATGGTTTTGGTTGACTGTCACAGGAAAGGTTGGTTTGGTTTGAGAGATTAAATTTGGTTCATTCTACACGGAGGTGGTCGTGTGCTTTTGGTCGAGTCTTGGGTTGAATTAGGGGTTCAAGTGACTTGAATTGGGTTAAGGTCAGATTTCATTTTGGGGCTTCGTAGATTTTTGCCTAGGTTTCATGGTTTGAGATGAAGAATAAGATTATCTGATCTCTTCATTTAGTGAACTCAGCTACAGATGATATGGCTCATGAGGGATTGATTAAAGGAAAGAAAATCTTGTGCTAAACTTTCAATTTATTCATATGATATAATATTATTGGTAAATATTATAAAAGTTAATGGCAAATTAAAAACAAAACTTTTAATTTAAATATATTTCTAAACTCAATTATCTATTTTATGATCTTATGTAAAATAAATAAAATATATTTTTGAAAGTAAACTATCTTATTTAAATACATTTAATGCATATAACTCAAACAATGTGAGTAGTGAAACCCACCTAGGCAAATATCCATAATTCCATATGCAGTAAACTCTCTATAATGTAGTATTCTATAAAGTTATAACCTGTCTAAAATAATATCCACAGTTGGTCCTGACTCGGACCCATTCAAAATGTAATAAATTTCTCTAACTCATTACACAATACATTCAAAATAAAAAACGTATTGCCTCAACAATTTTATAAAGTAATATTCCATACGTTCAACCAATCTTTCTATCCCGCTCAACAATGATGATGTACATGAGATTGAAGGAAGCAAAGGGGTTAATATTCTACAACCAGATTCAACACTAGGGCTGCATTTGGATGGGGGTAACCCCCGTTACCCCTTGTTACCTGGGGTGAGGGTAAAAAAATGAAAATTTACCCCTCTCATCCCATTTTTTAATACCCATTTGGAGGTTGGGGTATTCACAATACCTTACCCCTCAATACCCTTTGCCTTTCTCTCTTTATCAATTATATATTATAAAATTAAAATCTTTCAAAAAATATATATATTATATAATTAAAAAATAATATATTTCAAGTAATTAGCAATTTAACTTTGTTTGAAATTTATTTTAAAAATGTGTCAAAATTTTTAACATGATGCATTTGGATGAGGGGTAAATTTTACGGGGGTTATCCTTGAGTAGAGGTAACTGTAAGTAGGGGTAAACAGACATATTACCAATTTAATGAGAATTAATAATTTTTATTAAATATATCTCATATAAATAATAAAAATAAAATTTTATGAAACATAATTGTCAAAATATCATATTTTTAAGAGGTGATTCGATTGAAATTTTGATAAGATCTCGAAACTCCGAAAGAGTTTGAGGTTCATAATAATCTCTTCCAGAATAATTAGCAATTTATTCTATTGGAAGTTTATTTTAAAAATATGTCAACATTTTCAAAATGATGCATTTGGATGAGGGGTAAATTTTACAGGGATTACCCTTAAGTAGGGGTAACTGTAAGCAGGGGTAATCTAACATATTAACAATTTTATAAGAATTAATATTGTTTTATTAAATCTATATAATATAAAAATTAAAAATTAAATTTTATGAAAAATAATTGTCAAAATGTCTTACTTTTATGGGACGATTCTGTCGAAATTTCGATAGGCTCTCGAAACTTAAAAAGAGTTTGAGGTTCATGGTTATTTCTTTTGGGGTAATTAGCAATTTATTCTATTAGAAGTTTATTTTAAAAATGTGTCAATATTTTCAACATGATGCATTTGGATGAGGGGTAAATTTTCTGAGGGTTACCCTTGAGTAGGGGTAATCTGACATATTAACAATTTTATAAGAATTAATATTTTTTATTAAATTCATATAATATAAAAAATAAATATAAAATTTTATGAAACATAATTGTCAAAATGTCCTATTTTTAAGGGGTGATTCAGTCTAAATTTCGATAGGGTCTCGAAACTCTAAAAGAGTTTGAGGTTCATGATAATATCTTTTGGGGTGATTAACAATTTATTCTGTTGGAAGTTTATTTTAAAAACGTGTCAATATTTTCAACGTGATACATTTGAATGAGGGGTAAATTTTACGGGGGTTACTCGGGGTTACCCTTGAGTAGGGGTAACCTGATATATTAACAATTTTATGATAATTAATATTTTTATTAAATTCATATAATATAAAAAATAAAAATTATAATTTTTTATGAAGATATATTGATATTTTTTATTCATTTATTGGGATTTAAAGTAATAATATCAAAAAAAATCTTTATTTATTTTTTTAATGTTAGAATGCAAGTGTTAAAATTAAAAATATGAAAAATAATTTGTAAAAAATGGATAATGTTATTATAAATTATATTATTCGGATTTACTTCATGAATATTATTTAATAGTTAAGGTTTTATAAAAAAATTCAAAAAATATTAATATATCACGTTACCTTTGCTTGTAGTTACCAAACAATATTTTTTATCTCTAGGATAAGCTTTTACTTTACTACTGTAATTACCAAAAAAGATAAGGGTAATCCCAGTTCAAGAGTCATCTCTACTTTAGGGCTAAAATTTACCCCTCATCCAAACGCAGCCTATGGTGGGCAAGTAGTGGTGGGGGTGCAGAACCTGTTGCATGGGCTGCTATTTGGATGCCAATACTTGATAGAGTAAGATCGTCGGATGCCAATGTAGAACTTGGGCACCTAGATGGTCGGTCCAGTCTGTGAAAACTGAAAGGAGTGTTTTTTTCCTCAAAGAGAAGCCCAAACACGTTTTAGTTACGGGGGAGAGTTTTAAGGAGTTTTAAAAAAGAATACTCTTAATTTCTTTAATTTAATAACATCTATAATATAATATATGGAGTAGGATCCTAACCATATTACATTATAGAGATTTTACTAGACTCTTATCTCACTCAGTGAGGTGAAAGTCTAACGGAGAAAGCAAACTAAATCCATTTTCCTTTCTCTCTTATTTGTATGTAGTTTGGGTTTGAGTGTTTTAAAAATTGAAAACAACAAATCGCATAATAATATATCTAAATTACATATTACAGAAATTTAATTTTGATTCATAAATATATAAGTTTTAAATTATTTAATGAGTAATTATGGCATTTTAATGATGTTACCCATCAATCTTTGTTTCAATAAAAATTAGTACAACTATTGAATGATTTAATTATCTGTCACCGCTCTGTTTAACTTTACATAATTCTCTTTATTGAGTTGAGCTTTCATTGGTTTTGAGACACTGGTTTATGTACACTTCACATCTGCGACGTTGAGCTCTGCAAATTCTAAGAAATGGAAACAAAAACAAACCAACAGAGACGACCTGACGAATCTTCTGGGCTTTTCCGATTCATCTTTGTTCAGCGAAATCTCTCTAATGTAATACATTTGGGATCTTGATGCAGATATTACATTAAGGTGGTTATTATATTGAGGAGGCTGACAAAATTGATGTAGCATTTCTTTTCAACAATAACTCCTTAAACCCATCTACTCTCACTCTTTTTTAGAAAAGGGTCTTTCAGCTGAAATAAAAACACAAGATTACAAAAAAAAAAACCTCACCTTTTGACCCAGTTGAAGTAGCGTGATCAGTACATTCATTGGAAAACTTCTGGTTCCACCAGCCTAACACAAATGCTAATTTCCTTTTATTCTTCAGCAGATAAAAGATAAAATCGGCATTATCAGAATTAGGAAATGGTTTGGACTACCGTTATAGTACATTTTGTATTTTGAATCTATTGAACATTTACATTTTGTACAGAGTTGAGGTATAGTAATACATTAGAGAGGTTTTACAGTATTTACATTAGTTGAGAGAAATCAAAATCTAATACTATATCAGAGCCTAAATTGATTATTCCCCTTTTGCCTAAGAGGAGAAGAAAAGGAGCAGGAAAGCTGCAATGTCACAATCTTTCTCTGAATCTCTCTATCTGAATCAGCATTTCAATACTTCCGGCCAACGTCAAATGGATTCTGTCAACATGGAGTCAAGCCATGAAAGAGCTTCATGGAAGAAAAGAAGAAAGAATTGGAAGAATTTATCTGGTAACTCCGACCCTCATCAGGGAAGTATAGGCAATGAGGCGGTAGCCGAGAAGCATGAGAAACATAGAGAATACGGGGTGGTCATCGTAGTCGAGGCCGACGAGCTTGATGGTGGGGAAGTCGGCAACCTTACAGGAGATGGTGGTCGGACATGGGTAGGTCTGTTGAGGAGAATATTGGGAGAGCAACAAAAGCTTGTAGGTGTGGTGGGTGAGGGATATGTACTTGATCCAAGCGATGAAGAAGGGCACGTGCTGGACATAGTATCCGCCGGCGAGGAGGGAGGTGAGCATGAAGACCGAACCCAGTGTGGATGCCATCTTAAGGTTCATGAACAGAGCTCCAAGAGCAAGTCCCAGGCCCTGAGAGACTAGAACTGCCAAAAGGACCGCCGAGAGGGTGGCAAGGAAGTTGGCAAGAGTAGGCCGGAGACCTGCCATCAAATAGGAAATGGTGAGGAATAGAGTTGGGAGGGCCATTTCCATGGGCATGTCTACGACCGTTCTAGCCATGAAGTATGAGGAGAGCCTGTACATGCCGGAAGCCCTCTCCTTTATCAGCATGGCCTGCTCGTCTGGGAAAGTGAAGATTGATTCAAACAGCGGGAACATGCTCCAGAAAGTGGAATAGAAGAAGAGAAGCCCAACCTGCAACACCAAATACAAATTAATTTCGATAAAAAATCAAAAAGAATATATATATATATATATATAAACTGAATAAAGTTCAAAATATAAAGTGCAATGTAATCAGTTTTATACTCTATTATTTATAATTAATTCAAACTCTATGTACCTATTTAGTTCCTGAATTATCATATGGTGATGGCTTTTCAAATGTAATCAAATTGAGACTACGAGAGTAATAGCCGTCTCTCCTTCAATTTTTGTCTTTGAGCATAGTAGATCGGTGTTGAATCCGTGGATGTACCGAAAAGAAACCATGTAAATCTCTGTATTGTGGTTTGATTCTTTATGTTGATTTTCTTTTTTCTGATTTTATTTTCGATATTGTTGTTTTTGTATGGAGTGAAAATCATTTCTTCCCAACATATATGTCTCACTACCTACACACTCTGAATAACTCTACTGGAAGTAGCTCTTTTGTCCTTTTTTTATCCATTCTCTTCGTCTAACTAGATTTACTTAGATGTATCTTATCATCATCATCATTTTATCTATATTGATCTTCCCCATCTTATGATGTGCATCCTTTGTGGGACACACCTAGGTGCACAGAAATTCCTTAAAAACAGGTGGGTTTGACATGGATATGTCTCCATTGAATTCCTTTAGGTATGGTTTTAAATGGGATTATCAATGGAATATGCTCAGGCCAAACCCCTTTGGCTAAATTAAAGATCCACTAACTTTTTATACCTCTGTATATATAATCATTTTTCACACAATACTCAACTAAATAAAAATCAAAGTCCATTCAAATGATTAGTTGTGGTAGCAATCACTGGCAGATAAAGAGTCGTTAGAGAGGAATTGATTGTCATTCTCATAAAGTGGGGTACTGAATTTGATTCACAATTAATTTCTCATGGACCACTTTCTGTGGATTTAATTGTTGTGTAGAATGGGAGATTTATACATGATCTTAGAATTAATTTCACCTACCTCCAATATAGAATAACGAGGATACTATGTTATAAAAAAAAAAAAATATATTTTTAATATTAATGAATAGCTAGGTATGAGAGAAAGAACCTGATCTTTTAGATGAGTAAAAGAGAGAGAGAGAGAGAGAGAGAGAGAGTAACCTGGTCTTGTAGGTGGGCAACGTCGGAGCGCCACCACAATAGACCGGCAATGATTGCGACGGCGATGACCTGTCCCACCTTGAGGCCAGAGAAGGCCTCGTGCCTTCTCTCTTTGACACCCCTTGCCAGCAAAATCGTGAATTGCTCCCACCAATTGCAACTCCATTCTCCCATCTGATCACTACTCTCTTCCATGCACCACTCCGCCCTATAACTCGCAAGCTCCGCCTTCAACTTCCCTACCACCTTCTCCTCATAAGCATCCGCCAACGCTTGCTTCACCGCCTTCTCATCCGTCTCCACATTGTTCCAAGGCAATATACCTTCAATCAATCACCATTCCCATTCAGTCATTTCACTAGTAATAAATGGAAGAAGGGCAATTGATCATTTCACTAATAATAAATGGAAGAAGAGCAATTACCATTTGCAAGATCCAAGAGGACGTCAGAAGGATTCATGGCGACTGTCGGGGCGTGGCCGATGCCAGAGAAATAGTCGAGAGCCTCAGACCCCTTTCCGAAATACAGCGATCGGCCATCCGACAAGAGAAGGATCTTGTGAAACATGTAGTAGAGCTTGCTTGAAGGCTGATGTATGGTCATCACCACCGTCGTTCCACCTCCCGCCAGCTCCGACAGCGTCGACACCACGCTCTGGGCCGTCGTCGAGTCCAATCCTGATGTGGGCTCGTCCAGGAACAGAAGACTCGGGTTTATCAGCATCTCTTGACCAATGCTCACTCTCTTCCTCTCCCCTCCCGACACTCCTCTTAATAAAGGCCCACCTATCATGATGTCTTTACATTTGGTGAGGCCCAGTTGATCCATCACCTTCTTCGCATGTTCTTCTTTCTCACTTCTACTCAGACACTTGGGCAGTCTCAGCAGTGCCGTGAAGACCAATGTCTCATAGACTGTGAGGTGGGCATAGAGAACGTCGTCTTGAGTGACGAAACCTGTGTTTCGTTTCATTGCATTGTTGAAGGGTTTGCCGTTGTAGGTTATGCTCCCAGAAAGATCGCCACAAAGTCGACCACCCAAGGCGGTGAGGAGTGTCGTCTTACCACTGCCGGAGGGACCCAACATTGCCAGCATCTCTCCGGGAAGAACCAAACCTGTCATTCCTCTTAAGATCACCTTCTCACTGCCCATCTTGGATCTTTTGAGACTGCAGAACGCCTTCTCTTGAGTGCTGATCTTGTAGAAAACATCTTCGAACTGAGGGTGTGAAAGTGACATGAAAATAAGGGAGAAACAATTTTCATAGGGGTGAAACTTGAGAAATCGAGTGGGTTGGATTTTATATTTTTAAAATTAGAGTCAGATCAAGATCAAGATAGAAAAAAAAAGCTCAAACTAAATTCGGATTGACCCGACCCCATCCACGCTAAAAATTTCATGTAGCACTAGAGTTAAATCGGACCAGCAATTTCGTTTAAGACTCAAGTTGAGTCGGGTCAGCCATTCGAGTTGGGTTGAACAATTCTGGTCGAGTCAGGTCAAGTTCATTAATTTTAATGAATTGGTCTGACTCACCCGAGTTTCAGCTTTTTATTAAGATACGGAGGCTTCTTTTTTGTTTTTGCTTTTGGATTTTTTTTTTTACACTTCGCCTGAGAAGAAAAGGTTTAAAGACTATGTCTATTGGAACTCTATAATGAAACAATGACATCAAAGAAATCTTAGGGTGTATATAGGCGGGTGTGAGGTAGAGTAGACCATATGAGGTGGTTGTGTACGAAGATTCACATCAATTTAATTATTTTATCTTTTAATTTTAAACCTTTAAAAATCAATTAGTCTATATCTACCAAAATTTAAAAGCCAAAATTATATAACTTGGATTATCAACTTATAATGAAAATGTATATATCTCATATTTAAGCAATCACTTATTAAATAAAATCAATTGTGTGAGACCTATCAACTATTTGACGATATATCTTGTTAGAAAATCTAATTTAAATGTGTCTCACTGGTCTAAATCTTTATGTACAAGTCTTCCCATTCTATGAATCGATTGTGTGAGTGAATGGCACAAAGACAAACCTTACAAAATCTATTCACCAAAGCAAAACTAAATAAATTAACCACAACAAGAATAACTTCCAAGTATGAAATTGAAAGAAAACAACAAAAGAAAAGGAGGAGGAAACCTTCTGACATTATTTTTTTAAGGAAAAAAAAAAAGGAAATGCAATGAAAATGAACTACTACCTTGAGCAAAACAGGATGCTTAGTCTTCGTATAAGTGGAACAAGTATCTTCTTCTATTGTGAGAGGTATAGAACTCATCTCCACCTCCGTATCCATTATACAGAATCAATCACAATCAACACGAAGATTTACGTGAAAAACTTGGAAGGAAAGACTACAAGATACTGCTCCTAATGATTTTAGAGGGAGCAGAGAACCCTAATCTCTCTCCTCTCTCTCTTGGTTTTAGGGATGAAGATGAGAGAGAAGCAAAAACCTTTTCTTCATCATTGAAATTGAGAGGAGGAGAATATCGGTATTTCAAGGTACGAGATACATTTACTGGTGTCGAGTCTTTCTCGGGGAGTTACAAAATGCAGTCGCAAGCTTTGAGCTAAACACCCCTCTTTTCGGCATCTCTTTCCTCGACAATCAATGTCATTCAGATTGTCTTTTATTATACTATTATTAATTAAACTTTTTAAATTTTATTTATATAAGATAGTTTATCAATTTAATTATAAAATCTAACTCTAAATTAATGAAATGAAAGACTAATTATCTAATTTTAGTTGAGCTAATTAAAACTTTGCAATTCAACGTTTTTTAATTATTGGTCTAAGATGAACGCATCTTAAGAGTATAGAAAGAATATGTTGACATTGTACGCTCTTATTAGTGGTGCTTCTGGTGTTTGTATGACCTATGGGTGTATTGAGGTTGTGGGTTTTGTATTTGCATATCTAATGCCTCTTTTTATTGATATTATTAATCATTCAAAAAATAACATTTTTTTTTTTAATTTGATATAAGCATGGACATTTTTCAGATAAATCAATTGCATCTTATAAAAGAATTGTATAGTTAAATTGTTTCATACAGGTTCACTTATAGATACTCTCAAATTTGATAAATTTTAAATGGTGACATCTGTTTTAAAAGAGAGAGAAAAAAAAAAGAGGATCCTCTTTAGTAATGAAACAAGGGCACCTAAATCAAAATCCATATTTAAATGGACAATTAAAATCTACTAAACTACTTGGACCAATCTAAACCGTGAATCTTTATGTTTTATTTTTAGTTTTAGTTTTGGTATAGTACTCTATTATAATTTATTAGAGAATTCTACCTTAAAATTGCATAGGTAGGATTTGTCAATTGATGTATCCGTTTAAATGAGTTAGATGGGATGGTTAAAATTTTAGTGAAAAGATGTTTATTTGTTATTAATTTGTTGATTTTTCATTTGCTATGATCAAATTAGATTAGAATATCCTATGCCTTTTATTTTAAAATTTCTGTAGATTGTTAGCCCACCTAAAAGTAGGACTAACGTAATATTTTTTAACATATTAATTTAATTAAAACTCCTTATACAATAGCTCTGTAAAAGATATTATCACTTAAATCTTATAAGCCACCTAATTTAAAAATATAGATTAGAGGGTATTACTCTAAAAATTCTTTTTTATATGTATTTATAATATCATTTGTCTTTTCTAAAATATGACGGTAATAGTCGTTATTTTAATTTGTACAAATAATTTAGTTGGTCTAAGTTTCCAAAATTAGAGTAGATGTCTTGAGTTTGACTCCTCGCATACTTATGTAATTAATCTCATATCAAATATGAAGTAAAGATACCCATGTATATATATATATATATATATATATATATATATTCAACATGTAATAAAGAGGAAGTGACTCCATTTATTGCATGGAGAAATCCGAATCTTAATTACAAGTAAAAGTTCACTTATAGTTATAATCGGTGTTGTCAAACTCGGCCAGGTCCATGGGTTGACCAGCAGGTCAATCATGGGGGCGCTGAAACATGAGTCGGGTAATTTAAAAACCCTCTGTGATCTGCTGGTCAATCCGGTTTATCTAATAAATTCGTGACCCGTAAAAATCCTTGGTTTCTTTAAATGAAGGTGAAGATGTTGGTTCTTTTGGAAATATGAATTTTGGGTTATTAAGTTTTGGTATTTACAATTGTGTTTGAGAGAAAAAATATAATTTTATAAAATATAACCTTAGTTAATAATTTAATATTATTTATTATATTATATTAATAACACGGGTTTGACTATGGGTCAACCCAGTTGAATCTTATTTAATCCACCCTTCCTCCGAGTTGGGTTGCTTTATAAACTGAATTTTAAGACATTGGTTATAGTGAAACTAGCGAGCTAAGATAGACAACTATAATGGTGTTGACGAGGTGGCTCTAATTAAACCACCGGGATTTCCTCATCTAAAAATCGAGAGAAAATCAAGAGAAAATCAAGGGAGTTTCTGGTGTAGCGTGAGGTGTATGTGGAGGTGTTCATGGACAAGTGCTCCTCTTGGCCGCATGCAACACGCCATATGCATGGGATTGAGAGAGAAGAAAGGGAGAGAAAGAACATGAACATAAGTCGAAATACATAGACTTATTGTATTTGATTTTTTTTATGCTAGAGAGTTTTTGTATTTGGCTTTGTTTTCGGTTAGAGAGGAGGTATTTTTAAGATAAGGGACCAAACTGTGTGTGAAAGAAGACAAAGTGTAGCAATCGAGTTTGTGTTGTAGGATTTGTCTTCAACTCTCTCAACAATGATTGAGTTTGAGTTTTAAATTCATTAATTATCTCTCTTTCTAATAAGTATCTTATTTTTTTCTCTAAATAAATACACGAAGAACTCACTTTCATTAGACAATATCTATCGACTCTTCCACATTTTCTACATTTACCATAGGTGAAGTTCGTTATACTGTGCTCAAGTGATGCTCTTTCAATATATGACCTCACTTTCAATCATAGTCACAAATATCGTTCTTTGAATATTAAGGAGATTAATATTATTGAGATATTTTCAAATTCTTAGGTTTTTACTAAGAAATTAATGGAAAAAATATTGCGAAAAATATAATATTTAAAAAATAAAAATATAATAAATAAAAAATTAATAAAATAAGATATCAATATGGAATTTATCGGTATTTTACTAGAAGTTTATTAGGATATTATCGTGATATTACTATTTATTGCGAATTTATCGATAATTTACCACAATGCCAATAAATCTCGAAATATTAACAACAATCGGTATTTTGCTGATAAAAATATAGTAATTTTAAAAATATTGAAAATATTTGTGAGATTGATCACAATATTGAGCTCCTTATAATGGCTCACGGGCATTCAGATAAACTTATAATTGGAGAAGAAAAAAGGTATCACAAAAGTTAGAAAGAAAGGGAGGTTTTGCATCTTTAACTCAACTTGTGTAGGAATAACAAGAGAAATAGTAAGCCATTGCTCCTGTAGATATCTTGTGTTGACTGCAAGTCAAAATTATAAATGACCATAGGTTGCAAATTGCAATTGGAGTTACTTTGTTAGCCAATAAGAATCCAAATAAAGTGACTGAATCTATCAGAAACGAACGTGTTGCCATAACATCAAACATAAGACATTGATGTTTATCAATCCAAATACAGAGTAACTGATGGTAAGAGAGTAGGAGTGGAAGACCCCTCTCCTCCAACATGTCATCTCATTGCATACCTAGTGCAATAGCGATACTTGCAATAAAACATATACATATGGTCTAATAAATATACATCGTGAGGGTTGACTTGACCGTCAATAACGTGCTTAAGATGCGGGACTTGTCAGGTTCTTGGATATCTTAATCTTAAAAAAAAAAAATACATAGTGTCTAAGTCAAGAAAAGGGGTTTAGTCACCCTAGGAAGTGTAATGAGATGCCTCATGTGAGAAGACTTGAGAGGAGATTGTTGTATGCCCAGAAACCTGAGAGGGAAGAACTGTCGTTCACGGAACGACCGGATTTTGAATGTCCCATTGCTTGAATTATGTGGAAACTTCTTCCCACCATGATCATGTAAGTTTGTACTACCAAATTGAGCTCTAAAAACAGTAGAATTGTACTTCTCGAATGGACGTTCAGATGTAAGAGGCTGTTGTGGAAGAGCACTTTGCATATCCACCTGTAAAGGCTCGTAAATTGCATTTCTGATTTGGTCGATCAACTCCGTTTCGGAATCGAACCCATTACAAGAGTTGAAGAACATCTGGAATGCTTTTAAACACCACAAATGGACAAGTCTGCAAGTCTTTGGCATGCGACTAATTTCGTCCACCAAGACAAGCTCAAGGAATTCTTTCTTCTCCTCCTCAACGATCTGCCTTATGCAAGTAAGTGAATCTTCAATGCTCAGCTTGGGGCTATCTTTCATCAATAGCAACACAAGATTTGTCTTCCCGTCTTTTATTTCCTTCTGAGAAATGTTAGTGTTTGATTCTCGATCAGAACTAGCCAAGTAGAAGCAAAATCTTTAAAAAAGAAAGTGCATAATGGAATGTACTAAGTAGTTTTTATTTTCTTTATTGGCTTTAGTCATTCAAAACGACTTATCCATAGATGTATAGGGCCTCAAAGTGCATCACATCTAACGACCTGCCCTAAACAAGCACCAATATTGTTCGCTTTGAGCCTCGCATGTCTTCACGACCTTGCTTCGAGATGTGTGTCTATACACACTGCAAAATGCCTTGATTCTAATGGAAGGAAAATAATTACTTATATCCCAAGATTCAGACAACAATCTAAGCAACATGGAATTGCCTTTTCCACTCCCAATCCCCAATGTCGATCCTGACTGTTTTTTAACAACGTTGTGGAATTTGTATAGAAGAATTTCTGAGTGAACTAATTAGTAACTAGATGTTTAAAGAATCAAGTTCCCAATGCCAAACTTACGTTTTTTTATCATGAATTTTCCTCATATGTATTTCCATTTTTAATGAAAAGATCTTGCATTTGGAATATTAACGGTGATTGATAATGCTGGAAAATTCTGAAATTATCGGATTTTTATCAAGAAATTAAGGGAAAATTTTACAAAAAATATAATATTTAAAATTTAATAAAAATATAATAAATAAAAATATTAGTAAATAGAAATGTTAATAAAATAAAATATTAATAAGAAATTTACCATAAATTTGTCGGGATATTATCATGATGTTACCATTTATCGTGATTTATTGAGAATTTATCGAGAATTTACCCTCAACTTGCCGATAAATCTTGAGATATCAACGGTGATTTGTATTTTACCCAGCGTAAAACTCCTACGGGTGAACCCACTACCCTTAGGACACACTAAGGTTAGGCCATGGGGTTTGAATCCGCAACATCCCCCTTCCTGAAGCCAGAGGCAACTAGTTGAGACGATTTATATTTTGCCAATAAACACGTGTTAAATTTGAAAATATTTGGTGTACGATTTTTATTCTACTCATTCTAAACTTTGGAGCCACTGTAAGGAAGGAAAAAAAAAGAGGAGGTTACAAATTCCATATGGTAAAATGGAGTTGGAAAATTATGGGGCTCTTACTTACCTCGTAGCCTTGCATGTCATTTAAAAGGCGAGTTAAAACCATAAGCATCTTGGTAATTGTATTAGCTTGGGAGTGTTGCAACAAGTCAAGAGGTAATTCTGGGCACAGTAAATAAATTGCAGGCATAATTATCGCCTGAGCAGCAACGGAAGTCATGCCTGTTTCGATGTATTCAGTCGTCGAAGGAGTGTGTCGTTTTCTACTCCATTCCGCTTCCTTCAGCCATGACATAAATGTTTCTTGCCACTGTACAAAACTTGTAGAATCAATTGCGAGTACATTGAATTGTAATTTGCAGCCAAATAATTGGTAGAGAAGAAAAGAGGATAGAACTAAATATGCATAAGTTATTGCATGAGCAGTGGAAAAGTTTATCTTCTCACACATATAGGAAATGATACACCATCATTTCGTATATAGCATTAGAATTTTCAAAAGTTGAGTTTTGATTGGTAAATATGAAATGGTGAATGAAAAATGTAGGACTGACCCGATTCCATTCTAATTGTTCAACACTTCAATCCAATCCGACCCGAATTGCTAACTCGATTCAACTCGGTTGCTATATTAAATTTTTTGACCCAAATTTAATTAGAGTTTCTTTTTCTTCAACTCAATCAAAACTTAATTTTAAAAATATAAAACCCAACCTACTTAATTTCTCAGATCGGAACATGCATGTCGGATTAAATTCTAACTCAAGTTTCACCCCTAGAAAAATGATATAGTATCACAATCTTATAAGTGCAGTAGATGACTTACCAAGTTGAGTGAAACATGACTTGTCAACTCGATTAAGTTTTTTTTTTTTTTGAACAAAGGGGTAAGTATCATTCAAGAGAAGGGGAAGGTGAAAGTCCCCAAAAACAATTACATCAAGAGAAGCCCAGACAGAGGGGGCATAAAAAAAATAACAAAATGTATGAGCCCACAGCCCGGGCCAGACGGTTAGACCAAAGAGACAAAATACCATCACTACAAGTATCAAAAAAAAAAACTCAATTAAGTTTAGTTCAGGACCTTCAATTATGGTTAATAATGATATGGGTGTTCCATGAAGTCAAATAATTATTACTTTCACTCACTATTATGTAGTCATTTATTTATTATATGCAAAGATCCATTTGTTATACATCCTGGAGATTAGTCGGATGTGACGCCTAAACACCTCTAAAACCTAAATAAAAAGGCCATTCGTGACTTTGAAAGAATAAATTTTCGTAGACTGAGGCACCAAGCATGTAAAATGTTTCCTCAAACGAAAACTCACCAGTTCTCTAACGTGCTTCTTGGCATTCAGTCCATAAAGATCAAACAACTTTCTGATAGTAGTATCAACAATATCTTGGAGGGCATCAAATATCACCCTGCTGTAATCACTCAGTCCTTTCCCGTCCCATCTGCATTCACCAATCAACGTGTAATAAGAAATTAGCTGGCAATAAAAGAACCAACAACTTGTTATAGTCATTATTAATGTCAGTCATTTATTTTTATTTATTTGGAGTTAGACATTTGTAATTAAAATTTATAAATTGTTCTGAATGATGTAACTCCTTATTTGATATTCATATGACTCAAACTTTGCAATTTTTATACATAGTTGGTTGATATCTTTGCAACATTCTCTTGTTAGGTTCGGTGGAGCCTAGTCATTGAAGAACAATTTTGTAATTTTTGCATTACATCTTTTGTAAACTCTAATTAAGACCGTATATATTGTCTTTTTCTCGTGAGTGAGAGTAATGAGCTAAAATTGTAATGAGGTTCAAAACCATCTCTTCTTTGTTTTTATTTTTGCTTTTGAGCAAAATGAGTCTGGTTTGAACCCATGAACTTACAAAAAATGAACCACGTAAATGACTGTGTTATAGTTTGATCTGATTTTCTCCTTTATGTTTTTGTTTTCTTTGTTCAATATTACTATTTTTTGTGTGGTAGGAAAGGTGTTTCCACCCACACCTCTTGCCCAACCAGTGATGAGTAACAAGTAAATTTTGTATAAATTCTTGGGAGTGTTTGTACCTTCTAATTGCTTCAGTGAGAGCATTCAAACTGTCCAATGAGCCTACCATGTCGAAGAAATCATCAGCAACCGTGACTAGGATTGCGCTCTTCGCTATCAACAATCGAACATCAGAGAGGGAAGGATGACATGCACAGGCTGCAACAGCAAAATAACAATACGTGGTTTTCTCCCTACCAAATCCAATATCGCGAAGACCAGAGTCTATAGACCACCTACTTCCATAAAATCAAGTGAAAAGTGTGAGGAGTGAAAGAAGAAAATATCAAATGGATATGTCAAATGCAAAAGATTTACCTCTTTAACTCTTCAAGTTCATTCCTGAAAATCGATTGCCGATTCTCGTAGTTTTCCTTCCCGAGCTGTAGCAGTGTGGTGTTGTTTAAGCATGATAGCCTAAATGCAAAAGGTCAGTCATTAAACCAGATATTCATTTTATCTCAACAGAGAAGATTTACATAAATAGATGATGTCCCATAATTCAATTCCACATACCTATAGTAGGATGCCTTGCCCACCCACAGAGGGTTATTGAATTCACTTCCTTCAATGTTGAATCTATGCTCTAGATGGTCTAATCGAGCAAGCCATAGAAGTTCTAGCTCATGTTCAATCTATCATACGACATTCAAATAAGCAATCAGAGAGATGCTGCATTAGATACACTCAACAATAACGAGAATAATCATTGATAATATATATATATATATATATATATATATATATAATAAACAGAATAACCTTTTTGTTGAAAGTGGAGATGCCCCCCACATAAGAGTGAATGAGTGCAAAGGGAAAATTGATAGGATTTTGTATAGGTTCTAAAAATTTACTTTTTGGCCCCTCTAAAAATTGAAATTTGTATATTAGCTCCTCCATAAGAAAACTTATGGTTTTGCCCTTGTGTGATTACTACGTGATTGTCTAATATATTCCCATTGAGTGAACCAAAGTTATGAATTACCTCTCTCTGAAAATTGATTGTAACAACACAATCCTTTGTACTTGTCATGTTTGTTCCCATTTCCAACAATTTTCTTGAGAATGATCTTGCTTCTTCAAGTTCATCTTCTCCCAAGAGAGCAACATCTGTTGCTCTGTGAACATTAAGCATGACACTCAGTAGGTTTTCGCATTTCAATTCCATCTGTGACTTAATTTCTTCATGTTGGAGGAACCAACAGATCCTTCCTGTATCCAAATTAAGAAAATATTTTTTTTAACAGAAGTTAATTATTAAAAAAGTTATAGAAAAGAAAGACCATTCAGGAAAAACAAAAGGTCTTACGAGGAGATACGCGATAGCCATGCATTCTGAGGAGTCGAAATGCTAGAGAGTCTTTGTATATCTGAATTGGTTGTAGATGTCCCTCAGTTAAGCCCTGTGCCTCTTCATCTACCCATTTGCTTCACAAGGCAAGTACCAAGAAAAGGAAAATTATTTATTAGTAATTAAAGTAAAATTTTGAGTATCAAAATTCAATATGTATATTGTTAATATATACTAATGAACAAATTTGCATGATACATAGAATTATGCATAAGTGTTCCGGTTAGAGCATTACCTGTAAATTTCATCCAATATGGCTTGTATTTCCTCCATGAAATGCTCTGACACCCCTAATCTTTCTAGTCGATCGACAAGGCATAGCTTAATGAGTTCTTCGTCGATGGGATAAAACGAAGGAACTGTGTCAAAATACTATGGTTAATGCCCTCATAAAGGTTTTTTTTTTTGGATAATTTCCAGACTCAGACTCAGCCAATTCAGACTCGGACTTAATTTCTTCGGACTCTAAGACTGAGTCAACCAGATGTGGTGAAGAGTGCAGTTTAAGATTAAGTACATGGATTCATCCTCATCTCATGTGAGGCAATGTAAAAGGTTGATATATAACAACGATGATCCTTGCTCAGAAACAAACGTATAAAAAACAATCAAAGAAAGGTTAAAAATTAATCTTACCACTTCCATTTCCGCATCTCTGAAGCAGGGATTCCAGAAACATCCTGCAACCTTTATTTCTCGTAACTATGAAAGCATAAGCTGTAGTAGAAGGCGATCGAAACAAGGATCCGTCTTCATTCTGATATTTAAGTACTTTGTCGTGACATATGGCAAGTGATGGAGGCAAAGCTTCTAAGTAGGATACAAGAGGAGGATCATATGCTTCAAAACATTCTTCCCTGCAAATATGCAATTCATGGATGTTGATATGCACCTAAGCAATCCAAAGTTTTCAATAGGGCTGAAACTCTGGCAGGCCGGGCCGTGTTGGATTTAATAAACCCAACCTAACCTATGTAAAAAACCATTAAACCCAACCTGACTTGACCCGAATTGCATAACCCAATCCGACCTGAATTCTTGACCCGACTCAACTTGTGGTGCTATAGTAAATTTTTTGAGTAAATCATGTAGGGTCAACAGGTCAAGTCGAGTCTATTTTAAAAAGTTTTACCTAATCCGGCCAGACCCAAATTTAATTCAGCTTTTTTTTCTTCAACTCAACTTGACTCTAATTTTAAAAATGTAAAATTCAACCCACTTGATTTCTCAGGTCGGATTGAAACACAACCCAAGTTTCAACCCTAGCTTTCAAATATAAATATATTTTTAAAAAGGGCCTCTCTTGCCTATCAAGGCTTATTATATATTTTAGATCTCATTTTTTTAGATCTTTTTCACGTTCTTTTTCAAATAAAGTGATGTGTTGCTTTTGAATTTATACAGAAAAAAAAATAATTATTTATATCGACGATAATTTTCTCTTTCCTCTGATTTTTTTTAGATTTTTCAAAAAAAATAGAAAGTGAAGAAAAATATGTGCTTAGTGATATGTACTTTTTTCATTAAATATCTGTCATTCACATGTTCAAATGAATTTTCCATGTTACGCACTCGAGAATAGATAGATATTCATTTATCAAAAAATCATATTTGTTACATATTTGTTACGATTCAATATGATATTTTTATAGATATCTATATGATTTTTATTCAATAGATAGATATGATATTATATTAATTTTAATATGATATTATATTAATTTTAATATGATATTATATAATTTTAATATTTTATATGATTAACTCTATTTGTCAATATGATTTTATATGATTTTCATTCTAGTTTTATATGATAAACTCTATTTTTCAATGTTTCTAGTTTCTACAAATACGATATCATTTACATAAATGTTTTTTGGAAATTAAAAAAATCAATATCGGGCCGATATTGTCATTTTTTAAAAAAATATATGGAATTTAAAAAATAGAAAATCAGGCCGATACCGGTCTTTTATTAAATAATTTTTTTTGAAAATACAAAAATGAAGATTAAGTATTTATGTATTCCATGTATTGAGTGTGCAACTTATAGTCTTTTTTTAATTTTGGAATGAAGCAATACATTCGGAGAATGTTTTGTCTACAGAGGAGAGTATCTTTCACCACATCCGGCACACCACCGGGGAAGACATTTAAGCCATTCGTCTGCGCCAGTTCGAGCATTGCCGGGAAAACAATGAAGAACCAGTGAGGACAACCACCTCCGTTCTCTCTCAGCAGTTGCTCTGCGTTTGCACCAACAAATGCCAACCCTGCAATTTTAAAAAGAAAACCAAATTTAGATATTCATTAATTATTATTACTATAAACACCACCTATACATTCCAAATAACTAAGGAGAATTTTTCTATTAAGGTAAAATATAATATTAAAATATACTTTTTACAAGAACAACTTGTCTTTCAGCTAAAGTAAAGTTATATTGTAAATACTGGAAACTGTAATAAGCATCTTGAAAATGTTTTCTTTAAGACGAAGATATTCAGATGTCTCATCTTATTAATCTTTGAGGTATATATAAATCTCACAATTTACACACGCCAGATATAAAAAAATAATCTTGCACTACACAATTCACAGCGCAATCAATATGTTTATAAATTGTGGATGTCTTAGTCAATTTTAACTTGAAAATTTCGTAATTACTATACCCCACTAATATTTTACACATGGCTTTTCCTAATACAATGTGATTTTAAATTTGATAGCATGTGAAATTTGATGATGTATTAGTCTTACAAAATATATGATAAATAATAGTATAATAAAAGAAGTAGAACTCAAAATAAATAGAATATTAGCTATGATGGTGATAATGATGATTAGCCTATCTAAAAGAGATTCTAATTCAACTATCTATTTCTTTATTTTAATATAATGAAAATAAATAAGAAAAGTAGTTTTTAATTTGAATATTATTATATTTTTTAAATTTTACGAGTACATTAGATACTTTTAGGTACCTTTGCGGACGTTGCATGAACCGACGCTCCATTTGTGGAGAGCAACCATGCAAGCTATGGACGTAGACAGGCTCTCTCCGGTGGGGACATTTCCCCACGCCGTCTCTCCCCAGAAACCTTCTTCTCTCTGGTTTCCGACGATCCAATCCAGGCACTCCGGGAAGAGAGGATGGCCGGGCCTATCCGGGTGGGGAATCATCGCCACCCAAGCCGTGTCGTAAGCCGAAGGCGACACGAAGGAGGAACGATGGACGTCGGAAGAGAGCATCTCTTCCTTAATCTTCACAACTAGTTCCTCAATCGACTTCCCCATTGAAAATTCAGGCTACCCAGAACCAGAACCAGAAGCTGACTGTTACTGAATATGAAGTAGAACGAGGACGAACTCAATTTGTGACAACCCTAATGGGCATGAACTCAATTTATAGAAACAGGTGCCCTCGCCCATCGTGCGAACATTAGAGCCTTACTCGCTTCACACGTGCTAAGTGTTGGTATCCAAATTTTCCTCCCTTTCCAAAAGATCAGACTATCAGAGAACTGAAAGAAACTTAAAAGCATAGGTCTGACTCAATAGTCACAGATGGCAGAGGCAATGTACTCCTTGGGACCACGAGAAAACAAAAAAGGTAGGTCCCACTAAATTGTGGTGATACATTTAACGTGTATCACCAGTCGAACTACAGGCCTGGCCCTACCGATAGCAGAGTAGGCGCCGCCAAAAATTTAGGGCCCCCGTGTGCATATAAAATAATTTAGGATTGTCCTGATCCCTTTATTCACACCTGCACTTTTTAGCCCCAGTTTCAATTTTCGTTCTCTTCCTCTCACTTTCCTTCCACATGCAGCGAAACAACTGGGCGATTTCCATGTGCCCAGCCAGCGATCTTTACAGGTACTGACCTTTTGGTTCCCCATTCTTCTCTTTACATTCCTTTGGCTTGGCAGCATTGGAGGGCCTCGTAGGATTGTAATTGTGGGGCCCAGCCGAACCCACTTGTTCCCTATTTTCATCCAAAGAACCGATGGAAACCTTACCCCTTTTGATTTTTTTTTTTTAACAAAAGTATTTGTTTCTTATTTATTCTATTTTTAAAATTATTTAAAGTTATTTATTAAAAATTCTTACTTAGATTCCATCTTTCCCAAGTTATTAAAACTTCTTATGTATTTGCAGATTATTCATTAAATATTTAAATTGATTGAATTTAATTTATATATTTAATTGATTTCTTTAAGTTGATATTTTGCAGTGAAATTTATTCTGTGACTTTGATTAATCATGTGTAGGCGGGGCGGCGGGTGTGTGACAATTTCCAACTGGTTATGGTTTATTCGCAAATCAAATCAGGTTTTATTGTTCTTTAATTTTTATTATTTAGCTATTAATTTTGTATTAGTTATCACTATCATTATTTTGTAAAAAAAAACCCATCTTAAGAGTTTGCCTGAGGCCTCTGAAATCTCAGGGTCAGCACTATTACAGAGATTATTAATGATAGGTCTCACTTAATTGTGGAGTACAACTGTAGGAATTTTAAATCAAGTCTTGTCAATGATTGGTAATATTGGAATATCTTCAAATTCTCAGATTTTTACTTGGAAATTAATGAGAAAATCTTGTGAAAAATATAAAATTTTAAAAATAATAAAAATATTAATAAAGAATTTACTGGTGATTCACCTAGAATTTACCGAGATATTACCATTTATCGTGTTTTTAATACAATTTTATCAAGAATTTACCATAGTATCGATAAATCTCCAAATATTATTGATATTTTACCGATAAAAATGTGGTAAATTTTAAAATATCGGAGATATTTGTGATATTTGGTCACAAGTGAATTAGTTATTTTACTTATTCAGTTTATTATTAAAAAATTATTAATTCAATTTTGCATGATTTATATAGTGAAAGGTGATTGGTGACGATATAAAATTTCTAATGCTAGAATAATAGAGAATGTAAATTTGTATGATCAATATTGAACATAAAGTAAAATCCAAATCCTCTATTGCTGCCATTTTATAATGAAACAATGACATTCTATCATGTATATCAATTCATCATGTAAACTAATTCATAAGTGAATTGATCATTTAATAGTACAAGAAGCTATTTAAATATTCTTATATTTATTAATTTACATTTACATAGTAAACATGACAATAACCAATTGATAACATTATAAAATATCTACAGCACTGGCATTAGTATCTAGTATCATTATCATAACTACCGTTCTCGGAATATTAATTACAATTGGTAATATTTGGATATTTTCAAATTCTTAGAATTTTTTTGAGAAATAAATGAGAAAATCTCTATGTATTTTATTATCGTGATACTACCATTTATCACGTTTTTATCGATAATTTATCAAAAACTTGCCACTATACCGATAAATACACATTATTAATACGGTAATAATATTTTATCGATAAAAATCTAATAAATATGAAAATACAGTCCATATTTGTAATATTGGTATCTACCTCGATTGTGATGAAATCACTAATTCCTTATCATTTCTCTAAGTTGAAATGATGAAATGTAATGAGTCAGGATAGTGAGGTTCCATGGCAACACAATTACTTAATCTAAAAATATCGGTCTTCCATCCAAAACTGCTTAATCTAAAAATATTAGAGTGGATTGAGTTGGATTAAATTCATATTACTACTTTCTTATTCAAGTTTTATTTTAATCCTCTTTCGGGTCACTCATAATTTGACTTATTTAAAAAAAAAAAAACTTTTTTATTTTGAATTACTCTACATGAATCAAGTTAAATTGGATCAAAATTCAACTCGTGTAATCAATCAGACAATCAGATCTCCATATAATGTGAAACACTATAAAAATATGTATTCACCATTATGCCATAATATTTGTAAAGAAGAAAATTTTAATAAATTATCAAAAAAGCTCAGATTAAATTAAAAATAAATCAATTGAATTGAAAATTACATCCACAGCAATTCATAGAGCTGAAACTTGGATTGGCTTTTGACTTGACCCGCATGACCCAACTCAAAAAATTTGTGAGTTGAGTTATATATTTTTCAAATTAGAGTCGGATTGGATTGAAGAAATAAAAACCTTAGTTAAATTTAGGTCGGATTGGACTCGAAAATTTGAGTGGCAATCCAATCCAATTTGAGTTGACTCGACTCAATCCTACAAACTTACCCCATAAAAAAATGAGAAGAAGCTGTTGGTCTAAATCGGATCGGATTGGATTAAGTCTGCACTTAATTAAATTATGTCAAAAATTTGAATCGAGTCGAATTGAGTAATTTGAGTTAAAAATTAAGATCAAATCACATCATATTCAACAAATTTTAACATAGATTAAATTGAGTTCATTCAAAACTGACCCTTTCTTGACCAAGCAATGAACCATTCCATTTCCATCCTTTCACGTGTGAAAGGGGCTGAGTCCCCTCAATTCCTTAATCCCCGGGGCAGGAAGGAGCCTGACCGTTTCTCTATCATTTTCATTTGAGAATCACAAAGAAGATTTTTCTGTAGTCGCGCATGCGCGCAAGCCATTGGACTTCAACGTCGAGTATAGTCTGTCTCTCTCTGTCCCATCACACGTGAAAGTGTTTCTACATCCACGTGTCCGTCAGTCCGTATTAGACTAACTCTCTCTCCCTAGAATTTAAAGATGAAATATTTCATTTGGAGTGCGCTACCTTTCACACACGAGCTTCTCATTATTTACTATTATATCTTTATAACTAATACAGTAACAATTTACACTTTAATTTAATAACATTAAAATCGTAATATATATATATATATATATATATATATGTGAGACAATACAAGAAAGACCATTTGACGTTCTTTATGTAATTGGGAATTGGGGGTTTCAAATTTATTATAAATTTGAAAGCCTAAGTCGATTGGATTTCAAGCAATCGTGCATTTTCTTTTCGTACGATTAGTAATTCAATGAAGAGGGTCAATTGCCACTAATTCAGTGTCTTAGGGTTGAGTTAAGATTAATAGTCTCTCTTTCATAGATTTTATGAAATTTAAATCAAACAAAAGTATAATCAAGACTCAAGTCTAAAATAATGAAATAATAAATTCATGGTATTAACCTAGGATTGATCCAAAGATCAAAGGTTGGAACCGAAGATTCGGATAACGAATGAAGCCCGGAAGCAAAGCTTGAGTAGTCATTTGAATTTTGATCGAGTGTATTTTGTATAATTCAAAATGGTTTTACTGTGTTTCCATTTTACACTTTGAAACGGCTCGTTCAACCTTATGTTATAAATGATTCGAAGGGTAAAATGAATAATACAGTAAAACTATATCTAATTATACAAAATACATGTGAGAGGATTGCTACCCTTATCCAATATAAGGGATCTTCGAAATAATTATATTTGTTAACCAGTTTGGATGGGCATATCCTCGTGGTGGACCAGGGCTTCTGCTTAACCTTTTTTGCTTTCGTTTTCTCAGTACTTCTGCATGTGCTATGCCTCCTTTGGTGTGGGCTTGGTTAGTGTCTTCCTTTATTGCTGGATTATAAATCTTGACCAATATACATTAAATATCTCCGAGAGATCTCGATCATCGACATTTAAACAGTTGATATTTGTCTTAAAAAAAAAAATTAAAAGACAGAGTCAGAATTTTTTTTACCTCTAATGGGCGTTTTGTATATTTCTCTATTTTTTGGGCTTTATCTCCCTTTTGAATGAAAATCTAACTTCTCATTAAATATATATATATATATATATATATATATATATATATATATATATATATATAATTGTTAATTTTTATAATTAAAATAAAATTATTAATTTTCTTTCTTTTCAATCCCACATTCAAACTTACATATTTTTAATGGACATATCAAATTAGACAAAACTTGACTTCATGTAGAACATAAAATTGTTAAATTTACTCCACATCATGCCCCATTTTAAATGGTTGAAACTGTGAGAGAGAATTAAAAAAAAAAAAAGTGGATCTCACGTGATCGGTCACATCAAGTTGGGTTTAGATTAAGTTGATTATAGGTAATAACAATTTTTTATAAGATTTAATTTGACACAGTCTAAATTTTTAATCGCTACCAATCCAATTCAACTCAACTCGAACTTCTATAAAAATTTCAAAATTTAGAAAGGGAGACAATTTTTTTTAATAAAATACAAAAAGTGAGGACTTTTCTTTCATGTGAGACTATTGAGTTAAGGAAAATTGACCAATATACTAAGATGTTTTAACTTGAGTGGGGGTTCATGGGCTAAAAATAATGAGTAAAAAATAAATAAATTACTTAAAGTATATTTTAAAATTCAAGTCAAATCAGGTTCGAGTTCAAGTTCCCTCTACCCAATTCAACTCGATTTATTTTTCGTAAAGTCGGGTTGAGTCAATTAAAATAAAAATTTAAAAATATCTCAATATTACAAATCACTGTTAATATCTCGAGAACGGTATTTGTAATTACGCTTTGAAAATAGACTTGCATATACACGTTGTGGTTAACTGATGGACGGACAAGATTATCTCGCGGCAGCAAGCCATCGAACATAAGAAACACGCATATACACGTCGTGGTTAACTGATGGACGGACAAGATCACTTATCAATTATCTCACGGCAGCAAGCCATTGAACATAAGAAACACGTGTAAATTTCTAAATTGAATCTCTATCAATAAAAGCAATGATATCAAACTAATCAGCATATCTAACATATTTATATAATATTTTGCATATTCTACTCTCATAGTAAAAAAATTGTATATTAAATCATTTTAACTATAAATTAAATAAGATAAAGTTACACTTTTATATACATTTGATTTTTAGTCTTATAAAGCTATCATTAGAATCATCAATGAAGTTAGATTTTTATGAATGGAGAGATTGCATATTCGTCATAAGAAAAGTTCTATATAATTAGAGAGGATTGACACAAGATTTTGTGAATGATATAATTCAAAAGAAACTATTTAATTCGATGATCATAATTTTGTAAGATAATTCATTATTATTAGATGAAACTTAAATTTTATATGATTAATGTCCTTTGTCTTCTCTCTATGTTTCGTTAGAAAATATGTGGTTACCTTAACATTGAGAAAGCAACCTCTCTAAATAGGGAGACTCGAGATGTCTACTTAAAATTTTAGTTTCTAAATTATCCTGTACCACTACTAAAATGGTAAAATTTAATGTGAATTGATCAAATAATTTTTGCATCTCACATGGGTATAGCTTAACTGGTTAACCTCCTGTCTCAAGAAGCGGGAGGTACCAAGTTTGAGCCCCCATGGCCTAATATAGTGTACCTTAAGGGTAGTGGGTATCACCTGTGGGGAAGAAAATTCTGCACCGGCTGTATTTCTTATTGATTTAAAATTTTATTTTATTTTCATCTAAATTAATAGTGAATATCGCTGACAGTTTGTTACCGTCGACAGTGTCTTAATTAGAGAAAGTTAAAATTCTTTTTGTTTTTTGCATTTTTAAATAGAGTATCTGTAAAAATATTTTTTCCCATAAAACATGTGGTGAGTTTATAAGACATTGAACCTACTACATGAAATATGTCTATTCTTTAATGTAGGACATGTTGACGCTTATTTCATTTAAAAAATTTAGTCAATCAACTTAGATCTACAAAACAATGCAAATTGACAAAATTTAATTGACTATTCATTTTATATTTCTAAATCAAATGATTTAAAGCTTTAAATAACTTAATCTTGATTTAAACTAATTTAAAGAGACAATACTCATTTAAATGAACCAATTGAAAAGAGTATTCCTTATTTAGGGGTGCATAACCATTCAATTCTTGCTCGTTCTTAATTATTATTTTAAAATTTTTCTCTATTAGCCAATAAATTAGGAGTCCGGATGTCACATTTTATACAGTTACCAATTATCTACTGTTATGTAGATCAATTTATGAGTAAATTAATCATTTCAGCAATACAGGAAGCTACAAATCTTTTTTACTATTTCCGTCCCATTTTATTTGTCTAATTGAAACATTTGTATTTTGTAAGGAAATCTCTGATAAAAATCAGCTTGTAGAAAAAAATTTGAATTTGACTTTAAACCAAATTTGCAACTGAGAGGTAATTCTCATCCATTTTCAACACACTTTACGTTACTTCAATATGAATACAACAACTATTTTGGGACAATCTCAAAATTCATATGATACAATTAAATTAAGACAGAGACAATATTTACCAATTTACTATTGCATATTCGACATAGTAGAAAGTAATTGGTGATAATATAAATTGTCGACTGTTAGTGTTTCTCATCACCCTAGCAAGAACTTTATCATTTATTCGAAATCATATATTTATGATGTTTGGAACCCTCATTAATGAAAGGGTATAGGAAGATGAGAGTAAAAAAATAATTTGAGTCCCAAAACTCAGTTTTGTTTGAAGTCTGACTTGTATTTTACTGGTGATTACATGAAAGTTTAATTTCATTTGAACTGAATTTGCTAAAGAGCAGGAAAACAAATTTCGACCGATATGGGATATCTCGAATTTTAAAACCTTGATATCTTATAATAAATGAAAATATTAATAAAAAATTCTACCGGTGATTTATAAAGAATTTATCGGGATATTATAGCAATATTACCATTTATCGTGTTTTTAACACGATTTTATCGAGAATTTACTATAGTATCGATAAATCTTCGATTATTATTGATATTTTGCGGATACAAATATGGTAAATTTGAAAATATCAGAGATATTTGTGAATTGTGATATTGGTCACAAGTGAATTAGTCATTTTACTTATACGGCTTATTATTAACTTTTTTTATTAATTAAATTTTGCATGATTTATATAGTGAAGGGTGATTGGTGGCAACATAAAATTTCTACTGCTAGAATAATAGAGAATGTAAATTTGTATGATCAATATTGAGCATAAAGTAAAATCCAAATCCTCTGTTGCTGCAATTTTATAGTGAAACAATGACATATATATATATATATATATAGCTCTGCCTCTTTTCGTTTTTCCAGCCTGTTTTTTACCCTATAGTTATTTTAGTTTGCCTCGGGTTGTGGGCATTTTGTATGTTTTTCTATTTTTTGGGCTTTATCCCTCCTTTGAATGAAAATTTAATCTCTCATTAAAAAAATTATAGTTGTTAATTTTTATAATTAAAATAAAATTATTAACTTTCTTTCTTTTCAATCCCATATTCAAACTTATATAATTTTAATGGACATATCAAAATGGACAAAACTCAACTCAACACAAATTTCTATAAAAATTTAGAAAAAAGACAATTTTATTTTAATAAAATACAAAAAAGTGAGAGGACTTTCTTTTCATGTGGGACAATTGAATTAAAGAAAAATGACCAATAAACTAAGATTTTTTTACTTGAATGATGGTTCATGAGCTAAAAATAATGAGTAAAGAATAAATAAATTACCTAAGTATTCTTTAAAATTTGAGTCAAATCAGATTCCAATTCAAGTTCCATGTAGTCAACTCAACTAGATTTATTTATGGTAAAGTCCGGTCAAGTCAATTAAAATATTCTTAAGGTAAATCTGCATTTAAAATTAGAAATTTGATAGAATCCCACAAAAAAAAAAAGGTAAAAAGCCTAAATGTATTACAGTCACAATCAATAATTTAGGGTGTAATTGGTGCACTTATTGTTTTCACATTTATATCATACTTTGCTCATTTATAAGCAAATTATAAATGGACCTTCTTAGGGTTGACTTAAAAATGGACCTTCTTGGAAGTAGGCTTGCACATACACGTCAGCAAGCCATTGAACATAAGAAACACGTGTTAATTTCTAAATTGGATCTCTATCAATAAAAGTAATGATATCAAACTAATCAGCATATGTAATATATTTTATAATATTTTGCATATTCTACTCTCATAGTAAAAAAATTATATATTAAATAATTTTAACTATAAATTAAATATGATAAAGTTAAATATATATATATATATATAAGTATTTAATTTTTTGTCTTATAAAGCTATCATTAGAATCATTCAATGGAGTTGATTTTTACAAATGGAGTGATTGTATATTTTTCATAAGACAAGTTCTATATAGTTAGGGAGGATTGACATAGGATTTCATCGATGATATAATTCAAATGAAACTATTTAATTCGATCATCATAATTTTGTGAGATGGGTCATAAAAAATTATTTTAAAATCAAATGGTCATTATAATTAGATGGAACTCAAATTTTATGTGATCGATGTTTTTATCTTAGAAAATACGTGAGCAACCTCCCTAAATAGAAAAAAATTAGTTTCTAAATTATACGGTACCACTATTAAAATGGTAAAAAATTAATGTGAAATGATCAAATAATTTCTACACTGGATGTATTTAGTTTTTATTTAAACTTTGAAAAATTATTTTCATCTATATTAATACTGGATATAGCTGACTGTTTGTTACCGTCGACTGTGTCTTAATTACAGAAAGTTAAAATTCTTTCTGTTTGTTTGCTACTTTAAATAAAGTATCGGTAAAAAAAAAATCCCCATTAAACATGTGGTGAGTTTACAAGACACATTGGCTACTATACGAAATATCTCTCTTCTTTAATTTAGGACATATCAGAGTTCATTTCATTTAAAATTTTTAGCCAACCAACTTAGATCTATAAAACAATGTAAATTGACAAAATTTATTAACCATTCATTTTATCTAAATTGAATGATTAAAAGCATTAAATAACTTAATCTTGATTTAAAACTAATTTAAAGAGAAACTCATTTAATTGAACCAATTGAGAAGAGTATTCCTTATTTAGGGGTGCATAACCATTCAATTCTTGCACGTTCTTAATTATTATTATTTTATTTTTCTGTATCTCCCTCTCAGGAGTAAAAATCTCGGTATCAAATGAGATAACGGCGTATAAATTTCTCTCATTTTTTTTTTAACAGAAACCACCAATATCCGTTGATATCCGCGATATATCGGCATTTGTGATGTTTGAAACCTTCATTAATGAAAGGGTATAGAAAGATGAGAGTAACAAAAATTAGTTTGAGTCCCAAACTCAGTTTTGTTTGAAGTCTAACTTGTATTGAACTCGTGATTACATGAATCAAGTTTAATTCCATTTTAACTGAATTTGCAGAGATTCACTCAAATGTAAACTCTGAACAAGATGGAAGAATAAAGGCTGCCTCTGACTGTGGGGTAAGGGAGGATAAACGGGTTTTACCCCCGTTATCCTTGTTTGGTAATAGAGAGATGATGGTAAAAATTCAATTTTTTTTTCTTTCCCATCTTTTTTTTAAAACCCTTTGGAGTATGGAGGTTTTCAAGAAACGATTGCCCCTCTTTACCCCTATTTACTCCCTCTTTACATCTATAGAGAAAAAATATTTTAAAATATTTTTTAATTGATGAATATTATTTAATAATTATATTTCATAATTTTTTTTTATTTTTTTATATTATATAAATTTATTAAAAAATATTAATTTTTATAAAATTATTAATATCTCATATTACCCTTTCTTATAGTTTTCAAATAAGATTTTTTTATGTCAAAATAAATTTTAACTTTATCCCTATAATTATTAAATAAGATAAGGATAACACATATATAAAAGCAACCCTGTTTAAGATAACTCCTGTTAAAAAATAACTCGAAAAATTTACCCCCCATCCAAATGTAGACTTTTAACTATTACAAATTTTCAATAGAGCATTATCTCTACGAATCACAAGGTTCTTAATTTTGAAAGCTGTTGTAAGGATAAAATGCAGCGTCTTCACAAAATAAAAAACACAAAGGAGATGAAGTCAAGATTTGCGGCTTGCATTGATTTGATTCAATCATTGAACTTGGTAAAAAGGTGTAGTTTGGATAATAAATGGCCATTTAAAAAAATATTATAATAATAACAATCTAATGTAAAACTAGTAAAGAGAAGAGATGTCCATAACTTTAAAAGCTGATTGCCATTTTTCAACTAACGGGAAGTGTTGGGTAAAAAGGCTAAGAATCTTTCCTCTTTTTACATGAAACAAGTGAAAATATTGAACATTTTCCTCAAAAAAAGAATACATTTTGTACGGGAGAGAATTTTTATTCGATAAGGTGTTGGGTTTACTGTGCAAGTTAGATAAATAGTCACAATCAATAGATAATTTTGTTATAAAATTAAATTTTTAGAAAATTAAAAATAATTTGTAATTTGTAGTTAAACTGATAATTTTCCATTTCAAAAAATAAGAGGTATTGTTAGGTTAGTTTCACCTAGTGTACTCTAACAGCAGTATCATCTATGGAGATTTTACTGAGTTTTCCACAAATAATTTTTTTTTTTTAAATATTATTATTTGATGCCATAAAAGTTAGACGCATGTTTTAATATTTCGGGGGCTTGTGAATCATGCCCCCCACTGCAACAGGTCGTCTTCAACAGTCAAATGGGAGAAGAAAAGTCTCTCTCCACACCTTCTAAGCAAGTATCCCGCCGCAACGTTATTCATGGCTTTCTCACTCATTCCCACGAGTCCACATTGTGTGACTCATATTCATAAAGCTAAGACAACAAAGACCAGATAATGATCTACATAATAATCATCAAAAAGAGTAAGAAAGAAAAGTAAATATTAAAATTATCTTACATTTAAATTTAATGTAAGGAGTAACTTAACTAATAAATACTTTAATTCAGAAATCAAAAATTTTAAATTCAAGTTTTATATTCATCCGATATCTGTAGTTCTATACTCATAGATGGGGCTTGAAGGACCTTACCAGTCAATTGTTCAATGGGAGTAAACGGGCCCCCCTCTCATACATCATACTAGAAAGTAGAAACTCAAAAGCGTCAATTGTTTAAATGGGCCCACATTGAACCATCATCACACATAAGAAAATTGTAGCCATTTCAAGAGTGTGACGTGTCAGAGTACAAGATAAAGGGTAATCGACTCCCCGAAGTGAAGCCCATCAATAACGTGAGATCAGCTTAGAATCTTAGGGCACAACTATAATGGACACCGCTACGTGTACGGAAGAAACCCATTGCATGCGATGAATGAAAAAGACCCATAAAGCAAGTGTACGGAATTGAAGCAAGCGGAGTAAATAGCATGTGTTGTAACAAAAGTTATCTTACATTTAGAGCACTGGCAATTTAATAGCTGACGTCATTTTTCTTTTCTTATCAATAACTTCGAATATGACATAGTTGTTTTTAACGAACGACTCGATCTGAGAATTTAAGTGCGTTAAATTTTACATTTTTTAAATTAGGATTAAATGACTTGACTTGACTTACCCGAAGAAATTCATATAACACACAAGTGTCAGCATTTTGAGTAGAATTGGGTTGAACAATTCTGTTCGAACTAGGTCGAGTTCATTAACTTTTGATATGCGTTGAGCTTATTTTATTAACATCCAACTCCACCTGCCCGAGCTCCAGCCCAGATTCAGAGGCTTCTTTTTTGTTTTTGCTTTTGATTTTTTTTTTTTACACTTTGACTAAGAATTGTTCTATATAGGTGAATGTGAGGTAGAGTGGAGCGTACGAATAGGTTGTATAAGAAGTTTCATATCTATTTAATTATTCTATCTTTTAATTTTAAACTTTTAAAAATCAATGGTTTATATCTATCAATATTTAAAAGCTGAAATAATATAGCTTGGATTATCAGCTGACAGTGAAAGTGCTTATACCTCATATTTAAGTAATCACCTATTAAATAAATTCAATTATATGAGACCTATCAATTATTTGATGATATATCTTGTTACAAAATCTAATTTGATGTGTCTCACTAGCCTAACTCTTTTTATATGTGTCTTTGGATTTTATGAATCGATTGTTTAAGTGAATGGCATAAAGACAAACCTTACAAAATCTATTCATCAAAGCAAATCTAATCAAATTAATCACAACAAGAATGACTTCCAATTATAAAATTGAAAGAATAAACGGGGCTTAATTTTTTTTAATGCACCGTTTTATTTGAAATTCCTATTGGCATAATAGGAATTTCAAATAAACCAGTGCATACAAAATAATAAACCATCTCTATCTGCTCTCTCTTGGTTTTAACCAGTGCATACTGTGAAACCCCTACCCATCGAGGTGGGAAGAAGTCCCACATCGGTAGTAGAGGAGGAAAAGTTGGGGAATATAAGTGGGTGGCCTCCCTTGTACTCATGTGACGCGTTTTGGGCCGGGCTAGGTGGGCCCAGGCCCAAATGCAAAAACCGTGTGGGCTCGCTTGTGTGCGAGGCCCAGAGCGGACAATATCACATTGAGTCAAGCCCTAAGCCCTGTATTCGGGTCGGGTCGTTACAAATGGTATCAGAGCCGAGGTTCTACACTCGGACTGTGTGGGCCTTCCTCCTTCCCTAGAGTTGCTGAGCTGGACCGGAGTCGAGTCGCGGACGACTCGAGGCTTTAGTGGGGGTGATTGTGAAACCCCTACCCACCGATGTGGGAAGAAGTCCCACATCGGTAGTAGAGGAGGAAAAGTTGGGGAATATAAATGGGTGGCCTCCCTTCTACTCATATGACATGTTTTGGGGCAGGCTAGGTGGGCCCGGGCCCAAATGCAAAAACCGTGCGGGCTCGCTTGTGTGCGAGGCCCAGAGCGGACAATATCACATTGAATCAAGCCCTAAGCCCTGTATTCCGATCTGATCGTTACACATACAAAATAATAAGAATTTACGTGGAAAACCCTTAATAGAAAAAAATCACGAGCATAGAAACCCAATCTCGCCTCTCCTCTCTCTTGGTTTTAGCAGCTGAACCATCTGATCAAAATTGTGAAATGCTCTACAATCTTGCCTGCGGACCTTGCTCTTTCTGCTGCTGTAAGAAACTGGGCCACTACCAGGCCTTTACAACTGCCTTGGCACTGGCATTTTTGAAGATTGGACTCTCTACTTCTGCCGCTTTGGTTTCCAGCTCGGATAAATGAGGCTGTTCGTCTCTCTCTTCACTGTTTAGTTTTTCCTATGTTCCTCTGTTTTCTGGACCCGGATGGGCTCCTTTGTTTTGCTTGATTTGGGGCCTGCTTTTAGGCCTCTATGTCTGGCCCAGGCTCTAGACTTTCTTTCATTAAAAATAAATAAAAACCCCGGCCCAGCCTGTGGGTTGACCCGCGGGTCAACCGTGGGGCTGAAACATGTGTTGGGTTATTTAAAAATCCTTCTGGGTCAAAAATCCTTAAAAACCCTTGTGACCTGCAGGTCAACCCTATTTTTTTAATAAAACCGTAACTCTTAAAAATCCTTGATTTCTTTAAATGAGAAAGAAATGAAGATCTTGGTTCTTTTGGAAATATAAATTTTGGATTATTAATTTTTAGTATTTACAATTGTGTTTGTGAGAAAAAATATATTTTTATGAAATATAACCATGGTTAATAATTTAATATTACTTATAATATCATATTAATAGTACAAGTTTGACTACAGGTCAACCCAATTATAACTTATTTAACTCAACCTTCTTTCAAAACGGGTCGTTCCATGGGCCGAGTTTTAAAACATATATAATGGTGTTGTCGAGGTGGCTCGAATTAAACTACTGGGATTTCCTCATCTAAAAATCAGGAGAAAATCAAGGGAGTTTCCAGGTATAGCGTGAGGCAGGGGTCGAGATATCGGTCGATATGAAATGTATCGGCCGATATGATACAAGTTTTAAACACCGTATTATATCGGCCGATATGTATTGTATCGGCCGTACACAGTATTTATCGGCCGATATAGCCAATATATCGGCGATATATGTTGGTCCGATATCGGCCGATATTCATAATATCGGTCATTTCTTTAAAAAAAAAAAAATCAAAATAGTGGTGGGCCTGACTTGATATCTCGGCCGATATCACATCTATATCGGCCGATATTTTTGTTTTTATTTTTATTTTTTAAAAAAAGCTTCCTTTTGGGTTTTTTATTTATTTCTTAATTCAGAAAAAAAAAAATAATAAAATACCGATATTTAAAAAAAAACAAAAAAAGGAGAGAAATTTATCATCCGATATCTCGGGGTGGCCAAATTTTGCACCCGTGGCATGAAGTGTGCTGTGGGTGGGGTGGGGAGGCTGCACACGGCATCGAATTGCATAGGGTGACTTTGGAGGAAACACGGCAATTGCTGCCCGTTGATACACGGCGTACTATTAGAGACGCGTGTGGACTGCATGTAATGTAGAAAAGTTGGAGACTCGATATACGTTGGAATGGGATTCATAGACGAGTGCCTCTCTTGGCCGCATGCAACATGGCATATGAATGGTTATGGCTCAATAGGGCCGGGTTGGGTCGGATTTTTTAAAATCCAACTTGACTCGAATTACTAATATATGGAACCCAATTCGATTCGAACATTTGACCCGAAAGTCTTGACCCGACCCGACCAGACTCGAATTATAATCCGACTTAACCCGAAACTCGACCCAACTCGCATTTTGAACTTATTTTATCCTACTTTTTACCGAGTCGGGTCAAATCGGGTTAACTTAAAAATCTCTCAACCCAACGTGACCCGAATTTAATGTGGGTTTCTGACTTCCTAATCCGATTAGATCCACTGACCCGACCCACATGATTTTCGAGTCGGGTCATGCGGGCTTGGGCTAAAACCCGACCCGTGTTTCACCGTTTTGCATGGTATTGAGAGGAGAAAGAGAGGAAAAAAGAACACGAAGAGAAGTCGAAATACATAGAGTTCTTATTTTTACCTTTTTTCAGCTAGAGAATTTTTATATTTGGCTTTTTTTTTTTTTTGTTAGAGAGGAGGTATTTTTAGGGCAAGAGATCAGATTGTCTGCGAAAGAAGACTAGGTGTAGCAACTGAGCTTTCACTGTGGGATTTGTCTACAGCTCTCTAAACAATGATTGAGTTGGGTTTTAAACTCATTAATTATCTCTCTTGCTAATAAGTATTCTTATTTTTCTCTCTAAATAAATACATACCCCGTGGACGTAAATAGAATTTTGCTGAATCACATAAATATCGGTGTTCGATTTATGGTGTGCTTGTTCATTTATTTATCATGACGTGGTTCTATATTTTTCCACATATTATTATTAACAAATGGTTAATGTTTTATGAATATGATATCCATTACATAGCCTTATCTACTTTAGATCAAATGGATTACACTTTTAATATGTACAATTCTTTTTGTCGATGACTAATACGGAAGAACTCACTTTCAATATCTAGGTACAGAAAAAAGGAATGGGAGGTTTTGCATCTTTAACTCATCTTGTGTAGGAAGAACAAGAGAAATAGTAAGTCATTGCTCGTGTAGAGATCTTGTCTTGACTGCAAGTCAAAATTATACATGATCATAGGTTGCATATTGCAATTTGAGTTAATTTGTTAGCCAATAAGAATCTAAATAAGTGACTGAATCTATCAGAAACAAACGTCTGGTTAATTTGTTAGCCAATAAGAATCTAAATAAGTGACTGAATCTATCAGAAACAAACGTGTTGCCATAACATCAAACATAAGACATTGATATTTATCAATCCAAATACAGAGTAACTGATGGTAAGAGAGTAGAAGGGGAAGACCCCTCTCCTCCAACATGTCATGTCATCGCTACCTAGTGCGAAGAATGGTGACCATACTTACAATAAAACATATACTTGGTGTCTAATAAATATACATTGTGAGGGTTGGCTTGATGGTTAATAACCTATCTGATATGCGGGACTTGTCAGGTCCTTGGCTATCTTAATCTTAAAAAAAAAAAAAAAAACAAAAAACATGGTGTCTAAGTCAAGATAAGAACAGGGGTTTGGTCACCCTAGGAAGTGTAATGAGATGCCTCATGGGAGAAGACTTGTGAGGGGATTGTTGTATGCCCAGAAACCTGAGAGGGAAGAACTGTCGTTCACGGAATGGCCGGATTTTGAATGTCTCATTGCTTGAATTCTGTGGAAACTTCTTCCCACCATGATCATGTAAGTATGTACTACCAAATTGAGCTCTAACAACTGTAGAACTGTACTTCTCGGATAGACGTTCGGATGTAAGAGGCTGTTGTGGAAGAGCACTTTGCATATCCACCGGTAAAGGCTCATAAATTGCATTTTTTATTTGGTCGATCAACTCCGTTTCGGAATCGAACCCATTACCAGAGTTGAAGAACATCTGGAATGCTTTTAAACCCCACAAATGGGCACGTCTGCAAGGCTTTGGGATACGGCTAATTCCGTCCACCAAAACAAGCTCAAGGAATTCTTTCTTCTTCTCCTCAATGATCTGCCTTACGCAAGTAAGTGAATCTTCAATGTCTAGTTTGGGGCTATCTTTCATCAATAGCAGGACAAAATTTGTCTTCCCGTCTTTTATTTCCTTCTGAGAAATGTTAGTGTTCGATTCTCGATCAGAACTAGCCAAGTAGGAGCAAAATCTTCAAAGAAAAGTGCAAAATGGAATGTTATAAATAGTTTTTATTTTCTTTGTTGAATTTGGTCATTCAAAATGACCTATACTTAGATGTACATGGCCTCAAAATTATCATCTGTAATGATCCGCCCTCAATGAGTACTAATATTGTCAGCTTTGAGCCTGACACGACTTTATGACTTTGCTTTGGGATGTGTGTTTATACACACATCCCAAAAGCCATGAATGCTAGTTGAAGAAGAGCAGTCATTTATATCCTAAGATCCAGACAAAAATCTAAGCAACATGGATTGCCTTTCCTACTCCAAACGCCCAATGCTAATCCTGACTACTTCCGCTGTCCCAATTTAGTTGTCTCATATGCATTCTGGAAGAGTTGCCTTCCTTAAAAAAATCAAAATTTTAAAATGGGACAACTAAAATGAGATAGAGGGAGTATTTTTTAAGAATGTCTATGGGATTCATTTAGAGGAATTTCAGAGGGAACGAAATTAGTAACTAGATGGTTCAAGAACCAAGTTTCCAATGCCAAACTTATGTTTTTTACCATCAATCTTTCCTATATACATTTCCATTTTTAATGAAAAGATCTTGCACTTAAGGGGTTAAAACATGAATGTCAAAGGTGATTGATAGGGGTAAAACTCAGGTCGGGTTTTGTCTCAACCCGCATGACCCGACCCAAGAAATCAAGCTAGTCGGGTCATGCTAGTCTGGTCAGCGGGTTGGGTTGGGTATAGAAAGCAGAAACCCGAATGGAATTCGGGTCTGGTCAAGTTGAGGAATTTTCAAGTTAACTCGACCGACCCGATCAAACCCAACCCAATCTGCTTAAAATTAGGCTAAAATGGGTTTAAAATGCAGGTCAGGTCAAAATTCTGGTTGAGTCAAGTTAGAATTCGGGTCGGGTCGGGTCTAGAATTTTGTGTCAGAAGTTCGGTTCGGATCAGGTCGGGTTCTATATTTTATTGACACGAGTCGGGTTAAGTATTAAGAAACCCAACCTGAGCCAACGCGATTTTAGCCCTAATGACTGAAAGCCCGCAACACAAAGGAGTGGGCCTAGAATAGTTTCTTAATCTAAGACGAGGTCAAAACATTTCAGGCCTAAGTATGAATCCACATTGTCTTGAACTTAATACCTTGCAATATTCATTTCACATTATTCAACTTTTACGTTCGACATTTATGACTTGAAGCTACAGCCTGAATGAGCATATCCATATGAAGTTTATCAAGTTTTAAAATATTATGTTTATTGAAAAGGCCTAATCATAAATATGAAGTTCACTAGCATTTTACAAATTCTCAGATTTTTAGCGAGAATTTAGTGGAAAATCTCACGAAAAATATAATATTTATTAATAAATAGAAATATTAATAAGGAATTTACCAGAAATTTATTGGGATATTATCACGGTATTACCATTTATTATACTTTATTTAGAATTTACTATAATGCTGATAAATCTTGAGTTATTAACTACGAATTATATTTTGCCGATAAAAATATGATAAATTTGAAAATATCGTTGATAGTTGTAATAGTCTTCATTAGTCCACCTAAAATTATCTTGACTTGTTTTTAAGTCTTCCTTCAATTACTAAATTTTAAAGGAAGAAAAAGAAAGAGGAGTTACAAATTCAAAAAAAAATAAATAAATTATGGGGCTCTTACTTACCTCGTAGCTTTGCATGTCATTTAAAAGGCGAGTTAAAAGCATAAGCAACTTGGTAATTGTATTAGCTTGGGAGCGTTGCAACAAGTCAAGTGGTAATTCTGGGCACAGTAAATAAGTTGCCGGCAGAATCATCGCCTGAGCAGCAATGGAAGTCATGCCTGTTTCGATGTATTCAGTCGTCGAAGGATTGTGTCGCTTTCTACTCCATTCTGCTTCCTTCAGCCATGACATAAATGTTTCTTGCCACTGTACAAAACTTGCAGAGTCAATTGCGAGTACATTGAATAGTAATTTGTAGCCAAATAATTGGTAGAGAAGAAAAGAGGATATAAGTAAATATGCATAAGATGTTGCATAAGCAATGGAAAAAGTTTATATTCGCACAAATATAGGAAATGATACACCATCATTTCGTATATAGCATTAGATATTTTCAAAAGTTGAGTTTTGATTGGTAAATATAAAATGGTGAATGAAAAATATAGGACTGATCCGATTCATTTTGAATTGTTCAACACTTCAATCTAATTCAATCCAAATTACTAACTCAATTTAACTCGATTGCTATATTAAATTTTTTGTCTAGATTAGGTCAAGGTCAATTCGAATCAGATCGGATCAATTTTAAAAAACTTATAAAATGTTTCATGACACCAAGCATGTAAAATGTTTCCTCAAACGAAAACTCACCAGTTCTCTAACATGCTTCTTGGCATTCACTCCATAAAGGTCAAACAACTTTCTGACAGTAGTATCAACAACATCTTGGAGGGCATCAAATATCACCCTGTTGTAATCACTCAGTCCTTTCCCTTCCCATCTGCATTCACTAATCAACTTGTAATAAGAAATTAGCCGGCAATAAAAGAACCAACAACTTGTTATAGTCATTATTAATGTAAGTCATTTATTTTTATTTATTTGGAGTTAGACATTTGTAATTAAATTTTATAAATTGTTCTGAATAACCTACTCCTTATTTGATATTCATATGAATCAAACTTTGCAATTTTGTATATAGTCGGTTGATATCTTTGCAACATGCTATTGTTAGGTCCGGTGGAAACCACTCATTTGGAGGGTAATTTTGTAATTTTCACAGTATACTTTTTGTAAACCCTAATTATGACGGTATATAATGTCTCTTTCTCGTGAGAGAAAGTGATCAGCAGCAATTGTAACAAGGGTCAAAAACGTAAATCTCTGTGTTGTATTTTGATCTAATTTTCTCCTTTCTGTGTTTGTTTTCTTTGTTCGATATGTTGTTTCTCATGTACTAGAAAAGGTGTTTCCACCTAGCAGCTCTTGTCCAGTGAGTGATGAGTAACAAGTCAATTTTGTATAAATTCTTGGGAGTGCTAGCTATTTGTACCTTCTAATTGCTTCAGTGAGAGCATTCAAACTGTCCAACGAGCCTACCATGTCGAAGAAATCATCAGCGACCGTGACTAGGATTGCGCTCTTCGCTATCAATAATCGAACATTGGAGAGGGATGGGTGAGATGCAGAGGCTGCAACAGCCAAATAACAATACGTGGTTTTCTCCCTACCAAATCCAATGCCGCGGAGACTAGAGTCTATAGACCACCTACTTCCATAAAATCGAGTGAAATATGTGAGGAATGAAAGAAGAAAATATCAAATAGATACCCACATGGGTGTAGTTCAACTGGTTGCCTCCGGTCTCAAAAAGTGGGAGGTTGAGGATTCGAGCCTCTATGGCCTAACATTGATGTGCCTTAGGGGTAATGGGCTCACCCGTGGGAGTTTTACGCACGGCATCCCACAATTTCCCATATGTAAATTCAAAAAATATATATCAAATGGATATGTCAAATGCAAAAGATTTACCTCTTTAACTCTTCAAGTTCATTCCTGAAAATCAATTGCCGATTCTCGTAGTTTTCCTTAGCGAGTTGTAGCAGTGTGGTGTTGTTTAAGCATGATAGCCTGAATGCAAAAGGTCGGTTATTAAACCTGCTATTCACTTCATCTCAACAGAGAAGATTTACAGAAATGGATGATGTCCCATATTTAATTCCCCATACCTATAGTAGGATGCCTTGCCCACCCACAGAGGGCTATTGAATTCACTTCCTTCAATGTTGAATCTATGCTCTAGATGGTCCAATCGAGCAAGCCATGGAAGTTCTAGCTCATGTTCAATCTATCATAAGACATTCAAACAAATAATCAAAGCCATGTTGCATTAGATACACTCAACAATAACGAGAATAATCATTGATATATATATATATATAATAAAGAGAATAACCTTTTTGTTCAAAGTGGAGAAGCCCCCACATAAGAATGAATGAGTGCAAAGGGCAAATTTATACTCCTTCCGTTCCATTTTAATTGTCTGATTTGAAACATTTGTATTTTTTAAATAACTCTCTATATAAGGCTAGCACTCCATTTGATCTCATCTATTTTCAACACACTTTATGCTACTCAAATATGAATGAAATAACTATTTTATGAGAATTTCAAAATCCATATAAGACAACTAAATTAGAACAGAACGAGTAAGATTTTGTGAAGGTTCTAAACATTTGCTTTTAGGCCCCTCTCTAAAGTTGAAATTTGTATATTAGCTCCTCCATAAGAAAACCTATTGTTTTGCCCTTGTGTAATTACTACGTGATTGTATAATATGTTCCCATTGAGTGAACCAAAGTGATGTGTTACCTCTCTCTGAAAATTGAATGTAACAACACAATCCTTTGTATTTCTCATGTTTGTTCCCATTTCCAACAATTTTCTTGAGAATGATCTTGCTTCTTCAAGTTCATCTTCTCCCAAGAATGCAACATCTGTTGCTCTGTGAACATTGAGCATGACACTCAGTAGGTTTTCGCATTTCAATTCCATTTCTGATTTAATCTCCTCGTGTTCTAGGAACCAACAGATCCTTCCTGTATCCAAATTAAGAAATCAATTACAATTCCTTAATTAGAGACACTGATAAATAAGATGTACATCGAGATGGAAAGTCAACACTTTTTGTTAATAGAAGTTAATTATTAAAAAAAGTTATAGAAAAGAAAGACCATTCAGGAGAAGAAAAAAAAATGGGAAAAAATGATGAGTAATGACTTCTTCTCAAAAAATAAATAAAAGTCTTACGAGGAGATACGCGATAACCATGCATCCTGAGGAGTCGAAATGCTAAAGAGTCTTTGTATATCTGAATTGGTTGTAGATGTCCCTCAGTTAAGCCCCGTGACTCTTCATCTACCCATTTGCTTCACAAGGCAAGTACCAAGAAAAGGAAAATTATTTATTAGTAATTAAAGTAAAATTTTGAGTATTAAAATTCAATATGTATATTGTTAATATATACTAATGAACAAATTTGCATGATACATAGAATTATGCATAAGTGTTCCAGTTAGAGCATTACCTGTAAATTTCATCCAATGTGGCTTGTATTTCCTCCATGAAATGCTCTGACACCCCTAATCTTTCTAGTCGATCGACAAGGCATAGCTTCATGAGTTCTTTGTCGATGGGATAAAACGAAGGAACTGTGTCAAAATACTATGGTTAATGCCCTCATAAAAGTAAATTTTTTTTTTTTTTTGATAATTTCCAGACTCAGACTCAGCCAATTCAGACTTGGACTTAATTTCTTCCGACTCTAAGACTGAGTCAACTAGATGTGATGAAGAGTGCAGTTTAAGATTAAGTACATGGATTCATCCTCATCTCATGTGAGGCAATGTAAAAGGTTGATATATGATGCAGCCGGGATCAGGTTAAAAGAATTTAGATGTGGCTAAATGGATTAAATAGGTCAATGATAGTTTAGTAATTAAGAAAGGTAAAAGATTGATGGGGTTAAGGCTTGTTTAACGATGGTGAAGTTGGGTTGGTCAAAGATGTGGGCTGGTTGGCATGACATTAATGAATATGGAATAAAATAATATGGGAATAAAGATAGAAAGAAAAGAAAGGGGTATGGGTCTCTGTTGGTGAACAGAGAATGGGATCAATGATGAAAGATTTGGGCGTCTGGAAGTAGAAGCTTGTGGACGGCGAAGGTGAATGTGAAGGTGAAGGTGAACGAAAGGCTAAGAACTAGCGGCGGAAGGGATGATGGATAGAATGGAAAGTGGCACGACGAGCGGCAACAATCCCGACGTCTTCTGGCTTGGGGAAAGGCTCAACCTCCTACTTGCAGGTAGGGGAGGAGGTCAAAACTCCAGAGTTGCTGATGAACATCGGCATCAGCAGAAACCTTAGAGGAAGAAGAACATCGTCGATCTTCATCAGACGGAAAGGAGAGAGAAGGAGTCGCAATCCACCGACGGGAAAAGGAGCAGGATGGGCGCACCCTTAGGGGATGGAGATAAAATCTCAAAGTACTTTCATTATCAATAAATCAGTCTATTAGAATGCTAGAGAGGGGTCTTTATAAAAATCCAAAACTAAAAATAACAATAGAAATTAAAAACGAAAATAAAAGAAAGAGTATCTTAAAAGAAATAGAAATAATATCCTAAAAGAAATAAAAATAGAATTCTAAGCAAATCTAATCTTATAAATAAAGCAATTGAAATAAATAAAAATAGAAATTTCTCAAATTTTTTCGATTCTTGGTTGGATTTTCAATTCGGACAAAATTCTAATTTTCGAATTGATATCCGTGCTACATCAATATATAACAACGATGATCCTTGCTCAGAAACAAACGTATAAAAACAATCAAAGAAAGGTTAAAAATTAATCTTACCACTTCCATTTCCGCATCTCTGAAGCAGGGATGCCAGAAACATCCTGCAACCTTTATTTCTCGTAACTATGAAAGCATAAGCTGTAGCAGAAGGCGATCGAAACAAGGATCCGTCTTCATTCTGATATTTAAGTACTTTGTCGTGACATATGGCAAGTGATGGAGGCAAAGCTTCTAAGTAGGATAGAAGAGGAGGATCATATGCTTCATAACATTCTTCCCTGCAAATATGCAATTCATGGTTGTTGATATGCACCTAAGCAATCCAAAGTTTTCAATACGGCTGAAACTCTCGCAGGCCGGGCCGTGTCGGATTTGATAAACTCAACCTAACCTATATAAAAAACCATTAAACTCAACCTGACTTGACCCGAATTGCACAACCCAATCCGACCTGAATTCTTGACCCGACTCAACTTGTGGTGCTATAGTAATTTTTTTGAGTAAATCGTGTAGGGTCAACGGGTCAAGTCAAGTCTATTTTAAAAAGTTTTACCCGACCCGACCTGACCCAAATTTAATTCAGCTTTTTTTTCTTCAACTCAACTTGACTCTAATTTTAAAAATGTAAAACTCAACCCACTTGAATTCTCGGGTCGGATTAAAACACAACCCAAGTTTCAACCCTAGCTTTCAAATATAAATATATTTTTAAAAAGGACCTCTCTTGTCTATCAAGGCTTGTTATATATTTTAGATCTCATTTTTTTAGATCTTTTTCACCCTCTTTTTCAAATAAAGTGATGTGATGCTTTTGAATTTATACAAAAAAAAATAATCATTTATATCGACAATAATTTTCTCTCTTTCTGATTTTTTTTTTAGAATTTTCCAAAAAAATAGAAAGTGAAGAAAAATATGGGCTTATTGATATGTAATTTTTTCACTAAAGATCTGTCATTTACATGTTCAAATGAATTTTTCATGTTATGCACTCGAGAATAGATAGATATTCATATCTCCAAAAATCATATTTATTACGATTCAATATGATATTTTTATAGATATCTATATGATTTTTATTCAATAGATAGATATGGTATTATATTAATTTTAATATGATATTATATAATTTTAATATTTTATATGATTAACTCAATTTGTCAATATGATTTTATATGATTTTCATTTTAGTTTTATATGATAAAATCTATTTTTCAATGTTTCTAGTTTCTACAAATACGATATCGTTTACATAAATGTTTTTTGGAAATTAAAAAAATCAATATCGGGCCGATATTGTCATTTTTTAAAAAAATATATGGAATTTATAAAACAGAAAATCAGGCCGATACCGGCCTTTTATTAAATAATTTTTTTGAAAATACAAAAATACAAAAATGAAGATTAAGTGTTTATGTATTCCATGGTATTGAGTGTGCAACTTATAGTCTTTTTTTTATTTTGGAATGAAGCAATACATTTGGAGAATGTTTTGCCTACGGAGGAAAGTATCTTTCACCACATCCGGCACACCACCGGGGAAGACATTTAAGCCATTCGTATGCGCCAGTTCGAGCATTGCCGGGAAAACAATGAAGAACCAGTGAGGACAACCACCTCCGTTCTCTCTCAGCAGTTGCTCTATGTTTGCACCAACAAATGCCAACCCTGCAATTTTAAAAAGAAAACCAAATTTAGATATTCATTAATTATTATTATTATAAACACCACGTATACATAATATAATATTAAAATACACTTTTTACAAGAACAACTTGTCTTTCAGCTAAAGAAGTTATATTGCAAATACTGGAAACTGTAATAAGCATCTTGCAAATGTTTTTTTTTTAAGATGAAGATATTCAGATGTCTCATCTTATTAATCTTTGAGGTATGTATAAATCTCACAATTTACACATGCCGGATATTAAAAAAAAAGATCTTGCACTACACAATTCACAGTGCAATCAATATGTTTATAAATTATGGGTGTCTCAGTTAATTTTAACTTGAAAATTTTGTAATTACTATACCCCACTAATACAATGTGATTTTAAATTTGATAGCATGTGAAGTTTGATGATGTATTAGTCTTACAAAATATATGATAAATAATAGTATAATAAAAGAAGTATAACTCAAAATAAATAGAATATTAGCTATGATGGTGATAATGATGATTAGCCTATCTAAAAGAGATTCTAATTCAACTATCTATTTCTTTATTTTAATTTAATATAATGAAAATAAATAAGAAAAGTAGTTTTTAATTTGAAAATTATTATATTTTTTAAATTTTATGAGTACATTAGATACTTTTAGGTACCTTTACGGACGTTGCATGAACCCACGCTCCATTTGTGGAGAGCAACCATGCAAGCTATGGACGTAGACAGGCTCTCTCTAGTGGGGACATTTCCCCACGCCGTCTCTCCCCAGAAACCTTCTTCTCTCTGGTTTCCGACGATCCAATCCAGGCACTCCGGGAAGAGAGCATGGCCGGGCCTATCCGGGTGGGGAATCATCGCCACCCAAGCCGTGTCGTAAGCAGAAGGCGACACGAGGGAGGAGCGATGGACGTCGGAAGAGAGCATCTCTTCCTTAATCTTCACAACTAGTTCCTCAATCGACTTCCCCATTGAAAATTCAGGCTGCCCAGAACCAGAACCAGAAGCTGACTGTTACTGAATATGAAGTAGAACGAAGACGAACTCAATTTGTGACAAACCTAATGGGCATGAACTCAATTTATAGAAACAGGTTCCCTCGCCCATCGTACGAACATTAGAGCCCTACTCGCTTCACACGTGCTAAATGTTGGTATCCAAATTTTCCTCGCTTTCCAAAAGACCAGACTATCAGAGCACTGAAAGAACCGTAAAAGCATAGGTCTCACTCATAGTCACAGATGGCAGAGGCAATGTATTCCTTGGGACCACGAGAAAAACAAGAAAGGTAGGTCCCACTAAATTGTGGTGCCAAATTTAACAGGAGCGATCCTCCCAAGGGCATTTCATGTTTATAGGCACAGATTTTAGCGTATGCCGAATTTGTCCTCCACCTGCCGTACTGGCAAGAAGAATACATGAACATTGCAATTCTCCTGAAATCAGTTCTCCGAATTGTAAGTCGGCTCGCTAAATTCAAGAATAGTACAATGTTTCCTGAAATCGACTCTTCGAATTGTAAGTCGACTCGCCGAAAATCAATAACAGTGCAATGTTTCCTGAAATCGACTATCTGAATTGCAAGTCGGCTCGCCGATGAACAGTAAAAAACAGCCCATTGAAATTTTTGCGAAGGGTAAAATCGGGAATACTCTAAAACCCGTGTCGCTAAACACAAAATGCCCATAGGAGAATCGCTCTCCATTTAACAGGTATCATCAGTCGACAGAGATTATTAATGGTAGGTCTCACTTAATTGTAGAGTACAACTGTAAAAATTTTAAATCAAGTCTCGTCACAAGCATTGTGAGATATGGCGATCGGTAATATTGAAAAAAAAATTACTAGAAAATTAATGAGAAAAATTCGTGAAAAATATAAAATATTATCATTTATCGTGTTTTTAACACAATTTTATCGAGAATTTACTATAGTATCGATAAATCTTCGAATATTATTGATATTTTACCGATAAAAATGTGATAAATTTGAAAATATCGGACATATTTATGATATTGGTCACAAGTGAATTAGTCATTTTACTTATACGGCTTATTATTAAAAAAAATTATGAATTCAATTTTGTATGATTTATACAGTGAAGGGTGATTGGTGCCGATATAAAATTTCTACTGCTAGAATAATAGAGAATGTAAATTTGTATGATACTATGATCAATATTGAACATAAAGTAAAATCCAAATCCTCTATTGCTGCCATTTTATAATGAAACAATGACATTCTATCATGTAAACTAATTCATAGGTGAATTGATCATTTCAATTGTACAAGGAGCTATTTAAATATTTTATATTTATTAATTTACATTTACATAGTAAACATGACAATAATTAATCGATAACAGCATAAAATATCTATAGCACTAGCATTAATATCTAGTATCATTATCACAAATACCGTTCTCATGATATTAATGATAATTGATAATATCGAGATATTTTTAAATTCTTAAGAATTTTTTTTGAGAAATTAATGGGAAAATCTATTTGTATTTTATTATCGTGATATTACAATTTATTACATTTTTATCGATAATTTACCGAAAACTTACCACTATATCGATAAATACACGTTATTAATACGGTGATAATATTTATCAATAAAAATCTAATAAATATAAAAATATCACCGATATTTATGATATTGGTATCTACCTCGATTGTGATGAAATCACTGATTCCTTATCATTTCTCTACGTTGAAATGACGAAGGGGAGTGATTTGTGCACCCCCAATTTTACACACCGTGCACTCCCATAAAGTGAAATTCCACTTTTGCCCGGCTATGCTTTTCTTCCCTCATGTTCCCTTTGCTCTCTTTCCTCTCTTCTTGTATTCCACACTCCTTTCCCACAGGCCACAGCAGACCCTCCTCTCATCAAAGAATCTAGCATTCTTTGTGGTCATGAAGGCTTATCCAGAGCAATACGAGCCCTATGTTCATTTCTTGGGAATCGACGGCTATGGGAAAAAAGTATCATGGACTCATCTTTTCTATGCAGTCCTGGAAAAGGTCATGCATTTGTGTGATGACCACTATCCAACAAAAAATCTAAATCACGGAATACGTAGAATAATGGCAAACAATGGCCTCCCTATGTATTGAGCCCACGGTCTAGATGCGTAGGAGGGACTGTTGTTGTTTGTCGTCAGTAATGGCTGCTTAAGGAGAGAAGAGGAATACGATTTTATAAATAAAATGAGGATGCCTGACAGAGGAAGACACTCCATACGGATACAAAACAGAATCGAGTGGAAAAAGAAAAGGTGAAGATACTTCATGCGAGAATCGGAAGGAAAAAGAAAAAGTGAAGACGCTCGATGCTCACACAAAAGAGAACAGAGAGGAAAAAGAAAAAGTAAAGACACTCGATGCTCACACAAAAGAGAACAGAGAGGAGAAAGAAAAAGTAATAATTAGAAAAAAGTGTAATTTCACATTAAAAGAGTGCACTGTATATAAAATTCAGGGTGCACACAAATCACTTCCCATGAAGGGGAGTGATATGAGTCCGGATAGTGAGGTTCCATGACAACACAATTAGTGGCCACCATTGACCCAACGACACTTATGCGTGACCTCCGGGTACAGCGCCTCTGTTTATTTTAGTCCCAAAAAGGAACGCAGCCTTCCTCAAGTCTTAGTCGTTTTATTGTTATATATACAACTAAAATGTTTAAACAGTAATCATTTGAATTTTGATCGCGTGTATTTTGTGTAATTCAAAATAATTTTACTATATTGTCTATTGTACTTTTTGAATCAGCTCATTGAAATGATTCGAAAGATAAAATAAATAATAAAATAAAATTCATATCAAATTATAGAAAATGCATATGAAGAATTGCTACCCTTTTGATCCAATATAAGATCTTCTAAATAATTATATTTGTTAATCAGCTTGGATGGGCATATCCTCGTGGTGCGCCAGTACTTCTGCATGTGCTATGCCTCCTTTGGTGTGGGCTTGGTTGGTGTCTTCCTTTATTCCTGGGCTGCCTTAGATTTACTCTTTTCGTATTTTCAGCCTTATGGTCCGGGTTGTGCGAGTCAGGATTATAAATCTTGACCAATATACATTAAATATCTCTCTGAGAATTCGATCATACACATTTAAATAGTTGATATTTGTCCAAAAAAAAAATTAAAAGAGAATCAGAATTATTTTTACCTCTAATGGGCGTTTTGTATGTTTCTCTATTTTTTGTCGATGCTCCAGTAAAGCATAGTGCATTAGTTAAATAATAAAATCTCTTTTAAAAATTTAAAGTTATTTTTTAAACACTGTGTATTTTTAAAAATTCTCAAATTGAATATCAAAACTAATTACGATAATCTGATAAAAATCCTTTAAGAGTTAAGATCTTTTGATACTCTCAAATGTGTTTTCGGCACAGTCGAGGGATACCCTTTTTTGTAAAATACTGTGTTTTAAATATTTAGAAGTGTCAAAAGACCTTAAAGTCTTAAATTATTTTTATCAGGTGATCGTAATTAGTCTGGATATTTAATTTGAGAAATTTTGAAAATACACACTGCTCAAAAAATAATTTTAAAATAAATTTTATTATTTAAATAATACACTATATAGTAATCATTCAAATGAATAATATCTTCATTTCAATGAATAGGGTTAAGCAGTATTTCGTATTACTGTTCAGTCCATTTAGTCGAATGAATTAAAATTACACTTGACATTTATTCAAATGAATATGAAAATAAACTGATAATTCATTAAAATGAATGAAAATATAGGAGTAAAATGATAATTTACTATAAAAATCTGAAAATAAACGTGTAAAGATAGAAAAATCGATTATAAGTAAATTGCAATCTTTTAAATGGACAATAAAGAGTGTGACGTGTGAGAGTACACAATGAAGGGTGAGCGACTCGCCGAAGTCAAGCCAGCTGTAACGTGAGATCAGCTTAGAATCTAAAGACACAACTATCATGATAAGGCTAAGTGTACGGAAGAAACCCATTGCACGTGATGTATGAAAAACACCCATAAAGCAAGTGTACGGAATTGAAGCAGGCGGAGTAAATAGAATGTATTACGACAAAAATTATCTTACATTTGGAGCACCGACGATTTAAAAGCTGACGTGTTTTTTTTTCTTACCAATGACTTCGAATATGACAGTTATTTTTAAAGAATGAAATTAAGTGGGTTAAATTTTATATTTTTAAAATTAAAATAAAATTAATTCAACTTGACTCATTTAAAAAATTTATATAGCACTTGAGTTCAATCAGACCAGTAATTTTGTTAAAGACTCAACTTGAGTTGGGTCAGCAATTCGAGTGAGGTTGGATTGAGCAATTCTGATCGAGTTGAGTCGAGTTCATTAACTTTTGATATGAGTTGGGTTTGTTTTTATTAAAATCCAACCCCACCTACTCCAGTTCCAGCCCTAATAGATTTAGAGGCTTTTTTTTTTGTTTTCGCTTTTGAATTTTTTTTTTCACACTTCGACTGAGAATTGTTCTGTATAGGTGGATGTGAGGTAGAGTAGAGCGTATGAGTAAGTTGTGTATGAAGTGTCAGATGTATTTAATTATTCTATCTCTTAATTTTAAATTTTTAAAAATCAATAGTCCATATCTATCAATATTTAAAAGCCGAAATAATAAAGCTTGAATTATCGAAAGTGCATATACCTCATATTTAAGCAATTACCTATTAAATAAATTCAATTATATGAGACCTATCAACTATTTGATGATATATCTTGTTAGAAAATCTAATTTGATGTGTCTCACTAGTCTAACTCTTTTTATATAAGTCTTTGAATTTTATGAATTGATTGTTTAAGTAAATGGCATAAAGCCAAACCTTACAAAATCTATTCATCAAAGCAAATCTAAACAAATTAACCACAACAAGAATGACATCCAAGTATAAAATTGAAAGAATAAACGGGGCCTATTTTTTTAAAGCAGCGTTTTATTTGAAATTCCTATTGGCATAATAGGAATTTCAAATAAACCAGCGCATACAAAATAATAAACCATCTCTCTCTCCTCTCTCTTGGTTTTAAACCAGTGCATACAAAATGATAAGAATTTACGTAGAAAACCCTTAATAGAAAAAAAATCACGAGCATAGAAACCCAATCTCTCTCTCCTCTCTCTTGGTTTTAGCAGCTGAACCATCTGATCAAAATTGTCAAATGCTCTACAATCTTGCCTGCGGACCTTGCTCTTTCTGCTGCTCTCAGAAACTGGGCCACTACCAGGCCTTCACAACTGCCTTGGCACTGACATTTTTGAAGATTGGACTCTCTACTTCTGCCGCTTTGGTTTCCAGCTCGGATAAATGAGGCTGTTCGTCTCTCTCTTCACTGTTTAGTTTTTCCTATGTTCCTCTGTTTTCTGGACCCGGATGGGTTCCTTTGTTTTGCTTGATTTGGGGCCTGCTTTTAAGCCTCTATGTCTGGCTCAAGCTCTAGGCTTTCTTTCATTAAAAAAAATAAAAACTCTGATGATTAGCACAGGAAAATAATTATTTTACTCTTATATTTGGACTAGTTAACCTTTGTTTTGTCTGTTTTAAAATATGTTTAATGGGATTTTAGATGTTTTATAGGATTTATAGGAAAATATAAGATATGAGAATTCAAATGGTAAATTTTGCAATTTATACGCATAAGTTAAGTTGATATATTTTTGGAAATTTGAAAATTTTTAATAATTATTTTACCATAATTTTAGGGGTTTTATTGTAAACTAATTAATTCAAATCAATTTATGAGAGTTTGGATTAATTTAGAACATTTTTAGAATTGATTGTAAGTGGTAAAATTAATTATTAGATTTTCATAATTCGAAAAGCTCAATTATTGAGCCCATTAAGAAAAGTCCATGACGAAATCCACATGTGTGAAGTCTATTTTCATATCTCAAGATACATATGAGGAAATTCAAAATTTAGAAGTCAATATAAGAGGATTTTCGAATTTGGCAAGTGGATTAAGGAAAAAGAAACAAAATAAGAAGGGGAGAAAAAAAAAGAATATTTGACACATATTCAGTATTTTGTCCATAAAGTTTCACTCCAATGTCTGATTGCTTTGATTCTTTTTGTGTTGGAAAAAAGACCTCAAGGGATACAACTTTATAGTTTACGACTTTTCTTGATTCGGACTTTAACTAGGTCAAAAACTGACCTGTAAAGTGGTACATGTGTAAAAAACAGAATTTTGCACCCACTTTCCTTAAACGAATTTTACTATTTTTTCCACCTCCTTGCCTCCTTTAAGCCATTCTAAGTTTAGCACAAGCCACATCAGCCCTCCAAGTGTCACTTACTTTATTTAAATCTTTAAATCCAAGTCATTCATTCCACGTCCTTTCATTTATAAATACTATCCCTCTCCCATTGAGAAAATTAAATTTGGACTGCTGATTTTTGGAGCATAGGGAGGAAGGAAAGGAAGATAAAGAGAAGGAAAGACAGTGTGGAATTCAAATTCCACAATGGGTTTCATGTTGATGTTTTAACTTCTCATTATAATTTCTTGATCCAAGAATTCCATGGTTTTGTAATTTTAATTCTTTGTTTATTAATAAAATTAAGACAAGCTTTTTAGATCTATGGTTTTCCACTTAATGTTTGTTATTTGTGATAGTTTGATTTAATTTTTAGTCTCTTTATGAATACATGTTTTGATTTAATTTTAGAATTTTCATCTTAAACATCCAGTTTTTGGGAAAGTTTAGAAGCTTAATTTTTCATTCTAAGGCTCTCTTTAAGAGTAGGTGAAGAATTTAGATTTAAAATTTTATGTTGAATTCTCTCTAAGCCCAAGGTTTATTTTGATTATTTCTTGATTAATGATACTCTTGTTTTTCTTAATTCAATTAATTATGAATGAAAATTTTAAATCAATAACTATTAATAAATGTGAGCTCCATGTTCTAGGTTTTGATTTTATTTTTAAAATATTGAAAATAAATATGTATATATGTTTTATTTTTTTCCTTTTGTTTTTAAATTCAAATTCTTCAAAATTGTGGAACTATATTGGTAAATTAATTAATTGCATCTTAATTTTGTGTTTTAAATTAGAATAAGATTGTTTATATTTTTAGATTAAATCTATCATCTTAATTAAAATTAGTTAAATTGTTAAATTCTATGTTTAAGTCTAGAATAATTTTAAATTAATATTAAAATTCCTAGATTAGAGAATTAATCCCATATTCATGATTTATCTCCATGTTTCTTAAAATTCTAAAATTAAATAATTCAATGGTGTATTTTTTACAGATATATTTTCCTAAATTCCGATAGGTTTGACCTTGCACTCAATCACTATACTATCTAAAGGATGGGCTCCTTTGTTTTGCTTGATTTGGGGCCTGCTTTTAGGCCTCTATGTCTGGCCCAGGCTCTAGGCTTTCTTTCATTAAAAAAATAAAAATCCCGCCCCACCCTGTGGGTTGACCCATGGGTCAACCGTGGGGCTGAAACATGTGTCGGGTCATTTAAAAACCCTTCTGGGTCAAAAACCATTAAAAACCCCTGTAACCTGCGGGTCAACCCTATTTATCTAATATACCCGTGACTCTTAAAAACCCTTGGTTTTTTTAAATGAGAAAGAAGATGAAGATGTTAGTTCTTTTGGAAATATGAATTTTGGATTATTAATTTTTGGTATTTACAGTTGTATTTGTGAGAAAGAATATATTTTTATGAAATATGACCATGGTTAATAATTTAATATTATTTATAATATTATATTAATAGCACGGGTTTGACTACGGATCAACCTAATTGAACCTTATTTAACTCACCCTTCTTTCAAGATGTGTCGTTCCATGGGCCAGGTTTTAAAACCTATATAATGGTGTTGATGAGGTGGCTCGAATTAAACTACAGGGATTTCCTCATCTAAACATGGGGAGAAAATCAAGGGAGTTTCCAGGTGTAGCGTGAGGCAGGGGTCGAGATATAGGCCAATACGAAATGTATTGGCCGATATGATACGGGTTTTAGGCACGGTATTATATCGACCGATACGTATTGTATCAGTTGTACACAGTATTTATCGGCCGATATGGCCAATATATCAGCGATATATGTCGATCAAATATCGGCCGATATTCATAATAGGTCATTTAAAAAGAAAAATCAAAACAATGGTGGGGCAGACTTGATATCTCGACCAATATTTCATTTTCAAATTTTTTTTTTTTTTAAAAACACAGCGTCTTTTTGGGTTTTTTATTTATTTTTTAATTCAGAAAAAATATCGATATTTAAAAAAAAAAAAAAAGAAGAAAGAGAAATTTATCGACCGATATCTCAATCTGGGTGGCCTAATTTTGCACCCGTGGCGTGAGGTGTGGTGGGGGGAGACGGCATGGAATTGCACAGGGTGACTTTGGAGGAAACACGGCAATTGCTGCCCGTTGATACACGGTATACAATAACAGACGTGTGTGGACAGCATGTAATGTAGAATACTTGGGAGACTCAATATACGTTGGAATGGGCTTCATGGACGAGTGCCTCTCTTGGCTGCATGCAACATGGGATATGCATGGTTAGGGCTCAATCGGATTGGGTTGCATCGGGTTTTTTAAAACCCAATATGACCTGAGTTACTAATATATGTAACTCAACCTGATATGAACTTTTGAGTCAGAAGTCTTGACCCGACCCGACCCGACCCGACCAGAATTATAACTCGACCCGACGTGCATTTTGAACCTACTTTAGCCTACTTTTTACCAGGTCGGGTCGGGTCGGGTCGAATCAGGTTAACTTAAAAATCTCTCAACCCAACCCAACCCGAATTTAATGCGGATTTCTGATTTCCCAATCCAACCTGACCCGACCCGACCTACATGATTTTCGAGTCGGGTCATGCGGGTTTGGGCTAAAACCCAACCCGTGTTTCACCCTTTTGCATGGTATTGAGAGAAGAGGAAGAGAGGAAGAAAGAACACGAAGAGAAGCCGAAATACATATAGTTCTTATTTTTTCGTGTTTTTCAGCTACAGAGTTTTTATATTTGGCTTTGTTTTTTTTGTTAGAGAGGAGGTATTTTTAGGGCAAGAGATCGATTGTCTGAGAAAGAAGATTAGGTGTAGTAACTGAGCTTTCAATGTGGGATTTGTCTACAGCTCTCTAAACAATGATTGAGTTGGGTTTTAAACTCATTAATTATCTCTCTTTCTAATAAGTATTCTTATTTTTCTCTCTAAATAAATACATATCCCGTGGACGTAAATAGGATTTTGCTGAATCACATAAATATCGGTGTTCGATTTATGGTGTGCTTGTTCATTTATTTATCATGACGTGGTTCTATATTTTTCCACATATTATTATTAAGAAATGGTTAATGTTTTATGAATATGATATCCATTACATAGCCTTATCTACTTTAGATCAAATGGATTACAATTTTAATATGTACAATTCTTTTTATCGATTACTAATACGGAAGAACTCACTTTCATTCTTTTAGTATCTATCGACCCTTCCACATTTTCTATGTTTGCCATAGGTGAAGCTCTCGTTATATTGTGCTCAAGTGGTGCTCTCTCAATATATTGGCTTACTCTCTGATAAACTTATAATTGGAGGAAAAAAGGAATCACATAAGTTAGAAAGTTGGAAGTAGAGATCTCCTCATTCTCCTTTAATTTCACCTTAACAAAGTTGTTTATGTTTATATATAACATGGTATATGAAAAGACATTTGTGTTTGATTGAAAATATAAAGATTTTGACTGTATGCTTTACCATGCCGTGATATCTAGGTACAGAAAAAAAGAATGGGAGGTTTTGCATCTTTTAACTCATCTTGTGTAAGCAGGGTTGGCCCTGACTATAGGTGAAGTAGGCAGCCGTCTAGGGCCTCGAAGTCTATAAGTTCCTTTATTATATGTTAAATAGCTAATAATGCATATAAAAGCATAAATTCATTTTTGTTTAGTTCGATTAAAATGCTTGATTTCTAAATACAAGACCTGGGTTCAAATCCCGACTGTGTATAATAATATTTTTTTATCGAGTTATTTAATAATAATAATGAAAATAACAATAATTTGAATTAGTACCACTTGAAATTATTTGACTATTTTTAACTATTTCGAATTTAGAACACTCAAAATTGAAAATTTATATATCTATAATTTTTCTACTCAATTTAAAGCGTGGGTTTCTTAAAAAATTAAAATAATGATAGTAATAATCATAATAATTATTATTATAATCCTTATTTATTGAGTTTAATAATAATAATAATAATAATTTTAATTAATAAAGAATCTTTTAAAATATATCTATCATCTAAATAGAGAGAGAGAAATCTATATTGAGTTGATAATTTTGAATTAAAAGTAATTTAAAGCTTTTAAAATTTGAAGATATGAAAAAACATAGCTTTATTCATTTGATCAATGTAGATTTTATTAGATAAAATATACAAGTATAAATCATTATAATTAAGATAAATTTTATTTTTTAATTTTTTTTAAATCTAGAAAATTGAAAAATTAAAATAATAAAAATATCTTTGTTTCAAATGAGAATTTGCATTAGTGTCGCATTCGAATATGATAAAAGATGCAGTATCAAAAGAATTAAAAGAAATAATTGAATTGCTAAATTATATAAAAAGAATGAATTGTTATTTTCCAAATGCATGAATTGCTTATAGAATAATGTTGATTATACCAATTACAGTTATCTCTGCAGAAACAAGTTTTTCAAAGTTAAAATTGATAAATCTTATTTTCAGTCCACAATATCACAAAAAAAATTGCATGGATTAACTATCTTATCTATTGAAAAATAAATGTTAAAAAAACTTGAATATAGTAATTTAAATAGTAATTTTGTATCTCAAAATAAGAATAAATTTTAAATAATAGTTTGTTAGAAATTTGATTATGATATTTTATTTAGATGTTTCACACTTTGTTAAAAAAAAAGGTATGATTTTATTTTTTTGAGTAAATAAAAGACCTGTCTTAAAAATTCGCCTAGGGCCCCTAAAATCTCATAACCGACCCTGTGTGCAGGAATAACAAGAGAAATGGTAAGTCATTGCTGTGTAGAGATCCTGTCTTGACTGCAAGTCAATTATACATGATCATAGGTTGCATATTGCAATTTGAATTAATTTGTTAGCCAATAAGAATCCAAATAAGTGACTGAATCGATCAGAAACAAACGTGTTGCCATAACATTAAACATAAGACAATGATATATATCAATCCAAATACAGAGTAATTGATGGTAAGAGAGTAGGAGGGGAAGACCCCTCTCCTCCAACATGTCATGTCATCGCATACCTAGTGCGAAGAATGGCGACGATACTTACAATAAAACAAATACATGGTGTCTAATAAATATGCATTGTGAGGGGTCGGCTTGACAGTCAATAACATGCCTAAGATGTTGGACTTGTCATGTCCTTGGATATCTTAATCTAAAAAAAAAATACATGGTGTCTAAGTCAAGATAAGAACAGGGGTTTGGTCACCCTAGGAAGTGTAATGAGATGCCTCATGTGAGAAGACTTGAGAGGGGATTGTTGTATGCCCAGAAACCTGAGAGGGAAGAATTGCCGTTCACGGAACGGCCGGATTTTGAATGTCTCATTGCTTGAATTATGTGGAAACTTCTTCCCACCATGATCATGTAAGTTTGTACTACCAAATTGAGCTCTAACAACAGTAGAACTGTACTTCTCGGATAGATGTTCATATGTAAGAGGTTGTTGTGGACGAGCACTTTGCATATCCACCGGTAAAGGCTCGTAAAATGCATTTCTGATTTGGTCGATCAACTCCGTTTCAGAATCGAACCCATTACCAGAGTTAAAGAACATCTGGAATGCTTTTAAACCCCACAAATGGGCAAGTCTGCAAGGCTTTGGGATACAACTAATTCCATCCATCAAAACAAGCTCAAGGAATTCTTTCTTCTTCTCCTCAATGATCTGCCTTACGCAAGTAAGTGAATCTTCAATGTCCAGTTTGGGGCTATCTTTCATCAACAGCAGGACAAGATTTGTCTTCCCGTCTTTTATTTCCTTCTGAGAAATGTTAGTATTCGATTCTCGATCAGAACTAGCCAAGTAGGAGCAAAATCTTTAAAAAAAAAGTGCATGGAATGTTATAAGTAGTTTTTATTTTCTATGTTGAATTTGGTCATTCAAAACGACCTATACTTAGATGTACAGGGCCCCAAAATGTATCATCTGTAATGATCCGCCCTCAATGAGTACTAATATTGTCGGTTTTATGCCTAACACGACTTTATGTCTTTGCTTTGGGATGTGTGCCGACACACACATCCCAAAAGGCCTGGATGCTTGCTGAAAAAGAGCAGTCACTTATATCCTAAGATCCAGACAACAATCTAAACAACAGGGATTGCCTTTCCAACTCCAAACGCCCAATGTCATTCCTAACTACTCTCTCTGTTCCAATTTAGTTGTCTCATATGCATTTTGGGACTGTCCCAAAATAATTGCCTCATATGCATTTTGGAAGAGTTACAGGATGTTGGAAAGAAATTCATAAGCCTTTTGAGAGCCTTTCCTTTAAAAAATCAAAATTTTAAAATGGGACAACTAAAATGAGACTAAAATGAGAAAGAGGGAGTATTTTGTAAAAACGTCTATAGAGTTCATTTATAAGAATTTTAGAGGGAACGAAATTAGTAACTAGATGGTTCAGGAATCAAGTTTCCAATGCCAATCTTATGTTTTTTATCATCAATTCTTCTCACATATATTTCCATTTTTAATGAAAAGATCTTGCACTTAAGGGTTAAAACATGAATGTCAAAGGTGACTGATACGATTGAAACTCGGGTCAGGGTTTGACCCGACTTGCATGACCCGACCCAAGAAATCAAGCTGGTCGGGTCATGCGAGTCAGGTCAACGGGTCGAGTTGGGTTGAGAAAACAGAGACCCGCATGGAATTTGGGTCGGGTCAGGTTGAGGGCTTTTCAAGTTAACCCGACCCAACCTGCCTAAAATTAGGCTAAAATGGGTTTAAAATGTGGGTCGGGTCAGAATTCGGGTTGAGTCGAATTAGAATTCGGGTCTGGTCGGGTCTAGAATTTCGGGTCAGAAGTTTGGTCGGGTCTAGTCGGGTTCTATATTTTATTGACTTGGTTCGAGTTAGGTTTTAAGAAATCCGACTTGACCCGATTTCAGCCCTAGTGACTGAAAGCCCGCAACTCAAAGGAGTGGGCCTAGAATAGTTTCTTAATCTAAGACAAGCTCAAAACATTTCAAGCCTAAGTATGAATCCACATTGTCTTGAACTTAATACCTTGCAATATTCATTTCACATTATTCTACTTTTACATTCGACATCTATGACTTGAAGCTACAGCCTTAATGAGCATATCCATCTGAAGTTTATCAATTTTTACAATATTATGTTTATTGAAAAGGCCTAATCATAAATATGAAGTTCACTAGCATTTTCACAAACATCGTTTTTGGGATATTAACAGTGATTGGTAATATTGGGATACTTTCAAATTCTCATATTTTTATCGATAAATTATCGGGAACATATCGCGGAAAATATAATATTTATAAATAAATAGAAATATTAATAAGGAATTTACCATAAATTTATTGGGATATTATCACAGTATTACCATTTATTATAATTTATCAAGAATTTACTACAATGCCGATAAATCTTGAGATATTAACAACGAATTATATTTTGCCAAAAAATATATGATAAATTTGAAAATATCGTTGATAGTTGTAACAGTCGTCATTAGTCCACCTAAAATTATCTTGACTTGTTTTTAAGTCTTCCTTTAATCACTAAATTTTGAAGGAAGATGAAGAAAGAGGAGTTAGAAATTCATAAAAAAAAAAAGTTACAAATTCCATATTGTAAAATGGAGTAAGAAAAATAAAAAATAAAAATAAAAAAAAGTTACCTCGTAGCTTTGCATGTCATTTAAAAGGCGAGTTAAAACCATAAGCAACTTGGTAATTGTATTGGCATGGGAGCGTTGCAACAAATCAAGTGGTAATTCTGGGCACAGTAAATAAATTGCCGGCAGAATCATCGCCTGAGCAGCAATGGAAGTCATGCCTGTTTCGATGTATTCAGTCGTCGAAGGAGTGTGTCGCTTTCTACTCCATTCTGCTTCCTTCAGCCAAGACATAAATGTTTCTAGCCACTGTACAAAACTTGTAGAATCAATTGCGAGTACATTGAATAGTAATTGGCAGCCAAATACTTGGTAGAGAAGAAAAGAGGATATAAATATGCATAAGATATTGCATAAGCATTGGAAAAAGTTTATATTCGCACAAATATAGGAAATCATACACCATCATTTCGTAAAAAGCATTAGATATTTTCAAAAGTTGAGTTTTGAATGGTAAATATGAAATGATGAATGAAAAATGTAGGATTGACCCGATTCGATCTGAATTGTTCAACACTTTAATCCAATTCAATTCGAATTGCTGATTTGATTCAACCCAATTGCTATATTAAATATTTTGAGTGGATTAGATTAGGTCAATTCGGATTAGATCAGGTCAATTTTAAAAAGCTTGACCCAATCTGATCCAAATTTAATTCGAGTTTCTTTTCTTCAACTCATCCCTAATTTTAAAAATATAAAACCCTACCTACTTAATTTCTTAGATCAAGTCATGTATGTCAGGTTAAATTCTAACTCAAATTTCACCCCTAAAAAAATGATAAAGTATCAAAATCTTATAAGTGCAGTAGATGACTTTAGCAAATTGAGTGAAACATGACTTGTCTATTGGGCTTGTGGCTCAAAGTCCTTTTGGGTGTTGAGTGTCTATTAGGCCCAAGCCCACTACGGTTAGTCTGTGTTAAGGCACAAGTATCTAATGTCTCTTTCTCCTATGATTTTTTTGAGCTGTGAATGTAGAGAAAGAGAGACTGAGAGAAGGGGATGGGTAAGGTTAGTGTAATCCTTGTAATCTGTCTAGAAATTTCTTTTTAATAAAATCGTCACGCTTTGTGGACGTAGGCGATATGCTGAACCACATAAAAGCTCGGTGTTTTCTTATGTGACGTGTTTGATCTTGTGTGATTTGCATCTTTTATTTCTAACATTGTCAACTCTATTAAGTGAACTCATTTAGTACAGGACCTTCGAATAGGGTTGAAAATGATACGGGTGTTCCATAGAGTCAAATAATTATTACTTTCATTCACTAATTATGTAGTCATTTATTTATTATTATATACAAAGAGTCATTTGTGACTTTGAAAGAATAATTTTCATAGACTAAGGCACCAAGCATGTAAAATGTTTCCTCAAACCAAAACTCACCAGTTGTCTAACATGCTTCTCGGCATTCAGTCCATAAAGATCAAACAACTTTCTGATAGTAGTATCAACAACATCTTGGAGGGCATCAAATATCACCCTGTTGTAATCACTCAGTCCTTTCCCTTCCCATCTGCATTCACCAATCAACTTGTAATAAGAAATTAGCCGGCAATAAAAGAACCAACAACTTGTTATAGTCATCATTAATGTAAGTCATTTATTTTTATTTATTTGGAGTTAGACATTTGTAATTAAATTTATAAATTGTTCTGAATGATCTAACTCCTTATTTGATACTCATATGACTCAAACTTGCAATTTTTATACATAGTGTGTTGATATCTTTGCTACATGCACTTGTTAGGTTCGGTGGAGCCTAGTCATTGGAGGACAATTTTGTAATTTTTGCATTATATCTTTTGTAAACTCTAATTAGGACAGTATACATTGTCTCTTTCTCGTGAGTGAGAGTAATGAACGAAAATTGTAACTAGGGTCAAAACCGTCTTTCTTTTTTTGCTTTTGAGCAAAGTGGGTCCGGTTTGAACCCATGAACTTACAAAAAATGAACCACGTAAATGTCTCTATTGTAGTTTGATCTGATATTCTCCTTTCTATTTTTGTTTTCTTTGTTCAATGTTGTTGTTTATTGTGTGGTAGGAAAGGTGTTTCCACCCACAGCTCTTGTCCAACGAGTGATGAGTAAGAAGTTAATTTTGTATAAATTCTTGGGAGTGGAAGCTATTTGTACCTTCTAATTGCTTCAGTGAGAGCATTCAAACTGTCCAATGAGCCTACCATGTCGAAGAAATCATCAGCAACCGTGACTAGGATTGCGCTCTTCGCTATCAACAATCGAACATCAGAGAGGGAAGGATGACATGCACAGGCTGCAACAGCAAAATAACAATACGTGGTTTTCTCCCTACCAAATCCAATATCGCGAAGACCAGAGTCTATAGACCACCTACTTCCATAAAATCAAGTGAAAAGTGTGAGGAGTGAAAGAAGAAAATATCAAATGGATATGTCAAATGCAAAAGATTTACCTCTTTAACTCTTCAAGTTCATTCCTGAAAATCGATTGCCGATTCTCGTAGTTTTCCTTCCCGAGCTGTAGCAGTGTGGTGTTGTTTAAGCATGATAGCCTAAATGCAAAAGGTCAGTCATTAAACCAGCTATTCATTTTATCTCAACAGAGAAGATTTACATAAATAGATGATGTCCCATAATTCAATTCCACATACCTATAGTAGGATGCCTTGCCCACCCACAGAGGGTTATTGAATTCACTTCCTTCAATGTTGAATCTATGCTCTAGATGGTCTAATCGAGCAAGCCATGGAAGTTCTAGCTCATGTTCAATCTATCATACGACATTCAAATAAGCAATCAGAGCGATGCTGCATTAGATACACTCAACAATAACGAGAATAATCATTCATACTATATATATATATATATATATATTATATAATAAACAGAATAACCTTTTTGTTGAAAGTGGAGACGCCCCCCACATAAGAGCGAATGAGTGCAAAGGGAAAATTGATAGGATTTTGTATGGGTTCTAAAAATTTACTTTTTGTCCCCTCTAAAAAAATGAAATTTGTATATTAGCTCCTCCATAAGAAAACTTATGGTTTTGCCCTTGTGTGATTACTACGTGATTGTCTAATATATTCCCATTGAGTGAACCAAAGTGATGTGTTACCTCTCTCTGAAAATTGAATGTAACAACACAATCCTTTGTATTTCTCATGTTTGTTCCCATTTCCAACAATTTTCTTGAGAATGATCTTGCTTCTTCAAGTTCATCTTCTCCCAAGAATGCAACATCTGTTGCTCTGTGAACATTGAGCATGACACTCAGTAGGTTTTCGCATTTCAATTCCATTTCTGATTTAATCTCCTCATGTTCAAGGAACCAACAGATCCTTCCTGTATCAAATTAAGAAATCAATTACAATTCCTTAATTAGAGAACACTTTTCGTTAATAGAAGTTAATTATTAAAAAAAGCTATAGAAAAGAAAGACCATTAAGGAGAAGAAAAAGAAAATGAGAAAAAATGCTGAGTAATCGCTTCTTCTCAAAAAATAAATAAATAAATAAAAGTCTTACGAGGAGATACACGATAGCCATGCATCCTGAGGAGTCGAAATGCTAAAGAGTCTTTGTATATCTGAATTGGTTGTAGATGTCCCTCAGTTAAGCCCTGTGACTCTTCATCTACCCATTTGCTTCACAAGGCAAGTACCAAGAAAAGGAAAATTATTTATTAGTAATTAAAGTAAAATTTTGAATATTAAAATTCAATATGTATATTGTTAATATATACTAATGAACAAATTTGCATGAAACATAGAATTATGCAAAAGTGTTCCAGTTAGAGCATTACCTGTAAATTTCATCCAATAAGGCTTGTATTTCCTCCATGAAATGCTCAGACACACCTAATCTTTCTAGTCGATCGACAAGGCATAGCTTAATGAGTTGTTCATCGATGGGATAAAACGAAGGAACTGTGTCAAAATACTATGGTTAATGCCCTCATAAAGTATTATTTTTTTTTTTGATAATTTCCAGACTCAGACTCAGCCAATTCAGACTCGGACTTAATTTCTTCCGACCCTAAGTCTGAGTCAACTAGATGTGGTGAAGAGTGCAGTTTAAGGTGAAGTACATGGATTCATCCTCATCTCATGTGAGGCGATGAGAAAGGTTGATATATAAAAACGATGATCCCAGCTGAGAAACAAACGTATAAGAAGCAATCAAAGAAAGGTTAAAAATTAATCTTACCACTTCCATTTCCGCATCTCTGAAGCAGGGATTCCAGAAACATGCTGCAACCTTTATTTCTCGTAACCATGAAAGCATAAGCTGTAGCAGAAGGCGATCGAAACAAGGATCCGTCTTCATTCTGATATTTAAGTACTTTGTCGTGACATTTGGCAACTGATGGAGGCAAAGCTTCTAAGTAGGATACAAGAGGAGGATGATATACTTCAAAACATTCTTCCCTGCAAATATGCAATTCATGGATGTTGATATGCACATAATCATGCACCTAATCAAGCCAAAGTTTTCAATAGGGCTGAAACTCGGGCGGGCCGGGCCGTGTCGGATTTTAATAAATCCAACTCAACCCATATAAAAAACCATTAAATATCTGCCGATATTGTCAATATTGTATTTGACTGCCACCATGTATCCTATTAGCCCTCAAAAAATCGATATGTATCAACTGATATTCTAACCTATGTTCAAGACCGAGGCAGGTTCCTGCCCATTTCTCCAACTTTTTTAGTTAGTTATTATTCCATAATCAAGATTAAGTGTTGATATATTCCATGGCATGGAGTGTGCAACTTATACTCTCTTTTTTTTTTGGAATGAAGCAATACATTTGGAGAATGTTTTGTCTACGGAGGAAAGTATCTTTCACCACATCCGGCACACCACCGGGGAAGACATTTAAGCCATTCGTCTGCGCCAGTTCGAGCATTGCTGGGAAAACAATGAAGAACCAGTGAGGATAACCACCTCCGTTCTCTCTCAGCAGTTGCTCTGCGTTTGCACCAACAAATGCCAACCCTGCAATTTTAAAAAGAAAACCAAATTTAGATATTCATTAATTATTGTTATTATAAACACTACCTATACATTCCAAATAACTAAGGAGAATTTTTCTATTAAGATAAAATATAATATTAAAATATACTTTTTACAAGAACAACTTGTCTTTCAGCTAAAATGAAGTTATATTGTAAATACTGGAAACTGTAATAAGCATCTTGCAAATGTTTTTTTTTTTTTTTAAGATGAAGATATTCAGATGTCTCATCTTATTAATCTTTGAGGTATATATAAATCTCACAATTTACACAAGCAGATATAAAAAAAAGATCTTGCACTAAACAATTCACAGTGCAATCAATATGTTTATAAATTGTGGGTGTCTTAGTCAATTTTAACTTGAAATTTTTATAATTACCATACCCCACTAATATTTTACACATGGCTTTTCCTAATACAATGTGATTTTAAATTTGACAGCATGTGAAGTTTGATGATGTATTAGTCTTACAAAATATATGATAAATAATAGTATAATAAAAGAAGTAGAACTCAAAATAAATAGAATATTAGCTAATGATGGTGATAATGACGATTAGCCTATCTAAAAGAGATTCTAATTCAACTATCTATTTATTTATTTTAATATAATGAATATAAATAAGAAAAGTAGTTTTTAATTTGAAAATTATTATATTGTTTAAATTTTTTGAGTACATTAGAAACTCAAGTGCTACGTTTAGATACCTTTCCGGACGTTGCATGGACCCACGCTCCATTTGTGGAGAGCAACCATGCAAGCTATGGACGTAGACAGGCTCTCTATGGTGGGGACATTTCCCCACGCCGTCTCTCCCCAGAAACCTTCTTCTCTCTGGTTTCCTACGATCCAATCCAGACACTCCGGGAAGAGAGGATGGCCGGGCCTTCCAGGGTGGGGAATCATCGCCACCCAAGCTGTGTCGTAAGCCGAAGGCGACACGAAGGAGGAGAGATGGACGTCGGAGGAGAGCATCTCTTCCTTGATCTTCACAACTAGTTCCTCAATCGACTTCCCCATTGAAAATTCAGGCTACCCAGAACCAGACTGATACTGAATATGGAGTGGAATGAGGACGAACTCAATTTGTGACAACCCTAACGGACATGAACTCAATTTATAGAAACAGGTGCCCTCGCCCATCGTGCGAACATTAGAGCCCTACTCGCTTCACACGTGCTAAGGCTGCGTTTGGATGGGGGTAAGGGGGGGGGTAAACCCCAGTTACCCCTACTTACCCCCGTTTGGTAACAAGGGGGGAGGGGTAAAAATTCAAAAAAATTTTACCCCTCCCCCCTCCCTTTCCAATACCCCGACGGGGCAAGGGGTATTCAAAAATGAATACCCCTCCTTACCCCCCCCACCCTTTTTGCTTATGATTTTTTTTTATATATATTTTATTTATTTATTTATTTTAGTAAGTACTTGGTTTTTATTTTTTTTAAAAGTACTCCATTATTTCCATTTGATAAATCTCATATCACCAAACAACAAATTATATTTTTTTATGAAGAGATATAATGAATTTTGTATTCATTTTTTGAAATTTAAAATAATAATAGTAGTTTTTTATTTATTTTTTATTTTTTAAGGAAACTTTTCTCCTATTTATCCCGTGCCTTCATCTATTTTTCAATTATATATTATATAATTTTCTAAAACGTATTTGTCAACATGTTCTATTTTTAAGGGGTGATTCTGTCGAAATTTCGAAAGGGTCTCAAAACTCTGAAAAATTTTGAGATTTATAATAATATCTTTCAGGGTAATTAACAATTTATTCTATTAGAAGATTATTTTAAAAATGTGTCAACATTTTCAACGTAATGCATTTAGGTGAGGGGTAAATTTTTACAGGGGTTACCCTTGAGCAGGGGTAATTGCACGTAGGGGTAAACTGACATATTAACAATTTTATGAGAATTAATAATTTTATTAAATATATATAATATAAAAATAAAATTTCTGCAACATTTTTAACGTGATGCATTTGGATGAGGGGTAAATTTTTACAGGGGTTACCCTTGAGCAGGGGTAATTGTACGTAGGGGTAAACTGACATATTAACAATTTTATGAAAATTAATAATTTTATTAAATCTATATAATATAAAAATAAAATTTCTGTAACATTTTCAATGTGATGCATTTGAGTGAGGGGTAAATTTTTACAGGGGTTACCCTTCAGCAGGGGTAATTGTACGTAGGGGTAAACTGACATATTAATAATTTTATGAGAATTAATAATTTTATTAAATCTATATAACATAAAAATAAAATTTCTGCAACATTTTCAACGTGATGCATTTAGGTGAGGGGTAAATTTTTACAGGGGTTACCTTTGAGCAGGAGTAATTGTACGTAGGGGTAAACTAACATATTAACAATTTTATGAGAATTAATAATTTTATTAAATCTATATAATATAAAAATAAAATTTCTGTAACATTTTCAATGTGATGCATTTGGGTGAGGGGTAAATTTTTACAGGGGTTACCCTTGAGCAGGGGTAATTGTATCTAGGGGTAAACTGACATATTAATAATTTTATGAGAATTAATATTTTTATTAAATTCATATAATATAAAAAATAATAATTATAATTTTTATGAAGAGATATGTTGATATTTTTTATTTATTTATTGGGATTTAAAATAGTAATATAAAAAAATCTTTATTTATATTTTTAATATTAGAATGCAAGTGTTCATTTTAAATTATAATTATGAAAAATAATTTATAGAAATTAGATAATATTATTATAAGTTATATTATTAGAATTTACTTCATAAATATTATATTATATTTTATAAAAAAAAAAATTAATATATCAGATTACCCTTGCTTGTAGTTACCAAACAAGATTTTTTACCCTTAGGGTAAGGTTTACTTTACCACAACAATTACCAAACAAGATAAGGGTAATTCCAATTCAACGGTCACCCCTACTCAAGGGTGACCCCTACTTAGGGGTAACCCCTATAAAAATTACCCCCCATCCAAACGCAGCCTAGGTGTCGGTATCCAAATTTTCCTCCCTTTCCAAACGATCAGAGAACTGAAACAAACTTAAAAGCGTAAGTGTCACTCTCAGTCACAGATGGCAGAGGCAATGTACTCCTTGGGACCACGAGAAAAAACAAGAAAGGTAGGTCCCACTAAATTACACAGAGTAGAATTCAGCGTTGCCGTGACTCCTTCATTCACACCTGTACCTTTTATTCCTCATCTCGTTTTCATTCTCGTCCACTCACTTTCCTTCCAGTTGAAAGACTACTATAAATCGATAATACTGGGAGGAGAAACCAACTATTATAAATTTGGAGGGAATATATAAAGAGAAGTGATTATTAATATAGTTTATAATAAAATAAATTAAAGAAAAAAATTAATAAAATTACTTCAAATAAATGAAATATTGACCTTTAATAATTACAAAAAGGTAGATTTCAATGTGTATTTGAGAAACCTTAGTTTAAATGCCTAGACGTGAGTAAAACTGCCTGAATGAAGATTTGGCATTAGCGTCGTCATTGAAGAGGTAGAAACGATGATAATAATTGTGATTAGATTCTGACTTACTATAGTAACTATGATTGCAGGGGTTAACCCCTAAATTAAATGAAATTTCTATTAAAAAAAAACTTTGTCAGACCCTTTTTAGGCTATCAAATCAAGGAAAGGAAATGCATGCATAGGAAACTTTAAATTAGTAATCCTATTTAAATTAGATGATGCGTGTGACAGTGTGATGGGAAAATTGAAAATTCAAGAGATTCTAATTTCCATTAAGTTGATATACAGAATTAAATTATTAAAACTTCACCGACCGGTCCATGCAACCACTTGTGGGCAATCTCCATGTGCCAAGAGAGCGATATTTTCAGGTATTTTTCATTTTTTTTTTCTCGACTATCATTATTCTTATATTTTTTCATATAATTCTTATTTGTTTGGCATTCTTCTCCCTATATTCTTTAGACTTGGCAACACTTAAAAGCCTCGTAGACTTGTAGTTGTAGGGCTCACTCGAACCCACTTGTTCTCTATTTTCATCCAAAGAACTGATCAAAACCTTACCCTCTTTTATTTTCTTTTTTAACAAAAAGTATTTGTTTCTTATGTATTCTAATTTTAAAATTATTTATTAAAAATTCTTACTTAGAATCCATCTTTCCCTTTTTATTAAACCTTCTTATGTATTTGCAGATTACTCATTAAATAATTAAATTGATTGAATTTAATTTATATATTTAATTGATTTCTTTAAGTTGATATTTTGCAGTGAAATTGATTCTGTGACTATGATTAATCATGTGTAGGCGGAGCGGCGGGTGTGTGACAATTTCCAACTAGTTCTGGTTTATTCACAAATTAAATCAAGTTTATTATTATTTAATTTTGATTATTTAGCTATTAATTTTGTATTAGTTATCACTATCATTATTTTGTAAAAAAACTCATCTTAATAGAGAATGTAAATTTGTATGATCAATATTGAACATAAGGCTCGGCATTTAGACACCGCGGCAATCTATTATCAGACACCGAATTTCAGATTTTGAGTGGAAATTATGATTCTCCCCTTCCGCGTGGATCGACCGATTGAACAGACAGTTCATTTTCACTTCGATCGATCGATCCCTTCCACGTAGAATTGTGCGATTGATTCCATGATATCGTGCGATTGATCCCTCGAACACGAACGAAAGATAGGGTAAATATAAATCAATCGCACGATTCCATAAGCTAGCTGGAGAAATCGAATCAATCGCACGATTCTGTTTTGTAAAATAGAATCGACCAATTGAAACATGCGATTCGATTTCTCCAGCTAACATGAAAGGAGAAAATGGACCGATTGAAACATGCGATTGATTCATGTTTAATCTACAGGAACGCATAGTATACTATTTAAATAATAAAATTTCCTTTAAAACTTTAAAGTTATTTTTTAAGCATTGTGTATTTTCAAAATTTCTCAAATTGAATATCCGGACTAATTACGATAACCCGATAAAAATACTTTAAGACTTTAAGGTCTTTTGACACTCCCAAATGCTTAAAATAGAGTGTTTTACAAATAAGGGTATCCCTTGGTTGTGCCGAAAACACATTTGGAAGTGTCAAAAGACCTTAAAGTCTTAAAGTATTTTTATCAGATTATCGTAATTAGTCTGGATATTCAATTTGAGAAATTTTGAAAATAAATAGTGATTAAAAAATAATGTTAAAGTTTTAAAGGAAAGATAAAACTTTAAAGTTATTTTTTAAGCACTGCGTATTTCCAAAATTTCTCAAACTGAATATCCAGACTAATTACGATAATCTGATAAAAATACTTTAAGACTTTAAGGTCTTTTGACACTTCCAAATGTGTTTTCGGCACAACCAAGGGATACCCTTATTTGTAAAACACTGTATTTTAAGCATTTGGACATGTCAAAAGACCTTGAATTCTTAAAGCATTTTTATCAGGCTATCGTAATTAGTCCAGATACTTAGTTTGAGAAATTTTGAAAATACACAGTACTTAAAAAATAACTTTAAATTTTTTTTAAAAAAAAGATTTTACTGTTTAAAATTTTAAACAGATTTTACTTTAGCATCATTCGAAGCATATTTATAATCCTTCGAGCGATTCGATGGTTCGAAGGATGTAAAAATTTCACTAAATAATCGTTGGAAGTATTTTTAGTGGAAGGGCAAAATGGTAATTTCCATGTAAAATTTGAAAAGGGGTGTTTCGTGGCAGAAAAAGGGAGTGTCCGAATGCGGCGCCAACTTTAAAAGCTGATTGTTATTTTTCAATTAATGGAAAGTGTTGAGTAAAAAGGCTAAGAATCTTTCCTCTTTTTACATGAAATAAGTGAAAATATTGAACATTTTCCTCAAAAAAAGAATACATTTTGTACGGAGAGAGAATTTTTATTCGATAAGGTGTTGGGTTTACTGTGCAAGTTAGATAAGATAGTCACAATAAAAAGATAATTTTGTTATAAAATTAAATTTTTAAAAAATTAAAAAATCTTATTATGTGTGGCTCAATTGATAATCTCTTATTTCAAAAAGTAAGAGGTGTTGTTAGGTTAGTCTTACCTAGTGTACTCTAAGAGCAATATCACCTATAGAGATTTTACACTAAACTTTTCACAAGTAATCTTTTTAAATAAAATTATTATTATTTGATGGCATAAAAGTTAGACGCATGTTTTAAGATTTCGGAGGCTTGTGAATCATGCCCCCCACTGCAACAGATCGTCTTCAACAGTCAAATGGGAGAAGAAAAAACATTTTCGGAGCCTTGTGAATCATGCCCCCCACTGCAACAGGTCGTCTTCAATAGTCAAATGGGAGAAGAAAAGTCTCTCTCCACACATTCCAAGCAAGTATCCCGGCGCAACCTTGTTCATCGCTTTCTCACTCATTCCCATGAGTCCACATTATGTGACTCATATTCATAAAGCTAAGGCAACAATGACCAGGTAATGATCTACATAATAAACATCAAAAAGACTAACAAAGAAAGTAAATATTAAAATTATCTTACATTTGAATTTTTGTAAGCACTAACTTAATTAATAAACACTTTAATTCAGTTTGAAGGACCTTACCAGTCAATTGTTCAATGGGAGAAAACGGGCCCCCTTCTCATACATCATGCTAGAAAGTAGAAACTCAAAAGCGTCAATAGTCAAATGCGAGAAGAAAAGTCTCTCTGCACACCTTCCAAGCAAGTATCCCGCCGCAACGTTATTCATGGCTTTCTCACTCATTCCCATGAGTCCACATTATGTGACTCATATTCATAGATCTAAGGCAACAATGACCAGGTAATGATCTACATAATAAACATCAAAAAGAGTAACAAAGGAAAGTAAATATTAAAATTATCTTACATTTGAATTTTTGTAAGCACTAACTTAACTAATAAATACTTTAATTCACAAATCAAAAGTTCTAAGTTCGAGTTTTATATTCACCCGATGTCTTGTAATTCTATACTCATACAGGGGGTTGAAGGACCTTACCAGTCAATTGTTCAATGGGTGAAAACGGGCCCCCTTCTCATACATCATGCTAGAAAGTAGAAACTCAAAAGCGTCAATTGTTTAAATGGGCCCACCTTGAACCAACCATCACACATAAGAAAATTGTAACCATTTCAAATGGAATATAAAGAGTGTGACGTGTCAGAGTACAAAATAAAAGGTAGGCGACTCCCCGAAGTCAAGCCCATCTATAACGTGACATCAGCTTAGAATCTAAAGACACAACTGTGATGGATAAGGCTACGTGTACGGAAGAAGCCCATTGCATGCGATGCATGAAGAACACCCATAAAGCACGTGTACGGAATTGAAGCAAGCGGAGTAAATAGCATGTGTTATAACAAAAATTATAGGTGGCTATTTCTCGAGATATTTTATTTTAAAATTTTGTATGAAAATTATTATTTATTCTTCAGTTTTTAAAAGAAGATAATTTCTCTATATAAAATTAAAGGACAAAATGGTAATTTTGTATAATATTTTGAAATGAGATATCTCTTAAAAGAAAAGTGAGATGTTTAAAAAGCTACCCAAAATAATCTTACATTTACATCACTGGCAATTTAATAGCTGACGTGATTTTTTTTTCTTACCAATAACTTTGAATATGACATAGTTGTTTTTAACGACCCGACTTGAGAAATTAAGTGGGTTAGGTTTTACATTTTTAAAATTAGGGTCAGATTGATCCGACCTGACCCACTCAAAAAATTCATATAGCACTCGAGTTGAATCGGGCCAGCAATTTTGTTCAAGACTCCACTTGAGTCGGGTCAGCAATTCAAGTCGGGTTGGGTTGAGCAATTTTGATCGAGTCGGGTCGAGTTCATTAACTTTTGATATGAGTTGGGCTTGTTTTTATTAAAATCCAACCCCACCTGCCCGAGTTCCAGCCCTAATAGATTCAGAGGCTTCTTTTTTGTTTTTGCTTTTGAGTTTTTTTTTACACTTCAACTGAGAATTGTTCTGTATAGGTGGATGTGAGGTAGAGTAGAGCGTATGAGTAGGTTGTGTATGAAGTGCCACATCTATTTAATTATTTTATCTCTTAATTTTAAATTTTTAAAAATCAATGGTCTATATCTATCAATATTTAAAAGCCGAAATAATATAGCTTGAATTATCAACTGATGGTGAAAGTGCATATACCTCATATTTAAGCAATTACCTATTAAATAAATTCAATTATATGAGACCTATCAACTATTTGATTATATATCTTGTTAGAAAATCTAATTTGATGTGTCTCACTATCCTAACTCATTTTATATAAGTCTTTGGATTTTATAAATGGATTGTTTGAGTGAATCGCACAAAGACAAACCTTACAAAATCTATTCATCAAAGCAAATCTAAACAAATTAACCACAAAAAGAATGACTTCCAAGTATAAAATTGAAAGAATAAACGGGGCTAATTTTTTTAATGCACCGTTTTATTTGAAACTCCTATGCACAATAGGAATTTCAAATAAACCAGTGCATACAAAATAATAAACCATCTCTATCTCCTCTCTCTTGATTTTAAACCAGTGCATACAAAATAATAAGAATTTCATACCATTCATGCCTTCTTGGGCCTGGCGATCTATATTCTCTGTGTGTGATAAGACCAAGCTTCATACCATTCATGCCATCGGTAATGGGGCAAATACCAGTTTCTGGAGGGATCCGTGGCTTCTTCCGGGGTTTATTCTCCTTGAGCAATTCGGGCATCGTCCTATCTATGACCTGGGTCTCGGCAGGAATGTAAAGGTTTGAGATCTTATCTGTGATGGGGTTTGGAATTTGCCCCCTCCGGCTTCTCAAACTCTGTCAGAAATCTGGACAATGATTAGAAATATCAGCCTACCTCTTTGTTGCACCAAGGATGAGATTCTCGGGACTGGTGACGATCAAGGTATCTTATCTATTGCCTCTGCTCTTAACCACCACTTCCTCAGTATCCCCGAGCGTTCGTGGGTTCAACTGGTGTGGTTTCCTTGTTGCATCCCGAGTCACTCAACTTACCTGTGGCTACTTTTCAATTCGGACCTGAAGACCAAAGATCTGCTACACAATTTTGGGCTGATTGTCAATACTTGTTGCATCCTATGTAACTGCAGCCATGAGACTTCACTGCATTTCCTGTCTTTTGTAATTTTGTACACTCTGTTTGGGATCTCCTTATCACAAAATTTGGGTACCATCGTTCCAACAATGATCTGCTTGATGACCATTCCATTCTTGCTCGCTCAAAATCCAGCCAAATTGAGATCCTTGCTGTTAAGCTCCTTCTACCTGCTCTGATCTGGCACATTTGGACGGAAAGGAACTTGCGATCCTTTGAGAACTCTTTCAGCTCACCCTCTATGCTCAAGAATTGGATCCTCTCTAAAGTTAGGAATAGAATCTTCTTCCTTGCCTCCAATGCTGACCTTGAGAAAGTTTGTAGCACTTTTGCTTCTTGTTGGGACCTCCCACCTCATTTGCCCATCTCCCGCCATAGGATCTCTACATCACAACCTTTCCATCAGCCTTCTGCAACCCTCCTCTTTGGAAATCTCCCGCGTGAGAACTCTCATGTCAGTGTTGCTCTCTTTGTTGGCCAAACCCAAGATAATATTGGTCTCTACTTCAACCCAACTATGCATATCTCCATCTCCAGCATGCTAATTTTCTGCCAGAAACTTTTATTTTTCCTGCTGAACAAAGGTCTGACTGTTCGCCATCTAGAGTGTATCAACTCTAAGATCTTCATGCCTCTCTCCAAGCACAACTCTTGCTCTTGGACCTACCGCACCCATGTCACTGCTATCAATCATCTTCTGCTTAGGCTCTATTGCAGGCCCTCCATGTCCACACCCCATCTTTTGAAGCAAATCACAATCTGGGCTAGAGATAAGCCTACTCACCAAAGCTGCAGTTATGGTTTTTTTGATTCTTTTCTCTGACCCTGGCCCGGGTTGTGGGCTTGTTCTTTTGTTTTGTTTTGTATCTTAGCCTTATGGCTTTTGCCCCGCTATGGGTTTCTTTCGTTGTAATTGTTGAGGACCTTCCCCTCTTTTGAATGATACTTACCCATACGTTCAAAAAAAATAATAATAATAAGAATTTACGTGGAAAACCTTTAATAGAAAAAAATCACGAGCATAGAACCCCAATCTCTCTCTCCTCTCTCTCTTGGTTTTAGCAGCTGAACCATCTGATCAAAATTGTCAAATGCTCTACAATCTTGCCTGCGGACCTTGCTCTTTCTGCTGCTCTCAGAAACTGGGCCACTACCAGGCCTTTACAACTGCCTTGGCACTGGCATTTTTGAAGATTGGACTCTGTACTTCTGCCGCTTTGGTTTCCAACTCGGATAAATGAGGCGGTTCGTCTCTCTCTTCACTGTTTAGTTTTTCCTTTGTTCCTCTGTTTTCTGGACCCGGATGGGATCCCTTTGTTTTGCTTGATTTGGGGCCTGCTTTAAGACCTCTATGTCTAGGCTTTCTTTCATTAAACATAAATAAAAACCCCGGCCCAGCCTGTGGGTTGACCCGCAGGTCAACCGTGGGGCTGAAACGTGTATCGGGTTATTTAAAAACCCTTCTGGGTCAAAAATCCTTAAAAACCCCTGGGACCTATGGATCAACTCTATTTGTCTAATAAATCCGTGACTGTTAAAAATCCTTGGTTTCTTTAATTGAGAAAGAAGATGAAAATGTTGGTTCTTTTGGAAATATGAATTTTGGATTATTAATTTTTGGTATTTACAATTGTGCTTGTGAGAAAGAATATATTTTTATGAAATATAACCATGGTTAATAATTTAATATTACTTATAATATTATATTAATAGCACAAGTTTGACTACATGTCAACCCAATTGAACCTTATTTAACTCACCCTTCTTTCAAGACGGGTCATTCCATGGGCCGGGTTTTAAAACATATATACTGGTGTTGACTAGAACTACTGGGATTTCCTCATCCAAAAATCATGAGAAATCAAGGGAGTTTCCAGGTGTAGCGTGAGGCAGGGGGTCGAGATATCGGCCGATACGAAATGTATCGGCCGATATGATATGGGTTTTAAGCACCGTATTATATTAGCCAATACGTATTGTATGAGCCTTCACAGTATTTATCGGCCGATATTCATAATATCGGTCATTTTAAAAAAAAAAAAATCAAAACAATGGTGGGCCCGACTTGATATCTCGGCCGATATTGGACCTATATCGACCTAGATATTGGCCGATATTTTCGTTTTCAATTTTTTTTAAAAAAAAAACAGCTTCCTTTTTGGATTATTTATTTAATTTTTAATTCAGAAAAAAATACCGATATTTAAAAAAAAAAAAGAGAGAATAATTTATCGGCCGACATCTCGGGGTGGCCGAATTTTGCACCCGTGGCGTGAGGGGGAGGGGGGGGGGGGGGGTGGGGTCGGGTGCGGTGTGGGGAGGCTGCACACGGCATGGAATTGCTTAGGGTGACCATGGAGGAAACACGGCAATTGCTGCCCGCTGACATACGGCATACAATTAGAGACGTGTGTGGACTGCATGTAATGTAGAATAGTTGGAGACTCGATATACGTTGGAATGGGCTTCATAGATGAGTGCCCCTCTTGGCCGCATGCAACACGGCATATGCATGGTTAGGGCTCAATCGGGCCGGGTCGGGTCTGGTCGGGTTGGATTTTTTAAAACCCAACCTTACCCGAGTTACTAATATATAGAACCCAACTTGATTCGAACTTTTGACCCAGAAGTCTTGGCCCAACCCGACCCGACCAGACCCGAATTATAACCAGACTCGACCCGACCCGACCCGCATTTTGAACCTACTTTAGTCTACTTTTTACCTGGTCAGTTTGGGTCGAATCAGGTTAACTTAAAAATCTCTCAACCCAACATGACTCGAATTTAATGCAGGTTTCTGACTTCCCAACCCGACCGACCCGACCCACATGATTTTCGAGTCGGGTCATGTGGGTTTGGGATAAAACCCGACCCGTGTTTCACCCTTATGCATGGTATTGAGAGAAGAGAGAGAGAGGAAGAAATACATAGAGCTCTTATTTTTACCTGTTTTTCAGCTAGAGAGTTTTTATATTTGGCTTTGTTTTTTTGTTAGAGAGGAGGTATTTTTAGGACAAGAGACCAGATTGTCTATTGTCTGAGAAAGAAGAGTAGGTGTAGCAATTGAGCTTTCACTGTAGGATTTGTCTACAACTCTCTAAACAATGATTGAGTTTGGGATTTAAATTCATTAATTATCTCTCTTTCTAATAAGTGTTCTTATTTTTCTCTCTAAATAAATACATATCCCGTGTGGACGTAGATAGGATTTTGCTGAATCACATAAATATCGATTCAATTTATGGTGTGCTTGTTCATTTATTTATCATGACGTGGTTCTATATTTTTCCACATATTATTATTAAGAAATGGTTAATGTTTTATGAATATGATATCCATTACATGGCCTTATCTACTTTAGATCAAATGGATTACACTTTTAATATGTACAATTCTTTTTGTTGATGACTAATACGGAAGAACTCACTTTCATTCTTTTTGTATCTATCGACTCTTCCACATTTTCTATGTTTGCCATAGGTGAAGCTCTCGTTATATTGTGCTCAAGTGGTGCTCTCTCAATATATTGGCTTACTCTCTGATAAACTTATAATTGGAGAAAAAAAGGAATCACATAAGTTAGAAAGTTGGAAGTAGAGATCTCCTCATTCTCCTTTAATTTCACCTTAACAAAGTTGTTTATGTTTTATATGTAGCATGGCATATGAAAATACATTTGTGTTTGATAGAAAATATAAGGCTTTTGACCGTATGCTTTACCATGCCGTGATATCTAGGTACAGAAAAAAAGAATGGGAGGTTTTGCATCTTTAACTCATCTTGTGTAGGAAGAACAAGAGAAATAGTAAGTCATTGCTCGTGTAGAGATCTTGTCTTGACTGCAAGTCAAAATTATACATGATCATAGGTTGCATATTGCAATTTGAGTTAATTTGTTAGCCAGTAAGAATCTAAATAAGTGACTGAATCTATCAGAAACAAACGTCTGGTTAATTTGTTAGCCAATAAGAATCTAAATAAGTGACTGAATCTATCAGAAACAAACGTGTTGCCATAACATCAAACATAAGACATTGATATTTATCAATCCAAATACAGAGTAACTGATGGTAAGAGAGTAGAAGGGGAAGACCCCTCTCCTCCAACATGTCATGTCATCGCATACCTAGTGCGAAGAATGGCGACCGATACTTACAATAAAACATATACTTGGTGTCTAATAAATATACATTGTGAGGGTTGGCTTGACTGTTAATAAGCTGCCTGAGATGCGGGACTTGTCAGGTCCTTGGATATCTTAATCTTAAAAAAAAAAAAAAAAAAAACATGGTGTCTAAGTCAAGATAAGAACAGGGGTTTGGTCACCCTAGGAAGTGTAATGAGATGCCTCATGGGAGAAGACTTGTGAGGGGATTGTTGTATGCCTGGAAACCTGAGAGGGAAGAACTGTCGTTCACGGAACAGCCGGATTTTGAATGTCTCATTGCTTGAATTCTGTGGAAACTTCTTCCCACCATGATCATATAAGTTTGTACTACCAAATTGAGCTCTAACAACTGTAGAATTGTACTTCTCGGATAGACGTTCGGATGTAAGAGGCTGTTGTGGAAGAGCACTTTGCATATCCACCGGTAAAGGCTCATAAATTGCATTTTTTATTTGGTTGATCAACTCCGTTTCGGAATCGAACCCATTACCAGAGTTGAAGAACATCTGGAATGCTTTTAAACCCCACAAATGGGCACGTCTGCAAGGCTTTGGGATACTACTAATTCCGTCCACCAAAACAAGCTCAAGGAATTCTTTCTTCTTCTCCTCAATGATCTGCCTTACGCAAGTAAGTGAATCTTCAATGTCTAGTTTGGGGCTATCTTTCATCAATAGCAGGACAAGATTTGTCTTCCCGTCTTTTATTTCTTTCTGAGAAATGTTAGTGTTCGATTCTCGATCAGAACTAGCCAAGTAGGAGCAACATCTTCAAAGAAAGTGCAAAATGGAATGTTATAAATAGTTTTTTATTTTCTTTGTTGAATTTGGTCATTCAAAATGACCTATACTTAGATGTACATGGCCTCAAAATGTATCATTTATAATAATCTGCCCTCAATGAGTACTAATATTGTCAGCTTTGAGCCTGACACGATTTTATGACTTTGTTTCGGGATGTGTGCCCATACACACATCCCAAAAGGCATGGATGCTAGTTGAAAAAAAGCAGTCATTTATATCCTAAGATCCCGACAACAATCTAAGCAACAGGGATTGCCTATCCTACTCCAAACGCCCAATGCCAATCCTGATTACTTCCTCTGTATCAATTTAGTTGTCTCATATGTATTTTGAAAGAGTTAAAGGATGTTGGTGAGAAATTCATAAGCCTTTTGAGAGCTCTTCCTTAAAAAAATCAAAATTTTAAAATGGGACAACTAAAATGAGACAGAGAGAGTATTTTTAAAAACGTTTATGGGATTCATTTAGAGGAATTTTAGAGGGAAATAAATTAGTAACTAGATGGTTCAAGAATCAAGTTTCCAATGCCAAACTTATGTTTTTTACCATCAATCTTTCCTATATATATTTCCATTTTTAATGAAAAGATCTTGCACTTAAGGGGTAAAACATGACTCTCAAAGGTGACTGATAGGGGTAAAACTTAGGTCGGGTTTTGTCCCGACCCGACCCAAGAAATCAAGCGGGTCGGGTCATGCGAGTTGGGCCACCGGGTTCGGTTGGGTTGAGAAAACAGAAGCCCAAATGGAATTCGGGTCGGGTCAAGTTAAGGAATTTTCATGTTAACTCCTCCGACCCGATCAAACTCGACGCAACCCGCCTAAAATTAGGCTAAAATGGGTTTAAAATGTGGGTCGGGTCAGAATTCGGGTTGAGTCGAATTAGAATTCGGGTCTGGTCGGGTCTAGAATTTCGGGTCAGAAGTTTGGTCGGGTCTAGTCGGGTTCTATATTTTATTGACTTGGTTCGAGTTAGGTTTTAAGAAATCCGACCTGACCCGATTTCAGCTCTAGTGACTGAAAGCCCGCAACTCAAAGGAGTGGGCCTAGAATAGTTTCTTAATCTAAGCCGAGCTCAAAACATTTCAAGCCTAAGTATGAATCCACATTGTCTTGAACTTAATACCTTGCAATATTCATTTCACATTATTCTACTTTTACATTCGACATCTATGACTTGAAGCTACAGCCTTAATGAGCATATCCATCTGAAGTTTATCAAGTTTTACAATATTATGTTTATTGAAAAGGCCTAATCATAAATATGAAGTTCACTAGCATTTTCACAAATATCATTTTTGGGATATTAACGGTGATCGATAATATCAAGATATTTTCAAATTCTCAGATTTTTATCGAGAATTTAGCTGGAAAATCTCACGAAAAATAAAATATTTATTAATAAATAGAAATATTAATAAGGAATTTACCAGAAATTTATTGGAATATTATCACGATATTACCATTTATTATAATTTATCGAGAATGTACTATAATGCCGATAAATCTCAAGATATTAACTACAAATTATATTTTGCCGATAAAAATATGATAAATTTGAAAATATCGTTGATAGTTGTAATAGTCTTCATTAGTCCACCTACAATTATCTTGACTTGTTTTTAAGTCTTCCTTCAATTACTAAATTTTAAAGGAAGAAGAAGAAAGAGGAGTTACAAATTCAAAAAAAAAAAATTACAAATTCCATATTGTAAAATGGAGTAAGAAAAAAAAAAAGTTACCTCGTAGCTTTGCATGTCATTTAAAAGGCGAGTTAAAAGCATAAGCAACTTGGTAATTGTATTAGCTTGGGAGCGTTGCAACAAGTCAAGTGGTAATTCTGGGCACAGTAAATAAATTGCCGGCAGAATCATCGCCTGAGCAGCAATGGAAGTCATGCCTGTTTCGATGTATTCAGTCGTCGAAGGAGTGTGTCGCTTTCTACTCCATTCTGCTTCCTTCAGCCAAGACATAAATGTTTCTAGCCACTGTACAAAACTTGTAGAATCAATTGCGAGTACATTGAATAGTAATTGGCAGCCAAATACTTCGTAGAGAAGAAAAGAGGATATAAGTAAATATGCATAAGATATTACATAAGCATTGGAAAAAGTTTATATTCGCACAAATATAGGAAATGATACACCATCATTTCGTATATAGCATTAGATGTTTTCAAAAGTTGAGTTTTGATTGGTAAATATGAAATGGTGAATGAAAAATGTAGGATTGACCCGATTCAATATAAATTGTTCAACATTTCGATCTAATTCAATCTAAATTACAAACTCAATTGAACTCAATTGCTATATTAAATTTTTTGCCTAGATTAAATTAAGGTCAATTCAGATCAGATCAGTCAATTTTAAAAACTCGTAAAATGTTTCATACGCTAAGACACCAGGCATGTAAAATGTTTCCTCAAACGAAAACTCACCAGTTCTCTGACATGCTTCTTGGCATTCAGTCCATAGAGATCAAACAACTTTCTGACAGTAGTATCAACAACATCTTGGAGGGCATCAAATATCACCCTGTTGTAATCACTCAGTCCTTTCCCTTCCCATCTGCATTCACCAATCAACTTGTAATAAGAAATTAGCCGGCAATAAAAGAACCAACAACTTGTTATAGTCATTATTAATGTGAGTCATTTATTTTTATTTATTTGGAGTTAGACATTTGTAATTAAATTTTATAAATTGTTCTGAATGATGTAACTCCTTATTTGATATTCATATGACTCAAACTTTGCAATTTTTATATAGTCTGTCGATATCTTTGCATCATGCTATTGTTAGGTCCGGTGGAAACCTGTCATTTGGAGGGTAATTTTGTAATTTTCACAGTATACTTTTTGTAAACCTTAATTATGACATTATATAATGTCTTTTTCTCGTGAGAGAGAGTAATCAACTGCAATTGTAACGAGGGTCAAAACCGTCTCTTCTTTGTTTTTTTTAGTAAAGTGGATCTAATTTGAACCCGTGGATGTACAGAAAATGAACCACGTAAATCTCTGTGTTATAGTTTGATCTGATTTTTTCCTTTCTATTTTTATTTTCTTTGTTCAATATTGTTGTTTCTCGTATAGTAGAAAAGTTGTTTCCACCTAGTAGCTCTTGTCCAGTGAGTGATGAGTAACAAGTCAATTTTGTATAAATTCTTGGGAGTGCAAGCTATTTGTACCTTCTAATTGCTTCAGTGAGAGCATTCAAACTGTCCAACGAGCCTACCATGTCGAAGAAATCATCAGCAACCGTGACTAGGATTGCGCTCTTCGCTATCAACAATCGAACATCGGAGAGGGATGGGTGAGATGCAGAGGCTGCAGCAGCCAAATAACAATACGTGGTTTTCTCCCGACCAAATCCAATGTTGCGAAGACCAGAGTCTATAGACCACCTACTTCCATAAAATCGAGTGAAATATGTGAGGAGTGAAAGAAGAAAGTATCAAATGGATACCCACATGGGTGTAATTTAACTGGTTGTCTCCCGTCTTAGAAAGCATGAGGTTGTGGGTTCGAGCCTCTATGGCCAAACATTGGTGTGGCTTAGGAGTAGTGGGCTCACCCATGGGAGTTTTATGCGTATCCCATAGTTTCTCATATGTAAATTCAAAAAAAAAAAAAAAAAATCAAATGGATATGTCGAATGCAAAAGATTTACCTCTTTAACTCTTCAAGTTCATTCCTGAAAACCAATTGCCGATTCTCGTAGTTCTCCTTCGCGAGCTGTAGCAGCGTGGTGTTGTTTAAGCATGATAGCCTGAATGCAAAAGGTCAGTCAATGGACCAGCTATGGATTTTATCTCAACAGAGAAGATTTACATAAATGGATGATATCCCATAATTCAATTCCCCATACCTATAGTAGGATGTCTTGCCCATCCACAGAGGGCTATTGAAGTCACTTCCTTCAATGTTGAATCTATGCTCCAGATGGTCCAATCGAGCAAGCCATGGAAGTTTTAGCTCATGTTCAATCTATCATAAGACATTCAAACAAATAATCAAAGTGATATTGCATTAGATACACTCAACAATAACGAGAATAATCATTGATATATATATATATATGAGAAGCCCCCAAATAAGAGTGAATAAGTGCGAAAGGCAAATTTATACTCCCTCTGTTCCATTTTAATTGTCTGATTTAAAACATTTGTATTTTTTAAAAATCTCCCTATATAACGCTAGCACTCTATTTGATCTCATTCATTTTCAACACACTTTATGCTACTTCAATATTAACGAGACAACTATTTTAAGAGAATTTCAAAATCCATATAAGACAACTAAATTATAATAGGAATAGGATTTTGTAAAGGTTCTAAACATTTGCTTTTAGGCCCCTCTATGAAGTTGAAATTTGTATATTAGCTCCTCCATAAGAAAACCTATTGTTTTGCCCTTGTGTGATTACTACGTGATTGTATAATATATTCCCATTGAGTGAACCAAAGTGATGTGTTACCTCTCTCTGAAAATTGAATGTAACAACACAATCCTTTGTATTTATCATGTTTGTTCCCATTTCCAACAATTTTCTTGAGAATGATCTTGCTTCTTCAAGTTCATCTTCTCCCAAGAATGCAACATCTGTTGCTCTGTGAACATTGAGCATGACACTCTGTAGGTTTTCGCATTTCAATTCCATTTCTGATTTAATCTCCTCATGTTCGAGGAACCAACAGATCCTTCCTGTATCCAAATTAAGAAAATATTTTTTTTAACAGAAGTTAATTATTAAAAAAGTTATAGAAAAGAAAGACCATTCAGGAAAAACAAAAGGTCTTACGAGGAGATACACGATAGCCATGCATTCTGAGGAGTCGAAATGCTAGAGAGTCTTTGTATATCTGAATTGGTTGTAGATGTCCCTCAGTTAAGCCCTGTGCCTCTTCATCTACCCATTTGCTTCACAAGGCAAGTACCAAGAAAAGGAAAATTATTTATTAGTAATTAAAGTAAAATTTTGAGTATCAAAATTCAATATGTATATTGTTAATATATACTAATGAACAAAATTGCATGATACATAGAATTATGCATAAGTGTTCCGGTTAGAGCATTACCTGTAAATTTCATCCAATATGGCTTGTATTTCCTCCATGAAATGCTCTGACACCCCTAATCTTTCTAGTCGATCGACAAGGCATAGCTTAATGAGTTCTTCGTCGATGGGATAAAACGAAGGAACTGTGTCAAAAAACTATGGTAAATGCCCTCATAAAGTTTTTTTTTTTTTTTTTTTGATAATTTCCAGACTCAGACTCAGCCAATTCAGACTCGGACTTAATTTCTTCCGACTCTAAGACTGAGTCAACTAGATGTGGTGAAGAGTGCAGTTTAAGATTAAGTACATGGATTCATCCTCATCTCATGTGAGGCAATGTAAAAGGTTGATATATAACAACGATGATCCTTACTCAGAAACAAACGTATAAAAAACAATCAAAGAAAGGTTAAAAATTAATCTTACCACTTCCATTTCCGCATCTCTGAAGCAGGGATTCCAGAAACATCCTGCAACCTTTATTTCTCGTAACCATGAAAGCATAAGCTGTAGCAGAAGGCGATCGAAGCAAGGATCCGTCTTCATTCTGATATTTAAGTACTTTGTCGTGACATATGGCAAGTGATGGAGGCAAAGCTTCTAAGTAGGATAGAAGAGGAGGATCATATGCTTCAAAACATTCTTCCCTGCAAATATGCAATTCATGGATGTTGAGATGCACCTAATCATGCACCTAAGCAATCCAAAGTTTTCAATAGGGCTGAAACTCAGGCAGGCCGGGCGGTGTCGAATTTAATAAACCCAACTCAATTCAGATAAAAAATCATTAAATATCGGCCGATATTATCGATATTTTATCTATGTATCCAGCCCTCAAAAAACCAATATGTATCAGCCGATATTCTGACCTATGTTCAAGACCGAGGCCTGTTCTTGCCCATTACTCTAACCTTTTTTAGTTAGTTATTATTCCATAATCAAGATTAAGTGTTGATATACTCCATGGCATTGAGTGTGCAACTTATAGTCTTTTTTTTTTTGGAATGAAGCAATACATTTGGAGAATGTTTTGTCTACGGAGGAAGGTATCTTTCCCCACATCCGGCACACCACCGGGGAAGACATTTAAGCCATTCGTCTGCGCCAGTTCGAGCATTGCCGGGAAAACAATGAAGAACCAGTGAGGACAACCACCTCCATTCTCTCTCAGCAGTTGCTCTGCGTTTGCACCAACAAATGCCAACCCTGCAATTTTAAAAAGAAAACCAATTTAGATATTCATTAATTATTATTATTATAAACACCACCTATGCATTCCAAATAACTAAGGAGAATTTTTCTATTAAGGTAAAATATAATATTAAAATATAATTTTTACAAGAACAACTTGTCTTTTTGCTAAAATGAAGTTATATTGTAAATACTGGAAACTGTAATAAGCATCTTGCAAATGTTTTTTTTTTTTCTTAAGATAAAGATATTCAGATGTCTCATCTCACAGTGCAATCAATATGTTTATAAATTGTGGGTGTCTTAGTCAATTTTAACTTGAAATTTTTATAATTACCATACCCCACTAATATTTTACACATGGCTTTTCCTAATACAATGTGATTTTAAATTTGACAGCATGTGAAGTTTGATGATGTATTAGTCTTACAAAATATATGATAAATAATAGTATAATAAAAGAAGTAGAACTCAAAATAAATAGAATATTAGCTAATGATGGTGATAATGATGATTAGCCTATCTAAAAGAGATTCTAATTCAACTATCTATTTATTTATTTTAATATAATGAATATAAATAAGAAAAGTAGTTTTTAATTTGAAAATTATTATATTGTTTAAATTTTTTGAGTACATTAGAAACTCAAGTGCTACGTTTAGATACCTTTCCGGACGTTGCATGGACCCACGCTCCATTTGTGGAGAGCAACCATGCAAGCTATGGACGTAGACAGGCTCTCTATGGTGGGGACATTTCCCCACGCCGTCTCTCCCCAGAAACCTTCTTCTCTCTGGTTTCCTACGATCCAATCCAGACACTCCGGGAAGAGAGGATGGCCGGGCCTTCCAGGGTGGGGAATCATCGCCACCCAAGCTGTGTCGTAAGCCGAAGGCGACACGAAGGAGGAGAGATGGACGTCGGAGGAGAGCATCTCTTCCTTGATCTTCACAACTAGTTCCTCAATCGACTTCCCCATTGAAAATTCAGGCTACCCAGAACCAGACTGATACTGAATATGGAGTGGAATGAGGACGAACTCAATTTGTGACAACCCTAACGGACATGAACTCAATTTATAGAAACAGGTGCCCTCGCCCATCGTGCGAACATTAGAGCCCTACTCGCTTCACACGTGCTAAGTGTCGGTATCCAAATTTTCCCCCCTTTCCAAAGGATCAGAGAACTGAAACAACTTAAAAGCGTAAGTGTCACTCTCAGTCACAGATGGCAGAGGCAATGTACTCCTTGGGACCACGAGAAAAACAAGAAAGGTAGGTCCCACTAAATTACACAGAGTAGAATTCAGCGTTGCCGTAACTCCTTCATTCACACCTGTACCTTTTATTCCTCATCTCGTTTTCATTCTCGTCCTCGTTGAAGGGCTACTATAAATCGATAATCTTAAAAGGAGGAATCAACTATTATAAATTTAGAAGGAATATATACAGATAAACATTATAGATTGTGAAGTGATTATTAATATAGTTTATAATAAAATAAATTAAAGAAAAAAATTAATAAAATTACTTCAAATAAATGAAATATTGACCTTTAATAATTACCAAATGGTAGATTTCACTGTGTATTTGAGAAACCTTAGTTTAAATGCCTAGACGTGAGTAAAACTGCCTGAATGAAGATTTGGCATTAGCGTCGTCATTGAAGGGGTAGAAACGATGATAATAATTGTGATTAGATTCTGACTTACTATAGTAACGATGATTGCAGGGGTTAACCTCTAAATTAAATGAAATTTCTATAAGAAAAACTTTGTCAGACGCTTTTTAGGCTATCAAATCAAGGAAAGGAAATGCATGCATAGGAAACTGTGCCATGTGCAGTAGATAAGATTTTGATCATATTTGTTTTTTTTCCCAAAGAAAGTAACTTTAAATTAGTAATCCTATTTAAATTAGATGATGCGTGTGACAGTGTGATGGGAAAATTGAAAATTCAAGAGATTCTAATTTCCATTAAGTTGATATACAGAATTAAATTATTAAAACTTAACCTACCGGTCCATGTAACCACTTGTGGGCCACCTCCATGTGCCAAGAGAGCGATCTTTTCAGGTATTTTTCAATTTTTTTTTCTCGACTTCCATTATTCTTATATTTTTTCATATAATTTCTATTTGAAACTTTTGGTTTGGCATTCTTCTCTCTATATTCTTTAGATTTGGCAACATTTGAGGGCCTTGTAGACTTGTAGTTGTAGGACTCAACCGACCCACTTGTTCACTATTTCCATCCAAAGAACCGATCAAAATCTTACCCTTTTTTAATTTTTTTTTTTTACAAAAAGTATTTGTTTCTTATGTATTCTAATTTTAAAATTATTTATTAAAAATTCTTACTTAGAATCCATCTTTCCCTTTTTTATTAAAACTTCTTTTGTATTTGCAGATTATTCATTAAATAATTAAATTGATTGAATTTAATTTATATATTTAATTGATTTCTTTAAGTTGATATTTTACAGTGAAATTGATTCTGTGACTGTGATTAATCATGTGTGGGCGGGGCGGTGGCTGTGTGACCATTTCCAATTGGTTCTGGTTTATTCGCAAATCAAATCAGATTTTATTGTTCTTTAATTTTGATTATTTGGCTATTAAAAACTGTATCATTTTCACTTAAAATCAGTCACGGAGTTCATAAAATTCAAAGTAGATGAATTTTGATATATTGTTTATAGAAATCGGTCGAAAAACGGGCTCATTTGAAAATCCCTCTCCACAGCCCACAAACTCCGTACAAGATTGTTCGAACGTTCTGTAAGTATCGTTCAAACGGTCTTAATATGTGAGAGAATATCATCCGAAGAATTCCTTTTACACTGAAATGTTCGTTATGACGGTCTCAGCGTCTGAACGAACACATTTTACACTTAAATGTTTGAGCGTCCGAACGAATGAAAAATGAACTACGTATGAGTTCAGACAATAAAAAAATGAAAAAGTAAAATAGTAATTTCACTCTAAATTTTTTTGACAAAATAATGTCTCTTATGGAAAAAAGCGTGTCTAAATGACACATATTTTAAGATTTCGGAGACTGAAAGAGAAGATTTGTGAATCATGTCCCCTCCTGAAATGGTGTCTCAGCAACTTGTTTTGACTTTTTAGATACTTCCAAGTTAAAAGAAAAGGTTGTCTTTAATAGTCAAATGTGACTCATGTCCCCTCCTTCTAAGCAAGTATCCCGCCTGCAACGTGATTCATGGCTCTCTCACTGATTCCCATGAGTCCACATTATGCGATTCATATTCATAAAGCTAAGGCAACAAAGACCAGGTAATGATTTACATAATAATCATTAAAAAGAATAAAAAGAAAGTAAATATTATAATTATCTTACATTTGGGTTTTGTAAAAAGTAGTTTAATCGATTGACATTTTAGTTTAGGAATCAGAGTTTTTAAGTTCGTGTCCTATAATCACGTGATATCTGTAGTTTATAGGAATTGTGTGCATATGAAGTTTACGAAACGCCTTCTTATTCAAAGAAAAGTGAGGAAACATATAAGAGGGAAGGACCTTATCAGCCAATCGTTTAACAAGAGTAAATGGGGTTCCCTCCCATACATTGTATCAAAAATTCAAAAGCGCCTACCACCTTAGACTATCCTATCACACATGAGAAAATTGTAACTACTTCAAACGGACTATAAAGAGCGTGAGAGAAAATTGTAACTACTTCAAACGGACTATAAAGAGCGTGACATGTCAGACGCACATAATAACACGTAAGCGACTCTCCAAAGTCAAGCCTATCCCTATCCTGAGATCAGCTTAGAATCTAAAGACATAACTATTATGAATAAGACCTTTGTTCGTGTCCGAACGAAGTATATTGTAAGCGTACAGAATTGAACTATAGCAGGCAGAGTAAATACCACGGGTCATAATAAAAATTATCTTACATTTAGAGCACTGACAATTTAATAGCTGACATGAATTTTTTTTTTTCTTACCAATAACTTCGAATATGACATAGTTGTTGAATGTCACTCTCTTAGTCTCTTAATTGAATTCAACAGCGCTCTCTCTCTCCCCTATTCACTGAAAAGGGGTTAAAATGATATTTTCTTACTTATCTTTGAAAAAAAAACAAGTCACTATTATTATCAGTACTTCGTCATCTATTGGGGTTTGACAACTCCTGTCTTTTCACATTTTCTCAAATAAAAATATAGTTAAATAAAAAAAATAGAAGAATCCCAATCGTGAAGGCATAACTTTTTTGTAGAAAAAGTTGAAAATATATAGTAAAATAATGTATCTTCAAATAGAAAATGAGGATTTTGTATATTTCTTTGATCCTTCTCATCAAATGAATTTTTTTATTTTTTAAATAAAGCTATGATATATTTCACTCAAAGAATATATAAAAAGTCTAAACGGAAGCATAGTAGAAACCGCAAGCTTGGGCTAGACAGAACAGATAAAAGAGGCATCCTAAGAAGGAAATGCAACATAATCAATTTATAGAGGCCCACAACCAGACCCAAATATAAAATAAAAAACTCCAAACCAGGGCAATGGATTAGAGATACCAGACAGTAGAGCCACGCCATTAAAATAGGACTCCCATCTCAATTCATCCAATCAAGTGCAGTGGACATCAAATGCATCTTTTAAGCCTAACATTCATAATAGTACTTCACAAAAGTTCTATTTGAATTAAGATAATATGAGGATTCAATGTTTTTAGTAGGAAGAAAGATATTAGATATGTCACGTCACATTTAGGCTCATTTGATAAGTAGAATTGAAAAAATATGGAAAATGATATTTTTACTATATATGAAATTGGGTTTCATATAAAATCTCTTGCATGCAAATATAAATGGTTCAATTGAAACATTTATTAAAGATTCAACTTTTCATTAAGAACTTCTTTAGGTTTGCATTTTCATCATGGATCAATGCGTGATGGATACACCAATGCAAATATAAATGGTTCAATTGAAACATTTATTAAAGATTCAACTTTTCATTAAGAACTTCTTTAGGTTTGCATTTTCATCATGGATCAATGCGTGATGGATACACCAATGCATTCTACCCCTCAAAACTAATATCGGTCTGCCATCTAAAACTGCTTAATCTAAAAATATTAGAGTGGATTGAGTTGGATTAAATTCATATTACTACTTTCTTATTCAAGTTTTATTTTAATCCTCTTTTGGGTCACTCATAATTTGACTTATTTAAAAAAATATACTTTTTATTTTGAATTACTCTATATGAATCAAGTTAAATTGGATCAAAATTCAACTCGTGTAATCAATCAGACAATTAAAAATAAATCAATTGAATTGAAAATTGCATCTACAGTAATTAATAGAGCTGAAACTTGGATTGGTTTTGACTTGACCCGACTCAAAAAATTTGTGAGTTGAGTTATACATTTTTCAAATTAGGGTCGGATTGGATTGCAGAAATAAAAACCTAAGTTAAATTCAGGTCGGATTGGACTCGAAAATTTGAGTGGCAACCCAACCCAATTTGAGTTGACTCGACTCAATCCTACTAAGTTACCCGATAAAAAAAATGAGAAGGGGCTGCAGGTCTAAATCGGATTGGATCGAATTGAATCTGCACTTCAATTAAATTATGTCAAAAATTTGAGTCGAGTCGAATTGAGTAATTTGCGTTAAAAATTAAGATCAAATCGTATTAGACTCAACAAATTTTAACATAAATTAAATTGGGTTCATTGAAAACTGTCCCTTTCTTGACCAAGCAATGAACCATTCCGTTTCCATCCTTTCACGTGTGAAAGGGGCTAAGTCCCCTCAGTTCCTGAATCCCCGGGACAGGAAGGTGCCTGACCGTTTCTCTATCATTTTCATTTGAGAATCACATGGAAGATTTTTCTGTAGTCGCGCATGAGCGCAACCCATTGCACTTCAACGACGAGGATAGTCTCTCTCTCTCTCTCTCTCTCTCTCTCCCATCACACGTGAAAGTGTTTCTACTTCCACGGGTCCGTGAGTCCGTATTAGACTGTCTCTCTCTCCCTAGAATTTAAAGATGAAATATTTCATTTGGAGTGTGCTACCTTTCACACACGAGCTTCTCATTATTTACTATTATATCTTTATAATTAATACAGAACAATTTACACTTTAATTTAATAACATTAAAATCATAATATATATATATATATATATATATATATATATATATATATATATATATATATATATATATATATATAAAATGTGATACAATACGGGAAAGAAAATCTGGCGTTACTTATGTAAACTGAGAATTGAGGGTTTCAAATTTATTATAAATTTGAAAGTCTAGGCCGACTGGGTTTCAAGCAATCGTGCATCTTCTTTTAGTACGATTAATAATTCAACTAAGAAGGTCAGTTGCCATGAATTCAGTGTTTTAGGATTGAGTTAAGATTAATAGTCTCTCTTTCATAGATTTTATGAAATTTAAATCAAACAAAAGAAATTCAGAAATTTCAAGTATATAATCAAGACTCAAGTCTAAAGTAATGAAATAATTAATTCATGGTATTAACCTAGGATTGATCCAAAGATCAAAGGTTGGATCCGAAGATTCGGATAGTGAATGAAGCCCCGAAGCAAAGCTTGAATAAGTTCTTTACAAAATTCAAATTTGAATTGAGAGAGGAATAATTATTCCAAAAATAAATTTTATTCCTTGTGAAATTTGAAAATTACAACTGAATTTATAGGAAAAATAATGGCAAAAGACTATTCCACTCTTTCTAAAATAGTTATATCAAAATTAGAAATAAAAACTTGTAAAATACCTTTCTCAGTGGTGATGCTCATGCGGCTGCCACTAGGATTACATATGGACCAATCGAATTATCCTAAAATGACATTGGACTGCCACCGAACTCACACGTGTGGGGTCCTTATTAATTTTGCTAAAAAGACTCCCAAAATTATCCAAAGACTTTTCCCAAGGTTTCACACGTTTTTAGCTAGCAATCCAATCTTCCAACCTTTGCAAAACACGCCAAAATGAGAATTTAGACTTGCATACGATGGAATGCATTTGGAATTAGGGAGGGCACGTTTTGGGGAGAGGAATTGTACGAAGGGATCTACCAAGCACTTTTTGGGATTTGACTTGGTCAAATTGGGTAGAATTAGGATTTCATTAGACATTTATTTGGGTCATTGGGAGACTCTAATTGGGTCATTCAGTGGATAGGGCTCAATAACAATATCCCAATGACCCAAATGCAAGAAAATGCTGGGCTAATTAGTGTGTCCACGACCAAATCTGTCTATGAAGTCTACATAATCTATTCAATCAAACCAATGTCCATGATATTTGGGTCAGTAGGTAAGAAATAGTGATATTATTAGAACTCAATAATATCATGTTAGAGTTTTCGATTTCATTTTAGTAGGAAAACCAACCACTGGCGGACTCTCCATGTACTCTCATTTTGAAACTCGGTGGCGAAAGTTCGCATCCTTCTCCAGTTTTAATGGAACGTAGCATGGGCATGGCCTCGAATAAAGGCATCGGTCAATACGTTGCGTATAAACTGATACGTAACGGGATTTGGATCGACGATCAACACAATGCAACGAACGAAATGTGACATTGTGTTGCACCGTTGATAAAATCAACAGCAGCGGACGCCGTATCGACGGTGAATTTGTTTCGTCATGGGGCCCATTGGTATCTTCCTTCCCCCATCTCAACAACTGAGGAAGAAAAAATCAAGTGACCTTGAACTCGATTTATAGAGATTTTCAGCCCATTTCGTGAGATCTACACTGTCTAAGTTCAAGTTAATCGCTGGATCTTTTATTCAAGCAATTTTTAATGGAATTTTGAAGAAGACCTTCATTTATCAAGGTATTAGCTTCTAAAGATCTCATTTTTCTCTCCCATTTGTGTTTAATGAAATAAGAAAGTATATTAGAGGTTGAATATTTCATGCATTTCTGGTTATTTTGGAGAATGAAATTCATAGATGAAGTTGTGAAATTTTTGGATTTTTGAGTATGAGAATAGTGGATGGAGTATTTAGGAGATAAATAAATGTTAGATCTAATGCATTTCTATTTTTTTTAATATAATCTGAATTTTTTATCTAAGGTGAATGCGAAATTAGGGGTTTTTGGAAATAAATCTTTTTTCATGCAATTTTAGGTGTAATGGAGGGGTAATTTTGTGTGTTACATTTTTTAAAATGTTTTTATTTTGCAATTTTTTTCATGAATTTTTTTGGTGAAATGAAATTTATGGATGAAGTTGTTTAAAATGGGTGTAACGTGTTTGGAGATGGTTGATTTAGTATTTACTATTTAGGAAATTAATGTGGTGTATAAATGTTGGATTTAATGTATTTTTAATTATTTTGATTTAATTTAATTTTTTTACCTAAGATAAATGAAAAATTGAGGGTTTTTTAAAATAAATCTTTTATTTTATTTAACCATTCAATTTTAGATGCAATGAACGTGTATAATAGAGGTATGTCTAATTAAAATCATTTGAATGGTACGTAGAAACGGAAATGTCATCTAACAGCTTAACCCAAAAGCAATTACCAAGTATTTTACATAATTCTGAATTTTAGACATAAAAATGGTGTGAAATTATTATTTTACCTTCTCATTTTTTTATCATCTGAATTTTACACTGAGTTCGTTCGAACGATTTCTACAAATAAGGTATCAAAGTTCATCTACTCCCAATTTTATGAACTCCATGACTAATTTTAAGTGAAAAGAGTATAGTTTTGGACTTTAAAAATCGTACCCAAATAATTAAGATGGAAGGCCATTTTTTTTTAATTATTTGGGTACGATTTTTGAAGTTTAAAACTATACATTTTCTCACTTAAAATCAGTTTCACAGTTCATAAAATTCAGAATAGATAAATTTTGAAACGTTGTTTGTAGAAACCGATCTAGAAATGGCCCCATTTGAAAATTCTTCTCCACAGCCCACAGACTCCATACAGGACCATCCGAACGAACGCATTTTACATTTAGATTGTCCGAACGAATGAAAAACGAATTGTATGCATTCGGACGATGAAAAAATGAAAAAGTAAAATCGTAATTTCAGACCTTTAAAAAAAAAAAGAAATACAGTGTCTTTTGACAAAAAAGAACGGTGTCTAAATAGTCACCCTAAATCAAACAAAATGATTCATCCCACTTCAAACGATCTTACTGAAAATACATCCATGTCAAGATCATCATTAATGAGACAAACTACTCTAAATTTCTAGCCATTACGGCCTTACAAGTTATCCTTTCATAAACCAGCAAAAGGTCTATTGAATAACTTTTAATAATGTGGGTTGCATGGCAAGTTATATTTTCCCATGTCCCACTCAGGAAATCGAGTCAGGAGAGGACAGTCGGCAACAAGCGTTTGTGGTGGAAAAGCAGTGGTTTAAAAAAACGTCTTGCGGCCGGTATCGTGGATATCTCTCTCTTCTCTGTTTTTTAAAGCGAAAAATCGACTGATTTTATTCTTTTCTCTTTTTCTTTTTTTTTATTTTATCTGAATAAAAAACAGAAAAAGGAGATTTTTTTAAAAACATTTTTTCTAGAATAAATAGAAAATATCGACTGATATCTGATATTTTGGCATTGAAACTGGTTTTTTTTTATTTTTTTTTTGAAATTCAACTAATATTCAAGTTATCAGTCCATATTTTTGGTCGATACAGTATGACATTCTTCTTTCCTAAATCGATACATATCGGTCTTATAGCAACATATATCGGCTGAATATTATCACCTTTGTGGAAAAGGCTAACAAATTAGTTGCTTGGTTTCCTCTGCTCTATGGGCAAATATTTTCAGACATGTTGAAGCGCTTTTCCGCGATTTTGTTTTTTAAGTGACATGTTACTCTTCGGACTTTAGCCGTCAATTTAATGTCGGATGTTAAGTGGTAGGTCTATCCACATGCTCTTGTCTAGTGGTAGGTCGGTGTTTAGCGGCTATTATCCATTCGTCATGCTCCTTCTCAGTGAGCAACCAATAATTTGATAAGGGTTTTTTTCATTTTCCTCCTTTTGATAAATGACGAAGAATGGAAAAATGAATCCCGAATTTAAACACAATAATTTGATAATGAATTTAATCTACATGGGTATAACTAGGCATGTAAATGGATCCGAATCTGGCCCGCGGACCATTCGGCCAGATCCAGAAATCCCTTTGCCATCCGAATCCTAAAGTCCAATAAGGACTCTCGGATAGGATCCATAGATCCATTAAGACACATGGGTGGTTGTAGACAGCCCATGGACAGTCCGAAGTATAAATAGAAATTAAAATCATTTAGGTTCCCACTCTCGCCTCTCTCAAAACGGCAGTTCCTCTTTTGCCTCTCTCTCTCTCTCTCAAACGGCGGTTCCTCTCTCTCTATCTCTCTCAGCTGCTCTCTCTCTCTCTCAATCTCTCTCACCTCTCTTGCTACTCTCTTCTCTGAGTCTCTCTTCCTGGTTCCTTCCTTTCTCCACACCTTTTTATCACAGTTTCCCAGCCCCTCTTTACTTGGGTTCTAGAAATTTTCCTCTGTTTTTCTCGGAAAATCCCCTTTCTTTCTTACTTTAATCAGTCCCTAATCCAACCATTATGTAACAATCTTCCTCGTCGCCATTGGAGTCTACATCTACACAGGCTAGCACTGCTACGTACTGCAAACAAGAAATAGAAAAAGATCTATGCTCATCCCCTTTGTATCTCTAACAAGAAAAACTCTTGGGTATTCTACTATTTCAATCTTCTTCTTCTTGTTGTTTTTCCTTGATTTATTAATGGATTTTGGGATGTGGGTTGTTGTTCTTTTTCCATTTTCTAAACCTGGATTGAAAATATTATTATTATTATTATTCAGGGATAACTTCACTTTCTTCCACTGTTCTTCTCAAAGTTTGTACTGAATGTCTTTGATTTTTTGTGGTTGTAACATTGAAGTTTGCAGTCTGCCCGGATTCGAGAAATTATTGGTTGTGAACTTATTCATTGTAAATAAGATACCCAATTTCTGGATTTATATCAAATAACAGAGATGAGTTATTTTCATAAATTTACTTTTAAATATAAAGTATGACAATATTTAATTTGGATATATTAAAAATTTCAATTGCTTAATACATAGTTCATAAAAAATATTTTTATCAAATTAATAAAATAATAATATTTTCAATAAAGTTTAAAGATTAAAAATAATTTAAACAATTAAATTTTACAGACTTTAAAGAATTTTGACCTGGATTTTTCATTGGGTTAAATGGGCATTCGGACCCTTAATGGGCCGCGGACTGTCCAATAAGCTTATTGGACCGTCCAAATCCAGTCTTGTTGGATCTTGTGTTAGAGGGCCGGATCTAGACAGTCCGATAAGACTAATGGGCCGGATTCGGATCCTGACGATTTGGGCCGGATCCGGATCCATTTACAGGCCTAGGTGTAAGTCAACTGGTTGCTTCCCGCCTCAGAAAGCATGAGCTTGCGGGTTCGAGCAGCCATGGCCTAACCTTGGTGTGCCCTACGAGTAGTGGGCTCACTTGTGGGGATTTTACACTGGGTATCTGTCAGTTTTCCACACGTTTGATAAATGACAAAGAATGGGAAAATGAATCCCGACTTTAAACAAAACAGTTCTTGCGAGTTTTTTCCAAAAGCGAATTAACAAACCACCGACCCACCATCCAACCAACCACTTAATAGCCACTTAATAAAAATATAAGAACAAATAATTATAAATTATAAGTTTATAGATGACTTGTTTTACAAATCATGAAAGACTGCTGTAAAAATAAAAACTTATTCTTAAATATACTTTGTTTTAAATAAGAAACTTGAAAAGTAAAATACCCAAATTATGGAATTTTAAATGAAATTTAAAAATATGATATTACAATAAAAATAACAAATATGAAAAGAAAGAGTTAGAATGATAATCAAAGGAAAAAAAATTCTATGAATAAGAGATTGAGGACAATGACAAAAAAAAAGAGAATTGTCTTTAAAAAGTGATTAAAGGGTAACATGATTGAAAGAATGTATAAAGGACTATAGGAATAGAAAGTATGTAAAATTATACTCTCATGTGATCGTAAAAATATGATATTACAATAAAATATAAAACATATGAAAGGAAATAGTTAGAATTATAATTAAATGAAAATTAAAAACAAGATATAGAAAATAGAAAAATCCCTCGGAGAAGGGATTAAGGAGAATGGGATAAGGAAAATAGCATGATTATTTCAACCTTATGATCTTTATCTTTAAAATTGTAGTGCAATTGATCTTTGATTTTATATGACTCATTTGATGATGTAAGATCATTGGATAAACGTGAAATTAAACTCATATTTTACCCACTATTTCTTTGCACATCCCACCTAATTATATTATCCAATTATTATTTTTAGAGTCATTCTCCTTAATCTTATTTTCTATAGGTGACTCTAAAAAATATAGTAATAAATTAAATTTTCAAAAAAGTAAAAAAGATACATTTAAATTAGCATAAAATTGAATTAATCAATTTTCATGAATAAAGTAATGTTTTAAAAAATTAAAGAACAGATATATTAAATTTTAAAATGTATAAATTTCAGAAAGGTCGACTTAATAAAACATAATATATATAATTATGAATTTTTGTACAGAGAAGTGTTGGCCGTTTTATTCATTTATTAGGATTCGAAGATAATTATATATGTGCAAAATGTTTTTTATCTCACTTCTTACAGATGAAATGCAAGAGCGAGAACTTTATTTTAAGTTACAATTATTAGAAAAATCCATAGAAAATTGTATAATATTATCACAAAATATATTGTTAGTTTTTATTTGATGGGTATTATTGAATAATTATGTTTGTATTAAAATTTAAATTTAATTTTTTTATATTATATGGGTCTACTAAATATCATTGATTCTTGTAAAATTGATAATATTAGGTTTCTCTCGCTTATAATTACCAAAAAACATTTTCCACTATAATTACCAAACAAAATAAGAAGACTCTTTTAATAGGAGAAACCGGAAACGCTTTAAAAATATTGTCCCTCATCCAAACGCAGCATGAGAAGAAAATATTAGACCATTTTGTATTGGATCCTGATTTATATAGGATTTTACCCTCTTGTATCTATGGAAATGAGCACTTTTATGAGTGTAATGGAGATATCAAGTCGTAATTTATTGTGGATTCCACCCCATACAATAGAAAATTTTGACGAAATTGAGTCCTAATTCATTGATGATTCTGTCATTATTTTTTTAGTTGAATCTTGCATTGGGTATTATTTTAAGAATGTTTTAAAGCAAGTTTTTCATCTTTTACAAACATTTTCCTTTTAAAATTTGACCATTGTAAGTTATTTTCATCTTTCTTTTTTTTCCGTTCTAAGTTAATCTTGAATTAGTGTTTTTTGTGAAAATAATATTCAGTGTTTATGGAGTTTAATGGAGATGTCTTAATATGATTGATATAGTTTGCAAAGTGTTTAAGTAATTTTTCCAAGATTTTGTTGAAAAACTAAATGAAAGTTGAGTTTTCTAAGATAATTCCCATTTTAGAGTATATTGTGGAAAAAATAATGATATGATTTATAAATGTTACATTATGGAATTAAAGAAGAATTCTTAACGTGATTGAAATAGTTTTAGGATGTTTATATATTTTTTCTAATATTCTAACATTCTTATGAAATTCAGAACTTTTTATGAGCGATGGATTTATGAAATATAAAAAAAAAGATACATGTGATAGTTGAAAATGAACTTCTCATTAGGTGTTTTCTCATATTTGGTCTCCTATTTTCTAGGAAAATTAAACATTTTTCAAATTTTTAGACATACTTTATTCATGTAAATGGGTATATTAAAAAAAGTGTTCATGTAAATGGGTATATACAAAAAATTGTTTCTGGGCCTGTTACGAGTTATTAAGGGCTTGAGAATGTCACGGACATTTTTGGGCCTGTCGAAATGTTTTTGGCCCATTTGAACTTAGGCCTGTAAAGAAGACTTCTATATATGAAAAAACTTCTACTGGGCCTGAAAACTGTTAATGCGTCAGAAACTAATGTACAAACTGTTAATGGGCCTAATACTAATGCATGGACTGTTCATGGCCTAGAACTGAATATATTTACCGCTCACAGACCATAAGCTAATCTATGTATTGTTCATGGGCCAGAAGTTAATACATGTGAACTGTTAATGGACCCGAATAGTATACATGAGCTCGAAAGAATGCAAAACTGTAAATGTTTCAGAAAATTATACAAGAACTGTTAGTGTTAAGAGGCGTGGACACATTGGTCTTCAAAAAACAAAATGATAGAAGAACTGTTAATGGGTCAGCAAGTAACAATGAACTTTTAATGGGCTAGCAAGCAATTCATTGATGGTTAATGGGCTAATAAATCTACCAGTCTGAAGTCTAAACAAAATGCAAATTATTAATTTGACTTATAAATAAAGGAAACGGACTTACGAGTGTGACTTCATGTATCGGTAGTGAATGAAACATAAACATGAGTTCATCAACCTTGATTATGTAATGGCCCCAGTCCAGAGGCCCAAAGGCGTCCGCAATCGATTGACAATGGCAATCGAGAGTGGGTGTGGAAAAAAGTCCCACATCGCCTAGAAGATGAATGTTGAGGGGGTTTATAAGAGGCAGCATTCCCTTCACCTAGCACAACGCATTTTTGGCCTGCAGTTGTGCCAGAGCCATTGCAAAGGCCTTGCGGGCCAGTGTGGGCCCAGAGCGGACAATATTGTGCTGGGCCGAGTTGAGTTGGATCGGACACGCCTCGGTTGGGCCGTGACAAATGGCATCAGAGCCCAGTTTCAACACTCGGACTGTGTGGGCCTTTCACTTAGGAGCTATCAAATCGAGCCAAGGACAGGGCTTTCCCCTAGGCAGCCGAGTCGAGCTAAGGGTGGCTCTGGGCATAAGGGGGGTGGATTGTAATGGCCCCAGCCTAGAGGCCCAAAGGCGTCTTGCCGATCGGATCGCCGTTGGGCGAATGGGTGTGGAATAAAGTCCCACATCGCCAAGGGGATGAATGTTTAGGAGGTTTATCAGAGGCATCACTCCCTTCACCTAGCACAACGTATTTTGGGCCTACAGTTGAGCCGGGTCCAATGTAAAGTTGTGCGGGCTAATGTGGGCCCAAAGCAAACAATATTGTGTTGGGCCAAATTGAGTTGGATTAGGCACGCCCGGGTTGGGCCGTGGCAAATTCACCGTGTTCATTAAAAATAAGAATTATATGAATGTTTCATATTGCAAAAGTCTATTAAAGCCCACTTTCTCGAAGGCCAATAAAAACTGACTCATGTGAAGCCCATTAACACTTGCCAATTCAAAATCCATTAAGTCTACTATATTCATCAAATCAGAGGTATAATCCTTCAAAATCCTAATACATCTCACCATCCTAAAGTCCATTAAAGCCTGTGATTTCAAAAGTTCAAAACCCATTCTTCGAAAACCCACAAAAGCTCACCATACCAATTTACCAAGCCCATTAAAGTTCACGAACTCAAATGTTCATTCCCCAAGCACCTGTCAAGCCCCATCGTTACGTCCATCAAAGCCCAATACCTTTAGGCCCATAATGCTTTTTATCTCCAAAGCCTGTCATAAGCCTAAAATCAAAAAGTCCACCAAGTTCATTCATTTCGAAGCCATTAAAACCCAACATCCAAAAGCCCCTTTAATCTTATTGTCTCCAGAATTCATTTAGGCTGAATCAATAAGGTGCATTAAGATCCAATGTATAAGCTCATTAAAGTCCAATGTGGAAAATCCATTGAGGTCCAATGTTGAAGTCCTATTATGGCTTAATACCTTAAAGGCCCATATTCTTAAACCCATTCTGGCCCAATTCCATGAAGATCCATCTTCTTAAAGCTCATTGAGGCCCAATATCATGAAAGCCCATTAGGCCCGTTTTCTCAAAGCCCATTAAAATCCAATACCTCTAGGGTCCATTAAGCCCCATTACCTTATTTTGGTTTTGTCTTTAGAGTAAAACATTTTGACATTCCAACTGTTTTGATGCTCCATTTAAGGAGGACAACATAAAAAAAAAATTTTAAAAAAATGAAATTTAATGATAAAATTTGGAGAGAATAATTTAAACTTATAATATATTGAAATTAATTATATTTAATGAAAATAACTCTGAGGGGTTAGCTTGATGATAAATTTTCACCCTTATTTGTGAGAGATCTTGGGATCAAATCTCCCTCAACATATAAAGGATCACTCTCCTTTATTTGTGGGAGATCTTAGGATCAAGCCTACCTCAAATATTAAAGAATATTTAAACTCCACTCTAATATGAATCAAATACAAATTGAGTTAGACAAAAAAAATCTAAGAAATAACTTGAGATCTCATTTTTGGGTGCAGAGTCCATTTCATTTTTCTGCAATTTTCATTATATAAATTAAAAATAAACTATATTAAATGAAAACAAACTTCATGAATTACAATTGGACTAAATTTCAATCAAAAATTTAATTTCTAACTACTTCATTTTAGTGGTCAAAGTCACTGAACGTCCTTAGTTAATAAAGAAAGTAGATGAATTGTCCTATTCTTCTTTTAAAGAACAAATATTTGTTATATCACTTATATGGCTAGAATATCTTTGAATTTCAATATCTATTCAAAAAATAAAAGAAAGACAAAAGGATAATTCAAATGTAAAACATTTTTATCGCCAAATAGAAAATAGTGTTCCTTTTGGCAAGAAGAGGATAGACATTAACTAAGAGTTGATAAAAATAATTGTTAAATTAAAATAAAATAATATATAATATTTTTTTACTAAAGTGGTCACCTCATTTGACTTTTATACATTGACAATATTGTAGAGTTCATCTTGGCCTCAATAACATTTTTATAACTTCACGCACACTACTTATACATGTGAATTCGATCTTTACTCAATTGTACTTTATTCTAAATTAATAATTGTTTAATCTAACTTTATCTAGTTTTAATTAACAAATACAATTAAATTTTAGAACTTTGAAAAATAAATCTTTTATTTATGTGATTGAAGTGATTTTTAAACTAAACGGTCTAAGCAGGCCTGTATTAACCCGCACTGAGGAGAGAGTTTGAAACCGCAGAGATCAGAAAGATTGGATACTCGGCAGCGGGTACTGAAGAGTGAGCATCAAAGTGTGAGAAGGGCGTTTTCATTCTCCCGCCGGAACCTTTCACAGCACTCTCTCCCTCTCTATCAAATTCAATTTGAAGGCCGCAGTGGTGAGGTATGAGGAATCTATGCTTTTCATGTCTTTCGATTCTCGATTCATGTCTTTCGATGTTCGATTGATTGATTTTGATTTTTCAAGTTAAGCTAAAACTAGGATTCCTCAATTCATTTCCCCTTTATCCCTCATTTCTTTTTGTTCTTCCATGAGAAAAACCAAAGGCCCGCCTGCAACAACGGTAAGATTGTTCTTCTGCTCTCGTTATCATCATCGTCGTCGTTGCTCAGTCCCTCGATTCCAAGCAAATCAAAATCCCTTGCCTTCCCTGCAACGCCATGGCCGATGCAGAACCCCTTCGTTGTCAAAACCTTCCATCAATCCTGCTCTATCCAAAAGATATTTTTCGACCGCCATCCCTCCTCCCGAATGGGTAAAACCCCTTATCGACATGTCCGATGTCGCCGCCCCAAACCCTCGAAATCTCCAACCCTCACCGTGGATCGATGGCATTGCCAACCTGCTGCGTGCTCCACCTACCTCAGAATTTGAATATGATCTTGATGCCTTCTGCCGCAGATTCCTCATCCGCCTCTCCCCTGATTTTGTAGCCTATCTTCTCAAGTTCTCCACCCATCTCTCACCTCAAGCTGCCCTTCGCTTCTTCCGCTGGGCTGAGAAGCAGAATAATTACGCCCACAAGCTCGACTCCTATGTCTCCCTCATCCATCTCTTGTCATCGGCATCCCAAGATTTAGAGACAATCCATCTGTTGGTCGCTGAAATCAAGGGTCAGGATTTTGTAATGACTGCTTCTGCGTCTAATTCTTTGATTCGATCCCTGGGGCTTTTGGGAATGGTGAAAGAATTGTTGTGGGTGTGGCGCAGGATGAAAGAGAATGGAATTGAGCCGACTTTGTACACGTACAACTTCTTGATGGATGGTTTGGTGAATGCGATGTTCGTTGATTCAGCAGAGCAGGTTTTTGAGACCATGGAGACGGGGAAGATCCGCCCAGATGTTGTGACTTACAATATATTGATTAAGGGATACTGTAAGGTGAGTAGAACCCAGAAGGCCATGGACATATTTAGAGAGATGGACGCAAAGAGTGTCAACCCTGATAAAATAACTTACTTAACTCTCATGCAATCTCTTTATGTGGATGGGGATTTTGATGCATTTTTGGGTCTCTATAATGAAATGGAAGAGAAGGGGATGGATATACCATCACATGCTTACAGCTTGGTAATCTCCGCACTTGGTAGAGATGGAAAAGCGATTGAAGGATATACTATTTTTGAGAGAATGGTCGGGAGGGGTTGTAAACCCAATGTGGCGATTTATACTACTCTCATCGATTCGTTTGCAAAAGTAGGCAATACGGAGATGGCATTGGAGCTCTTTGAGGGGATGAAATGCGATGGATTGGAACCAGATGAGGTCACTTATAGTGTTATTGTAAATGTCTTTTGCAAGGCTGGGAAAATGGAGAGAGCTATGGAGTGTTACCGATTTTGTGTAGAAAATGCCTTGCCAACTAATGCTGTTTTTTATTCTAGTTTAATTGACGGGCTTGGAAAGGCTGGAATGGTGGATGAAGCGGACAAGGTTTTTGAAGAGATGGCAGAAAAGGGTTGTGTAAGGGATTCATACTGCTATAATGCACTTATTGATGCCTTTGCAAAGGCTGGAAAGATTGAAAAGGCATTGGCGATCTTTAGGAGAATGGAGGATGAAGACTGTGATCAAACAGTTTACACATATACCATACTCATTGACGGGTTGTTTAAAAAACACAAAAATGAGGAGGCACTGAAGTTTTGGAATACTATGATTGATAAGGGAATCACTCCTACTCCTGCTTCTTTTAGAGCTCTTTCAACAGGTCTCTGTCTTTCAGGCAAGGTTGCAAGGGCTTGCAAGATATTGGATGATCTGGCTCCAATGGGAGTTCTTCCAGAAACGGCTTTTGAAGATATGATCAATGTATTGTGTAAAGCAGGACGTATCAAGGAGGCTTGCAAGCTGGCCGATGGAATTGTTGATAGAGGTCGTGAGATACCTGGAAGGGTTCGAACTGTTTTAATCAATGCACTGAGGAAAGCAGGTAATGCTGAGTTGGCCATCAAGTTACTACATAGTAAGATTGGTATAGGCTATGACAGGTGGGGTAGCATCAAAAAGCGTGTGAAGTTTCGAATACTTTTCGAAAGTTGAGTCTTGGAAAACTACTTCTGGAGTGAGGACTGTGATTGAAGGATGAGATCTCTGAAACTTCAGTATTCATTTTTTTTAATCTTTTCATGCATAGGATAGGTTAAAAAATCATCAAAATGGAGAGCCTTCCCCATGCAATATAGTGGCTGTCTAATAATTTTGATGACAATGCATGCCCTTGGAGTGAGCCTCGATTTTGGTAGGCTTGGTAAAATTGATGATTCTTTCTTTTGGCTAGATCTAGTTGTTATGGATATTTCAGTTGCGGCGTATGTCCTGCTTTGAATACATGCTCACAAGCAATGAAAATAGAAAGAAAGTCAATTTCACTGTGGAAAACAAGCCAACCACAGCGGCTGATAGAACTCCCAGAACTATGTGGTGTACTGTAGCTTACATTATTGGGGAGGACATGTTGCCATGCTCCCTCACTTAACTGCAAAATAGTGAATTTTGAATCCCATTCTAATCAAACCTTCATTTGACACGGACTGATTCAAATTTTTCAGAAAAAAATCCCTTCGTTTTATTCATGGAAGGATACTTTTGTCATACGAAACAAATTTCTTTGGCCCAGCTTCATCAATCAACATCCCCATCTCCATTTTTTGCATTGGTGTGCACTTTAGTTCATTATGACCAAAGTAGTGTTGAACCCATGATGAACAACGATGGATTCAAGGAGAAAAAGTCATAAGGGGTGTGTCTCCAACAAGTCAGATTACGAAAGGTGGGCTGCATTGCAAATTTGCTGATGATCAGATTATGTTTTCTGGCTTTGAAAAGTTCTGGCATAGTATTGATGATGATGAAGCCTGCTGGTCGTATATCGACCTTCAGTGGGGACGATACTATCGGGACGATACCCACAAAGGCAAACGAGTTACCTTCTCTTCTTACGTGTGAAGAATTTCAATTTGCACATCATCATAATAGTAGTTCAACTCCTTGAATCTACATTGCAGGGATCAGATGTCAGTTTGGTTTCACCAATTTGTATTTCTTTCATTCCTACGTATTAACGGCCTACCGTACAAACAATGAACTTCTTTCAACATCTATCTTACATAACCATGGGTATTTCATCCTTCTACTCTCTTTGGCATTGCCATATGTAGGCCTTATTGCCACATCTCTATCATAATCGTCCAAACATCGGATCCTATGACCCCAAGCATTCATCCTGTAGCACTCTTACACTCAGATGAATTCCTTATTGGGAAAGAAGTCGCCTGACACAATGTTACGTAGTAATCTCTAGATCAATTTATTTTCCACGTGTAAATAAAATAGAAAAGCAGTAAAATAATCAAGTATAGTGAGAATGACTATTTTTTACTTGTGAGACTATAATCTTAATTTTAGGTTTGAATTTCGAGCGGCTCGAGCCGGGTTTTAATAAAACCAACTTAATCCATATCAAAAACTATTGAACTCGACCTGACTCGACCCAGCTTGCTGACCCGAATTGTTTAACCCAACTCTACTCGCATTACTGACTTGACTCAACATGAGTGTTGGCATATGATTTTATATTAAATTTTTTGAGTGGGTCAGAAAGGGTCAATTTGGATTGGATCAGGTCAATTTTTAAAAACTTGACCTGATCCGATCTGACCCAACCCTGAATTTAATTCGAGTTTTTTTCTTCAACCTAACTCAACTCTAATTTAAAAAATGTAAACTCATTCCACTTGATTTCTCGAGTCAGGTCAGGTGGATCGGGTTAAAACTCGACCCAAGTTTCACTCTACTTAAATTAAAATTTTATAAGTAATATGGTGAGCAGGGGTCAAAATATCGGTTTAACTGATATATCGGCCGATATGTAAATATCGGCCGATATTTTTATCTCTCATCCCGATATCGGCATTTTCTCTCTCCTCCGATATCGGAACCTTGAAAAACTGTGAAAAAACCGTGAAAACCGTGACAAAACCTTGAAAAACCGCAAAAACCCGTGAAACCTTGAACCATGAAAAACCGCAAAAAACCGTGAAACCCTGAACCGTTGAAAACTGTGAAAAACAGTCAAAAACCGTGTAAAAACCGTGAAAAACAGTATCGGTGTTTTTTAAAATAAAAATTAAAAAAATAATTAAATACTGATATTTATGAATATTGGCCGATATTGTGGTCGATATTTCGGACCGAATATCGGCCATATCGGCCGATATTACTCGGTTTAAAAAAACCAATATATATCGGCCGATACGATATTTATCGGCCGATATTTAAACCTTAGATGGTGAGAACAAATAAAAGTAATTGTCAAGATTTCTACTTTACAAAGTTTCATAGGTACCATATCTACTAATAATAAATATATTATTTATTGTTGAGGTTAGTGGATTACAAGATTGAGATACCATTATATCAAAATTCACAAAAACAAATCCAAAATATATTTGAAGTTAGACTCGGATAAAAAAAATTATAAGTTACAACTGATACATTTATTCAAAGTCAGATGTTATGAACTTTTAGATTTTCAAATATTCATTTTTCTTTTTCCTCAGATGGTTAGTAGTTTAGCGCCAATGTTACCGAAATGTCTAAATAGAAAGTTGGGTTAAATAAGGTTCAATCGTATTCAACTACTACCAAATCTGATCAAATCCGTGTAATTAATATAAATATTATAAATAATAATAAATTATTAATTAAGATTTATTTAATGAGTTGAAATAAAATTTTAAACAAAAATACATGCTATTTATTTTATTTTTGCACTACAAATACTTATTTAATATCTAACTCACTATTAATAATTGTAGAAATCTTATTTGTTCTGTCATCACCATTTCATTTTAACAATTCAAGTTATCATCTCCTGTTATTTTTAAAAAGGGCTGAAATCGGACTGGGTCGGGTTGGGTTTTTTAAAATCCAACCCGACCCGAGTAACTAATATATAGAACCCAATCAGACCCAATCCGAATTACAACCCGACTCAACCAGAAACCCGACCGGACCCGCATTTTAAACCTTCTTTAGCTTACTTTTTACCAAGTCGGGTCGGGTTAACTTAAAAATCTCTGAATCCAATCCGACCCGAATTCAATGCTGGTTTCTGACTTCTCAACCCGACCCGACCCGACCCGCTAACCTGACTTTCATGACCCAACCCGAGTTTCACCCCTACTTTTAAATGATATAGGAAACTAAAAGTAATTTTAAATGTCTTATTCATATTATTTTACCTTTTTTAGTTGGTAGTCCATTTATTTATTTTTAGTTACACATGTTATTTTCTCACTTTTATATTTCAATTATTTTTCATTTTATTATAAGTTTTCAAATTTTATAAAAAAACATGATGATGGTCATTTGGCCAAAGTGCTCAATCATGATTTTTATAAGAGAAGTGACTGCTCTCTGGCAGCAAAGGCAGCAAAGGATGTATGGTTGAATACGTTTCCCAGTTCCCACACTCTTGTCCCACATTGAAAACTTTAAAAAAAAAAATAAAAAAAATGACCTGCTCCATGGCTATAAATGGGCAACGTGAGAATGGTATATTCACCCATTTTTTAGCCTTTATAGGCTGAGATTTGTTGGCTGGTCTTTTGGGGCTGGCCCATTTGGTCACAGGAAATTAAACTTCATATTTTAAAAGGGTTTTTTGCATTTTTTTTAAATTAATATTTAAAATTTTAAAACCGTTTTATAGAGGGTTTTGGGGTTTTTTGTGGGTTTTATGTGTTGTAAAGGTTTTATGATTGAGTTGATTACGGTTGAATTTATGCTTTTATAGAGGGCTTGAGATTTTTTTTAAAAATCGGTCAAACATACAAGTTGATCGATTTTTTGTGGGTTTTATGTGTTGTAGAGATATTTTTTTAAAATTGGCCTGAGTTGGTTACGGATGGTTCAACCATGAGCCGGTCTGAGTTTTAAAACACTGATTAGCACTACGCATGTCAAGAGTTTTGATTCGGGTTGCGATAGGATCAAGTGCTTCTATTTAATAAGATTATCTATCAAAGATGAATAAAATCATGTGATCATTTTAATTTTTTCAATTTTGTATGAAAATTTAATAATTATAAATTATTTTCTATAATTCAACTAAAATTACTATGATGATTCGATGCAAATTACTGCCTCAACATTTTTTTAGAACTGCTCACCTAAAATCTACTTACCTCTGAGGCTTAGCTGAAGAGTTGGGAGCGTTGGGCCAATCACTCCCAGTAGTTGGCCATTTTCAAAGCTGAAGCATCTAAATGCAGAGGACAGAGAGACGTTACCAACTTCCTATCAGTGACAGTGATTTATGAGTTTTCTGTTTTTCTTTTTCTTATACCAATAGAGGGAGTTAAACTTATCTCTGATGCTCTCTGTGGAGTTACTTCCCATCGACATAAATTGATACGTGGATTGGAAGATTTACAAATGCTCATTGGATTAGTCTCACCTTCAATATAAGATAGACACGCATCTTAAAAAAAAAAGAAGAAGAGTTTCCCTGTTTTTTTACCAAAGTGTCCAAAGTGATACTATTTTGCCCATATGGACGTAGCTCAATTGGTAATCTATCGTCTCACCTGATGTGCCGTAAGGGCAGTAGATATCACCTGTGGAGATTTTACGCTGAATTTCTCACGGTTTTCTATACGTAAATTCAAAAAAAAAAATGTCCAAAGTGTCTATGTTTCTTAGAACACTCAACTTATCTTGAAGGCATGTGCAAGTTTTCTACTCACATGTATCCAATAAATATACGAAGAATGACTCTTTGAGGTGGAGTAAGAATCATCCTCAAATATGAATTCTCATGTTTAATAGAGGGCCACTAAGATTTATAGTGTGAGACCTGATATTTTTAAATATCTTTCTAGTTTCTTCCTTATCGGTAAAAGTCATTCATATGATTTTATTAATTTATAATATTTATTCTTTTCAAAAATACAAACACCCACTTTCTAGAATATTTTTTTTTAAATGGACTCACTTTTTCAAATGTTAAATATTTATAATACTTTTTATTAGTGAAAGAGTTCACAATCGCGAAATATTATAGTTAGATGAAGTTTGTGAAAGATTAGGTGAATAAGGAGTTGATTAGGTGATTTTTATTCATTTAACATAATTTTAATGTTCTAATAGATTGTCCAGATAAATTACAATGTTAAAACTATTTTAATAATATATCTCTTCAAATATTAAAAGGTATTTGGACATTTAAGGTGCAAAAAGAATAGAATTTATTCTTATATATATTCTATAATTATTGAAATCAAAGTGATAATTTTTACGAGTGAGATTAAAAAGATAACATATTAGAGATTCTATCATTCTATTCTTAGGAAAGCAAAGAGGGTCCCATAGTTACCTAATTCACTGTAATTGATTGATCGAAGAATTTGTATTAGTTAGATTTAATTTACAAATTAGATTAATTTAGTTCGATCTTATTTAGACTTTTTAACTCTAATTTTATTTATACTAAAATGATGAATATATAATATTCATATTGCTTCTGTTGAAGAGAATAAAAATAGTTTATCTTTAAAAAGTTCAATAAAGATTGATGAATAATTGATTAAATTTCAATATATGGACCAAGTTATTTAAATTTGATACTACATAGTGATAGTAAAAATATTAATAATTTATGAAAAAAATTTGTCCTCCCTTTCTAGTTGAGCTACATATGTCAGAGAGGCGTCTCTTATCTCAAAATGACTAGCTACTGTAGCTGTTTTCTACCTCCGCTTGTAAATTCAAGTTCTTTTCAACAAATATATAATGTGAGACTCGACATACGTCCAGATGACATACTCCCAACACATCTGATTCAAGATTCAACACAGGCCGCGATGCTTGCCCAAACATGTAAGCTGCACTTTGATAGGGCTGCCTCGCTTTACCCCCTTCTCTCAATTTTTTTGACCTTTTTTGAATACCCCTACAATGGAAAGGGTATTCAATACCCCCCTTGATACACTCCCCCCTCTCATTTTACCCTTCATTTAAACGCAGTCTTAGAGTTTTTCAAAAAATTCTCATAGAAAAGTAGGTTGAGTTTGACCCAACCACCGGGTGATGCGAGTCAGGTCAGCAGGTCAGGTCAAATTGAGAAGACATAAATCCACAAGAAATTGTAGTCAGGTCGGATCGGATTGAGTAGAGTGATTTTCAAATTAACTTGATTTGACCAAATCAAACCCGACCCAACCCAATTAAAATGGATTCAAAATACAAATCGAGTCAAAATTCAGATTGAACCGAGTTAAAATTCAAGTAGAGTCAAGTTGAAAATTTTATTGACTCAGATCATATTGGATTTTAAGAAATTCAACCCGACCCAATTTCAGCCCTATCCTGGACAGAAAACTTTCTTACCAGATATTCTCTTGTAGAAGGGGAAGATAAATCATGCTTTATCTCCTGAGAAACAAAATTTAATTTTGACGTGAGTGGATAATTTTTTTTAAAAAACACCTGTTTAGGCAATCCAATCAAAGGAGTTCGCTTCATTCAAAGAGGCGCGTAATTTGCAAAGAGGCGCTTTCAATGCAGAAAAATATTTCTTTTCTATTTTATCATTTCTTTTCTTGTGGCTCTTTCATTTCTACTTTTTTATGTCATTTTGTACATTGCGTGCTCTTTATCTTTTATTTTATATATGCGAACTATTTAAAAAAAATGCAGAAAAATATTTCACACCCTATATCGTCTCAAAAATTGAAATAAGTCAAGATCAACAGTTATCTAATTCATTTTCAATCAAGCTTCAAAATTACAAATATTATATTTTGTAATACAAAATTACCTAAAAAAGTTTGTTTAATAATTTAAATTTAATTTTAAAAATTAAGTGGTTAAAGAATTTAAGAAAGTCTATTTTGACATCTAAAGTAACATGAAAGATCAATATTTTTTCTAGATTAAAAGAAAAGCCCAAGACCAAGCATGGACTCAATTTACAAACTGAGTTGGGATGAGAGGTGAAAACGAGGATAATTCTTATTACACCATTGGTTAGAGAAGAGAAGGGACAATAAAATTCTAAATTCTCGCTCGTCAACACAAATATGAAAATCCCTTCACCGTGAGAAATAATCACTTTACTTTTCTTGTAAGGTATTTTTTTCCTGTTATACTTTTCCACAAAAGTTACGAAACAAGACAAGGAAAACTTATGTTCAGAGAAAATCTATATTCAAAGAAAATCCCTATAAAATTTACCACTCATCCATATACAGCCATATTCATCTGATGCCCATTCATCTTCCTTTTACTCACTCTAAACTGAACAGAAATTTAAGTGCTGAGAGAGAGAGAGATGGAAAATGGAGAAACTCCGGTGAAAAAGTAAACAATCGCCACCAATCACGACAGAATATACACCAATCAACACTACAGAAACGTTAGGCATGATAAATTAAATAAAATCCTATATATTCAATTAATATTTAATACGGCTTCCCATGCCCTTTCTTGTTCTCTGGCAAATATTACAAGCACAATTTCCATGCAGTAATTAGTAATTAGTAATTGGAAATTCGTAAATCACCCACCAACAACGAGACCATGGTAACAGGGAATTCCTATTTCCTATTCCATTTGGAAGCTCCTTCAGCAACAGACTCTCAAGTCCGAAGGACGGGACCCACTATTCATGCATGGCAGCGTCCCATTGGAGGACGAATGATCATCACAGGTACTGCCGACACACGAATCGAAGTCCCTGTTAGTACCTACAGTTTTGAATAGTCCCAAGGTGTACCTAAACGTGCAAGTATCCAGGCAGTCCCCCCACCCCCCACCGATCTTCTTTCTAAAGACCCCTACCAATTTCGGACACTGACACACCCTCCCACCGCCTATATATTAAAATAAAACATAAAAAAAAAAAAGCTCTACGTACAAAGAGAAAAGTCAAAAGTAAAAAATAAATAAAAAAAATAAAAACTTCGCTTACAGAAAGATGAAGCACTCTAAGGAGACGAGAGGATTCTCGAGCGACTCGCAGGCAGCCGGAGCGGAGTCAGGGGCACTGTTTCCCTCTGGCTTTCGTACTCCATCCTCAGCAGGAACCCGGCGAGGCGATGGGCAGTTTTTACTCCGAGCCGCCGTCGGAGACCTCGATCTGCGAGCTGAGTTCTCGCCGAGATCCCGCCGGACCGTGTTGTTGCCAGCCGGAATCCAAGCTCGGTTCGTATGAGCTTCCCTGGAAGGCCTTCTTTTTACTGGAGACGGAGACGGCTCCAATCTCTTCGACGGAGATCTTCTGCTTAGATCTCTCCGCGTGGAATGGTCGGCAGAGGACACCACGCCGGGCCGCCTCTTCTGGATCTTTACGGGCTTCTTAGGCTTTGTTCCAACCTCGTCGTCGTCCTCGTCGTCATTGTCATTGTATTCACCCCTCCTATCTGTAATGGTGGCTGTAGAGAAAGACATGGTCTCGCTCAAGCTACAGATTTCGGAGACATCGGAGGGTTCATCTCTACCGTTTGTGAGAATAGGAGATTTTCTACTGTTATTCTTACTGATCTGAACCTTTTCCTCTGCTTCTGCTTCTCGTTGCCGCTGTTGTAGTTGCTGCTGCTGCTGCTGTTGGAGATTGGGAAGAAAAGAGGGCTTTGGGGTCTCAGAAAGCACTTCCTTGACGGTCTCCTCTTCAAAATGGGGAAGAGTAGGAGGAGGATCTCGATCTCTGCCTCTGCTTTGGTTGCGGTAGGGTGGATGGGGTACGGGCGGTGGAGATTCGTGCTGCTCCTTGCTGCAACAGGTGCCCATTTCTTATCTTAAAGACTCGGTCCAGGTTGAGATGAGATCAGATGATCTATCTATCTAGCTAGATCTGGGTCGGGAGGAGGATGGGATTTGAAGAAAATGGCATTGAGGCTGAGATTTCGCCGGTAACGGGAAATGAGATCGGGACGGACGCCGGTTTGGTTGGAGGTCAGAATAGAGAAGAAGAGCAGTGGAGTCAAAACTGAAAACCATTTCGCTCTAAATGCGGAACAAGTATTTATTCATTTCTTGAGTGGTAGTTCTGACTTGAACGGCGTTGGGCCGCAGTGATGATCGCTTATCACTGTCGGTCACTTGCCATGTGTATTAATATTTAATACGACTCGCGCTAAAATTACGGGTTGAAAAATGAAAATACTAAACTTTATGGTTAAAATTTAGTTATGTCTCATTTTAAAACATCATGTCACACTGAATGATGACTACTATTAAGAATATAAAAATAATTCAATTTTGAATTATTAAGGAATAAATGTCACATGTATTGCTTCTATTCATGCACATGCACCTTAAGCTTCTGTCAACTTTCCTTAGTCCCTATTCACGTGCCCAACCAAAGTACCAAACCACTTTATTTTTTAAGATAAACATTTATCTGATGTTAGCCATGAGAAAAGATGGTTGACTCTAGGGATAGTCTTAGACCGATAAGGGACCGAATAACGATCGGCGCATCATGAATTTTCATTATAATATATTACGTTTAAAAAAAGATTATTTTATTTTCTCATTTTGAAAAAGGGAAGGAAGAAAAAAAATAATAATAAAATAATCTTTTTCTTTTAAAGATGATATGTCATATTTAAAACACATAGTGCACTGATTATTATTAGTGCACTGATTATTATTATAAATTATAATTTGATGAATTTTAATTTGTACACCATTATTTCTTTTCAAAAAATAGAGAAGCTTCTATTTAAGAAGAAATATGGTACACAAGTCAAAATTCAAATTTAATATCAATCTAACTTTGTAAAAACCTAACTCTATAAACTTTTAATATAGAATAACGTTAGTCCCTGATGGCCTTACAATCGTGCCATCACTATTCTTAGATAAAATTTATGGGTATCATAACTAAACAAATAGCTTTTAGGGTGTGAATGTACAACACTTAGGACTTGGAGAGAGTTCTACAGGCTTAAATCAAGGTAGTTGAATGAGATGAATATAAGAATTTATTAGGTGAATAAGACAATAAAAACTACTCTCATTTAATAATTATAATTTTTTTTTGAATTTATATGTGAGAAACTATAGAAAATTCAGTGTAAAATTTCTATGGGTGATATCCACTGTCTTTAGAACACACCTATGTTGGCTCAAATCTGACACTTCTCATTTCTTAATGCAGGAGATTACCAATTGACCTAAACCCTTATTTTATAAATTCAAAATTATAAAGCTAAGAATAATTAGATAGAGATCAAAATTTTAAAAGTTATTGCCTTTACTATTTGCTATATATTTAAGAAAAACGTGTATCTTACTTAAAAATTTAAAGATTTTTTATGAACAGGAAAAGTTTAAAATTGTCTGGAAGTAGGGTAATCTCGAGATTCGGAGGTAAGAACCAGGGATGGCAATAGGCTGAGCTAAAAAAAATTCAACCGATCTAGCTGAGATCTTTCTTCTTCTTCCCTTTTTTTTAAAAAAAAATATCGATGGTAGGTCCGGCCGATATGCGCATATATCAGATAAATATCGACCGATATTTATATTTTTTTATTTTTTTAAAAAATAGTCTTTTTTATTTTTTTAAATAAATTTTCTCAAAAAAGACCATCGAAATTTTCAAAAAAAAAAAATTTTGAGAAGATATAAAAAGTCTCGGCAAGACCGAGATTTCACCGATACGAAATATCACCCCAGATCTAGACCTCAGTGATATTTGGACGACTGCGCTCAATGAAGAGCCCAATCTTGACAGTGATTGACCATTCCCCAAGCCCCCAACCCGACCCCAAGCCCGATAAAAGGCCAGACAGGAAGCCCGAACCCGATTTGCTATGGGCACTGTTTTGACTTTTGAGTCATACTGCTATTAAATTTGTCATGACAGAGGTCTTTTCAACATGATAAGATATTGGATTTGCCTTTTAATTAGCCGTCAGTGTTCTTTTCAAGCGAAATTCCCAAATTAAGTTTTGAGAAGGGTTTGACAATTTTGTTTTTTAAGTATGTAAGATATTTAACTGAAAGAAAGTAATTACTTTTAAATCAATCATTTCTTTACTTTATCTATATATAAAAGATATAAATAGACAATTTAAGGTGATGTCAATTAAATTCTGAAGTTGTAATTCATTTCCATATTGAATGAAAAATAATTTAATATTTTATTTGGTGATTTAAAAAATTTGACTCATCTTTATAATTATTAAAATAAAATATATCATATGAGTTTAAATATAAAAGACTGAAAAATAGGAAAGGAGAGTTTATTATTAAGTTCATTGAACTTGAAGAATCGATAGGTTTAGCGAGCCCAAGCTGAAAAGCTCAGTGTTTTGACGAACAATGTTAGATGATGGGTCGATCACAAAAATTATACAGATGAATAGATTATCATGAGAGCTATCGTACTGTAAAAAATGGGATCCATTAAATGATGTTATACGTTGATTTTTAATATTAAAAATTAAGATGCATCAAATGAAAATTAGAAAAAGTTGAATCTAAATTTTAAAAATAGAGAAATAATTTTAATGGAGTGAATTTAACATAAAATAGATCTCACATAGAGCAACATAAAATAGATCTCACATAGAGCTCTTCTGCTCAGCGCCAAAAATGCTTGGGCGTTTTGTAGATTCACCATAGTACAGTATTTGCAAAAAATATTGTGAAGTAGAGAAATTTTTTTCATTATCGGTGGTGCAATACATGTATTTCTGACTAGTGTTTTGATTTTTTTTTTTTAAGTTAAAATGCATGTTGCGAGTAGCAGGTCACTCTATCAGAACAAAGGTTCAGAGGAGCTTGGGTTTATGCTAATCACCAAATAAATGAATATAAATTAAAAAGTGCATATTGTATTTCAGTTGGACAAGTGGTTGAAATACAAGATTTCAAGATTGAGTTCTTGAGTTCAATCCCTGTAAGTCTAATGAAGGGCCACTCTCAATAGGATACGTACAGATTAAGGTCTCATAGCTAGAACTCGACATGTGTATATTGAGAGGCGTGCACATGTCTCGAAAGACTAAATGGGTGAGACACCATTCTTACTTCCTTTCAAATGGCTACTCTCCTAAAGAGATTTGCATGTGATATGAGAATTAGTCGTAGAAGTTAAAACTTGAGGGTGGCCATCATAACATGGGTAAAGTCTTTTAAGAGACACGGGTTTTCGTGGATTTTCCACTTTACCTCCATCATGCCGTATCAAAAGCATTTAAAAAAAAAAAAAAAGGAATACCAGAAATCGGCTCACTTACTTGTTCACTTACCAAATTACTTTCATTTTATCTAAGTGAGACTGGTTTTTCATATAAAACAACAAATGACTCATTGACAGAATCACTGACATTCCTTTTTTTTTAAATGTTTTTATACTGGGTGAAGGGTAAAATGAAAAATTCATGAAAATTCGTATCTCTTAAAAGATTTTGTCCGTGTCAAGATGACCACCCAAATTATATTTTATATTGTAAACTTGTACCATCTTACCATCACCAACTTGACACGGGTCCTACCTCTCACCATGCTACTTAACTCAAAACGTTTTGACCGTCAGTCATGTCACCGCCTCCCAATCACACTACTCATGTGACCGTTGAGACTTGAGAGGGGAGGGGAATGTGGAGACTTTTTTTTGAAAGTTTTTCTCAATTTTCTCAATTTTTTGTTTAGATATTTCTGAATGCTATTAATAAAGAATATAATTTTGAGATTGAAGTTTGTCTCAAATTTGATATTTGGCTAGGAATCTATTTCAAGAAGTAGGAGTTTTGAGCTTGATTTTGAGTGTGTGTGGGTAGAGAAACTTGCACAATGAGTCTAATGCTCTAAAAGACCTGGAAAGGTGAATGATACTGGGTAGGTGAATGATGATCCTGTCGTAAACGATAGCATGAAGACATTATCTGTGTCTAAAAGAAACCAAGGAAGAAGCATTGGATTCTACTTGTGTTTCCTCTCGATGATCTGTGCCATGTTCTCAGCCATCATTTTCAAAGAAAAAGAAGAGGCACATGTGAATCACAGAAAATACAGAGACCCCTCTCAATTAGCAATTTGGCCTACATCGCATGTTGGAAAACTTGGCATCTGTATAAAATGATCTTATCCCTTCATTAAGTGGACATACAACACGTGTCATCAGGCTAGAATTGTGGAAAGAGTGTTGAATGGTGAGGATTTTCATTTAAAAAACATTGGTCTTTTTTGAAGAAAGAAGAAAATTGGTGTTCTATATACCATACTATATGTTTATTTTATGTAAAAGAATGAAAATGAAAACTTTGAAGAAAATGAGTTAAAAGGAGAATTGGATTAAAAAAATCTCTCTAAAAATCTATTAGAGAATGATGTGATTAGATTTAATGTATAAGTGACCACATGAGCAGATTGTGAATGAATCTGAATATAATGGCATTGTGATTTCGGTCGGTATCCACGAAATAAAATGATGAGATAAGAATGAAATTATACTCTATTTTATCTTTATAGTCTTTTCAATAAAATAATAAAAACATCGTGCTTATCATTTTGTCCACTTGTCATTATTTAAATGGTGAAATAGTACACTATTGTCTCTTATTGTCTCTTATGATGAAAAGCACTGATGTTCATATCTCAGCTACCACATTATGTATTTTCTCTAGAGCTATGGGAAGGAAAGAGGTCCTGTCTTTAGCAATCATTAAGGGCTGATTAGATTAGTAAGAGTATTTTTTCTATTTCTAAATAATAAAAACATCATTGACCTAATCAAATGTTGTGCTCAATGCTTTGGCTAACTTAAGTAGACAAGCCTTTCGTCTTCTGGTCTTGACAAGTTATGTATTAATGACTTTGATAGCGGATAATGTACCAGTAAATCATTCTCTCGATAGTTTGGACCATAGTTTAATAATTTGAAAAAATCTAGACGAGTCTATACAAGTTGCCTCGATCAATAGAATTTTGAGTCGAGCAATTCGACGAGTTTTATAGATTTTTTTCAAATTGAATTCAAAAACTCGATAAAATTTTGAGTCAAGTCTGAGTTGAATGCAACATATCATTTCAAGTCCAACCAATGTTGAAGTAGTAAAATCCACTCTATATTTAAGGAAGATTTTCTGTAGATGGCAAGCATCCTAGGACATTCAACTATGGGGTGTCCCAAATATTATTTTGTAGGGCATATCATTATGTATTTTTTTCTTTGAATTTATGTATGGAAAATCGTGGGATATCCAGCGTAAAATTCCCACGAGTGAGCCCAGTACCCCTAGGGCACACCAAAATTAAGTCATGGGTGCTCGAACCTGCAACCTCCCACATCCTGAGGTGGGAGGCAACCAGTTGAACTCTACCCATAAATAATAATATCATTATGTATTTAATCATGAAAGATGGTGGAAATGGGAAGGAATCATCAACAGCAAAGGTTGTGAAAACAATGAAAAAAAAATCCCATATTCATAGGCTAAAAAGAAGTGAAGTAATTACATTTTGCATATAAATTTGTATTTATGTTACAGTTTGCTGCAGTGTCAAGCTGATTGAATATAGATAGGTGCCCTTACATTAGCAGCATGTATTGTATTCAAACAATGCATGAAAAAAAAACCAAGATATATGACAAAAATATTGGTTTATCATTTTTTTTCTTTTTCTTTTCCTTATAATATTCATTCTTTTTTATAGCTTAAAATGGGAAATAATAGGACTTTCCGACGGATTGACAACAAAAAAATTTCCATTGGTCACCTTGGTCCTTCTAATCCAAGATGATGTATTTGAAAAATTGGATAAGCTATTAAAATTTACAATTGTCTATTTTAAGATCTTAGATTAAATGATGATATGACAAATGAAATTAGTTTTAACATATGATTAGTTGATATAGTAACATAATTGACCATATGCCCTATGGCTTCTGCTGTAACCCAAGTGTCCTAATCATTTCGTCCATCATAAATTTATACTCAGTGGGTTTTTTTTTTTGGATTTACGTATGGGAAAAACATCAGACACACTCTTTATCTTAATAAAATCCTAGAAAAGTAGTATTTTTATTAATAAAGTGATAAACCATTGACGCCCGAAGTTGCATTGCCTTGAATTATGCTACTATTCATTTTTCTTAATACAACCTTTTTTTAGAAGTAAAAAGATTAGAAAGAATTTTTTTTAAGACCTCTTTTACCACCAATTAATAATATTGATCAGCATAGCAAATTGTCTCACCAACAAGTCATCCCTAACATACAATGAAGCACTGACTGGTATGGACTTGCTATGTCTAAACTTGCCCAAAAGTTTCATAAACAATGAACACTAAGAGTAGAAAAATTGTTGTAGAAAGTCGCAAAAAATGTTCTAAAAATAGGTGAATAATGAAAGAATTTTTTGAGAAAGAAGAGACACGGAAAGCAAAAATTCTAAGTGATGAAACTCCTCCCAGAGACCTATAGTCCTATACTTATAAATTCTAAAATGATTACTTCTTCCGTCTCATTTTAATTGTCTCATTTGAAAATTTATATTTTTTAACGAACTCTCTATTTAAAGGTAGCACTCGATCTCATCAATTTTCAACACATGTTATGTTAAATGTAACAATTATTTTGGAACAATTCTAAAATTCATATAAAATAATTAATTTGCCACAGAGAAAGTATTAAAAAAGGTAGTTGTGTTTGTTATAACAAGCTTTAAGTAACTATAGCACATGAGCAAGTGAATTTTATTCATCTGCCAATGACTAATGGTTATAGTGACTAGGAAGGCACATAGGCACAACGCACGAAGAGACATCTGATCAACAGTCCAATGACTCACTACAATGTTCATGTGACTTGGTGAATTTTAGCCAAACACCATCGAGTTGACTCAATAGAGTCACTGTAGCCAGGGGTTCAAATCACGTTCAGCCCGAGATATCAGCTGGTATGTCAATGATACATTTCTCTCTCTCTTCTTTTTTTAAAATATCGGCCATTTTTTTTTCTGAATAAAAAAAAACTGAAAAGAAGGCCCATTTTTGAATTTTTTTTTTGCAAATAACGGCCTAGGCCACAACCGATATTTATTTTTAAAAAATTGATAAAATTCAATATCGACCGATATATATCAGTGATATATTGTTCATATTGGCCGATATTCAATTGGTACAATTGATACCTATCATATCAGTCGAGATTTCAATCCCAAAATATAGCACATAAAGAAAGACACTTGTGATGATGCTAGGGGTGAAACTCGGGTCGGGTTTTGGCCTGAACCCACATGACCGAATCCAAAAATGATGCGGGTCGAGTTATGAAAGTCGGGTCAGTGGGTCGAGTCGGGTTGAGAAGTCAGAAACCCGCATTGAATTCTGGTCGGGGTGGGTTTAGAGATTTTTAAGTTAACCCGATCCGACCGTATCAAACCCAACCTGACCCAGTAAAAAGTAAGCTAAAGTAGGATCAAAATATTGGTCGGATCAGATTTCGGGTTGAGTCAGGTTATAATTTGGGTCGGGTCAGGTCAAGACATTTGGGTCAAAAGTTCGAGTCGAATCGGATCGAGTTCCATATATTAGTAACTCAGACTGAGTTGGATTTTAAAAAACCCGACCCGACCCAGCCTACAGCCCTAGATGATGCATATGTGCAAAGTCCAAAACGTGCCTGAAATACCAACCTGCCTTTCTATCCTAACACGTGTGTAAGCGAATGTGCATTGCAATAGCACTTACGACTTGGAATTTTTCTTTCTTTAAAATTTTAAAGCAAGTATGGAAAGTACAAATTTCTTTACAAATGCCTACCCTAGTTTTGCAATTATATTTATATAATGTTGAACTCTTAAAAATGGAGATTAGTTTTGAAAACTAGTTGGAGGAAATTTTGAAATTAAAATTCTTAGCAAGTTTTCATACTAAGGTTTGCTCCAACTTTTCAAGAAACTTTTGAAAACTTAAACAATTTATTTTAATATGAAATTTTGAATTTTTTTTATATTCTACCCCAAGCCGACCCTAATTAAAAATAATATATCAGTTTCCTTTTTGACCTATTGAGTCTAACCCATATACCTCACCCCAAGTTCATAAAAACAGACTTATTGCCTCCATTTAGTGTAGGGGATTGAAGCTTAGAATGTGGAATAAATACATAAATAAATAGAATTGGTGGGATTTGGAGTGATGTAGATAACATATTTGGAACGAATAGCTGGTACCACTAACCAAAGGGGGTGAGAGAGAGAAGTGAGAAAAACTTGTATACTCAGTATTATAGATGGTTGTTCTAACCCTTATTCATGCCAGTTGATGATCAAGAACCAATTTCAGTTGATCTGCTCAGAATTGCATGTTGGGGCTACTGCGAACGAATATTACATTGAAAATATAAAGGGAGATCTAAAGATTTATAAAAGACTTAATTTACTCCACCTAATAGACAAGTCTTTTGAGATGAAAGCTCAAATCCTAACGTTGCAATCGTTCAATTTCTTCACATAAAAGATAAGCCACTTTTATCTTATTTTTTCTATTATAAATAATTTTTCGATCTCATTTTTCATTTTATTTATTGAGATCTAGGGTCGACTAATGTTGGGTGAAGAAAAAGCCTATTTCTACTTATATCCAATCCAATTTGGACCCAACCTGGTTGCACCTTGCTACTCTGCCTAAACTAATATCCAACCAAAGGACATCCTAGTTATGAAATGAAGCATGGGGACGAATTCATGTATTTCATTTCCAGGACAAAAAGAGTATAAAGGATCAACTTGGTCCTCATAGGTAAAGTCCTTTTTTTTTTTTTCCTGAAGAAATTTAAACTTAATTTGGTTTACAGGGCCTACACTAGATTCAATAGATCCATTCTTCCCGTATACTCATTTACCCTCTGAATTGTACTTATATTAAATTTGACATTAATATGTTTTTTAAAGTTATTGATCTAAGGGTAATAATCCGTGCACCATGAGTTTTCACCGTAGTGCACCACTTTTAAAATAAAAAGACTATTTTGCCATTATTTTTTTTTTTTTCTCTCTTTTCTGTTTCAAAAGAGAGCGCAAAATAGTCAATTCCTTTCAAGGGTGGTGCACTATAGTAAAAACTCATAGTGCACAGATCATTATCCTTAATCTAATTCAATAAATTTTATTATAGATAAATTAAAAAATTTTAAAAGTGTAAAAATAACATGGTTTACAACAGTTGCTCATACTTTCAAAGTCTTCTTTTTGTGTTGTTTTGTCATTTTTCATGATGTCATGTGAGTTCATGTTAAATTTGACTCATCTGCGGCGAGTTCATATTATTGTTGGATGTTTTGTGGATTCCGAGTTCATATTACTGTTGGATGTTTTGTGGATTCTGAGTACATACAGTTGAGCAGGGGTCGAAAATTCTTATCGGCTGATAAATTTCTCTCTTTTTTTTTTGATAAATATCGATATTTTTTATTATTTTATTTTTCCTAAATTAAAAAATAAATAAAAACCTAAAAGAAAACTGGTTTAAAAAAAAAAAATTCAAAAACGTAAATATCGGCCGAGATATAGACCCGAGCCCACCACCGTTTTGATTTTTTTTTTTTTTTAAAAAAAAACTGATATTATACTTCTCGGCCGACATCAGACCGATATATAGCGCTAATATATCAGTCGAGAAGTAGTTCGTACGGCCGATATAATACATATGGGCCGAAATCTGTACCCCTACAATTGAGCATAGCACTTTACCTCTATTCTTTGTTGTAATTTATGTTGGTCGGAGAAACTTGAGTTAAGTTAGAACAGAGCACTTTACATCTATTCTTTGTTGTCATTTAGGTAGGTCTGAGAAACTTGAGTTAAGTTAGAAGGCATAAATTTGAATTCATTCCGCTTTGGGAGCCCATATAGACACCCGGCTTTTCTTTTCCTTCACACCCGATTCCAAAATTTTAGATGAAATGACCCCTTTGCCCTTCCACTTCCGAGCATCGAATCACCGAACGAATGGGTTTTCCATTCATTCGAAAGATATACCACCGAACCGATTGGGAAGGGAAAAAAAACCGTGGGCCCCACCGTTGACCGAAACCCAAGGTCATCCTTAGCCGTAGATAGGTGGGCTAGAGGCGATCATGGTGGTGTCGATCCTGAGGTCAGAAGTGCAGGATCCACTTGGATTTAACAAAAAACCCAAATCATGGATTTTCGGACGCCCAAAACAGCAGCTGAAGAAACTGGCCATAGGAGGGTCCCACCATACTCCGATCAGAGATCTAATGGTTAATTTGGTGCCGCCAGATCTTTTTCTCGGCCTTAGATCAGGTGATGGAGAAGGTTTCTGCCCGCGGGTCCTACCATACCCATTCCGTTTTTTGATGGTCTATCCATCTGTACCATCAGATCTCTGATCGGAGTATGGTGGGACCATCGTATGGCCAATTTCTTTGGCTACTGTTTGGGGCGTCCGAAAATCCATGATTTAATTGTTAGATCCAAGTGGATCTTGCACTTTTGACCTTAGGATCGACACCACTATGATCGCCCCTGGCCCACCTATCTACGGCTAAGGAAGATCTTTGGTTTCTATCAACGGTGGGGCCCACCGGCTTTTTCTCTCTCTTATGTATATTCGATTCGTTTGAAGGAAGGAATCGGTCGTTCGAAGAAGGTATTTCGATTGTGGCTTTGATGGAATTGGAAGTGGAAGGGTAAAAGGGTCATTTCACCTAAAATTTTGGAATTCGGTGTATAGGGAAAGAAAAGCCGGGTGTTTATATGGGCTCCCTTCCACTTTAATTGATATCAAAAGTGATAAAGGCTATTGAGATTTTATATCATCGTACTTACATTGGTTGTATTGGTTTTTTAAGCGCCGATGCGTATCGGCCATATAGATTAATATCACTCTATATTAAAAAAAAAAAACTCGGTGCTTCATTCCGCCGATATATTGGCCTATATCAACTGATATTCTTTATTTTTTTTTCTAATTTCTTTTAATAAAAAAACCAAAAATTAAAAAAAAAAACACCCAATCGATATTTAAAAAAAAAAGGGAAATAGAATGATATGGCCGATATCATTAAAGTCCAACATTTACACCCACGCTTCAAAGAAACATTTCACAAAAGCGTGAAAGATTTAGGAACTTTCAAGAAGATCAAAGACCCATGTCAACAATTTTTTAGGTGTTAAAATAGAAGAATCAGAAATTCAAGTGAATTCATCATAAAAGGCTAGTGTTTAACATCAAATAACATTTGATGATGAATCAATTCATGACAAGTATCATCTCAACTCACGACCATATTCTTGTCTTCATCTTTCTGAGTTTTAACAAAAAAATTAAAATCTTTGGAGACAAGGGTTGATTCAAAAACCATTTGAAACATTAGAATGATCCATTTTGGAGGTCATTATTCATAAATGGTAAAGTTAAATATGTTGGAGCAGTGGTTTATTTATTTTATTTTGGATCAAAGAAAAATGTAAAAGAAGGATTAAAACCAATTATTTAAAAATAGTTCTAATTTTTTTTTTTTTCGGGTCATGTTAAATTTTAAGGCTTCTATTAGATAGTCTAAAACTCTAAATCAAAGTTTGGATATGCTTAGCGTAAAAGATCAATTACATCAGTTCAATCGTCATAGTTTACTAGCTCTTTTGTTTAATAATGAATTAAATGTGAAAAAAGAAAACTAGAAGATTAAATATAAAAAAACAAATTTTTTATTTAAATGGTACTCAAAGATCTCCCACTTAATCATAATCATCAACTATCTCTTCACATAATTATTATTGATTAAGTAATGATCACAAATTAATTATCTTCTTATTCACATAATCTCAAGCATAGGATTAAATATCGGCTTTTTAAGAGCTGATATATATCGGCCGTCGTACACTTATAATATTGGCGATGTCGGCGATCTCACAAATATTATAAATATCGGCCTTTTTAAAAAAAATTAAATATCGGCGATGGAGGCGACCAATATATAGCCGATATTTGGCCAAATCGAAGAGATATCGGCCAAATATCAGTCGGTATTTTTTTTTTCCAGAATCTTTTTTAAACAATAGGCCCATTTTTCTGTTTTTTTCTTTTAATTCAGAAAAAATTAAAACAAAATTTCCAGATGATATTTAAAAAAAAAAATGAAGAGAGAGAATAATATCGCCGATATAGTGGTGCTGGCGATTTTTAAACTCCTGAACTCAAATGCATCCCAATAGTCATTCACTAATGACTCTAAAAAGGCATTAATTCATTATTCATCACTTATCACTTATTAAATAGGCTTATTTATAAATTAGCCCAAGCTAGCTATTAGAGTTGAAATTGGGCTGAACCCATTTTGAGTTTAGGAACACACCAAATATTTGAGAAAATAGTCTTAAGCGAGAGATCTTATAGGATATATTTGCATTTAATGACAGAAATAAGAGAAAACCAATGACATAAAAATTATAATTTTTTTTAAAAAGATTAATGTCACATTTATTTTCCTCTTCTCCTGGTCAAATTTTTATGAGATAATAGAAAATTTTAAAAGTTTTTGAGGCGGCCAAAATAAAATCTATTAATAAATATATTTATTATCAAACATATTCATGTCTCAAAGGCTTCCCATAGATTTAGAAAATAGAAAGGCTATGGCCCCCTAAATCTGCCCTCATAGTTATTCATCTTAAAAATGAATTAAATGATAGAAGCAATATACATATTCGAATTTGAAAAATGCAACTGAAGAGAAGATAAAAACAAATGAACAAAGAAACAAATTCAAAGTTCAGTTTTTTTCCCGCCGATGGAGAAATGACATAAATGGTACAATGGACTAAGCACAGGCGTAATAATCTCGGCTTTTAAAACCTTGATATCTCGGCTGATACAATATGTATCGACTGAGATTACCTTATCGGCCGATGCTGAGATTTCTCGGTTGATACCGAGATTTATACCCCTGCACATTGGATTATGGAGTATAAGTGTGGTACAATAATTTTTACATTTTTTTTATGACCAACGTGTCGGGGCCTCTTATAGCACTTGATAAATCTTTAAGGTATGTGAAAGTCTCTTATACGTATACACCGAGTAATTCTAGAGAAAGTGGCCTTTTGAGGTGGAGTGAAAATCGAACTGAAGAGTTCTGATTCCTGAAGTGCGTTCCTAGCCATCGTTCTAAACCTATTAGGTTGACAATATTTTTTACATTAAATAGGTTTTGGACAATTATATGTTAATTTTTTAAGTTTAAATATAGATAATACTTCAGATATAATTTGATGTTCAAACAATATGAAATTGGATCCATTTAATAAAGTATTAAAGTGCCTCTCAACCCATCTAAATATGTGTAATTTGATGTCAGATATAAAATTTATGATGTATATTCAAATGGGTGTAACTCAACTGGTTGCCTCTCGTCTCAGAAAGTGAGAGGTTGTGGGTTTGAGTTCTCATGTCTTAACCTTGGTGTATGGTAGTGGGCACACCTTGAGGGTTTTACGCTTGGTGTCCCGTAATTTTTCACACATAAATTTTAAAAAATATGATAAGATTAAAAAAAAAATTTGTTTCTTTTTCCTTGCTAATAAATGTGAAACAAAAAACAAATTAAAATCAAATGTTCTATAATCCTCTGATAATGATGTTGTGTAGAAATGACTTTGAAAGTTCGACAACTACATTCCTTATTCTGAAATGAAATACTACCTAAGTGTTCACTGTTGTTGTACAATATTTTATTCTAGTGAATTATTTTTCTCATGAGAGAGGCTCACTTTTATAAATTTAAATTGGCTGCGCTGTCATTCTTTTGGTTCTTAAGAAAATTATTTTTTGATGAAAATCAACATTTTGATTCTTAAGGAAATATTTTTTTATAGCTAAAACATTAGTAATTTTGGCCTATTTTAAATTAACTTTAATATTGAAATATAAAATATTGGAAAATATTTATTAATAACTCATCAATATTTTATTTGAAAGTTGTGACGGGCTAGGATTTTTAGATGGGTAAATAATTGAGTGTGAGAAATCTGGGGATAATTTGATTTGGAGTGCTGAGCTTATCATTTTATTTACTTATTATTTTTTATATTAATAGCAGAAAGTTACGTTGTGTTTCTTATTATTAAATGCACTAGTGTCCTTTATGTTTTTCAATTTTCACATTTTAATTCTCTTTCTATTGTTGAGGGCATGATAAAATGGATAGTGGTCCAATGTATGGAGATGGATGTATTTGAAAGATAATATTAGATAATGCCTTGCACAAAAAGTCAAATTCTTTAAATTAAAAATATAATTTTCAAGATTCCAATATCAAAATCAAAATAGAGTTACTTTTGAATGAATTTTTAATCAAATAGTGAGACAAATTCGAATTGGGTAGAGATCTAATTCAAGAAGAATCTATCAAGTAGATATCAAAAGCTCCAAATTTAACATTATGATCTTAACTTAATTCCTATAAATGAATTTAAATTGAGTTATAAATCTAATTTATTAGTTCATATTTAAAGTTCATCACTTGATTTACAAAGAATTTATTCTCAATGGATACTTTCTATTAAAGCAAGTTAGTTTGACATTATCTAAACTTGCACATATAGAGCCCCAAGATCAATTTAAATATATCTTTTCTACATGATTTTTTTTTTTTTTTTTATGATTAAGGTGGTTAGATGTCTCACTTGTATTTGAACAGTGGACATTTTAATCCGATTACTCCTTGAGGCATATGCAATTCTCCTAATTCTATACACACTGCATAAGCAAATACATAAAGTAATCCAGAGGAGTGTTGAAAATGAACTCAAAACCTCCCTTAAACCAACGGTATAAAGTTGTTAGTATGCATATAAACGCAATTTAATTTATTTCAAAATTAAAATAAATTCATAAATCAGAGTGTATACAAAAGAGAAACATATAATTATAAATTTAATTAAAAAGTAATTATTAAATTTAAAACAAAATAGATCATGAATGGATAGTTTTGAGTTTTGACATGCAACCCAATAAGAAGTGTGCAAGAGCAGCGTGTGAATGAGTGATGGGCTGATGGTGACAACTGTCTTAGTTTTTGTATTCTCTATGCAGTGAACCAAGCCACCGATTAGCAAAAGCATTTTAAATCACAAATTTTAAAGCAAACGTTCTCGTTTCTCGTCTTTCCCAATCTCTAAGGTCTGTTTCTTTTACCTTTCTGCTTCCCCATTCATTCATCATCCTTCAAATCCCCATTTTTTTTAAATGAATTTTCCTTCTCTTTATTTATGCATGTATCCGTTGGAGGCTTGAAAAACCTTTCTGCTTCCTCATTCATTCATCATCCTTCAAATCCCCATTTTTTTTTTTAAATGAATTTTCCTTTTCTCTGTTTCTGCATGTATCCGTTGGAGGCTTCAAAACGATAAACAAGGCTTTGCTGTTTTCTCAACACTTGCTCTTTCATTTTCATCCACACTCACTGCTTTACTTGCTACCTCTGTTTTCCTTTGTTTTGATTTGGGTTCTATTCAATTATTGTCTAGGAGCTTTTGTTCCCCTGCTCTTCTTCTCTACTTCTTCCGGTTCGCTTGTTTTCGGGATATCGTTTTCTTTTATTTGTTTAATATAAAATAAACGTGTCTCTTTGGGCTGTGTTTGATTTCCCCCTCTTTTATCTCTCTCTCTCTCTAGTTTTGAATTTGAAGCATTTGTCGGCTATCATTAGGTAGGCCCAAGTCCCAATCCCACATTGCATTGGGCCCCCTTTCGTTTGACACTACTACTCACCGTGGGTACTGAAAAAATGGATGAAATTGCAAAAAGTAAATGGTTGGTGACCCTATTTTCGTAGAAACCCACAGTTCAAACACACTCCAAGTCCTGGGTTCCGGGGTTACAAAATTTGTTGTAAGCGGCTTTCAAGCAATGTGGTCGGATTTCTGAATGATTGGAATTGTAAGTGAGAATTGGTCGGGAATTGCTTGCATTTTGTTTTTTCTTTCTTTATCCAATTTTAATTTCGCATGCCTTTCCTAATGTTTCCAAATGAGCAAATCATTTTTATCATTAGTATACTTTGCTGATTTAGTTTACACAGTAAACATTTCATGTGGTTGGTCCTCAACCTTTTCTTTTCCTAGCATGTAATGATCATTTTGTACTTTCGGGCATAATTAAGAAAAGATTCTTGAAAATGGATCTTCTTCTTCGTATTTCATTTAAAACTTATAGGCTTTTGTTTTGACGTCAGAAAAGAATAAGAAACTTGCATTATCAGGACGTGATCAGAAAGAGACTGATTATGGGTGAATGGAACTTGATAACCTCTTCAACAGTATCTGCAGGCTTGATGCTGATGTTTGCTGTATCGGTTTCCCTTGGGTACACCTATGAACAAGATGGTAAAACCGAAACTTCATTGTTAAGAAGAAAACTGTGAAGTATAGCTTTCTATCATGTTTTGATTGAATATATTCTGGGTGCAGTAGTAAGTTTGTTGAGAGACGCCATTGGTATTAGTTTTTGAACCATAAATTCACCAAATAGATTTTCATCATATTTTATTTCTTATCAGTTTTTTTGTTGGTTGACAGTTTAGGGAAATCTGATAATTTGAACATTTGATGATTTTTTCTTGCTATTTTATAAATAGTTTGTGATATAGAAGTAAATTTATTTTATATTTGGATTTTCTATGTCTGAATCTATGCTATTGTTATCTAATTCCTGATGATATTTTTGAGGACATTTTTCTCCCTTCAAATTGTGATTTGTTCTCTAACTGCTTATATACTCCAAGTGATACTTTCCCCCCTTTTTGTTCAGTTTTTGCAATAAATAGCTTATATGCTTCATTGGGGTCACCTCCTCTTCCTGGATGGGTTTCGAATGGAGGTGATCCTTGCATGGAGAGCTGGCAGGGTATCCAATGTGTCAATTCCAACATAACAGGAATGTATGATGACTTAATATTTCCTATTTTTTCTTACAAAACATTTTACATTTTTTTTAAATAGAATGTAATATTTTCTTCTGATACCTTTTCTATCTTCGTTTGTTTCTTTTTAATTCAGTGTTCTCAATAGTGCAAACTTGGGAGGAGTATTGGGTGATAAATTAGGGAATTTTTCATCAATGATAACAATGTAAGTGACAAACTCATTTCCTTTCATACAATGTCTTCCTTTGCCGTTGTCATAATTACCACTATCATTAGACTGGAAATAGTCCCTGTCAAAGAATTGAAATGCTACAAGGTACAAGAGGGAGATGGGGGTCATTAAAAGCCAGGAAGGAAATGAAAAATGGACGAGATAGATAATGGAGAGACAAGAGGATATGGTTCATGATAGGGTAGAATGAAGAGTAGAGCTCAAAAAACCAAGCCTAGATAGATGGGAAAGTGTCTGTAGATTGTTGTTGTTGTTTATTGAAATTCTGAAGGATGGTCTATGGGCAGAGATTTCCCACTAGTTGAGAGTATTCATGCCTACAACAAAGAACAAATGGGCCGTGTTCAACTAGTGCTCAACTAGAGGGGGGCAAAGAATTGAACTGCTGAAATGCTACAAGGTACGAGGAGGAGATGGAGGCCATTAAAAGCCAGAGAGGGAAATAAATGAAAAGGACATGATAGATTATGAAGAGACCAATGATATGGTTTATGATTGGATAGAATGGAAGAGTAGAGCTCAAAAAGCTAGCCTAGATAGATGGGAAAGTGGCTGTTGATTATTGTTGTTTTTCTTGTTTATTAAAATTCTAGGACAGTCATTGGGCAGAGGATTCCCACTAGTAGAGAGTATACCTGCCTACAACAAAGATTTGATAGGTAGTGTTCAACTAGTGCTCAACTATTGTGCATTTTCTTGGGAATTTGGCACTTGCTGAAGGATGTTGGATGTCTGACAGGGTACATGATGACACTACCCAAAGAAGGCAACTCAATGTGGTATCCTTGAATTGTACTCATCTTTTAAGCATGTGATTCAGGAACATGATGTATGGACAGAATGTATATAAGTGACTATTTACTTTTGTTTTTTATTTACTCATGAATACAGATATAAATGGATCCCCCGTTATCTGATTTCTTGTAGAACCAAACCTGAAATAACTAGGGATATATCTTTTTGTACAATGAATAATTGGACCCAGATTTGGATCCATGTGTTGGAACCACTTATTAATTGGATCTTGATCAGCATCCTGGGCTCCACTCCTGCAAGTCTTTTTACCTACTGACATCATGTTATCAATACATTGCTTGAGACATCTTTTCACAAATTTTACAAAATTTGAACTCTACAAATTGAATATTTCGATTTAATGTGTAAATGTGTCTAATGGTTCTGTCCATTATGTCATCAGCTCATCCTCGAGATTGCTTAGCATCCCATTTACAAATGATAAACTTTGAGCACTAATTAGTAATTACAATTTGAAAGAGACATGAATTTACGAGAACCTCAAAATTGTTATTTATGGGTGAGGATTGTAACACATGAATTCTTCTAGTGGTTCCAAGGACTTGTTCCACTTTGTAGAAATTTCATTTGTTTCACTTTATTCCTTTGGTGGGGTTGAATGTCTTACTCTACTTGTTGGAGGCTTGTAGATGAACAGATGTAGATTGGTCCTCTTGGTGAGGTCCAAAGACTTACTCAGTTACTCCACTTGTTAGAAGCTCTACTTATCCAATTATTCCATTTTTAAGTTTTGGTGGGTTTCTAGAACTCATCCGCCTTGTTTTAAAACCATTTACATTATTAGTTTTAGATTTGGAACCGAATCAAGACCTGTGTTGCATTTGGAAGCAGATCTTGGTCTAGGGCCATATATTTGGAATGGGATCCAGATAAACTCTAGGTCTGGCTTGAATCCAACCTCTTTACATCCTTCTGTGTAGATCTCACAACATGTGACTCGCAGCTCACCTTGGCAACAAGAACCAGTTTTGTGTTTTATGTTTGTCTCTTGTTATTGTTTATGGTGCTTTTGCATTGCTTTATTTTAGATTAAGAAATGGATTGTCTCAAGAACAAGACACCAAAAGCATTAGATTACATTTTGATGAAAACTTGCATTAATATGTAGTTATGTTACTTGTATTGTCTGACTTGGAGATGCTTCTAAATTCCTCATTGATGCTCTTGTGGAGGACATTAAAAGATTAGTCTATTGCTATTTTTTTTTTTTTAAAACTTTCTGAATACTTAGTATTTTTTTAACTTTTTATCTTTTTAAAAAGTTATTTGTTCTTGCACAGTCATCAATTTAACCCATGTAACAATATAAAGTCAGTTAATTTACAGTTAAAAAGGACAGGTATTTTGTTTTTGTCTCATTTCTCATCAACTCTGAGTTTCACCACATGTGCAGCAGTGTTGAGAATGGATGGTTAACATGCTCCTTCACCGAGTCTATCCAATAGTGGAATGCTATAATTCTCATTATAAGTTTGATATTTCTTAATGTGAATATGTATTGATGCTTTCTTCTGTTTTTGTGACACAGAGATCTGAGCAACAATCTCATTGGTGGGAATATTCCTTATAATCTGCCCCCGACTATAAGAAATTTGTATGTTAAATAACAATCACATTTTCTATTCAATCTTGATATTTTTCAGAATTCTGTACAAAACGACTGTTGATTTTGCTGTATTATGAGTTCTTCTGATGCACATTGACCCATTCAAAATATTTCCCTTTTTTCCCCCTTCTTTATGAATGACAGTTTTCTTTCAGCTAACCAGTTCTCAGGGAACATTCCCAGTTCTTTGTCAACATTAGCTCTCTTGTCAGACTTGTGAGTGGACATATTGTTTCTATTTTACTTTTAATCTAGACTCTAGTGATAGTTGTCTTTATAGTTATCATTTTTCTTATCAAGAAATAACATATTTCCATTAAAATGATCTCTAATGATACATTAAAGATGGAGCAAAAACCAAACTTTGTGTATGTCCTATAGAAAGAAAGACTTGAAAATGGCAAAGGCCTTCCAGCTTGCACTTGTATTGAGTTCCAATTAAGGTACACTTGGTAGATGGGAAAAGAGAATGGTTAATAGATCAATGACGAAGATTGTAGCGGCATGGATTGATCACATGGAACCTGATGATATTATTGAAGAGGGAAAATTGTATAAAATGCTATAAAGACAATGAAAAAAATGCTCTAACGATACCAAACATAAGCACCAGAACCCATAAAACCCAAACTTACACTATATTACTCACGTCCCTACCAATACATAACCTCTGGGTCTCTTTGACCATAGGCACCAATCTCCATGGGGTCTCTTCCTACCATTAGCCCATCTAATAGTGTTCAACAAGTCTCTTTCCACTATTAGCTTCCCTTGGCCAAGGCTAGCCATAGTTCCTAAGGCTCTCTTAATCCCAATAATTCAGTTTTGTTTGAATCATTAGTCCCTATAGGTTCTAAGAAGTAAATGTTTATCTCACCTCACCCGTTGTGAACTCTTTGCCCTCTGCTAGACGAATCAGGCTTGCCCCTAGCTGCCCTGTCCATGTCAGACTCACAACAATCTTTTGGAGGGGCTTGCCACCTCTCCAAACCTTTCCTCCTCTTCCACCTCCCCATACATCTTTCCCAAGATAAATAAAGGTCAATCAATGAAGGCCCTCAAATTCTTTGTAGTACAGTAACCAGCTGCACAATCAATTTTTTTTTTTTTTTGAATGATTACAAAATTTTATTAAAATAAAACAAGGGCAAAGTCCTCTCCCTCCCCCACCCCACCATATTAGGTAACACTTACAACAACCTTGTGAATTCAAACCCCGAAAAATCTACACCCAATAATTAACTCTTACTCCTTCCTCCCTTTTTTCTTTTCCTTTTTAGACCCACACCCTTTAAATTAAAGAAGAAACCTACCTCGTTCCTACCCCAAAATGCCTCCGATAAAGATGGAAGAGAGCTCCAGAATGAATAAAATATCTACTTTTTGTTTTACAGTGCCCCTTTTCTCCTGGAGACCAAAGCTCCTTACATTCCAAGTGAGAATCTTCATTTACAACCATTATCCTCCATAGAACTCCTCCCTGACCGTCTCTTCCAACTGTAATGAATTTTGAGGAATGTACCTAATGTAGGTGGTGCCCAAATCTTGCTAAAGAGAGAGGATTGTTACTATTTTGCTGGCGCTAGTGCGTGGGCTAGATGAGATCTTCAATTTACCATTTTAGATCTCTTTGGACTCCGTAAAGTGCTTGTTTTTCTTGATAAAAAAACTTTGTGGAATCGGAGTGCTACTTCATCAATTTGGTGCATGCAGATGCCCTCATCAATAAATCTGGTGGGAAAGAACATTGATTAAATGTGCGAGAGAAACACGTACTCGCCATACTTGTGTAAGTTGGGGTGCCAATGACCAAAACAACCGTCTTATAAATGCCTCACTATAGTCTTAGTAAAGAAGCTAAACCTAAAAATAAACCAAATGGGCTCATAATCAAATGCTCCTGTTATAGAGAATTTCAGAATATTGCTTCATTTCCAACACTTTTCTTTAAATGCTCTCAATTTGTTTGTTTCAGGTCACTCAACAACAACCATTTAAATGGAGTATTACCTGATGCTTTTCAATCTTTAAACGAACTAGTTAATTTGTAAGAATTTCTTTGTAAACTTTCAATCTTTTCCATGAATGTCTAATAGTTGATGTTAGATTGTTTCTTGGTGCAGGGATTTGTCTTTTAACAATTTGAGTGGACAATTACCTCCCTCTTTGGGGAATTTATCATCTTTAACTACCTTGTGAGGACCTTTTTTCTTCATATATGTTGATGCATGTATATATATACTTTGAGAGGATATCAATTATAAATTTGAAGTGTGCAAACCTCTTGGTTGACAGGCACATGCAGAACAATCAACTATCTGGGACCCTTGATGTTTTACAAGATCTCCCTTTACAAGACTTGTACTTTCTTTGAGCACTTCATTATTTTCTTTTCAATTAAATGATCATATTGTTAAACATGCCCTTGTTAACTAAAAAGTAAAAAGTGTTGCCTTTTTCGGTTTCTTGATTTATTTCTTCTCCATGCAGGAATATAGAGAATAACTTATTTTGGGGACCTGTTCCTGTGAAGTTGTTCAACATTCCAAATTTCAAGTGAGCCGTCTTACTTCACTCTCTTTTATTCATCTTTGATGGGAATGTTATATTCATTTATTCAGGTGATGCAGCATTAAAGAGTGAATGTAATTTAGAAATACATTTCTTAGTGTTGGTGGCCCTGGAATATCTAATTAACTGATGGGTCTATACTTTTTTATTTGACTGTACTATTGCTGGAACAAAATGAGCATGCCACTCCAGATAGTTGGGATAAAGCTTCATTTTTTATGATGATGATGATGATGATGTTGTTGTTGATTATGTTAGTTAACACTGGGTAGAAAATGAGTATTTACAATATATTTTGCAAAACTGTATTGACAACAGAGGCCTTGACTCTCTTATATAAATGATCACTTCCTCTTTTAGTTAAAGTAATCTTGACTATATTCATGATTACAAGTATCTCACTACCTTTTAAGATAATTTAAAAGATATGTTGTCTAGGGGAGTATCACTTTATGAGGTCATCTGATATTATGATGCTCTGCATTTGGACAATTTCATGTGCAATGTTAGCCAAGTGCACTGTTGGTTACGAAGACACTTGTAAAAGTTAAAGTGAAGCAATAATAATAATAAATTCTTGCTGATAAACATGGTTATCTTTTTACTTTCAGTCCGACTAATCATAACATCTTAAATGGATTTTATAGTAAATGACTAAATGGTGATGATATCATTATTTGCTCCTGTTGGCCGTTTGGACTCTCATGTGTCTATGTTGTTAATAAAAGAGGCCCAAAGATTTGTTTGGAGTAGTTGGATGCATGTCATATCACAACCATGATCTCATCAGTCAATCTGATAGAACGAGGAAAAAAAAGCTATTCTATGATCTTCAATTAAATTTTCACAGTGAAACTGTGGGTCTTCTGTCCTAAAATCAATAGGGCCAGTATTGTGCGCCTACCATTTGTTAGGCCACACATGAGAGATACAGGGTATCTTATAAATAGGATTACTTCCAGGACACAGGTCAAACCTGTCCATTTTTAATCTGGGTCAAGGAAATTCATTAAAAGTGGACAAGTACCATATAAACACAGAATTTTTCAAGATGAATTTTTTTGGAAAGGTTTCCTTGTAGCATGACATGGATATATGCCATATGATGATATTAATCACGAAATGTTCTATCTATGTTTGTCATATGTCATCGTCATAGCAAATATGCTTTTGAAATTTCAACAGAAATGGTTGTTGTTGGCTTTTGACTAATGGATGGCAATGCCAAGGAATGTCCACATTAGCTTCAACACAATGCTAAGAATTAAAGTTGCAAGCCAGTGGCTTCTACATGCAAACAGACGTTTTGTATTTTTTTTTTTTTTTGAGCAGTAACGAGATGAATGATATATTAATATAAAGAAAAATATTACAACAAACATTTTGTATATGGAACTTATATTCATGAAAATACATAGATAAAGAACCATTTTTTATTGTTAGCAATGAAATAAATGTGATATTATTCTAGTGTTTGAAAGTGACAAAATGAGACTACTTGTTTGTGACCTTGTTAAGTGACTTAATTTTCCATGCAGGAAGGATGGAAACCCCTTCAATACCACTGTACTTCCATCACCTCCACCGCCACCTTCTTCCCCACCACCACCACATGTTGAGGGGCCAACTTCTGGAGGAACACATAGGAACTCAACAAGTGATTCACCAATTCAAGATGGTGTCAAACCCAAGGGATCTAAAAAGTTACAAGGAACAAAAATAATTGCTATTGTTGCAGCTGGTGTAGCAATACTATGTATTATGGTTGTCTTGTTGATTTGGGGTTGTTGCAAACATAACCAAAGAGTGAAAAAAGTTGACAGAACTGCCAATAGACAGGAAATTAGTACCTATAGAAGCCCCAGAGAGAAGCCTAGAAGCACGGAGAAAGGTAAATTTGTTTTTTGTCAATGTGCAGTTTCTGTCCTTGAGAAAGTTCATAATGAGGTCTTTTGTTCTCTTTACTTCTATGATAAATGCTCATTAAAATTATTCCAATGAAAGTTTTTGTTTTTTAGTTAAACCTGCTAAAATAATGTAAACTAATCCAAATTGCTTCCTTTTTATTACATTTAAATTGAAGATTAATGTATTATACTCAAATTTCTTAACTTGTATCAGTTTTTTTTTTCTCATACACCACTTAAAAGAGAAATATGATGTGTTAATTTCCACTAAATAGGAAAATTAGTTGGGGACAAAGCCATAGATGCATATACTACATCTATTGAAGTATTATTATTGTTTCTCAAAACTAGGGACGAAACTTGGGTTGGTTTTGGCCCGAACCGAAAAATAGCAGCCTAGGTTAAGTATTTTTTGAACTAGGGTTGAGTTGGGTTGGGTGGGGTTGAAGGATTAAAAACCCGACATAAATTTTGGTCGGGCTAGTCTTTAAAATTTAACCTAACCCAACTTAATTCCTGAGAATCAGTTTCACCTACACAGCAGTTGTCCCAAGGTCAACTAGGGCCCACAGGGGTGGGTCCAATGCATGGGAAATGGTGGATTTGAAAGGTATTTTCAGGATGAAGCTTCTCATAAACAATTAGGTCTATTGGATTTGAAAAGCCACGATTTTCAAGGCCTCAAAGAACCACAATTAAAATGAGGTCATTTTTGAATGGAATTTTAATGCAATGGTGAGATCAACTCAAAATGAATCCAAATTGGGTACATATACAATTCACGGGGGTTAGATGGGTGTGAAAAGGACGTGTGGCTTCACACCTCATTGGGCCCCACCTACTTCACCAAGGCGTTTGTTGCCTAGGTGAAAATTTTCCTAATACCTGAATACTTTAATTTTTTACGAATGCCTTTTAGGTTATGATTAATCAATAATCATGTTGTTTATCAATAAAATTTATTTCTTTGGGCCCTACCTGGTTTACCAAGTGTGACTGTCGCCTAGGTGAAATTTTTCCTAATATCCGAGTACTTATAAATTTTTATGAATGCCTTTTAGGTTATGATTTAATCAATAATCATGTTGTTTATCAATAAAACTTTATTTCTTTGTATTTTGTTTATCTTCTTTTTTTAAAAAAAATATTAAACATTTGGAAGTATTATTTCCCCTTTAGAAATGAAGAATTTTGTTTATTTGCAATTATTTATCATTTTTTTCAAATAATAAATGTGGAAATATTATTTATTTAAAAACTGAACTATATTCATCTTGATGTTTATGAAAAAATCCCTAAATCTAGATTCGGGTTGAGAATTGGGTTGGGTCAGGTTCTTGGGCCAGATTAAAGGTCAAGCTGGGTTTCAAAATTCAAACTTTTAAGGCGGATCGGGCACAACTATGTATGATATTGGTTGGGCTGGGTTTAGCAAAACCTGGCTTGACCCACCTGAGTTTCACCCCTACTCCAAACATGTGACAATGGGAGTGATATAGGGCATTAGTCGGTGAGCCGATTGGTACTATTTTTGCTCCTTCAATACTAGACTGGAAGCTGTATATTTCTCATAGTTGTCTATTCACTTATCACTTGTTGGAAGGGTTGGATTCTCCCATCGAAGCAAAATTTCCATTGGATTCTCCCATCGAAGCAAAATTTCCATGCATGTGTCATCCACATTAGTCCTGCTGTATCAACTGTTAGGATTGCTAAGGTCCGTGCCCCGCTTGTACAAACTAAAACCTGCACACACACACACACACTGATTGCATGTTGACACACACACACACACACTGATTGCATGTTGACGCACGCACGCACACGCACGCACGCACGCACGCACGTATATAGAATGATTGCATGTTGACATTTTCACCATTAGGACTTTTGCGGTTGGGAAATGTGGCTCCATCTCTAATGAATCAAACCTTTCACATCCGTGACCCACATGAATGGATTGGATGGATTGGATGAGAGGTGCATCGTGAATTTCCCATACTATATCAATTATTAGGACTACTATGGCCCGTGCTCCATTTCTACAAATGAAAAACCTAGTGTAAACACAAATTTTAGTGTTGCCATGTGGGTCCCACATAGGAGTGCATAGGAATGGCCAAGCAAGATATTTGTGTGTGCGTGTGTGGATAAATTCTTCCTTGAGACCAAGGCCTTAGGAGATTTTCATGTGATATGTGGCTTGTGGGGGCCATAGTGGACTAAATAGACAAATTTGCCCCCACTCCACCCCATTGCACCCCTAGCCCCCATGAATTGCAATTGTAACCAATTTGACATGTACATGACTTTTATAGCCTATTGACTTGATGAATTTCCACTGTCAAATAAAGTTGAATTTTGGAGGACCTTAAAAAACTTGGCTTCACATATTCAATCAAGATGAAATTTATTAGCACAATATATAAGCCAAGACCTTTCAACCCCACCCATCCATGTATATATAAGCCTACGCACTCATTTGTGCACAACGAAATCCATGCAAGCCGGTTTTAAGGGTGACCCATTACACACACATATGTATGAGGCTCACTTTGGCCCCATTTACACCATTGTCTTACCTCATGCCCACCTAACCTTTGTGAATTAGATTCTTGCCTAATTTGACCCCATTCTAAGTTACATTTACATTGAATTAAACATACTCACCAAGGCATCGTTTGTCCTTGGGACCATAAAGTTCATGGCTTTGTTAATTCAATCAAGCTGAAGTTTGGTAGGCCCCATACCCAAGCATATAGATTTTTAGTGAAACCAGTGTTCCCATGTGGGGCCAACTTGAGGCCTCAATAATGGACTGGTTCGAAAAAAATCTATGCTTGAAAATGAGGCTCATCAAAAATCACATTTATTGAATCACTTAAACCATGGTTTTGATGTTTGTAAAATGTTGGATTGAAAAGATATTCAAAGTGGCTAAAACTTTGTGGCTGTTAAAATTTGGCTCAACTAATCCAATCACAGAGATTTTTTGTGAGCCCCATATTTAAACATATAGTTTTCCAATCAATCTCATCCACATGGTCTCTAGTGGACCCTATATAGGGGAGCTTGGCTTACTATGTTGTAATCGGGTGGAGGATCATTAGATGGATAAAGAGAGGATTTAGTGCATATGGCAATATGGTGCTCATCCAATGTGGCACCCACTAGCGGCAATGGGAATGCATCAGTTACAAAGATCTATGCTTAAATATGGAGTCTTATAAAAAATCACCTTTGGATCAACTCATGTATTAGACACTACAAAATTCGGAGATTGGAAAAATAATTTAAAGTGATCCAAATTTTGTGGGAATAAAAAATATGGCTTGAATGATCCAAATGATATATTTTGAGAAAGAGAGCTCTCTCTCTCTCTCTCTTAAATAATCTTAAATTAAAATAATGGAGCCCTCTCATGGAAATAAAGCTGAGACGGGACTAGCACTAACAATGAACTTTCAGACCCTGTATGCATGATTTTCCCCCCCAAACTGATTTTAGCATTATAGTATTGTTAACTATTACTATTATTATTGCTGTTGAGAACTTGTTGGTATTGTTCTGAAAATTTCCAACTGTGATGGTGCTCAGTCAAAATGAGAAGGAACATAACATAGATATAACATTAATGGAGAATCTCATGTAATCTTAAATTTAAATAATGGAAGCTTCTCATGGAAATATAACTGAGGTGGGACTAAAAACAAACTTTTGGACCCTGTATGCATATGTTTACCCTTTAACTGATTTTAGCATTATAGCAATTATTAACTATTACTATTGTGATTGCTTTTGATAACTTGTTGGTATTGTGGCAAAAAGTTCCAACTGTGATGAAGGTCGGTCAAAATGGAAAGGAACATAGCATAGATATGACAAGATTGGAGGTGACTCGGAGGCCTCAAATTGTTCTAAACCCCATTGTGCCCACCAAATTGCCAGAAGTTAGCAGTCCTGTGTCTAATTTGACACCTTTCACTATTGCATCTCTTCAACAATACACAAATAGTTTTGGACAAGAAAATCTTATTAGAGAAGATACGTTGGGCAATGTTTATGAGGCTGTTATCCCAGATGGACAGGTGTGGCTCTTTCATCCAAATTTATATTGTTGTCACTATGATGTTTCCTAGATGTGACTCACACCTATGCTAGTTGGCATGAATTATGTTTTCTCATAGAATTGATATCAACTGTCAGCTGGTTTTGCACTTATTGGAGGTAATTTTATCATCAGAAATGCCTAAGAGTGAAAGTTAGATCCACCTGGACTTCTGCTCAGTTTGTGTGTTTTCCCAATATGAATCTTTCTATTGAATTAATCTGTTTGGCTAGTCTAAATTTGGATAACAGTCGACTCCTTATACATCCACCACACTTGTGCTTTCCTTGTCTAACGGACAGTTAGCATGGCCTTGTATAAGTCATTTCCATCACTTACTCATGGCATATCTTCAATCCCTATGGTCTTGTAGGGTGCATTCTTTTCCTAGGGAGAGATTTAGGGGGTGGAGGGGGCTATGGCCCCTTCAAAATTTTGAAAATTCTATATGTAGTTCTTCTTGCCCAAATCAAAGCTACCTTGTAATTACTTGCTCCTCCTCTCTTAACTCCTAAAATAATAATCCAGGACAACATTAATTTACAACAATAATTCATGGGGGGTAGATGAGTGTGCGGAGGAGAGGGGGGAGCGGGCAGCATTTGGGCAAAAGAAAATTTTATTCCTCATGACAGATGCCCCCTCAGTAGAAAAAAATAAAATAAAATATATATATATATATATATATATATATATATATATATATATATTGAGGGCTTCTTGCGTACACTATTGCTTACTACAGTTTGCTGCTTTTTCAAGGCATCGTTAGGGTAGAGAGCCAATTAAGTAGCTCTTTTTATTAAATTTAAATAGCAGAAGTACATAATGATGTTGTACTTTTTGATGTATCCTCTTTACATATGAATTATACATAAATGCATGCATACATGTGTATGTATGTGCATGTAATGTTAGGGACATATAAATGCTGTGCATCCCTATCTATTATTGGTTATTGAAATTTGCAAGAAATCTTGTTGTCAACCAAGAGCTTCTCACATTTCCTGGTTTTTGTGTGAATTTGATGTGTATATAACATTATGTATATGTTTTTTTCTTGGCAATGTATCTAACATATTTCTTACAGTTGATTACCCTTGCATTTTGTGAGTGGTTCTCAGCTTCTTTTGTTACATCCTGCAATGATGACTGGAATTATCAGTTATTAAAGCTTGTTATCATTTTTTTTCCTTTAATTTTTAACTTCCCTTGCAAGGGTGGAACTAGAAATTTTATTTTTGAGAGGGCGCGGTTTAAATGCTTTTGGTTGGTTAAGCCTAGGCTTGAGAATTAGCAAAAAAAAAATTGTTTCATTAGTTTGACTTAGCGCACAAATTTATCAAATTCAATCACAAATGCCAAAATCTCAAAAAATAGGATAAATGGTTTTAAAAAATAATTACTATTGGTATTGACATAATACAAATGCATCATATTAAATTAGTAACTATTCACTAATGAGGTAATGCCTCAATTAATTAATAAAAAATATTCATTTAACCACAACTGCATCGCAATAATTATTTTCTAATGGTAAAAAATAAATAAATAATTATTTCATCAATATAGTATATCAATTATTAATAATTTATGTTATTCACTTGTATAATGCCATTTATTCATCACATAAAATTTATTAATATATGAAATAACATTTATTTGTCATTAAAATAGCATCATTTAAATATATTATAATAACTTCGTTGTGCTTTTTCTTCTTATCCCTCCCGTACACAAATTGCTAGCAAAGAGAGTATTATGAGAGAGAGTTTTGTGTGAGAGACTAAGAGGGAGGTACACTGTGTGTGTGTGCGTGTGTGTGTGTGTGTGTGTGAGAGAGAGAGAGAGAGAGAGAGAGAGGGTGGAAATGTATTGAAAGAGGGATTTGTAGTTAAAAATGAGAGGTGTTAGGTAAATTATAAGAAGATTTAAAATACTTATCATTTTCTCTACTTCGATTGGTAATAATTAATAAAGGAAACATAAAATGAAAGAGAAGGGATGTATAATTTTTTTTTTTTTCCAAATTCCTTGAGGGGCCTATAATGAAATTTTCAAAAAGATACTCCAAAATGATCATCCATATTTAAAGCATCTATGCAAGAGAACATCTATAGCTGCATGTTTCTAGTTCTATCCTGGTACTTTAGTCTTGTTGTTTTGTTTGTTCTCCAGCGGTTGACGGTTAAGACACTGGACAAAGGATTGCCCATGCTGCAGAAGGATGAAGACTTTCATGACTTGGTGCTTAGTATTTCTACGCTAAAACATGGTAGTGTTACTGAGCTTGTGGGGTACTGCATGGAGCATGGGCAACGGTTGCTTGTTTATCAATATTTTAGTAGTAAGACCCTTGAAGATGCCCTCCACTCTGATTATGAACTCAACAAGAAACTATCATGGAATGGTCGCATGAAGATAGCCCTTGGAGCTGCGAGAGCTTTAGAGTAAGAAGCATCCTAATAAGAATATTCATCATACTATTCAAAACATCACATTCTTCATAATTTTGATTGAAAATCACATTCATTGACTAAGTCACCTCAAACTCAAAATTGAAAGATACGGTTGAGTTTAGTATGTTTTCAGCATTTTATAGAACTAGTTTATCATCATCGTTGCCATCATCGTGATTAAAGTCTCTCTCCCATCTATCTAGGCTTTGTGCATTATGAACTATTTGACATGTTGAATTAGTTTCCTATCAATTTTTCTTTTATTTGTTGCAGGTATCTGCATGAAGTCTGTCAACCATCTATTGTTCATCAGAATTTCAAATCTTCCACTATTCTCATTGATGACAAGCTGAATGTGCATGCCTCTAATTGTGGTTTGACTCAGCTAATTTCATCAGTTTCTGCTAGTCAGGTAATTGAAGGATCATATATTTTTTGACTGCTTCAAAATATTGGGATAATGAAGTTGTACTGCATCTGAGTATATGCAAATTAATACCATTTTTCTTATGAATTCTGAATGTTAACATCGTTTTATATTTATTGGGATACATGCAGTCACCTGGTTATGATGCCCCAGAATTTGTGACATTGAGAAGATACACTCTTCAAAGTGATATTTACAGCTTTGGGGTCATAATGTTAGAACTCCTAACAGGGCGAATGCCCTATGACAAGTAAGAAAGTTAGCTTAGGCATGATGGCATGTAACCAGTTCCTGTGTGCTGCTTATTTATTTTAAAAAAAAATTATATGTAGATTACGTCCTCGTGGAGAGCGTTATCTAGCAAGATGGGCAGCCAATCAGCTTCATGATCTTGAGTCATTATCAAGAATGGTTGACCCTAATCTCAAAGGAGTCTATCCTGAAAAATCCTTGTCACGGTTTGCTGACATCATATCTCTCTGTCTTGAGGTATGCTCTTTTCATTTAATATACTTCATACACATGCAAGTGCCTATGAATATGATGAATTCTAGAGCTCTACCTTAGCTAGTATACAACATACTGAGGAACACTTAATGTATATTTGTGCCATGTCTTACCCGTAAAAACTGTCAATTTGTAGGTTCTCACAATGGATGGGGAAAAATCCACCTAACTGGAATGTCTTTAGTGTACCTACAAGTTATGTCTTACTATTAGATAGTTTAGAAGGTTATGCAACATGAGAAATGAATGTGCATTGCCCACATGTTTGATCTTTTCCCAACTCTAGTGTTAGCAATCAATGACGCTCCTTGTGAATTGCCATGTGTTCAAATTTCATCCCGTCTGAAATGGTACCATGGATTGAACCACCCGAAGTTTATGCTATTGAATCTTGAGGAATGAATTTCAACTATTTGTCTCAATAGATGCTTTAAAAGTTCATAAACCTCAAATGAGCTGACAAATTGAGTGACTTGAATCGACTTGGTGGCATAATGAATTTTAAGCTGACTTGATGATGCAAGACAAATGATAGGGTAACCTTAAATGCCTAATGTGGTTCCCTAAAGATTAAAAAGGGGATGAAATAATGCATCCTAAATCTAAAATGAGCTTAAATTAATCAATCAATTAATATATGCAAGTGATTAATATAAAGTTTACCTCACATAATCATTCAAATACTAAGGATCTAATGTGTTTAATAGAGAATAAAGGGAAACTAAGCAACTAATCAGTCCCGACGAAGCCTCGGGTTATAATTTGGAGACTGATGGGTAGTTTGGGTTTGTATTGGATTGCGGCAGCAATGGAATGGGTGATGGAGAGACATGACAGCAAAGGAAGATGTATTTGGGGGTGGCGACAGCCATGGGAAAGGGAATTGGGGGAAACGGCAATGGTAATGGGTTTATGGGTCACGACAGTGAATAGGGGGGTGGATCTAGAGGCGTTGCAGCAAGGATGGGAAGATCTGGAGGGGGGTGGTGATGGCTTTAGGAGGGCCTAGAGGAGGTGGCGGAAACAGGGGAAAGCACAAGAGGGGTAATGCTACAGATCTGGGGACAGTAGGGGCTGGAGATGGCGGATAAGGGCTGTATGGAAGGGACGAAGGCTTGGAAAGGGACCAAGGAGGCTTGTGGCTGCAGTAGGAAGGCTATATGGGAGGGGCAGAAGTGTAGAAGGGATTTAGAAGTCACGACAGTCACAGAAGGAGGGGATATGGGGTCACGAAAATCAAGTGGAATGGAAATGGGGTTCACGGCTGCAGGTGGGATGGTCTGGTAATGGCGGCAAAGGGGTTTAGATAACGGAGAGGGGTGAAAGTCTGTGGGAGGGGAAGAATAAAAAAAGAAAAGGAAAAAGAGAGAGAAATGAGAGAGAGAAGAGGAAGTGGTACCTGTACAAGGATGGTTTCTCACTATTCTCCCTGTCTCTCGCCGTCGCTTCTCACGTACTCGACGGGACTGCTTCCTTCTTCCTTCACTCCTTTCCTTCATGTTCTTCTTCTCTGTATTCATCGATTCTATGCTTAGGGTTGCAAGACCCTTTTTTTAAAACAAGTTGTGGCTGTGGGCTGGGCTTGAAACTGGGCCAAGGCCTAGTTGGCTGCTCCGCATCACTTGATCACTTGCTCAATTGGGCAAATAACTTGTTCAGGTTTTGTTGATTGGACAGGTCCATCAAATCCTTTTCTCCAACTTCACACTCTTCTAGTTGAGCATGATTAAGCCATAATCATCGGCAATAGATGTTGAAGCTCCCATCCCTGGGCCTCAATGGGGCCAACAATTGATGCATATCTGCCGCTGGTGTGGGCAATGTTAGTAGGCTAGAGGCAATGTCGTAGTTTTTTATGGAGGAAGATGGCGACGGAGTTTAATGTCCATGGATGAAGCCCGTATCTCAATTGTACCCCGGAAGGCTCAATAAAGATGGAGGCACTCCATATCTCTCTCTCTCACCCCTCAATAACTGCCTCATTTTTATATGATATATTATTTGCAATTCATTCAGTCTTGACCTTTTTTAATCATCAAGATGACCGAACTCATTCAAAAACTAAGTGGAGCCATGTTTCAAGTTTTTAAACACTGTACAATAGTCTACCCCACATTTTTAGTCCATTTAGACCACCTACATGTATGTTAGATTTGGATAGAAAATACCCTATGCCGATTCCAATGACCTAAATTTCTATTAGATTTGATGATCATACCATTGAATGAGGAGCATGAAATTTGAATAGTTGGATTGAATGGTTCTAGCCATTTATTTTTGAGGCATCTCAAATAGCAGCCATTTGAAATTTTTTTAGTGTGCACGAAGCACCTGGCCAGCCAGCCCTTTTCTAAACCATTACTTACATGCAACAAACTTGTGCTTCACAAGGTGTGTTGGACTTACCACTGCACTGTAATGAAACTAATTAGACTCAACTACTTCTCTTAAACCTTTTTAATGTAAATATTTTGGGCTTTATCAGTAGCCATTGTTTTCCAACTCAGTTAATTTTTAACCCAACTCAAATCCATGGAGACCTTTCCATCCATGGGTGCCACTGTGCTGTAGTCTAGGTCCTTCCCAAGGCTACGACCAATAAGGTTTTCAATAAACAAACCTTTCTTTCACGATCCAAAATTCCACAAATATAACGAAGAATTGAAAAGATGACATAAAAGGAATATGAAAAATCCTTAACCTTATTTGGATCTCTCATCCCATGCTATCTTGTATACAACTCCAGGCCTCCATAGGGTTCTCTATGAGATTTCGTTTTTCCCACACAATGACAACAAGATCTCATTCTAAAAAGACAAAACCCTTCATTGTTCCAGTACATGAATGTAGATAAAGTTCAACCATAAAAAACAACCTCCAGTAAAACTTAGCCTTAAATCTTGACAACTCACATTCTCTCTCAATGATGTCTCCATTGTCTCAGTCCTAGAATGCCATCTTGGGCCTGCTAGTGGTTTGGGTCCAGATTTTCTGAAACTGCAGTGAAAGTTGTAACCAGTCCTAAAACACCATTGTATGGTCATCAATCAAGTTCCTGGTGTCATCATTTCAATCAGATGCATCACATTCTCAAGTGGGCCCCAGAAAGAGGCATGAACCATATTATCGTGTTGGTGGCACTTGCTGCATTCCCTTATGGTGACTAAGAAATCAGAATACATAGATAGTTCAGTATAGAAGACCAGTTCATGAGGACCAAACGTTTTAATGATTGTGAATTTCCAATCCGTGTCTTTTGTGGACATTTCAGCATTTCCACCCATATTGTGCTCACGAATAAATGGTATGGTAATGAACTTTTGCCTGCATATATACTAAAATGGGTCTCAATTTTGATACCTCACCATCCTGCTATTTCTAGTAAATTAGTGTCTTCATTTGCTGTAGCAATGGTATCTTAGTACACATGAAAAAGGTTACTTTGTCTAAAAAGATGAGTGCAATTTTTTTTACTGCCCAAATTTGTTGGTGCAGAAGTCATTAATTCATCTTACAACCAAAATGGTTAACCACTTACACAATGAGAATTGAGCTCTCCAAATTCAAAGACCTAGATGACTTCTATTGGAAATTTTGTAAGATACTTCATGTAAAGTTGAAACTGTGGTAAAGATGCTTATCTAAGCACTGGTACTTAGCTGATCCTCTGCGTGTGTCTATGCATGTGCAAGTCTGCAAACATACATGGATGTGCATGTTTGTGCATTTGCGTTTTATAGATTAGGAGAGAAGATGGTCACTATGACTGAGGTAGCTGAAAAACCCTGGGTGTGTGTGCAAAAAGGAGATATCCTAAATGTTCACCCCACCTCACATCGAAGTATAAATTATTGATGTTTTTAGCATAACTCTTCCTTTTTAATCCTTCATTTCGATTGTCTCATGCTCAATCTTTATCTTGCAGTTGGAGCCAGAATTTCGTCCGCCAATGTCTGAGATTGTGCAGAAGCTCTTACCTCTGATGCAAAGGATGCCTGAATGATTCATGTGAAGATATTTCTCATTTTGGCTGAAAAAAGAAGCAAATATCATCTTCTCAACAATCAATCTGTGGCGATAGCCAAGTGTGTATTTTATCCATTTTATTAAAAAATGATAGATCGATTGTATTTGATTTTGAACTAGATGAGGAGCCCATCTAGATAGTTGGATCACAACCACAAGGTTTTTTATTTCAACTAGAGAGAGAGAAGCTAATTTGTTGTTAGCTTTTCTTGTCAATTGCTTGTTATTTGAAGTGATGGCTCTTCAGGTTGGTTTATGGTTTGGTGTTATTCTTTCAAGAGAACTGTTATCTTTTATTCTTTTATTTACTTGTTATGATTACTTTTAACCACAAGCAGCAAAACTTGAAAAGCTATCCAAAATTTCAACTTGCGCAAGCCAATCTTGCCTGTCAAAAACAATTGATCTGAGTGTGGATGGACGACGGAGGTTGAGCCAAAAATGTTTAGAATATAAGCCTTCCATCGATCTTCTTCAGTTGAATTTGAGGCTTTGAAGGCTCGGTTGATCATCCATTTCAAAGTCAATGGTGGAATGATTGTGATGAGTCGGATTGGAATAGCTAGTCATCTTTGATGTTAAAGAGTTTTAATGGTCTTATTGTCGATCCATTCAGATTTTTTAATGGCCGTGCAATTTACCCTTTGGCATGTGGATATTTTGGATTGGTTCGAAATTTTAGGAATTTAGGTTCTATTAAATTTGGAACATTTTTTTTTTTTAAGATCCTAAAGTCTTGCAATTTCAAGAATATGATTGAAGGATGCTTGGATGTAGGGCAGAAAGTCGGGTTGGGTTTTTGTAAACCGAAGTCAAAATTTATTGAACCCGATTTGACTCGACCTGAATTGTTGACTTAAATTGCTCAATCCGAATTTTTGACCCAATTCAACCCAAGTGTTGTTTTATAACTTGGTGCACTCGGATCAGGTCGGGTTACTTCGGGTCGAGTCTGGTTGATTTTAAATTTCTTAATTCAACTCGATCTAAATTTCATGTGAGTTTTTTTTCCAACCGGACTTGATTTGAGATATACAAATACATAGCCTGAATCTATTGATTTCTTGAGTCTAGTTAAAATCTGACCCAAGTTTCACCTCTAATTGGATGCGTTTTAAGGGGTGAGCTTAACAATTTATAGCATGGTTGAAACATGATTTTTTACTGAGTAGAATCGACTTGAAGATCTAGACAAGTTTTGATTGGGGGAGAAATCAAGCTCAGCCAAATTTATTAAAATAATAATTTAAATATGTAAAAGGAATTTTGGAAATAAACTAAAAAAGAAAGGGAACACAGAGAAAAGAAAACGGGAAAAGAATGACAAGAAAGATGAAAAAATGATGAAAATTGGAAGAAACAAGCAAAATGGAAGAGAAAGAAACAAGAAAAAAAGAAGGAAAACACAGCAGTATAATGATAAATAGGATGAGAGAAAATTGCGGGAAAATCAAGAAGAAATAATCCAGCAAAAATGAAGAGGAAGAAACAAGAAAAAGAAAAAGAGGGAGTCTCTTAATTGTTGCTCCCTTTTCCTCTCCCTCTCTCTCTCAATCACATTTTGATTTCTTTTAAATTTATATTAAATCTATGCATTTTGTCTCTGCTTCAACGTTCAAGTGGTTTTGTACTTTCTTAAAAATAAAAATTGACATGATGTTTTCTTTCATTTGTTATTAATTGTTATATGTTTTATTCCTTATTTTTAATTGTATCATTTCATTAGTTTCATTTATTATTTATTTTTTATCTTTAATTTTTGAATTGTAATTATTTTTAGACATTCATTTGAAATTTATTTGAAGTTATTTTTTTAAATGAAAGTCATTTTACAAGATTATTCTCATTTCAATTCCTTTTTTCCTTAGTTTTATTAAATTTTATTCAATATTTGAGTAATTTTTTTACAATATAGTCATTTTGCATTAATTAACTACATCAATAACTTAGCAGAAAATTGCTAGAATTTATTTTCTATTTTCTGAATTTTTTGAGATTTTTTATTTTATTTCAGAATATTCAGAAGTTTTGATTTCGTAATTTGAAAATTTTATTTTGAATCTAAACGTCCGTTAAATAATGATACAACTGCATAGATATGAAGTTCATAATATTCTGAATTCTCTATATATATATTTTTTTAAAAAAAATAATGGTTGCCCTTATCAATGATTCAATATTAAAATTCCTGCCCCGGAGCATGTAGCCCAAGCCAACTGCACCTCCACCCTGCACGTTGGGGTTTGGAGTAAAAATGGCAGAGCTCTCCAATACCGGTAATATTGATATCTTTTTTAGTGATATGAAGTTATTTTATTTTCAATTTATTATGATAAAATTAAAAATTAAAAACAAAATTGAAATATTATTAATTTATTATAATAATTGAAGGATAAAATAGTTTTTTTTTAATTTACGTTTGGAAAATCGTGGGATAACCAGCGTAAAACCCCATGAGTGAGTTCATTATCTTTAAGGTACACCAAGATTAGACTATGGAAGCTTGAACCCACAACCTCCCACTTCATAAGACGGGAGACAACCACTTTATCTACACCATGTGGGCTCAAAATAGTTTTAGTGCTCTACAATTATATAATGGATCCATGCATAATGCCTAACCTAATAGATACCTGCCTTGATTGTTACTTTCATTGGTCATTCATCATTTTAATTGGTTGGGTTATTTTAATCTATAATTAAAATTTAAAATTGGTTTGATTCCCACCAATTCTCCCCAATAATCAATTTGCTTCTTAAGCATGGGCATTCAAATACTATGAATGTACACGTATGGCAAGTGTATTTTATTTATGGGCCCATTACTTTATGCTTGAAATTGTAAGGCCGGCCCAGTTAATTAAAATTTGGGCCAACATATTATCAAATAAAGGCCTTCTTTGGTCTTAAAAAGCGAAAACTGTTGTCTTTTTTCATTTTGGTCAAAAGAGTCCACGTATTCTGTAGGGTCTCAGACATTCCCAGTTTCAGACCATAATCAAGTAATAAACCAGCAAACCTCCCTTCTTTTTTGTTAGCCCGTCTCTTCGAACCTACCTCTCTCTCTCTCTCTCTCTCTCTCTCTCTCTCAAAAAAAAAAAGAGAGAGAGAAACGTCGAATCTTTCTTCATTTCTCTGCAAAATCCTTCTTCTCCATTTTCCATTCCTTCATGCATGTTTCTATCACCTCAAAGATGCTATAAACTCGAGTGACTGCCATTGTTCGAGCATCGGATCGCTCCGCGTCCGCTCGTTTAGGTGATTAGCGAGAGATTGATGAGCAGATCGGGACGTGCTTGCGATTTCTCCTTTTTCTCGTGGAAATGGCTAAGCGTGGATATAAATTTCGTATCCTTCTCTGGACATAATAAGTTAACAATGTAGGCATTTCTATTTATAATAATAATTTCTGTTGGACTAGATCTTGAAGAAGTAGAGCTATTCTTTTAAAATGTTTTTAGTTAGATCTTGAAATGTAAATATACTTGGACTCTTTTCCAGAAGCGGATCTAATCTTCCTGCAAAAAGATAAAAGAAAGAAAAAGTAGGAATGAATTTGGGGTGAGATCTGTGGCACGGGTTTAAGAGAGCTCTTGAGCTTACAGTGGTTTGAGTGGTCTTCCCACTTTGATGCTGGAATGAGTGGGCTACAAAAGAGAATGACTTGGATTTTAGCTGGATTTTTTTTTTTGCATCATAATTGTTAAATTCCAATGGCTCGAGATATTTGGCTTGTTGGGTATAGGAATTTGTGATATTCAGAGGCTGGAATTGGAGAACCACAGCAACTGGGTCTAGCTGAGCTTTCATCCTCGTACTGAATAAGTGCATAATAAAATGCTTTTGAATTTGAACTTGCTCGACATGCTTTGGCACCTTGGCAAATTCTTCTTACTTGACCTGGTGTTCGGTATGGTCATCGTCCTTCCTGATAGTAAGGAAGAGTAGTTGCTAACCATTAATTAACTTATAATATCTGCGAACTCTGGTGTTTTCTTCACCAAACCAAACCATGGCATTAGTGAACACCCCACACCCCCCAAAATAATAATAATAATAAATCTAGGTTTGATTCCCTTCAGTGTTTGAACCCACAGGAATTCTTGTTCATATGATGTGAAAATTTTTCCTTTATTGAACCACACTTTTTCAGCTCATCTTTCAGCATCAGATTTTCTTGTTTGGACTTTGGACATTGGGAAAGTGAAAAGTGTGGTTTCCCTACTGAGGTGGAGCTAAAAGAAAAAAACCTTGAGGGCAGATAATCTCCAGCGTGCAGAAATACTGCTTTGCAATTCACTCAGGCTCCATATTAAATGGAGAGATCCTTTTAATAGCAAAAAGTGTTTGTACTCCCACCATCCCCCTCCTTTCCTCCTCTCCAAAAAAAAAAAAAAGGGAAATGAAAGCCTTCTCCTAGTGTAAATGGTTCCACCCACTTAAACGACATGCAAATGGGGTCTTCTTGTTTGATTCATTCTAGGAAGTAAATTTGAAAATGCTTGGCTATCTCTTATAATTTAGCTGTCTTTGTTTATCATCTAATTGCAACACATGTCAATGCATTATGCTGCTTCATTCAATTATTTGATCTCCTTGACTGATTGGCTTAGAGGAGTTCATAGCACATTCATCCAATGTCAGGAGCATAAAGATTGGGACAAAGTCATGTGGAATTTTTGTTTCAGGTGGAGAGGATCGTAAGGTGAATCTATGGGCAATTGGTAAATCAAATGGTTTGTTGGTGAGTTCAAGGTCCCTCTGAAATGCCTCCATCCACTATATTCTTTTAATGGTCTATGCAAATACTTTCTTATCCCATTTTGGCTACATTACAAAAATCACAATGTTATAGATCTGTTGACTTTAAGAGGGTGTTTTTTGTTACTATTTCATCGCAGGGTCACTAAACCTCATCCCATCTACAGGCTTGTGTTAATGCAATCATTGGTATCTGGACATTAATGCTTATGTTGCTCATCATTTATTACATGCGTTTAAGATCCAGCTATTTGCCACTATGAAAGTTGGTTCTTCGTATGTGATTTGACTTGATTTACTTGTTCGTATTATTCCCATGGCATTCTCGCCTTCATCATTGTCGTTGTCATCATCACCATGTTTTCGTTGCTGACAAAGCCTTATCTTATTTATTTAAGGTTTCCCCTCATAATCTATTTTTCCACTCAGTCCTATGTCCTCAATGAGGTTTTTGATTTAGGCACTCCCATTTTTTTATACATGGTGGCACTCTTTATGTCTTTTTGTACACAGGTTACTGTTTAAGTGGTGGAAAGTACAAGGAATGCCTTAATCACTATTTCTTAGAAAAGTCATGTTCTCTAAAACTTAAGAATTCAGGACTTAATTTCTTGCTACTTTATCCCAACTTTTAATGATCATTTTGTCTCCTTGTTTCTTGAACTTGTAACTCTTAAATTCATCATACTAGGATGGATTATCTTTAGCATATTTCCCGAATTGTTGTAATGATATTTTTTAATCTTCTTTTCTATTAGAGAAACCATTTGGTATTCTCCTGTGTAGATAATTGTTTATTGTAGCATTTCTTGCTACCCCAGTTATCCATCCCAGTGTACATGTCTTTGCAACTTTAACTTCTGAGTTCTTCATTACCAACATTTAGCTCTATATAACAATGCAAATATTATAAGATGCTTTATAGTCAATGTGGCAAGCGACTATAACATAACACTAGTTTGTCTCTATTCTGCCCTCCATGGCATGCATGTTTTCTAAAATGTTTGCCAAAGTATCATGTCATAAACCTCTTCTAAATTAGTAAAAACCACATGCAAATCGTTACTTTTCTCTCTAAACTTCTTCAAGAGTTGCCACAACAAGAAAATGCCTTTGTTGTTGATTTGATTGGAATTACAGAAACCATTTCTTGAAATGCTATATTCTTTTCCTAGGTTGCATTTTATTCTCTCCCCAAGTTTGATCTAATGGCTAACAGGTTTGATGGCTAGATGGCTTGCACAAGAAAATGGCTTTTTTATTGATTTGATAGGCATTATGGAAACCAATTCTTTTTTATCTTTTTGTTTTGAGAGGTAACTTTAAAAATTTCATTGAAAGAAAAAAGGAAGTACGAAGAAAACATAACAACAAAAGAAACGGTCTAAAAGGATTAGACCAACAAGTAAATAAAAACAAGCTGTGCAGTACCGCACTACATCAAGAAGAATCAATCCTCATACAAAAAGGTTCCGCAAAGTTCCCTTTTATAAGTAGAAAGTCCTAGATACTGAGTTGTTGATCCCATTTTTGGCTAGGAAGTATGTCACGCCATTTGCTGTGCGACCAACATGGTCAACGGAAACATCCAATCCCGATGCTAGTCTCCTAATTTCCCTTCCAATGGTAATCATTCTCCAAGGAGCTCGCTTAACGCCCTAGGCCCATTAATTGTGTTTGCCGAGTACCCTTCTATCATTAGTTGACCTTGAATGAAGACTTTTCAAATGGTCAAAGCTCTCCTAATGCGAAGGAGTTCCACTTCGTTTGAATCCCTACCAACTCCGTGAAGACCATCGAGAACAGACCACAATCGTTCCTAAGAACACCCCTATCCTTGTTGAACCTAGTTTTCCCCTCGAAGCTCCATCAACATTAAACTTCATGACCTCTTGTTGAGGGGGACACCAACTGACATGGGATCTAAGAATCCTATTTCCTTCCCTTAAGCAACCATCCCAGGATGCCAAAAAATCAGTAGGTTTAAGCCCCTTAAACTCCTTGCCAGATAACAACCACATGCACAAAAATAGGTCGGTTTATGGAAACCATTTCTAGAAATACTATATTCTTTTCCTAGGTTGCATTTTATTCTTTCAATAAGTTTGATCTGATGGCTAGATAGTTTGCACAAATTTGAACGTCCTTTATTCTTATAATAAGGGACCTCACCTATGTTTCTCCATTCATCATCTTAATCTTGTACTTAAAATTTCAATAGACAATCTGACTAATCAACCAACCCTGGTTTTTATCCATAAATATTTCTACATATAGATTTCTACATATTTACCATTTGGTCGTAATGCTCTCTCATAGCTTTCTTTGCTTCTGTTTTAGATATTTTGTTAATCATTTCTTCATTTACTTCTAAAGCATCATCACTTCACTCACATACTCTGGATTTAACTGGCTTTAAAATACATTTGCCATCTATGTTAACAACATTATCTTTCGAAATAGCTGCTTATTTTCTATATATCTCTGTGTGTGTGAATAGAGATGTACAATTTGTCCGGAGATGAAAATGGGCAACATTGTGTGACATCTTCGAGAGATGAGCTAGCCTTTCATTAATTCATATAAAATGATGTGACGTGCTAAAATGGAAGCTCCATGAGTAGCCTTCAACTCACCCAAACTCTTTTTGCTTGTTTTCTAACATGGTATAGCCAAAGTCATGTTCATTCCTTACCAATTCAGAAGTTAATAGACATCATTTTAGAGCTTATCTGAAACTCAAAAGTTCCTCCTTTTGACTATGCAAATTCAATGAAAGAGTTGCTGAAAAGATAATACATCATCATAGTCATATTGATATTGTGCCTGTTTGGTTTTCTTGGAAACTTGTGGCCCTCTATCATTAGAAAAGACTGTGGTCCTTTTCATCCAGTTAGCTACAGCAACCTTGTTTTGAGATAAAGTCACGTGTCATTATTATCAAAGCTGCATCCTGTTGATCCATGGTCGGGTTTGTGATCCTACATTTCCACAACCCCATTTGAATCCATGCTTGTCGTTACTTCACAATCTAATATGTCTTTCTTGGCTAATAAGCAATTGGTGTATATATTTAAAACACTTTTAGACAGTATACCAGTTATTGACTAAAAAAAAAAAAAAACTGACAGCAGCAGCAGCAGTTGCTAGGTAAATAAATATTGGTTATAATTGCAATTTTGCTAAGAAGAAAACACCTGACATGTTAAAATCTTCAAATCTCAATGTTCACATATGCACGTTAAGCAACTCATCCTTACGAGTTTTGTGTTTGGAAACAGTATTATGACAAGCTGGTCCTAGCGATTGGTGGAACATTACTTGCTATGACAATTGTCACTTGTGTAATCTGCAGAGCCTCTCTGGTCACACAAGTCCAGTTGAATCTGTAACTTTTGATTCAGCAGAGGTTTTGGTGGTTTCAGGAGCTTCTAATGGAGCAATAAAGCTTTGGGATCTGGAAGAGGCAAAGAGTGAGTAGATGTATCCAATTAACTGAAAATAATGAAACTTGGTGTTAATGATTTGGCTTGGCGAATTGTCAAGATGAGACTTTGGACCTCACTTGGTGTTGTCTGAAGGGACATTGCTAATCCTAAACATCTTGTTTGATTCACTGTTTCAGTCAAGTCTATTTTCCAACTGGCAACATGGTTCTTGCATCTATGTTTGTAGATTTTGCAATGAAGTCCTATGTTGAACACATTTTCTGGAACATATATGGAGTTTTTCTTGTATACACTCAGAAGTATATTTTTTGCATATTTGGGAGGGTAGGTCCTGCGTTTTCTCCAATCCAAACCTTCCATACACTTTACCATCACTTCAATTGTTAAGAAGACACTTTGAAACATCCCAGTGGTCTTCACTTTTGGGTTTAAAATATTTGTTATTAGACAGTTAAAATTTTGTAGATCAAGGGTTACTGAGTTAGGATGACAAGTTCAGGTTAGCCAACTTCAAATGGTGGGGCCTACCCTCTGTAATAGTCTGCAGATAAAGGGGAGTACTACTACTGGGAGCATGCAAGAAGGCTTCACATATATACATATTGCATACCATACTGCTTTATGGGGCAATGCTAGTTCTGAATCAAATGCACATAGAACTTCTAATTTGGTGGCCATTGTTGTTTAAGTGCAGTTGTCCGCACTATTACTGGACACAGAACAAACTGCACCTCTGTCGAATTTCATCCGTTCGGTGAGTTCTTTGCATCTGGTTCTTTGGATACTAACCTTAAGATCTGGGATATTAGAAGAAAGGGATGCATCCACACTTATAAGGGCCATACTCGAAAGATTACTACTATTAAATTTACTCCTGATGGTCGCTGGGTTGTTACTGGTGGAGAAGACAATGTTGTCAAGGTAATGGTGATTATCTGTGTCTCCATTATTTATATTCTAGATGCAGCAATTTGAACCTGATATATTTGTTTTTTTAAATACTTTTTTTCTTTTTTAACTTCTGAGTATAACCAAAGTCATTCTTGACTTTCTGAACAGTTATGGGATCTGACTGCTGGAAAGCTTCTTCACGATTTTAAATTCCATGGAGGACAGATTCGATGCATAGATTTTCATCCCCATGAATTCCTTCTGGCAACAGGTGTGGCATTGCTCCCTCCTTCCTTTATTTCAGTGTTATACACACACACACACACAAAATGCATAAATCAATTTATTTTTTTTGAAATGGAATGTATAAATCAATGTTAAGTGTTCCTAGGGCCATCTTTGAATGCTTGCATTATATTACTTAGCAAAAAGAATAGATTGCCAAAACTGCATCAAACAGGCACAATGTTCCAAAAATCCCACCACCACTAAAGACTAGATTCTCCTCCTGGTGTAAGCGAGGGATCACCTCCTAGACTTTATCATTCATTCCAAAAAAAAAAAATCCATGGACCAACTTACATATGAAAGTCAAATTACGAAGGAGCTTCTCTTGGAATTACTAACAACTCTCTAAAACAGCTTTCATTAACCTGTAATATCTATCAGTGTTTGCTGAGTGGGGACATGACTAAAAGAGAGAGTGTCTAAAACAGCCTTCATTAACCTGTAATATCTATCAGTGTTTGCTGAGTGGGGACATGGCTAAGAGAGAGAGTGCACTGGTTATCAATGAATCAAACATCCTCTACTTTATCCATAAGGCACCATGGGCACTGACCTCCTCTAGATCACTGGAATAACTTAAACGAGTCCTTCACAATCTATCCATTGGACCCAATCACCATTAGCCTTTAAAGGGATGTTTTTATAAAGCTATTATTAGGCTTCTAATGCTCTTTGGAGCGGAGTGTTGGGTAATATGAAAAGACAAATAGATGAAATTAAGATAACAGAGATGCCATGCTACGTTGGATGAGTAGATTTACTTTAAAAGATAAGAGTTAGAAACGGTTATATTAAGGACAATTTTAAGATAGCAAAATGAGAGAAACTTGTCTAAGGGGGTTCGGTAAAATAAGTGAAAGACCGGAGGTGGCCCTAGTACATAGAGTTGAAATGTTACAAATCTCAAGCACAAGGAGGAGAAGTAGACCTCTGAAAATGTGGAAGGAAGAGATAAAGAAAGAAAGGTAGTAAAGTAACTGACTTGTTGGTCTATGATAGGGTCAAATGGAGAAGTAGAACTCAAAAAGTTGGCTGCAAATAGATGAGATTTTGGCAATAATAATGATGATGATGACGACACATCCACCATTAGCCCTTTGATTCCCATCCAGATGACTTCTGTTTCTGCCACATTAGCATAGGAATCAGGTATAGGGCCAGAGAAGGATAGGCTAGTGATACCATCATGGTCATTGATTACTTCTCCATAACCATCTGTCCCATCAATGATGTACTCTAGCCTCATGAATTCAGATCCACCTGTCTAAATACCCATCCAACTCACCCACACTGTTGGATCTATTACCCAAAAACAAAATATTTATCAATGAGGAACCTTGGATTTCAAAAGGTAAGTGGTAAGGATCATTGCCAAATAAGAAAAATAATGATAATGCTAATGATAATGATAATGATAATAACTGTCTACTTATGGGCCCACTTTGAGCATTCTCATACCCGACAAGATTCCATGCCTGTCTATTCTATTGCAGTTTTGGATGGTGGGACCCACCCTTTGGCATTACCTCCCCTATGTATGTGTGACGTATTTGCAAGCAGTGCAATAGGGACGAGGCCCAATTGGGCCCCAGTTTGGGTATAACCTAAAATCCTGCAATTAGCAACTCATGAGTTATGACCAACACCAACCGTTGGATTGAAATCCTAGGGTTTTGCCCACGTTTTTATATTTCAATTTCAAGGCCTTGAAAACCACACCTTAAGGACATATTTTTTCAGTTATAAATTTGTCTGATTACTGATTATGAGGAAAAACATTATCTGCACTTATGGTTTGTGTCTTATGACCTCTCTGAGAAAAAAATAACTTCCATTTTATGTTGTACGTAGCAATGCACCATATTCTAATCCTTGTGTCTTTTTTTGTGCATGAAGCTAATGCTTGAATTAATTCTCAGGCTCTGCGGACAGAACTGTAAAATTCTGGGATTTGGAGACCTTTGAACTGATTGGATCTGCTGGACCTGAGGTATGCAAGGTGTTTTGTGTTTTGTGTTTTTTTTAAATGGAAGCAAGGTGCTTTGTGGTGTTGCCATTTTATAATCAATAGCATTTTTGTTGAAAAGGAAATTTATAATTGATTGTTCTTTGCCTGAAATTGGTATTGTTTAAAAATCACGTTTCTTTAAGTTTATTGATTGAAGTCTTAGATTTAAATTTCTATTTTACATTCCCTAGTTTAATTATTATTTTATGTTGTGAAACCTCTATTAAATGTTCTTTAAATATTATTCCGTGACAACATTACTCACCTAATTTTTTTCCTATTATTTTGGTATCTGGAAGGTGATTGCAAGGCTTTTGAGAGTCAGATGGTTATAATGGGTGGTGGCCTTGTGCAGTAGCCTTTATGTCATCTAGATATCCAAAAAAGTGGACAATGGCTGTGACTTCCACTGTTCTTTAGCTTTTTCAAAGTTGAGATGATGTCCTGTTGTTGTGTATCAAGTGTTTCTGGTGTAGCTCTCTCTTTGTCTTACACATTTTTCTCATATTTATACCATTTAGTTTCTTCTCTCTTTTTTCGTGTCTTTCCTCTTCTGCCACAAATCTTTAACATCTAACGACACCATTGTTGATTTATATTGCATTCTTATCAGTTATTACTTTTCATAAGTTTGGAACTTGGCAATGGAATATTGATGGAGACTTTTAAAGTCTTAGTATGTTCCTTTATTACCATCTGGCAAGATCAGTTTGATGAAGTGTTTGTGTTGGCCTCCTGAATGCAAGGCATGTCATTACCGATGTCAGGTTCAAGAAGAGACTATTTTGTGAAGACAAGATGCATAGGAAAAAAAGGCATAGGAAAATTCTGGTAAAGCTTGTAATGGTACTTCTAGACACCTGCTTCTTTGATGCCTTCACATCATAAAATCTTTTTGAGTCCTCTATTCCCCAGAATATATGTTTCTCTACCCATTCACTTTTAGGAAAGACAAGTTGGCACTTCAGAAAGTTTCTCCAAAAATCCAGACAATTATACTTCCCTTCGAAGAAGATCCTAACGTTCACCGCCTGTGAAATGATTCTGTGGTGCTTCTGGTTTCAAAAACTTGGCTAATGTTAGGGAAACCTATGAAATTTTACCTCATTAGTTTCTCCTTTCTATATTACCAAGCTTTGCATTCATAAATTTGTATCATAAGAATACATATGTATCCTTTTGTTCCGCTTTTAGGATCCATTGCATGTGTATCATCAACAAACATCAAGGGTTTTGTAAGCTGCGTTTCTGGAGGCACCAATTGATCACTTGGTATGGTTGATTACTTAGATGAAACTATTGCACTTGGAACATGTTTATCCAGTGTTTGCACTTGGAACATGTATACTTAGTGTACATTGACTGAGAATGCATTCATATATGCATTTTTCCAGTATCAACCGCTCTGATATATATAGGAGACAAGCCTGAAGAACAGTGGTAAGTGCCTGTATTTGCAGCACAGTGGTTCCAGGCTGATGCCATGCTGGCATTAGAGAGGCAGTGGACCCATGGAAAACAATTTGTCAAATCCAGTGATGAAAGACAACCCTAGATAGATGGGATAAATCGCTTTGACAGTGACAATGATGATGTTGATGTCCTCTGGTATTTACTGTTTCTTCTCATTTTGTCTCTTGATTAAAGATTTTACTAGAAGACGGAATGGATTGTATCAGTGGTATTAGTTTTATTTTGCATTTACCTTATTCGCACCTGTCTACATTGTTTCTTTGTTGCTGGTTCTCACAATGGGATGTGTCTTTCTCTGGAGTAAGCAAACATGTGTGTTTGTAGTGAATTTTTTATACATATTTTGCTCACTATATTTTCTCAGGCTACTGGAGTACGGTCCATTGCCTTTCATCCTGATGGAAGAACCCTATTCTGTGGACTGGATGAAAGTTTAAAGGTGGAGTATGAATGTCTTTTGTAACTTTTTTTTAATCTGGAAAACCTGTAGTGTTTTACTTCTTAAGGATCAATATTCTATCCTGTTAAGTGTGGCACATGTATGAGACGATCCATATTATACTTCTTGAGGAATTACAGATTAGATGGCCATGGCCCAAAACACAATCTGATGGGACAAGACTACCCTTGATGTGAAACATTGTTTCTGAGAAAGACAAGAAAGAGCAGTCATCATAATTTGGTTGTCTTTTTCTTTTAAACCATACCACCAGTCTGTGAGTGTGTGCCTCATGTATGTGTTGTCATAATTTATTTTTTATTGTAACTTCAGGTCTTTTCATGGGAGCCTATAAGATGCCACGATGCCGTCGATATGGGATGGTCTACATTGTGCGATCTCAATTTTTATGAAGGGAAGCTAGTCGGTTGCTCTTATCATCAAAATAGTATTGGAGTTTGGTTTGCAGAGACTTCGGTAATATTTCCTTCATGCCAAACTAATCATCATTTGTAATTCTACTTTGTTTCATCTGTCGTGAATTTCAATTAGGTCACTTAATTGTTTCAGGTATTTGTAGATGGTTTGATTGTATTTTCTTCATTGTCTCAGCTCATAGGGCCATATGCTGTTGTGGGGTCAAATGGAAAACTGGAACTTGAATATAATATTGGCCAAAAGCAGCCCATGCAGCAAGTTGGGAGCAGTATGAACTCTAGTACAACATTTTTAACTACAGCACAAGACTATGAAAGTAAACATTCAATGAGACGTTTAAGTGGGAAATGTAAGTGAGCCGTTTTTGTTTCTTTTATTTGCTTGGTTGAGATGAGAACATATGATGATTAATTCTTGTTTTCAGTAGATATCATCTTACATGAAGTTACATATAGTGTTTTCTGTTGGTATTTGTTATGTTCATATTTTTCCTATGTTGCATGTAAAGCCTCTGAAAGCTGCAACGGTGCTCCACAAGTATTTAACGATTCAAAGGACGCCCGCCTGCCGTCAACAACATCCAGTTTTGGGGGAAGTAAATCGTCAACTCCAAACAAGAGTTCCATGATGGAGGTGCAGACAGGACTTAATAACCAAGTAATCAGTAGGCACGTTGCTCTGCCTGTCATTGTCCCAAGAATCAGTTCAAACATAGAAAATGCAGCCAACTCAAGAAAAGGAATAGCTTCTGCTGAAACCATCCCTCCTGTTGTGGTATGTTCTAAGCCAAATAACATGCAAAACCTGACAAGTATTGATGATGATGTGGAGAAGCAGTTGAAGCCAAATGAATCCAGACAATTGAGTAGCAAGAAAAATGGTTTAGACCGAGTAGAGGATCAAAACTTCGCTTCTGGGTTAGTTGCTGAAGACAGAGATGCAGAATCCGGTGTAAATATCAGGGTAGTCGCAGGGAAGTTTGAGAGGATTCTGTCTCCAGATCCACCATTGAACTCAAGTCATGGGGATGGTAATTTTCTTGCAAATCCTTTTTTGCTCCTTCACTTGATAATGGTTTCTGTGGGTTTTTTTTTTTCTATTTATGTGGCCCAGGAACTTTTGTAGGTTGAGGTTCCATTTTCCCTGTTAAGTTGACAATTTGATTACTATGTTTCATCATCCTTGATAAAATGGTTAATGGTGGTTGGTAAGTTACCTCTGCTGGAAGGAAGGGAGGGGGGGTTGGGACAGAGAGAGATTGTGAAAAGAAAAAAATTGAAGTCTTGATCAAGTGGACATTGTGTCAAACCAGAACCACCTGACCAACAGGGATAGGTGGTGTTCTTAGGGATCATAACAGCCAATCATCTTTGGTTTACACAGAGGCAATGGGGCTTAAGGATTCAAATGAGGCAGAACTACTCAGTATTAGGAGAGCTTTGACCATTTAGGCAGGTTTCGGGGATAGAAAACTAGTGATTAAAAGGGATTCAGCAAATGGAATCAAATGGGAAAGGGCTTGAAGTGACCTTCGTAGAGATTGATTACCATGGTTAGGGAGATTAGGGCTCTTGTTTCGGGACTCGATGTATCATTCGCCCAAGTCAATCGCACAGCTAATCGTGTGGCAAATTTCTTTGCTAAGAATGGAGTCGACAATACCATCTTTGGTGTCTTTCACCATTGAGAAAGGAAGAATTAGAGTGCGCTTGAAGCTCATCTATTTGCACTTCTTTTGGTTGTTTTGTTTTGTTTCTCATATGTATTTCTGGGTATGCTCCCTTTAGACCCCTTTCCCCTTACGGTTTTGTACTTATATCTTCTCTATTAATATAAGTCACCTTTGTTCCTGCTCAAAAAAAAAGTAAATTGGTCAAACCATTTGGATTTCTTCCAGTATGAGCACACAAGATCCTAGAAGTGGCACCTTAGCCTCATAAATTACTACTCCGACGTGTTCATCTAACAATATTTCTGGGAGGGCTAAGACTCCATTGTTGGTCATTGACAAGTCAAAGCTCTGTTTCAATTCGTCTTTCGAGCATGTAGCTCTTTTACCTTCAAAAAAAAAACTATCAAACATCTTAAACATTTTCATGCTAGAGTAGAATCTCTAGAATGTTTAAGTTGTAGGCTCCATTATGGATGTAATTCATCCCATGCAATGGTGATTGGAAATCCACATCTGATGTTTGCCAGTTTCTTTCTAGCCTCCCTTTGATGGCTTCCTTCATGATGTTTAGTTTTGCTAGGTAAATGTGATTGAGGAGTTCTCTATCCAAAATCGGTCTCATGATTTGGGGTGCATTGGCTGCACACATGGCACATGTATTGTGAATGAGCTGCCACAAGTATTTTGCTTTTGAGATGATCCATGTAGCTCATGATCAGATGGCCAGGGTGACCAAAGCCCCTCCCTTCCTTGTCCACTCCTTTTAAAGACATGGTATCTGTATGGTACCAATGTTTTCTATCGATGAATGGGTAATTATTTACGATATTGTAAGCATATGCCAATAACTGTAAACCTTTCCTGTGATATGAAGAGTGTTGCTTATCAAACCCTGGTCATTTATCTCTACCAGAAGTTTCTCCTTTGCAATTTCCTTTATTTCATAAGTTCTTAAACTTGGTACCCTCTGTTATAATCTGCAATGAGTTTGGGGAAGCCAATGGTTGTGACATAACAACCAGTGACATTGGATTTTTGTTACTCATTTTTTCCCAACTCTTTTATTACAAACAATGTCATGGATGCTTTGCTTCATTTAAGGGTCATAATGAGATTCTGAAATGAACCAAGCAAGAAATGGCCAAGTTAAATTTCATTTCCAAGAATGTGTTTTTGTGTATTGAAATGGCATGATTAATCATGAGAACATAAATGGGTTTCTTGTTTTAATGATAAATGTGATTTGTGCTTAAAGACTAGTTTAAATTAGGAAGTTAGAATGCATGAACATTTGTGACCTTTTTCTTTTTTGGTTGAAAAATAGTGTTTTATTAGTAAGAGAAGGTCAAATTCTAGCTAAGGGAGACGAATGATCCACTTCAAATAGGTTTGCAATAGCTACAACTAAACAAGAGTCAAGCTTGAAAAAGTTTAGCTGAAATAGGAAAAAAAAACAGCCACTGTTACACGGCGTAATTACTCTCAGCAAATAAAATATTAAAATAGCCTTCAATCAAAGTGTTGCTCCAGTTATGTAGTGGATCAACCATCAAAGATCTCCTGAAAGTTCTCTGCAAGTAAAACACAGTGAATATATTAACTTTAATCTTCTAGAGTAAATTTTAACCCCTGTGCAGAAGTGCCACTGGAATATGCTTTTCGTCTTTCTGATGACTTTTTCAAAAAAAAAAAGGTTTGTTCCTCTTGAGCCATAAGATTTAAATGTCATATTAGTGAATAGTGATAGGACTCTTAACCATCAAAGGTCTCCTGAAAGTTCTCTGCAAGTAAAACACAGTGAATATATTAACTTTAATCTTCAAGAGTAAATTTTAACCCCTGTGCAGAAGTGCCACTGGAATATGCCTTTCGTCTTTCTGGTGACTTTTTCAAAAAAAAAAAAAGAAGGTTTGTTCCTCTTGAGCCATAAGATTTAAATGTCATATTAGTGAATAGTGATAGGACTCTTAACCATCAAAGATCTCCTGAAAGTTCTCTGCAAGTAAAACACAGTGAATATATTAACTTTAATCTTCAAGAGTAAATTTTAACCCCTGTGCAGAAGTGCCACTGGAATATGCTTTTCGTCTTTCTGGTGACTTTTTCAAAAAAAAAAAAAAAGGTTTGTTCCTCTTGAGCCATAAGATTTAAATGTCATATTAGTGAATAGTGATAGGACTCTTTAACTCTTGAAGGGCCTTCTTTCAACATTTTGAAAATGGAATATGTGCCTAATGCAGCTATCCACTTAGTGTCTGAAAGAAGGAAATGTATTGGTAAGAACAATAAAGGTGAAGTACTATGTGGCTAATATAATTCTTGTTATTCTGGTAGATGAAATTCAGCTTTAGTGGCTCAGGTCAAAATTTTATCCAAAAGAATCAGCCAGCAAGAGCTCTTGGCTCAAGGGATGAATCATTCTTCCTAATAATGGAAATGGTAGGTATCAATGCATCAGCTGCTATCACAGCAGAGCAGTTCTAAACTAAATTTATAACTAAGGAGCTCCTATTCCTAATCCGCGAATCCTAACCCTCGATGCTGTTTGAACTCCTTGCCACAACCACAGGATAGTTCTGTTCAACTGAATCATTGAATGTTGAAGGAAACATATCTCTAAAGATCTCATTTTTTACCCAGTCCTCCCAAAAAGAAGGTTGAAGTCCTTTACCAACTACAAACTTCATTTTAGATGAAAAAAATTCATTTATCTGGAACTGTACTTTGAAAGGCTTCTACTTCTGTGATTCGAGGTTTACTGAATCAATCATTAGCTGATGTGCATTCACTAGGGATCCTCTTTTCCCCAACATTTGAAGCCCCTGTTAGAGAATGGAAGTGTTTTTTGTCTTCACATTACCAATTTCCAATCATCTTCATGCTTGGATGTAAAAAATCCTTTCCAGTTAAGGAGATGATAGTTTTGCTACTCTGTTGTGTTTCCAAAAGAAGTCTCTTTGAAGCTTTTTGAATATTTCAACAATCGATGAAGGCATCATGAAACTGGACGGTGATTGGAAATGACTTTATCAGTTTTTCATCACCATTCATTACTAAAGCCACTAATCCTTTCTAGGTTGGTTTTCTGAGTTCTTCTCTTCATTGCAGTCCTGTCAAAAACGATATCCTTTGTTATCCCATAATCTTGAAAGGTTGCTTTACTAGAAGAAATGACATCACAACCCCTATGGATGAGAAATTCATTTTCTAAGAGGCCCCTCACAGCTCTTCCTCAGTAGTTATTGTGCTGGTTTGGTTGAGTTTCCAATACAAGTTATGATTACCCCAAGAATGCATGGTGTCAAAACTTCACAGTCTCCATCCAGAATCCTTTGACCTTAATAAAGATCGTTTTCCTATGTAACTTTGTTTGTGAAATTATTGCAATTATTTGTTTGTGAAATTTTATTTCTGAGGACAGTTGTTATTACAGATGCTGACTCACTCGATTCCTGCAGAGGAATAAACTCAGTGAAATGTGTTAAAGGTGAGACTATGGAATTTCTTATTCCACAAACACAAGTATTTTTTGATAGACTTTACATTGTTTTGATTTTCATTTTGGCAGTTGAACCAGGAAGGACACGATCTCTAGTTGAGAGATGGGAAAGGAGGGAAAGATGTACTGACACTGAAGCTCCTAAAATAATAGATTCATCTAAGATGCCCGAAGCCCTCACATCGCCTCCCAAAATGGTAGTTTCATACTTCCATTGCTTATCTTTTTCTCTGAAAGTATGGGTTCTGCATGAATTTTATTCAACAATACATGATTACTGAAAGTATTGTGAATTGTCCAGTACTTGGACTGACAATTTTTGTTATGGATGCAATGCATATCAGACAAAAAAGGTTGCAAAAGACAAACCACAAAAGTAAAAAAGGTCTTAAAATCTGTTGGGCCATTTGGCTCATTTTGACTAGAATGTTCTGGGAACAAGTTATTGACCAAAATGTCCACGTCGCAGAGACATACAAAACAATATTTTTTTCTCATGTCCTTTGAAAATAAAAACCTTCTCTCTTGTACATCCACCATCTTCTTTGAACTAACCTTTAGCTTACAATTTTTATGGTGTTTTTTGATGAGCAGAAAGGACCAAATGGATCTTCAGAGAGGGACTTAAGTGCTGCAAATGATGAGGATGTGACTGAAAATCTGATGCAAAATCATGAGTCATTCTTAAGCGTTCTGCAATCCCGTCTGACAAAATTGCAGGTTATTTTGGTTGCTTCTACATGCTTGCTTCATATTTATTTTATGAAATAGCATTTGCACTTGATGGAACAAAATATTAAGTGGATTTTGTGTATTCTGATTCGGTTGCCTCACAAGTATCATTGATGATAGTTTTTCAAGAAATAAGTAACATTGATGATAATATGCTTTCAAGTATGTAATTGTAACGACCCGTCCGCTAGCACAATATTGTCCGCTTTAGGCCTACACACGAACCCGCACGGTTTTGCTTTGGCGAGCCAACCCACTATTGCTCCCAAAAGACCTTGTGCTAGAAGGACTTATATATCAGGGAATTTCCAATGCCACTAGCAATGTGGGACTTTTTGGGGCAAGGTATTACAATCTACCCCTTTTAAAGCCAGAGCCGTCCCCGCCTCTGCACACACAACAACCAAGCCCACACCCTCACACAGAGAATTGAACCATGCTCCGATACCATTTGTAACGACCCGTCTCGCTAGCACAATATTGTCCGTTTTGGGCCTACACACGGACCCACACGGTTTTGCTTTGGTGAGCCAACACACTGTTACTCCCAAAAGCCCTTGTGCTAGAAGAACTTATATACCAAGGAATTTCCAATGCCACTAGCAATGTGAGAATTTTTGGGGTAGGGTACTACAGTAATGCAAGCACCTGAGAGGGGCAAGAACAGAAGTGGTCAGTGCCTCTCCAAAAGGTGATTGGAAGAAAGTAAGACTTGACCTAGAGAACACCCATGCTTCACCCAAGGGCATTTTTGTGTTTTTCCTCAAATGAGAAAGTTGGAGAGAGTAAACAACTTTCCTATCCTCTTCCCTCATGCAAATGGTACTTATGATGGGAAAATCTGCTTTTTGCTCTAGTGTCAATGCACATTTTCATTGCAAATATGATCTTTCAGCAAGCATGGAAAAAGAAGGTGAAGTTGAAGCCACTTTGCATAAATTCTCTTTCTTTTTCATGCAAATGCCATTTTTCATTGAAAATCGGTACTTTCAATGAAAAACATAGACATGGCCTAAAGGAGGGACCAGACCACTCAATCAACTTCTGACCCAATGTAATTGGCCACTCTAGCATCACATTCAATGTCCACCATATTCAACCATGGGAATGATGTGATAATCAGACTCCCCAGTCTAGAAACTGTCCTGAAAAGCAACATTTTCTCCATTCTTTACTCCACCAAACTATCATCTATGCTTGTAAGGCCTTTCCAAACTCCAAAGCTCTTGCTAGATAATGATCAGTCCTCTAACTACTAATCCCCAACATCTTTTTTAAATGGCAACTAAAGATTTTTTTAAGAAGCAAGCTATCCAAAACAGTACCAATTATCAGGGTATTAAACTTATGAGGCAATATTAAGAAACTTTGGAGAAAGCAACAAAGTAACTTATGCTACGTGAATCAAATATTTCAATGGATCAGCTTGGATTTGTTCCAATATATTTGATTCTAGATTGATGGAAGCTATGGTTTTTGATGGGTAGACTAGAGAAGTAGAACTCAAAAAACAAACCCCATATAAATGAGTTGACAGAAAATGGGCCTGAAATCATGGGCTTTTGAGGCCCAAAACAGTGCCAAACAGGCTTGTTTCTTAGATGATGCAAATGGGCTTCAAATCTGATCTATGTGGATCCAATGTGATGCTGATGAGGCCCTCTCTTCCCTCCATCAACTCTAGCATAGGTTTGGAGAGGTAAATCGTCACTTTTGTCTTCATGGGCCCCATTCTTGTCTAATGGGCCTTCCCCGATCTCACCCGGTTCATTGTAGCTTCTGTTGGCCGCATCATATTTTTGTATATGGGCACCAGTTGGCAATGTCGCTTTTTTATTTACCATTTATTTTTATTTTTAAACCTTAAAATTATAAAGTAGTCTCTACCCAATTAAATAATCTTAATTAAATATATATATAAATACTTTTAAAAATATTCAACTTTAGGCAGTGCTAGATCACACCTTTTGTTTAATAGCTTAAATTCAACTTTTGAATTATAATACACTTGTTACCTAATTAAATAACTTATATTACTAAAATAACTTTATTATCTAAATATTATGCTCGAAAATATAATTAAAAATTTTCAACTTAAAAATATGATCTAAAATAACTTCAAATTAATTTAAATGACCATATATAAAAAATTATATACATCTAAATAAAATATGCCATGTCATTGTCTTCCTCATTTCCGGTTCCTAAATTTTTACCATACTATGCCCCGTGCATGCTCCCATGTCCTGTATCCATTCCCATGTCTGCTCCTGGTTATCATAGTGGGTCACGTATTCATGCTTTTACCTTTCTAACAAACTCAGCATCATCATCAGTGGGCCCTACATAATGCTCATAGAGGGTGTGGTATAAGGAGGTGTAGTAGAAATAGAAAGGTATCCATGTGGATATGAACCCTCATCTATTAAAAAAAATACCCCCATCTAATGATGCTGAACTATAATTTAAATAGCTCACAGTCTAATGGTGGTATTTGAAGGATTGTATCTAACATCAACAATACATATTGGTGTCAAATAGGGTCATATGAAAATTCATGAAGTAGTAGGTGTCTATAAGAGGTTTGATTGATCATAGGTGGGCCTTGTTGTTCAGTATAAAAATGGGGCAAAGTCTACACCCCATTTTTTTTGGAAGGGGGGTATTTGTTTTTCACTACACCAGACACACATTCATTAATTATATATGTAATTTAAAAAATGTAACCATGTAAGAACCCCACATCAAGAGATGCCAGAGTTCCCTGTTGAAGTTCACCTTTTTCAGGGATTCTTTTTAATTCCAAGACAAGTTGACATAAAAAATCCATGACCTTATTTATTTGCTCAAGGCCATATTAGGAACTTGTTTAGTGCCTTGTTGACTCTTGGTCAACATTATTGATGGGACACATATTCTGTGTTTTGACTCTAATGTTTGTTATATTCTATGGCACTGTGATTTTGTACTAAATTATTATGTGCACATCATGTTTGCTATGTGTTCTAAACCACACATTATAGGTGGTACGGCACTTTTGGGAGCGGAATGACATCAAAGGTGCTATCAATGCTGTGGAAAGGTTGCCTGACCATTCTGTAGGTATTCTGTACATGTGGTCTATGCATTAGCCATGTACTTATTTCTAAAACCAGCTTCATTTTCCATTTGACTTATTTTTCTAATAAATATAAATATTGATGAATTACCATGTGAGACAGGTGCAGTCAGATGTGATCAGTATTCTTATGGAAAGAATCGAAGTTGTTACTTTGAATCTCTTCTCCTGCTTGCTGCCCCTTCTTACTGGCCTAATAGACAGCAATGTTGACAGGTACCTGTTTCTTGTATTTCAAGTTCGTTGTTTTTTACAAATGGGAAAATCTTGCATGTAGAACTGAGATTATATTGAGTGCCTGATTTCTTCCAAAACCCCATTTACTTACAGACTGAGAATCTTTTGTGTACATGATTGTAACACAAAAATTCCATGTTGAATCATCTGTAAGCCAAAAAAAAAGAAGATCTTTCCCAAGTTGTTACTTGTTTGACTCACACATGGAAGCACTTGCACACACAAAATCAGGTTGCATCCAAACTGTTTCAAGTGCTGCTTATATGTGAGGTAAACTGATGGCCCATGCTTCTTGGTTCAAACCTCTAGTGCAATCATTATCAGGTTGTTGTTAGTCATTAAATGGTTGTTACTTGGCACAACAAGGATACTCTTTGAAAAAGAAAATTCCATATTTATTACAATGTTTAAATTCATGTCTTTTTTTTTAAAAAAAGTCATTTTGAAGAAAGACATGTTTTGCAATTTTTTTTTCTTTCTTCTATTATTTGTACTTAAATTCTAAATTTATTTTTAATTTTTTTCTTTTCCCTGGATACCTCATTTTTCCTAAATACCGTGCTTACATTATCGTATAATTATCTATATAATTTATAGCTCCTTGATATTATCTGCTCAATAGATGTGTAGGAGATTCGTCATCTTATCTGCGGGGGAAGGGTTGCTGTAACTGACACTGCAACTGCATGACCCAGTTTGACACTGGCTATTTGCATGTGTCATAGTTTTATAGATTCTAGATGATGTTTCTAATGTTTAGATATACAGACAGAGAAGTATCTCCTTAGAAATGCTATTGAAGCTTGTAAAGATCTTTGGGCCAGTAATCCATTCAACAGTGTCATCAACCTCACCAGTGGGTATTGATCTTCAAGCAGAGCAAAGGTATTTTGTAATCATTAGCCTTATATCATCATTTCTTGGTAGTTGTCTTGAGAAAAGTCTGCTGGGATTCTGATCATGTGGGTCATTTTATCTGAACAATGTGCATAGGCATGATTGTTGCACTCGGTGCTTTCTCCAGTTACAAAAGATCAAGCAAGTTCTCCCACCACTGATAAGGTATCCAATCATTCTCAATTCATTGAAGTTCTAAGAATAGTGTATTAAGGTAAAATGAAGTATATATACAGTATTGGCAATGTTCAAAACTATGGAAACTCGAAACATTCCTGTCTTGACCAGATTTAGACAGTATTGGCACTCTAACTTCACTCTGGTGATGAATTGAATGCAAAACTGATCGAAGCTACACTCTTTCATGTATTCAGGAGGTTTATCATTAAAATAATACGAGTTGTCTGAATTTGACTGTCAGAGTAATCTTATCTTCTTTCTGATATTTGCTACTCTTTCTAATTATCTAAAGGGCTTCTAGTTTTTCCTTTTCATTTTATTTTAATTAATTTCTCATATCATAGTAACCAAATGCACGTCTGTTAGAAGTAATCATTTCATTCCATATGATTCTATTTGAGAATCATAAACCCACAAACCTTAAACCCTCGACAATAATTTCTCATTTTCTTCACTTTTTTATTCTTAATTGCCTATCTTATGATTCTCATGACTCCATTTTTATCTAGACATTTGTATCTTATGCCTTTAGGAAGTACTGTTTATATCATGACATAAGAAGTGCCATTTATATGATAGTTATGTTTCATTCAACAATAGAATTACTTCTCATGTATCTTAATTTGTAACACTAATAAACTGTCAATGTGTGGCTTTCTAAAGTTGCAAGTTCTGACACTTGCTTCTTGATGGCTAAACAGAAATCTATTTAGCATCATCATCTTCTTCATCATGAAGCCTTTCATCATTGCATGTGTGCTTGCCTGAAGATTGATGGACCATAAGATTCGGTCAATTCTAGTTGAAGCTGTTGAACTTTCTTTTACTTTTTAATTGAAAGATGAAGTCAGTTTAAAACATTATTCATTTCTTGTGTGCTTGCGTGAGAGAGAGAGAGTGAGATCCAACCGTTACAGAATTTTATTTTTATTTTTTTGCCTTTTGTTCTTGCGTTAGAGTTACTTCCCCACATGGTCTGACCTGAAGACCTTAGCGGTATGGTCAAGTCTAGAGATTTCAGCTTGCCAACATCATCATCATCATCATTATCCCCCATTTCCCCATCTATTTGGGCCCCGTTCTTTGAGTTCTATATTAACTCTACCCTATCGGAAATTGTATTTTGTCACTCTATAATCTATTATGTTATTTCTTACCCCATCCATCCAATTCTTTGAAGGCCTCGCCCTTCACATGGTACCTTTAATTTGTAACCTCTTAATTCTTTATGTTGGTGTTGTTTTTAGTGTCTATATATGAGCCAAAATCATCTTAAATGTCATCCCCTTTATTCATTCTGCCCAACTACTTCCACCTCCACAAGAAACCACCACCACCACCATGAGAAAAAGGAAAAGGTACACCAAGTTCTGATTTTTCTTAATCTAGTTAGTATATCAGTAGGAAATACTGAACCTAAACAGTTTGCAGCTTACATTGTATTTCTTCATTGACTTGTTGTAGGAGAGGAGGCATGTTGGCAAAATCTGCCATGGAGTTGAATCTTGCTATCCAGGAATTGTGACCATATGTGTTGAAAATATACTTGTAAGGGTTTAGGGGAAACCCTTGTTACCGCTTTGATGGTAATCAATCCTGAAATGAGACTGTTGACGTCGCCGTAGTTACACAGTTCATATCTCAGGTTTTTCACTTCTTGAGACAGATTCTTTTGTTTGACATTCCTTATATTGTTGCTTCCTTGACTCCGATCTCTTATTCCTGGTCTCAGAGAGGTAATGGAGCTAAAGCACAAGATTGTGGTAAAAGTTAGGAACTGAAACTAAGAGTTGTTCTTTTCCTCATGTTTCTGCCTTCCTAAGAAGTAATGTGCCTCCTTGATGCTTCCTGGATCAGCCTTTAATCACTAATGGGTCAAAGTTCTGTACCATGTATCTCTTGCAATATTTGTTATACAATTATGTATGAGTAGTTGATGAACATATTCTATGTACTTGTAATGTTCATTCATAGTTAGTAATAATAATACGTAGTGTCTTCCTTTTTATATGTTGATTGGTTTACATGATTTGCTGGAGATTTTGTTACAGATTATCTTTTGCCTCAGTCTAAATTGCATGCATTTGATGTCTATAGGTGATTCTGATTGATCTAGAAAATAATATGTAAATTTTAGTTTCTTGGTCTTAAGACTTGTTTACTTGTTTTGGCTCTTCCAAGCAAGGGTCAAAAAAACGGCCCTGCCGATATGCAAATATCGCCGCAATATCGGCCGATAAGTTTCTCTCTCCTCCGATATTTACATTTCTCTCTCCTCTAATATTCAAAACAGTGAAAAACTCGTTAAAAACCGCAAAAAACTGTAAAAAACCGTGAAAAAATCATATTGGTTTTGTTTTATTTTTTAAAAAATAAAATAAATTTTAAATACCGATATTTATGCATATCGACCGATATGGTGACCGATATTTTGAACTGAATATCGGCCGATAATATTTTTGTACGGCCGATACATATTGTATTAGCCGATATCGTTCGGTCTTCCAAAATCGATACATATCGGTCAATACAATGTCTATCGGCCGATATTTCGACCCCTACTTTCAAGTATAGAAATTAAGGGCTTCACCACACGAATAACAGCATTGTTAGAATGGGAGTTCTATGGTTGGCACTGAAGTATCAGATATAATGAAGAAAATATCGTAATTTGTCAAGAGAGAAACTATTAAGGTGCTTCTATAATTGGTGCTTCTTACTAAAAATCATATATTCTCATCACTGCATATTCTTATGGATTCTAAATTATAGTCCGAATTCTTACAAATTAGTGCATCTTATTGTTTGCTAATATTTTCATTCACTGCTATTTTTCTTGTTATTTAGATAAGTTGTTTTCAGTTCTTATTATTCTAGGTTAGACTAAGTCAGCAGCAACCTATAATTGTAGGTTAGACTAAGTCAGCAGCAAGATGTCAAATAAGAGAGTATTTTACTCTCAGCTGGTAGGATTTTCTGCAAGCAGTTGATGTTTATTTTATGAGAGTTTGTTATGCTATCAAGTCTATAAAATAGAGCAATCTGATGTAACATTTTCAATGCTTCAATAATACATTTGATTACTCTCCAGCATCAACTTCTTTAATTCTCTGTTATCTAGTTTGTTTTACGAATGCCACCACTCTGATTCCCTCAACTGTTTGGGATTGGATTGTCTTTCTGTTTGTGGCCTCCACCCACCTTAACCCAACCGAAGATGAGAGGGATGATGCGCTGCAAAATGTGTGATTGTCTCCTAACATGGAAGATTGTGGGGACTAACTTCTCAGAATGATGCTGAAACATCCCAAGAGCCTGAGTTGTAAATGTTCCCCCAAGAATTTCAAACCTCTAGATGAAGGAAAAGCTGAATAATAATGATATTTCTATCAACGACCATTTAAAAAATCAATATTTCAATAAATGAAGGAAATATTTTAAAAATGCACTATCAAGGCCTAACCTAGCCTAACAAAGCAACCTAAACATGCTCCATTAATGCCAAGTGATCTTAATCCAGATCATCCATTTGGAATGCAGCCTTCTCTGCCATTGATTAGCTTCCTCATGCTGAAATGATGTGGTTGGGTGGTTGGATGGGACAAATGAGGTCCTAACCCATCCTATCGTAGGATAATGGAAAGAATGATTGATGGTTTTGGATAGAGTGGCTGCTGGTGGGATGGAGGGCCAAAAACTACTTTGATAGTATAGGGATAAGGGAGAGGTAGAGATGGGTCTTGATTTATTGAGGCATGAGATGGTTGAAGGTAATAATAGATGGACAATGACTGAATGGAGGAGGAGGAGATATTGTGGTAACTGATTCTCTTTGGAAGGAGCTCTATAGAGCTTCCTTCACAAAGGGGTGTGAGAACAAGTGAGGTAAAGATGGTTGCAGCTTAGATGGCGTGAAGAGTAGTAGCGGGATCAAAGGGGAGAGAGGAAGAAGACTAAAGGCTTGTGAGACCAGGGGTTGAAATATCGGCCGATACGTATCGTATCGGTCGATATATATCGGTTTTGGATATGTGAATATCGGCCGATATGTATCGTATCGGCCGATATTCACAATATCGGCCTTGATATCGGCCGTATTATATCGGCCCGATATTAAAATATCGGCCGATATCGGCCGATATTTAAAAAAACAAGGAAGAAAGAGAAAAATATCGGCCGATATATCGGCCGATAACGATATATCGATCGACATATCGTATCGGCCGATATATCGGCCGATACCGATTTTTAAACCCCTGTGTGAGACTATTTATAATTCTTTTTAAATTTATGTGTGGAAAATCACGGGAAATCCAGCGTAAGACACCTACAGGTGATACTCACTGCCCTTAGGGCACATCAAGTGAAGCTGTGGGGGTTTGAACCTGGCACCTCCGACTTCTTAAAGTAGAAAAATACGAATTGAGCTACACGCATGTAACGTATATGGGTTATTTATAATTTTGATAGTAACTAGATTAAAATAAGTGGGTATTACATGCCAATGGGAAGACTGACCTTTGTTTGCAAGCTTTTGGAAACGAGTTAATTCTAGAAACTTTAGCTTATCTAAATGGATGTCTGGATTTTGATTAGCAACTTTATTAGTTGAAGCACTCCTTTTTATCCTCACTTTGCCAAAAGCAATTTTCACCTTTTTGCCTTCAACTAGCTCCCTACAAATTTGTAGGCTGAAGGCAAGTGTTGCCTATCAAACTTATCTACATTTCACCTATGTTCCCTATCGTGTCCAAACCTTGACCAAGCATCTTCGTGGACCAAGCTTAGGGCATTATTCTTTATGAAACTATATTTGTTAAGGACTAAAGAAGTATCAAATTAGGGTATCTACAGTTCCTACACTATACTTTTTGTAAAGTTAATAAATGACCATAATTCATAATTATGAACCTGGAAAACCTTTCAGAGCTTGCTCATGTCAACTTGATATGATTTCCAATCAAGCTAATCAATAAGTTATAGAGGCCGTCTCCTACATTAAGAATGGTAAAGCCCAATGTAGAATCTACAAGGATGCACTGTACTCTTCAGAGAGTGAAAATAGAAAGTATCATGTGAATGATGCTTAGGAAAAAACAATCAGTTCAATCGAAGTTCTAAGCTATGATTTAAATGGTTGGAGCCTTGGAGGATCAATGGTATTTAAAGGGCAACATTTGCGTCTCAATACAAAGGTGTATATCATTCCAAGGGAGTTTAGTGGCGGGAAGGGTTGGATTTTAAGTTAGCATTTTGATTTGTCGTAGTTGGATCTATTTTTCAATATAGAAATGCAGCGAACCATTTCTTCAGCACAATTTAGCATAATTGGTAAAGGTTTATTATTACAGCTTCAAAATTGTGAGTTGAAGTCCCGTGGATGTCAAATAAATAGTTGGCCCATGAAATCAATATACCAAATCCAAATATAAAAGGACAATCTAGTATTGATAAGATAAATGACTTAGATGATGATGATGATTACGGTGATGATATGCGGTGAACTAGATCAATTCAAATTACAAATTAAGATGTAATAAATCCAAGAGGGGGTTGGCTTGACGGTCAAGAAGTTCTCTCTTGAAACAAAGTTTTGAGTTCGATTCATGCTCAACACCCCTCTGGATCACTCTCCTTAGTTGTTTACTAGATGTGTGTGACATTGGGAAGTTTGTACATATTTCAAATATTACTCGGGTTAAAATGTTCTCTGTCAAAATACAAGTGAGATCCTTAGTCATAAGAAAAAAGTAAAACATAAAGTTCCAATATATGTTGCCTTCACAAAGTCCCTCCTATCACATGACCTAATTCTTAGTTTCTTACACAAAGCCTCCAGCGACAATAGAACGTCGCTGTAATTCGATCCTATGGCGAATACTGGTCCAGATGTGAAGTTTGGTTGGCGGCATGCCGATTAATGGGTTGGAATGGATTACTGGATTATATTTGGTTTTACAACTAAGGTCCATTGCCAAAATTACATGAGTGTAGGTTACAAATTCGATTATATCAACTAATACTACAAACTTATCGAATTAATTTTTATATTTTTTCAGGCATCCAAAGGGTCGAACCTATTGGTACTTTGAGATTCATTAGAAAATATAAGAAATACCTATATTTTGACAGGGATGAAATTTTAAATTTTTGGCCAAAGCTTTTAAAATTTAAATAACTTAGACCTTGAAATGCCTGACATATCAACTAAAGTATTTGTCCATTAAAAACCCACCATTACATATATGGCCAATATTTGATACTCTCAAATCTGATATACCCCACCAATATATTCCCTCCATCTCAAAATACTTGTCCCATTTCAGAAGTTTTTATTTCTTAAAGATCGTTTTATAAATATTATTTTTCAAATATTGATATTTTATTATTTAGACAAGTCAAAACTTATAAAAGAAATCATTTTTCAAACACAGAATAACTATTTCAATATAACGGTTGTCCACGTCCACTGGAGAGTTTGCCTTGTGGATATTGCCATAAAATAAATAAAAAAATATAAAAAAATTATGTAAGCATCACCAACTGGCGTTCAATCATTGTTTTTTCTGTGCTTTGCATTTTTCACAATTTTTTTTAATATTAAAGGTCATTTTCAATTTGCCGTATTGCTTCTTCTTAATAATAATTAAAAAAAAAAAAAGTCAAACAATTTGACAGCGTCATCATCATTCCTAGGTTAAAAGAAAAAATATATATAAAAAAAAAAAATGCTGACAGCATCAAATTTTATTGCCTGCTGACTCTTAGAATGATTTCAATTCTTTCCTTTTCATCATCTCCAGCGTTCGCTAAATGCAAATGCTCTAAAACTTACGAGAACAATGTTGCAACAGTAGAACTTTTAGTTTGCCATTTTGTAGAAAATTGTAAGACTCCAAAAATTACATTACTAGCTACACATGTAGCCCTTTTTTTTCGTGACTAAGGTGTTCAGGGCTTCTTAGGTCTTCGGGACATGTGTCAACTTCTTTATCTACACACAGTAAATAAAACTATGGAGAGCAGTCTTTTAATGTGTGATGGGATTTGAACTCAGGACTCATGTTTCCTTAGACAAGTTCCTGACCAACACACCAATCCTTTAAAGTTTAACATGCGTAACCCCTTTCATTGTAGCCATGTTAACATAAACACCCTTTTATATTCCCCCTTTCTGCAATGATTAACAGGCAAGCCCAGCTTGAACTCTGCCTGTTGTCCAGTAAGGTCTAAGTTCAAAACGATTACATGTTAATATATAAGCATATCCTTTAGTCATGAGTGTAATTCCTCTGAGTTTGAGTCAATGTGATCAGGTTTAGAACTGATTACATCATAGAATATAACATTTGTTCATGAACAGGAATGAGCAACTTCGATAAAAAAAAAAAATTGGATTGCTTTGAAATGAGTATTTACTATTTAGACATTAAGTGACCATGAATTAGACCAAAGCTGGTGTGGCAACTGACAACAGGAAGGAATGTTACTGATGGTGGGTATCCCTCTGTCTGTCCAAATATATTAATGGGAGAATAAAATTACATCCATCATTGATGGGAATTTTGTAAATTTTCCATATCCTATGAAGATTTTATCAATCCCTTTAGGCTTCTCCAATTGGATCTTTTGCAATTTGTACATGAAGATGTGGATAATATGTTTGGTTGTGGATGAGACCTAGAAAAAACTTATGTGTTGGCTTTTATCATCGGCTGCTGTAAGTAGATTTGGGTCTCATTCAAGTCACAACTTTGTCTCAGCTTCAATTCGAGGCTTTGTAGTTTCCACCCCTGATTCCCCAATGACGCTGATGATTTTGATGATGATATCCAATTTAGTAGATCCAAATGCTTCAATACTCACTCTTAGTCAACGCCTTATCTTATTCTATTGATGCAAGACCCGGCAATGGATCGGGTCGGGTTTTGCTCAGTTTGAGTCTATTAGATGGGTTTAGTCGGTTTGGATTTGTTCCGAATCAGTTTAGATCAGATTTAGATCGAGTTTAACCATTTATCTAGTCAAACACATGTCAAGGATATACCTCAAAGGGATATAGACCTCACACAATTGCATGTGCATGGCAATAACAGGTTATTGCGGTCATCTATTAGGATTGGGTTATCGAGTCTAGCCATTTATTTTCAGGTTCGGATCGAGTCTACCTATTTATAAACGGGTTCAATTAGGATTGAGTCATCTATTAAACAGGTCAAATCGATTTGGGTCAGGTCTCTTAATCAAGTTGGGTCAATGTTTGCCAAGCTTAGATCTTAGAATTATTTGTTAAATAAAATACCATAAATAGATTTTTCCGATAAATTCCCTGTAAAAATTCAAGAACTTAAAAATATCACGTTATTACCAATTACCGTTAATATCCCGAGAAAGGTAGTTGTCACAATGGTTCAAGTCACAAATTTGTCTCATCTTCAATTCGAGGCTTTGTAGTTTCGACACCTGATTCCCCAATGACACTGATGATTTTGATGATGATATCCAATTTAGTAGATCCAAATGCTTCAATACTCACGCTTAGTCAACGCTTTATCTTATTGTATTGAGGCAAGACCTGGCAATGGAACGGATCGGGTTTTGCTCAGTTTAGATCTATTAGATAGGTTTAGTCGGTTTGGATTTGTTCCGAGTCAATTTAGATCAAATTTGAATCGGGTTAACCATTTACCTAGTCAAACACATATCAAGGCAAGACCTCGCACACTTGCATCTGCATGGCAATAATAGGGTTATCGAGTCTAGCCATTTATTTCCAGGTTCGAATCGGGTCTATCTATTTATAAACGGTTCAATTAGGGTTGGGACATCTATTAAACATGTCAAATCAGTTTGGGTCAGATCTGTTAATCAAGTTGGGTCAATGTTTGCCAAGCTTAGATCTTAGAATTATTTGTTAAATAAAATACCATAAATAGGCATCGATACTCACAACTATTTTTTAATTAAAAAACTCTACAGAAATTTGATATCGAGATTATCATTTAAATGAGTCTTCAATCCCACATAATTAGGTGTGATGTAAAGAAGATCGTATTAATAAGTTGTGTACGAAGTTTCACCCTTATTTGATCATCTCATCTCTTGATTTTAACTTTTAAAAATCAATAATTTCTACTAATTGAAATTTAAAAGCTAAGTTATATAATTTGAATAATTATTGATGATAAAATTTTAGATGCTTAATATCTATATATAATTAACTATGAAATACACTTAAATGAAAGTCTCTTAGGACCTCGGTTGGAGAATCCTGCTATTCTAACCCTTTTTAAGAAGGGAGTAACTAATATTAAGGTAGATCAATGAGATTGGTGAGCATGATTTTTTAATGTGTTAGACTGGTAGGCATTGATTTTTTTTTTTTTTTTTTTAAGCAGGGTATGCATTGATTTTTAATTTATAAGAGTGTAAAAGATCACCTGCTCCCTTGGTTGATGTACCATTATTGTTTTGCAACATGATACTAATTTTTTTTTATATATAATTCAACAAATAAGACTAATAGGCTATATGAACCCAATGTTGAACGGTTGAAGTGCCCATTTTTTTGTTATGAACGGGAGAAAATCTAGCCGATACGAGATATATTGGCTGTACAGGTGAGATCTCAGCCAATATGACTGAGATTTCACCGATATCGGCTGATACAATACATCTCAGCCAAGATTTGAACAAAAAAAAAGAGAGAAAACTATCGGCCGATATCAGTTACAAGTCATTGGTCTAGATCTTAGAATGTATTAACGGGCCTCATACTCAAAAGGTCCAGTCAACTTTAGGCCAGGCCCAAGTGCCACTCTGAAGGTCATTTTCAATCTTCAAGAAACGCGTTTTTCCATTTTGCCTTCGTAGAAGAAGCGAAGCTATGTTTTGCTGAAAGTCCTCCTTTCAATTTGGAAATTTTTGCAGTCTCAAACTTTTCTAGTTCCCACCCTCTGCAGCCCCCTTAAATGCCGGTCTTATTGAGAATTTGATAAAATAGTGAGTCTAATTTAAAAAAATAAATAAGGATAATTATTTAAAATTTTTATTTTTCAAGTATACAACGGAGTGGGATGTGTAGAGGGATGTATAGATAGAAAGTGGGTTTAATTTCATGTTTATTGAATCATCATACTTCATTAAATGAATCATATAAAATTAATGGCTCACACTATTGTAATTTTTACAGATTAAAATCACAAGAATAAAATGGTAAAATGGATGTATGATTTCACAGATATCCTATTATTATGACCCCCTACACATTTCATCTGATCGTGTAGACCCCTAATCAATTTTTAGGATACTCTCCTTAATCTACTATTAGTAGAATTTCTCTTTCACAAAAGAGATATAAGAGAAGCGAATTTATATACTCCTTCCGTCATTTTAATTGTTTCATTTGAAATATTTGTGTTTTTTAAAGAACTCTTTATATAAAGCTAGCACTCCACGTGATCTCATCCATTTTTAACACATTTTATACTAATCCAATACAAATGAGAAAACTATTTTGGAACAATTCTAAAATCTAAATAAGACAACTAATTTGAGACAGAGGGAGTATAAGAGAAGATTGATTCAAATTTGCAAACAACTTTGTATGGCATGGGATCATTCAATATGTGGTTGACAAAAAATAGCTTTGATTGAATTGAGACATTATGACATTTTTCTTAACTTGATATGTGACATGATACCGAATTCACGAACAATATTAGTTAAAATGAATTTGGAGAATCACTTTTTTTTTTTTTTTTTGTGATATGAGAATACAAGGATGATTGAATCTAAATATAAATTTTAAAAAGTAAAAATTTTGTTTTTAGATTCTAATGATTTAATGCTATATAGAATTAAACTTATGCTAAATATAATATAATATAATTCATACACTTCATATTAAATTATGAGTCAGATTATAAGAAAAAAATGTCGTATCATCACTTCCACTAAATCTAAAATTTTAAGTATCTCAAAAAAGTCAAAAGTAATTGTAAGATATTTGATTTAAATATTTAAAATTAATTACTATTTTACCATCAATTTTTATTTATAAAATCAGATACCTAAAACTAAATTTCCCTAAGATTTTACACTCTATACGGTAAAGTTTATCAACTTATATAATGTATTTTATTAAAAAAAAATTGAATTTATACGTGAAAAACTGTGAAAAACTCAACGTAAAACTCTTACAGCGATACCCATTGTCTTTAGACTACACCAAATTACGTCATAGAGTTTCAACTGGACACATTTCACTTCTTAAAATAAGAAATTAACGAGTTGAACTACACTCATACGGAATAATTTTAATTTTAATATTTCCATTACTAATGCAACACTTGTCTGTTAATTTAGCATCCTCGATCGCTCATGGAGAAGCCGTGGGTCCCAACTGCTTCTGCTAATGAAAAGTAGACAACTGTCATTATTGACAACATCGTAGTTACCAAATTTGTTTCGTTCGGCCTTCAACGGTGAGTTATGAGGGCTGACTCAGTTTTGGCATTGACCAGATGGAAAACCGAAGCGTACGCAACCCATTCTTGTACTTTGGATTAATTAATTATTACTGAAAAGAAAGTTCCAATGCCTGACCAGCCTTGCTTTCTTTTTCTTCCTATGCCCGGCTCTTTTATTCTATTTTATTCACTGACTCTTTCGGATTAATTAGAAGTCATTGTTATGTTAATTATAAGAATAAGTTTATATAAATATTTCATTTATTTGATTAAAATAAATAAAATGAATAGTTGATAGAGACTTCATTTCAATTAAATTACTTTATTTCTTTTAATAATTAATTTTAAAATCTTATATCAAAAAATGGCATTCTCTACAACAATAACCTTTGCGTGTTTGGCTAGAGTTTTAAAAAAATTGATTTTTCGACCTATTTCTATAAAGAAAGTATCAAAATTAATCTATGTAAAATTTTATGAGTGACTTATTTTAAGTGAAAATGATATAGTTTTGGGCCTAAAAAATTGTACCCAATGAATTAAGAGGAAATGTCAATTCTTTTAGTACAATTTTTGAAGTCCAAAAGTATATCATTTTCATTTAAAATCAGTCCCGAAGTTCATAAAATTCAGAATACATGAATTTTGATACATTGTTTGTAAAAATCAGTCGAGAAACGGCCTCGTTTGAAAATCCACTCTACAGCCCACATAAAGAAGATCGTTTAATCCATCCTAAGTGATCCTTCGAACGAATAGAAAGCTATAAGTTGAATTGTCCAAAGGAACACATTTTATATTGAAATGTTCCTTCGAACGATCTTGTCATTCGAACGAACTTAAAATGAACTGACAGTTCGTTCAGATGATAAAAGCCAAAAAGGTAAAATGGTATTTTTAGCCGATCTTTTTGAAATCGGATATATAAAGACAAAAAAAGTCGGGTGTCTATATGGCCCGCTTTTTTTTTATACCTTTCAAGATAGTTTTAAGTAATAAAAGATCATAGTCCAACAAATGAATATTTATTGTTAAAATTATCAAATGATTGACACATTTTTTTATTTGACAGGATGATTAATTGCAAAGATCTACAATTAAATGAGACTTAAACAAAATTACCTTGATATAATCTGTATTTTTAAGTTTTTTTTTTTAATTTATTTATGGGAAACTGTAGGATACCCAAAGTAAAACCCCTACAGGTGAGCCCATTACCCCTATGACACACCAGGATTACGCCATGGGATTCGAACTCACAACCTCCCACTTCGTGAGACGGGAGGCAACCAGTTGATTTTTTATGAATTTAAACTATTTTGATCAATAAATTTCTACATTGAATTTGGAGCTTAACTTTATTATACATAATGTGTTTTCTGGATAATATTTCATGAAGATAATAACAAAAAAAATAAAAAATATAAAAGTCATATTTTTAAGCTTTGAAAATGTTAATGACAATAGAAAATATATTTCTTAAAAAATATTGATCCAGTCTTATGTTAACTAGTTTTCATATTTTTTGAAATTTTAATCTTTAATATGCTTTGCACTTTTAAAAGGTAATTTATAGTTAAACGTTAAATACGACCTATTCTAGTCTAATTTAATTTATACATAAATACAAACTATAATAAAGATATATGTGTAAATTAAATGAACATCCTTTTTATAGTATATAACCTGTGGTATATAATTTAATTTAAGATACTATTACTTAGATAAAATAGTTATAATATTATTTTATATAATCAAGTATAAAATATATCATTGCGCTAATATAAGTAAAAGATAAAAAAATTGAGAGAAAAAAGTTAAAATCTTGAAAACCAATTTAAATGAATAAATGAGATAAAATTTTATGGATAAATTTAGGGTAGCGATCCTCCCACGAGTGTTTTGTGTAACCAGATACGGGATTTAGGGTATTGCCCATTTTACCCTTCTACTGCGGTATAAATCGGCTCAGTGACTGGCTCATCTGATCACTGACTGAATCATTGACCCTTCCACTGTGGTATAAATCAGCTAGCCGAAGTGGCAGACTCAGTTTCGGCTAGCTGAAATGACAAATTTAGATGGCAGATTCGGTTTCAACTAGCCAAAATGACAGATTTGACTAAGCGGAAATGATAAATTCGGATGGTAGATTCGGTTTCGATTAGTCGAATGACAAATTCGGCTAGCCAAGTTGGCAGATTGGGTGTCTAACATTTTTTTTTTTTTTTCGATATGACAGTGGAAGGATAAAATAAAAAATACCTTAAAACCCGTGCCAGATTACACAAAATACAATGTAGCTTATAATATATTAATATTTATTAGTAAAAAAGGTAAATACAATGATAATGTTTATCAAATGATACTCAAATGTATTTTCTATTTATAACATATAAAATTTAATTATATGGAAAATAAAAAAACACATTTGAAGTGATTTGAGCGGATAACATGGTAAGTAAAAATTATAAGCCACTTGTAATGTTAAATATAACAATTAAAAGAAAATGGAGTAGATTATTACAAATATTATAAAAAAACAAAGAAAGACAAAGCTGATAAGAGTCAAATAAAAAAATAATTAGAATTTTTTTAAATAAATAAAAGTTTTATAATTTAATAATAATCATTGATGTCGGGAGAAAAAAAAATTAAAAAAAACAGCCTCAGTGCCCCACAGTGAAAAGGTTAAAAAGCTGGAAGTGGGTGAGAGAGAGAGCAAAATCATCGTGTTTGTGTTTGTTCTGTGCGTAATTGTGTTTTTGTTCTCATTTGGCTTCGTTTCCGAGTCAATTTTAAAAATTTTGGTCCTTCTCCCCTCTTAATTTCTTTCTGCAACTTGGGAAGAATAATCGAATAAATAATAATCATTCAGATCCTCTCCGTCTGTTCCTTTACCAGTTTGATTGAGAAATCAATCAAATCAATCAATCATCTGGTTTTGGTAGGGTAGAGCCGTAGAGAAAGAGGAGGAGAGATCGATCGATCTGATGGCAGGGCGTTACGAAAGCAATCCCTTCGACGAGGAAGACGTTAATCCCTTCGCGGTATCCCTTTTCTCTCCTTTTTCTCTCTTTTCCTTTCACTTGTATTGAGTTTATGATTGGGAATTTAAGCTTGTGTTGTTGAGTGGTGGTTTTTTTTCAGACTGTTTGACTTATTTCTCGACACCATCCGTTTGAGGTTTTGGTGGTGATCATTGCTTCCAAACGTTTGAGATGATGAGTGATCTCTGCACACAAAGTAGTTGCAGTTTTTGACTTCTTCATTTCTTCATCTTTCTGGGTTTTTTTACCTGTCTGTTCCATCTGTTTCTACTGATAGAATTGAAATGTTAGAATTCTGAAATCGCTGGTTTTGTAACGACTTCGGATCTGGGTTCTTTTGTTTAACCTGATTCACTATATTCTTGTATTCTGTTCGATTTCTGTTCATTTTTATGCAGAGTATTCGCTCACACATAGACATCTTCCTCTTGAAATTCACAGAATCCTGGAAGTGTACCCCCAGCTGCAAATTCAAGGCTTTCACCCCTTCCTCATGAACCTGCAGGTTTCAATTATGGTCGTGGTGCTACAGTAGATATTCCTCTCGATAATGCAAAGGTAAGCTGTCGCTGTGCTGTTCAGTAGATTCAGTAAATTGCTCAATTCTAAATTCACTTTTATATTCCTTACCTACCCGTCTTTTTTGGGCATAGACATTTCTATAGCTTCTTAAGAAGATATATATATATTTATTTCATATTTAGGATCTCAAAAAGAAAGAGAAGGAATTACAAGCCAAGGAGGCAGAACTGAGGAAGAGGGAACAGGTACTTCTTATTTACTGATGTGGGTTCTATCAATTGAATTAAATTCATACATCTGTGGTTCTGTGGAACTATAGGTTCTTCTTGGATTATCGGCTTATTACCATTTTTTAATATAACTTGCTAACGATCTTTCCTGGTAAGAAAAACATGCTTCTAAGTTCTAATGAATACATGATGAGCCACTTTAAAATTTGTGACCGAATCTGTTGTGTCCTATTGAATTTGTTGTCTCTTTGTCATTGAAGATTGTATGTGAATTTGATTGAAGTTTCCATCCCTAATCTCCCTCCTATTTCTCTTTGACAAGTCTCCTTACAAAATTTGATGGTTTTTATTTAAAGCGAGCTCCTTGGCATCCTCATTGGGAATAAATCTCTCTTTACTGCAGGGAGCATGTATGGCATGTATTTGTCCTTAGGGTTTTTGTTTACATGCATCCTTGTTTCTATCCTCTACCTTTGGATACTTTTTTTTAAGTTGGTACAAGATTCTCTTGTTTTTTGTCTTTCCAGACAGAACTGGACAATTAGTGCCTCTAGTATTAGTTGTGAAGTCACTAACTCAAGCAGATAGTGTAGGTGAAACAATTATGATGATGATGATGGTGATTCATTGCTGTAACACCTTGTTCAATTGTCATCTTGTTTGTGGGTATCACAAATTGGTGAATATAAATGTGATGAAAAGTCTAATAAGATTTTCCAAGTGTGACTCAGCTTATAATAGCCCTTCAAATATGTTTTGAACCCTATAGTAGAAAGAAATATATGTGTATCCGATATGTGAAGTTTCACCCTCATTTGATATTGATATCTCTTGATTTTAAAACCTATAAATCAATGATATATATATATATATATATATATATATATATATATATATATTCATTCAAATCTAAAAGACAAGATCAAATGTTTAGAACATAGGATTGGTGGTGAAATTTTGTATAATTTCTATGTGGACCCCTTTGAGACCCATTCACTATGCTTAGCATATAACCCATTTAAAACTGAGTTTCTTTACACTAGAAAACTCATAATGGAGTTCCTATTAAAAAAAGAAAAAGAAGAGCATGAAACAGTGAGGAACAAAGACGAGAAGAAGACAATCTGTGAAGAAAAGAAAAACAGAGGGAAAAACAACATGGAAGAGAGAAAAAATTATATCCAATGATCAGACTTTAACGGGAAAATATGACAAACAATGTACGGTCCTCATTGTTGCTTAAAACAAAGATCTCTCGAGGAGGAGAAGAGATGGATTTGTTAGGCAATCATTTTTTAAGAATGAGAAAAAGAAGAGGATGATGATTATGAGAAATAAGGGAAAGGATGGATTTGTGAGGCAATCATTTTTGAAGAATGAGAAAAAGAAGAGGATGATGATTATGAGAGTGGGGAGTAGGGGAGTCCTTTTTGTATCTTTTGTTGTGAGGCACATTTTTTCTTATATTGTTATTTGATCCTTTTCTTTTGCTTCTTGTATTTTGTTGTTTCTTCTCATTTTTTTTTCTTTTTTTTCTTCTTCTTGGATCCTGGTATAATTCTTCTATACTTGGTTCCCTCTCATGTATTCAATTATTGTCTTTTAATGAATGAAGTCGTTAATGTTTCAAAAAAAGATGATCATGAGAAATAAGGAAAAAGAAGAAGAAGATGATAATTATGGGAAATAAGGAAAAATCAGAGACAAAAATGTAGAAAGATCAAAAGTTTATGGTGTGAATCTCTAATGGCATAATCAGTACGCATGATAGATGCAAAACCAGCCCATTTTTTGTTTATGTTATTTGATCTCCCAGGACAAGTTTTTATGTAGTTTTTAATCTTTTGTTACAAAAACTGAAAACTCATGAGCACAAATCATAAATAACCCAATTAAAATAAAACAAATGAAAGGAAGTTAAGAGAAGAAGAAAGCATACTCGGTGATGGAGAAAACTTTTTTTTTTTTTGTTGGGAAAGAGTTGCAAACAACATTGAAGAGCACGCATATGGAAGTTGGATTTGTTTTAGACACGGCAAGCTTAGAACCGAAAAAAGTGACGCTTTGGCGAAATTTTGGATGCGTAAATATTTTTCCCTGTTGTAGCGGCAAATCTTGCAAGATATGCTAGATTGGATCCTATTTTTTGTGCAAGCAAACAATCCCTAAATATTTGCGAAGAAAAAAATATTACATCTTGCAAGAAATTGCAACAATATAAGTTACCAAACACACACTAAGGCTTATATGAGTTATATGTTGTATTTTTTTTTTTTATACTTTTTATAACAATCATGAATCCTTAAGAAGAAAAATATTTGTTGGGATGGAAAGTTATTTCATAATCAACATGCAGACCAAATTTTAGCCAAAACATAAATTCTAGCCATTTGATTTTAGCAGTCAAAATCACTAGGCATATTTAAGGAAAAAAAAACAAGGATGCCAACTGATTTTTGACCACTAATATCAAGTGGCTAAGATTTGATTTTTCAGTTGAAATTTGGCCCACATGTCAAGTTTGAAATGAACTTTCAATCCCTAGGTTAGGTTTTTCTATTATATGGCCCAAAATTAATTTTTTTGAAAGTATAACCATGTGCTACCCACGTGGCAGGTTGCAAATAATACCATCTTCTCCACAGCAGGAGAAGATGGTGTTCTCATGCAGGAGTTGGAGAACACCATCTTCTCTTGAAGGAGAACTTTGGCATCTTGTGGGCCTTATTTTCTCCTAAAAAAGAGATCCGAACAGAACTTGCATTTCTCCAAGAGAAGTCTCCTCACTTCTCCCCATCCAAAGACAACATTAGTGTTGAAAGGGAAGGCACCATCATGAGTCTTGACATTTTGTCGACGAGGGGAAAATTCTAGGATAAAAAAGAGGATTAATCAAAAGGATACCCAAACTTATCTTTTGTCTTGTGTGGAAAGAGGGGGAACATGTGGACCATTTATTTTGTGCTTGTCCTTTTGTGATAGAGTCATGGAATTGATTTATAGATATGATGGGGTGTTGTCGGGTGATTCATAATTCAATGGACGGTATGCTAAAGAGCTAAGAGGGTTGGTCGTTTGAAGGTAATGGCAACATAGTATGGCTTACCATTCCATTGGCTATTTCGTGAATGGTTTCGAAGGAGAGATGCAATAAATTTTGAAAACAAAGATGAGGATGGTGAATGAGGTGCTTGCTATTGCTAACACGAGATTATTAAGATGGTTAATGATCTGTAACAGTGTAAGGTGTTCGAAGGATATTCCTTTGATGACTTCTGAAAGGCGTGATGGAATGCATGATAGGAAGAACAATGAAAGTCGTTCTTGATACAAGAAAATCAGTATATCTTTCTTATACTGGATCATATTCTAATAAAAGTAAAGGTTAATGTTTCAAAAAAAGGGTTGTAAGTAAGATTGTAGAAAAATGACAAGTGACCATTTTCAAAAAGAAAAAAAGAAAAAGAAAAAGAAAAATGAAAATAAGCTGACTTTAGTTTTCTCCTTGGGCAAAATAAGTCATTTTTCTGTCTTTTTGAATGATAAGCAAAGAAACAATTTATCTAAAAGTTCTGTTATTAGTTTTGATCCAAGATCACTATACAATTGCATTTGATATCAATTAGTGCTAGTAAATCCTTTTTTAGTTTCCCTTCTTTCTTGTGGTGGCGTGGGCTAAGTTACAAATTTTGGCTGGGAGAAAATTTTCACTCTGCTGGGACTGAGAATTTTACTGAAATTTGGAAATCAGGGCCGAAAAAATTTGGCCGGAGAATTTAGCCGGCATTTCCAAAAATGCATATTTCAACCCACACCCAGATAAAAAAATTTCTGTTGAAATTTGTGACTGATGCTGTGAGGTGGGGGGCAGGGTTGGTTTGTGTGTTGTTGTTGCTGTTTTTCCTTTCTTTATTTCTTCCTTTATTTTTTGGTGGGCGGTGGGCATTCAATTTGCGGTCTTCTCTTTTATCCTTGTCATCTATATGGAGTTGGCTTCTGAGTTTTGATTTCCATTCATTTCTTTTTGGGGTATGGAGAATCTTTACATCTCTTTTTTTTTTAATTTATTGCTTTGTCTATTCATCGCCCTTCTGTGTTAATATTCTTCAAAGATCTCTTTTTTGAGTCATTTCTTCAAAGACCTAGAAACCACAAACGATAGAATCTCCTTTGTTGAATGTTGGAGAGTCTTAACAAAAGAATATTTGAAGGGAAAAGAGATTCCTCTCATGAGATGTTTAGAAAGATCAAGCACAAGCATATTAAATGGGTTTCTATGGATTGGGATTCTCTGACATATTGTGTAACAACCCGTCCCGCTAGCACAATATTGTCCGCTTTGGGCCTACACACGGACCCGCACGGCTTTGCTTTGGCGAGCCAACCCACTGTTGCTCCCAAAAGGCCTTGTGCTAGAAGGAGGAAGGCTACTACTTATATACCAGGGAATTTCCAATGCCACTAGCAATGTGGGACTTTTTGGGGCAGGGTATTACAATCTACCCCCCTTAAAGCCAGAGCCGTCCCCGGCTCTGCACACACAACAATCAAGCCCACATCCTCAAGCAGAGAGTTGAACCATGCTCTGATACCATTTGTTACGACCCGTCCTGCTAGCACAATATTGTCCGTTTTGGGCCTACACACGGACCCGCACGGCTTTGCTTTGGCGAGCCAACCCACTGTTGCTCCCAAAAGGCCTTGTGCTAGAAGGAGGAAGGCTACTACTTATATACCAGGGAATTTCCAATGCCATTAGCAATGTGGGACTTTTTGGGGCAGGGTATTACATATTGGCACCGGGCTAGGCAGGGATGAGGTCTGTTCCCTTGACTTGTAGAGGTTCAGTTAGTTTGTTGTATTGTTGTGATATAAAGGAAATGTACATAACTACTATATGTTCTCTGTTTTATTTTCTTTCTTCTACATGGTCACTAACTCAGGGGTCTGGGGCCCTGTATTTTTTACAGTTGTTTTGCTTCTTTCTTTATTTTCTCTCTCTCAAAAAGGAAGGGTCAAGGTTCTATTGGTAGTGAGTGGATTAAGATCTTCTATCGCGACTTGCGGTTCAGAGTTCAGATTAGGAGCCTTAGGATTGGCAGAAGAATGTTTCTATTGTTTATATATCTTAAAATGTACTGTATCTCAATAGCATTTCATACCCATCAATCTAATTGGACGTGTTTATAAACTCCTTTCTAAGGTTCTGGTGAATAGATTGAAGGAGGGTTTGAAAGATATTATTTGGGGAACTCAAAGGGCTTTTGTAGAAGATAGATAAATCTTAGATGGGGTTTTGGTTGCAAACAAATTGATTCATATCAGGAAAAAATAGAGGAATTCGGGGATTCTTTTTTAAATTGATTTGCAAAAGCATATGATGTTGCTGGGGTTTTGTAGGTTTGGTTTGACAAAATGAGCTTTGGTGAGCCTTTGGAAAAAAAATGGATGAAAGCGTGTATTGAAGGATCTTGTTACTCTATTTTGGTTAATGGCTATCCTATCGATCCGATTGATGCGAACAGGGGCTCAAGGCAAGGGGATCCCTTATCCCCTTTTATCTTTACTCTAGTAGGGGAAGGTTTGAACGGATTAGTGGAGACGGCAAATGATTTGGGTATTATTAGGGGTTTCGAAGTAGTGGTGGGAGGCCCAGTGATAACTCATTTACAGTTTGCAGATGACATCTTATTCTTCTTTGAGGCGAAAAGGGAGGAGCAGATGGGTTACATATCTATCTTAATATGTTTTGATTTGGTTTTTGCCTTGAGATCAATATAGGAAAGAGTACTTTAATTGGTGTTGGAGTGGAGGATGAAACACTTAATAGTTTGGCTTTGGAGGTGGGGTGTGGGGTTGGGAGGCTGACCTTCACTTATCTAGGTCTTCCCATTGGTGCTAATCTGAGATCAAAACCCTTTTGGGCCCTGATCATTGAAAAGGTGGAGAGGAGATTGGCCAACTGGATGAGGAATTACCTCTCCACTGGGGGAAGGTTGACCCTCATTAAGTCTGTGGTGGCGAATCTTCCTTTTTACCTCATGTCGCTGTTTGAAATGCCAAAAGGACTATTTGCTAAGCTCGAGAGACTACTAAGGAACTTCTTGTGGGGAGATAAGGAGGGTAAGAAGAGGATTCACCTTGTTGGTTGGTCGGAGGTAACTAAGTCATGTGATAGAGAGGGTGTAGGAGTTGTGCCTTTAGGTATGAGGAATTATGCTTTACTCTACAAATGGAATTGGAGATTCAGAAAGGAAAATGATGCATTGTGGAGGAAGGTATTAGTGGCTAGGTATGGAGTGGAAGATGGTGGTGGATGGAGGTAGAGTGGAAAAAGAAGCCTCACCTATAGTCAAAGCTTGGTCGAGAATTGGTGGAGGATCAGGGAGGATCGATAGCATTACAAAAGCAATCTGAGGATACTTGTTGGAAAGGGGGGTAGAACTTTATTTTGGGAGGATGTGTGGGTGGGTGATTGGCCGTTAAAGCAGGTATTTCCTATACTGTTAGGATTTTGGAAAGCAAGATGGCAAGGGTACGGTATTGTTACTCTCAGGCAGGTGGGTCTATCAGATGGAATATTGTGTTCAGAAGGAATTTAAGGGTTTTATAACAATAAATTTATGAGGAGTTGATAGCTTTGTTTGGCGATCTACCTATTTTCATGGGAGAGGAGGACGATCGTCTTTGAACATGGGACTCATTGGGTTTATACTCAGTGAAGGTTGAGGTTAGACTGGCACTTAAAGTGATAACAATGTTGCTACAATTGGTTGCGAAGCTTGGAAGGGTGTCACTCCTCGTGTTGTAGGATTTTGTATGGTGTGCCCTCAAGGTTAAAATTATGTCTAGGGTGGGTCTTTTCCACAAGGTTGTTGAATCAGGATAGTGACTTGTCTTGAATTTTGTGTGGACATCTTGAAGAGGACATAGATGACTTATTCTAGAAGTGCCTATTGGCTAATCATTTGTGGATAGCTTTCTAAACTTAAGGGGGTATTGTGGGTTTTTAGGGAGTTGTGCACTAATAATTTTGAGAGTTGACATATCAAGAGAGTAGGGGAAAGATGGAAAGTGGCTTGGATCACCATTCGGGTTGCTACTTGTGATCTTTATGGTAGAAAAAAAAATTGAGAATTTTTGAGAATAAGTTTAATGAAGTGTTGGAAATTTTTGAGTGTGCTAAATGATGAGGGACATAATGGGATGCCAACGAAGAAAGATGCATCAAAATCTAGATTTTTTCTCAACATGGTTGGATGATGATTTTGTGCGTATTTCTAATATATCCGACCATTGGTAGAGACAAATCTAGCTATGGATAACCCAGATTGTTCGTTGATCAAGCAGGGATTCGTAGATTGGCTCGATCCATCCATTTACATCATCTGAGTCATTCATTTATGGATTGGACTGACCTGACAGTTGATCAAGTGTCATCCGGGCATTTGTTTTTGTTATCTTTATTAGTGTCAGTGTTTTAGTTTATATGGTTCCAAGATTGTTATAGAATTGTAATTATTTTTATAGTTTTAAATTATCCACATGTGTGCCTTAAGTCACATGTGTTTAGGGTTTTAAGAGAGTCTCTTTTTTTTTTTTACAAATAGTTGTAAGACATTTTTGAGGGATGAATGAATGAATAAAGAAATTCAAGTTTCTCCCATCTGCAAACTTGGTGTAACTGTCTCCTTGGTGTGAGATCAAAGAAAATTGTGTGACCCAATTGTATAAACCCTTTTCTTTTTTTTCCTTCCTTTTCCTCTTTTCCACTTTTCCCCTCTTTCTACACCTTATTTTTTACCCATTTTCATCCAAACACTAACCCTAACCAAACCAAGACCTAACCCCACCATCCGCCACGAAAGAACCGTCGGGATCCACTAGTCCGTACGAATGTCAGTACATGTCTATACGGTCGTATGGACAGGCCTGTTTTGCCCTATTTCGTATCCCAACCTCTAGATCCCTATCTTAAACTCGTAGATCTAACCCTAACCTATTGTTTCACCTTATTTGAAATCTAGTTTTGCCCAAGAGTTGAAAAAAATAACAAACTCTAATTCCTTTGGCAAACCCTAGGTGACCCCATCGTCCTATTTCATCCCTTGGGTGACTGAGTTTTAAATCTAGAAGACCTATGACATGGTTTGGTATGATTAGATTAGCCTTTTGAGGAATTTTGCATTGAAATCCAACAATACCACTTTGAGAGATTTATGTTTCCTTTTGAATCCCTTTGATTAATTGTGAGTTTATTTCCTTAGCTTTTTTTTTTTTTTGTTCTGTGTTTAATATTAATTTCTCTCATTTTAGGATTTACCACACACATTTTGCATTCTCATAAAGGAATTCATCTATCATTTAGATTTAGGATTTCCAATACTTAAGCATGTCCTACATTAGATTTGGTATCAAAGCTATTATTGCGCCACTAAATGGCAGTTATGTATGTGGCTTTAGGCAAGTAAGAATTTCAAGGAGTTTTCTTTAATGGACTTTTATAGATCTTGGGAGGGTTGTTTGGATAGAAAAAGCATTCAAAATAGTAGAAAGGAAGTTCGGTCTCCTCCTCCTTTAGGTTAGTCAAAATTTATTATTGATGGGGCGGCTAGAAGACAGCCTGGCTGCCAAGGATAGGCAGCGGGGTTTTGAGGGATGTGAATAGGGTCACTTCTTTGTTCTTTTCAGAATCAATGGCTGTTAGGAAAGTTTTGACTCTTTGGGCTGTTCATGGCCAGGGGAAAGTAATTATTGAAGGGAACTCATCAAATGACATTAAATGGGCTAATGGTAGGAAGAGCCCTCCTTGGAAACTCCTCTCAGTGGTTAGGGAAATCGGGGTTTATGCTTATCCTAGGATGTCTCCTTCAGACATGTTTGTCGTTTAGCAAATGGGGTGGCAGAGTTTTTAGCCAAGGTGGGGTGGAATTGGAGCAGGGAGAGGTTCTTGTCTGAGTGTTTTGTAGTGTTTGCTTTTCTTTTTTGGGGGCGTTGCGATAGGGGTTGTCTTTTGTATTTGTACTTTGTTGGGGTGGTGATGTATTTTTCTTTGGTTGTTTATTGGGGTGGTTTTTTTTTTTTTTGGTGTGTGTTTTGTTCAATTGGTATAAGTCTCTCATTCAAAGATTCTTGTACTCTTCTTTTATTCGTAATATATTTTTTCTTTGTGATTGCTAAAAAAGGCATTTTGGACATCTTAGTCCTGCCTTTTCCCATATAAAAACATTCATGATGTTTGATTCTGTTTAAGGTGGGTAGTGTCTAGTAGCCTGATATTCTGACATATTTTGGTGTTAATATATATATTGAGCAGTAACAATGAGATTTCTATTCATAAAAGAAAAGGTACAAGCACATCAAGAAAAGATGGGTCTAAAAGGATTAGACTACAAATGAAAGGAAACACAAAGTGCAGATGAAAAAGAGAAAGAACATAACACTATAGTACATCATAGATAGTAAAAGCACAACTATCAAAGTAGTCCAAGAGCCACGGCATTATGCAAAGGCTCTATGGGACTTTGGTGCCACTTTTTCACGGTTGACATGTTGCATCATCACCTCAGCTGCTCATCCCAATGCACATAATTAATTCATGGACATATCATGTGCTGTATTTGAAGATTGTTTCTTATGATATTGCTTGGTTGAAGTTATTCTTTTCTGTTAGTTGGTAATTGTCTTTGTGATGCATTTCAGGATTTGAAACGGAGAGAAGATGCTATAGCACGTGGTATATTGTTATTTTTCTGATCAGATGAAATGGAATTTATGTGCCTATTAAAGCTGATTTTTATTGTTATGAAATCTCTAATCTAATTTTCTTCTCAATTTGCAGCTGGAGTTGTGATTGATGAGAAAAACTGGCCACCATTTTTTCCCATTATTCATCATGATATTTCAAAGGAAATACCTATTCATCTACAAAGGATCCAATATTGTGCATTTGCAACATTGTTAGGTATGTTTTTTTTTTTTTATTATTGTGATATTACTTCTAGTGCATGCATGATTTTTGCCCTTCTTGTATGAAAATTAAGCTTGGGTGAATGCATTAGCTAGAATAAGTTCAAAAGGTTACTGGAGAGGAGAGAACATTTTAAGGATAGGCTGAAAATAAAATGTCTAGAAGATTAGAAAGATACAGAATAAGAAAAAAAAATTGTTAAAAAAGTTACAAGCAGAACCAAGTTGAAGCTTATGACAATTACATGCTCAATTAGGAGCAAAGGAAGGGGAAAATGATGTCCACAAGCTTTTAAGATAAAGAAAGAAAATTAGAGACATGTTAGGTATATTAAAGATGATCCAAAGCCTTTGGGAAAGATAAGTAAAGGATAGCCTTTCTAAATAGAAATTGAGTGAGTGAAATTGATCATGACATATAAGCATATAAAAGAATGATTAACAAAATTTCTGAAAAAGAAGTGAAGCCCTAATTAAGATAAATTAAAGAGAGCCTTAGGACCAGTTGGTATTCTCATATAATTTTCAATTTTGGGTTTGCTGGGTGAAATTGGGATGAGTTTGTTAACTAGATTATTTAACAAATTCTTAGTTGTTTCTAAAGGTGATCCCTCGGCTTTATTAGGGGCTTCCCTAAAAAAGGCTGTTTGGCTAGAGGATTACTGTAAATAAAATACTAGAATATTTTGTAATATGAGTCAATTGGCATTGCATGAACACTTTGTTAATGCTTCTTTCTACTACTGAAATGGCATTATGTTTGTTAATTGTTTATTTGCTAAATATTTTGGTAGCTTTCTGTTTTTAATATTGGACTCTCTGCAGGATTGGTAGTGTGTCTTCTTTGGAATATCATTTCTGTTACTGCAGCCTGGATTAGAGGGGAAGGTCAGCATAGGAAGTTTGATAACAATTTACAATTGATGTCTTTCTTCTCTATTTCTTGTATATTTGGTTCCTCAGAATATAACTTGTCTTGCATATTTTGTGTTGAATGACCTTGATTCCATGTCTTCTATTGCAGGTGTTAGAATCTGGTTCCTTGCTATTATCTACTTCATATCAGGAGTACCTGGAGGCTATGTCTTGTGGTATCGCCCTCTTTACCGTGCCATGAGGTACAATTTTGTTCCCCTTTTTTGTAGAATTTTCTATTCTTTGCCTTTTGCTTTGATCTTAGGAAAAAAGAGAAAAGAAGCGTTTTTCCATTCACTATGTTCCTAGAAATTTTTTTGTTATATACTATTAGACTTTAATATGCGTTTGTTCTCAACAAGAGGTTTTCTCTAATCTTTTCAGGACTGATAGTGCTTTGAAATTTGGATGGTTTTTCATGCTTTACTTGGTAAACTTTTTGTTACTTTCACATGTCTCTTCTGTTTATTTTGGTTTTCTATTTTCTGTTTATTCTTTTTACCAAAATTGGTGGTCGGTAATTCACTTCTGCTATCTCTTCCATTCCCTTTCTGACAGCTTCACATTGCTTTCTGCATCTTCGCTGCGGTGGCTCCTCCAGTTATCTTCAGAGGGAAATCTTTGACGTAAGTTCCTGCAAATCTTGGCAAAAGATCTACTATCATTTTTTTTCCCTCTTTTAGCCACAATCAATATGGCTGCAACAGAAAACATTTGCCATGTAAGCCACAAGCTCTTGTCAAGCAAGTATGTCATTAGGATTGATAAATATGACATTGTAACAAAAATTCATGGAATCAAATTATATCATAGATCAAAATAGAGCTAAGTTCAACGAAATTGTTGTCAGTGATCCCATTTTCTTGATTTTTTTTTTCTGGTATAAATTAATAAAAAGATCTAAAATATTGAAGAACAAGAAATGCTAAAATCAACTTCCAAATAAAATTGAGTCACTGACCTTTCAAAAAAAATTGAGTCAGCTGTTTCCATTTCATTGCATTTCCGTCTAACAAACAATATGGCACCCTCTGACTTATTCTATGTGATAATCAATTATCTGGATGACTCTTCTCAAGAATTACTTGAATAATTAGAGAAATTAATTATTCAGATACCCATAACACTTACTAACATATCTTCTCAGAAGAAAAAGAAGAAGTAAATACGCTTATTGAACAAATCAGAAAGAGATCCTTTACAATCCAAATTGTGATTCTGTCGTCTTGAACCCAAAGCAGACGCAAAGATGTTGTCTTCACTATAAGTTCTTCTTTATAAGGTAAATAGCATAATGTTGTAACATTCTTGTTTTCTGCTAGTGACTCTTTGACGTGTTTCTATGTAACAGTGGTATTTTGCCTGCAATAGATCTCATCGGTGACCATATATTGGTTGGGGTAAGTTGTTGCTTAGTTGTTTTGATTTATTTGCATAAATATTTCATAAATAGAAATTTCTGTTTTATTTTAGTCCAAAAGGCCCATTGAATCACAGGGATTGACAGTCAAAAGGGATGTGGGCTGAATTTTTAGGGGTTCCCTTTACTCAGGCTCCCTTGGTTTTGGGCTTTCTTTTTGACACTAGATGAGGTGGACAGTGTTTTTGTTAGGCTCTCGTAGAGGTCCATCTTAGTGGTCCTCTATGGTCTCTTAGTGACCCTCAAGCAAGTGAGCACACACACAACTCTGTGTAGGGGTGGGGGTACTAATTTTTCATCAGTGGTCCCTTACATGTAGTGCGTTGGTTTACTCCTGGACTTCTTATGCATTTCCTACTCCACTAAGCCAAAAAAGAAGAACGGACAAAGGCAGATGGTAGAATATATAGCCTAGAGGCTTTCTTGTCTATTTACCTAGGAGAAAACTGTGCTCCAAGTCTATTGCATTTGATCCAAAGTTGTCAAAATCGAATCGTATTGTGAATCGGTTTAAGGGTGTGAATCGTAAATCGTAGAATCGTAAGATTCATAATGTTTTGTTCAATTCTTCATAATATATAAGTAAATATGCAAACAATGAATATATGATAAAATGTACCAATTCAAAATTAAATCAAAATGCATTAGAACTCAAGTTTTTATATTCCAAAATCGTCCTTTTCCCTTCGCCAGAATGAATCGCACGATTTGACGATTCGCACGCTTCGAATCGTGCGATTTGCAAGTCAAGCAAAAATTGCAAGTTTTTAAAGGGTTTTCGATATTATATGTGATTCACCTCACAAGACCTTGCGATTCAATACGAATCGTGCGATTCGTATCGTGAATCACACGATTTCGACAACCTTGATTTGAACCATTAAATTGTGCTGCGGTCAATATGTCTAAGCCTTTGCAATGGAAACTCATTTACAAGTTCTCAACATGGTCTGTTGCATGAGTACCAAATTCCAACTCTTACGACATGTTAACTTGTCTATGAACTTAATAGAGTTTCAGCTTTGGAAGTCAAGATTTCTTGATTGCCGTTTGCAACTATTTCTCTCTTTGTTTACAGATCTTTTACATGTTTACAGATCTTTTACATACCTGAACCCTATGCAACTGCTCCTTATTGTATGTGACTATCTCATTCTTTGTTTACAGATCTTTTACTTCATCGGGTTTGGTTTCTTCTGTCTTGAATCATTGCTCAGCATCTGGGTTATCCAGGTTCCTCTTCTCACTTGCATATGCATATCTGCATGTTCCCTATTGATTCCTTTCTCTCATTATTTTTTTTTTTTTAATTTCTTACAATTTTTTTGCTTTGTCCTGCAGCAAGTGTATATGTACTTCCGAGGGAGTGGAAAAGCTGCCCAGATGAAGCAAGAGGCTGCGCGAGGTGCTATGAGGGCAGGGCTATGATCTTGTTCTTGATCTTAGAGATACATGTTACCACTGGATTCAATATTGAAGCCCTTGATATTAGCAGATTAAAAGCTGATTTTACTTTTATTGCTCTTTAGTTGGTTACCACATTCCGTGATTTACTGCTTTTGATAATGTTGAGAGTAGGACCGACTTTGGACTTTGAAGAGAAGGGATAGACAACATACCGAGTATCTTTATAATCTTGTAGAGGGGTTGCACAATTTCTTTTATTTTTCTTGCATTGCTTTTATATATATATTCTTTTCTTGTGACTTTTGCTGATTGGATATTTTTTCTGAGTGATCATTATGGGTTTGAAATCTGCCATATCCTGCTATTGCACAGAAGAAAATGATGATCATGCTAGTTCCTTTGTTTTTAGTTGCTGTTAGTGCTCCCATTGATTACAAAATAATCAGGACTTCTTAATGGGCCAAACAAATGACATGCAAAACTAAATAAATCAAAAGAAGGGAAAACTAAAGAACCTTCATTACGCTCTTTTTTTGCTTTAATTTAATATAATATAAATACCCATTATAGTTAAAAATAAAGTAAAAAAAAAAAAAGGGAACCTGCGTGGATGTGGTGCCTGAAAAATTACTCAATTTAAACCCATGCAAGTTAATTTCACCATTGGAAAAATCCATTCATAATGGACCCCAAAATAATTATTGATTTTTGAGGCCTTGCAGGATTTCATTAGAGGGAAAGTTTAGATTCTGTAGCAGTTTTAACTCCCTTTCCCGTTATGAATCTCATGTACCCTCGTGCTTTTCAAGTATATCATGCTTTCATTTCATGTAATGAAGAAATCTCTCTCTCCATCATTTGATCCCACCACAACAATTGTCTGCTTTATTTTGCGACAGTATACTACTCACTTTGAAATGTAATCTTTCTGTGAACATTTGGTTTCTTATGATTGCAACTTTGATAATCAAGAAACAAATCTAAAACAGTTCAGAGCTGATCCTTAATGATGGCATCTGTTTATGCCAGGATTCATGAACAACATTGTTCACAATTGGCACAACTCTATAATTTCTAGTATTGCAACTCCAATCAAGTGATGCTTGAACAGCTCACTTTCTTAAACAGGCCTGAATCAGTACAACATAAATATGGTGAGTCGATGTTGCTTTTGATCTCAATCCAGCTCTTTCCTGGTGTTTTCTTAATCCCTCTTGCTTCCATTAGCTTCCTAATCTTCACAGCATCATTCCACCGACCGACCGCCCTATAGACATTTGTAAGGAGGACATAGCTTAAATGGTATTCTGGTTTCAATTCCATCATCTTCTTCGCTGCACGCTCTGCTACACGCATGTTTGAATGAGCAGTGCACGCACCAAGAAGAGCTGCACATAAAGATGGATCTTCTCTGAAGTCTGACTTCTTGATCAAATCCTCTGCTTCCTCAAGTAACCCAGCTCGGCCAAGAAGATCAACCATGCAATTAATGTGCTCCATTCCAGCTTTAATTCCATGATCTTCCACCATTGACATAAAATATCTCCATCCTTCATCAACCAAACCCACATGGCTACAAGCGAAAAGAACTCCAACAAAACTGATGTAATCAGGCCTTGTCCCTTCCTTAACCATCTCACTGAATATTCTAAGAGCTTCATTGCCTCTGCCATTTTGAGCAAACCCAACAATCATTGCATTCCAAGTAATCAAATTTTTGGTGGTTACCTTAGAAAAAACTTGGTAAGCATAATCTATATAACCACACTTTGCATAAAAATCAACAAGAGCAGATTCTACAATCACATCCTTCCATCCGCCTGTCCTTAGGAACTGGCAGTGAACCTCTTTTCCGTGTCTCACAGCTGCTAGACCTGCACAAGCACGAAGAACTGTCCCAAAGCTGTAATGATCGCCTCCCTTCTTCATCTCCCGGAAGAGTGTGAGGACAGCTTTGTAATCACCACTTTGGCAGTACCCACCAAGCAATGCACACCAAGTAACTGAATTCTTTATTGGCATTTGATCGAAAGCACGATGAGAATCTTCAACCAACCCACATTTCCCATACATGTCTACAATGCTGCTTTCAACCACCACATTGCCACCAAATCCTGCCATCATAACCTTAGCATGCACTTGTTTACCTTGCTTTGCCCTCCCCAAATTACCAGCAGCAGTCAGAACACTTCCAAATGTAAACGCGTCAGCTGCATATACCGAGGTACGGTTTCTCTGCATCAAGTAAAAGAAGCTAATTGCTTCCTCAAACTGCTCACAATGTGTAAATGCCGAAATGACCGAAGTCCAACAAATTGCATCTGGAACAAGCAATTCAAGAAATACACGCCGTGCATTTTCAGCAACAGAGTTCCTCCCATACATGTCCATTAACGTGCTGGCAATAACACAATTGGGATCGAATCCACGAACCAATACCATGCCATGAAAGCATTGGCCAAGCTGCAGGGCTCCTAGCTCCGAACATGCCTTAATTGCAGCAGAGAGTGTAAATGCATTCGGCTCTACCCCAAAGTCCCACATTTCCCTGAACAATTTGAGAGATTCTTTGGGTTTTCCACAACGGACATAGCCAGAAAGCATTGAAGTCCAAGAGATAACATCTCTAGTGCAGAGATTGTCAAAAACCCGTTGGGTATCAGAGAAATTGGGGGAGAGCTTGAAGTACGTGGAGAATAGACTGTTGCCGACGAAGTGGTGGGAGTCGAGGCCAGACTTGATGAGGTGGGAGTGGATTTGGAGAGCATGGGTAAAAGAGAGGGAAAGGGTGCAGGTCTGGAGGAGAGAGGCATAGACAATGGGTTTTGAGGACAAACAAAGGAGAGGAAGAGAGGAATTGAGGAGCTGGAGGGCTTGTAAAAGCTGACCTAATTTGCAGAATTGCAGGATCTTGGATTCTGGGGATGGCTTCTTATTGTTGTGTTTTTTGAGTTTAGCTTGGACAAGAAAGCTCAAATGACATCTGCAGACCTGCTGCTTCATCTACCTACATGCTACATCACAGGAAAGAGTTTTTTATTGTCATTTTTTAAAACATCATCTACGAGCAAATGCAAGTGCCAACTCATCATTATCGTAATTAGAGCCATTTATTCCGTCAATCTGGGATTGACACTCAAAATTGGATTTGGCAAATTTTTTCTATGAGTTAGCAACGACAACCACAGGAAATGTAAATGCCAACTGCCAAAGTTTTAGCCTTCCCAGCATTACAGATTAGCTTGAATCCTTCAGCATCCACATGCGAAGGAATGAGCTCTTACAAGATATCTTGCTCGGTTCTTTTATGGAGCAAAACAAGTATACTCAACAAAATCAAGGCTGTTTGACGTTGTACAATTAAACATTTAAACCATATCTAGCTATTTGAGTTACTAAGAGTCGTGAAATGCCACAAAACCCATTTTAAAAGTAAACACATAAATAAGGAAGAACTATTTTCTCTAAACGAAAAAACCAGTAAATTGGATACGATTAAGAGCTGAAAAATCCAACATCAAATTTTCAACACTTTGCAAATATTTTATTATGACAGGAAACAATACGAAGAAAAGTAACAAATATATTGGGTACTACTTCTTGTCTCTTTTCCCCATCCATTGGGCCTACCCTTCTTGAGGTATCATTATAGAATGGAATTTGGGTCCCTTCCCAAAGAAGGCTAAAATTCGTGGATAATGGTATCCTTGGCTGTCACTTGGTCTGTTTGGCTAGAGTGCATAGAAGAATATTTGAGGATAAATCATTGTCTGGAGATTCTGTGCTGGTGTTGGAGAATAACTAGGATAAAGTCAAATTTGATCCATGCATTGCAATGAGGCCAGCATTTTGCCAAACACGTGTGCAGCAATAGATTATTTGAATAATGCATTCCAAATTCACAAGCAATCCTGGATGAACCTGAAAACCCATTTTCAACCTAGGGGAATCACCAATTCAAGCAAGTGGGTGTGTACGTCCATGGATAAAAGTGCTGAAATCAGCAACTCTTTTGAACATTTCAATTTAAATCAGAACTCTAGGACATCCAAACGAGGGGAAAAAAACATACAGCTAGTTAGATAAATGTATAAATGGCCATTGAGGCATTTTGTCGAACAATGGATAAGCAAGCAATCCATAATTAAAAGATACTCAAATAAATCACCCAAAAAAGTTCTGATACGGAATAAAAAAAAAGTCCAAGAAGTTCTAATCACAAGCGTAGTGATTGAGCAGAAAACAACGTGAAGTATTTGATTTACCACTTGATGTAATTTCAGTAAACTCAATTTGGAAAAAAAAACACTGCCCAAGGAATCAAAAACAAAGACAAACCTAATGGAGTGAATGCCGAGCATCTTCAATCACTTTGGTGGACCCGATTTCCGATGTTGAATGATTCCAGTTGGCATGAACAGTGGAAGTGTAGTACGAGTACCCCTTCATCACACTTCACATGGGAGCATTTCGTTTGACAGTCATGTGCTTTGATGAAATGGTAGGTGCTTGATAATTGAGCAAGCATCATTCATTCAATGCATCCAGTGAGAGCTTTGACTTTGGAACAATTCAATTCATATTCAAAGGCCATACAGGAATTGAATTCTATGGATTTCTCATTCGTGCAGAGGCACATTCATTCAAATTCAACGCTGTTATTCCCAGCAACACATACATTTTGCTTCCAATTCTATGGTATGGAGGGATTCAAATCCAAATCTAATCATTATTTGTTCAGATTCAGAGGCAATCAGGCTTTTAAAATCTTGGGTGCTTTTCTCGCCCGTTGGAATTAGAAACAATGATCTTGGTTAGGTTGATTGACTTGCCGATCCTGTGCAGAGTCAGACTCAGCTCATTTGCTTGTTGATAAATAGCTCTAACAATCTTCGTTAAATTATTTAGCTCATAAATCCGAAGTTGCCATTTATATTTAAGAGTAATGATCATATACTTTCACCTTTATTATAATTATTGCGACACGATTGATTTACTGTTCATTTTATAATAAATAAATCAATTATTTATAAAAATATATTTAAAAGATAAATCGAGGGATCATTCACTAATGGTTAAGATACCCATGACTCTTTTTTTTTTTATAACATAGGTATCCACACCTTAAAGTGGTGGTGAGACTAATTCTATGTATTAACGGAAAGTCCGCAACCGATTGACTTTCTGATATTGTGTATCTGTAATTATTCTCTATGTGATTGATTCTTTCCTCATTTGTGGCTTGTAATTCTTATTTATACTGATATCAATAGAGAGGCAAAATTGCCAAATTCCTAAGTTCTACATGATATCTCAACATGGCTTCCTTAGCAGCTTCCTCATCATCCTCCTCTGTCCATACCATCACCATCCCCAATTTCTCCGATCTTGTCTCCATCAAATTAACGGAGACTAATTATCTATTTTGGCATGCTCAAATATAACCCTTTTTGATTGGTCAAAACCATTGGTCCTTCATTGATGGCACCTCTCCTTCTCCCTCTCAGTACTTCTCCATTGATGATCCTTCCAAACCAGTACCAAACCCCGCCTACACAAGTTGGGTTCACATGGATCAAACCCCCCTTGTTGGCATCCTTAATGCTACACTTTCTGAACCTATTCTGGCGCAGGTGGTTGGTCTCTCCACTTCCCGTCAGATTTGGGAATGCTTACAGCACAACTTCTCTCAGCAGTCTCTTGCCAATGCAACTCATATGCACTTTCAGTTGCTTTCCATTTCCAAGGGCACGACGACTATCTCCGAATATCTGCAGCATGCCAAGTCTCTTGCTGACTCTCTTGCAGCCATCAACCAACCTGTCCTCAGTGATGATCTTGTCACTTCAGTCCTTCGGGGCCTTGGACCTGATTATTCAATGCTTGTCACGACACTCATCAACTTCCCACCATTGCCCGTCTTCTCGGATCTTTGGGCACGACTCCTCTCCTTTGAGTCACACCTCTCTCTCTCATCACTTCGCGACTCTACCACTTCCCCACCAACGGCATTACTCTCCTCTCGTGGTCGTGGGAACTCCTATCATGGCGGTCGCAATCGTCGTGGTAGCTTTTGTGGTCGATCCGATTTTTCTTAATCTGGTCGTGGGGGCCCTGGTCGTGGCACCTCTGGCCGTGGTGGTTCAATCTTTGGTAATCGAGGTCGCAGCCGCATGTCTACATCTCCAGGCATTCTCGGGCCTCTCTCATCGTCTTCCATTCAATGTCAGATCTGCTCTTGGTATGGTCACAGTGCTTCTACTTGCTACAACCGCTACCGAGATGAGTCTCAGTTCGAGAATGATCTCTCCTCCACATTCGCCGGCATGCAGATTGCCCAACCAGTTGATCCCAATTGGTACCCAGACACTGGCGCTACCAACCACATGACTGGTGATGTTGCATCTATGAGCTCTAAGTCTGACTACCCAGGTATGGATCAAGTTGTTTTGGGTAACGGTGACTCTCTTCCTATTGCGCACACTGGTTGCTTTTTTCTCTCTTATGGTTCATCACAGTTTCGTCTGTCTAATATTCTTCGTGTTCCTCACATGCATAAGAATCTGTTAACTGTCGCACAATTTACAAAATATAACTCCGTTAACTTTACCTTCTTTCCATGGGGATTTCTTATTCGTGACTTATACACTAGTTCAATTTTATTTCAGGGCCGATGTGAGGCTGGTCTTTATCCCATTCGTCCCACTCGTCATGCATTAGCGGCTTCGCACTCTTCGGCGTCTCTTTGGCACCAGCGTCTTGGTCACCCTTCATCTAAAGTCCTTCAAGTTGTTGCATCCAATAAAAGTTTCGGCTCCTCTTTTGTTTTTTCTTCAAATAAGTTTTGTACACATTGTGCTTTAGGAAAGTCTATCCGACTTCCTTTTTCTATTAATGAGAATAAAGCTTTACTACCATTTTATTTAGTTCATTCTGATGTGTGGATGTCTCCTATTTCTTTTGTTTCTGTTATCGTAACTGTGTATTGTTTACTGATGACTATTCTCGCTACTCTTGGATCTTTCCCATGCGACACAAGTTTGAAGTATTTTCTCACTTTTCTACCTTCTTAAATTTGTTGAAAATCAGTTCTCTACCTCCATTAAACAATTCCAGAGTGATGGCAGTAAAGAATATGATAATCACGCCTTTCAACATTTGTGTGCCCAAAAAGGGATTCGTCATCGCTTCTCATGTCCTCATACCCCACAACAAAATGGACTTGCGGAGCTTAAACATCTCCAAATTTCTAAAATGGGGCGTACCTTACTCATTGCTTCTCATCTTCCCCACACTTTATGGCTTGAGGCCCTATGCACTGCTGTGTACCTTATCAATCGCCTCCCTACTCCCGTCCTCAATTGGTCTTCCCCTTTTCAGACATTGTTTCACTATACACCTACATGTCCCTCCGAACATTTGGTTGTGCCTGTGATCCTTATCTTGGCGATTATGTTACTAACAAATTGCAACAAAGATCTGCTGAATGTGTGTTTCTATGTTACAGCTCTCATCATAAAGGTTACATGTGTCTTCATCCGTCCACTGGCTGCGTCTACATTTCCAGACATGTTATGTTCAATGAGGTTGTTTTTCCCTACGCATCTGGTTCCTCACCAACTGCTGGACCATCTCTCCTGACATGGTCTTCATCCCCGTTCTTCCTTCGCCTGCCTCTACAACACATGTTCCTGTTTCCACAGCTCTTGCAGACCCATCACACTCTTCCGTGGTCGCCCCTGATACAGACACTTCACTCTCTACGATGGTCGCTCCTGAGACGGACACTTCACTCTTTACGGTGATCGCTCTTGAGACGAACACTTCACTCTCTACGGTGGTAGCCACTGGGCCCCCTTCTGTATCCTCTCCTCCAGATGTTGCTCCTGCTCCACCGGAAAATGCTCACCCTATGGTGACTCGTGTTAAGAATGGTATTTTCAAGCCCAACAAGAAAGTGGCTTTTGCTAGTCGCCACCCACCCCCGCAGGCCTTTGCCTCTATGGTCTCTTCTTCTGATATAGAGCCTACCTGCTTCACTAAAGTTGTCTGCTCTGCTGACTGGAAACAAGCAATGCATGATGAATTCAATGCTCTCTTAAGACAAAATACTTGGTCTCTTGTTCCACCTAGTTCGCATCTCAACACTGTGGGCTGCAAATGGCTCTTTAAGATCAAATGCTGCTATGATGGTAGCATTGAGCGCCACAAAGCACTCAACATGGTTGCAAACTACACAAAACAATTTATGATTTGAAGCAGGCTCCCCAAGCATGGTTTCACTGGTTCAGTTCTTTTCTTTTCTCTTATGGATTTGTTCAAAGCAAGGCAGACACCTCTATGTTCACCTTTCTCCAGGGCTCTAGCATCATGATTCTGCTTCTTTATGTTGATGATATTGTCTTGACCGGCAATACCCCAGCTCTTCTCCAATCGTTTATTCACACACTAGGCTCCGAATTTGAAATCAAGGATCTTGGCGCTCTTCACTACTTTTTGGGTCTTGAAGTAACTTCTGCTTCTCAAGGGTTACATTTATCTCAGACCAAATACACCCTGGATATTCTTCGCCGTCATCAGATGCTTGATTGCAAACCATGTTCCACGCCTATTGCTGCTAAGACTCAGTTGTCTTCTCTCTCTGGTAACCTGCTCTCGGACCCCACTGAGTATCGCTAGCTTCTTGGCGCCTTTCAATATCTCACCCTCACAAGGCCGGATATTGCTTTCGTTGCACACATGGCCTCTCAATTTATGTGTGAACCTCGCACACCTCATTTGGATGCCATCAAACGCATCATTCTTTTTCTCAAAGGCTCCCTTGGTCGTGGTTTGCCTCTCCTCCGTGCGACTCATCCTCTTCGTCTAGTTGCTTACTCTTATGTTGATTGGGCCGGTTGTCCTGATAGTCATCGCTCCACTACTGGTTTCTGCATTTTCTTGGGTGCCAACTTAATTTCATGGTGTGCTAAGAAGCAACCGACTGTTTCTCGTTCTAGTGCCGAAGCCGAATATAGGGCTCTTACCTATACCTGTGCTGATACTATCTGGATTCAAAATCTCTTGCGTGATCTTGGATTTCCTCTCTTCTCCAACGGTCCTTCTTTGTGATAATCTCAGTGCCACATATATGGCTGATAATCCTATCTTTCATGCTCGAAGTAAACACATAGAGCTTGATTATCATTTCATCCGCGAACGGATAACCGCTGACACTCATCAGATTCGGTTTGTCTCCTCTCTGAATCAGCTTGCTGATATCTTCACGAAGGGTCTGCCTTCGCAACCCTTCTCTGGACTTAGGTCCAAACTCGTCGCTCCTTCCTCGCCGAGTTTGCGGGGGAGTATTAACGGAAAGTCCTCAACTGATTCACTTTCCGATATTGTGTATCTGTAATTATTCTCTTCTCCAATCAAGGGATTGTAATTTGTATGTGATTGATTCTTTCCTTATTTGTGAGGCTTGTAATTCCTATTTATACTGATATCAATAGAGAGGCAAAATTGTCAAATTCCTAAATTCTACACTATGAATATATGAAACTACCCATGAACTTTATTTATGAGGTAAGTCCGAAAAGAGTCAACAAAGTCCTCTAGTCTAATTTTATAAACTTATACCAATTGAGTTACCCGTCTCATTTTTGACGCCTTGGCACAAGTGTCCCATGTGAGACCTATTTTATTTTAAATTTGTTTTTATTAATAAAACTTTGATTTGATCTTTTATAATTTGCATGTAATGCATACTCATTTGTTGGATTGATTACAATTAGATTAAAAATATTTATCCAATAGTTATTTTTAATATTAAAAAATCAAAAGCTAATATGATTCAATGTGTCTCATTTTTTACTATATTATAACTCGTATCATAATCTATCCATTTATATATATATATAAAAAAAAAATATCATCATTTCTCACTAGAACACCCCAATTTTTTTCTTACCAACCCATACTTAAATTCACAACCTTTAAAGTACAATAATGAGCATCAATCACTTAAGCCTTGGTACTTTTACCAACATTAAAAGTGGGTAATTGAAATGGGCCATGGCACATTCACTAATATGGGGCACTGAAATTTTCTCTATTTTGTTATTTATTTTATATAACTAATTAGAAAAATAAAAGGGTAAAAATATTATCAATTTATTAAGATTTCTATGTTACTAAAAGTTTGAAACTCAATGATTCAATTATTAAGTGGGCCCCAGTTGAAGACAACCTGCGCAACCAACTTTTGGACCTGATTAATCATTGTTAAGGCCTCATTGATTTAGGAATCAGGTAGTCTGTAATCATAAACAAATAAAAGCCTGCATTGATTATATACGTATACTATTTAATTGGGTACATTATAGTAACTTACGGATCATTCAAGTATTAACATTTATTAGGAGAATAGGATCTGAGTTAGTCTTCGCGAAGTCCAATTCTTACACGTGGGCTCAAGGACCCGGATAAGAATCTGACCCATTTACGCCATGCTGATCTAACCTAGGCTTAGCCCATTGGTTATTCGGCCTAGTACAAGTCTCGAACCAGTTTGATTTTTTTTTGTTGGGCCATTCAGTTGGTCTTAACTCTAAACATTTCAAAGAATATAAGCTAGATCTTTTATCGTCCAATTAACTATCTGGGCCAGAAATTGCTAATATAACCTTGGCCCACAGGCTTACAGCAGCCCAATTCAACGCTTAGCATAGAGGGCCCAAGTCCAGCTCTTTTTATTATTTATTTATTTATATATGGTTTTGGGAAGGACTATGAAGTTTAGGACTGGCCCTCCATTCTTCAAATTGATGGCAACCGCAACAATTGAATTTCTATGTAGTAAATGTGAAATTGTGAACCTTGTAATCTGGCCCACAAATCCTAGAACGTAGGTTTCAGTTACCCTCATTGGGATATCCTCTTAAAAAAATAAAATACTCTTTTTTTATATGATTAAAATTATCTCTTATCATTTTTTCTTCTATTATCTTTTTTTTTTATAACCAAGGTGTCTAAGCTTCTTAAAGAACATGATTAATCTTTGGAGTACGTGCAAGTCTTTCTATACTACACATACTGAGTAACTCTACGAGAAATGATTTTTGAAGTAGAGTGAAAATCAAATTCAAAATTCTCGCTTCCTAATCATTATTCTAATATGTTTGGATTTTTTTCGCCGTTTATCTTGAATGTTCCTTATATTTTATTTTTTCATGGACCAATTTAATTACCAATTTAATTTGTTTTAACAGGTGGCCTCCTTTTACAACAGCTGAGCATGAATGAGAGAATCCATCTTTACATTCAGGATATCATTCCTTATAAATAAAGTCAATTGCATCAATAAATGAATCTACAGTTGGTGGATCAAATCTTCTCTAATGAATTACTCTTTCAAGGACACTGGCTTAATTACAGTATTTATTACTGCGATCAGTCCTTCAACATAAATTAGACTGGAGGCATCACATGTTGGAGGGAAGTTGTTGTAATCTAGATGTATAATTTGAAGTGAATTCACCACCATCTAATTATCGTACATCTGAAGGGAACAGTGGTAATGAGCAAATGTCATTAAATACATGAAATTTCATTTAAGCAGTAAGACTTGACACTTTTAAGCCTATAAATGAATTTATTGAGAAATTGACTTTTTAAAGTATATAAATAATTTTTTATATTATTTTATTAAAATAAAAATTATATATTATATAAATTTTACATTTATACACAATATTAATAAATAAAATTAGATTTTATAAATTAAAACTCTAATTCAAGCTTTTGAGTCATGTTTGAACTTTAATATACTAAGCTCGATTAAATTTTAATTTGAGTATGATATTATAAGTTTAAAAATGAGTTTGACTTTTAGAATAATTTAAATTTGATTTTTTTAAAAATTATTTTATAAATGCTCAAATTATATCCAACTTCAATTACATCTTCGTGTAGATGAAATAAGACTTCAACTAATACCATATATTATTGAGTCATATCATTGGATGGATTGTGAGTCGTACAAATTTAAATTCATTTGATAGGTGATTATATAGATATAGAGTATATACAGCTTCACTATCAATTTATGATTCAAGTTATATAATATCAGCCATTAAATTAAAGAATAAGATCAACTGATGAAAATGTAATTTAATATAAAAATTATTCATATATTCTTCTTTTACGTCGAATCCAATAATATAGATTTTAAATTTATTTTTAAAGTGCGGTTGCTATCGACTGACATGTCTGGGTAGATATGTTGGATGAAATAAATACGGTAAACGGACAGGCGGACAACTGCAGATCCCTTCCCTTCTACTTCTACTTCTACTTCTACTTCTACTTCCTGATTCCTCACAATTCCTTTCTAGAAACCGTATTCATCTCGTATCCGTCCCGTTCCATTCATTAAATGGATGGCTCTCCTGTATTTACACCAACACGCGTACGTTCCAAAATCTGCTGAGATCTTTGCTGTTCCTGGCAGTTGGCCAACTGTCCATCACACGTGGCAACATTCCACACGGTTGTCATGAGCACCCGAGCAGGTCCACGACCAAAAGAGTGTGATTACGGATCGAGCCATACGTCGCCACGTGTCATCCATCCAAGACCCTAAACCACAAGATCTCCTTTCAAGCTGTTCGACTTTTAACTCCACCTCATCCGTATATAATCGCCCTTGGACCTTCACTCCAGTCCAGCCCCGCTCTACCCCTTGACAGTGTGCAGGCCGATACGCTATCACTCATCGATATCAACCGAAACGCTACCTGGTGACCATGGTATTCTTCTGCTTCCTCGTGGATCAGAAGCGGATGGTGAGGAGCAGCAAGCCCGCTGCAGGGATCTGCTCCCGTTGCGGCGGCGGAGCGAGCGTCGCTGATATGAAGACCGCTACAAGGTTCTGCTACGTTCCCTTCTACTGGCGGACATGGAGGGCCATCATCTGCACATTCTGTGGTGCGGTCCTCAAATCCTACCGATGAAGGAGCAAAATCTCAAAACTCTCAAAAAACCCGTTGGAATCCGTTCCCGTCCTTTGAACATTTTTTTTTGTTCCTCTCTGAAAGTTTCGGATATGTCAACTACCCCGATTAACCTTATATGGTTCCTTCTTTTCTTCTTTCTTCTTCTTCTTTCAGATTGCAATGTAGAAGAAGACACACAATTTGATACTTCTGTACGTAGATTGAAATGAATGGAATCTCTGAAATTTTAGGGACCATTTCCTGCTCTGTTTCTGAGAGTTCATTTGGAATTTTAGGCCTTTTTGATCTTATATTATTTTGTACAATTTTCTTTCAAGCAACGGCTAGTGCAATTTGAATAAACCATTGTTGTTTGAGACCCATTAGATTAAACTTGAACATGTATAGAAAGAAATATACCCTTTTCATTGTTTTATTTTTTTCTTTTTAAAGAGCAAATAAGTTGAAGGTAACTCAACTTGAATGAACGTCGAGTTTGGTGAATCAGTCAGAAAAAAGTTATAGAAACCCATCAAATATTCAAATTATTCAATTGAATTGAATTCTGAATCATAAATTTTAAGCAGGCCTGGTTTTGACAAGAGTGAATGAGAAGGGTCACAACTCACAATTAGATGGCACAGCTCACCCACCATGATATTTAAATTTGAGAAGCTTTTGTTGTAAATAAATGCATGGGGGGGCTTTTGGGCTGTATGTGATTTTCAAAAGGAAAAATCACATGCATGAATGGATGGAGAAATAAGTGTGATCCAAAACTTTTTGGAAAACCAAGTCAAAAATGGAAGAAACCACCCTATTAATGGGAGAGAGGAGTCAAAGTCAAAACTAAAGGAGGGCCGGTTTGTAAACTTTAGTGACCAAGTAGCCTTTTATTTATTTGGGGTCTGTTGTTTGGTGGCTGTTGCTGCATTTTATCTACATATGTTCTAATTAAAGCAAGTTGGGTCAAATTTTAGAAGGGATCAGACATAGCCGTAGCTGCAGATGAGAGAGAGAGTTGAAATAAGAAAGAGGGAGCTTAATGGTTATTATTATTAGGGTTCAGAAAACAAGCATAAGCAGAATTTTTTTTTTTTTTTTATGGTAGTGGTGGTGGTGGAGTTGATTTAATACTGGGCTATTATGCCATAACTGACAACTAAACAAGATTTTCAACAAAAGGGTACCTTCATTGGTCGATGCTAATCTTTTTGTCCTAATTGTCTAACTTGATAAGTTTGTGATAAAATCATTATGCATTGGGTAGAAATCTCTTTTAGAAAGCGGGAGTTTTGAGTTCGAATCTCATTCCATTTCAAAGAACAACTCGCCATAGTCATAAAAAAGGTTCATCATAAAAAATAACAAAGGTATTATAATAAGTTTAAATATTTGGCCTACAATATGATAGAAGTCGTGAACTTTCTAATATAAATATGATAAAAGGGATGGAAGCATTTTGGTGAGTTGATTAACTCTAAGAGAGAGTAAAAATTAATAGTGTTAGGAATAATTTAACGCTAGCCTTCACAAATGATAAAATGAGAGAAACATGCTTTAGGTGATTCAATAATCTAAGTGAAAGACTGGAGATAACTCTAATATTTGGAGTTAAAAAGTTACAAGTAAAGGTAGGAGGAGATATAGACCATAGAAAACATGGAAAAAATAGAAAAAATGATAAATGATATAGAGAATAGATTGACTAGTTTATATTTTTTGATAAATATAATTTCGACCATTAATGATGATGTGATAATTTCTTGTGAGAGATTATAAATATCATTTATTAATAAATAATGGCCAATCATCTTAACAAGGGCGATTTTTTTTAAGATACACGAAATAAAGTGAAATTCTTATTTTATCTCTTGTAGTGTACCGTTCATTAAATATTGGTGAACCGATAATATGATATTTTGCATATATATATTCTGCATATCGATTTATTAGTACTTGATGAACGATAGATCCATAGAGATAAAATGAAAATTTTACTCTATTCTATTTTCTTTAAAAATTTCTAGTATGTTAAAAGATGGACACCTTAAATAATTGGGGTGATTGATTTAGATCCTTAATCTTTAGAAGTACTTTATTAAAGGTTTGTCATGTCACTTTTGACCTTTTTCAGAAGTGGGTGATAGCCCATAGAAAAGACGGAAATCGTAGGTCTTAGTTAGTGTCTTTTATTATCATAGATGTTAAAAACCATTTGTTTGGATCTCTTAATCGTATACAACTGAATAATGAAGCGTTGGTGATCCAATTAAAATATTCTAACAATGAAGTGGAGTTTAATGACTGTACAAAATCAAAGAAAGATTGTTGATGCGAGAATTGAAAAACAGTTTAGTCTCATTAAAAAGTATAATTATATGATTTTAATTAATTAAAATTATGGCTAAAATGGAGCTTTGTCAATTGTTAATTTTATTTACTTAAATCAAATATATACCACTTCTTAGGCCTGAGCATCTAGCGTAAAAGACTAGTATAATTGATGGTGCTCCCTAGACCCATGTAACTTCCTCTTTTCTCTCTCTCACTGATTTGGAGCTTGTTTGTACCCAATGAGAAGGATTCTAACTTCTAACATCTCACCTCACCAAACTGTGACCAAAATCAATTTGGTGGATGAGAGGGTGAACAATTTTAACTCATTGTTTATTTTGGTCGACGTTTATTTTGTTTTTCTTCTTAGTTGGAAGGAGATGATTCTTTTTACAAATAGTACTTCGAGCTTGCAACAAACATGAAGAAATTAATAATATTTTTTTATCTTTTAAGTTGGTCTGTCGAATCAATTATTTAATATCTTTATTCTTCTTTTAGATCCCATAAAAAAATTAGATCATTTCTTATAGAAGTAGAAGGCATTTTCTTTGAAATCTTCATGAACAAAAAGAATTACAATCACTCCTAAGGATCCACATGTCATCTGATTTATTCTTAAAAAAAAAAACACAGCACTACTTATTTCCTTACTTTAGTAACTCTATTATACTTTTATCTGAGTTTTCCACACGTTAATCCAAAAAAAACTTGAAAACTTATTTCCAAAATGAGGAAATGGATGAGTGTTTACTTGATATTGTGCTTTAAGCAAGTGGCCATCATCAGTTGGGTAAGAAAATTCATCTCTCTCATTTCTAACATCTTATTCTATTATGATAGTCATAATAATAGTTTATAATACTCAAAATACAAGAATTTAAATAACATGACTAAATTATTAAATGAAAATAGAATTTTGTCAGCTTGTACTTAATATGGCATAAAAAATTTATCTTCTTAGTTGCAGACAATATAGTATGTAAGATTCACTTATGATAGCAGATAATTTTTAATGTCAATTATATTTTAAAATAACTTGAATTGCATAAAGAGAATCTCATATTTTAGAAAATTCCATCGAAGTGCAATTGCTCAAGGATATATATGCAATCTCTATTTGAGAAGTTTTCTATCATGAAAAGGGTTTTTCTTGATTATAAATAAAGAGGTGAGTAGGTCACTATCTCTTTAGTCTCAAACACCTAACCAACCTAAGAGTAACTCTCCTTCAGCATTGTATTCCATCTTTGTGAGATGCAGGTGGAGAAGATCTCTATATTAAAGTCTTCTCTAATAGATTAAATAGATAAGTGTTGAAGTGATGGTCAGGAACCTGGTTCAAAAAGCAGAAGTCTTGTATTCGATTTCCATCTTATTGTTGGAGTGCGAATGAGAGTCACACATCATTTGTGAAGGGGAAATCTAAGAACTTATAAAGCCCGATCATTCTACCCATCAGGCTAGTCTTTTGGGCTGGAAGCCCAGTCCTAACAGTGGTATCAAAGCTAAGTCCCCAGGCCACAATATATGGACTCAGGGATCCTCTAACCGAATGCAATAGTTGGCGATGTTCTATCCACCAGAAATCCTCATTCGAGAGAGAATTGTTGGGGTTCAAACGAGAAGTCTCACATCGGTCGTGAGGGGAAATATAAGAACGTATAAGGGACTAGATCACTCTTTTGTGCTAGAAGCTCAGTCCTAACACCCACCCCAAAGGATCTCTTCCAATAGAGTTATCTGGTGTGTAGGTAAAGAGACTTGCACATGTTTGAGGATTAGTTAGATGCTCTAAGAGACCTGGACACTTTGGACATAAAAAAAAAATAAGTGAAGTATTGAAAGCAATTATAATTAATCTATTTAATATCTATACATTAAGTAAAGTATTAAAAACAATTATAATCAAGCTATTTGATCGTTAGTAGCAATACCCAGATATGATTGTAGGGTAAGTTCATATTTGAATTTATTTAGAAGATTCTTATATTAATATGATCTAGATTTGATAATTTCTCTGTCCTGTCTCATTCAACTAGGTGAAGTCCACCTCATTGAGACATTTCCTTCATGCATAAGAAAACACAAGAAACATAATGTTTGGGTGGATGCAACAAACTTGAGCTTGTCTCACCAAAGTTATGATTGCAGAAAATTGGCAACATAGTTGGAGATGCCAAGGTTAGCTTGTCTCACCATCTTCATCTCCTTTATTTCTGCCTAACTTTCTTTCTTATCATTTGTGGATCATCTTGAATGAAATATTTTTATTTGGGCCAGCATGTGGAACTCGCATGAGATCACAGATTGTGACAAAAGAAAAGAAAATAGGAAGATGGAATACTCTATTCTTGCCTCTGAATCAGAGATGGAGTGGAACCTCATAATTATGTGCTTAAAGTCTCAAAAGTAAGTTCTAAGTTTGATTTTGAATTTACTGGCTAACTACAATTAGAGCTAAAAGTTGAGACAAATTGAAGGGAGAGGATGAAATTAGAGAATGGGGTTATAGGTGAGTCTGATTATCAGATATGTATTTTCGATCCAATTTACACTTTTTGAAATTTTCACATTGCATTTTTGGTAAATCCTAATCAAAAGCTGTATATAATATTTTTTTAGAGAGAGCGTTAGAGTAAAAAACTGTTACGAGAGCAAAAGTCGTTTCTCCTTCAATTTCTTTTCTTTGAGTGTAGTGGATTGGTGTTGAATGTAATAGTAGGTCAGTCTCATTATCATATATGTACTATCGATCCGATCTACACCTTTTGTAATTTTCACATTGCATTTTTTGTAAATCTTAATCAGGATTGTATATAATATGTTTTTTAGAGAGAATTAGAACAAAAAACTATAACGATGGTAAAAAAGATTTCTCCTTCAATTTTTTTTTTTTGATCATAGTGGATCAGTACTGAATCTAGTACTGAATCAGTGGACGTCCGAAAGAGAACTACACGTAAATCTCTCTATTGTAATTTGATTTAACGTGTTAATTTTCTTTCTTCTATTTTTCTTTTCAATATTGTTCTTTTATATGATAGTAAAAAGGGTTTTTTCTCAACATGGAAATGCATGTCAAAAGAGGTCTTGAGTCCCACGTAATGGTCAACAAAGTACTGTATACTCTGAGATTTTCCATCAAATAATGGTGCAGTGGTACCCCAACATTCAATTTCGTGCCAGCCAATACAATTAGAAAGGATTCAATTTTATCACAGGAAATCTGGTTTCTGAAACATGAATTTATGATCTTTTACTTGCATAAGGAAATCTTTCTTCTCTTCTTATGTTGTAAAAATGAAAATATCTACCACTTTAGCTACTGCTTTAAACGAGCTGCAGTTGTTAGGAAGGAAAGAATTTAATACTGACCGGTTCTTTTGGTTCTGCTGTCAAATGATAGCTCGTACAATGGCATTATTTAGATTCGAACTTGTGATTAATTATTCAAATATATGACTCAATAACAATACTTTAATTGGATGAATTAAATTATACTTTTAAAGTTACAAAGTTTAAAAATTAAAAAAAAACAATGTGAAGTGATTAAATTTTTAAGAATTTAAATTTTAAAGAGCGTCTTGATTAATTTCTTAAATTATAACATTGGTTGATATGTTACAAAAAATTTAATGGTGCAATGTAATAATCGATACGTGTTGCGACGTTCAATTTATCAGTGATACGGTAATTTAATTCTATCAAAGTGATTTTTTAGATATATTTGAGAATAGAGTGAAATTGTTTATAAATAGGTAGATACTACTAACATGATCATTGCAAGATCTGAGTTCTATATTCATTTAAAGAGGGGTGGTCATTTAGACACCCGACTTTTTTTTTTTTGGTTAGGATACACCCTTTTTCAAAATTTAGGGTGAAATTACCATTTTACTCTTCTGATTTTGAAAAATCTTTCATGCATATCAAAAGGGCAAAATGATAATTTTACTCTAAATTTAAAAAAAGTAGTGTTTCCTATCAGAAAAATCGGGTGTCTAAATGGCTACTCTTAAATAGTATCCTTGCTATATTTCTCATTAGAAAAATTTAAGTAAATGAATTAACAAAATCCAAATCTAAAATAGACTTGAAGTGAGTTAATCCATTTAATAAGACTCAAAATAGATATGAACTCAAAATAGATCTGAACTAAATAAAACCCATCTCAAACCGAAAAAGGCCCTCACATGGCTTGTTCACTCTTTTTTCCATTCTTGTTCCATTGAAAACGATGGCAGCCAGCTAATATAACCAAAGAAATAGAAGCAGTGATGTGGATGTGGATAGAGATTTTTCGTTAAATTTATTTATTTATTTCATATTAATCAGTTGTCTCGTATAATTTAAACTCATAAATTTGAAATAATTATGATTATAGTGGTGAACTTAAACCATTTTATAAGGCAATTTGATCCTAGGAACGAAATCTCGGCCGATACAATAGTTTGGATTTTTGAAATCGAATTATCTCCTTCCATATATATTAGTCAAATATCGGCTGAATTTAAGTCTCAGGTAATTTTAATTTGTCACTTTATCAAAAAGAATTGATTAGACATATTGTTAGTGTGGAAGAAGTGAGAAGCATCCAAATGCCTGCGTTAGTTCCTTTAGCTTGGATTATACTGATTTTTATCCTTGACATTTGTTGAATTATGGTTTTTATCTTTTGGGCCTCAGTCCTCTTACTCAGTAAGTCGGTAAGTAAACACGTTGGGTCAGACTTTGAATTCTTGAAAGCTTCGGTCTCGGGTAGGGCTGAAACTCGTATCGAGTTAAGTTGAGTTTTGATAAATTCAATTCAATACATGTTAAAAATTTATTGAACTCAACTCAATCTAACTCAAATTATTCAATCCGATCCGACCCGAATTGCTGACCCAAATCAACTTAAGTGGTATTTTATAACTTGGTACATGCAGGTCTAGTCGGATTACGTCGGATTGGGTCGAGTTAATTTTAAAATTTTCAACCCAACCCGATCCAAATTTCATACGGATTTTTATTTTCCGAACCCAACCTGACCCGAAATATACAAATACATAACCCAAACTCATTGATTTATCGGGTCGGGTTTCCCTAATCTTGGGCAACTAAATTGGAAGTAGGCTTCAATGCATGAAGGAAATGTTCCTAAAAACTTTGAGTACATTTAAGGAAATTTGACCCAGTCTTAATGCAGCCAGCATGTTGGATCTTAGAATGTAGAATCAGAATTCTCTGTACGCATTAGCAAGATAGATTTCTTTGTACAAATGGGTCTCCAGATTCAGTCACAGCAGCAGATTTATTGAAAAAAAAATCTATATTTAATATAGAATTTAAAATTATTTTGATTAAATTAATTAAGTCATATTTACTAAATCATTCACAGTTTAGTGATTTTCAATTTCAAATTCCAAAATTAAAAATAATCTAAAGTCAATTTTTCTGGGTTCAAAGCATTTGATTGAAGTCTTGAACCATCTTCAGATTATATATATAAAAGTGTGTACACCACAAAGAGGTGGGTGTTTGAGTTTAATTTTTTAATTATTAAAGAACAATCTTCACCGGATTGACTCGTCACCATCAACTTTTTATATAAGTGTATATTTCCTTAGATGTTAACTTCTCCGATCATGGAATTGTAATTGATTGATTAGAAATATCAAAGTATTTTTCCCAAATCTCTTCAATTTTTGTTTTTATTTTTATTGTTTCTTTTGTCCACAATCCACCACACAAAAGAGAAACCCATTTTGCAAGTTTTGGAATTCTTGAATGCTAAGATCAATTAGATTAGCTCAATGGAAGTAAGAGTAATAAGCATGAAAAAAATGGTTCTTCTAAGAATTTTATTGTTCATAAATTCATCAACTTGGAGAATAACTGGAATGTAGTATACAAATCATAAATCTACTACCAAATTATTTTTCTTTCACAAGCTGCTTGTTTGCATGGCTGACATTCATTTCCTGCAAACTATTCCATATCCACTGCCAAGGCTGCTGCTGCAATCTAATGTGCCAAAATCCATCACCGTCGATCTCTCCATGGAGGTAGTGGTTGCCGGAGAGAATATACAAGAACGGCAGTCGGAAGAGAGCAGTGTCGAAGTCTTGTACTTGTCTTCCCCACCAACCACTGGCATTGCCACTCCATGTTTGGCAGGATTCTCAAAATCTGGTCTGTATGTCCGGCCAAGAACTCCTTCAACCTCTGAAGAGAGGCCAAAGAATCTGAATTGTACTTCCAAGTGTGCAAAACAGTCATTGGGTGGTATCTGGTAGTTGTGGACTCGATTGTCTTCCTCTGTTATGGGCACCACGTTGATGGAAATCTCTGCAATTCCACTAAGGGTGACGGTGACTCTGTTTTTGCTCGCTGTTCTCTCCACGATCAAATTGCGGTCGCGGGAGCTCCATTCAGAGAGATGGCTTTCGGGTAAGTATAATCGCTCTCCATCATAAGAGAATTGAAGATGGTCAGTGTCATCGTCCCAATTTGAAGTCCTCTTGGCTTCCAGTGTAAATAAGTGAGAAGGAAGCATGATACCCAATGCTTGAATCCAAGTGTAGTCTCTGCTTCTGCCAGCGGGTCGGTGGCCGATGAAATGGGCATTTATCTGGAGGTTGGGATCGGAGATGAGGCTAAACTGTTCATTCTTCCTTCCATGGAAGTAGAAGACAATGCCGTCTCCACCAATGAAACGAGGATCGAAACATGCTGCTCCTGGACTATTGCAGTTTGCTTTGCGATCTGAGAAATTGGAAAGGAAAAGAAAAGAAAAAAAACACACACAAAAGAGTTCAGTAATCAACATGTATTCAGTTTGCACCAGAAGTACAATCCAGTGGATACTATCAATCCTACAAAGAAAATCCAACAGGATCTCATTCTAGCTTTTAAGAGATCTGCCTCACATAATCATTTCCTATCAAATTGTTGGGGCCGGCTACGAATGAGTTCCACATTGAAAATGTAAAGTGAGATCTAGAAATATATGAAAGACTTCAGTCACTCAATGTCACAGCTAGCCTTTTGGAATGGATACTTAGGTTTTAACAAGTAGTACCAGAGTCAGGTTTCAAGCTATCTCATATGAGCTCAGGAGATTCCCTAGGCAGATGGGATGGCTGACCTTGTTCGAGAGGGAATTGTTGGGGCTAGCTGCAAACAAGTTTCACATTGAAAGTGTAGAGGAAGATTTAGAGATTTATAAAGGACTTCGGTTACTCCACTTAATAGGCTAATCTTTTGGACTGGATACCCAGGTCCTAACAAGTGGTATCAAAGTCAGGTCTCAAGCTACCTTCTGTGAGTTCAGGAGATTCCCTAGGCAGATGGGATGGCTGACCTCGTTCAAAGGAGAATTTTTGGACTGGCTGCGAATGAGTCCCAGATTGAAAGTGTTAAGGGAGATGTAGGGATTTATAAAGAACTTCAGTCACTCTATCTAATAGGTTAGTCTTTGGACAAAATACGTAAGTCCTAACACAAATTGCGAAGATTGAAACCTTTCCATTTCTAAGATAGGGATTGAAACCTTTCCATTTCTAAGATAGGGATGTTTTTGTTTAGAGAGAACTTACTTCTGCAGACGGCTTCACATTTTGGTGAATAACAGTCGATGAAGCAACCTTTAGCTTTGGGGTCTGCCGGTTTAGCATTGGGGCATTGAATTGGACATCTGATCGTTTTCAGAAAGCATTTGCCCCTATTGTAGCAGGTGCGCCGCTCAGGTGTAGTAGAAGCTGCTTGGATTTCTACCACCACTGAAACGAAGAACACCAGAAGAATTACCATGCTTATTTTACAGGCCTTCATCTTTTCTTAAGATGTGACCAGAAATTTGAAGTCTATATACAATAGAATAGAACGTAACCAGATTTGGTCTAGCTCGTTATTGAGAGTTTGAGAGGCTAGAACATGGGTTTTATAGCATTGGGTCTTGAATTTTTTAATATGGTTCAAGTGGATCTTTTATTATTTGGGTGTAAGTCAATGATCCTTAATGCCATTAATTGCCGTAGTTTGGCAGGAAGAGAGGTTACAAAAGCGTCAATTTGCAAAAGTAGATTCTCTTTAATTGCCAAACCCATTATCAAAAGAGTTACGCTAGCTGGGCTTTCTTATTGAGACTTTTTATGATGAATTATATAAGTGATTTATTGAATGTGTTGGGGTGCAAAGGAGAGTACCACATCTGATTGTGAAGAGGAAAATCTAATGATTTTTAAATGACTGGATCACTCCACTTATTAGATTAGTCTTTTGGGCTGGAAGTCCAGTTCTAACAGTGGTATCAGAGTTAGGTCTGCAAGCCATATCATTTGGACTCAAGATCTCCTAGTCGAATAGGATGGTTGGCGACGTTCTATCTGTAGGAGAGATTTGTTCGAAGGGGAGATTGTTGGGAGGAAATTTAAGGATTGATAAATGACTGTATCACTCCACCTATTAAATTAGTCTTTTAGACTGAAAGTTCAGTCCTAACAGAATGGTATATGTATCACTATTAAATGATCTAACATAACCATTTAATCTGCATCTTTAAAGTATCAGTTAATAAAAGGATTGAGTTTTTATCAGTATAACATAAAAAAAAAAAGATGATCAAATGAGATTGAAAGTTTATACCTCTGTTAATGATATGGTTTTCTTTGCTGACACCCAACCATTTAGAGTAAAAATCATTTAAAGAATAATCTAAAGTATCAAATTTCACTAGAAAAAGTTTAGTTAAAGTTTTTATATCTTCAACCCTTGAGAACTTGTCTTAAGTGGTTTTCCAGTCTTTTAAGCATGTTTGTTTTTCCAGTAAACTCTTCTATAATAGCTAATTATGTGGTCGGTAAGCGACTGTTTGCTTTGTTTTATGGCTAAACCTCTTTTTAGTGAGGTCAGATCTTTGGAGTTGCAAGTGGGGTTTAAAAAATGTTACCGTTGAACAGATTAGTGAGCAAAAGAAGCGTAAGTACCGCTGGAATTTTCGGTGGGGGAAGCGCTTTTATGCAACACTGCAAAGTGCCTAACATGGGATTGCTTTAAGAGGGAGACAAGTTGTGTGCCTCACTTGAGAAACAAGAGGAAAGAAACAGAGTCCTGGGATGGAAGTCACTGTTTTTTATAATAAAGAATATATATATATATTTATTTATTTATTTATTTATAATTCATTTAACAATAAAAGAATAAAAGGATAAATTTAATATCCTTTATTATTAAAAACGAGTTCTCTTTGTCATTTCTCTATACCTCCAAAACAGGTCTAAAAAATAACCTTACACTAGGGTTTCCAGAGATTTTAGAGCTCTTCTTATCAATTTTGTCTAGGACCCTTCAAATTTTAAGGGTTCTCACTTATACTCAACAACAAAGAAATGGTAAGAATTCACCATTGTTGAATAATTGTAGTTTTAAAGAAAAAAAGTTCTTAGATAAACTTTGTAAATACTGTAATAATGTCTTTCCATGATATTTGACTGTTTTTTTTGGTAACTAGAAGTATTTATAAAGTATTTTATCTAACATGACTAATTCTCTCAAGTCTGCACCGCCTAACCTACACAGACGGCCCAGATAAGTCGAAGGCAATCAAACCCACGTGTACCTTGACCAATGAGCTACAAAGTAATATTGTGTTTTCTCATTTCACAGTTCAAAAGTAAGAACAAGCTTCTAACTCTCATGGAGAGAGAAATAACTATTGCTGCCATAGTCTCCGGATGAAATCAATGTAATAAAATAAAAGTGGATAGATTATTTACAGATGAAGTTTCAGTATTGGATAATTAATCCATATTCCTACCTCATCACATGAGTTATGAAAAATCAATTATTTATTATATTGAGATTTTTAAGGATAAAGACCATGAAACTGGGGTGATCAAGTATAGCTATACTCATTTTATTCATGGCACTTTGCTCAAAGATGTTGGAAATTTTCAAAATGTTTAGTAAATAAATTATTAATCTTTCAATTTTTTTTTGAAAATTTAGAGAGACTTGTTAAAAATTTAGAATGAATTTTAATTTAAAAAATAAGTTTAAAAAAATTCTTCTCACTAGTTTGCAAAACTAATCTCTATATTTTAAAGACTTTTATGTTGACCACTCAAAAAAAAAATAAGACTTTTATGTTGAGTAATTGCAAAGCTTAGAGAGACATTTATAAACAATTTCTTAGTTTCATTTATGCCTTAGAATCTAAGAAAGAGACAAACTAAATCACGAACTGTATGCAGTGTAATACTTTCACATACTTATTTTTCCTCCTTTGTCCATTCTTCTTAAGAGTTTCTTGCAAAACAACTAGTTCTTAATATGTGAAATTAGCAATTGTCTAATTGTAACGCTCCGGTCCAAAAATTCGGGTTTAAGGTTCGGCTCAGCAAGATACTATCAGCTCTGGGCGTACCCATACGGGGCCCGCACAGATTTGGCATTGGGCTTGACTCAACAGCAGGTCCAAAACGCGTCTTGTTGGATAGGAGGGGAGTGGCCACTTATAAACCCCCTCCATTTTTCCTTCATTTCTGATGTGAGACTTCAATCCCACATCCACACGCTCATGCAGTTGTTCGCCGTCGGTCGGACCGACAGTGACACAAATTCTCAATTTTCTCTGCCTTTGGGTCTCTGGGCTGGGGCTATTACAACAATTAATTAAATAACAAACCTTTGTAAATATAATAAAGGAAAGCAACTTATATTGAATGTCTTGAATGAGAAATTACTATCAAGAATTAATTAATTATTAAGTAAGGTAACTAATTTTATATGCTAACTGAGTCCTCTCTTCCGTCCTTTATTGAGGAATTCTTAAACCTTTCTTTGCCTTCCCGCCGGGAGTTTGTTTGTTAACGGGAATAAGCCTCATACCTTAAGGTCGCTCCTAGCTCTTAAAGTGAGTTTGCTTCCGAGCCTAGTAGCTAAGTAGCTAGTAGTAAGCTATGAAAGCCATGGTAGCAGTTCTTGGCTGTTGAGTTTAGGCAGCTAGTGCTATGGAACTCATGTGCAGTCGGAGGTTCCCCGGGGTTGTCTCGTTCCTGCTTTTAGGAGCAAGCTACCTTAAGTAACTGGTATTTGAGTAAGGAAGGTAGCTTACCCTGCCCGAGTAGCTATGCTCGTCTCCTATGAGACTAGATATCCTGAGTAGGTGTGGGCTCTTCCTTATTAACTTATTAATGTGTTCGAAGCCAGGACTATGAGTGAATTGCTTCCCGGCCGTAACTGCGCCAACAGTATCGTTTAGTGTTAAATCGTGAGGTAAGCTTCCCCCAGACTCAAAGCCTTCGCCAATGTAGTAGAGCGCCCCTGCAGATGGGGATAAAGGGGTTCACTCTGTGAAGATGCCCTTGTTTGATCTCCATCCTCGCCTACCATCAACTGGTGCCATGGGAACTAAGGACCATGCCAGTCCTTTCTTTCTATTGTGCCTATCTAAGTAGACAAGCCCTATGAGTGACTTTGTTCCCGGCCGCTAATGCGCCAATGTGATTTTCATGTTCGAATTATCTGCCGTTGTTTGATTAGCCTCACGAAACTGTAAAACATTCTTTCTCAATTATGTGGTGCTCCTAGGGGATATCAAGATGGGACGGCTAGTGGTATCGGAACTTCGTCCGCGTTGTTGGGCTACCAATGGATGATTTGATCTGAAAGCATAGAACATCTAGTTGATCCGGTCTTGATAGCTGTTTGTAGTTCCTACTAGTATCTATTAGTAAGCTATGAAAGGCAGGCAATCCATTCAAGCTAGTCCCGCTAAGCTAGCTAGTTATAGCCCGTAGTCTAATATGCCAACACCTTGAGACAACACTCATCTAATAAAGAAGGGGAAAGTGTTTTCCTCCCCTCACTTTCGCTTCCTCAAGCTTGGAATGGATCTTAGCCACCGGTGAATGGCTCAATGAGCACCTTTGGGCGATGGTTTTTGGATCCTCTCTCTCACATGAAGGAGCCACTTTCATTTAGTTATATATGCAATTTGTGAAAAGAAAGAAATAATATAAATAAGACAACAAATAATGGAAAAAAGAAAGAGAAAGACTGAAAGCAATAAAGGAAGGAGAAAGAATGGCAGTTAATTCTTTGTAGTCAAGTGTGCAAAGAGCTAATGAAACACGAAGCTGTGGCATTGTCTGTGGCTTAGAAATGGCCCGATCAGCTACAGGTACAAGGTCACTGTTATAATGGAAACAGGTCTCCCGGACCCATGCTGATGTAAGCGATTTAAAAAAAAAAAGGACATTGGAACCTTCCTCCTAACCGCAGCATGGCTGGACAGTGTCTAATGCAAGAGATTGCCCTGTATGAACTCCCGCAGCTCCCTGTTGAAGACAGGATCGTTTGGTCTCTCAGCCCGGATTGAAATTGAAACTCCAAAACAGCTTGGAACCTCATTAGGCAGACCCATCCTAAGGTCGACTATGCAGGCATCGTTTGGAACAATTTAAATATCCCCAAGCACAGTATTATCGCCTGGATGGCCCTCAACTCTGGGCTTCTTACAACAGATCGAGTTAGCAGATTTTATTCCAACATCGTGACTCTTTATGGCATGTGCATGCTTGAAGATGAAAGTGTCGAACATCTCTATTTTCAGTGCAGCTATGCAGGGTGGATTTGGGCTCAGCTCTGTTCTAAATGTGGATATGATCAGCCTGCAACCAACCTAATGGAATGGCCTTGTTGAATGGCCTCGGAGTGACCCAGCTTCGAGGAAACTACTTAATAATAAGTAGATAGGCACACGGGATAGCACACTCGCTAGAAGGAAAGAAGGGCCGGGTCTTGACTTGAGTTCATATGTCCCCATTTCTTTCTTTGGTAGAAAATCCAGAGGAAGGAGATCACCCAATGACTGACTCACAAAGAGGATTATGAAAGGCATTACTATCTTCCTTGGTAGAAAAAAAGGAGGATCTCTATTCATACCGTTCTTCGTAAGTCCAAAGTTGTTCAGTAGGAGACGTTCCTATCCTCCCATTAATGGATCCGGGGGTTGTGGTCAACTGGGATCACCAGGCAAGGGGGATGCATTTCGATCCTACGCCCCAAACCCGCTTATTTAGGTATTTAAAACCAGCAAAGAGGACTGCTCATTCCGGAGCTAGGAGATAGACTGCCCTACCCTAGCTGCATAAGAAGTTAGCCGTGGGTTTCATTATCCATAGACTTCACTCTTAGAAAGAGCACTATTCTTCTTTAGTTAGGTAGTTCTCCCCTCTCTCAGAGACCGTAAGACCCCGGTGGAATCGAAGGCCCTACAGACAACAGGGGACCGTTTCTCGCCCAGCCCTACCTACTTCAGTGAAGCTGGAACCCGCAAGAGTAGGCAAAAAAAAAGCCGTATCGCGCGAGGCGCTCACTTTGGCCTGGTTCCACACACATGAGACACGCAGAAGGTATGGGACGACCAGTTCACTACGGAAAGCGAATTCGATCCTATATCCTATAGTCGTCTTCTTTGTTTGATAAATGCGCAGTGGAAAGGGATGCTAGTCGACTCGGCGAAGTTATAGGCCCCAATAGATCAGATCAAGAGTGAATCCTAACCTATCCTGTCAGGGGCCCAGTCGAACGCTCGAGTATAGATTCCCTATGCTCATGTGAAAGGCTGGGGCCAGCCGGCCCGTAGATCTAAAAGGATCCATCCATAGGCCTGACCGGAAATCGTTTGTCTACGAACAAAACAAAAACAAAGTCAAAGTAGTAGTATAGGAGTAGTTCATGAGACCTCGAATTCCCACGTTCCAACGTGACTTATGTTTATATAAATTCTTCATTCATATCCATTATTATTTATCATTTACTTTTATATTTAATTTAAATCCATTTAGAGATACAATTATTGTTGGATTAAACCTTACTTATATGGAAACTTAAAATTTTCTAATTTTAAAACCCTCCTTAGTCCTTAGAACAATTAATTCAAACTAATGTTTGACAACCTCACTAGATAAATTTGTATTTGTCAAACCGACTCATTTTTATCATTCAAATTAGATTGAAAAAATACTAACTCATATTACCTCACCCCAAGATCCATGTTTGGCAAGCTTAATGTTGAGAGAGTATTACATGGATATGACATGGGTAACTCTTAAATCTACATAAGTTTGCTTATGTGCGGCCCACTTATGGTGATGGTAATGAGTCCAGTAGAAAAGTTTAACTTTGAACTTGTTGTCTATAAAAAAATCATTTTCATAGGATTAATATTTAATTTTAAAATCTCAGTGGTTTTCTTCTTCTTTTTTTGAAAAAAATCATTTAAAAAATTGAAAAAGTGTTTTTTTTAAATTAAAAAATATAAATATCGACTGAACTATCGGTCCGAACCTGCAAGCTATATATATATATATATATATATATATATATATATATATATATATATATATATTTAAAAAAAAAAAAAGAACTCTATCAATATTCGACCGATTTCTTTTCCCTTCAGCCGATACCTATCTCGGCCTTGGAAAACTGAGTATCCTATAGGTAGAGACTTAAATCGATGGTTGACGGTTAACAGTTTCTAGTTTCTACTGATTTAAACCGACGGTTGACGGTTAACAGTTTCTAGTTTCTACTGATTTAAACCGACGGTTGACGGTTAACAGTTTCTACCTATTTTAAACGGATAAATATGTCGACGCGAGAGGACACCATTTATTTGTTTTGACTTTTAAGACTCAAATAAACAACATATGATTTATAAAAAAGAAGAAAAAAAATGGAAAAAGTCGTGACGGTGTGGAGTCCGAAGTGGGAGCAGCTGCCTCACCTTCGTCTCTCCGACCAATGCCCAGCTCCGCCGCGCACAGGTCCTCACCTCCCACGTTTTAGACGAATAAGGATGGCCCATAACTCCTCCTTTTGGTATTCTCCACTCTCCCGCTTATTGTGGTCTGTTACTTTTTGCTCTCTTTGGTGTGTATAATACCTGTTGGCGGAATTGCTCCTTCCTCCCTCTCTCTCCCTCTCTCTCCCTCTCCTCTTCTTCTCTGCTGCGGACTGCTGGCATTATATAGCTTAATGCTAAATGGCCCCAAAACAAGGAGTCTTGCAACTGTGTTTGGCCTTGCTGTCCAGCAAACGCCAAGAGAGAATTTGGATTAGACAATCTGTTGTAATCTTACATTTTTAGCCATCCTGTCTAACACAATGATTTTGGGCCACCATATTTCCTGAAACAAGGACTCTTGAAACTGTGGTTGGCCTTGGTGTCCAACCAACAAAGAGAGAAGTTGGATTAGCCAATGAGCTCTCTCTTATATTTTTAGTCATCTAGTCTTGAGATGGTGATTTTGACCTATCTTATATTAAAAGGCCGATTTCGCATAGTCACTGTCTTTGATTGGATTAGAACCATGTCATATGGAGCTAATTTTTGGTACATTGGTATTGGGCCTTCTTGTTTACTCACATTTGTAGAACATTTGGAATTTCTGATGGCCCATGTTAGAGGATGGACTCACCCTTGACTAGTTGGATGAGAAACTGAGATTAATGGATACAAAATCTTATTATATAGTTATCTGTAATTTGGTTTCATGTCATCATCTCAAATTCTCAACTTATTGATCTCAGAGCCCTACATTTTTCATATGTTGAATGTTTCAAAATAACTGTGAAGATCATCTGGATGGGTATCCTATGGTGTACACATGACAATTTAAGAATGGTTAGGATGCACTGACGGTTGGATTGGCTAGAAAATGTGTCCCATTTCTGACACACCACCTAGATGTACTACATCTTAGATGTACATGAACCAACCCATAGGTAAACTAAAATATTCATTCTATTGTTGCAAGCATTGGACCCTAAAAGAGGCCACATGTCATTGTTGGACATGTACATGCACTAGTTGTCAGAGCCACCTGTCATTTTGGGACATCATACATGCAATAGTTGCGCGTGTGTGTATGAGAGAGAGAGGCTGAATTTGTCCACATCAATCACAGATTAGTGGCACTAGAGGATCCTGACTCGGTTTTGTTAATAGTGCTTGTTTGGCATTCTTTCAAGTCTCTCAAAGTTGCTTTTGACATCCGTTGCTTAATTTGGAGTTTGGATTCTTTTATTCATGTGAAAGAGGGATCTCTTGGTACAACCATTCAGATTTTGCCACACTAGCAAAGCATTTTCATCGTCTTAAAAAGCTTTAGCATCTTCTACATTGTTAAAATAATGGAAACAACATTGGTTTTAACAATGTGGTATAATCTGATTGATTGTAGGACAAAATCTCTGCTGCATATGCGTTAGAAGATCCAGATTCATTCCATGGAGGACATCTTTCAAATAGTTATTTCATTTCATTTCTTCTTCTTCTTCTTCTTCTTCTTAATCTTCTTCTCTCTCTCATTCTCTCTGAATTGATAGGAAAAAAGATGTGAAGAAGAAGATGAAAGCAGTGGTAATCACGAGTCCAGGTGGCCCGGAAGTGCTACAAGTCCAAGAGGTAGAAGAACCAGAAATGGGAGATGATGAGGTGTTGATAAAGATCGAGGCCACTGCACTAAACCGAGGGGATACCCTCCAACGCAAAGGTTTGTTTCCATCTCCTGAAGGTGCTAGCCCCTACCTTGGCCTCGAATGCTCTGGCACCATTCTATCCCTTGGAAACAATGTCACTCGATGGAAAATAGGAGATCAGGTACATCTATTCTTTCTTGTTATGTTTTATTTTGGATTTCATTTTGTCTTATCTCATTTGTAGTTTCTTTGAGGTGTCTCTTTTGCTCATTCTTGTGGGTTGTGGTAAATGCTTCTCGTAGATAAGTAGACAATGTACCTTTACCACCTATTAGATATGATGTCAATGTGTTTTGTCCTTATCACTTGCTTCTTCATTTCTTTGGTATTTTCCTCTCTAGTAAGAGAAAATATGCTTTAAAAAGGAATTTTATGAAAGAGAATTCCTAGTTTTCCTTTTCTATTTTTCATTTTCTGACCCCTCTCTGGAGAGCCTTATTTTTCAATCCAAATAGAATCCTTGAGTTGGAAACTAACAACAACAAATTTTGGTGATTTCCTTTCACAAGGATTTTGGAATCCTTTTAGGATGGCCAACCCTTTGTAGTGAGAAGCAGTCTCACACAAATTAACCAATTAAGAGCTGCCTCATCATTCTAGACCCTTCTTATAACTAGTTGCCTAGTTTCTATGTCATAAAATAGCAAAGAAAAGTTGGCCCATGACCATTCTAATTACTTTGCTTTTTGTGCACCATGGGCCACACAAACTGGAGCGTCTTAGATGATACCACACGTTGTGAGATATTATGTTGTTATGTGATTATATGGTTGCATCTTGTGAATGCTTCTAGGAATTTGGGATTGGATGCGCTTTGGGCTGTATTTGCACTCACCTTTTGGTTGTGTTTAGATGTGGAGTAAATAGGGTAGGAAACGTGTTTGGATGAGGGGGACTTAAAAGTAGAGAAACTATTCTAATTTGGAGGAAGTACAATACAAATCTCGTAATAGGAAAAGGACTTTACTAATCAGAAGATAGAAGATTGAGAGAATGATAATAATGTCAACAACAAAATCCCATAAAGGAAAAACCCACTTTTATAGCCTCACTTGTACAAGGTTTACAACCTTCTCTCTCAATGTACAAGACCTGGAAAGAGGTACCCTAACCCTCTTTCTAGTGGGTATTTTAAAATCCAATTCCCTTCATACAACACTTAGTTCTGCAAACTCTCATATTTATAAAGGAAACAATACCCTTATTTAAAATACGATTGTAATCGCCTAGAAATGCCCAAATTTGGTACGTACGATTATTATGAAAGAGATAAAGAGAAAGTCTCTCCGAAAGCCCAAGCTACCTAAGTTTTCAAACCCACAAGGTAGTAGTGGGTTGACCCTACTTTACTTTCTAACTCCAACAATCTCGACCTTAGTGGGAGTTTCATATGACCTCTATGAAGTTTCTTATTGACTCTTTCTTCAGACAGCTACTAGGTGTCCAATGACTCTAATCCAAGCAATGATTGAATCTTTTGAGAACTTTGTTTATACCCTATTGAACTAGCAGATATCAAACTTTAATGTGCCCCAATTTTTCACATGAAGTTTCTACAGTTTAAACTTTTCCTTCAATGTTCCTACAACCATTACAAAACCAGGATGCATGTGAATTATGATCTAAGCATGTACATGCTCATGACCTTTTTAGAGTCTCTACGTTGTTCAAATTACGATTCAACCATGTATCAGCCAAATATGTGCCAACCAAGCGAACGAAGAATCTCAAATTGAACCAAAGCTATTGATGCCCATGTGTTGTGAGGTGGAAAAGGTGCAAATAAAATAGTACAAGAGGAAAAATTAAATTAAATTAAAACACTTACATACACTAGATGAGACAAAAATTAATGTGGTTCAGCATTAATGCCTACATCCATGGGCGAAAGGGAAGATGGCTTTACTAATTTGAAGACAGAAGAATGAGAGAATTACAATAATGTCCAAAACAAAATCCCGAAAAGGTAAAACCCACTCTCAGAGCCTCAATTGTACAAGGTTGACACGACCCTTTTTCCAAAAGTACAAGACCCGTGAAAAGGCACCCCAACCCTCTATGGATAAGTACATGACTCATAAAGTGGGGATAAGGCTTCTTTTATGTTGATAATAGTGGAGGTGGTGGTGGTGGTGCATTATCTGTGCAATCATGTGGTATCTGTTGTAAATGACCACCAATGAGCTTAATTGGGTGCTGTGATAGTAGAGACCTTTTGGATCATGGTTTGCGATTGATCTTACTTTCAAACAAAGCAAATAGAAGTAGGGAATGGTAATTTAGTGGAAGTGCTCTTCTTAATGGCAAACAAAGCATAATTTTTTTTTTTTTTTGCAATACATTGACTTTCTTTTCTTTCCAGGTGTGTGCTCTTCTTAATGGAGGAGGGTATGCAGAAAAGGTAGCTGTCCCAGCTGCACAAGTTTTTCCAGTTCCACCAGGTGTTTCTGTGACCGATGCTGCAAGCTTTCCTGAGGTGGCTTGCACAGTCTGGTCAACGGTTTTTATGATGAGTCGGCTATCTGCAGGGGAAACTCTTCTGGTGAATCTTAATTTTCATACAATCCTTTGTTCCTCACATGATAACATTTTATTCATTAGGTGCATCACTTCAGTGTTGTCAGGGGGCGGCATGAAAACTCTGTTGACATTTAGCGTAGTATGTTGAATGAGTCCAATGTAATGCCGCATGTTAGCTTTTTAATACAAGTATGTTCATCTTATACTACACTGGATCATACACTATTTTGACAGTGAACAATGTTGTCAGCAACATTTGGCTCATCTCCATCACTTATAAAACTAATAAATAAATAAATAAAAAGGTAACTTATGAGTAAGTAAAAATAATTCACGTATGGTTTGTAAAGGTTTTTCGATTTATTAATCAAGTTTATTAACATAAAAAAAGAGTATAAAGATACCACTAAATAAATGAAGACCTACTAGACCATTCAATCATAAAGTTCTATCTAAAATTAATTCTTTACCTATTTTATCTAAGCTGTAAACTTGATAGAAGAATAGTGCTCTTTTCTATCTTATGAATAATTCGATTTTACATTTTAGATAATATCGCTAAACTTCATGATGAAAAGAAAATTCAGTATTTGAAATTTTTTATCATATTATTTTATTTAATAATGTCAGCAAGCGTCATGTATATTTTAATTGATCTCCTCTTTTGAAAAGCTCACAAATAATGTTTCTAGGATCTCAAAAATCTAATTTAAGTTGAGGTTAGGTCACATGTCCTTTCCCTATACAAGTTGCAGAGAAGACAAGGGAGCTCAGGAGCTGCAGACATATTCGTGAAAAATAGTAAATTTATTTTTAATTTTACACATGAAAAACCATTGCCATTTACTTTTATATCTACATTTGCGTCTTTCCATTTTCTGAATTTTTATATGATTTCTTTTACCTCTGAAATAATTATTTTTGAGAACTCAACCTATACGAGCTGAAATACCGAGTCGACTTGCCAAGTCAACTCTATATCGGTCATGAATGAGTCAAAGGCACATTCCAAGTTTTAAATCCTTGTTTCCAACATTTTCTGCATGATCCCATTTTGTATGTGAATACCGAACAAGTTGAATCTCCTTACCCAGTATCTTCAAATAACAAAGTAATTTGTCAGAGCAGGCACCAAACTGCAGTGACTCTTGAGCTGTATACATAATATTAGGAAAGCATGAAAAGAAATTTGCTAATTAAGGTCTCTGTGCTTGCTTCATCAGTAGTGTTTATAATGCTTGTCAGGGACACCTATCACCAGTTTATTAACACTATATTTTAATAGGGATGTTAGACTTTTTTATGGATGTATCTGTGTGCTGAAATGCAATTTAAATTTCAGATTCATGGAGGATCTAGTGGAATTGGGACACTTGCTATTCAAATCGCGAAACATCAAGGAGTAAGGGTGTTTGTCACCGCAGGTCTATGGCAATAAAATTTTCACACTTCAACTTAACATGTTTCACTCTGTGATTCTTATGCAAATTTTGTTTTTTCAAGGAAATGAGGAGAAATTAGCCTTTTGCAAGGATCTTGGTGCTGACATCTGCATCAATTATAAGACTGAAGACTTTGTTGCATGTGTAAAAGAAGAAACAGGAGGGAAAGGTCTGGTTTCTTTCTCCATCATATAAACACTCCATTGTCATCACAATTCTTTAAAATATTCAATGACAGGTGTTGATGTTATACTGGACAATGTCGGGGGCCCTTACTTCCAACGGAATCTCAATAGTTTAAGTGTCGACGGCAGGCTTTTTATCATTGGCTTGCAGGGTGGCAATGTTGCAGAGGTTGACCTCTCATGTCTTCTTACAAGGCGCCTGACGGTGCAAGGTATCAAAGATCTAATTTACTTCTAGAATTTTATCTTTCAGCTGCATTTGCCTCCTGAACAAATTTACCTGGAATGATTTGTTTGTGGGAAAAGATGATGGATGTATAAAGAATGGGGAGATGTAGGAGGATAACCGAAACTCATCCATATCTGATGACCCATTCAACCAATTTGCCCCTCCAAATGTAGGCAATTGTTTATAAATGTCAGCACCAATTGGATATCATGGTGCACCCATGATGGAGCATAGAAAATGCAGCTTTTACCACGGGTGGGTGGTGCAGTCTTTTAATACACCAGTATAGTGCAGGCGTTGATGGAGTCCTAAAAAGTAGCTAGGTTGGGCAAAATTATTCCCACATTGCCTGGAGAGTGAATTTGGCACTGGTATATAAGTGGTAGCCTTCCTCTTTCTAGCACAAGGCTTTTTGGGCCTAAGAATGAGACTTGGGCCCAATGCAAAGTCTTGAGGGTTTTTCAAACTCAAAGTGGACAATATTGTGCTAAAGAGACTGTCGTTACAAATGGTATCAAAGCACAATTCAACTCTCGGACTGTGTTTGAGGCAGAGCCGGGGACGGCTCTAGTCTTAACAGGGGTAGGTTGTAATACCCGAATATAGTGCAAGCACTGATGGAGTCCTAAAAAGTAGTCAGGTTGGGCAAAATTAGTCCCACATGGCCTGGAGAGTGAATTTGGCATTGGTATATAAGTGGTAGTCTTCCTCCTTCTAGCACAAGGCTTTTTGGGCCTAAGGCTGAGATTTGAGCCCAATGTAAAGTCGTGAGGGTTTTTCAAACCCAAAGCGGACAATATTGTGCTAGAGCGACGAGTCGTTATAAATGTTACCAGAGCACGATTCAACTCTCGAACTGTGTTTGAGGCAGAGACGGGACGGCTCTGATCCTAAGGGGGGTAGGTTGTAATACCCCAATATAGTGCAGGCATTGATGGAGTCCTAAAAAGTAGCTAGGTTGGGAAAATTTAGTCCCACATCGCTTGGAGAGTGAATTTGGTGCTGGTATATAAGTGATAGCATTCCTCCTTCTAGCACAAGGCCTTTTGGGCCTAAGGGTGAGATTTGGGCCCAATGCAAAGCCGTGAGGGTTTTTCAAGCCCAAAGCGGACAATATTGTTCTAGAGGGATGGGTCGTTACAAGTCTAGATTAGAATGAACAACCCATTTTGTTTAGGAAAAACCCTAATTCCATATGTACAGCCTAAAAATGTTATATTCAATCCATTAGTATGTTTTCACACTTAAATTCTACTTACTGTCATGGCTAATTGTTTTCAATAACAACCCAATATCCAATAAATCCTAAGAAAAAATGCCTCCAACAATGGTATGAATTTGTTCAGCAATTCAATGTTCGATGTGCATACTAGCAGCCAGTAATAGCGTTAAAAACATGTTGTGGTTGCAAATTATTCTTGATATTTTTGTCCCAAATGTATGTAAAATCAGCACTTGGTGGCACACTTCACATCCAGTGACCTGTATCAAGATGTTATTCACACTGGGTTTTAAAGCCTCCTAGTAACTGCCAAAATATGCATAGAGAAGTGCAGAAAACTGCTGACCTAAATGGGCTTCAAGGTTGAAGTGTTGCAATTGTTCGGCTCCTTAAAGATACAAGTGATCCCTCGATGTCTTGGATATACGATGTAAGAGCATCAACAAAGTTTATGCCAAGTCTATTTCAATGAGATGTGCAATTCACATCACTATTGCCCAAAAATGGCAATAGAGTGTAGATCATATCGTGTGGCCAGATCATACATTTAATACATTGCTAAATGACTTAATCAGAACATCATACGGTGTGGCCAGATGATACATTTCAGTGCTGATAAACATCAATAGAAGATTCTCACATGCATCAGCCCCAATAGAGGAAATACGTTCCAAGCTCTCCAAAGTAACTATTGAATAACGATATGAAAAGCTCCACCATGATCCTCTTGTATCATTTTATAGTGGTCAGTGGTCACAAGTTAATGGTTACTGTAAAGATAATCCTGACAACCAGTACCAGCTTTGGGTGTTCTAGTCTGCTCTACTCAAACATAAAAGTTAATGCAATTACTCAATTAAGTAAATTTATAATAAAATGATAGCATCCAAATAATTATTTAAATAAATTTTAAGACCCGATGAGAGGTGGATGCTGCCAACCAAAACCATATAGATCTGGCGCCATTTTGTGAACTGTTGGATGCATCTGTTGGCCCTGTGCTGTATGTGTCATTGCTGGAGGGCATGGGATGTTGCTTCTCTCAATCATGCATCATTCATATTATTTCTTAAAATAAAATTACTCGGTTTGCTGTTGGTGTAATGAAGGTAGATTGACAAAGTTCCTACCTTCAGATAGCTGTTTAATATTGCCCAGCATTTTTCGGACATGATGTTGTTGCTTCATGGAAGGAAAAGATGGATTAAAAGTGAGATTGATGTCTCTCTGCGATTTTACTAATTTTGGATTTTATGCATCTGCAGCTGCAGGTCTGCGAGCTCGAAGCCCTGAAAAGAAAGCAGTGATTGTCAATGAGGTAGAAAAGAATGTTTGGCCTGCCATAGCTGTAGGCAAGGTGAAGCCTGTGGTTTACAAGTCTTTTCCCATGTCTGAAGCAGCAGAGGCTCATAGACTGATTGAAAGCAGCAAGCACATTGGCAAGATTCTGCTGATTCCATGATCTGAAACTTATATGAAAGATACTCTACGGCCCAGTAGCCTTTAATGATTAGATGGCTTCCAATCATACGAAAAGTATGCTAGAGACCTATAGACATGTGAAAGCTTTCTGCTCTTGACTATAACTTAAATATTTGTTCTAATGGTAATCTGCTGAACTTTTAATTGCTGCTACACAAGATTTGCACATTATGGAATCTTAAAGTAGGAATTCTTTTGGGACATGGGAAGTGTTTAAAGCTTTTTTTTTTTTGAGCAAATGCATCTTGAGCAAGAACCCTGAGAAACATTATTCTGTCTAGGAATGAAGGATTCAAGCTGAAAATGGGATTATTTGTCAACATTTTTTGACATTTTATCATACAAATGGTGAAATTTATGGATCTACGATCTGGTTTGCTGCTGAAATTTTGGCATTTATGGAGTGAAATTTGTGGATCTACAATCTGGTTTGCTGCTGAAATTTTGGCATTTATGGAAGCCCATATTTTTTTTCTGTCTGATCGGAAGGTGTGAGGCCAAATTCTGCATACTCGTTGCCCAGAGATCACACTGATTGGATGATATAAGGCCATCGATCAAAAACCTATAAAATGGATGAACAAAATGTAAAGAGGTTATTCACATTCCAAGCAGTCCATGCTAGCCCAATCCAGTAATGGTGCAAGGCTCCCTACAGAAACACCACCTGCTGTGGGCTTGCATGTACCATTCATATTTTCAGAATTCTAATGTGGCAATGTTGGGACACAGAATGACAAATAATGGTTTGCTGAAGTAGCAGTCAATGTGGACTTGTAGATCAAATATTCAAATGAGTGAAGTACATTGGTAGATCAAATGATTGAAGTACAGATCTGCTGCAGCATAGAACTCTTTTCACATTTTTACCTTTATCTATAAAACGTGTACAAATGCTTCCCATTAGATTGAAGTTGTTCCCTTGAGAAAACAACTTGGATTTCTCATAAAGAGAGATCATTTTTGGTAGAATGAAGATTATGACATGCATTGGGTTATGCACACTTTTGTGTCGTGTGTGGAAGAAAAATTAGGGTTGGGGTTGTTTGGGAATCCAATGGATTATGAGAATGATCAATTTGAAACCCTTCCTTCACTTATCAATGGATGCATTCCATCATTAAGAGAAGCGGACAATAGAGTCTAGAAGGAGGAATCTAGTGCAGTCAGTTTCAAGCAAATCCATTCTCCCTCTCGATAAACCCTTCTTCAGCCACTCATTTCCCTGCTAGAGTTATAAGCAAGGCCATAGCCCCTTTGAAAGTAAAAGTTTTTGGTTGGACTGCTTTCCTGAAAAAAAAGTTGTCACTCTAGACAACCTGAAGCTCAGGATTTGCTATTCCAAACATGTCATCACGTGCTTGAATAATGAGGAATCAGTAGACCACCTACTACTCCATTGCTCATTTGTATCCCCGGTATGGTTTTTTTCCTTATCTTTTTCTGTTCAGTGGGTGCTCCCTGCCTCCTTTCAGGCTCTCATTTTTTTGGTGTTTCTTTGCCCTTTAAAAGAAAGGTCAAGTGCATTGGAAATCAGTACCTCGTCATTATCATAGTTCATATGGGGAGAGTGTGACAGGTGGATCTTTGAAGAGAAGGTTTCTTCAAGATATTTCTGTGATTGAGAAAATCAAGCTCAACATCACTCAGTGAGCTCTGGCGTGGAAGAAGTTTGCAGGCCTCAAGAAGAGTCATTTGAGTGGAATTTAGGCCAGCTCTTTTTTCTTCTTCTTTTTAATTGCATTTTGGTGGATGGCTTGCTCAAACTCTCTTTGGGCTGGCCCTCAATTTGGTGGAAATTGTACCTGTGACTGTTCTGTTTGTATTTTGAAGAGATCTTCTAAATGAGAGACCTAGTAAAAACCTCTTAAAATATGTAGAATGCTACATAATACTAGTTGCTTTCAAATTACATTTACTGTGTATCTCCTTTTATATTTGAACAACCAACTTCTCCCTCCTCACCCCCCCCTCCCCCCCATCCCAAAGAAAAAGCCTGCAAGAAAAAAGAACAATATTGTATTTGGATTTCTTGGGCATTGTTCATATGCCACTTTTAGATCTTGGTTTTTTTGTCATTGTTCATTTGAACATACTACTTGTAGGCTTGTTTCGAGTCTTTGATTCAACTCATCTGAAAGGGGAACCATTTTTTTTCATGCCCACATTTGTAGTTCATTGCTGCTCGTAATATCTGTTAGCCCTCACATTGACATATAATTATCTGATGGTTTCAGTTTGCATCCTTGTATCTTTTATCTATGGTGACATGAATCAAATCCACAATTTCTATGGCTGCCAAAACAAGCACTTACCAACTATGCTATAAGTTGAAATCACTTTGGAGTGATGCCAAATGCTAAAAGTGTTTTCCCCAAGTTTAAAACAGAAGATTTTTATTCTAATAGCCTCTCAGCAAATTCCTGCTGCTGCTCATGTAATAATCAGACCAGAAAATCCTGTTTATCTGATGATGCTAAGTTGTAAATGTGTTACTGTGTGCTTATTATTTGATTCATTCCATTATCTTTTGTAAATGCTAAGCTGTAAATCTGTTGTTCAATTCCATTACTTAGAAGGTAGCTTGCATGACCAAAAAGAATGACATATTTGGAAGCAATCCAGTCATCTGCTTATTCATTTTTTTTTTTTTAAGACCAAAGTATTCAGACATTTCACTTAACTAATCCTTGGACATTTGTAACCCTTCCAATCTGCACATGCCGGTTACTAAACAATGGAGAGTGGCCATTTTTGTGTTGAGGGGGATCTGCTTATTTGTCCTTTTCAGCCATCTTTCTATTTACTTGGATTGGTTTTTTGAGTATTTATTTCTATTCAATCTTAATGAAAACCGTATCTTCTGCACTCTACCTACTGCCACTAATGTAATTATTTTGACAAGAGCCTCTAAGCAATGTTGGTAAGTACTCATCTATCTAGGTTCAAATTCTATGGGCTTCATATAGCCAATCAGCTATAGAAAAAAAAATGTTGATAGCATAGATGGATCTGATGAAAATGATGATGATATGAAGACCTTTGTGCAACCCTTATTTGGCCAATTGAAATCATTGATAGTCACTTATCGCAATGAATTGGTACTTCAAATTAGCACCCATTATCTTTTTCCACATGTTTTAATTTTAAAAGTTAAGAAATAACTATCATATAAGCCATCTAAAATCATTAAATTTTAAACTCTTAAAACTATCCGTGATGAGGGGATGGAGTTAAAAAAAATTCTATATCTAATCCACCTAATAACCTTCCTAGTTGCTCCCTGGATGGTGGTTTCTATGCTGGAAGACCCCACAAGTGAAAACATGATGATCACTTGTGCGTTGGTTAATGATCAATCTATTGATAAGTTCCATCTTTGAATATGTGACCATAGATCAATAAAATGATGCTTTCAAATACTAAAAAAGTCTAAAGATTAAAAAATATAGTATATAGTGATTAAATTTAGGGGTACATAGTTTGGTTGATCCAATGGAAGTAATTTTTAATGGATCACATATTTAAAACATAGAGCATTTCTATGGACCTATTACCTCTCCATTTAGTGGACTCTACCTTAATTTTATTTAGTGTCTATACTTGTTATCAAATAAGATTTTTTCCTCTTACGATAAGTTTTAACTTTACTCTTATAATTACCAAATAAGATAAGGGTAACATATGCATAAGGGTAATATCTGTTTAAGAGTAAATCTTGTAAAATTTACCCTTCATCTAATCGCAGCCTAAGTGTGCATAATAACATACTGCACGTGATCATTTTACAATATAATAGTAAAGAAAATAATCCATTATTCATATAATTTGTGTGATAAACTTTCAAAAAAATGAACTCCTTTTAAAGACATTATCTCCAATGAAAGGAAATGGGTGTTTTAAAATATAGTATAAAAATGATCAAATATTTTGTCTATAAATAAAAATAAAAGTAGTGAACTAGATTGGTCTAATTCGTGACCCACAGGACGAAATTTGAGATTAGGTAAGTGCGAGCATAGGGAGGGCGGACGTCCTTTTTCAAATAAAATAAAAAGGCGATTATGAAATAAAGATCAGGTCCAAATGAAGAATAAAATGGAATAGAGAGAAAGTCATTCGAACTCGAATTCAGAACTCCAATTCCACACTTTGTGAGAAGTGAAGAAAGGAAAGGAGGAGAAGATGAAAGCGGTGGTGATCGCGAGTCCAGGGGGGCCGGAAGTGCTTCAGTGGCAAGAGGTGGACGACCCACTCGTTGGAGATGATGACGTGCTGATAAAGATCGAGGCCTCTGCTCTCAATCGGGCAGATACCGTCCAGCGCAAGGGATCCTATCCTCCTCCTAAGGGCGCCAGCCCGTATCCAGGCCTCGAATGCTCCGGCACCATCCTATCCGTTGGAAAAAACATCACCCGTTGGAAAGTAGGGGATCAGGTACCTCCTACTCCCTTCTTTTCTTTCCACTCTTCTCACTTTCCGCAGCTGTTTCCAGAAGCCCATACTTAATGGAACCCTACACCCAAATTTTTAACCATCAATAGCCTACTGTTTCTGTAATCAGATGAATACTACAATTGCATTGCAGTAGACACTCATCTCATCATGGGACTATTATTGTGACGCCCCGAAATTTTAGAAAATATAAATATTGGAGTAATAATAATTAATTGAAGTTTAATCAATGAATTTAGAGAAATTGAATGAGATTTATGAAATTAAAATTATGTCGAATAATATAAGTGGGAATAAATTCATGAAATGTATTGGAAAGTAATCGATCACAAGCCATGCCACGTCAAAAAGGATCTGAATGGAATACCTTAAAGACTCAAGGGCATAAGGGGAATGGAAAAGCCTACCTTAAAGACTCAAGGGCATAAGGGGAATGGAAAAGCCTGACCAAGTCACACGGTGGAAGTGGAATAGTAACCGCGTGAATAGTAACTACGTGAACAGTACCGTGAACACTTCTTTCCCCTCTTTTCTTTACACTGCAATAGTTTATCTCCCATATCTTCCACTGAGAACACTCTGCGCTGCTGCTCTCAAGCGAGAAAGGAAAAGAAGGGAAGGCGAAGAAGGAAAGAGGAAAAGGGAATACAAAAAGCATCTTGAAAGGTTGGTACAAAGTTTTCTAAATCAATATTTAGATTTAAATAAGAGTCTAGGGTAATTTAAAATCAACCCTGGACGAATTCGAATTAATTAAAAAAATGGAATAGCAGAACATTCAAGATGATAGGGACGCTACACTACCAATAAATTCTCAAACTCTTAACTACATAGGGTATGGTGGGAGCAGCGTTGTCTACAATGGTCTGCTCAAAGATGGTAGAGTTGTTGCTATTAAGCGACTAAAATCACAGGGCGGGCCCAATGCAGACTTTGAGTTTCTGACTGAGATTGAATTGATATCAAGACTCAACCACTGTCATGTAGTACCTTTGCTTGGATACTGTTCTTAGTCCCAGGGAATATATGCTGAAAGACTTATAGTATTTGAATACATGCCAAATGGTAACCTAGGAGATTGTTTGGATGTAACCCAAGGGAACCAACCCTTAGACTGGGGGACTTGTGTTGGCATTGCACGTGGTGCTGCAAGGGGTGATGGCTGATTAGAGAAGGTAGGAACAGGGAAATCACCATCTGTTTGTGAAATTGCTGAGAAGAGTACGGCTGACTTGGCATGAAAGTAGAACCAGCAAGGTATTTCTTCCCCCACCTGTTTGATAATTTTCCTTAATGGTGTTTGTTTGGAGAGTCAAAGGATTTTCTGACTCTGTTAATCACCCAGTTTCCCTTCTCAATCTTGCCTTTAAATATCTATGCGAATTCTTCAAATCAGTGAATTACAAATGCCTTTTCTGTATTTGAATATGCAATGAAATCAGTATTTCAGTTTGCATGCATTTGTTTTTCTTGACCTTTGTTTGATATAAGTGATAGACATGGTTGATGTCTATGATAGAAATCTAGGCAGTTTGGGTTAGACGAAAGAGAGGGTAGAAATGGTTTCGTCGTCACTTCTTCTCTTGCCACTTCCTCTCTCTCTTACTGCAACAGATATGATTCAGTTCTTATGTTTCTAGCCCATTCTATTTCATACGTGGGTCCCGAGCACAGCAAGAATGGCCAGCATTGTATTTATGTAAACAGTTTTGGATCTGTTCCAAAGTGAACCAGTCTTTTCCCTCTCCATGATCGCTCCAAGTGGACCAACCCACTTTTCTTATTTTCATCCTATGGCAACCTATCTCACATTCTGAGAATTGCTTCAACTCAGTTGACAAAAGGAGAGCTGACATGGAAAAGAAGGAAAAGAGAATCCCAAACATACCTTGATTTCAGACAGTCAAAGAAGACATCAGTTTGGGTTTCAGGGTCTAATTGATGATGGTGATTATTTAATATTTGTTGGGAAAGTAATCTCTTCAAGGGGAATTAAGGCTGGCTGTGCTTTCTCATTTTTAGAAGTTGTTGTGGGATGTGAGTGTAGGAAGGATCAAGCAACTTTTGAAAGTATGAGCAATAATTCTGGTTCTAGGGAAAAAAGAGTAAATTATTTGCACTAGAAGAAATATCTCCTTGGTACTCGTTTTACATACCAAGTAACTATTTGTTTAATTGCTTAGAAGCATCCCATTGAACATATAATTTAGATCAATTGAAAATAGTGAATAATCTTAATGTTGTATTATTAGAAATTACAACCTAGAGATATGATGAATTTTATGAGAAGGATGGGATTGGATTTATTTTTAATGATGATCCAGGCAATGGTGAGGTCGATGGTGAGAATTGATATGGGAAATTATTAACTCCTAAGAACTTAGAATTAAAGAGATACTATTAAATGAAAGATTAGTGAGATTAATAAATATGAGGTTGGAAATCATGAACTCGAATTGATTACATGGTCTGTTTTAATTGATGAATGTAATCAGAGGATCGGAAGGTGATATAGGAACTGTACCGACGCAGTAGTCACTCCTACACAAGATTCTGTTGATCAGGTAGGTTTTCCTACTTTCTTGATGTATCACATGACACTTATGTATGTGGAGATTATATTTAATTTCAATGCATATTTTGAATGATTTATCGATGCATAAGCATGAAAGCATGCATCTGGTGGGGATGAGAATAGTTGAGATAATGGTTAGAGGATGTTAAACTCTAACATGAGAAATATGAAATACCATAACTATTCGGTATGCCCGCGTCCATGAACACACGAATTGGGCAATTAAGATGGGCTCAAAGCTCCTAGGTGAGAGACCCGAAACCTGCGCAGGATAGTATGGGTGATAGTATACCCCCGGTAACTCCGGTTAAATACTAGGAATTGGGTAGTAGCTCCCATTTGGTGCTCCAGGAAAGCTACGGACATAATGGCCAATGATTAGAACTGTTTGAATGGAAAGTGTGATAGAAGGAAATGCATGGGCATGAGAGGGGTTTGCATTGATTCATGTACCATGGCATTTGCATCATGTTGATTTAATGAGTTATCAAAAGTATGTTGATTATGAATTGATATATGAGATGAATATGATTTGATTTCAAATGCTTTATATATATTGATTATGAATTGATTTTGAAATATGGGGTGGGAATGTTTTCAACTGAATTATATGATATGAAGAACTGTATATGTTTTCCCTGATTTTATATATGTCATATTGATACCCCCTTTGATGGGAAATCCTACTGGGCGTTGACTAAGCCCACAATATTCTATTCTTTTAGAAGTTAACACAGGAAAGGAGAAATGTGATGAGGCTGGACCAAGCGTCAGTCATGCATAGACGAGGATGGCGCAAGAGAGGATTGCGCGAAGAGTTTACTTGTTAATATTAGTAGAGAATGAACATTTAAGTTGATTGAGTAACTTTGAGAAGTTTTAGTTAATGTAATGAACCTTTATTTGAGAAGTATATGTTATCAGGATTATTGTCAGGCTTTGCTTAGATTGAGAAAGATTGAATGATGAATTTAAATAGATGTACTTATTTTCCGCATTATTGTGAGTTAGTGTGTTGCTAAGAGTACGTGGAATCTTTCCATGTGCACACACTGGTTGGGCCAGTTAAGGGTCGAATCTTCGGATTCAGACTTGACTCGCGTCATGGCACTCTCCCCTTTCTTCAAGTTGTTAATTAAAAAAAAAAAACACTCTGAAAATTAGGGAGAAAAGGGAGGGGCGCTACAATTATTATTATTGGAAAATCCATGCCTTGTCTGTTTACCATGCTTTGGATAGTTATGGAGTTGTAAATGTTATTCTATTGGTGTTGCTGTATTCTTTATCCAAGATAACGTTCCTCATTTGCATGTCACAGGGTGCTGATTATTAGATAATAAGTCTAGTCTGTGCAGTAATTTAAGAGATTTCTTGTGTCAAATGATTTGGTGATTGCTAACCGAACATAAAATGTAAATGGAGTACAAGTTATCCGAATTTTATAGCAAGGGGTATTGATGTGATGGAAGTAAAATTACTTACGACACAGTATGATATATCATAATATTTAGGCGCTGCATAAGAAGTAAATAGAGCTTGCTTGAGGACAATTTATCCGACAGAATTAGTTTAGATAACCATAATGGAGATAAGCTAGGATGGGTGTTTTGTTGTCATCAATGGTTAATTGGTTATTCGATGGAAGTAAATTTTCATGAAATGATGATTAACTTGCATTGTTATATGAAGCTGAATGCTGGGCATGAAGAAACATGATTACAGACTAGATTGCTGAAGTACATATCATCCAACGGATTTGTTTTTTAATATGATGATGATAAAACTGGGAATGAATGTACAGAGCGAACTTTGAATAGTTCCAACGGAAGGGTGAAAAATCATGGAGTGTCATTTATGATAGTTTGGATATGTACATAGGAGTATGGATATGGTCCCTCTACAAAGAATTGAAGTGGTACAAGGAATTGAAGAGGGAGAATGCCTTGAAACGATTTATAAGGAGTGGCATATCACACTCAGCTGTACTGACAAAGACTGAAAAATGACATGTTAAATTAAACAGTAATGTACATCACTCAATGGAGGGTAAAAGCATAACGCTACTGTAGATTCTCTCTCCCTCTCTCTCTCCCTCTCTCACGTAAGGTGTCCTTAATGATGATAATGGAGGTGATGGTGCATTTACTGTGCAGTCATATAGTATCTGTTTTTAATGATGATTGTGGAGGTTGTGGTGTATTAACTGTGCTGGCTACCAAGGTTGAACTGATGGCTAATTGGCCATTTCATCATGTAGATGCCTTATGGATTATAGTTTGGATTCATCTTACCTGCCTAAAAAGAAAAAGAATAGAAGCAGGGACTGATATCTATTGAAAGTTCTTATTCAATGTTTCATTTAGTTCCTTCTTGCAATACATTAGCTTTATTTATTTATTTACTTTGGCAGGTGTGTGCTCTCCTTAGTGGGGGAGGATATGCTGAAAAAGTAGCTGTTCCAGCTGGACAAGTTCTTCCAATTCCATCAGGTGTTTCTGTAATAGATGCTGCGGGCTTTCCTGAGGTGGCTTGTACAGTCTGGTCAACTGTCTTTATGATGAGCGGGCTATCTGCAGGGGAGACTTTTCTGGTAAATCTTTATTCCATACAATCCTTCGTTCTGCATATGGTTTTCTATTTGTTCATAACTTAATTCAGTGGCATTCTAAATGTAAGAAGGGTGTATGAAGATTTGCAGTGATGTTTCACTAATTATGAAGTTATGTAGCTTCAACACAATCATTATAGTAGAATGCACGTGGAGTGATTTATTGTATTGTCTACGCCCTCTATTTTCAGCATAGTATATTTTGTATATGAATTCCCAACAAGTTAAATTGCTTGGACATGAATGTTCTAATACTTAAGCAAATTTTTATTATAAATGCAAGGGCCAAACTGCATAATGTTCTTCTGCTGGATGTCCTACATGAAATTTACATGCAGCACTGATTGTGAGGCTTGGGGCGAACAGGTCCATGCAGGAATTATGATTAAACTAGAAAACAACTTGGTTGGGTCATTCTGTGTATTGTTTCCAAAGACATAGACAGGGCCGGCCCTGAGATTTGAGGGGCCCTAGGCGAGTTTTTAAGATGGGGCCTTTATATACTTACAAAAAATAAAATCATATAATTTTTTTTTTACAATGTGTGAAACTAATAAAATATCATAAAAATTTATAACAAAGTATTATTTAAAATTTATTCTTATTTTGAGATTCAAAATTACTAATTAAATTACTATATTCAAGTTTTTTTAACATTTATTTTTCAATAGAAAACTAATCCATTCAATCTTTATTATGAAATTGTAAACCGAAGATAGGATTTTATCAGTTTTAACTTTGAAAAACTTATTTCTACATAAATAACTGTAACTGGTATAATCAACATTATTCTATAAGCAATTCATGCATTTGGAAAATAACAATTAATTCTTTTTTATATAATTTGGCAATTCATTCTTTTGGTACTGCATCTTTTATCATATTCAAGTATGATACTAATGCAAATTCTCATTTGAAAAGAAGATATTATTATTATTTTAATTTTTCAATTTTTCTGTATTTTTTAAAAAATTAGAAATTATCTTAATTATAATGATTTATACTTATATATTACTTCTAATAAAATCTACATTTATCAAATGAATAAATCTATGTTTTTTCATCTCTTCAAATTTTAAAAGCTTTAAATTATTTTTAATTCAAAATTATCAACTCAATATAGATTTCTCTTTCTCTTTATTTAGATGATAGATATATTTTAAAAGATTCTTTATTAATTAAAATTATTTTATTATTATTATTATTATTGTTAAACTCAATAAAGTGAGGATTATAATAATAATAATTATTATGATTGTTACTATCATTATTTTAATTTTTTAAGAAACCTACACTTTAAATTGAGTAGAAAAATTATCAATATATAAATTTTCAATTTTGAGTGTTTTAAATTCGAAATAGTTAAAAATAGTCAAATAATTTTAAGTAGTATTAATTCAAATTATTGTTATTTTTCATTATTATCATTAAATAATTTAATAAAAATAAAAAAACTATTATTATTAACATAGCCCGGATTTGATCCCGGGTCTAGAATTTGTAAAGGGACAACTCCAACCGGCTGGACAAAAATGAATTTATGCTTTAATTTTACATTATTAACTATTTAACATATAGTAAAGGAGCTTATGGACTTGGGGGCCCTACTTATTTGGGGGCCCTAGGCGACCGCCTATTTCGCCTATAGCCAGGGCCGGCCCTGGACATAGACACCATATGTGGGATGTCCTAGGGGGATCTGGTGAATTGGTTGCTTTGGGTGGGCCCCACAAGTTTCTTGCACATGCTGTTTGGGGATGCTCCTTGCTACTAGTGTCAAAACTTCAAAATGTTCCCAGTCAGTCAATTGCAACTAAAATGTCAAAACGTTCTTTTGTTATTTTCTGACATAAAAGTCATACTCCCTTTGTCCCATTTTAGTTGTCTCATTTGAAATATTTGTATTTTTTAAGGAACTCTCTATATAAGGCTAACACTCATGTGATCTCATCCATTTTCAACACGTTTTATACTACTCAAATACAAATGAGACAACTATTTTGGGCCAATTCCAAAATCCATATAGGACAACTAATTTGGGACAGAGGGAGTACTATTTAATTTGTGAGATCACTGGATAAAAGTAATATTTAGGACAAATAAACATTTTATGATTCAAATCCTAGAATTTGGAAATATAACATATTTTGCAAATGCTAAATAACAATAGCAGTACACGAAAAGGGAGCAATTAAGGTGCTCTCTCTCTTAGCTGCATTGTTTGATGATGATAGTGTTTGTAAGAATTCCTATCACGAGTGTGTTCAACATATATTTTTGAATTTTTCGTTAGAGAAATTAAACTTTATTATGGATGAATATGTTCACTGAAGTGCAATTTAAAATTCAGATTCATGGGGGATCTAGTGGAATTGGGACATTTGCCATTCAGATTGCTAAACATCGAGGAGTCAGGGTATTTGTCACAGCAGGTGTGATACAAAACTGTTATTGTATTCTCAATTTATACTAAAATGTATTTCAATCTGTGATTCTTATGTAATAAAATGCATATGTTTGATAGGAAGTGAGGAGAAACTAGCATTTTGCAAGAATCTTGGTGCTGATGTCTGCATCAATTATAAGACAGAAGACTTTGTTGCTCGTGTAAAGGAAGAAACAGGAGGGAAAGGTCTGGTTTCTTGCTTCATCATATAAAGATTTAATTGTCATCTCAAATCTTAAAATATTTGACAGGTGTTGATGTTATACTGGACAATGTCGGGGGCCCTTACTTCCCGCGGAATCTCAGTAGTTTAAATGTCGACGGCAGGCTTTTTATAATTGGCTTCCAAGGTGGCCCAGTTACAGAAGCAAACCTCTCATGTATGCTTGCAAGGCGCCTTACGGTGCAAGGTATTGAGGATCTAACTACTAGAGTCATAGCCTTGGGTTCCTTTTACCTCTTAAATAAATTATCTTTGTGCTTTGTGGGAAAAGATAATAGATGAATAAAGCATGAAGAGATCTTTAAAGTGGAGAATACCCAAAAAGGCAAAAATAATTTTTATATGATGATCCATCCATTTGATTCTACTCTCACCAGATGCGGGCCACTGTTTGTAAATGCAGCGGTTGGATAGCGTGGCCTACCTCATGATAGGGCCCCATAAAGTGCATGTCTTTTCATAGGTGGTTGATGCGGTCTATGTTGCAGTGAGTAGTTCACATTGCTCGTAAAAGATCTAATTCCTTGGCTATAGCCCAATCAGTTATATCCCTAAAAACATGTAGTATTCAATCCACAATTTTGAATCATCATCATTCAAGCCACTAATCCCATTATATGAAGTCGGCTTTATTAGTTCTTCTCGTTCTTACTATCCTATAAAATCATACTCTTGATTACTTTACAATCTATCACATCTGTATCCCTTCCATCCATGTTTTTAGAGGTCTTCCACTTCTTCTAGTTCTTCCTACTTTTATCTATCAAATTTTCACACTGCAGCTGTCTCTAGTCTCCTATGCACTTCCCTGAACGATCTTAAACAACTTTCCTCATTTTCTCATTTGTTGGGGCTATTTTCAAGGTTTCTCTAACGCGCTCATTCGTAATTCGATTTCTCTATGTTACTCATTCATTTTATTCACTTTAAAGTACAAATTTCTACTCCATTACCTTGTCCACCTGTTTTTTCTTAATTGCGTATCATCAGCTCCATATAGCATTTTTGGTCTTATGATCGTTTTATAAAAGCTCCCTTTTAATCAACATGACACTCTTTTATCATATAGCACATTACTAGCTTGTTTGCACATAGGACACCCATGCTGGCATCCTATTGGCTATACTTTGATCTATTCCTCCTTCTTGTTTGACTGTGAAACCTAAGTTTTTTAATTTATCAAACTAAGCTTTTTAATTTATCAAACTAAGCTACTAAATCATTTTCAATTTTAATTGATCCACTTCTTTGTTCTTAAAAACAACTAAAGTTACATTCCATGTATTTTGTCTTCGTTCTACTAATTGTCAACACATTAGTCTCTCTAACTCCATTTTTTCATTTAATTGATTTTTTTTTTTTTTTGTTTCCAATTAGTACTATATCCTTTGCAAATGGCATACATTAAGGTACATTTCTAAGACAAGTAATTATGGGCTTAAAGTTGACTCTTGGTGAAGTCTAAGTGTTGAACTCGTACTAGAAACTTCTTCGTTCTCCCTCTCCACACACTATTCTAACACTAGTTGTCACTTGATCATAATCTCAACAACTCCATGAACATATAATTCATCCATATAAGAGTGTTTTGGATCTCATCTATGAACATTTAATACACTATACCATTGTGGTTTGGCTTTGAATATACAAAAATGTGACTTGGACCTCATCCATGAACTATAGTACACCAAAGTAATGGTTTGGATTTGAACATATAAAAATGTGACTTGGACCTCATCCATGAACATTAGTACACCAAAGTAAGTATGGTTTGGATTTGAACATATAAAAATGTGACTTGGACCTCATCCATGAATATTAGTACACCAAAGTAAGTATGGTTTGGATTTGAACATGCAAAAATGTGACTTGGACCTCATCCATGAATATTAGTACACCAAAGTAAGTATGGTTTGGATTTGAACATACAAAAATGTGATTTGGACCTCATCCATGAATATTGGTACATCAAACCAGCTATGGTTTGGATTTGAACATAAACTCCATGAACATTTGGACCATGTCTATGTGGACCCCACGGGATGGTTTGTTCAAATTTGTGAACGAAGGAACTTCTACAAGTGGAACAAACCTCGAAGACCCCACTAAAAGGACAAATCTACAAGCCTCCAACAAGTAGAATAAGTCATTGGACCTCACGGAGGGAGTCAACCAAATACAAATGAAGTTTCTTTGACATGGAACGAGTCTTTGGATCCCACTCAAAGATATGAACATGCTAAGGTTGCCACTATGAACATGAAGATACTAGATTTGTATATTTGTGTAATTTCAAAGTCCAATTCATTTAATTGTAATTTATGCTCAGGGTTTGACTTGTAAAAGGAGTGCTAGGCTGGTCTCCCAAATGAGGAACTGTTGACTTACTGCTTAAAACCGTTGTACCCACTTCTCATGTTCAAATTCCATATATATCAATTTGTGGACCATATGAGTTTTCAAATTCCAAAATTTGCTATTTTTGAAAATTTGTGTCTACAATAACAAAGTAAGATGCAACACACTCCACTATCCACCTCCTCCACTTCTCAAGAATAAATCATAAAAGTCCCAATCCACCATATATTCTTTCAGCTTACACACTGGAAGCCAATGACAATGTTAGAAACATGTCATAGTTCCAACATTGTCCTTCCCCGAAGTGTCGAAATGAATAGAATTTGAGCAACATTAACGTGATCATCTTTCTCTCTCTCTGAAATGGAGGGTGCAACATGAGGGCAGGGTGATCATTCTTCTTTGCTGATCGTATTTCATTGTAGACACATTAGAAGTACCGTATGGAAGTGTGCTCATGTGTGTCTTGGTGGGATTTTTTACTATTATTTTTGGCATCCCCTTCAATCCCCCAATCTAAACAATTCTCCAACTGTCAAAATCTGAAGCTGAACCCGGTGGTGCCACTGAGACCATGTGAACTTTTGGTCTTTTTTGGGCTGTTGGATGAATCAATAGGCCCTTAGCCTGCCTGTATTGTTGCTGGCGGGGATGAGATGCTGCTGCTTATGTTCCAAGAATCATATATAACTTCATACGGTACTTGGCTTATTGTCAGTGTAGTGGAAGATGGTAGATTGACAAAGTTTAAATCCTCTTCTGGTTGTTTAATAGTGTCCAGTACTTCTGGAACACAGTAATTTTGGTCACTCAGGACCAGATGGCTGAAGATGAGATTAATGTCCTTGAATGTTTTTAATGTTTTATGGTATGTGATTTTGGATTTTACATGTGAGAAAAGTTGGAACTTAGAAAGTTGACCCCGTACAAAGTGGATAGATTACTTCAATGATGATGATAATAATTTCTAACAGTATGCATTCTTCTTCAGCTGCGGGCCTGCGAAATCGAAGCCCTGAAAACAAAGCAATAATTGTCAGTGAGGTGGAGAAGAATGTTTGGCCTGCAATAGCAGAGGGCAAGGTGAAGCCTGTTGTTTACAAGTCTTTCCCCATGTCTGAAGCAGCAGAAGCTCATAGGCTTATTGAAAGCAGCAAGCACATCGGCAAGATTCTGCTGATTCCATGATCTGAAACATATTGCAAAGGTATTCTGTGATCTAGTAGTCTTTACTGATTAAATGGCTTCCAATCATACATAAAATATGCTAATCATTCATGAATATGGAGTTTGTTTTACTCGACTTGGTTTAAAAGTTGAATGTAACAGTAACTAGTCAAACTTTCACATGTTTCAAGATCAGATTTATGCAGTTCTGGTTTTTAACTTTTCCTTTTTGAACACGCATGCATTGAACAAGAAAGACCAGTCTGTCTTAAGAAGAGGATCAACTAGAAGATGTTAGTATTTGTCAGTAGTTTCAACATTCTATTGTACAAAACTACAATTGGTGAGACTTCAGAGTTCACAATCCATTGTGCAGCTGGAAACTATCATTCGCAGAAACCTTAAAACTTGTTGCGTGATGGACTGGTGAGACCAAATGCAAATTACTTGTTGCCCAGAGATCACACTGATTGGTTGGTTTAAGGTTATTGACTGAGAGCCTGTACAATGGATGGTCAAAACCATTTTAGTCTGGAAATCCATTTCGTTGGCCCATAAACAGCTGCCGTTAAACATCCATTGAAGGCGAGATGTTTACGTGACAAGCAAATCCATGTTGAGGTTCACCCATTGACTGGACAAAATTACTGTTAAGTTGATACGTCTTAGCCTGACAGTAATACTAACTGCTGAGCGAGCTCATTCCTCACTAGTACATTATCAGGATTGTACCGCAACTCTATTTGTGAAAGAAACCTGAAAAGTGGGTTAATCAGTACAATTCATGGAATTCTTAGGTAAAATCATCTGACGACACATTTACTGCAATATATGACCCTTTCGCGGAACACAAGTAACAGGGTAATGTACCCACAATTTTATCCCAGTAGTTCAGTTGAAAATTTATCCAGTTCAAAAACAGAATGGTTAAAATGTAATAGGTGGAATCTAAGGGGTTGGCTTAGTGGTTGAGACACAAGATTTTAGGATTAAAATCTTGCGTTTAATCCATGATAACTCCAATGAAGGGCCACTCTTTGTGGGATATGTATAAAGTAAGGTTCCAATGCTTGAATCCGGCATGTATGTGTAGGGAGGCGTGTACATGTTTCGAAGAAGTAGTCGAGCGAGACACCTGAATACCTTTAGTCATAAAAAAAATACAATACATTGTTAATATGATTACCAAACAGGTTTCTTACTTTTATCAGCTCAAGTCACCGGGTCGATCTCGTATCTAAATTCAAGTTTGGTTGGCCAGACGACAAAATGGGCTATGAGACTGCAGAGAGAAATCTACTTCCTTTCTTTTTCTGTATACTTTTTTACCTCTTATTATCAAACAGGATACATGACAATCTCTTAAAAAAATCTCTTATTCAAGTGAATCTTCTATCAAGGAAAACCTTTGAAACACTTATACAAGAGAATTCCTCGGTGATAAAATTTCTTACTTAGGTAAAATTCCCTATCCAAGAGGAGCTTTTGAAAAACTTTATCCTTATCTGAGCATAGGTATAGTAAGGTAACAAAAATTCTAACAAGTGGCATGTATTGAGTTTGCTGGTCTCACCATTGTGATAGACATCACAATCAAAAGTTGAGATTTAAAATGATTATAGTTATCCAATTTTAATTTATTGAAATTAATCACCATCTTTGATTTATTTAAATTTGATGGATGAAAATTACTTTTTGATTTTAAAGAACTATGTACTTTCATTTGGAATAATGGGGAATAAGATCCATTAGTTCAAATAACATCATAATATATAAAATAGTTTTTCTTACTGAGCTAAAGAAATATATTTATTCTACTCTTCACTTGGTGGCCTCCTCCAATTGCTCTCTCAGTTTTATTCCTTATTTGTATAGACCTATTTCAATCACAACCAGAGTGATATCCGCTGTATAATTAAGAATTAACATCTTTTGATGTTTTAAAATTTAAAGTGTAATTTATATTGAAGATAATCACAAAATGACAAATTCATTTTTTTGGCCTTATAAGGTGTCCTCAATCATGCTCCACTTTTTTAATTATGGGAGGCATTTTTATATAAAATGTTAAAAATTACTTGTATTCAAGTCTCTTAAAGCACCTCACTTAGGTTCTTAGGGTATGTATAAACCTCCTTATCCACACACACCGGGTAAAATTAGGAGGAGTGTGCTAAAAGTTACATTTAATTATATAAAAATAAAATATTTTAACTATTTGTCATTTTTAGCAAGAGAAGTTTGTGTACAACTGTATTAAAAAATATCATTTAAACATATTTTTTGTTAGTTAAATTTTAAGAACTATTTAATAAAACTAAAATATATTATAGAAATTTTCATTCAATTAGCAAATGAGGCACGCATGCCTTAATTCCATCTTGGCCCTCAATCGGCGGCCCACTGACGTGATCATGACTGCATGTATATCACTTCAACTTTCAGCACGTGTGAGACTCCAAATTCTTCACTTGAAGGGATCTCCCACCTTTATGGATTGATGGGCCTGTCATCTGATGAAATTTCAGGCCCAGTCTATACCCTCCAGGTCATCCCTATTTACGGAATCTGTCCACTGCACTTCCCTCCCTCTGTTTTCTCATTTCTCTCCTATTTTCTGTGAGCAAGAGAAGCATACAAAAGTATAAATACAGAGAGAAAAAAGGAGATAAAAACCAAAAGCCGACAACTACTATTTCCACTTCTTGCCTCTCGTCACCTCTCTCTTCACTCCTCACTGCACTGCAGTCAGAAACCCTAACTTTCAGAGACAACCGTTGAGTATCTGAGATTCTCGAAACAAGTTCATTGTCTGCCACTCTGTTGTGCTTCAAAAGTTGGGAGTAGAATAAAAAGGTACGTTCCATTTTTCTCCCATCCGTCCACGCCATAATCCCTTGTCTGACCTTTGACCCCTTCCCGCCTTTTTCTTTTCTTGGTAATCCTTCTTCGTTTGGAACTCTTACTTTCCGCGGAAATGCTTTAGGACATCCCTTAAGTGTTATATTGGATCCGACAGTAACATGACAAGTTTTCTGGGTTTTTATATTTTTACTGATCTGGCGGCATTTTCCTTTGATTTATGTTTCTTGGAATTCGAGTTGCTTAGTTGAAATGCTTCACCTCGGCTCTTTGCTGGGATGGTCACGATTTAGGACTTAAGGTGCATATGCTCCAAGGAATTTTATTCTGCTTTTGAGTTGCAATTGCAAAGGGTGAGAAGGGTCCCTTTTTTTCCACTCTGTTTGGTGCGCAGGCATATTATCCACAGGCACATGCTTGATGGATTTGTGATGTACTTGAACTAAATGGATGGAAATGAGAAAAAAAGAAGTAAAAGTCAATGCCTCTAATACATTTATCTCAATGATTCAACTGTTTGCCAAGAAATAAAAACTCGAGTGTGGATATGTGCTTGATGGATTTTTCTTGACAGTGTATGAATTTGTGGGAAGAACGTGTTGATATTTGTTTGATGGAATTATGCATCTTTTGACGCTGAAGTTAAGTCATGAAAGTCGAAGATTGATTTGTTATGATTCCTTTTGATAGTTTGAGTGGATTTGGAGAAAAGGAGAAAGCATGGGTATGTGCTTGATTAAATTTTGTCGCTTCATTGAGATGAGCGGCATAGATTGTATTTTATGAACTTTATTTAATATGGGATGCTGGTGGTGGACTTGCATTTGGAAAGTTAGGGAAAAAGGATAGATTGATTTTTTTTATTAAAGAAGTTAAGATATGAAGATGACAACTCCAATTTCCTCTTGGACCAAGCGCCGGTTGAGAAAGAATGCGGGCTCACTAAACTATGATGAAATGCTGATGGATGAGTTGATAGAGAAGCACTTGGGTGGAGTTCCAAGGAAAAAGAATAGGACGATGAAAGACATGGAGAAAGAAACTGAGACCGAGGCTCTGATTGCTCTCTCGTTGGGATTTCCTATCGATGCACTGCTTGAAGAGGAAATCAAAGCTGGGGTTGTCAGTGAATTGGGTGGAATTGAGCAAAATAACTACATCGTGGTGCGGAATCATATATTGGCAAAATGGAGGGATAATGTCCGTACATGGCTTTCAAAGTCACAGATCATGGAAACCATTAGTGTTGAATATGATAATCTGATTTGTTCAGCTTATGATTTTCTTCTTTCAAATGGGTACATCAACTTTGGAGTTTCAGCTCCATTCATATCTCATACTCCAAGTGAGACTACAGAGGGGTCTGTGATAATTATTGGTTCTGGACTTGCTGGATTAGCAGCTGCAAGGCAGCTTTTGTCTTTTGGTTTCAAGGTGATTGTTCTAGAAGGTAGAGGGAGGCCAGGTGGAAGAGTGTATTCACAAAAGATAGGTCAGAAGGGTCAGTATGCTGTTGTAGACCTTGGTGGAAGTGTTATCACTGGCATTCATGCCAACCCGCTGGGAGTTTTGGCCAGGCAACTATCTATTCCACTCCACAAGGTCAGAGATAAGTGCCCCTTATACATGCCAGATGGTGAACCAGTAAATGTGGAAATGGATTCAAAAATTGAATTCATTTTTAACAGGTTACTTGACAAAGCCTCCCAGTTGAGACAGATATTGGGTGAATATGCAAATGATATTTCTCTTGGAACAGCTGTTGAAACATTCAGGCAGCTTTATGGTGTGGCTCAGAATAACGACGAACGACAACTCCTTGATTGGCATCTAGCTAACTTGGAATATGCAAATGCTGGGCATCTTTCAAACCTTTCACTTGCATATTGGGATCAGGATGATCCTTATGAAATGGGAGGGGATCACTGTTTGCTTGCTGGTGGCAACTGGAGATTGATAAATGCCATGTGCCAAAATGTCCCAATATTCTACGACAAGAGAGTTGACATCATTAGGTATCAGAATGATGGCGTTGAGGTAGTTGCAGGCAATCAAGTGTTTCAAGCTGATATGGTCCTTTGCACTGTGCCTCTTGGGGTGCTGAAGAATAGGAGCATTAAGTTTCAACCTGAATTACCATCAAGAAAACTTGCCGCCATCGACAGATTGGGTTTTGGGTTGTTGAACAAAGTTGCTATGATTTTCCCACATGTTTTTTGGGGGGAAGATCTTGATACGTTTGGCTCCCTCAACAAAGATACCCAAAGTCGTGGAGAATTCTTTTTATTTTACAGTTACCATACGGTGTCCGGAGGTCCTGTTCTTATTGCACTGGTGGCGGGAGAAGCTGCATTGTCTTTTGAATACACAGATCCGAAAGTTTTGCTTCACCGTGTTCTAGGTGTCCTCAAAGGTACTACTCTTTCAATGACCATTTGGACTGTTCTCTTTATGGTGGTCTTTTCTTTGCATCTCCTTTTAGAGTTGTTTTTTTTTGGGTTCCTCCTGCTATATAATCTTTACATAATTATACAGGTATATATAGCCCCCGAGGTATTGATGTGCCTAATCCCATCCAAACAATTTGCACAAGATGGGGTAGTGATCCCCTATGCCGTGGCTCATATTCCCATGTTGTAGTTGGGTCATCTGGCAATGATTACGATATTCTTGCGGAAAGTGTCGGTGATGGCCGACTCTTCTTTGCTGGTGAGGCAACAAATAGACGATATCCAGCTACAATGCATGGTGCTTTCTTAAGCGGGTTAAGAGAAGCTTCCTGCATTCTCCGTGCCTCAAGAAGTAGGCAAATTGAGTATGGAAAGTGTTTGCCGAAGTTTGTTGGACAATGCAATGACATTCTGTCCAATCTATTCATGAAACCTGATTTGGCATTTGGGAAGTTCTCATTTATATTCAATCCCTCAATTGATGACCCAAGAGCTATGGGACTTATGAGGGTTACTTTAAGGAATTCTAGAAATCAAGTTCACAGCAAGTGTGGTTCTGGGCAGGAATTAGAGAGAGGCGGCCAGCTGTCACCAGAGCTAGAAATGCATCTCTATTCCATATTATCCCGAGAGCAAGCGTACAAACTACAAATGGTGACTGGAGGTGATGAAAGTAAATTGTTGTATCTATACAAAAATCTTGGCTTGAAGCTAGTCGGATATAGTGGACTAGGATCCTTGGGGGATTCCTTGGTTGCTAGCATTACCAGTACACGGAGAGGTCAGAGGAGACGAGGCTCCACTCATGCTGCTGCTTAACAAAATATTATCTAGGAATGTTGTCACTCGCTTTGTATCAGCTCCTATTAGTCCATATCTGCATCAGAAATCTACACATGATCATGCTGTTATCAACCTAATGCTTCTTTCTGGCATCACATGGTAATTGTTGTAAATCAAGGAGGTGAATTGTTGTGTAATTGGGTAGCAGTCAATTTCTTTGTTAAACACTAGTAGCCAATCTATTTTTTGTTTACATGCTGAACTCTAGTTTGGAACTGACTTTGATTCTAATGTATGTATTCTTTTGTGAAGTAATTGTTCATGCATATGGCTTAAACTGTCACAGATAATTATGTTGTTGTACATGAGAACACCGACAGTGGTAGATCACAAGATCGTTCTTAAAATAATTTTGCACTAAAGCTTGTTAAGATCTAATAGCCTGAACTGTCCATGCTACCTGATCACTAGCATGCATTCAAGTATACCTAAACTCTTAATATTTCCAATTGTAGATATTTCGTTGTCTCTATTAGTTTCTTGATAGTTAGGAAGGATTAATTCAATCAATTGAACATGTGACATTTCACTTCATACACTTAAAACATTTTAAGAAGAGGTGGGTGTTTATTGGTGTCGTACTTTTATTTTAGAACTTCATATACATGAGCCGACTTTGTTTTCAATCAATATTTATATCCCTATGCACTTATCATCATCAAACTTTTAAGAAAAAAGGCACAGCATCAACACCCACCACCATGTCTTCATTTAATTGGTCTTGGCTCTCTGATTTTTACATTTCTGTTCTTTTTTATTAAAAATCATATTCTTTGTCACTTCACAATCTATCATGTCCTTTCTTACACCGTCACTCTAAGCCTTTAAAGCGTAACCCAATCCCCAATCGCTTTCTTTTGTAACCTTCCATTTCTTTATTATATTGTGGTTGTTTTTAGTCATCTATGTACATACTTGAACATCTTAAACAACATTTCATCATTGTCTCATCTATTAGTGATACTTTTAAGGTTCCTCTCATATAACCACTTCTCATTCCACCCTTTAGTCTACTCTACAATCCATCTTGGCTATTGCCATTACTTCCATTATCATCATTAGTAGCAGTAGTAGCCAATAATCCCATCTATCTAGAGTCAGCTTTATGAGTTCTTCTTCTCCAATTAACTTTGTCCTAAACCATACCATCAGTCACGCCACAGTTTAACATGTTCTTTTTTTATCCTTTCTCTCCATGTTTTTCGAAGGTCGCCCTCTCTTCCTAGTGTCTTCGATACATAGCTTCTCCACTCTACGCTCCGGTGTTGTGCTTGGTCTTCTACTAACATGAACAAACCATTTCAAATGAGTTTCTCTCAAATTGTCATCAATTGGAGCAATATTTAAACTATCCCTAATGTTTTCGTTTCTAACTCTATCATATAGAGTTAAGTCACTTGTCCAACGTAGCATACGTATCTCTGATGTTTTGACTTTGTTTATTTGTCTTCTTTTTTTTTTTTTACATTGCCCAACACTCTGCTCCATAAAATATCGTAGATTTAATAATTGTTTTATAATATCGTCTTTTTAGGCGAAGGTAGATTCTTTTCTTGCACAAGACCATGCTAATTTGTTTATATTTTGCCCACTCCACTCCTATTATATTCATTATATAGTTGAAAGCTCCTTGAGATTCTACCATAGAGCCCAAATATTTAAAATTATCGCGATGTAAAACTAGGTCGTTTCTTATTTTTACCATATTACCTTTACTATTGTCTAAGCCATTAAAGTTGCATTCTAGGTATTTTGTTTTAGTTCTACTAACGCTCAAACCATTCGACTCCAACATTCTCCTTCAAATATCTAGCCTAGCATTAAGTTATTGTTTCATCTCACTAATTAGTATTATATTATCTGCAAAAAACATAGACCATGGTAACCTTTAAAAAAAAAAAAATATCCACCATGGTACTTCATTTTGGATTCCTAATGTTAAGTCATCCATGATTAGCACGAACATGCATGGACTTAAACTGGATCCTTGATGGAGTCCTACACCAACAGGGAACTCCGTTGTCTTACTACAAATGGTTCTAACGTTAGTGGTTGCACCCTCGTACATATCTTGAATAATCTCAACAGTCATTGGGAATTTATTTATTTCTTAAAGTCTCCAAATTAGTTTCCTTGGTATTCTATCATAAGCCCTTTTTATGTCATTAAAAGTCATATAGATGTCTTGGAATAAAAATTGCTTCTATTGTTGACTCTTTTTTTTTTTTTTTGGAAACATTAACGACTAAATTTCATTAAAACAAGAAGAGAATGCATACAAAGGATCTGAGTATAAGAGATATATACTTAGGAGAAGAACAAGAAACAGAAAGAACGAGAAACAAGAAATAAACCCAAATTAGTTTTCTAATATATTTGACTTTTGTCTTAGGTGGCCCTCTATTATCCTTTCTCAAAGTTTCATTATGTGATTAATGAATTTGATCACTCGATAATTGGCACAACTTTGAATATCTTTTTTATTTGTATGAAAGGGGACTACTATGCTCTTGTGCCACTCATCAGTCATCTTTTTTAGGCTGGAATTTTGTTGAATACTCGCAGGGCTGCCCCAACAGAATTTCTTACCCAACTCAACTCAAGTGCTAGCCCGACCCGACCCAAGTTTCAGCCCCGCCATTAGCGTTGCACCATGCAATAGAATGTTGCTGTTTTAGTGTTGTTTTGAACAGAAACTACGTAGATTTAGAGGAAAGAATCCACTACAAACGACAAAGAAACCCAGTTTAGTAACAAAAGTGGAAGGACATTGTTTGGCTGGGTGAGAGAACCGGTTTCAAGCTAATTCTCAGTATAACTTCCATATAGTTTGAGGGATGATTTTTGCAAGAAAAGGAAGGAAAGATCAAGCTAGCTTCTGGGAAGATCCAATCGATCTTTCAGCAATGGAATCTAGTGTAAAAATGGCAAACATATCAGGTTTGGAAGCAATAGAGAGTCACCAGAGAGAACTCAGAGGAATAGCGAAGAGGCAGCAAGAATCGAAGGAGAAATCGAAGGACTAAAGGAGGAATCGGAGAGCTAGGGAATAAGAAAAATCATCGTTGTTGTTTTATAACTTGGTGCACTCGGGTTGGGTCGGGTCAGGTTGATTTTAAATTTCTCAATCCAACCCGACCCAAATTTCATGTAGGTTTTTTTTCCCAATTCGACTCGACCCGAAATATACAAATACATAACCCAAACCTATCGGGTCGGATCACACGGGTCTGGTTAAAATCCGACCCAAGTTTTCCCCCTAAATAATTGTGTCAACCAACACTCTGCTTTCACCTAAAATAGACCACCTCGATTGTGATGTCATTCGGTCCTAGCTCTCTATTCTTCATCTTTCTCAATGCTTGATTCACTTTTGTTTTTGTTATTTTGTTCATCATCCCCTCATTTATCTCTCCTTTCATATTACCTCCATCTTCAAATTGAGCGTTTAACAAGTCTCTAAAGTAGGTTTCCCACTTGTCTGTAATTTCTTTGTTTTTCAGTAATACCCTTTGGTTATTGTTCTTAATTCATCTTATGTGGTCAAGATCTCTACTTCTCCTTTTTCCACATCTTAAATTCTTACTGTATCTTAAATTCTTTTCTTCCCTTACTTCATTTCTAATTTGGCATGCAGTTCATCAAAGACTTCATATGACTTTGCTTATAGCTTTGTTAGCTTCCTTTCGTGCTAACTTATAATTTTTCCAATCGACCATATTTCTTAATTTTTGTCATATCCTAAATTGATTTTTTGTCTCATATATAGCTTTTTCTACCTTGATGTTCCACTACCTACGTGTTCTTCTGTAAGCTTATTCTAGTTCCGTTCACCAAAACTTCTTTGGCTATATCTTTAATGAGTCAGACATCTTATCCCACATCTCATTAGGACTTGAATCATCATCTCACTCTCCACCACTAAGCACCTTACCTTTCACTGCTATTTTTCCCTCTCAAATTCCACCATCTAATTTTGGGAGGCTACTTTGTTACTATTTTTATGATTTATCTTAACAAGCAAATCCAAGAGTAAAAGGCTATGTTGTGCTGTGAGCCAGTGATAACTTTACAATCCCTACAATGGGTCACTTCTCTACCCCTAAGTAGAAAGAGGTCTATTTGAGACCTAGACTGCCCACTCCTTTATGTAATAAGATGTTTTTCTTTCTTTTGGAACAAAGTATTAGCTATGACTAAATCATAGGCTACTGCAAAAATCATAATTGATTCTCCTACATTATATCTTTCTCCTAACTCATGGCCTCCATGTGTGGTTCTATACCCATCATTGGTACTTCCTACATGTCCATTTAGGTCTCCTTTTGATACTCTCATCCAAAGGTATGCTTCGCACTATGTCATCCATAGATCACCAAAAGTCATTCCTCACATTTTCTCTTAACCTAGATTGAGGTGCATAGGCACTAATAATATTTAAGATTTGACGATCTAAAATCATTTTAATCATGATAACTCTATTGATTATTCATCGAACTCTCTGTAATAATACCACTAGTCACTATACCTACACCGTTTCTAGAATTACACTCCCCTACATAGAATAGCTTGAATGCCTAACCTAAATCTCTAGCTTTGCTACCCTTCCAGATGGTTCTTCACAAGCAGGTTATCTCTATGTTTCTTCTTTTCATAACATCTACTAACTCTAAACTCTTCATTGCTAGGGTCCTTAAATTCCAAGTTGCTAGTTTTAAATTTGAGGATGCTTTAGCCCTATTTACAGAATTTAAGGTTGTAAAGTGACCTAAGTAGGAAGGGAAGAGGGTAGAAAAGAAGAACTTTAAGAAACGGCAAGTTGGTGGAGAAATGGACCGATTGCCTTGCCTAGTGTCTCACCCTTGTAAACAGGAGGAAAAAATATATTTATGCTAAAAATATATTTAAAAAAAATACCTAGTAAATGATTATAATTAAACTCACTCCAAATATTACTAAAATAATAACCCGACATACAGAGAAATATATATATATATATATATATATATATATATATATATATATATATATATATATATATATATATATATATATAAAGTAGAAAAAAAATACTAATAATAAAGTGTATAAAACAGATCTAGGTATGAAATAATAATGATAACAACAACAGAACAACAATAGGAAGAGCAAGAGAAGAAAATAAAATAAAAAAAACAAGAAGGGAAAAAAGAGGGAGAAAAGGAAAGAAAAATACTGCAAAAGAAAAAGAAAAAAAAAAAAAAGAAAGACAAAAGAAAAAGGATTTTCAGTCCGTGGAAAACAAAAGGGGTTTTGTTGCCATGCTAAAGAGAAGAATAGAGAAGAAAAGGGAAAGAAAGAAGAAGGGAGGATGGAAGGAAAATAAGAAGCAAAAGAAATAGGGATGAAGAAAAGAAAAGTGAAGGGAAGAAAGAGGAGGGAGAAGAAAATATAGGAAAAAAGAAAGGCAGAGATGGGAGACAGGCGTGAGGAGATGATGTAGACTAGGAAGGGGTAGGCTACTCAACCTTAGACCACAATAAATTCTCCAACACGATTCGACAATCTAGATCATGGTAAAAAGCCAAACAGGTGCCCAAAGCAACCTTTTGATGAAGTAAATCCGACCTCAAACTAGAATGGGCTGAATGAATCAATTGTCAATAAGATCCAAAGATGAAAGGCTGCAATGAAAACTGAGTGGCTGCTGCGAACTCGGACAAAAATCAGTCCCCAAAAACTGAATTTAAGATGTGAAACTCGATCCCCCCAACTGGGTCAGTCGGCCAATTCCTTGACCCAATCGAGTGGGTTGCTGGCCCATTTTACACAGGCCGTGTGGACTGTTTAGCAGGCCCCCGTTCAGCTGGGTATTTGCTGCAATGCAGGCCCAGATATAGCTGGGTTTTAGACTACTTGCAGGCCCTCAAATACTCTAACAAACTCGCTGTAAAACCTGACCTTGTGCAGGCCGAACTCAGCCTAGCTTTGGACTGAGTTGGGTTTGAACAGTAACTGAGAATTCAGCCGAAACAAAGCTCAAAACTCGGTTATTAATGGCAGAAAATCCTTGCCTTTAAGCCCAACTTAGTCAACACACTTAAATTGATTCAGTCAAACACAAACTAGTTGAGGAATAGAACTTACTTGGTACACAATGGAGAAGTACCCTTGCTCCAATTGCAACATAAACAAGCCTACTCCTAGCTTGAACTGAGTCTTCCACTTAAAGAACCCAAAGAATAAATTTTATTCTCTCTTATTGGCCTCTCTAATTCGGCCATGGTATAATGTATTTATACTTTTCATAAATCCAAAAACCCTAGTTAACTTAACTCACACCTAACTCAAGTCCCACCTAAGTTAAACAATAAAAAACCAAGTAAATAAAATCTACCAATCACAACTCGTTGGCTGAGTTGGTTGGCACACAATCCCACACGTCTAGACAGCACAAGTCCTAGTATAACTCAATGAGTTTCTCGCGCAAGCAAGCATTGAGTCAGTTGGGTTTTGAATGGAGTCCTAGGCCCAGTGGAGTTGATGAGTCCACTCGGTCTTGTAGTGTTGGAGTGCACAATCCACTTGACTAAGTTGGCGGCCACATTGGATCCATTTTGGGCCTTCTTGTTTGGGGTTGTGCAGGAGTGCACGCCCCGAAGCAAAGTCGTGCAAGCCTAGGTCCAAAGCGGACAATATTGTAGTACGCGGGACGGGTCGTTATAAAATGGTATCAAAGATTGGTTCAACTCTCGGACCAGGAGTGGGAAGATGAGAGTATCAGAGCCGAGGATGACTCTAGTTCAAGGGAGTGGGATTGTGATGGCCCGCTCCAGTCATGAAAGAGAGTTGTGGCTTGATGGAGAGAGAGAGAGAGAGAGACTATCAGTGCATTGGGTAGTCAAGGAGAGAAAATCGCCACAGAGGTTAGATTCTCAAAGTCCCATATCGCCCATGGAAGCATCCTAAGCTTGGTTTATAAGCTAATGCCTTCTCCCATCTAACACAAGGCCATTTGGGGTTGTGTAGGAGTGCACACCCCGAAGCAAAGTCGTACGGGTTTGGAGTTTAGGCCCAAAGCGGACAATATTGTACTAGGTGGGACATGTCGTTATAAGGTTTGTTGAAAAGCTTATTCAATGAACTTTTCAACAAGCCTAAGTTTGCATGATTCTGATTACGTAACTCGAGTTATGACTACTTTTGTAAGCAGGTGTCAAGAGATGCCGAACTCTAACCATAGCTAATTTCTTTCCTACTTTCATTCTCCCTAAACATGTGCAACTCATGGTCGGTCACAAGCCCTACTTTCTCTCTCCTTAGTCGTGTATGACTTCTCTTGGATGCATGGAATTGGAGACGTACCATTGGTTGAAGACACATCACCTTCACACATGTGATCTTTTTTGTTTTTTTTTGAACGGTAATCAAGAAATTTCATTAAAAAGTAAAAAGGTACATATATACAAAAGCTAGAAAAAGGTCTAAAAGGATTAGGCCGAAAAGGAAAAGAAAATATACAATCAAATGAAAAGTAAAAATAACAACTACAAAAGAAGAGGGATCCTCCCAACCCAGAGGAAGAAAACGCCAAAGGACAGATCAGTTACACTAAGCTTGGCAAAATAGTTTGTCACTCCATTTGATGACCGGCTGATCAAGACAAATGATACCTCGATCCCTGAAACAAACTCCCTAATCTCCCTAACTAGAGTGATCTGTCTCTAGGGAAGACGCCTTTGTCCCTTGGCCCATTTAATCGCATTTGCCGAATCCCTCTCGATTATGAGTTTTCCTTGCCCATACTCACACATAGCGATCTCTCATTGGATGTTCTTTCCACTTCATGGACAACTCCAATTCTCATTCCCTCTCCAATGTTCATTGGGTGTTTGAGTAGCAAGTGATGCATGGAATTGTAGTATTGTAACGACCCATCCCGCTAGCACAACATTGTCTGCTTTGGGGCCCATACACCCTCACGGCTTTGCATTGGGCTCAAGTGTCACACTAAAGACCAAAATGTGTTGTGCTGGAAAGGAGGAGTGCATTAGCTTGTATACTCCTCTCAACTCATTGTCCTAGGCTGTATGGGACCTTGTACGCTTATATTCAGCCCGCACCTGTGTAGAGAGGTCTAAATGAGATATTGGCCATGTAGGAATTGCACCAGTGAGGAGGGCATAAGGTCCCATACCACACATGATCAGAAGTTGAGAGGAGTATACAAGCTAACACACTCCTCTCTTCTAGCACAACGTGTTTTGGGCTCTAGTGTGACACTTAGTGACGCAGGACAAGGGATAGGGTAACCCTAAATGCTTAATGTGGTTCCCTAAATATTTAAAAGGATGAAAATAATGTACCCTAAATCTAAAATGGCTGAAATTAAATAATCAATTAATATTAACAATTTAATAATATAAATCTATCACAAGTAACCACATAAAAATCCTTGGAATCTGATGGAGAATATAAGGGTATGAGAATTAAATGGGTTTATGAAAGGGTAAGATAATGTTTTAAATGAAATGGAGATATAGGCTTAATGTCGTGTTTTAGGGACAGTAAATAAAAAAGAGGAGGGGACACAAATGAAAAAAGGGGCCAAATGCGATGGCTTTGTTTGGGCGGAAGGCTTACGATGGAAAAGGGGATTTGCGACAGCAAATGGAAGGCTTTTAAAGGGAATGGCAAGCAAAAAGGGGTTAGAGAGGGATGGCGGCAGCCAATGGAAGGGTTCAAGAGAGTTGGAGATGGCTATAGGAAGGGGTTTAGGGCTGTACAAAAGTGGTAGGATGGGTTTTAGAGAGGGGCGAACTGGTGAGAGTGGTTTGGGGTAAGGGTGCCAGTGGCAAGGATCTGTTTTGGGTTCGGCTTAAAGAGAACAATGGACTGGTAAGGCTTGGAACACAGTAGAGAGAAGTTCAAAGGCTGGGGGAAGTTGGGAAGGGGGTTATAGATGGAGGCGAAAACACAGGGAAGTATGGGATGTTGCAGAGGGTTCGGTCACAGTAGAAAAATAAAACAGAAGAGAGAGAGAGAGAGAAAAAGAAAGAGAAAAGAAGAAGAGAGAGATAGAAGATGAGGAAAAGTACCTGAAGAAGATGGTGGCCTCTTGCCCTTTGGAATCACTCCAACAATAAATTGCACCACCGGTTGCGAAAATCTCAAACTTCTTTATTCATTCATTCGTATCTTCCTCAAATAGGTTACAAAGCTTTATAGAATTTCCTCTTACTAAAAATAAAACCAATAACAATTGCTAAAATACCCCAACTAAATAAAGAAACTAAAACAAAACTAAAATAAATAAATAAAAATAAACATGGAGACTACTATGCATGGCACAGAAACTTGCTATGTCTATATGGTCTGCATCACTTGGGCCCAATGCAAAGCCGTGAGAGTGTATGGGCCTCAAAGCGGATAATATTGTGTTAGTAGGACGAGACGTTACAAATGGTACCAGAGCCCGGTTCAACTCTCTGACTAGTTGTGGGAAGATGAGAGTGTTAGAGCCATGGACGATTCTAGTCCAAGGGGGTGGGATTGTAATGTTCCGCACCTGTGTAGAGGTGTAAATAAGAGATTGGCCATGGAGGAATTGTGCCAGTGAGGAGTGCACAAGTTCCCATACCGCTGAGGATAAGAGTTGAGAGGAGTATATAAGCTAATGCACTCCTCCCTTCTATCACAACACATTTTGGGCTCAGTGTGACACTTAGGCCCAATGCAAAGCCGTGAGGGTGTATGGGCTCCAAAGCGGACAATATTGTACTAGCAAGACGAGTCATTATAAGTATTTTAATTAGTTTTTGGCTTATTTTCCATGGGTTGAAAATTTAAATTAGAAGAGTGGTCGAATTGAGCTTGCAAAGCCCAAGTCATAGTGTGCTTCATGACATAGGAGACATCCTATGGTGGGACCATGCTATTTAGCTACACCTCTTAAACTTGAGGATGAGTTTCTTCTGGGAATGAGGATACGATGACTCCATCGAACCAGGAAATGAAACAGAAGAAAGATTTGTTTTCAACCATGGCAAGTGTAGGATGAAACTAGCCAGTTTGAGCTGTCCAATGGTGGGTTTGGTGCATGTAGATCCTACACATGGGCTCGAGGCCCACTCAAGTGCTTAATGGACCCCACTTGGAGGAGGGTTACACAACCAAAACCCTAATGTAAAGAGGAAATTCGAATGAAGCAAGGGAGGAGGTGCAAGGTAGCTAAAATTTATCCAATTTGGCTAAATTCTCTCATTGTCAGAAAATGAATAACAACTTTGGCATGCATAGTTGGGATATGAAACGATAACAAATTTTGATGAAATTATTTTTTTTGGAAAGCTTATTCAATGGAATTTCCAACAAGCCCAAGTTTGCTTGATTCTGATTTACGTAGCTCGAGTTATGACTGTTTTTGTAAGCATGTGAAGAGATGCTGAACCCTAGTCATGGCTGACTTCTCTCCTACTTTCACTCTCCCTAAACATGTGCAACTCCTCATGGCCGGCCACAAGCCCTACTTTCTCTCTCCTTAGGCGTCCATGACTCCTCTTGAATGCATGGAATTGGAGACCTCCCATTGGTTGAAGACACGTCACTGTCACACATGGCGATCTCTGATTGGATGCTCTATCCACTCCATGGATAACTCCAATTTTCATTCCCTCTAATGTGCATTGGGTGCTTCAGTAGCAAGGGGCGCATGGAATTGTAGTATATTAGTTGGTTTTCGGCTTATTTTCCATTGGTTGAAAATGTAAACTAAAAGAATGGTCGAATTGGGTTTGCAAAGCCCAAGTCAGTGTGCTTCATGTTCCCACGCCAGCCATGGTTGGTTAACTATGGTTAGTACATGCCTCCTTCACCTATAAAAGGAGACACTGGCATGCAATTGAGCATGGAAGTTTGAATCGAGTTTGAGTATGAAAATTGTGTATAAAGTCAAGTTTTGGAAGATCCAAGAGTGGACTTTGGTTATCTTGTAAGTTGTCTTCTGATTCTAGTTTGAATAATTTTTTTTGTTGCATTTTCCATGTTAAATTTCAACACTTAAATTAAGTTAATTGAATTGTTTGTTTGGAAATTGCAATTTCTTTAATTTGATTCAATTGAACTCAGAACTAGTTTTCATTAGAAATTAGTATCACTATCGACTCCCTATAGCATGTCTATGGTAAGGGACCATTTTGATTCTTCCCAAAGTGAAGTTTCAACTTGGTTCGGTTCCATTTCGAACGGAAGTTTGTTTGATCTGTTGTTCCCTGTGTGGACTAAAGGCGGTTCTTAACACTGCCTTAAACTACATCAACCTCCCTACTAGAATCGGCAAGATTGTACTTGTTGATCGGAAGACCTTGAACGGGCTTCCTCAAGGCAATTGAATTTCCACAACCACTTGCCAAAATAGTTCCATTAACATCAACAATGGGTCTCTCACCAAGCCCCACATTTTCAATTAGGAGAGCTTTTGGCCATTTAGAAAGTTCATGGGTAAGGTAAACTTGTTATAGAGGGAGATTTGGCAAATGCTCTCAAGTAGGCAAAGGGTTTGAAGTGTCCTCCTTGGAGATTGGTCAATTTGGTAAGGGAGGTTAGAGAATTGGCTGAAGGAATGAATGTAACTTTTGTTAAGATTGGTCGTTCAGCAAATGGAGTGGGAGACTACTTTGTCAAGTTGGGAGTCGACAAGCACTTTTCGAACGTTTTTTTCTTATAACATACTTGGTTGCTTTTGTAAATACTTATTTTTTTTTATCTTTTCTTGTTTTTGTGGTCTAAGTCTTTTAGACCCGATTCTTTGTATTTGTACATGTACCTTTTTCTTATTTTTAATGAAATTCTTTCACCGTTACTGCTCAAAAAAAAAAAAAATTGGGCGGCAAAATTGGATCCAGTTGACTAGATGATCCTTTTTGCACTCACCCTCAAGGAATCTTTTCTAGGTCACCCACAATCCTCTTATGGCACTCGAAAGTTGATAAGAAGTAGATTGGTAGAGAGGAAAGGGTAATTTCAACATTGTGATACTACACTTGGAAGGAGAGGTGCTTCCATTTCCAAGAGGCAAGTATTTTCCAGTCCTTATCTTCGATGGTTTCCCATTGAGAATGATGAAGCATGCCAATGCTGAGGGGGAGTGCAAAATTATACTTAAAAGGTATCTTCAATTTAATGGTTTAACCTCTTTACTTTACGTCCAGACCTTCTAAAATTATACTTAAAAGGTATCTTCTTTTCGTTCTATTAGTTTTTAAACTATTTGTCTCAAAAAAGTTCTTCCATAAAATTTTTTTTTTTTTTAATTTTTACTAAGTTTTTGTATCACTAATTGTTACTACATCATTGGTAAAGAACATGCATCATGGGACTACTGTTTAATATAGGCTCCCCAATTTTAGGGTGTTTGATGTGGGCTGCTTTTTTTTTTACTACATTTTAACAATAAAATTTAGTTGCTGAGATTTATTACTCATCTTGTATGTTATCTTAAAGATTTTAATTTGCACGTGTTTAGTCTCAAGTAGAAATTATGGATTTCATTAGCACCCAACAAAGTGCTTTATTAGCTGCAGCTTGCAGCTTGAGTTAAGTCTCAAGACTCCAAAGTCTTGATGGAGGCACTAGTCACTTATAGTACAATATCTCGAGGATAAAGGTTGTGAGAAAGTCTTTTAAGTTAGAAAAGCACAACAAATTTGGGGAGTTCCAAGTTTTGTAGCTAAATGGGAACAAATTTGGAGAGTTTTTACCAAACTTTGCTAATGGAAACCATAATGAGGTTAAGAAATTGACTGTTTACATTTAATAGTAGGCCTTTTACTTAAGATGAAGGGAGGGGATGTGCTTCAAAAAGTAGCCAAAAGAGTAGGTGCGACCAACCACAACACAATAGCCATATAGATAATACATGCATAAACCTAAGAATTATAGTCCAACAGTAATAGGATCAGGACTGGTTTATTCAGTAGGTATTGGGTGGTCACCAAATAAAACGGATATGCTTTCCAAATTTCGAGACATGATATCTACTCTATTACCAATTATCGGAGATCTGACTAATACATCAAAAGCTTTAGATATAATGGAAAACAAAAAGATCAAGTCATTTATCTTATTGCATGATAGGTTGGCTCAATCAATATCTATATTCGAAGCCTCCCACTTAGACTCCACTAGGCACATGGCAAATCATCAATGAATCTCAAAACATAACATGCCACTACCATGTTCCCTTTAAACCTACTTTGATGGCCTACTCTGGAGCGACTCTCAGTGTAAGTTGCCATCATAGGGATTCAAATACAGTATATAGTATATGCTTTGATACCAATTATTAGAGACCTCAACAATACCTAAAGAAGCCTGAAAACTAGTAGAATCCGAAAAATCGAGCTCTTTATCTTATTCTATATTAGGGTGGCCAACTCAAAGCCTATACTCTAGGCCTCCCAATTAGATCCTACCAAGCATTTGATAAATCATTGATGACTGTTAACAATTTGCATCACCCCCCTCTCTACTTATTTTGGCTACGCTAAACTCTTCTCAACCAAGTTGCATGCCACTTTTGTTTTGATCGACCAAGTGTGAAAACCCACATCAACCGTTTTCCCAATCCAACCCAATGATCCCACCTTTTCAATGACATCATTTCCAATCCTTTCCTTTATTCTACATTTTTCCTTATAACCCGATATCTTTCACACCCAACCCATTTCTAAATCAGCATTCAAACCCTACGTCCATTTCTAATTATTTAAATAAAAATTAAAAAACACAAAACCTTTCTTGTTTCTATTTTTCTTTTGACCTTAAAACCATATAAATCCTAACTCAATCCTAATTCTTTTAATTTTCTTTTCAAGCCAAACCCCATTTTTCCAAACTCACCCTTTCACATTCAACCTCACCATCCCCTACAACAGTGCAACTGACTCAATGGCTACCAACAAGGACTAATTTGTTGGGCACCAAACGGGTCCCACATTGGTTTTGAAGAGGGAAAATCTATAAACTTATATGGGACTTGAATCACTCCACTTATCATACTAGTTTTTTGGGTTGGATATCCAATCGTAACAAGTGGTATCAAAGTCATATCTCAGGCCAACAAATGTGAACTCAAGGGATCCTCTAGGCAGACGGGATGATCGGCAACATTCTATCCGTCGGAAAGCTTCATTCGAGGGGAGGATTGTTGGACAGCAAAGAGTCACACATTGGTTGTGAACGGGAGAGGATCTAAAGACTTATATGGGACTTGGGTCACTCCACCCAATGTTTTAAAACCCGGCCTGTGGAGGGACCCGTCTTGGAGGAAGAATGGGTTAAATAAGGTTCAACCGGGTTGACCCATAGTCAAACTCAGTGAAACTCGTACTATTAATATAATATTATAAATAATATTAAATTATTAACTAAGGTCATATTTCATAAAAATTATTTTTTTCTTCTCACAAGTCCAATTGTAAATACTAAAAATTTATAATCCAAAACTCATATTCTCAAAAGAACCAAAATCTTCATCTTCATTTTCTTCATTTAAAGAAATTAAGGGTTTTTAAGGGTCAAGGGTCACGGGTTAATTAGAAAAACCGGGTTGACCCGTAGGTTGCAGAGGATTTTTAAGGTTTTTTAATCCACAAGGGTCTTAAAATGACCCGATCGGTGTGTCAGCCGGGTAGGTCAACCCACGGGTCAGGTCGGATTTGATAACATGAACTCTACCTATTATACTAGTCTTTTGGGTTGAATACCCAGTCTTATATTGCAGCCTTATATTGCAGCAATCAATTTCATTTTTTTTTCCCGAAGAAACTGAAGTTTGAAAATGCTAATGGTGTTATTGGAGATGAGGGGTGTCGTTTAGGCCCATTATGCTCACCGTGATTTTTCTTGCTACTGATCCCATTGAATGTAGTCATCTTGTACAGCAATTTTTCAAGTATCAATCTTCTCCAGCAGATCAAAAACGTATTGTTGGTTTTTTTTTTTCTTCATGAGTTGGGCGAGTTCAACGAGTCGGGGGAAAAGTTTGCCACCCCTACTCAACCAACTCATGAATTAAGAGAAATGTGTAAAAATTCAAAGAACATGAAGTAAAAAAAAAAGTAGTGATCCTCTCACAAGTATTTTGTGTAACTAGATATAAGATTTAGGGTATTGTCTATTTTACCCTTCTACTGTCGTACAAAAGCATTTAAAAAAGTTCAGTGATTCGGTTAGTGAGGTGGTTAGTGATCTGATTTCAGTGATCCAATTTGTTGTTCTATATGAAAAAAATAGACTCATTTAGATAAATTTCATTGATTCGATCAGTGAGTCGATTTATACCGCAATAGAAGAGTCAATGATCCGGTGAGCTTATTCGAAGGATAAAATGGACAATACAGTAAAACCCGTATCGGGTTACACAAAATGTCTGTGGGAAAATCGCTATTAAAAAAAAATGTCTCTAAATTTTAGCTAAAGCCCAGGTTCAGCTTTTGGGTCCATTCTTGTAATAATTGGACCGAGATTAGTCTAAGATTAATAATCTTAAACTTAATCAGGCCCACAAGATCAAAATGTTTTTTTTTTCATGTTATCAACATATTAGATGTCTTAGTAATCTACCATACTTAAAACTCCTCCGTAGGTTAAAAATTAAAAACAAAAGGCAAATGAAATATGAGAAATCAATCATGATTTCAATCTTCGTCTAAGGAATGGTTGGTCTTCCAATCCGTGAATGTTGGGAGCAACAGTCGTGGGGTGGTTGAGCAGTTGCAAAAGAGGATCCTGTCCACTGACCAAAGGCCAAGATCTTGCACACGTGCAGCACGTGAACAAGTATGAATGGCCCTCCTTGCGGGCGGCAGAGGAAGGAAGTCTTTATATATTTAGAAAAAGTATCTCATCTTTAAATAAAAAAGGATAAGATCTTGCACATGTGTCGCACGTGAACAAGTGTCAGTGGTCCTCCATGGAGCAGAGTAAGTCTTTTTTATATATATAAAAAGTAATCTTATTTTAAAGCACATTAAAAATGAGATTATTTTTTATGAACGACGATAAAATAGATTACATTAAAATAGAAGATATGGGTATAAAAAGTTTGCACATGAAAGAAATAATATTAAAATCGTTTTAGATAACGCTTTCTATTTTTATAATCACCTTATCCTTCTTCATTTAAATAACACCCTAAACGTCAAAATCTATGCCTTATTAGAATTAGTAACTCCTACGGCTCCGTAAGAATAATAAAAGACTGATTCTTTTTGTGTAGAAAGAGACTTGACCTCAAAACTTTCCACAAATAAAAATAAATTTTGACCATCAAGCCAAAACTCTCATAATTCTCCATTTTTGCTACTTTATTTGCTAATCTGCATGAGAGAGGAATGTAAAAAATATAGATGGCCCCACGACTTTTACTGCCTATTGGTTTAGAAAGTTTTTTCTCTAGTTCATACTCTTCTTGACCCAGCGAGTGGACTTCCTTACCTCAGCTTTCATATTATGACCTAAGGTCTCTCCAACTCATGAGTTGGGCTTCCTTAGCTCGGCCAAGCCTAAGTCCAGGCCCATACTCACTTTCTTCGAGTCTTAATTCTTAAATCCACTAACTACTCCTTCCAGTTTGCATGCAAGGATTTCCTGACATGCGCTGAGTTGGGCTTCCTTAGCTCGGCCAAGCCTAAGTCCAGGCCCATACCCACTTTCTTTGAGTCTTAAATCCACTAACTACTCCTGCCAGTTTGCATGCAAAGGATTTCCTGACATGCGCTAAGAGGAGGGACCCTTCCCTTCTCTTCTTCCTTCCGACGGTGGATTCAAGTTTTGGCCTGCAATTGATGGGTTCAAATCTCCATCTCTTCTTTCGACACCGATATTGGATCCTTCCTCTTCCACCACAATCATCACCCTCTCCCCTTTCGCCACGTCAGTCTGGTTCCTGCATCTTCACCGTCCTTTCACTTCGGAAAAGGTCAACACGCAATCCCTCCGCATATAAGCCACGTGTTGAAACCTGTTCTAGAATATGCCTCGAGATAGATTGTATAATAACCAGTACTGTTGAGCGTGTGAGAATTGTCCACATCATCAAGTTGAACTGAATATGAGGGGATTATAAGAGGAGAGCCCCTCTATCTAAATATGAGCCTTTTGGATCTTAGGACAAAATTATACATGTCAAATGAATTTAAAGTGGACAATATCATGATTCGTGGTGCAACCTATTCAAGTCAATCTCCACCAATCTTCCAAGTTTGTTGCTGAACGCGTAATTAATCCCTGATTCCAACATTAGAGAGGATACCCAAAGCACAAAAACCAAACTTTCCTTGTGTACAAGAAGCTATTGGGTCTCCACCTGTCGTGGATTCGAAGCTTTCTAAATTCCAGCGCCCTACTTTTCTATTTCTCTACTTCCTCCATTGATCGCAGATTTGTTAGAGATATGATGTTTATAATAATAAGAAATATCATATTCATTTTTATATATGCTTATCATTTTTATTTGATAAAAAGATAAATCAATGTCTCTTATCATACACGAAGTTTGTAGGAGATTTCATATATCTTTGGGATTAGTTCACCTTCAATATGAAGTGGAGATATCCATGTTATCTAAACTATATATATGATTATCTCTATCAATTTTTACATTCTATATAAAAATAAATTTAAATGATATAATAGTATACTATTAAATAATTTATAGTATCACCAATCACATTTTACTACATGCACTGTCACACCCCGACCCGAAGGGTGAGCCCAGAAAGCGACTGATTTTTTTTTTTTTTTTTGAAAGATAAGTAAACTAAACCACAAGCATTTTTACTGGGCCGGATCAACAGTTAGGCTCAGCGGTTACACATTAGCCCATCATGTGGACTCAAACATGTACCATATGCCTGCCCAAAAAACCGAGACATAACAACATCAACACATAACATGCTCAAATCAAATCTAACATTGATTAACACAAAGCATAAGAAATCAATCATTAATTCATTATTCCAAACATTGTCTCAAAAGGCAACATAGCATATTACAACATTTTAACATAAATTAAGTACCACATCCGGTACTTAATGAAAGCCAACGGTTCCAAGAACCAACAGGAAAAGATCAGGGCATTCCCCTCCAGGAGAATCCCAAAACACTGCTTTAGCTTAATCGTCCTAAGCTTGAAAGAGAGGGTTCTCCTCCTCGGGTTCATCGCCTGAAATGTGAGTGGTGTGAGCTAACTAGCCTAGTGAAGGAAATATAACAATGCACATTAAGTAAATATAAAACAGGTTAGCAATAGTTCAATATCACATGCTTGATAACAATAAGCATAATTCCAAGTAATATATCAACATCATTAAACTACTGCCATTATCCACCATAATGCCTGTCGACTACACTGAGACCAGTATTAAGTCCCGACACGGTCAAAATACATCCTTGCAAGTACATCTCCGGCTCTAACTTAGCTGATACTGACATCATCAAGTCAGCAACTGACGACAGCATGGTCCGCCCATGGTCCAGTAGACATAAACCATCTCTCATATGGCCGATATTGGTTCAATAGCCCAGGTACGTGGAAGCAGTCTTACATACATATACGATCAACATCGTAATATCATAATCATCAGTAGCCCTCTTACCATAGTGCATCATGTATAGACACATGAGGGGGTTCATCAAAACTGAAACCACTCATTGTTCAATACTCATCTCATCATAAAACCTGTTTACAAAATCTGCAGAGTTAAGTTCCCTCACCGTTATGTGTGGTTTACGCGGTTTCTGTTCAAACAACACACAAGTGCACAATCAATATACATAACAGATACGTACAGATACGTAGTATTTGGAAATCACACGTTTTCCCACAAAATATCCAGGGTTCATGGAAATGAGTCTCCTACTTGGTTTCTATCATTTTTAAATCATCCACAAGATAATAATATAATAAAAAGGGGGCTCAGTCCAAAACTCCTATTGTCTTCTGGGCATGGACCAGATTGACTTATTGAGTTAGGTCTAGATCCTCGGGTCACTTCTCGGTTGTCTTCTGGATAGGACCAGAGTTGACATTTTGAGTAGGCCTTGAGGTCACTTAATGCCCGACTATAGTGTCGTCCTGAAAGTGAATCACTCAGTTCTCGACCAATAGGGTCGGCCTGAAAGCGGATATAATAGTATTTACACTATAAATAATAAGAGAAAAGGGGTTAGTACAATTTTAATTAACAGAGGGGGTATAAATCATCACAAATAAACAAGCACATTAAATAATCATCAATATTAGACAAGAACAGTAATCAAACAATTATTTTATCATTTAAAAATGGGTCCCTCGGAACATCACCTCGGAAGTGGGTACAGTGGCTTCGGATCATCCGAACCACACTAAACTAAGTCACTGGCCTCGGAACATGGGCCTGACTTTAGATCATCCGAAGACTGGGTCTCGGACCTTCCGAAGTCCATCCGAACCGAAAAATCAGAAAACAGCAAGTCTCGGTGGCTCTGCAAGGCTTGGAACGTCCGAAGTCTGGGTTCGGAACGTCCGAGAGGGTTCGGTCCTTCCGAGCTCGGCTCGGTGCGTCCGAAGGGTCTGGCTCGCCTCGGTCGTAACTGGGCTTCGGGTGAAGCTCGGAACGTCTGAGGGTCACGGCTCGGACCTTCCGAAGGTTCGGACCATACGAAGATCGGCTTTCGGACCTTCCAAGAGTCGTCTTCCCCAACTGTTTGCACCAGAAGACAGTCACGGCGGGAAAACAGTGAAATGCGATTCCAGAAAGGGAGGGCTTCCGGATTCGATTTTCACATCCATCTAGTCTGATGGACTCCTCTGGGAGTTCTCTTTCCATAGAGAATAGTTTGGAGCTCAGAAGCTCACTGGGCCATCTGATCTTAAAGGTAAATCCTCACGGGTACATGAAACCCATGATTTTCCTTAGATTTTAAAACTGCTTTTTCTCTATCAAAACAGGGTCAAATTTAGTTTTGTTTGATTCTAAACCTGTTAGAATTTAAAGAGGAAAGCAATGGATACCTTCACTTCGGTTCCTGTGCTGAAATTTGGATTTTTGAAAATCTCCCTAAGCTTCGGTTTGTAAACAGGCAACGGCACGGATTCTCGGCCGGGTTTAACAGAGAGTAGAGAGAAGAGAAGAAATGCAGAATTTTGCTGGGAGTTTCAAACCGATGGGGACGGCTGAATTTATAGGAATTCAGCTAGGGAGAGATGCCGGAATTCAGCTGCGGCGATGGGACGGGACGGAATCATCAGCAGGGAAATGGGCCGAACGGCCAGTGCACGCCTGCATGGCGTGTGCAGTGAACTTTCTGTTGTTGCAGATCAGCCCTCCACTATTTTCCAAATTGCAGATAAGTCCCAGTTTTATTAAAAACCATTTTTAAAAACCTAATCCAACCTTACAGATGGGTTGGGTTTTGAAAAACTTGGTCACCATAATAATTTCAGAATTTATCTCTTATTAAAAACCATTTATTTAAATAAAAACCATACATTTACACTATTTACTTAAATAAAGAATTGTTAAAATAACTAATTTAGAAACCTCATTTTGAAATGAAATGGAATAACTAGACCATCCTTAAAATGGTCTAATACCGAATACCATTTTCAAAATTTATCTCCTTTCCGAAATAATTTAAAATAATTAAAACTCCATTTCGGGGTTTTGACGGGCGGTATTTAAATACAATTTTCTGAAAATAAATTCATTTTAAAATTAGAAATGTAAATCCTTCATTAAGGGGAATATTATCCACCAATAATATACACATATCAACAATATTTATAAAAATACACATAACAAAAAATAAATTACCAAAATACCCCTCCAGCTTGACGAGCTGGATCTCTGAGCTCACGAGCTCGGATAGGGCCACACTTGGGCTTTCTTCGAAGTCCTAACCGAAATCTTTGAGATTAATTGGTTAAACAGGAATTATTAAGCTAAGCTACACCTAATCTGGGGTAGGGTATTACATGCACAAGATAATAGTAAACTGATTGGAGAAAGATATAAAACTTTCTCCCAAGTTGAAGCAATCAATTCACTTTTAAATTAGTCAACATAATAAAAAATTATTAACAACATTATAGATTCTCTAATACTATAATATTATAAAGGCCGGTCATTTAGACACCGCCCTCTTCCGTCAGGAGACACCGTTTCTCTAAAAGTAGTGTAAAATTACTATTTTGCCCTTTCCATTTTTTTTTTGTCCGAATGCATATCCAATTTATTTTTTCGTTCGTTCGGACGCTTAGACGGTCCGAACGAACATTCCATTGTAAAATACGTTCGTTCGAACGGTCTTATATGGAATTTGTGCACTGTTGAGAAGGATTTTTAAACGAAGTAATTTCTCGACCTATTTGTACAAACAAGGTATCAAATTCATATACTCCGAATTTTATGAACTACGAGACTGATTTTAAGTGAAAATGATATAGTTTTACACTTAAAAAGTCGTACATAAAAAATTTAAGAAAAATGACTATCCCTCTTAATTCTTTGGGTACGATTTTTGAAGCCTAAAACTTATACCCTTTTTACTTAAAATCAGTCTCGAAGTTCATAAAATTCAGAATAGATGAATTTTGACACATTGTTTGTAAAAATCAGTCTAGAAACCGCTTCCCTGCCAACTGTAACCTTTGTACATTTGGCTTGAGTTTCCAAACAAACCAATTTCTCAACTAATTTTTATAAATAAGGTATCAAAATTCATTTATCCTGAATTTTATGAACTCTCGGACTGATTTTAAATGAATAGGATATAGTTTTGGACTTCATATAATTAAAAGGAAAGACCATTTTTTCTTAATTTTTTAGATATGATTTTTAAAGTCCAAAACTATATTATTTCACTTAAAATCAATCTCGGAGTTTATAAAATACAGATTAGATGAATTTTGGTACTTTATTTCTAAAAATCAATTGATAAATGACCTTTTTTTTAAATCTCTCTCTCCTGCATACCATCAAAACAAACTCATTTTATACTGAAATATTTGTTTGGACAGTCTCAGCATTCAAATGAATGCATTTTACACTGAACTGAATATACATTCGGATTATAAAAAAAAAATAGATGGTGAAAATGATAATTTCACACCGATTTCAGACGCGGGTAAGTGACTAACTACAATAAGAGACGGCGGAGCTTCATTTCTGCTCTTTTTGCATTTCAGTCCCTCTTTCCTCTGCTCCTTCGTACAATAATTGATAGTCCCGTGTCCTGTCTTCATTGTTCTGCCATCTCATTGGCGTCAATTTCCTCGTCTGTAGGCACTCTTTCCCTTGCATTCCATTCAAATCCGTTCTTCCAATCAATCGCCACCTTTTCTTTCATTACCGCTCTCTGTATTGGAGCAGATCTGTGCCCTAATTTTCTGTAAATTAAATTGCGCACTCTTTTTGCTACTACATGCCAGGATCCTTTGCTCCACAACTCTTATACTTGTTTTCATTACACGTCCTTTTTTTTCCCCAAATTTGGATTAGAGAAGAAGCTTGATCCTGTTTTGTGTCTGAAGTATTTTTTTAAATGATCGACGGATTCCTGTTTGGAAGAGAAGGAAGTGTGGGAATCAATTGTCATGATTTCTCATGCGTTGGGAAATTCCTGAAAATTCTAACTAGTGAAACCCATCATCCTCACTGATATTGGTGCTTGTCTTTTTGTGTTTCTATTGATTACTATGATATTTTTGTCTTGATTTTGCCAAGATACGTTTTTCGAATGCTCAGTTATACAACTGCAGGAATCACTTTATTATTAAGTTTTTATATGTATCTTGAGTTTCTCAATTTTCCAATATATCTCATCTCTAAGGTGAAAAGTTTCATCATATGATGCTCGTTTGATTGATGATTCACAATATGCTCTTTATCAATGCAAAAGAACTAAGAGTATACCTATGTTTTGTGAGGTTGAAACAGCGCCGCTTGCTGCCATCTGAAATGGTGTAAGCGCTTGTTTCGCTTCCATTTGCATGCATAGAAGGGAAATAGTTTTTGAAAAATAGTCATTGCTAAAAAAGAGCCCAAAAGCTGGTTAAACTAGTGTATATTTAGTTAAAATGGGTATCTTCCACAAAATCATTTCCCTTTCAATGCATTCAAACAGAGCACACAAATGACTGCCGATTTCATTCGGGGTGAGATCAGGACTACTTCCAAGCATGATTTCACATCACCACTGCCATTATCAGTTCCTCTTGTTGACAATAGCCTGTAGCACAGTTTACAAGTGACTGTTGTTGCAACCTTTTGAATAATGGTTCAAGTCACTTTACCATTAAAAAAAATCTTATCCAATATGCATATGCTGACCTTCTATATCCAGTCTCAACACCATGTTTTTTTCTTCCACGCATAAGAACTTGGTTGTAACTTTGGTTTTTGTAAAGTCTGATGCATTTTCAGCTCTATTCTCTTTTAGGAACTCTTAGCAAGTTTTTAAAGTTTTAAAAAGTGAATCATTTTCCTTGGAGTCTTGCATTATCTTCTAGGAAATTGATCTGGTTCATTACATTGTAGATACAGATTTTATAAGTAGAGTTAGTGTCTAATAAATAGACTTATGGAACATCTTTTTTAATACCTCAATTTTGAGTCCTGAGGAAGCTTGTGTTTCTTTCTCAGGTTTTGTTAAACACCAAAATAAAGAATGGATATAACAACAATGGACCGTGGTACTCTCACTCTGCTTGGAACAGGATGTTGCGTGATGCTTACGATGCATTTCACCGTACAGTTGCTATCACAGCATCTTTTCTACTGGAAAAATGCGAAGGAACAAAAGGCCATACTTATCATCATACTTATGGCTCCATTATATGCTATCGACTCCTTCGTGGGTTTGTTAGATATTCAGGGAAGCAAAACCTTCTTTACCTTCTTGGATTCAATCAAGGAATGTTATGAAGCACTTGTAAGTTCTCATGCTGCATGTCCACTTGACATAAAATGTTATTTGGCTTTGATTTTGAAACCGTTCCTTTGACACAATTAGTGCTATATTTCTTTTTCATTGCAGGTGATTGCTAAGTTCTTAGCTTTGATGTACAGTTACTTGAATATATCCATTAGTAAAAATATAGTGCCAGATGGAATCAAAGGAAGAGAGATTCACCACTCATTTCCAATGACTCTTTTTCAGGTGAACCTTAACTTTTAGAACTTGCAACATCAACATGCTTTTGTTACTGTTCTTTCTTTTGTGATCGTTTTAATACTCAAGCATCAAATATTATGATACTACAATTTCTATCGTGATTGATATTTGACTATGGTCATCATTGTAGCCATTTTTGCCACAAATACCTCCATCATGAGAGCCTTTTCTATTGGATGTTTCTTTTCTTTATTCTTCTCTTGTTCAAATTGGTTCATGATGTTCATACATAAGAGCCGTGAAAATTCTACTGGTGTTGGTTGATCCAAAATTTGGTTCCCCATAGCTACCTTCTCTTTGACGGCAATGTACTTAGAAAAGAGTTTCCTTGTAAGGTGTCTTTCCTTATTCCCAGATCGGATATGCATTGCTTTTCTTCATAAGGGTTCTATGGGTTTGTGAAGCAAAGCACAAGGTAGAAACTTGGGTGCGCTTGTGGCCAAATTTATCACTGATGTGTGCAGATTCATGCCAAGCTGAGGTCTGCAGGCTGGAGAGGCTAAGCATGGTGTGGCATGGTACATGCATGCATTCACATGTGTGGATCCCACATGAGAAACCTTTTAAGAAGGTTTCCAATGACTCTGTGGATAGATTGACCACTCTCACTCTCTGATCCTTGTAGCACAAACCGAAAAGCCAGTTTTTCTTTTCAGAGAATACTATCGGTCCATCGTCTTCCTCCATTTTCTTGCTCCTTGTGGACGAATAATGTAGGTCCAGTGGATGGTTTGGATTTTGAGTGCACCTCATCAAAGCCATTAATCAAAGAAGAGGTTTTTCTTTCCTGAGGCAGAAAAGTGTGATCCCTTGTGCTCCTGACAATACGTCCTAGAGCGTGCTAATCTGTATTTAGGACAACAGCCGTAATGTGAATCAGCCAGTTCTTTGATTCAATTTCTTGATTTAGTTTCTTTGCTTAATATTTAGAACTGTATCAATGGTTAAATTCCATCTAGTGGTGTCACCAGTGGGTACATTCTTCACAAATGTATCTTGGGCTTCATTGATTGATGTGATGTGCATTGTAGGCACTTTTCTCTTGTGGTTGCTATGATCTTTCCTAGTCAGGTAGTTCATTCCTTAAAACACTGCTTAGTAGATGGACATGTGGAACTGTCTGACTTTGTCCATCTTCTTCTCCTATCTGTTTTCTTTCATCGTTTGCTATCTTGCTTATTGATTCTTAATTACTTTCTTCTATTCTAACCCAATTTTGATCTGAGCAGTGTTGATGATAAGATCTCCATCACTTGATAAAGCTGCCAAGAACTCATATATGGATGTCAGGGAACAAAATTGAAGTTTAAGCTATTTTTAGTCAGTTTTAAAATCTCACAAGTCTCTTACAGTCATCATTCATGACCTATCTGTTTTGTTTGTTGGATTCATCCTTTAGCCATTGATGCCCATCAATTTGTGCCAGAAGTTGTCAAACTTATGTAACAATGTAGTTGATATATTTGAATTTTTTTAAATTGCAGCCTCACACTGTCCGACTTGACCATCACACATTGAAGCTCCTTAAGTACTGGACATGGCAGTTTGTTGTGATCCGGCCAGTTTGCTCTGTTCTGATGATAGCACTTCAACTCCTTGGGTTGTACACCAGTTGGATAAGTTGGACATTCACCATAATACTGAATGTTTCTGTTTCTCTTGCTCTATATTCTCTTGTTATCTTTTATCATGTGTTTGCAAAGGAGTTGGCACCCCACAAGCCTTTGGCAAAGTTCTTGTGCATCAAAGGAATTGTTTTCTTCTGCTTCTGGCAGGTAAATGTTTCTGGAAATTATTTTCTGTGTTTGGTTAATGTAGTAAATTGATGAACTCCTTGTGCGTATGGGTCCTTGACCGTTTAGAATTGGAGCTTGTTCCTTGCTCTCTATATTTGGGAAAAATAAAGCAAGAATTCTCTATTCTCTTGGAACCATTGGGGTTAAATTCCCAGTATAAGAAGCTTTTATTCATTTTGCAGCTTCTGCTGTTGATCCTGCTGTATACTCTTGCATGTATTGTTGTTTCATGGTTATTTCTACTTTAGTATTTAAGGAACTATGTTACTATCCCAGACAGATACCTTCCTCCTTGGTGTAACTAAAAGACATTGCAAGATGCCCTCTAAAAAATGAGTTTTTATTTTCAAATTAATCAATGGTTTGTGTAACATGGACACGAAGAATGTGTTCACAATCCTGACAAATCAGGTGCACAACACATCAAAGCATGATTTGTAAATTTTAAATTGTACTGCAATGAATCGTCACTCAATTTGTGATCTATGGGACCACAGGATAATGGAATGTCCACAGTTGATTGGAATTATAAAATTGGCTCAATGATACATAGTCATGGTTGGTTGTCATTTCACCTAACCTAGCTTCATGATTAGATTTAAAACGTTGTTGAATCTTTGGTTTGATGGTTTTTTTCTGTTCAGCCGATTGAGCAGTCAGTACACACAACGTGCAGCAATTGTTAGTTTGCAGGCTGTTCCTGTTGTCAATATTTCACTAATAATAGTATTAACTAGTTTATATTTCATATTATATGCAAAGAGTTTGATCAAATGTCTTTGATTGATTGCAACAAAATGAAGAAAAGATTGATTATCTGAAATTGACAATAATCTGAAGCTGTTTGAGAACTTGAAAGGAAAAGAGAAGAGAACAAAAAGTACAGGCTAGAGTTTCCAGCCTTATCAGAACGTGGTGTCTAAAGCATTTTAACCTCATTGTGAACATAACTAGAACTGAAATTTATACTATTGTGATCCAGTTTGCATGTGGATATGGACATGGATATGCACTATCAGGAATATAGCTCCCTTACTCCCCCTACCAAAAAGCACAGGAAGGGGATTTAGACATTATTTCCCCACCTCTAACCTGTTACTTATGGTCACAGATTAGTTTTATTTGGAGAAGAAGATTAATGTCATGGTTGTAATGAATGTTTATATACTTGTATTAAAATAATCCAAAACCTTATTCACCAAAGAAAAAAAAAAAAACTTGATATTCATGATAATTTTCTTCGCTCCTAACCCGATGCCTGTGGCTTATGTGGGGCTGCGTGCATTTAGAGCTTTACCCAATGCCCTCATGCTCGAAAAAAGATGGGGGTCTTGGGGTTCTTAATAAAAAAAAATAATATTAAAAAACTGTGTTCCTAAAATTGCCATTCAGCATACATACTGACGTAGGACTAATGCAATGGCCTTAGGGGTGCAACTAGGGTCGGGCGGGTCGGGTTTTAATAAACCCAACCCTAACCCATGTCACAACGCATTGGACCCGACCCGAATTAAAAACCTGATTTAGTCCAACGGACCCGACCCGAGTTTGTAATACCCTCAACCCGACTGTTGGCCCGACCCGACCCGACCCGACCCTACCCGACCCTAGTTTGTAATAAGAAAGATGTTAAATGGGCATGAAGTAATGGTGAAGGGTTGGCTTTGGTAAAGGTGGGTAAAAGGAGTAAAAGGTTAATGGGTTATTGATACGGAGCAGCAGATCCACATACGTATGTGGAGTTTTATTTTATTATTTATTTCTATTTTCGATTTGGTTGTAATTAGAAATTAGGATTTCCTAATTTGAGTGAGTTATTTTCGTTTCAATGTATTTAGAGGTTTCCAATTTTAGGTGTTGCTATTTTCTTGCTTTGAGATTATTATAAATATTCTATGTAATCTCGTTTTTTGGAGGATACGATTGAATGAATAAAAGCTTGAGAAAGTTTTCGCAAATACCAGTGACTGGTGCAACGATCTTTGAGAGTGATTCCTTAGCGTGAGGCTACGGTGTGAAACCACCAAACCTTTTTCTTCAGGTACTTCTCTTCATCTTCTTTCTTCTTCTCTCTTTCCTTTTCCATTTCTTTCCCTAGTGCCATGACCTTTTGTACCCTCCCCTATTTCGTTGCCTACCAGATCTACCCAAATTTGTCCCTCAGCCACTTCTACCCCTTTCTCTTGAGCCATAGCCTTCACACCACATTTGTACCCCTCCTGAGTTTCTCCAGTGACCCCCCCTCTGCAGCCTTCGCCCCTTCCAAATACTCATCTCCGTGCTTTCATCTCTCTCCCTAAGCCCCTCTAGCCTGTGCCGCAACATGTATTTCCACCCCTGTGACTTCTGCAAGCCTCCATTACTTTCGTAACCCCCCTCTTTGTCCAATACAGCTGCCGCAAGCCCCTTTTTGTTCGTTTTACCTATCGTGACTTTCTTCCATATGCTTATTTAACTCATTTGAAACTATATGTCCAGTACATCCCACCTTTCCTTTAGCCCATTTAATCCATTTAATACATTATATTTGAATTCCATTATTTCCATTCACACATTACATTCTAGTATTTGCATGATTATTTGTAGTAAAGTTTATATTAATTAATTGCAACTATTGCATTTAGGGTTACCATATCCCTTTTCCTACATCAGTTATTAAAAGACTAGGAAAGAGGGACATGGTGATGGGTTAGAGTGTTAGACGATTCTGGCAGAGGGACGATGTGGTCTGAGGAATGAGTTTGGATTGTGATGGTGGTTTTAGGTGGATGTGGTGGAAGGGTCGAATGGATTATGTGTGCCTGTAACAGAGAGGGCAGGGCTGACTGCGTTTGGACAAGGTGGGGAAGATGAAACAGGACAACAGAGGCACAATCAACCGACTGTGCCCATCATCCGCCGGCCTAGGTGTATCTCGACCTTCTGCTTGAGGCAGAGGAGGGAAAAAAGATAACTCTGGGAGCACTGTCAAACGCCGGTGACAGTTGAATCCAAAGAGGAAGAAGAGAAAGAAAAAGAGTAAAAACCCAAATTCGAAAATCCGATTAATATTCCATTGATAAATCTATTCTCTATTAAATTCCCAAAAAGGGGTTTATATACAAATCATAAAACCAAACATAGAAATTAAAATCAAACGAAAAAGAAAAGAAATAATAATAAAAGGAAATAAGAATTAAAAGAAAGATGTAAAAAGGGTAATCTCCAATGGGGGTTTTGTTGAAAGAGAAAGAGGAAATTTCCTCTTTTGGGATCCCCCTCCTTGGTGTTGCATCACTTTCTCGCTCGTTCGCTTCCAAGATCCATCAATGGCGTTCCTCTATTTGTAAAGATACTTTAGCAGAAGAGAAAAATAAATAAGAGAAAGAATGGAAGAGATGTATGGAGACGTGATGCAGATGTTGAGGATGCCCGGCTGAAGATAAAACTTGTGATTAGCAGATTAGGAATTAGGTTTGAGGGTGAAGGGGTTTTATATAAGTTAGGAAATTCGGGTCGGGTCGGGTCTTCTCGGATTGAAATTTAAAGACGTCATCCCAACCCGACTCGAGTTTCGTGCGGATTTTTGTTTTCTCAACCCAACCCGACCCTATGGCCCGACCCTTGTAACCCGATCCGCGTGATTTCTCTAGTCGGGTCATGTAGGTCGGGCCAAAACCCGATTAGAGTTGCAGCCCTAAATGGCCTAAATCCAATAGGCTGAGTTAAACAAAAGAAATTACCAAGTCAATAAAATTAGAAAGCACCATGCCCATCACGTGCAAATAAGAATCCCACGTAGGCAAAAGTTGTGAAAGTCTGAAGCCACGTCATAGTCTCACATTACTGTACCTTAGAATTATCCACAAGGGTCCATGGGATTCTGAACTTCCCTCTCCTAACCTCTTTAAGGATTTTGTTTTTAAAGAAAGAAATGAAGGTTTAAGACACAACAGGGTTTAGGGAATTTAATTCAACTGAATAGACAATATGAAAATGTTCCAGTAACTAGTAATATGTTTTACACATCAAGTAGGCCAAAGGAAAACAACTAATTTTGATTGTCGAAGGCTTCAAACATCAACTATAAAGAAGAAAAAGAGAAATGCCTCCAGAGACCAAAAACAGAAATAGTTTCTTCCCTCCTGTTATTCTTCAGGGATTCCATTTTCTTTATACAAATCAGAAGCAGTTCTTTACATCTCATGGAACATGTCATGTATGAAATTCTGCTGAAAAAGGTTCTAATGTCTCTGTGAGAGAACCAACACAACTGCTGCTCAAAAGAGACTGCTTCTCTAATGTACGTGGCTCACCACGCAGCTATGCTGATTCTTTTTTGGAAAACTAGTTACTGATATGATTGCTGTGGACAAAAGTAATACATCTCTGCTTATACAGCAGCAGCCAAATGCATGCAGCAAGCTTCTGTCTCAATGAATGTAGCAGACAAGAGATCCTCAAGCACTAAGCAGTTACTAGATGAATCCTTTGGAGAAAAGAAAAACGGAGATAGAATGGGAATCACTCCCTAAGTGACTTCACACCATCAGTTCCTTCACAGAAATTCTAATTCCAATATTCTCAAAAAATAATTCATTCATCATTGATTGCCATCATCTCTAATTACAGTCATACTTATAAAAAAAAATAGTAACTACCCTCTGTAGTTTTACAGTAACTATTGTAAATTGTCTACAAAGCACATTCCCTCTCTAGTAACTTCTGTAGCAGTTAAGCAACTACTGAATTATCAACCCACAGTGAAATGTGGGACTACTCCTTCCTCCTTTGATAAATTGTACCTTGGCCATCCGCATCACATACTGTCTCAAAAATGTTAAATACTAAAGACATGTTTAACAGTGTCAGAAAATGTATTGAATTAGAAAAAGGAACACATCAATACCAAGAAAATAATGTAAATCATCCGAATGCTTTGAAAGCTTTCATCTTAAACATAAAGGTTTGGAATTTTTGTAGAGGATATCATGATACTACTTTTTCAGAAATGAGCCTATCCCATGGGGTGGAGATGTATGTTTTCCTCACTGGGATTCATTGCCTTTATGTTTGCTGTTTGGCAGGGAATTGTGCTTGAAATGTTAACTTCAGCGGGAGTCATCAAATCACATCACTTCTGGCTAGACGTGGAGCACATTCAAGAAGCGCTTCAAAATGTCTTAGTATGCGTGGAGATGGTTGTATTCTCTGTCATGCAGCAGTATGCATACCATGTTTCACCATATAGCGGAGATATTGAAGGGAAGCTGAAGTTGGGAAAGATTGAATGATCTAAGGCATAAAGTGAAAATGGGCATCGGCTATGCACCAAACATTTAAACTGCTTTCCTATGTTGATACTACTGTTGTATTCTGGTATGGTCCCTGCTTTTGTTGAACTTTTTTTTGTATTCCATATTTCTATATGAATCTTCAATATTAGTAGAGCCTATTCTGAGTCATGGGCAGCATGGGTTATTGAAAAAAAATGTGGTAAGATAGAGGGTTAGAATTGGAGAGCACTTGCTATTGTGCTAGCGATCTCTGACACAGGATCTTTCATAAATTACTAAATTAGTATTGGATAATTCTCTCTTGTGTTTGATTTCTCATTTCTATCACTGTAATATTAATTTGGATTTTATCTTTGATGAATTTTGGAGAAATGGCTCTCTAGTTGAAGAGGGTGGACGCTTCATAGAAATTCAATGAAAGAGCTGTTGGCTCTTGACCGTTGAGGCCTTGTGAGCATTTAATTAATGTAAACAAACTATATTTCAATTGTATTTCTATAAAATAGTTTTAAGAAGCCCGAGTCTTGATTGAAAGTCTACGGAATAAACAAGTGTTTCCACAACTTTACCAGCCGGTCAATTCTGTTCCACTTGAAACAATGTTTCCAATAAAAACTCTAGGAATACTAATTGCATAAAATTTGAGTCTTATCTGATCAATTTAGCTTTGTGATTGTATATCGTGAAATTTTGATTACTATAAGTTATTGATTTTTCATATCTCATTTTATAACGTTGTGAACAACAACTCGTGATAAGGAGTATTCTTTGAATTACATCGTCCATAAACCCTCTATCCATTCAATCTAATCATGTGGGGTCTAATCCAATAAATATGAAGTCTCCCTATTGAAAATGTATGTTTGATTTCCTGTAGCTGCTCCTTGACCATACTATATGTCAATTTAATAAGAACAAGACTTTGTAAGTAGTTGATTTTGCATGCCATTGTTCATGACGAAGGAATGTTCAGTCAATAATTTTTAATAAAAAAATAAATTTTACTCCCTCTGTTATATTTTAGTTGTCTCATTTGAAACATTTGTTTTTTTTAAGGAACTCTCTATATAAGGCTAGCACTGTATATGATCTCATTCATTTTCAACACAATTTATATTATTCAAATATAAATGAGATAATTATTTTAGCACAATTTCAAAATTCATTTAAGACAACTAAATTGGAACAAAAGGAATATAACTTAGAGTTCAATTTTATCCCATCATTATTCTCTAAAGAATTTCAAAATATCATTTCTATTATAGGCAGTGATTCAAGCAGACCAAAGCGAGCCCAATCTGTGCAGAACTTAGCCAATCCAATGGTCCGACGAAGTTACAAAATAGGCTGTCTTATGCAAAAAATTTAATAAGAAGGAGAAAATATATTACATATTAGCCCAGCCCATTTTTTTAAACCGATGGGTGAGGCCCATTTATTCATACTGGTCCAATCCAAGATAATGGGCTTTGAATTCCAGACTGCGACTCCCATCCATCCAAATTCCCAACTACATGAAATATTTTTGCCAATGTCTGTCAGTTTATTAAATAAATGAAGTAGTTTATAGGCAAGCTAACTGTCCTAGCCCCTCCACTGCCAGCTGGTGGCCTCTCTCCGCGGGACGGGAGAGGTCACAAGTTCGAGCTCCAGTTATCTTTACTGGGAGTGTGGAGTCTATGTTGCTCACCCCAAGAGTTTTAAGAAGGCTATAGCCAAGGCGTTGGGATAGGCATGAGGTTTCTCTTGGATCTTCAAAAAAAAGTTTATAGGCAAACTAATTGTCCTATGTCCAGTCATTAGATTTTGGTAAAAAATCAATTTCTCAATTTTTTGAAGGAAAGAAATTTTATCTTGATATTTCAATCACTGAAGTTTGTAAATGGATTGGCAAAAAGAGTCAAAATTTGACTAATTTTTTTAAATTTAATCAAAATTTCTTGAAATTTCAGCTAAAACACACTTTTTTCCAATACAAGACTATATTGCTGATATTATATTTCACCTTGACTTCAGGCCAAAAACCTTTGGCCAAAATTTATAACTAAGACCACATAGATTTGTCTAATACTTATATTGGGGACTTCCTTCTTTAAATCATTGTAGATTAACTAATATTTCAAAATATATTTGTTGGACGTTAGTAGCCATTAGATCAAAGATAAAATATCTTAAAATCGATTAATGTAGAAATTAAATAATAACACATAACAATATCTTAGATAAGATTGACAAATTTAACTAAAATAATGATAAGCTGTAGACTTTCATGTGATAATGATGATTTCTTAAAATAATATTAGATGTGTGATACTTTATAGAACAAAGAGTTGAGTAATGAGTTAAATAGATAAATTAGGGTGGATAAACGGCTATATTAAAAAGATAATGTGAACAATTCTAATACATAATAAACTAAAAGAAAAAAATTTGTTTAAGATAATTTGACAATGCTTGGAGATGCAATTTAAGTATGGGACGAACATGTAGCACATCAAATTGAGAAATAGATTGGGATAAAATTGAACTTAAACCCAGCCAACTCAACTCGAGTCGGCTATGGTATATTATTAAGTAGATGAAACAGAAATAGTAATTCAATCCACTTAATTCTAGACCATGAATGTGACAAAACAATTATAACTAATAACAAATACTTAATTAAACTAATACTGTAACGACCCGACTCTAATACAGGGCTTAGGGCTTGACTCAGTGTGATATTGTCCGCTCTGGGCCTCGCACACAAGCGAGCCCGCACGGTTTTGCATTTGGGCCAGGGCCCACGTGGCCCAGCCCAAAATGCGTCACATGAGTACAAGGGAGGCCACCCACTTAAATTTCCCAAATTTTCCTCCTCTACTACCAATGTGGGACTTCTTCCCACATCAGTGGGTAGGGGTTTCACAATCACCCCCTCTAAAGCCTCGAGCCGTCCTCGGCTCGACTCCGGTCCAGCTCAACAACTCCAGGGAAGGAGGAAGACCCACACAGTCCGAGTGTAGAACCTCGGCTCTGATACCATTTGTAACGACCAGACCCGAATACAGGGCTTAGAGCTTGAGTCAGTGTGATATTGTCCACTCTGGGCCTCGCACACAAGCGAGCCCGCATGGTTTTGCATTTGGGCCCGGGCCGACATGGCTCGGCCCAAAACGCGTCACCGGTGGGTAGGGGTTTCACAAATACCGTGTTTTTAAAAAAAATATAATAGGAGTATAATTGAGTTACGTTTTGGCATGACCAATCTTAATCTAACTTAAAAGATTACAAACTAGTTTAAGTCAAGTTGATTCTTGAGTTATTGGAGTGTTTGGGCTTAAGATATGGCTTATTAGATTATAGATCAAGTCGAACTTGTGGGTTCGAGATCCCATGGCTTAACTTTAATGTGTCTTAAGGATAGTGGACTCACTCGAGGAATCTTATGCTGGGTATCTCATGGTTTTCCACACGTAAATTCAAAAAAAAAAAATATTCGTCTTTGATTAAGTTGAACAATAAGCCATGAGTAAATCAAATTGTATACAACTTTTTGGATAAATTAGATTGATGACGTGTCGTGAGTCATGTTGGTTAGATCATGGATTGGTCATGTATTGGGTTCGATAGAATCATGATTTATTTAATGGTTATTTCATAAATTTTGAAATTCACAGCTGAAAAGAATACTGCAGAAAGAAATTAAGAGTTTTGATTTGAGCACAACTAAAGTTGATAGGGCGATGCTTCATGCATTTTCTACACAGTGCAGTTTGAAGGTGTTTAAATCAAAATTTTAACACATAATTATTTTTAAAATATTATTTCAATCATATAGTCTGAAAATAATATTTTTTAAATACTAAATGAAAAATATGCGGCACATATTTATCTTAGAGATCCTGTTGCGATCCACAACAGGAATACAAAACAGCCCATCTGATTTTTTGCCACCAGAAGGACGAAGGTACACGATAAATCAAGGAAGCATTTTTAGATTTTTCCAACTTCCCTTTTTTTTGTTAAAGAAAAAAGAACTCATCGATGAATCATTCTCCATAGGCACCCATAGATTCTTAATTTTGATTGTTTTCTCCTGGCAAGCTACCATGACGACCCTTCAAATCTCTATTCACTTCTCTACTCTCAACAACATCTGTAACGCTCTTATCACTGAAAGAAGCTGTTTATTTCACAAATTCGCTCTACCCACTACTTGTTACTCTCCACTAAGAAGAAAGATTAGTTCTTTACATGCAATTGGGTGGAAATTGAGAAGTTCTGGAGAGAAGCAGTCTTTTTTGAGGGAGCGTGTGGAGAAATCTGAAATTTTGATAAGAGAGGAGAAGAAAAGGAGGAAGATGGCTACTTCTGTGGTAGTTAGAGTGGGCTTTGGTTCAAATGGTGGTGGAGGGGATGGAAATGATAACAGCAGCACAGCAAGATTGTTGGGAAATCTTGCTCTGGCAATTGGGCTGGCTTATCTCTCAGTGACAGGGCAACTTGGTTGGGTTTTGGATGCAATTGTTTCAATCTGGGTAAGGATTTTTAAACCTGAGTTCATTTGTTTATTGTGTGATGAATTTCTCTTCATTCACTTAATTCGGTGCTTAAGAAATCAGTCGGCTATCAAGCCAAAAATGGATTGCTATCTGTTCCACTGAGATTTGTGCCATCAGATTACTGTAGAAAATTTCCACTAGGTTGTAGCTAGGATACTATTTTCTACTTTTCCATTTGAAATACATATTAGCAATAGGGAATGAATGCATCTACTGTAAAGCACGATTCAAAAAAACAAAAAACAGAAAAAGAACAATTGAATTACTAGTCATTCAGATACAGGAGAGAGATTACGGCTGTGCATGGATTGGGAAATGATCAGATGAATTCAGTATGGTCTCCTTGGGAGGTGAACCTCTCAATTGGGTTTATCTCCTTTAGAAGAACGTTAGTTCTCCCAAGGTGGTAGTGGAACTTAGGGTGCTTTAAAGTAAGAGAATGTGTTGATGTGGCATGATATCACCTGATGCACTTTCTCATGAGAAAATGGTGCTTGGAAGGAACCTATACTTTTTTTTATTCCGTGATGATCTCCCAATTCAATGGTGGGAGGGGGCCTTCAAACTTTGGGACCATGATACCAAGGATTAAAGATGGAAAATGTGTCCTATCCAATGTTACATTTTTCATATTTTTTCAAATCTTAATGCAATGTATACCCTCCTTTCTGTCAAAGTATTCAACTTGCATCTCTTTATCCATCCCTTGCATGAAAGCCAACTTCTTCATTTCTTCTTACTTGTAGAGCGCACTTTTATCGTCCTTTTTTTTTTTTCTGCTTGGGCTGTCTTTCTAAAGTATTTATCAGTTGTGAAATATTTTTAACTTGACACATAAATAAAACTTTTAATCTTCTACCTGGAGGTTGTTCATACTTTGATGGATAGATAAATGCTCTACCAATGATACATTTGTCTTCTAGTTATGTTCAAAATATAAATTAGCTGCCTAAGTACTTAGCTTTGCCTTGTTTTGTTATGCTTCTTTATTTAAGCTACTCAGATCACTTAAGTCGTATATGTGGGCAGCTTCTTGCAGTGATTCTGCCAATTGCAGGGTTAGGTGCTTTCCTGTGGTTTGCTGGACGAGATATTGTTCAAGACAGTGTAAGGGTCCTTTCACTGGGCTTATTGCTTTTCTTGTATCATTCAGAAGTAAATTGTTGTATAATACTCTTAATTGTCTCATTTTTTCATCTATTTACAAAACAACTTCGCATTTACAGTAAAATCCATTGTGGTCACTGCTTCCCTCTATGTATATTGGACATGTGAATAGAAGCTTGTACAGATTCATCACTCAATGAAATTAAGTATCTAGTTCTTATTGATGAATTGGAAGTTTCCTTAAACTTCACATGGGTAAGATTTAGTACATGTTCTAGTTTTAACTGTATAAGCTCTTCATACTTTTGCTATTTTGATTAAATGTTAAATCAGTGATGTTATCACTTTTTTCATTATGTTTATGTGTTTGTTGATTTCTTCTCATTGCTATCGTTCCCATGCAGTGTCCCAACTGTGGAAATGAATTCCAGATTTTCAAGTGAGTGGTTACAAAACTGAACCTTTTTATATTCAAATGCTATAAGTTGAATCACCTGTGCTGCTTAGATAAGAGAGAAGGGACTGAGCCCTAGTGCATGATCAAGTGTTGCAGCACTATGGTTATGAGTTCATTGGGTTCAACTGATCTTATGCACCAAAAATATTGCTCCAAACTAGGTTTTGCAATCTGCATGATTATCCTGTTGGCTTTTAGCTTGGTGCAACATCATCTATGTTTATCATCTCTATTATTGATGACAATGTGGAGATATGGGTCTATGATGAGGCTCACTAAACAAAGATATGGGCTCAGGCATCAGGACTTCATTTTGCAGTTTTTTTCTGTAGAGGTCTCATTTGTGACTAGAGCCATGCATTTTTTAACCCTTTTTTTTAAGTGATCTTATGCAAGTTTTGTTCTATAATGTGTTGGATAATGGTGTGAAATTCAATTCATGGCAGAAGATATTGTATTGGATCCAGTCCTAAATTTTAGAGCCTAGATAAATGTTCCAATGTTGCCTTTGCGATGACATTGGTCTGGTCCATTGCCAGGCCTCTCAAAAATCTTAAAATGCAGTTGTACACAATCTGACTTCACTCCATGGTTGAACTTGTAATTCTTGTGCTTTCATTTATCATCATCACTAAAGCCTCATCAATCTCTTTGGGATCAGATTGGTGAGTTCTTTCCTCAAGGGGCACATGGTTTACCTTATGTGGGTAATTAATATTAATTTAATTGAGCTTTTTGATAATCTGCATTATCAGATAATTTTATGGGTGTGTAGGCCTGTCAGGTGGCCATGATCTGTGGTCACCTGGTTTACCACCACATCTTTTGTCTGTAATTGATGCTAGTATGTACCCATGTCCACCCTTCATGGCAAGATTTACTTGCTGCCTACCTTAAAACATCATTCATTCATTTTAGACTATAGCCCTTTGCACAATTGGTAAGTGCCAACTATAACATGCATAAAGGTTAAGAGTCCAAGTAACATTGCCAGTGGTCATGAGAGATTCATCGATGATGCAATTCCTTGCAGATCTTCTTTGAAGGATGGTGTGCAGCTTTGCCCTTTTTGTACCCAACCTTTTTCAGGTCAGACAATTTTCATTTCAGAATTTATCTTCAATGCTTCATTTTTATTTCAGAATTTATCTTGAAAGAAAACAATATTTATTGGAACATAGAGAATATACAAGGGGGCCCAAAAATGAGATGCAAATAATGTAAAATACAATCAAGAGAAAGTAAAACTAAAGATCAGACTACTTACTGCCAACGGGTTCATTTGGTAACGTCATTTTGCCAGCTCACTTGCCTTAAATTCTAAGTGCATGTTTTTGCACCGCTTTTTTCTTTGGAATTTGATTTCCTCGATAGAAAATGAAATCTATAAATTTTGTTTTCCATGGTTACACAATTTCTATTGTTTGATGTGCCAAAGGTTTCCACAATGATTTACCCTTGATTTTTTATTTTTTCTGTTGTCCAGTGGGTGAGTGTAGGTCATAATTTGGTTGCAATTGATTCTAGATGATGATGATGGTGGTGGTGGTGATAATAAATACTATATATTATTAATTAATTTAGGTGCGACTTATAGACATCCTACTTTTCTGCCTCTACACACCCAAATCCAGATTTTTGTGGCAAATTACCATTTTACCCCTGCGTTTTTACTTATTCGAATGAACTGCCAGTTCATTTCGGCATTCATTCGAATGAATCATTCATTCAAACGAATGCCGAAATGTAATTTTAGTTCATTCGAACGAATGGGCTGAACAATATTCGATGTTACTGTTCAGCCCATTCGTTCGAATGAACGGATGGTTCATTCAAATGATGCTACAGTATGTACATTATTTAAATAATAAAATTTCCTTTAAAACTTTAAAGTTATTTTTTAAATACTGTGTATTTTTAAAATTTCTCAAATTGAATATCTGGACTAATTACGATAACTTGATAAAAAAAACTTTAAGACTTTAAGGTCTTTTGACACTCTCAAATGCTTAAAATACAGTGTTTTATAAATAAGGGTATCCCTCGGCTGTGACGAAAACACATTTGGGAGTGTCAAAAGACCTTAAAGTCTTAAAGTATTTTTATCAGGTTATCGTAATTAGTCTGGATATTCAATTTGAGAAATTTTGGAAATACACAGTGGTTAAAAAATAACTTTAAAGTTTTAAAGGAGATTTTATTATTTAACTAATGCACTATGCATTACTGTAGCATCGGCAACATAGACTATTATTTTTTAAGTCTTGAAATCCATGAGCCATTGAAATTGCTTTCCAATCTCTCTCCCTAGGAATTCACTTTCCACTAGAATTGTGAAAAATGACCATGTTGCATAATTCATTTTCCATGGAAAAGGTTAGTATGGAGCAATGGAAAATAATTTTAATGCAAAACTCATTTTCATTTCGGCAAACAATGTTGTGCACAAACATGTCCTTAATGTCTGATTCTATTTATGATATTGTTTTTTCTCTTTTTCCCTTTCTTCTGATCTTGTCTAATAAATTGTAGTTATAAATATTGAATTTTTTATCGTCCACCATGCATAATTTTCCATGATTCCAATAGAGATACCAAAAAATGTGTATGTTATAATCTTTTGTACATGTTATAATCTTTTGTCCATGTATAGTACCTCTAGGTAAGCACCAATCCCAAAATAACCTGCCAACGGTGTATGCAACAGCCATAGCCATAGCAATGGTATTCCTTAAGGTTTGTCAGCCTTTTATTCGCAAGAAATTGAAACTGAAATAGGAAGACCACTGGGTTGAATCTACCGACTTGGCAAAAGTCAGCACTTCAACAGAAAAAAAAAAAGAAGCAGACACAGGCACATGTATATATTTAAGTTTAGAAACCTATATAACCAAGAACTACAAATATGAAATTACCCTAATTTTAAAACTTATCTAGTTGACCATAATTCCTTACGATAAGAGTATTTATGTATTCTTTTAACAATCTTATTCTAAAATTACATTATTTGCTGATCTAGTTGAGTTGAACCATTTACCCATATTGTTTAGTTTTATGAACTTTAGCTACTACTTTGTAAGAACATATTCCCCTTCAGTCTCAACTGAACCCAATTAAGTTGAATCCATTTGGCCAAGGTGCATTCTACTGATTTTGAAGGTATGTTCATGCATTTTTGGGAACGGTAATGTGACTAGTCTAACATTATGTTGGTTAGTGAAGGAAGAATCGCAAACTAATTGAATATAAATATCAGCCTTGGTTTTGTTATCCTTTATAGGGCCGCCTCCTACTTTGGTTTCTAGGTGGCAACTATGATTAAAATAGAACATTTAGGTTATCTGAGATAGGGCAATCTGGCACCTCAGGGATTCTCTATTACAAACTACTTGATCAATTAACTTTTTGAACATGTTTCTATTTACAAGCCTAATGGAAAACAAATTCCTAGAAACTATGCCAATTAGATAATCTGGTGATTGGTTAGTGTAGTGTCATCAGCAAAGACATCCAAGTCACTTTTACTTTTGCAGTAACACAAGATGATGTTTTTATATGACTAAGAACCCAAAGACCCCACCTCTCCTTGAGTACGAGGGTGTTGGGTAAATTCCTGATGCACGCAACCGCCACAAGCCACGTGCATCAGGTTACTTCAGGACTTGAACCTGGGATACCTGGTTCATGAGCCAAAGTGCCTGCCAGTTGACTTATCCCATGCAAGGTAGTAACACAAGAGATGTTCGTTGATTAACTTGAGTATATCTGCATGCTTGTCCTCTCCAAACCGACCATTCTGTGAAAAAGGAAAGGAATGGTAACAGGGCAATCCTATTGTAAATCAAATTTCTGCCAAATAAGCCCTTTCATCATCATAATCACCATATGCCGTTTATTCCTTCAATCTGGGGTTGGCCTTTTTATATTTGGCCAAATAAGCCTTTTTTATCCTTAAAATGTGCTAAAAAATTATATATTGGATTTATCTCAGGTGTGTATTGTTATTGTCTATATTTGGAGCAGGAATTAGAGATTATTATCTTTTCTACATGAATATCAGTGCATTGAGAACATTTGCAGTATAGAAAATGTACTAAATACTATAAATTACATTTTAAAGGGTGTTCTCCTTTAATCTATACCTTCTGCTCAAGTTCTAAGATGATCTAATTGCAATCCAGTGCAGGACAGCAAATTTGTTAGGGAATCTGCTAGATCCTCCAATCAAGCCACTACATTTGGACAGGCTTTCAATAGAGTTTCAACCAGTACGGCAAAAGGTACGCCTCCTGTGCTTTTGCCATTTCTATTGCATCTTTTCTGTTTGGTCCTTTATCTTATACAATGAAGGAAAGATCTTGTGGACATTCTTAATGTCATATGGAATACTAACAATCCTGGAAGGTCTGTTTGATTGGAAGGGTCTCTATGGAGGCCTGAGGCCTTCACCTACTAGCTGGTTTAGATGATCCTCAGTTCCTAATCATCTATCAATTGTTTCAATGGACAATTAATCTAAAGTTGCAGTACTATTTGGAGTCTCTTAATGGAAAACTTGAATCTATGGAACATTACAAGTGGATCCACAGGTTCAAGCGGCCCATTTCTATCTAATAATCATTGGGAATAAAATTGGGAACAACTGCCCATTGGAAAGGGATTCTAAATATAATATATGAGCAGTAAATCATTCCTCATGAAATAAAATCTGAAAGACATTGTTTCTTCTTTTAAACTTGTAGTTGTGTTCCCTAGTCAACCAATAATTATCATTTTCGCATAATTTCTTTAAAGAAACATTGAAGCTTCTGGGTAGTTTTCAGCTGACATTCTTATTCAATTTAACACATGCATCAAGGAAGAACAGTTAAAAAGCTTTAAATTATGAAAGTCAGTACTTTTGCTGTTGCAATACTGAAAGGATGAAGTTGTAACAGTACCAATTGATGATTGACAAGAAGATTCAAGGGCAGATGACATGTATGATGAGAAAGAAACAGAAAAATCTAACAGCAGAATGGTGAATTGTTGTTAATCTCCTTCAGGACTTCTTGCTAGAAAGGCTCAAATGTATGGAAATAAAAATGATATATGAAAGAATATTTCGAACATAACTCCTATCGAAGATTTAATCCTAAACATCAATCTATTATCACTTCTATCCAAGAATGCTAAAATGTCCGACTTCTCGATCTATTTTAAGTGATGAAAATAACTAGCATGCTTGCATAAAAGAAATGGCTGTGAAAAGAAGTTTGTGCAAAGTGGTGTAATCCCTTAATGGTAACCTACTGCTACTGGTGCAAGTTTATAGTTCTGTCTTACTCAAGTGTGGATTCCATTTAACTTTTTTTTGGACCCTGGTGGTCAGTTCTTCGTCTTTTTTAACATCAGTCACCCCCAGCCGTAGAGGAATTTAACCTGAAGTTTGAAAACAATGAAGTTTATAGAAAGTAGTGAAGTTGTATTAGTTTACAGAAATTATTTTGAAAATTCTAAAGACTGAAGTTTTCCTGTACATATGCTTAAATTCTCTAATATATTCAGCCCTATCAAGATGGTGATTTGGTATTTTTTGTACCCGTGAATGATCCAAGTTATTCACCTTGTTAGGCATCTGATTATGAGCATCACATAATCCCACATTGTGATAAATTCTGATGTTTGTACACATCTACTGAGCGGAATGGAGGGCTATCATTGAATTTTGCAAATAGTATCAATGTAGGGTGTACACAGTGGAGACAAGCTAATGAAACATTGTGCATCGACATGGTGCCACTTCAATTAGAAGGTTTTTTTTTTCTCTTTTAGAAGATGACAGTAGACCTGCATTGTGCTAGAAGTACTGCGTGCATTTAGGCCCAGGTTGTCTTCGGTAGATCATGAAATGAACCACCTTTCTGGTAGCTTCTGGACCTCATGGATAAAAAGCCCTTATATCCTCTCATTGGTATCAAATAACTTACGCCTAGGGGTGAAACTCGGATCGGGTTTTGGTCCAAACCCGCATGACCGGACCCGAAAATCATGCGGGTTGGGTTATGAAAGTCGGGTTAGCGGGTTGGGTTGGGTTGGGTTGGGTTGAGAAGTCAGAAACCTGCATTGAATTTGGATCAGATTGGGTTTGAGAGATTTTTAAGTTAATCCAACACGACCTGTTAAAAAGTAAATTAAAGTAGGTTCAAAATGTGGGTCGGTTTCGGGTTGAGTCGGATTATAATTCGGGTCGAGTCGAAGACGTCCGGGTCGGGTCGGGTTCCATATATTAGTAACTCGAGCCGTGTTGGGTTTTAAAAAATCCGACCTAGCCCGGCCCAATTTCAACCCTACTTACGCCTTTCATTCAACAATCAGAGGAAGGTCATTTGTTTCTACTTACCTGTAAGTTTAGATGTTTTTTCTACCATTCTGTCTTCAGATGTTTCTTTTCTCTTCTAAACCTGATCTAAATCTAAGATGTTCTGCCTGTGGTTATCATCCTTCTGATTGTTTTGGTTTCTGTAACCTTGGTTTTGTGCACTAGTGTGGATTTAGTTGCTAATGCACACTAACTGCTGGAGGTTTCTTTCTTTTTTAAAAAAAAAAAATGGTTTTTCTCTGGAAAACAGCAACCACTGTGGCAATGTGAGGGGTATTGAGTTGGTTTCTGTGTTTAGATATGCATATTGATACTTGGAATCTTGTGCCTCATCCTCTAGTTACATCATACCATAGAGACCGAGTTAATTTCTTTTGTGAAGCCTAAGTATGGTGGTGGTAATGTTGGCGGTACAAAGCCTGCTTTGTCTCTAGGGCTGTCCATGGACTCAAACCCTGCTAGAGCCTGCCTGAACCAGTGTAAATTAACAGGCTTGAATATGTGCATTTGACCGACGAGCTGGGCTCATTCTCATTTTTTGAGCCAATTTAATAAACACGCTAGCTAGGGTCATTAGGTAAAGTCCATGAAAGCCCACCAGTCCTTTTTGTTTGTTTAGCGAGCTATATATTTATATTATACTTAAATGTACAATAATTATATATATATATATATATATATATATATATATATATATATATATATATATATATATTCTTGTATTATTAGACCCTACAATGTAATCTCCTTAACTCAAAAACAAAATCATCCCATTGATTTTAAAATTAGACCTTAAATTATGTGTTAGACTCACTTTGCCCAAATTTGTTGATCTACAAATAGGCTCCAACCAGTGGGCTCAAGCTTTTCATCTGCCCAAACAGGAGGGCTTGGGCTTTAGCCTAAGATAGTCTGTTAGCCTGTGGGCAGAGTTGGGCATTGAAAATACAAGAGAGTACGGGCTTGAGTAAAGGGAAGCCCAGCCCAAACTCAGCCCGTGAACAATGTTTCTACTGGAAATTCACAATCAGGAATATAGGATAGAGTGACAGACCATGAAGAAGTGTTTCTGCTGAGACTACCTTCATTGAATAATTGCCTCATTGACTATTTCTCAGTAGACTATCTTTTTTAGATGAATGTAAAAAATGCCAATAATGGGGATAAAGGAAAGGGTGTAGCGGTAACTTTTGTAATACCCCAGTCCATCCAGCACAATATTGTTTGCTTTGGGCCCGCACCCGAGCCCGCACGGCTTTGTTTATGGTGAGACAACCAACTGTTACTCTCAAAAGGCCTTGCGCTTGATGGAGGAGAGCTCCACAGTTATAAATCAATGAAGGAAACACGCCCAGCGCTGCCAACATGGAGACTGGCGATTTTCTCTCCTCTTGTGGGACGCCTGGTCTTTCAGCTGGGTCCCCCCTCTGGGGCGGGGTACTACAGCGTTAGCCCCATAAAGGAAAGGGCGTAAAAATGCATGATGGTACTTCTTCCTTATTCCCATGTAACAATCATGGGTTAGAGGGGCATCACATTCTTTCTGTGATACTTGATGATGGTTGCAGGAAAATCATCTTCTGCAACTGTTGTGGACATCGAAGCTGAAGTGAAGGACGTCGACTAATCTCTGAGCTTCTGTAATACCTGGTGAGTAATATTTGAATCCTTGATACTGTCTTTATTCATATTATGGATTGTTCTCATTCATTAGAAATGTTTGTATTTTATTAAATTCCATGTTGTCTTTCAGTTTTATCATGTAATGGTATGGAGATTTAAGCTTGTCATGTTTCACAGATGTCAGCATGTAATTGGCCTCTAAGCTTCAATAGATCTCACGCAGGTCTGTCTGCGTAGAAAAGCAAGTCAGTGGAATACATTTATATTGGAGAAGTTGATTGAAGACTACAATTGTGCTTGTGGAAGTTAAGCAAGGTCTTCCATTTAGTTTGCAATATACAGAACAAAGATAGTGAAAGACCCTTCAACTTTTTGTATTAATTTCTCACATCCTACTGTATATTATCTTTTGATTTCTTGAGCCTGATCGATTTCTTGTAACCTCATTTTGTTCTTACTTTATTGAGTTTGGAATAGATTGTAATAATTAAATGAGATACAATCAAAGCTAAAATATCTTCTAAAAATGTCATGTATGCAACTTCCAAATTGATGGGTTTCATAGGTTTTTTTTTTTTTTCTCTGCTTTTGTTCTGTGATACAGATTATTTACTCTTAGTTCTGAGCAATCCATCAGTCCAACAGTATTCTAGTTGTTGGATTCCACCTTATTCTTGTTAAAAAAACTATGGGTTTGATTATTATTTTGTCGTGATATCAGTGACTATTGAGACGTGGATGTGATTCATTCGTTTGATATCCAACCTTTCAGTCTCTGACTTTTAGCCTAAAATTTCATTTTAACTTGTATGGAGAAGAAAGTCGATGACCAATGAAATTTTGGTACATTTTTCATTGCTACCCATTTTCCTTTGCTAAGTGTGAATATGAGACGTCAGTTCTCTGTCTCTGCAACATGTATGGAATCGTAGGTATGTGCAGGTTAGGCCAATGGTTTGGATGTTGCAGCCGAGATAGTTGAAATACTCCAACATAGTATGGGAACTGGAATAGGTACATGTACATTCTGATTAGTTTTTCTATTGGCCTATGATTTTGATATTTATGAATGTATTGATGCCCTTTGTAACAAGTTTTTTTTGTCTATCATAATAGTTGGTAATTATGAGGTGCTATATTCGAGCTTCCATGGTCTAAGTTGGTGTACTTTAAGGGCTGTTGATATCACCCGTAGAAGTTTTATGCTGAATTTCCCACGGTTTCTCACATCTAAATTAAAAAAATAAAAATCTAAATCTATTTATACTGTAGCAATTCTATACAAGCTATGCTGAGGACTGGTAGAAAATGCTTTTCTAAATTCTATCTATTTGTAGTCTACTTTTTGAATTTGACGTAGGTTATTTTTAGTATTCTTTTTGCAGCTGTAAAATAATAGATAATAAATAATTTCTATCGTTGTTACTTGCTGGTAAAAGAGCGTCAAGGCTATAAAGGATTTGAAATAACCTTAGTTGAAACAATTCATAAACTCCAGAGGAGATGAAGGGTAAGAAAAGGGGCAGTAGGAGTCAAGGACGTTGAAGAATGTGTCAAAACTCAAAAGGGACGGTTCGCCAAGTTTAAAGTTAAGGTATAATGGAGACAGTACAGAAGTTGAATGGCCAAGATGCTTATAGATCACAACAAATTCATCAATGGCCTCGTTACTCTTATTAGCTGCTATTACGGCTTTCTTCTATTAGCCACAGCCATAGCGCTGAGCTCCAAGTCTCTGAGCCCCCCACCATCTCTTTCAATTTTGAATCAATTTATCACACAGATCACCATTCAGTTTCCTTCTTCTGCACTTCCTCTGCACTTCAGCATAAGGCCAACCAGTACAATTCTCAAAGCACTAGGATGTTCCCACTAAAAAAGGCCATTCCTCTATAGGAATGAGGTTGAGCAACAAGGATCGCATGGGCTAAGAAAATGGGTAATGCAACAACAAAATGATCTACGGATTCTTTTATTGATGCCCAACATAAGATGCATAATCAGGTGCCAAAGTTCCAAACCTCACCCTTGCAAGGAAACGACTGAAACATATCTTAACGTTGCCCACAATGGCGATGAGGAGAGATGTCATCTGAGATACAAATTTCAGCCCGGAGAATGCTTTAGGTTCTGGCAGAGACCAAAAAAAAATTGGTCCATATTCTGATAAATATTTCAGACCTGCTCTGATAAAAAAAATTAGAATTTGGCTGAAATTGGGAACTCCTATTCTATGTCAATGGCATGATTATGAAACCTGCTTACATTAAAACATAAGTTCGTTCAAAGAAAGTAAATGATTTTAAGCATTCAGAAGATAAAACTCCCACTGGAGTGCTCATATCAGGAAGATTTGAAAGAGCATCTCAGCTATTTCCAAACATAATCCAAGAGTCACATGAACTACCCAAAACTGAAATCTCAGAAAACACTTTTATTCTCTGGTGTGCCATGAATAGGATGTCCATCAAGCTGCATCTTCAAACCTAGTGCGGTGCCTCGACAACTTTCTGAGAAGGAAAGGAAAAAAATTCCAGAATAACTACTTGAAACAATGAATATTGCAGAAAAGGTAGCACGAAACTATTAACCTTCATTTCTTCACACTTAATGATCCAAGCAAAAAAGAGGGAAAAAAAGACCAGACTCATGAACATGAGCTCGGTTTGAAAGTACACAAAGTCCCTATTGGTTGATTGAGTGCTCTTCTGGCCAAATCAATGTTGGATGCCATTGCAGGACCCAAAGCACATCCTACTTCGATATCAGCCACAAAAGCAGAACACAATTTTTTAACCCAGGTCAGTTGAAAGAGCAAGTTACCGTTTTGAAAATATGATACATACACTTCTATCTTGGACAGGAAAAGAACATAAAAAGGTCATAGTGTTTTTTTTTTTTGGGTTACCCTCTTCCTACGAGAGGGAGAGGAGGGATTGGCAGCTATCAATTAAGGGAAAAGAAATCAAGTGCATACTAATGATTTACACATTACATTCGTAAAAATCCTAGATAAGTAAAATATTTAAAACATAATCAATGGAAAATGATACAAGGCCAAACCTTGTTGGTCCCACAGAGAACAACCAGCCAAATGCAATTATGAATACCAAACCCAAAAAGATGGAATACATGGCTTTCACAATGATAACAATGATGACAATGATGATGAGTAAATAGAAAATCAGTTTAAACAGTGGCAATTAGTTTGGTTCAACTGAATTGTGGGAACTAGCAGATTCAGCAAGCCTCCCTCAAATTTGACTGAGGCACTAGGAGTGCTTAACACTGAATTTGGAGCTTGTTCATAGCGAAGCTATCTTTTCAACAGTGTTATCCAGACATACTTTTGGGTGCCGAAACTGGTTACATGAATTCTGTAGGAAAACTAACAAATGACAATACATATTGATGCAGACTGTCATGTAAGATTGTTCACCGCACATTTGGATCCTCTATTTTGTTTAAAAAAATTTGGATCCTCTCTGTTGTTTGAAACAATTAGTCAGCTGCTTTAAGATTTTTCACCAGGCGTCTGAATCCTCTACGGTGATTAGCACATCTGAATCCTCTGCTGACAACAATAGCAACTCCCCTCCACGACATGCCCATATAATTCTTCCTATGTTATCAGTTGATAGTTTATTTGAGAAGTTCCCGTTTTCCATTTAGACACAAAGAGAACCTAAAAAAAAGGACCTCGCCTATTTTCCAAAGAAGCTAACTCAGAGGGGAGGGTCAGGAAAGTTGACATGAAAGAAGCCCCATTTTCCGGGTGTCACTGCACATGCAAACAATGGAAAAAAGGGGTGCAAATATCACCCATAACACGCAGTGAATAAAGTGTTGTGTCGGTGATGTTATCCCTCTTTTCCACTGAAAGTGGAAGAGGAGGGAAGATAGATTACCACTTCCTAAAGCAATAAATGTTACAATAGAAACTCCCTCAAGGTCTTCAATTTGGATGGAAATCAAGAATAGAAAGCCACAGGTTCAGTGTAAATCACTTGCACTTGTAGGTGTAGCTGGGATGGCTCAAGATTCTCTCGCCATACATCTATCCATCCATTCACCCAGTCAAGAATAGAAGGCTTTTGGTGGGAATCACATACCCTTGTGGGTGTAGGTGAGATGACTCAAGAGACTCTCTATCTATCTATCTATCTATTATATATATATATATATAGATAGATAGATCCTATCTCAAGGATCTAGAGTGGGGACTTAAGAAAGTGCCTCTTCCATATATGAGAGATTTAGAATTGAAATTCATATCAAGGGACTTGAGTTCTAAGACACCCAACTAGAGGATAGGGTGCTTTTTTTCTGGGAACTTGTAGTTTGCGTAAAAGGGTTGTCCACCTTGTACACATGAGGCAATTTCATTTTATATATATGGTAGTAATTCTCTCACTCTTCTCTTCAACATAGTGGAAAGCCATCTTCTCTTTTGCTCATAGATATAGGCATCATCACCGCACCACGTTGAATTTGGTCTGACCTTGTGCCATGTAAGTGACATGAATTCTGCTCTATTTTTTTTCCATTAAAAAAAAAATAAATTGCATGTTCTTGATGCCACAAAAAAAACAGCATGCAAAAATTCTTGTAACTGATTTAGGTGGTTGAAATATAGTCATTACCAGATCTAATAGATACATCTTTGGGTAAAAATAAAAATCAAATGGTGACAATAGTTGTATGGTGTCAAATTGAAGTTACACCAATCGTTGAAATGAAACCCAATTCTCACAAAACTGCCATAAGCAGTTTATGTTCTTTCCATTTCTTGCACAAAACTCGACTCCATATAGTATACTAGGATTAGACTAGAGGTTTGCGGGTGGTTTCTTGGGGTAGAGATACCCATGTTATCCAAAAAATGAACTCCATATGGTATATAGAATTCCAGCCTAAATCACATAAAACACATTAACTACAAAACTTTCACTAGCTTTCTCCACTTAGTTCATTTTGCACTAATCCTTCTTGTAGTATCCAAAGCAAGCACAATTTTGCTCTATGGCTGCATTCATGTAATTGGATCTAGACATGTCACCTGTGCTGCACCTACACGTGCATCAGGCCCACATGCAAGTGTAAACATGGTACAGGGTCCAACACAGCATGGGAACAGTGGACATCGCTCCCTTTGCATGGTTTCTGTTTCTTTAAGAAAAAAAAAAAAATCAATAGTAAAAAGAAAAAATTGAGAGAGATTAACAGAGATCGAAATCGAAAGAGCGACAGCTAGATTGAGAAAGAGAGAGAGAAGAATGGTGGTGACAACCGAGGGCGCAACGTGCTGATATCGCGGAAGCAAGACAAGACCATGACGAAAGCGGGAGTGAAGAACTTCTCAATGAGATGCTTCTCATCTCATATCTTAGGATTTTTAATAGGACAGTTTTACCCTTAGATATCATGTAAGTATAAAGATTGTTTTGACCTCATTTAGATTATTTTACCCTCAACTATTTATGTAAATTTTTCCCTTCAATATTAATTCTGCCTATAATTAAATGAGAAAAAACATAAAAATTTGAAAAGTAGAAAGAGATGTTAATTGATTTATATAGTTCCTATATAAACAATGTTGTGTCCCCGAGTCCTCTTGCCCCTAAATATTCATTTTGCCTATATTTAAATGAGAAAAAACATAAAAAATTAAAAATACAGAGATTTTAGTTGATTTTATATAATTCCTATCTATACAATGTTGTGTTGTACCCATATCTCTTCCCATTGCCATGTGAGTATATAGGCAACATAGCGTGCCACACAAAGTACTGGGTAACTCAATTCAACTTGGACGGCATCAACTTTTTACGGGTTGTGTGTCATCTTCTCTTCCCTCTACCTATCTAGGTCTTCCTATTTGTATCGGCTCTCCTGCCTACTCTCAATGGAAGCCCATTATTCACAAGTTTAGCAAGCATCTGACCGTGTGGAGAGGTAAGTATTTGTCCTTTGTTGGCAAAATCACACAACTTAAGTCGGTCCTATCAGCACTTCCTTTTAGCATATAGATGTGCCATCAAAGTTGTCTGCTCTTTGGAGAAAATTATGAGGAATTGTCCTTTGAGGTGACTAGGAGGACAAGAGAAAAGACAACCTCGTGAATTGAGAGCAAGTTTACCTCCCGGTTGATGTTGGTCGGCTGGAGATCCGCCCTAGTAAGGATGCTAATATTGCTCTTCTATCCAAGTGGCTTTGGAGGTTAGGTACCGAGGATGAGTCCCATGGAAGGTTAGTCTCATTTACAATTTTAGGTTGGGAAATGATGTACGGGTCATCAATCCTTCCCCTCCCAAAGCATCAGGCATGTGGAGAGCCATTTAAACTTGTGTTGACAAATTTAAGGAAGGGATCAAGTTTTAAAGTGGAGCGAGGAAATATAATTAAGTTTTGGACAGAACACTAGTGCGACAGTTCCACTTTGGCCTCCCAGTTTTCCTCACTTTATTGCCCCTCTCAGTCGTTGTCAGGGATCATCTCAGATTTCTACTCAGTTAGCAATGATCAAATTGTTTGGGATCTTCTCCTTTGGCATAATCTAACAAATTAGAAACATATGAGTTTTGCGGACCTCCTCCAGATCATTAGTTCCTATCGGATCTGAATCTCTTATAAGGACTACTTTGTATGGTGGACCAACCCTACTCGTTATTCCTCTGTGACGTCATTTTACACTTGGAGTGATCAGATTACCACCCATTGCTGATGTTAACCCAGATATTTGGAATTTTAGAGCTTTGCATAGGGCCATTAGTTTCCTCCTGAGTGTTGGATTGAGGAAATTTCTTACAGAAGACAATTTGCGCAAAAAATGAAGATGGTTAGTGCTTGCCCTTTTTGTCTCCAAGCCTCAGAAGAGTCGCATTTCTCCTCATTATTGGCCTTTCTCCTCTACTATTTAGAATTTGGTTTTGGATCAATTTAGAGTTCAGTGGATTTCGCCTTCGTTTCTTGCTCAGTTATCTTATTCATGGGACATGGCCTCGATTTCTCCCAAGTGTTCCTCTTTGTGGCACCTCGAATTTTTTTTTTTTTGGCCACATCTTAGAGCCTCTGGTGGGAACATAATCCTAGGGTATTCAAGGATTTGGCAGAACGTAATCAGCCTCTTTCTAGACGTGTATTTGTCAAGGGTGCTTCATGGGCTTCTTATTTTGAAGATTCAGAATATTTCTATTACTTACATTCTATGAGCCTGGAAAGAATGCATTAATCTTGCATAAGTCTTTGCATTAGTGTTGATTTCTCCTTGGTTTGTTCTTGTTTTTAGTTTCTCTTTGAGGGTGTAGTAGTGATGTAGAATAGGTTCCAGATCGATTCTTGAAGACGTATTCATGACGGGTCGACACGAAGCGTGGCCCTCGAGCCTAATCTCAAGTTTTGCTTATTTTCTACTTTTTTAGTTGTTTTTATTTTAATTTTATAATTTTCCTTTTATTGTTCGATCCTAATGTTTAGGGTCCTTGGAGTGACGGTGTTATATTTGGATAATGTCAGAGTCATTGGAGTCCTTTAGAGCCGTATGTAGTTTGGAAAGTTCCAAACTTGGAGTTGTACGTAAGAGTCGGTCTAAGAGTTCTTGTAATAGTTTCCTTTTATATTTTTATTTTTGCTTATAAATAAGAGATAAGAGGGAGAAACGAGGACACCTCTATTAATCGAAAATCTCGAGCCAGTTGAAAGACTTCTATGTCTATTTCTCTTTGTTGTTTCTGCCTCTGTTGCAGGTTGTTCTCCGACTGGTCTAATTCCAGCAAAATCACATACAGATTTGAGCTTAATCCTAGAAGTGAATCAGTAGTTGTTTGGGCTTTATCCCAAACCATCCCTGTTGCTACAGTTCTCGGCTTCAATCTACAGCCAGTTTGTGTCGTACCGTAATCTTATTCCTTTGCCCAGGTACTGTAACACATCCTATACCCTTCTCCTTCACCTCCGAGACTTTTCCTCTTCTCTTCCTCACTTTTCTCTGCGAGAACCCCTTCTTTCTTCTCCTCCACTTCCGTCGCCATCTCTTTCTTCTTCCGCTGCCTCCCTTTTCGTCTTCCCTTAAGCTTCCGCCGCCGCCGCTGCTCTTTACGCTGCCTCTTCTCTTTTCCCTTTTCTTTTCTTAATACCATTCGCATCCCAGCAGCCCTTAGTTCTTTAAAGCCCATGTACCAGTCACAACCCTTTAAGTTAGAGCTTCACACACGTGTGAAGGGGCTTAAGTGTGTGGCCCAATTTGCGTCGGGATTGATTTAATTTTGAGTTCTTCCTTGCTTCCGCTACATTAATTAGGGTCGGAGCTATTTTTTTATTTTTCTCGCTTTGCTCATGCTTTATTGTTTTTGCACCTTTAATGTAGTAACCATTTCACGAAAAAAAAAAACCTTCCTCCTCCAAGTATCTTCCCCTTGGTACATTTCATTTCTTTGTATTATGGTTGTTTCCAGATTTCCAAACATGTTTAGAGCACACAAATGGCATTGCTTCATCTTTTTGCAATCTATTCTATTTTGGACTACCTTACAAGGTTTCTCCAATACAGTTCTTTCATTTCCATCTTTTATATTTGAACTCATTACGAGTTCAGTATACTTTTCATTAAAAAAAAACATAAAAAATCATAATCTAAAAGGCTATAAAATAGAAACATGATATTTAACATGCTTGAAAGACCAACTTATTTGAAATAGAAATATAGATAATAGCATGGGAAAGATGTTTTCAGTAAGAAATAATAGCGTAAAAATATGTTCTGGATAGAACACCTTCATTCATATCTTCCTAATTTTTGACAAATGGAGCATGTTCCTTCCTATAACTGTGTGTATTCATTCCCCTATCTATATTTATGCATCATGGAGGTTCAATCTCACCATGCAAAAATGACACACCCCATGATGGAGCCTACACAGAATCAATCCCAATTTGACAACCTATTTCATGGAAAGTTGTGTGATCTCTATCATGAGAGAGAGAAAGAGAATGCAGTGCCTTTTGCCATGTTTAGTATTTGCTATCAATAATCAAAATGCCTACTCTATAGGTAAGAATGCAAGATTGCATTTGTAAGTCTTAAGTATTTGAAGGATGAACAAGAACAATAAAATGTGGTGTTCTTAATCCCACAAACATAGAACATACAGAATCATGCATCTGATGCAAAAGCAAGGTTTAGTATATATATGTGCATATACACATGTATGTACATATATACGTGTACATACATACATATATATATATATATATATATATATATATATATATATATATATATATATATATATACATGTATACATGTATGCATGTATATATGTATATATGTTAGCCTTTGATTCCCCAAAGTTTTCAAGTAAAAAGAAATACCTCTTCATTTTTTTCTTTCTTCCCACCAGTGAAGAATTTGAAGCCTCCATAGAAGAGCAATCCCCAACCAGATAAACAAACAATCACAAACTGCAGGCAAATATCTCATGTCATGAGAATCTCAGATTAGAGAGAGAGAGAGTAATTAGAAACCTAGCTATAGTAAGTTATTGTTGTTCTTTTTATTTTTCATTTTGGCTAAGTGATTGCCCATCAAATAGAACTATATCTTCAAATTTCTAAGGTCAGTAAATGGGAGAGTAAATGATCTTTCCTTTCACAGGCTCAGACAACATATAACTTCTGAGGTTGCAAACATCCAAGGAATTGGAACTATTTATTTACTTATTGAAAAAGAAAAGATAATTATTGCTTGGTCAATTGCAAAAGCCAAAACCCACAGGTCTACCTATCTATCTATCTAGTTTTGACTGGAAAAAATAATTGACTGATGATTTCGTTTTCAAAGTATCTCACTGGATCACAGATTCAGTTGTATCTCCCACAGAATACAGTGGCTTGGTTTTGAACTAATAAATGGAATGTGGGGCTTTCAAAAACATCGGTGATGAGTTTCTTGTAACCGTGAATAAGTTTGTTGACCAGTGTCAGGATATATGATACTATGGTCAAATAATGAACCCTGATACTTTTTTATGCATTGATGTGTGTACGGGGGAAGGAAGGTTTTTCTTAATAGTTGACTATTTGAACTTCAAGACTTCAACTATCGGAAGAGTAAGGGTTAGCACCAAAACAGACGCACGCACACACCCCAAGAGGCCCAATAAGATTTACTTGAAAGGTTTTGACATTCACAATAGCTGTTTCCCATGTATACTTACTGAAGCATGCTAATGGCCACAAACTAGTGGAGTATCAAATAATGCGTAACTTGAAAAATGTAGACCACTGGTCCCTACTTCCATAAATCACTGCTATGTTCAAGGCATGAAAAAATTACAGATTTCACATAGGATGCAGGCATCAAATTAAGAAACATTTACTAATTTGAAAAAAAAAAACTCATTGATCAACACCATTGACAAGATAAGAAGATAATGTGTCGAACCAATACTCACATGCTCTTCCTTCCATTTAGATGGGCTCATTGGATCCTCCCAGAAATTAACCCTGGGGGGTCCATGGTGATCTGCATTAGCACCAAACAAAAAGATAAGATTCAATAAATGGAAAAGAAATGGACGAATGATGATTGAGAAAATAACATACAGCACCGAAATATTAGAGACGAATAATCAATACTGAATCAGACATTGAAATATGAAATAGAAAGGATAAAAACAAGTTTCTCCTCATGGGGAATCATAAGGGAGCCAAAACCCAATTTTTTAGACTCTTCACCTCTTCGAGGTATATTCCATAATGTGGTGGGGGGGGTGGGGGGTGTGAAGAAAAAAGTCAAAAACCCAAAAAGGCATTAAGCGATCTGAAATATGAATTAAGAGATCATAAAATTGAACATAAAAAGAGACCCAGAAAGGATTCGTGGATAAGATATTCAATTATAAAGCTATAAGAGTTAGAGATGGTCAGATGGAGAGAGAGCATGGTTTGATTTGTAAACTACCTCCACCACCGGAAAGGCCGCGTCGCTGCAGTAGTTTAGATGCTTGAGTCGCTGGTGCGGCAGAGGAGAGCCGAGACAGAGACAGAGACAGAGACGTCGCTTGACGAGACGCAGCTGCCCACGCCGCCATCGCCAGAGAGACGTTTGGAGGATTTGTGTGACGAGAAAGAGAGACTGACGAAGGAAGAAGTACCCCACAACTCACAAGAGGAAAAATTCGAGAACCAACTCGGAGCTGTGTGAAAAATGGCCAGGGCTACTGTTTTTATATTGAGTAATGGTTAGATGAGCTGGGCCTGTATGTTCTTGTGTAGTGAGTTCATGACAAGGATGAAGGGTGACATAATTTTGCAAGGCCCACTTTTATTATTATTTTCAAATAAATTATATATTCTTAACTAAGATATAAAAAATTATATAGATAAAAGTGAATTTAGTTTCCATTTAAATATCTAACTTTAAAATTTTAACTAAATTATTATTTTTCTCATTTTGCTGACTATAAAAGGCCTGCACTAACTCGTATAAATTATGTACGTTGTAGGGGTGAAAATTTGGTCGGCTTTTAATCCAGCAGGTCGGGTTAGGAAAAAAAAAAATTGGATAAAATTTAAGTTTAATTGAATTTAGAAATTTAAAATTAATCTGATTCGACCAACGTGTATTAAGTTATAAAATATTATTTAAATTGACTCAGATAAGCAATTCGGATTGAGTCGGGTTGAGTAATTCGAGTCAATAATTTAGGTCGAGTCAGGTCGAATTTAATAATTTTTTAACAAAGTTGAATTGAATTTATAGATTCACAATTTTTTTATTGATATGTTAGAAGTTTATACCGACGATAAATCATGAGTATTTATTTAAATATTTATTGGATTTTCTGATAAATTTAATAATTATAAATTTTAGATGAAGGTTTTACGAGAACTAGTGTAGATGAGGAATGATAGACATATAGAGTTAATGGAAAGAGTTTCAAATCACAAAATCATTTTCAGCAATCAATTAGTCCTAAATCTTAACTCTATATAATCACTTTTTTTATTTTTCAAATAAACAAATAAATTATATAAATTTTGTTTTTCCTTAAAATGAAAGTTATAAAAAATTATAAATTTAAAACATTATTATTGATCTAAATTTGATCTTTTTACTTAAATACAGAAGTATTTAGAATTGAAAAAAGAAAGATAAAGGTACATAGCAAGAAAAACATAGTAGCAAAAATGACAAAAATATGGAGAAAAGTAAAAATAAAGGAAAATAGCTCAAGTTAAAGAGTAGTGTTTTGTAAATAAACTCTATCTATTCTATGCCATAAAACGAATCATTCTATTTTATATTTATTTTCATTTGTTCTAAAAAAATTGTAAACCATGAAATAGACCTTTTGGGTTACAAATTCACTAAATTTCAAACCTAAACTTAATTTTTAAATTATTTAATCTAAATAGTAAATGTTAAATATTTTTAATTTTTTCAAAGATGTATAATAATTTCAACTATTGAAATCAAGTATCTAAAAATTGAATTTGAGGCCTACTTTAATTTACTTATATATCACGAAGTTTAATTTCAATTTCTATGATTGATTTCTATATGATACTTACAAGTAAGAAAAAATAAGAAAAATAGATATTTGCAAGTTCCAACCAATCATTTATATATATATAAGTGCACATATTAATTTTTAATATATATAAGTATGAAAAAACACTTTCCAACTTATAGTAGGAGAGACAATATTATATATATAAAATAAATCGCAAGTGCTCTACATGTTTCATTTATATAACAAAAACCAATTAATAATATTTACATATTTGATTTAATTAACACATTTAATTTATGATATAGCTATTTTAATTTTGCATATATGATTCAAATATCCCAATCACATAATCTTGCTAATATTAATGTGTTGGGAGAAATCGCATTCTCGACCATATACACAATAATATGGAAAAAATAAAAAAGAAATCAAGAAAGAGAAGTAAACCACAATACAAAGATTTACGTGGTTCCCTTTCGGTACATCTACAGTTCACACCGATCCACTATACTCAAAGGCAAAAATAACAATATAGTATTCATCTCTCTCTCACAAAATGATTACATATACTATCTTAATTAGAGTGTACATAACCACTATATAAAATTACAAAATTGTCTATCAAAACTTTTGGATCAATGATACATCTCTGATGATCAGACTCGATAAAACCTAACATAATAGATTTTAAAACTAATCAAACGACATAAAATTAGTGTGGCTCACATGGAGAAGCGAGATGTCAAAAAATTTGCTTAATGCTCCCAATCGGAGAATCTGAAGCATTGAACTGTGCATCTTGAACTACGTTGCCACATCATCGCCAAGAAATGGACGGAGAGGATTGCTCAACTTGGATAATATTCTTGATCAAGACATTCATGTTATTCAATGGATAGAGTAGAACCTTTATGGAGAAGATCAGCTCCCACTCCTGAGCCTTGACTCATAAGAGAGACAAATTCACTAATATTTCTTGTTATTTACTCTACTGCATAAAATATAAATATATAGTATACTAAAGATTACTTTTTTAATTGAGAGATATGCATAATATTGTTCACAATCTTTTTTTAGACCAAAGTGTTCAGGGATCTCACCTGTATTTGGACATGAGATATTTTAATCCAACTAGTGTTTGGGGCATGTGCAAGCCTCCCAATCCCACATACACCAAGTAAGCAACTATGTGAAGTAGCCCACAAGGTTATTGAAAGTGAATCGAACTCAAAACCTCCCTTCACGAAGGAAGCTTCTTGACCGTCAGGTCAACTCCCTCTTGAATTATTGTTCACCATCTATTACAATCACATTATAATCTTATTTAAATTAATCCCATCATAATTTAAGTTACATTTTAATCTATCTTAAGACACCGATATCTTTTATTATAAAAAATACGATGTCTTCATCATTTCCACAATCCTACAGAATGAGACATGAATAGCTCATGTATGTGGAAACTCGCTAATTATTACTAGCTCTTGGGTCCAGGGAATTCTTCAAATTCTTCTCCAGACGAGTGTTGGTGGGTCATTTATATATGTCAATGTTTTAGCCTTTTAGGATCTTCAGTTGTTTCTTATTGACTTGAAAACTGCTCACTCTGTAATTAATATCACATCACCATGCACAACACCTGTGCGCCTAAGTACATAATTAAGAGACACTATTCGAGCCAAATAAATTAGTAAGATCATCGGTAAACATATTGAACAATACAATAGAAAAGTCAAGATTGTGAATACTGACAGAATACTTCAAGTAAGCTAGCAATCCAATGTCAAATTTTGGAAATTAGAGTTTAAGCATCCATCACTATCATACTCTGATGTAAATGACATACCCATTCGATTTGAGAAATTGCCAAACCCATCCTGTAAGGAGACTTAAAATGTCACAAATTAAACCCTATAGTGAACTTTGTGCTCACCAGCAAAATCATCCCCTCCAAATGTTGGTATTGATTTTCCTTTTCTTTTTTCATTCTTTGCTTCTTTTTCAGAGACAACTAAAAAAATTTAAGAGAAAAAGAAATATAGGACTGACAATCAGGCCAAATGGAGAATTGGGCCACAGTAAGAAGGAGACAAGAATAAGAAAAATTATAGCTGGCAATACAAAAAACAAAAGGGGAAAAAACAACTACAACTTATGATAAAGTCATGAAAATGAACCTTTTATTTGTATATATTTTAAAGTTTCAAAGCCTGTATTTGAGATTGCTATTAACATGTGATTGGACCAGCATCTTTGAAAAAGGAAGAAACAAAATAGAATGATTTTCCAAATGGCTAATATAAACCTTTGAATGCACCTGAACAACTGCATTTCTTTCCAATCTTGCATGTAATGGGCATTCGCTGTTATCATATTTTGATATCTTTAAAATCTTTATGATTAGATATTTAGATCTTGGGACCCATCAAGGCATCACAAAATAATCAAACTTGCTTCTTATCACTATAGATTGCATTCACATAAAACATAAGATCATAATCATATTTTTTGTTATATACATAAAAGGGTCTCCACAGAGAGGCAAAGTAAGATCTACTTTAAAAATACTAGTCATCCACATTCCACAAAACAAGTCAAATTCAGCCCCAGTATTCCAATTTTATGCCAAGTTTCCATTTCAAATGGTAAAGAAGTCACCACCCTAAGGTTTCTTCCCGTTTCTATGCTTAGGAACTATCAGATAATCAAAGAAGTCATGGCCCTTGAATCCATTCTTGATAAATTGTTGTATGACCTCTTCAGGCATTTGCACTGCCTCAGTTTGCAAGTAGAATTCATAATTAGGAGAGACAAATCTGTCTGTACGTTCAGGTTCAGTTATGCTTTTGTGAAGCTCCTGCATTATCTCATTTTTTTTCTTGCTGTCATGAACAGAGGAAGGAGGTTTATCCTTCCACACAACCTGGGCAATCTTGGGAAAATGTTGTGCACCTGTTCATATTCAACAAAAGAAAAGGAAAAGACAACATGATGACAAAATAAGTACAGTAGATCAATTTAGATGAAATAGAATTTAATTTCACATTTAAGAAAATTTCTGTCAAGTTCTCTTTCCAAAGTTTGAAGAGTAATGTAGCCAATCAAAGTGAAGTTGATTTTATGATTAATAATGAAACTGCGGTACTCATGTGATAGAATCACAAGTAATGCGAGACTTGTGGACAATCAACAATGTAGTTCACAGACCATACTTCTTGACAAGACCGACCATGAGTTCAATAAAACCTTGTTGGGTATCCAGTAACACTGCTATCTATGACTTCACAGGAAAGACTCGCCCAAATGATGGAACTCTGTCCAAAAAAGGACATTCAAACGGTATACAAGAGAATTTTAGTCTATATAATAAGAACTCCAGCAGCATAATTTTATCTTGCATGATTGGCTTACTAGCTTGAATTGATTGGTTTTAAATAGTTACATGACCTTTTGTGATTTTGATCAACATGTATACTAAAAGTTGGAAACTGTGTCCACAGTCTATGGCTCTTTTTTTCCACAACAGATACTGTGAAAAGTGAGACAATTTGTTCTTTTAGTTGTAGAGGAAAATGAGTGAATTCAAAAGAGTCTCTAGTTGAAGATTTGCATGCAACCTTCCTTCCATAGATGCTTCGAGATCATTAGAAGTTCATTCCTCCCAATGGAGATTTAGGGATGCAAAGATCTATAGTATTGTTGGCCATTCAACATTGGCACAGATCTGAAGGATCCTAATGAATTGGCTATTTGACGGAGATTCGAGTGTAGCATCCTCAGAAAGATATGCTTTTAACAGTATCACAAAGGGAGTAAGATTGTATAGTGTTGCAGTGCATAATGCAGATAGATAATGGGACTTAGGAAATTAGAAAGCCATGAAGTGTTATCAGATCCAAGGTTGAGAATCCACAACTCCAAACCACTGTTGAGTGGCGACAACATCAAGCAATACAATCCAGTGTAGTGTCCACTCTTCTCACATCAAGGTAGCATAGTGCAAACTGTTGACGGAGTGGTCTATGGATAATTGAGTGGGCCCACTTGTCAATTTGTAATAGTTCCAATTTGTATTTTCTATATTTTAGTAAAACTTGGATCTTAAATTTATCGATCCCATTTAGAAAACTAATTTGGTGGAAAATCTTCAAGGATATGGATTATTTTTAGAGGTTTCCTTGATGCGAAGAAACCATAACATTATAAATAGAGACTCAAGGTTACTCTCTCTACTAACAAGTCTTGTGAATTACTGAATTCTATCATATTCACACATAAGGTTTAGAGGAGAGAGAATTCGTGGATCAATTTGGTTGGCTATTTTCTGGTGTCGTTAATTTGTTTCATCAATCGGAAGAGTGTCAAGGTGTAAATCAACTATAGGTCTTCATGTTTTCATCATCAGAACTCAAGGTACACATTCTTATCTTCTTCTTCTTTTTTGAAATGGTTCATATATTAATAGATAAAGGGGCACCAGAGATGCAGATACAAATACAAAAAGGCGAAAAAGGAAAAAACACTAGACTCTGGACAGGAAATAAGGCAAACGCGCCTCAGGCAAGATCAACACACTCTTTTCAGGCGCGCAAAATGTCAGACATAAAAACATTCTTGAATTCCTGAATAGAAACAACCCAAGAAGCACACTTAGCGAGCGCACGTCTCCCAACGGCTTCACTGGACTCCCCAGTATCTTTGAACACCCGATTGTTTCTTTCCCACCAAAGGCTCCAAATAGTGACAAATAAAGATAACAACCACAAAGAAGAGCATTTAGGCGAGACAGAAGTGATGTCCCAAGCAAAAGACAGCTCAACAACCGACGCAGGCATTACCCAATCCACACCAAACTGGTGTAACACTGCGTACCAAACTTCAGAAGAGAAGGGACAATGCAGTACAAGATGATTCGACTCTTCAAGAGGTTGAAGACAGAAAGGGACAAGCACTGACCAAGATTCTACTACGTTTTCGAAGATTGTCCTGAGTCAGGATTTTCCCCAATCCGGTCGTCCAAAAGAAGCTAATTTCCCTCGGAGGAGTTTTGGATGACCAAATTTTAGGATTAACAGTAGCAGTTCCAGCATCCACGAATTTCCACTTATAGAATGACTTAACAGAAAATAACACAGAGGGATCAGGCCATGAATGAAGACTATCATCAATGAAAGGATGAATCGTGAATGAAGAGACTGAGCAAAGGAGATCTGAGAAGGCCTCAGCTTCAGAGTGAAGAGGAATGTTCCACATGGTTTGCTCACTAATAATGGTGTAGAAATCAGAGACGGTACACATATTCCTATCAGAATATTGAAATTTAATTCATGTAATCTAGATCCAGCATCTTTTATAATTTTCGAGATAAATTGAAGTCCATCGCAAACTATAACCATTACAAACCTAGTAAAGTTGTCATGGTAGCAACACTATCATTGAGAAATTTGTGAAGTTGTACATGAGCTCTCTCCAAGATTGTGATTTATGAGAAGTTTGAAGATGATGTTTAGATGCCAAAGAACCAAAATGAATTTCTTGAAGATGGAAATGCACTTATGGTCTTGACAAAGAAGATCTATTCGAACCATAGTTTAAAAACTCAAGTTTGACTTAGTTGACTCAGCCGAGTCGACTCGAGTCAATCAAATAATCAAGTAATTCGAACAAAACACGAGGATCACTCAAGTTTTTGACCTAACTCGGTTGACTAGCCAAGTCAAGCCAAAAGGTTGAGTAACTCAAATTGGTTGATTCATTCGATAGCACTGTATGCTGCATTGTGTGGAGAACCTCTTAAAGCACACATATGTAACATAGAGAAAACATAAGGGTAAAATGATAAAAGAAACTTGACATAAAAGATCACATGTTGAACTAACCCTAGAGGAACATAACCAAAGAGTTGAATGAACGGATGAGAAATAAGGGAAGAGGGAACATTTACCTTTGAGGAATTTTTTTTTTCTCATCTCTTTTTTCCAATTTTTTCTCCTAATTTTTGTTTCTCTTCATCTTTCTTCTTTCCTTTGCCATTTTTTATATTTTCTTCTATTTCCCCCCTTTCTAATTAGTTTTAATTTTGTCCTTTTTCTTATTTTATTTACTTCTTTGCTTCCTACTTTTTGAGTTTCACCATGTATTTTGTATTCTTGATTTTCCTTCATCCTTTCTATCTCTTCCACATTTTCCCGTTCTTTTTTCCTTTCCACATCTCATATTTTAAAAACTTTTCCTTTTATTTAGTATTTTTAACTAATGCCCTTTTTACTCGGCATTTTTGTATTTTTCATATACTTTTACATTTTCAACATATAAATATATGCATATTTAATGTATTAAAATAATATTATTATATTAAGTTTGGCTGAGTTTTGACTTCTTGGCTTGATCAAGACTTGTCCAAGTCTTCAAGTTGAGTTAACTTGATGAAAGTTCAAGTTAAGTCTTATCATCGAGTTTTTGAACAATTCCTTGAAATATTGGTTCTGGATACCAATTAGACCATTGTATTGCTGCTTCTAAAGAATATTAGTAGAGAACACAATTAATGAGTTAGCGATGGATCTAATGATGCAAGTCATAGGAAAAATCAAATGCCATATAACAAGAAAGATCTGCACTTGATGTCACGGTAATAGATTTTAAACAGTTATGAAATTCAGATGCATAACATAGCACAAGTAATGGCTCTGAATCTGATTTAGTGGTTTGCTGGGAATGAATTTCACCGTGGGCTTGCTTGGCTGTTAAGTACCTAAGAAACAAGGTTGGCTGGGATGTTACATTAGAGTCGGACGCTTCTTACCTTTGGTGAAAGGTGATAAGATGCATAGGTTCTTTTTTTTTTTTTTGAAAAATAACATTTTATTCACATCAAAAGAGAGTTGTATAATGGGAGACCACAAAACAAGGCCAAAATTGCCTGACACCCCAAAAGACAGAAATTGCATTTCACTGTATACAAAATAAGAAGACTCCACTAGTCCTTTTCTAGCCAATTCGTCGGCCGTTGAGTTTGTGATGCATAGCAAGCTGCATATGAAGGTTTAGACTTGGGGTTTTACACCAAATCACGGATTTCAAGATTGAAACCCAAAACTCCACTCTCAAATCTCTTGATCACTCTCAAGAAAAATGAAGGTGGGGGCTAATTCCAATGGGACTGTTGGAGGAATCAACCTAACTAAAGAAATTAGGCGTTCTCGGGCTAACACGAACGAGGAATTGGGAGTTGGCGTGATTAGAACACCCACACTCTTAATCCAACTCGAACTCGGGACAAACTCGAAGAACCTTCCGAAGATTTAGTTTATACGTGGAATTTAATACAACACAATATAAAACCAAATATCAAAAGTGAAAACTCACCGATATGGGAGAAAGCTCAATGCTTTTGATAAATTCTTCTAAAGTCATAGAATAAAAATGTCTAATCATTTACAATGCTTGGCCTCATATATTTATAGGCTTTATTGAAATAACAATAAAAAGAAAATAAAATAAACTACCAACTTTGCTTTGGCCAACTCGGACGGTCAACTTCCTCTGTCGTTCTTCTCTCTCTGAATTGCTCTCTTCAATAGTTGTTGTGCAATGCTGGCTCTCAATCCTTTCTTATCTTTCCACTCAGTAGATTTCTATTATTCTCTCCAGTCAATCTTCTTATTTCTTTCTTACCTTGCTGATTCTTCCTACCATTTATTTTTATTTTCCATTCATCTTTATCTCTCTGTTTTGTTCGTTCCAAGCAAGGACAACAGCACCTTCCATTTTATTTCTTATTTTCTTGCTTTATTTTTCTTCAGCCGACTTCTCTTGATGACATTAAAAGATACCCACCATGTAATAATCCTCCAATTGATAAGCTTGTACACGTTGATATGTAGATATTCTTGCTGTTTTGGTTCCTGCAAAATCTAGACCGTTGCGACCCACATGGGTGGTGAGTCACTGCTGACATCGCTTTCAAAGTGGGGCCCTCTCTTCCCGCTGTCGGTTTGATCAAAAATTCGAATGGTCAATTTATCAATTTTCTTCAATTGGTTGTCGATCGGGCCATCGCAGGTTCATCGGCCTTGATGCCTACACCAGTTTGCCTCTCTACAAACCCATGAAACCAAGAGACCATATGAGGAAATAGAACACGAGATTTTGTCCAATTTGTTTAGGAATTCCCATGAACACATAGAGCCTGAGGCCCAACTCAAAATCGCCTATGAATCCCCTTCCAAGATACCCCCAACAACCAATTTGTCGACCGTTGAGTTCGCCTCTCTACTAACAGTAAAATGGAAAAAAAAAAATTATACTTAAAGTGTTCAGAAGATCGTACTAGGTGATACCATGTAGAATAATAATAAGAAATGAGAGAATATGGAGAAAAAATCTTCTCTGAATTGTATTGAATGTACAAATTGTAAGAGAATGCATGAATAAATAGAAAACAAGAAGCCAATCATGGTGGCTACGAATAGAAAGAAATCAACTCCATGAGGTTGGCCTAGTGGTTGAGACACAAGATTTCAGGATTGAGATCTTGGGTTCAATCCCTAGTGACTCCAATAAAGGGCCACTCTCCGTGGAATATGAAAAGAGTAAGGTCCCACTGCTTGAACCCAACATGTGTGTGTAGGGAGACGTGCACATGCCCCGAGGGACTAGTCGGGCGAGACACCTTCAGCCATAAAAAAAAAAAAAGGAGGAAATAAAAGAATGTTGGATTATATTAATTACAATAAATTCTACAGTTAACAATATAGAAAAAGTTGACTTTCCAGAATAAGAGGATTCTGGTCAACACTTATGTGGAGGTGGGCTCCGCATGGTCAACTATCCTGTAATGGGTCCCACAACACCCATGACATGAGACCAAGAGACCATATGAGGAAATAGAATGCTAGATTCTGTCGACTTTGTTTAACAATTTCCACGAGCACATAGAACCTGA